>OY720590.1:5000000-7500000 GCA_963151315.1 Nymphalis c-album | reverse complement strand
TTCGATCGTCATGTAGGTTGGGACATTAATGGATTTGTTCATGGAAAAAGTTTTTTTCAAGTACTTTCCACTTTGTTGTCTCGTAACTAGGTAGAATTGCAGCACTTCAATTTCTATGTCGTTTAATCGATAGCTATGAAAATTAATATACTATTATATTTAAAACCTGTTTTTTTTATGTAACAGGAGGGCAAACGGGCAGAGGCTTGCGTTGGATGCGCCCAGGGGGCGGGTGCGGGGGACAGCTCTGTCTGTCCCTCACAGTCGGGAGTGATCGCGGGAGGAGAGGCGTGTCGGTGTTGCGTTGCCGCGCGCCCTATCTCCCGCGACCAAATGGGGGCGCACCATTTGTGCGTTGCGGTGGGGCCGCAGAGGAAGAGGAGATGCGGTGTTGTCAGGTTGCCGTCCTCCCTGTCCTCTGCGGCCGCTAGGTGTGTCGCTGTGGGGGACGGTTCTGTCCATCCCCTGCAGCCGGGAGCGGTCGCGGGAGGAGAGGCGTGTCGGTGTTGCGTTGCCGCGCGCCCTATCTCCCGCGACCGAATGGGGGCGCACCATATGTTGCGTTGCGGTGGGGCCGCAGAGGAAGAGGAGATGCGGTGTTGTCAGGTTGCCGTCCTCCCTGTCCTCTGCGGCCGTCAGGGTGTTTTTTGGCGGCGGAGCCCAACATCTTAATCCGTCGCCAAGGAGATTGTAGCCTTCGGGCTATCCGTCGGGGTGTCAGGGTAGAATGCTCACGCGACCCCTTGGCACCCCCATAAAGGCGGTGTAGTATACGCTGTGGTTTTAGTGGGTATTACGGCCTTGCACTTCAGCCGTCGAGTCCCACATAACCCCCCGCTTTTCATCTTGCGGGGGGTATGCGTAAATGCATTTCCACAGCGAAAAAAAAAAAAAAAAAAAAAAAAAAAAGGGCAAACGGGCAGGAGGTTCACCTGATGGAAAATGACTAGTGATCGGCCATGGACACCTGCAACATATTGGGCTTGAAGATTCGTTGCCGACTTTTAAGGAATGAGATGAAAAAGTGTGTACAATAATAAATATTGTTATCAAAATAATAAAATAATTATTATTGTATTGTATTTGTAACAATGTTTATTATAAGATTTTCCGGCTATACTTGGCACACAATAAGTATCTATTTGTACGTAATATTAATAGTAACATATACCTTTTACCTAAATCTATTACGTAGGCGCTTATTGTCCGGGCATGTCTGGCCATCATTCCATTAACAAAATAATGGAAGTGTCTGCAGTAGGGAGAATAAAAATGTACGAAAAGATTTCGATGTAGGTAAGCGGTCATTTGTAAGCAACGAAGAAAAATGCTCACTCGTCCAGAAAAAACAATCGAAAATAGTGAGTGTAAGAGCATTCCGCGCCTACAATGGCTGTAGTTAATACAAGTCGCCGGCTAACATTCTCATGTAAACATCGTATCAGAGCAATATCTTTAATAAATAATCTATAAAGCTAAATAAATAAGAAGGTAAGATAAACAAGTCTTAAGTTGAAACATGCTAAAATATAAACAAAACATTCTAAATCTTTAATATACATATATTGAGAAAAAGAAATTAAATCATTCAACCGATTGAGTTATAAGTGCCATAATGTACAATAGGTCTCGCAGTATGCTAGTTGTATAAGATAATTGTATATGAAATCTATATTAATATATAAATCTGAAGAGTTAGTTTGATCCGGCTAATCTCAGGAACTACTGGTTCGAATTTAATAACTCTTTTTGTGTTGTATAGTCCTTTTTATCGAGGAAGGCTCTAGGTTTATTTTTGTTCATTAAATTTTTATTAATTATACGCGGGTGAAACTGCGTGACGCAGCTAGTAAATTATGAAATCATTGCAACACATTTCAAGTATAAGCTAGTTTTATGTTATCTAGCTTTATATAAAAACTAGTTTCGAGGTACTAGGATACCAATTTCTTGTTTTGTATTCATTTGATACCAATTTCAAAATTGATGAATTACTACTTTTTCAACCCTTATTCCACCCTTAAAGTGTTCTTATACTAATAATTTAAAATTGAAATATGCAATAAAACATATTAAAGTATGCGAAGAGATTGCGTAATATATACACAAGAATTGATGAGACACCCTTAGTTTTCCACCCTTATCAGTAGAGTGTTTTGACAACAACATTTATTAACATAAGAAAAGATACCGCGTAACATATATATTATGTGCTGATGATGATTATGTAATGAGGTTGGAAGCACTTTTCAAGTAAAATGATAAATTATAGAAGTATGGAACATTTTAAATAAATGAGTGATAAAGTTGGCGCTTTTTAAGGAATGCGTCTTATGTAAGACAGGGTAGGGTGGGTTAATTAGCATATCTATGAAGCAGACAAGTCGCGTAATTAACTACATTTCAGTAACTCGCTTTTATTTATGCAATACTTCTGTTTATATCTGAATGAAGATTTTTTTTGTCTTTTAGGTATATCGGTATATTAAAGTTGATCTGAAATGTTTGCGTTACTAGAAAGTTTTCACTGACGAAATTAAATTAGTCTCGAAGTTTATACCTACATAGAGCGACGTAGCAAAACAGATGTGCTAATGTATACAATTAAATAAAATTATGAATTTAGCGAAGATGATTTGCGAAAGAGCATTATACTCTTTAGATATAATTTCATAAGATTTAAAGGTTAAATAATATTTTGATTATATATTAAAAACCCCATATTAAAAAAAATATCCCTACCGCCCCTCACAGGCGAAGTTGCGGGCGGAAACTAGTAGAAAATAAATCAACTTCACTTATTCCCATATTTTGTATAACATTGAACACATATGTCTCTATATATAATTTATATATAACGTACATAATATATACAATGGTATATTTTGTAAGTTATACATTGTAAGCTTAAAACCGGTAAAAGATATAAAATTAAGTGATATTAATGCTCTCTACGTTATATAGGCGTACTTTAGCACCCAGGCTGTCAATGTTAAAACACTATGTGAAATTTAACATTATCTTAAAATGTAAAAGGCTAATGTTCTATATAACGCTTTGAAACTAGATTGAATATTATTAAACAATAGACTGAAACTTGTTAGTTGCTATAAATATTGATATCTTTTAAATGCGTTTATATTCTATTCAGTATCTGTACGTTTGTCCTATATGCATATCTAAGCAATAGATCCGATTGTGACGAAAATTTGGTGAGCTTTTCTGCGTTAGAAGACATACTTTTTTTTGGTTTAGTTTTGAATTAATGTGGTTTTTCCATTTACTATATATAATATACAAATAAATTTTTTTAATTGCATAAGTAGGCGGACGAGCATATGGGCCACCTAATGGTAAGTGGTCACCAACGCCCATAGACATTGGCATTGTTAAAAATGTTAAACATCGCTTACATCGCCAATGCGCCACCTACCTTGGGTTTTTTTTATAGCCCGGGAGGGCAAATACTCTACTCCACCTGATGGTAAGTGGTAGTAAAGTCCAAACGCGACGACGGCTAGTGCAGTCGGGAAAAATGATCTGCACTAGCCGCCTCCGCTTAGCCGGCCCGCAAGATGCCTCTTCACGCCTCGTTTGATGGAACCCAGGTCATAAGAGGAGAGGAACACGTGTGCTGGTAGAGAATTCCATGTTTTGGAAGTGCGACAAAGAAAAGAGTCGCCAAATTTCTTCGTACGCGATGAAATTGATGTCATAGTTAAGCGGTGACATCGAGAGCCAGCACGCGTAAACTTGTGAAGGAAAGGGGAAGCAGGAATGACCAACCACCACCAACCTTGGGAATTAAGATGTTATGTCCCTTGTGCCTGTAATTATACTGGCTCACTCACCCTTCAAACCGGAACACAACAGTACGAAGTACTGCTGTTTTGCGGTAGAATATCTGATCAGGTGGTACCTACCCAGAGCTTGCACAAAGCTACCACCAAGTAAAATTTTATTAATATCAGTATAAACACCATACATTACAGTTCCGGGTGTAATTTATAACAATATTATAATTTGAATATCTGAGAACAATGCAAATTACGGTTAACTAATCTCAATGGGGCTATAAATACTATATATTGTACGTATGTAATATCTAATTAAGTACATGACACAATCATATTGATTTGCGACATTTACTTGGTTCGGCAAATTTAAACCGACTCCGAAACGATCGAATCGAATTCTTAAACGAACCTTAGCAAAGCTATTGCTAGGTATGTAAAAATTTAGACATATTTAAGAAAATAATTTGAGAAAAACCGCTGGTATGGATACGATCAACATTGGGTGATAGCGAATACGTATTCAGTACAGCGAGCGTCTGGTAGTGAAATCTGTTAGCGAGAATTTTAGCGAGTTTCAATAGTTCTAAGAGGTACGTCGGTATATATAATATACTAGCTGTACCCCCCGGTTTCGCCCGCGTATGATTAATAAAATAAGGTCTAGAGCCTTCCTCGATAAGAGGACTATACAACAAAAAAATATTTTTTAAATTTGAACCGATAGTTCCTGAGATTAGCCGGATCAGACAAACAAACTCTTCAGCTTTATATATTAGTATAGATATAGATATAAGTATTTACGATGTATAAAAGAAGAGTCGTACGGGGTGAGACTCATATTTATAATATAAATACACCTTTTTATACAGCTACGATTTGCCTTTTATATTTTAAGCCGTTACGGTAATTAATTCCGAGAAGAAAAGGGATTTGCAGAATGATTAACGTGTTGTTGCTGCATTTGTAATTTGTTTCACGTAGCATGTGTACAGTGAAGTCTGGGATTTGAATTTTTTAGAGATGTAGAAAAATATTTAATAAAAATAAAGTTTCATAACTAAATTAAATTATTGATTCAGACAACGGTAATTAAGGATCATATCGTCCACAGTTTGCCTCTTCAGTCATTAAACTATCAATCAATTATACTTCTTACGATAATTTTTAAATGGCCCAAGGATTATGTGTATTTTTTACGATTTACTATTACGATTTAAAAGATGTTCGCTGTGTCACTACAAGGAAGGCGTTCCAATTCAAGTATTAATAAACTTAATATAATATATGTATTTTTATGTAATGAGTGTAAAAAATTACGTTAAAATTAATAAGAGATTTTGAAAGTTCATTCTCTGTAAGAGGATTCCTTCCCATTGTTTAAGAATACACAAACGTGTAATGGTGTTACTCTAACGACACACTTTTTTTCATAAATAAAATCTTACTAACGTTGTGAAAACTTTATACTTTTCTTGAATTTATAAAGTCTTTGTAAAGATAAAATTTGTAACAATGAGCGTGAATAGAGAAACATAAAAATCACCACCAAATATTGCAAATAGTACGTATTTAAAAACAATTCGCACGTAAAAATCATTCAGAATTTCCGCATGGCGAATGTTTTTTTTTTGTTTTGGTACAGAACGCGCACACAATACACAGAGAATGGGTCAGAGTTGCATTGAATCGCTTTTATTAAATACGAGCTGCTTTGCTCCCGACTTTGTTCAGTTGGATAAAAATAATGTTGAAAATACAATTTGCAAAATCCCCTTTCTAACAATCCTTTCATTATCGTAAAAAAACATTGCGTCTGAAAGGTATGAGCCATACCGAGTTTCATTTAATTCCATGTCGCCCTTCCCGCGATGCGTGCACAGACCGAACAAATTATTATACAAAAATTGTATTTTTTTGTATATGTGTATTGATAATAATGATTTTATAAAAAACTCCCTACACCAACACATCGCATATATATGTTTTTTTATTTCAGATTCCATTTTCAAACGAGATGTATTCTTTCCGAGCGATTTTTCGTAGTTTCAGTATGTTAAAACAAAACAACTTTTGAACCGTTCTATAAAGAATATTACTGTAGCGCAAAAAATGTCTTTAAAACTGATTACTTTCTTTTTTTCTTAGCTATTTCCGTGGCATTTCAATTTATATGTACCGTGAATGTTGTAGATTTCAATTCATTAATAAACAATTAAAAAAATCTGAATAGGTAAAATTCAAATTTGTAAAGTGATCGACGTTTGTAAAAATCAATGAAAATATTGTGACCCATATAAAGTACATACTATAATTTTAAAGTTTACTACCTACAATGTTTAATATATTTCAGAAGTTATTCCTCAGGTCGATCAAGCTGTAATCACATCGCCGAAGTGCAATTACTACAAACAAAGCGTTCCATGCCCGTCCACATTGTTGCTTGACCAGTTAAATTCTATGCAACATAATTAATATTGACCCATACATTTAAACAGTTTTATGTATTAACGAAAAAAAGGTCGTTATATTATAATAAGAAAAGCGGTCGACAGATTAGATAATAATTAGGGCATAATTTCACATGGTATTATCTCAAACAATGCTTTTGTCTCACTTGAATTCGAAAAGATGAACGAGGGTTCGACGGGTATGGTTTAAAACTATAAACAAAGGCGTACAAAAGTTCTTAGTCTAAGATAATTACAATTAATAATTAAATATTTTTTTAAAGCAAACCTTTTTAATAAAGATATAAGTATATATATAATGACATAAAAATGAGGCCCTTAAATATAAGTATCTATTATATTATAACAGTAGAGGAAGACTATAAGTTAGTTAAGTCAGAAAAATGGATTGTTTTGCCTCACCAATAACTCTCGTTTTATGTATGGATGGTCATACTTTTATGCATTTAAAGTATTTTTAACAATGCGAATAATAATATTAGCTTGATTATATTTGATGTAATTATTTTTATTTATTATTATAAATGCAATACAATACTCACGCGAAAACAGCTTAACACTGAAATACCACGAACAAATACACTTTTATTATTGTACTAGTTATTTTCTGGATATATCATTATGACATTTAACTCATAGTAAAAATATGAGAAGAGGGTGTATAATGGCATGCTTTAAAATAGCTTCGCTAAAGGTAACCCAATGTTACGGATGAGATGTTACGATTCCGTAGCTAGAGTGAGCTACGAGCGCTACACGGGTCTACACGAAAGACGAGACGAGCGATCGCAGGGAGCGCGTGGGTCGCACTGGTTCCGTTCCTCGCTAGCTACGATTAATCCATACAAGGGAGGCAAGGAGGCTGTATTTACCGGACCGGAGAGCGGTCGGGCGACGAACGCCGACTGCCGCCGAAGCCCGTAACCGCCGCTTTGGCCGCCGTAGCTGTAACTCTACCGGCACGAGCGATCGGCCGCCACCGCGTCATGTTGACACAATTTTAATAATGTCACAAAGGTAAATTTTGGGATTGTGTCGCGACATGTGTAACTTACTATAACAACTCTATATGTCTGTCTACCTTTTACATATAACAGAAATAAAACTATTATGTTCTTATTTTAATTTTATACCCCTCTAAATGATTGCTATCAAAGTGAAAAGTTTTATAAGCGAAACGCGAACATCATTAATCACTTGAAAGAGAATGAAAGCAGAAGGCTATGTACATCCCTTCACCAAAAACTTTTGTAGATTTGTCGAGGGAATTATGCTGTATTAATTCCATTTTTTTCAGGTCACGTGTGTTGTTAATATTGATATTGTTTTAAGATATATAGATATTTTCTTTTATAATAATTTGTTTGTTAAAAATGTAGAACTTAACAGTTTTTATTATAAATAACATTTTTTTAAAATAATTGGCCAGCGGGATTATACCGAGACCTGGAAGAAATTAAAAACGAGATAGGAAAATAAAGGCATATGAGACACCCTGCCTTACGTATTAATCAGGACAAACAAAGTCAGGACAAAAACTCTAAAAACTAAAACCTAGACAAATTGGTCTCTTAAAGTAGAGTCGAGAGAAGTAAAAGTCATATTCTACTTACATACATACACCTATCCATATACAAAGAAGACAACAATTGCTTATCATTCTCAAACG
The DNA here is from genome assembly GCA_963151315.1 of Nymphalis c-album. Lineage (NCBI taxonomy): Eukaryota > Metazoa > Arthropoda > Insecta > Lepidoptera > Nymphalidae > Nymphalis > Nymphalis c-album. The sequence goes on along the minus strand of OY720590.1, from coordinate 7,492,066 downwards.
ATTCTTCGCAAACAACTATCTAATATCCTACATCGAAAGTTATAGATATGTAGAGACCATGTACCGAATAGTGTACCACAAGAGCTATACACAATCAGGGAGACATCCAGATACAGGTTAAAAACCCTTCACAAAGCAAAATGACAGAGAGGTAGCGTTTAAAGCCTAACCTACCTCAATTTCCACCTCTATTTCCAGTTACCAATACCGATCAATATTTCAGAGGCCAAAGCCACATTGGATTGGATAAGATCCTGCAGATTGAGAAAGTAGTCGCATGCCGCTTAAATATAAAGTATTGTTGGCATCGTCTCCCAAAAAAAATTAAGCAAGATGGATCAATCCCGAGATAGACTAGAAGGCGCGAATATTCTCAGAACACCTGAATACAAGAATTGTGAAAAACTCACACAGGTCACAAAACGAAACGAGGTATTCAAATATCCACTTCTAGTCTATACCGTTTTTGTATCAAACATCAACAAATATACTATAATATTGAGAGCGTGCCTAAAGCCAGCAAAATTTCTAATTTGACTCACGCGTCCCTTACAAGTCCCTGTCGGTGCGCGATGTCATATAAATACTTTATTCAATTATTTTTGAAGAGAAAACTTCTTTAGGATCGTTGTGATTTGAAAGTCGATGAAACGAAAAAGCGACAGTAAAAAGAGACAGACACATAATTTCATAAGATTTAACGTTGGAGAAAATGAGATTGGGAGCATTATACAGTTGAAGCCAACATTTTTGAAGGTTTCACTTCTACCACGTGTGAATTGCACAAATGTTTTTTTTTCGTCTTACGCATGTATTTTATAAAATGTTCTGAATATAATGGTATATGTAGTTATTTTAAAATGGTATGTATTAATTATAATATGATAATTAATGAATGTATGAAAATATTTTGAACAGAAGCTTAGGCACGTAAAGACGGAAGAGCCGTGATATCGTCCTTTTTGCAAGGCGGAGTCTAGTACTCACCCCCACCCGGTGAAGCTATAGAGGCCACTGCCCTACTGGCCTTTATAGCAACAGCAATTAAACAGTCAAAACAAATGAAAAAAAATATATATCGTACATTTAGTCGTCGGCCGTCAAAGTGGAAACACTGTTTTGGAAATTATGCCCGATTCGTAATTTGATTCAATTAAAATAATATTTTAAGAGTAGTAATCAGTTTCATTACTTTAGTTAGTGTTTATCTTTTTCAATTAAATATTAATCTATTTTTAAAAGCGTAGCAAACACATTGTCAGTTTAGTTGGTTTTTGATTATAAGCTTATGAAATGTATTGAAGATATTAATGATTCCTTTATAAAATAAATTTCTACGGTAGAACAAAATGTAAAAGGAAATGGGTTACGACTAATACATAAGCTTCTTAACAAGAATCGAGGATTTCAGAGAACCAGATATATAATAGTATATTGTATTGACAGTTATGTTATTTTGTTGATTGTTATATTATTCTCTGTTTCTGTAGAAATTTTGTAGAAAATATATTTAATCGTGACAATAGGTAACTTTTACATAAATACAAATTATAACAATCATTATTTTAAATATTACTACATATAATTACAGATTATTTTGATACATATGTATTATTTTGTATTTATATTCTCACACACCTGCAAGAATTCAACGGAAGTAGAATGCAATCTATATAAATAAAATGATAGAGGTCTGCAGTAGTGCGTGCATCACGGAAAAACTACATAGATTTCAATGAAATTTTCTAAATTTTATTCCTTAGACACTTTTCAAAAAAAAAATATTGCGATATCTTCATCTAATAAAAAGTTATTAAAGTTTCAAGAAACAACGATTTGTATATACACTGCGTGTTCAGTGATGTATGTTTAAGCAAAGTATATTTTTGCTTGCGATCTTTTTGATGTTTTTTCCTTCGTACATAAGAAAACTTTGTTAATATATCAAGCAACGCAGACAAAGTCGCGGGTATCAGCTAGTTAATTTATATAATTATAATATTTGGTTTTGTTCTAATTACAACTGTACAATTGTTACAAATGTACATACGCGTGTGGATTTTGTGCACGTATGTAGTTAACCTTACTCTTGTAAGCAACAGGAAAACACGCTTTACCTTTTTCATGTCAACGCAGGAAAAGTGTGCCTTAATAAGGAAGGCACAGGTAGCGCAAGCTGACTGTACATGTGGCTTAATGAGTAAGAACTAGAAGCTATATTCTGAAACGTTGCTAATTATAAATTTACACTATATGTACTATGGTTTTTTTATGTCTGAATTAAATTAGAATTTGTAAAGAACATAGAAGTCACAAACTTAGAAGAGAACGAAAGAAATAGATATAAATAAAAATCACACATTGTAAATTACGTTTATAGTAAATCGTTTAAATAACTATCAAATACTTTTTATACCGAAATTATTTGTATGATAAAGTAGACACATGAAAAACGTAATAGTGTTAACTCAAAGTATCTTCGATCGACGATCTTCAGTTAAGATGTAGGTAGGACTACGTGTTCTATCGACTGGATTATATTAACTTGGGTATAATAATTTAGATGTATACAGTTTTCATAGCAACTCCCGACAGTTGCACAAAGGGAGTTTGAGACGTCAAACACGATTAGAGACATGGATATTTTTGCTCAGTGAGGTTGCTATAACAATAAATAACACAAACGTGACCGGTTTATTAGTTGCTGCATTAGGTAGGTGTGGTCGAAGAAAAGAAGAAATCAGATTTCGTAAGGTATTTTTTGCAGATAAAGCCTCGAATGCCTCCGAAAAGTTATTCCGCAACAATAGCGCGAAATATAAATTTCACTCTTATAATTTATTTTGTTCCAAACCGAGTTATCTGCGCCGAGTCTTGTTTGTTTATTGACCATATCCTTTGTGTCCAAATGGCTTTTCACGGTGATTTAAAGCTGTGCACTCGCACTTTTATTCTATTCATTTCGTTCCTGCATGTTAAAAGTGTTTTATAGCATATGTAGACAAAGTGTACATATATACAAACATGCTTCTATTACCGTACAAACATACTTCTATTCGTTTTCAACAATTTTAAGCATTCATTATCAAAATAAATACAGGTGCGTTTATTGTGTATACATGCATGTTGATTTCGGTCCAGTATATAATCATACAACCTAAAAAGCGAAACATTTATATTAACATCAAAGTGTCAACTCGGGGCTGTATAAAAATAATTAGAAGTTTCGTGTTGTATGGACAAGAAACCTAAAAACAGAAGTGGATGACATGAAAGCCGCTCTTCGGTTTCGCACTTAAGAGAGGAGCAAAAGATGTTTTGGTTATGACAAAGCGACGTGTTCAGTAATGAAAGAACATGTTTTTGACTTAATTTTTACTTTATATTTAACAAGGCATTACTTAGTCTTTTAACTAATTTTTTTTTGCCAGCTAATACATTCGACGTGAGAATAAAATAAAATTATATGATAATTAATAAGCATTAAGAATAAATTAATTTAAGAAATAGTAACTAAAAGTAATACATTTGTCATTGCTTATAATTTAGTTCCATAAGATCAAAAAATAATTTGATCTTTAATGAAAAATATCCTTCAATCATAATAATCATTCATCCACAAAAAGATAATTTCAACAAAAATATTGTACGCTGAGTTATTGTTGAAACAAGAGTAATGAGTATTTTTAAATGAAACTGCTGTATACAAAAAATATAAAAAGGAAAACATAGTATAAACGTAATCAGTTTTCCGATATTTTACTAATACGTTTTCATTTGCTGTGATAAAACATATTTTATTGCTGCGAATAAAACTAACGATATTTGCAAAACTAAAGAGAAGTTGCAAAAATACTACAGATATACATAATTAGTATTTAGCATTTATGTAAAAGGAATCAATATATAGCCCAAATATTGGGACTAAGATGAATGAACTTGTCTACGTTTTCAGGGTGGTAGCGTAAATGTAGATAGTAGAGGCATTATATAAATCATCAACCGCAGAATCTATCGTATTACCGTGAGTACATATTACATAAGGCACAAAGGTCATAGCAACTTCGATCCCATAGTTGGCAGTGCATTTGTAATGTAAGGAATGTGTAATAGCTCTTACAAGCCATTGTTTATGGCTGTGAGGCTTACTATCATGTCTGTTAATTTATTTACATGTCCTTTAGTTGTTAAAATAAGACAAATGGATAATCATTAACATTAATGACATTTGTTATTATTGTATTAAGAAGATCCATATTTATTCTACTTCTCATCTCCGGTTTGATTTTAATTTTCATTAAATTGTTAGGTAAACGGGCCACTTGGTAATAAGTGGTCAATATCACCGATAGACATTGGCGCTATCAGAAATATGAACCGTTCTTTAACGGATAAGAACGGTGTTCCTACCCAGGCGCGCTTGCACAATGCCCCTACCATCAAGTATAGGCCCTAAGCGTTAAATATATGTATATTCCATAATTTATACTTAGCCAATGACTAATAGTCCTATAATGATAATCAAAAGAGTTAAATAGAGTTTTATTTTGAAAGAGTACATACAAATATAAGTACAGCAGTAGCTAGAGCAAAAAGTCTATCAGGGTATACAGTAAACCCTTATATGTATACTAGTTTACGCCCGAGGTTTCGACTTAGTGGAAATTTTATGATTACTGATTGAGTAATTAGGGAGTAAAAGCGTAGCAAAAAAAACTCACTTTCGCATTTATAAAATAAAAAATAATTGAAATTAATTAAACTAAAAATATACTTATAAAACAAAAATCTTAAAAATAATGTACGACTGTTTTAAAAGTTAGCAATTAACTCAAAAAGTGGTAGTTATTTTTTATTGTTATTTGTAGTAGCGTTAATATAAATAAAGGCTACGTCTATTTTATAGTCAGGTCAAGTGTTAATTTAAACGTTTTATTTCGGATGGTCCGACAGACGTTCATTTGACAAAGATCTTTTTACGACTCCGTGAAATGGGAAAGCAGGTTTACTATTAGCGATTCCATTGGAATACTGTAAATGGAAAGACGTGCTAGGGACAATATCAGTTTCGAATCATTTTTCGGTGTGAGTAAGGACTCAATGGATTTAGAAGAAACCCGTTTTGACGAAGGTATCCTATTTGGACCAGAAAATAAAAAGTTCGTCTACGGCTTAAGTTTATTTTGTGCAGAATGTAAAAACATTTTCCTGTTAGCAAATATTATTTTTTCTCGTACCGTATATACAAAATATACCGTATATACATTATATAGTTCGGTTCGTTACAACAAACGGTTATGCTTGTATAAAAAAAACAGTTAAATAATAAAAGATAATTAATAATCCATGTTTTAAAGTTATTTCACATTAAAGAAGAGCCTTAACTTTCGGAAATACTAATTGTTTATTCATGCTTTATTTAAAAGCAAGAGCATAACATTAAGAGCATAATTATTTTATCGGTTTCTATAATTACATTTGTATATGAAGATATATAATTTTGATTTTACTCTAAAGGTGAGCAATAGAATATAGTATCAAAATTAATTGAGTCTAAAATATTTTGCTTGATAAATATACGCACAAAATTGTCTTCAAAGTTATCCTTACGTAATATTTAATTTAACACCGGAAGGCTGTTTGAAGTCACAGTAAATCTTCTCATTTAATAAAACAAGCTTTACGAAAGACCTCCTGTCGAGGCGGTTGAACGATAACACTTGAATATATTACTACGCAGTTATGTTCTATGAGAATTTATAACTAGAAACTAATTAAGGATTGAGTTGAAATATAGGTATTTTAATAAATAAACGAAACAAGCAAATCACCATATAACCTATATATGTATTCCAGTGAAAATATAGATAAATCAACATATTTAATATTGAATTGAAAAGAACTGTTGACTTGGCCTTTATACCATCTAAAGATTAAATAAAACCTCTGTTGAAAAATAACCTTATTTGTTGACGTCTAGTGCGCTTCGGGGGAAAATAAATTTATTCTGTTGAATATAAGACTCTCGAGGTACCAACGTGTTATTGAATGCAGATTTAGACCATCACATAAATAAACCATATAACCATAAGCCGGTGTCTTTATTGGGTACTAAAAAAATAATATCACAATACTTAGTTTCAATTTTTCTTGTGAACCCAGATATGATATAAAAAAATCGAAGAGACCGATGAAACTTGGTAGATTGAAGATTTCGTTATTTTATTAAAATATATTCATAAAAGAATAGCGATCGTTATTTAAGTCATCGAGTTAACCAAATGAAATGACTTACATGCCCAGTTTATTAAATGATATAATAAAAAAGAAATATTCACGTAGGTAGACTCTTTAAACAAAAAATATTGAAATTTAATTTTGAAAATAAATTAAACGTAATCAGCATGATTACATGTTCGCAACGTACTATGTTAAATCAAGAGAAAAAAATCTATAAAGATATATTTTTACATCGAAATTGATGGTTATTGAAAGAATTTATAATTGAAGAACAACAGATACATACATGTTTGGCGCGTGTATACACACACGCACGCACGCGGATTTGCAACGTTTTAATAAATATATTGCTTATTGATATTGAGCACGAGTGTCATATTTTAGTTCCAATTATTTATTGTAGGTATCTCTATCTATCAATTGTTTGGTTTTAAATTGTCTTCAAAACGTTTTGACAGGGGATTGGTAAACATAAATTTTAATTACAATTACCCCATTCTTTATTTTATAATATTGTATTATACAGCAAAAAATATATTTTTTTTATATTTTATAATGTTTATTTTTAAAGTTGTATTACAATGAATAAATAAAACCATTTGTTAGGTTTGTTGTTTTATGAAATCTGCCACTGGTACCATTACTTGTCTAATAAGCGAGGTCCCGGCGTGGAGGGTTAGGAAGGATTTAGCACGGATCAATGATTTATTATAAGATCGGGACAATAAGATACTTTGTTTCTCGCATTATTTGCTAAAATATCAGAATCCACAAAGGGGAACGGATTGGAAAAATGATATAGGCTCTTCAGCGTACCAAATCAATTTATAATGGACTACCTACTGATAATATAACGTTTATCTTAAGAGTATAATATGAATACTTATTTTTGTACGTTTATTTAAATTTTTATAGCTGTGTGTGTTTTTTTTTTATTTATATCAGGTAAATGTTATTATAATTTTTTGAGTTTTGTACACACAAGACTAATAATACAGCTGCCTCATCCTCATCTTTGTTTTTAAATATGAACAAAAACTCAAACAAATATAACATTATTCAATTATGAAATCGATTGATTCAAAATATTTATTGGCTTGCATACACTGATATAATCATTTCTACTACTATAAGTATACCTATACGTGTTTAGTTGGGTTTTGATGTAGGTGCAGAAATAGGTTTGCAAGTGGCATCTTTGGTGCACCGCGTCACCGCCCCTGACCACAAGAATTATTGCTGGCACAAATATACAACCACGCTTACATATAATTACTACAAACATTTAAAGGGTCGCGTCAGAGGGACCAGCTTCTAATTTACATTTGCTTCATACACGCTACATTTCAAGTTATATATTTTTCTGTTATTTGGTTGCGGAAAATTATTTGACTTCATAAACTTTGTCAGCAGTTTTCAACACCTTAAATGTTGAATCTTATAAAATCTTGAAATGCGTATTCAGTTATTTGTACTGAAATGTGTTTGTGCCAATTTTCAAGTAATTCGATTGAAGAAAAAATATTTCTTTTTATAGGCTTTTCTACTTTAGGATTTTTTTAACAATCTTTTCAGTCCTTACTAATAACCTCCTAGCCTCCGACTACACCCAATTGTTTGGTTTAGCGTTGATCAGTCGCATATAGATTAATATTTATATAAATAAAATGATAGAGGTCTGCAGTTGTGCGCGCATCACGGAAAACTACTGGATAGATTTCAATGAAATTTTATTAATAACACACTTGGCCCTTATCAAAAAAAAAAAAAATTATTGCGATATCTTCATTTAATAAAAAGTTATTAAAGTTTCAAGATTTGTATATGCACTGTGTCTTCAGTGATGTATGTTTAAACAAAGTATATTTTTGCTTGCGAATTGCGAAAAATGCTACAAATATTATTATTGGAAAAAGTGTCGTGCCCTATAATATACTTTTGTAAGCGGGTTTGTATCAATGATTGAAACTTCCCTTACTCCCTTACTTGAAACAATAAAATTAATTAGTCACTGACAATACAGTACACTACGGTACAATTAACAGTAAACTATATAATTATATAAATAATTTCTAATTTTTGGAAAGTTAAGGAAGTCTGATAGAATATTCTTAAAACAACCTTCGGTCATAACTTGTCACAAAAGGCAAAGCTTTAATGACTCTGTGGGTGTCAGTCACAAAAATAATTAATTACATCAAATGTGTCATAAAACTAATTAATAACATTAAGTGTTTTATTTTAATTAATTTAGGGCAAATTATGTGCGAATGGGTTACCTGAAAATAGTTCTAGGTCAATGGGAAATATCCTATTATTTAGATTTTCTTGAGGCTGGTGTGGTTGTTAAGACGAGCCAGTTGGCGCTTGCCATACACGCCGCAGGTCGTGGGTTCGATTCCCAGGACGGACATTTAGTATATCAGTTCTCTGTTTTCCATAGTACGAGCTCTGCTTAGTTTGGGATCCGATGGCCGTGTGTGAATAATGTCACAGGATATTTATTTATTTATTACAAGGGTTCCGTTTTTACCTTTTGAGGTGCGGACCCCTGACAAATGTTATTATTTGTTATTTAAATTTTGTTTAATAGCTTATCGACAAAAATATACTGTATAAAGTAAAAATATAAGTATCTAGTTCATCATTTATAGTTTTACACTAATATTTTTAAAACTTTGATATCATCCCTTAACTAACAAGGCACTTCACTCAAAATTGTTTTTTTATTAAAGGTACCATTTTTATGTACTTATTTGACTTACATTTCTCATTTTGAACTTTTTCCCCAGTTCTTACCCATTTCGAATTATTAAAAAATGTTACAATTATTTGAACCCTCCTCGGGTTTAAATTTGTTTTTGTTGTCAATAGTTTTAGGATGCCACAAACAAAGTTATAACGAAAATTCAGCCAATTACATCAAGTTTCAATTTAATTGCTTGTCTAACTGAACTAATAAATATTAGTTACCATTAGTTTTAGAGTTTTTAGTTGAATTTCCAACTGTTCTCAGTTATATCGAATTTATATACAAAATACAACAAAGACACATATATCACGTCTGTGGATATACAAAAAGAAAAAAAAGGTAGTTATAATAATATAAGCTAGGATAATAAGTGCAGTTTTGAAATACGTGAATGTGTTCGTTCAATGTTGAATTTAACGTTAAATGAAAATTAATGATAAGTAAGAAAAATTACTGACTATAACCATTGCTGTAATATTATTTAGGTAGGCCTTATATTCTAGGCAGTTACATTTTCTCTTTGATATTGAAAGACCAGACATCACTATGTATAGAAATGTAACAGTAATAGACTGTGAATGTCCCACTGCTAGGTTAAAGCTTCTTTCTTTCTTCTTTTTTGAGAAGAAGATTTGGAGCTTAGTCCACCACGCTGCTCAAATGTGGATTCTTGGAATACACATGTGACAGAATTTCAGTGAAATTGACACATGCAGAAAACGAGATAAATTATAATCACAAATTAAGCACTTGAAGTTCAGTGGTGCTTGCCCGGATCGAACCAACGATCATCGGTTTATATTCACGCGTTCTTACCACTGGACCATCTCGGCTTTTGAATAGAAAGGTAAGGGGTAAAGGAAAATTAAGGTAGTTGTCAGTTTTTATGTTTCCTTAGAAATGTAGATAATTTATGTTATAATGTTAGGTATCCCGTTATCCTTGTCCTTCTTTCGATACATGTGTGAAATAAACAATTTGCTTGAACTACGTAACTACAACACACTTATTTATCCACAAAATCTTTAGAAGCATGCGATGTCCTAATTATATTTAATAGATGTACTAGAGTTTAACTTTAAAATTATTTGTGTTTAGGTAATTTATGTAATTGAAAAAAAACCAGATGTTTATGATAAAAACTCGTTTGCAGTTGAAATTTAAGACTATAATCTTTTTACGTCGAATATTTTTCCTTGATAAATTTAACTTAGTAAATGATGTAGTAAAAGCTAATACATTAATTATGAAATGTAAATAGGCCTTTCTTTTGAGAATATAGTGTGCACCTGAGGTGTTCCCAGTTCGTCGGAACTCGTATTGAAAAAACAATAATAGAAAAGGGTACGTAGTAATGGCAGCTATTTCTATTTTATTTACTCCTAAACATCTTCCTCTTCTTACCTGATTGGTTTTGTTACAGTAGTCTAAACGTCAATTTTGTCATCTATAAATAAAGTAAAATTGTAACAATTGTTTCTCATACAATTGTGAAGAAAATTAGTAACGATCCAAAGTCCAATAGTGTTGTTTATAAAAAATAATATTTGGTTTAGTTGTGTTGTTAAGTTTTGATACTTATATTCGATTTACGACTATATAGTAAATAAACAAATAAGAAACCTATATTTAAACTATGTCCGAAAATTGAGTAAAGAAGTTTTAACGATAACATTTTATAAGTCCTTCGATTGAGTTTGTTACCAATATCATAAAAAGATAACTTAAATTTGTATTTAATCCAATTTATTTGAAAATTATAATGATACTCATATACATTGTACAAATTATATAAACTATCGATATAAACCTTTGCAACGAGAGTACAACGCTATTGATTCCCTAATGATGGCATTTGTGTCACTTGACACAAATGTACAACTTCTAAATGTTAGCATTAAAGTGTTTCATTCACTTCTATGGCTGATTCACTATTTCACTCGCAACGTTTTTACTAAACTGAGAGATTATTTAGAACATTTTAAATAAAATGTAACCATTTTAACCAACATTACCGATTTCATATATTAATGCTCTATATATGAATGCACATGCTGTTAAAATGCAGTGAAAAAAAATAATTACATTAAATGAAACTTTATTCATGCCCATAAATCTAGAGTTCTGTCCGAGTTATATTAAAATACAAGTGCGATCTACCACCTGGTCCATGTAAGCCCAGGTTATTAGCAGCAGTCACACATTCTTCCTCCGTGGTGGGCAGTTCATCCACTCTCGCCATTACGAAAGCTGTCATGTCTTCACAGCACATCATACCCAAATACCGACCCACTAATTTGAATCGTAGATCAGCAAATTTCAGGAGCGGCTCCGGATTTGGCCGTACTGAAATAAAAAGTAATGATTGCGGCAATCAGAAGTCAGAATCGTTAGGGGACCTATTAAATGTTAAAAAACATGTCATGTTTAATGATAAAAGGTGTTTATACCCTGTTCGTTTTTAAAGTATACTAATATTTACAATAGTGCATTGTTGGGTGTCTATTCTATTTATTACTAGTATCGCCCGTCTGTGAGGAGGGGCGGGGTGGTTGTATGATGTATTTTTCTGTGCCCCTGACGTATATGAAAAAAAATCATGAAAATCACTTGAGTAGTTAAAACATGAAAGTGTAACCATAACTTGCTTACCACGTAATTTGATTTTTAAAAGCCGCTTTTGATGATTTTGGTTTATTTTATATACATATTTATTTATATATTTTGGAAGGTCTTGTGAAAAATCTTTTCACCGATTTTTCAGTTTCAATTTCTGTGAATAATGAGCTAAGTGAGCGGTCAGGCGCTCAACCTTTGTGGTTCAGAAACTGGCGTCGCTTATAACAATGAGAAGCGTTGTGTTTGCTTTTATTTACTTTTATTTCACTTGAAAGTAAATTAATTCTTTGAATAAATTATAATCGTATGCCAATAATACTTTTAACTCTGGTAAAAGCATATAAAGATATTATTTTTGAAATAAAATACAACGGGAACCATTAAAAAATACTAATTGATTTAGGAAGTAATTTTAAATCTTTCCTTTTGCCAAATACAAGTATTTATAGTTTTAGCGGGACTTGATAAGAAGGTATTTTTTAAGTGTACTTATATAGCACTTTTAAAGCGCTCATGTCATATTTAACTGACGACTAACGAGACTGAACATTTCAGTGTACATTAACAAATACGATGTAAAAAAAACGTTTAAAAAAGCGCCCGGTTTATTATCATTATGAGGCAAGTCGTGAAAGATGGAGCGGAAATGACGCGCGGGAGGGTACATGGTGGGTGTATAACTGTCCCACCTTTATTGCGCACTTTCATCTTGAAGGCTAAAAACGCGGTTGGCGTGCCTGCGCACATAAGAACACATTATACGCCGTTGTGTCCCTAAATTTCGAGCATCCTAAAAAAATATGTCTATTTCATTACATATGGAATATTTTGTTTTACAACCTGAGATTTATATTATACATATTCAAAATGAAATTAAGTACACTGGCAGTGGAAAATAGCTACAACTAATTTCGATTATATTTTAATCTGTATATCGTATGTATATCTTTTTGGTGGACAGATTAATTGATGTAAGAAACAAAAGTAGTTTTTTATATTTATATTAAAAAATACAACTCTGGTCACTGATGATAACTGGCCACCAGTTCTCAAGAACGAGTGGGTTTTCATAGAAAACACTTATACAAATAGTCTGAAAATATTTTGGGAATAGATCGTTTTGTTTTGCTTCGATTTCCATAAAAACTTTTTCAACTACCTTTATCGCGCTGTTCCATTTTAACGATGGCTCGGAATGCACCTGGTGTAGTAGCATGCAGGAGAGTGACTTGGACACCAGGCCGTGGCTCCATCATGAGTATCGCTCGACGCCATTCGACTTCTAATTCTGGTGCAATAGCGTCCACTACGGCTTTGAACCTACTTAGTCTCTAAAAGGAAAGGTTATTAAATTTTTAAAGGTTAACCATTTTATTTATCACTAATATATAAAATATTCGTATTTTTTAATATTGTGTGATTGAAACCTTCTTTAATAATAATAAGTACTACCTACGGATCATCTTTTCGTTTTTTCGTCTAAGTATTTATACCCTTTAAATTAAACTTAATAAAGAGTAACAAAAATAATATAAATAAATAGAATAAAACGAACCTTTTTCTCAATTAACGAAAATATAATTGGTCTGACTTCCGTTGTATTCGACCAAAAATAAATGATTTTCCACATAGAGTCGACAATTGACAGGGAGTCGAATTTAATACCTCGTTCAAATTCTTCGCATGTAGTTGTTGTTCGTGGACTCGCGACCTGAGCAAGCCCGCCGGCCACCACGCTGAACGAAACAATTTCAAATATCCAGAACCGTATAAACATTCTGCTGTTGATGTTCGGAGACTAATTACATTCGCGTGTTTACGTTCGTTATATGCAAAGAAAAAGACCAAAGAATCGATTGCATATCAGATTATCCATAATTTTCGTACACTTTTAGCAAATACGTGTATTTAATAAAAACTTTGTATAAACCAGAACTATAATTAATAATTATGATTAAATAATAATTAAAAGCACATATAGTATTCCAGTATGTAATTCCAGGTACAAGGGACATAACATCTTAATTAAATAATAATAAAATAAATATCCTGGGACATTATTCACACACGGCCGTCTGATCCCAAACTAAGCAGAGCTTGTACTATGGAAACCAGACAACTGATATACTACATATACTACTTTTTTTTTTGTATATACATACTTATATAGATAAAAGTAAATTAAATACATACATATATAGATTCCCAAGATTGTTGCAAAATTGGCGATTTAATGGAGGGTTAACAATTAACATTTCGTATAGGTGCGGTACCTACACTAACCATCAGGTGACCATCTAACCAGACTCCCTACATATTCTTAATGAAAAACTTCATGTAAAGCTATTTAGACCAATGATAATATATTTTTATTTACTCTCAATATAAGAGTGCATTAAATTTTAAAATAATTGTATGCATACATTACAAGAGGCAGCAATATTCACAATTAATTTTAATTATATTGCAAAATAATATACTCTTAAAGTTAAAATATATAGTACCGCAACAAAAAAATAATAATATTTAGCTATGGCAATAGTAATTAACAAATGTTTACAAATATACACATTCGCAAACAACATTTTAAACGTGACTACGTCACATTGTTTGTAAGTTTAGTGCCAAAAAGTATAAAAAGTAATGCCAAAATAGTAACAACGTAATAGGAATTGCCAATTAAGAAGTGGTACGATTGTGTCAAGTAACTAAATACAAGCATTAGGAAATTGAGTAATTGAACTCTGAAAGTACCTTTCTTACCTTTCTTCTCAAAAAGGCGAGTTTAGTCCAGCAGTGTGAACTTTACAGGCTCTTGATTTATTCAGTTTCATTATATTTAGTTATTGAAATATTTTATAACACAAAAGGTGAACTTCTGCCAGCAAAAACTTAAGAAGTTCACGAAAGTAGTAAATCGGTGTGCAAATGGAAGTAAAATTAAATAATATCGATAAATTATAAATCCATAGTACCTAATGTTTAAGATAATTATGTTATTGGAGTATATAAGTATCTAATAGAGTTTAATATACAGTGAGCGTGATCCTCAAGGAAAACATAGATTAGAAATCAGTTAAAAATTTAATAATAGGTACTAGTCAGTTCATTTTATCCATTTCACAATTTACATTGGTACAATATCTTCGTGAAACTGAAATATTAGCTCAAAATATCTTAAGATATGAAGCTTTTCTGTATGTACCTATATATTTTATTTTACATCTTAACTTAAGATCCCTCGTTCGAGAACTTTCCTTCTTATCCTTTGTTCGTGCTTGGAAAATATAATAACTTATTGTTATACCAAAATCAATAAATCATTGAGTTAATTATCTACACATGTAGAAACGAATTTATAAACAACAATAGCATGTAAACATTTTAGATAATTATTTTCTATTAAAATAAACAAATGGCACGTGATTCTCAATTATATTAACATAAAGTAGTATTATCATATGTTTTATAATACATATTTTTACAAACCCAATTAAGATAAAAATATTTTAAAAATCTCTGTAAAAAAATCATTTGGCGCTATCGACCTGCTCGTTAAACAAAGAATAAATAAAATATGTATGTCTCGGATATTGTGTTTTTATATTTGAAATCTTCTCATTAAATATATTGTAATACTCGCCGTGTTCTCCGTAACCGGGCATGCCACCCAAGGTTAATATTTCTCGCCGCACGCTCTATGCCTATTTCTCCTATGAGTGCTTTCTAACGTAATAATATAATATTCGTATCTCCGAAACTACTAGGGATCAAGTGTTTCAATATCGCTGTGATACGAATATATATTTTTTTTACATTGTTGCAGCAAACTAAAGTTGTTTTAAAAGATTTAATATTTTAGTTTTTTTATTTTATTTTTATGCGTTATACATTTTTTTCCATAAATCACAGAGCGTTTTGAAAAACGATATTCTTTTATCAAATCTAACTCTGCTGGCAACAATAATATTGGTCGTGTTCGTGATAAGGTTACATGTGTTATCATCGACACCTTATCATTTAAAGTTATTGCTGTTTTGGATTGTTCATTAATATATCAATTTTTCTTTTCAGCAGCCTGAGTAGTTATTATTCATTCTATCGCCAAATACCACAATCCAAATCAATGGAAGATCATTGTTTATTAACATCTTAACTAGCACAGTTGGCGTATTGGTGGTATGGGAATTACTAATATTATCAATGCGACAGTGAGTTTGTTTGTTTTGTTACGTTTGCACTCATTAAAACCAATCATTATGAAATTTGGAATACACATTTTCAGGAGTGAGAACATAGGGTACCTAACCCCCTTCTCACGCGGGCGAAACCGCTAGCGTAAACTGAGTTATTATTTCAGTGCACATTTGCATCTGTCTTCCAATTATAAACTAAAAGAAATAACGTATTTATTAATGGTATTTCCTTATCTAAATATCGAGCCCCAAAAATGTTTCATATTTTTGAGCTCTACCTCCATTGTATTTATCCTATTAAAAGTTTTGGAAGAACTCATATTTCAAATAACAAACTTCTGCTGTTTTTCATTTTGCTGGACGTTAACTCTGCGTTTAATTCAGTTTTACTGACTATCGTTCTCGTAATATAAAGAGCGATGCAATGGAACTTATGACTTTAACTGTGATTGAGTGTTTTCAACTAGGTATACCTTCTTGTTCATTTGGCAGGCCGATGTATATGCGACGGAGATTCCTCGAAACGTAAGGACCTATCTGCTGGCGTTCTACTTGCATACGTCCATTTATCGATCGAAATCGCTAAAGTATGTTTAGATATACCTTGCGCCTGATTTCTCTCCTGTCATATCGAGTTGTCATCTCATTATCAGATTATGACGTGAAGACTCGTGACTGCCTCGTTGTTCTAGTGGCTACATGTAAGGCCGCAGACATGGCGGTCCTGGGTTCAAATCTCAGGTCGAGCCAATAAAATTTTATTGAGATTTTCTGTCGAAAATTCTCAGTCAGCCCGGAGTCTGGAAGTTGGAAGTGTGTCCCGTAACTCGGAAAGCACGTAAAGCCGTTGATCCTGCGCACTAACTCCTACCAGTCGTGTCAGATTCCCGTACTCAGATTATGAGAGTTAGGAAATAGAGTGCACCTGTGTTTGCGGACACACTTGTGCACTATAATATCTCCACCACAGTTGGCTTATTACTCTTGAGATTGGCCGCCGTGGTCACAAGGATAAAATCGGTCACAAGGACCATTTATGACGTGAAATAATGTCTTGGATTTTAAACATCAATTAGTGGTTCCCTGTCCATCTTCATCGGAACCAATACATATTCAAAGCACTAGAAAGCGAGCAGCTTTCTTCTTGCTTTCTTACCCGGCCACCGAGTAACATTCTTTTCTAAATTATACCCAATTTGTCTTAGTCTTTTTAATCTTATAAACTTATAAGCGAAGTCAAGCTAGAGTTTTATACGTCGTTAAATTTATTTAATATAATACATGTTTCTTAATATAATATACATATAATGACTAAATATACAAATATCTGAATCAATATTTTTTTATATTTATTTCCATTGTCTTATAACGATGGAAAATAACATAATCACATGATAGGTTAACAATTTTCTGTTAATGTTTTTTTTTTATATTGGTAGAACATTCATTGCTCTTGATTGGAACTGGGCAGTAAGAGTCACAGGTCAAATGACAATTTACTGTACGATTACACTCATTAAATATACATATTTAAAATATTTTATATTTATTTTAATCTTTTTTTCTAGTGCAAAACTATTATCACTTAGGCTTGATATTTTCAGTTTTTGTCAAATGTTATATGCTCATTCATATGTTTCAAAAACAGTCACACATTTATTCATATAGCAAAGTCCTCTCGGGCGAATGCGAGCATAGCGGCGATTTACACGAGGCCAATATCAAGATCAAGCTAATCCATTGAATTTTACTTGGTGGTAGGGCTTTGTGCAAGCTCGTCTGGGTAGGTACCACCCACTCATCAGCTATTCTACCGCAAAACAGCAATACTTGCTATTGTTGTGTTCCGGTTTGAAGGGTGAGTGAGCCAGTGTAATTATAGGCACAAGGGACATAAGATCTTAGTTGCCAGAGTTGGTGGTGCATTGGCGATGTAAGCGATGGTTGACATTTCTTACAATGCCGTCGTCTATGGGCGCTGGTGACCACTTACCATCAGGCCCACGTGCTCGTTCGCTTACCTATGCAATAAAAAAATAGAACGATTTCTAGCCCAAAAAAGAAGAACGCTTTTTGTAGATGGAGCTTGGTGTAAAATAATGTTATTTATTATTGCATTTGCATTCGGCTTGGCTTCGTGTAAATGCACCATTGCAGCGTACAAGATGTTTGCAAACACTCTATATTCTTTCGGTCTTATAATCTGATGAAACAGCGAGTCCCACGCGACCGGAAAAGGTGCCGGTCTAACGGATTTACATTCTTTTCAAGGAGCGTAAATTCCGCCAACGTACAACGAAATTTCTTACTAGAAAACCCAATAATATTTTTACCCGCCCCGTGGATTGATATCTGTACCTCAGGTACTACACAATAAGAAGCTAACCACTAGACTTACAAGGCTTTTAAATGTAATACAAAGTTATTATTTATTTATACGGGCTATTTGAATAAACAAAGACATAGGCATATAGGAGCTGGCATATATATGTATTTATTGTATACTCACTCACGTTGCCTGTATTGATGCGATCTGCAGCGCCCAGCGCACTGGGATTACATAACCTCGAATCATCGTCATAAATAGCATATATTATTCAATATCCCGACTATAGAAATTGCTAGATTCCTAGTATTCGAAATGGATTTTTGCAGCGCTTTCTCAATATTCAATTTCGTTGTTTAAACAAAGAAACCGAATTGTGAACTGTAATAAATCCAATGCGAGATATCTAAGATTTTAAAAAAATTATATTTGCATTGGGTTTAGATTTTTAAAAGTGTTATTTGTGATAACGTTCGCTTTACATTATTTATATGTTGAATGCATTATTAGTTTTAATACAATATCATATTTGACAACTGGTATGGTAAATAAAATTAATATTTATCTATTAGCTAATGTACTGTAGTCATGTAGAATCTTATCAAAGCGATTATATATTACCATAATTAAAACGTCTCGTTTGATTGAGATTATTGTAATTAAATGTCTGTCTGAAACTTTACGTAGTGTTCAAACAAGACAATTGAACTTTAACTCGATTTCGCCACAATATAATCATATTAGACGGTTTCTCGTAAACTAACTTGTTTGCATGAAATTCATATTGTATCAGCGAGCGAGTTCAAACGCAAACAAGGCGGCTGATAGACGTAATTGACTTGCATGAGGCAGTTATTGTGATTTCTAGACAAGAAATAAATCTTTGTTTTTTTCCATCGTCTTTGTCGTTTTGTTAAGTAAAACAAAATGAATAGTTAAATAATTAAATATCATATTAGACCGATTAATCCTATTTAAAAATATTTGTTTGTTTGTTTAACTTGCGTGAAAGTGTTTGGCATAGAGCCAACGTACAATAGATGGCGCATGAGTGTCGGATAATTGTTTATAAAATACGAGTAATATATATACCGTTATTGTAATGCTCTTTCATTTATTTTATATAAATACTTCGTTGTAAATATAACATGAAAAACTAAACTAATATGCACTTTAGTAAAGTGCTATAGCTCGTAACACAACTCATAATAAAGACTCGTGAAAAGAAATAAAATTAAATAAATAAATCATTGTTAAAATTAATATATATACTTAATTGCACTTAAGCGCAGACACATCGTTGCTTTCAATTAATTCTTTTATATTTTTAATGTTGAGAGACAACAAAGAAGCAATTTGGAAACAAAGGAATGTGACTATTACTTTTTCCATGAGCAGAGGTGACCACTTGGTAGAGCTTTGTGCAAGCTCGTCTGGGTAGGTACCACCCACTCATCAGATATTCTACCGCAAAACAGAAGTACTTGGTATTGTTGTGTTCCGGCTTGAAGGATGAGTGAGCCAGTGTCAATTATAGGCACAAGGGACATAACTTCTTGGTTCTCACGGTTGGTGGCGCATTGGCGATGTAAGCGATTGTTAACATGTCTTACAATGCCAATGTTTATGGCGTTGTTGACCACTTACCATCAGGTGGCCCATACGCTCGTCCGCCTACCTATGCAATAAAAAAAAATTAAATGGTCCACTTGTCAATCGGCTTACCGATTACAATAATAAAACACATGTTGCTTTTTTCAGTGGATAATTTGTGCTTAAAATTCATCTCACCTTCGCCATAAGAGAAGAAACGGCCTTTGCCCTGCAGGTAACATTTACGGGCTGTTAGTTTAATTTTTACTTTTTTTTTATGTGGCTAAATATTTATTTTTTATGAATACAAAATGTTTTTAATGAAATGTCTCAAGAAAATACAATTCATTTTATATTTCATAGTGGAAATGTTTAAAAAAATTACTTCAACTTAGTAAAGCCGGCGCTAAGACCAGGCTCTCTTCGTCGTGCAGCTTAGTGTCTTCCGAGTGCACTCATCAAAATTACTTTACTACTTTTAGTATAGTACAACAATTATCAATACAATGTTGGAGGTTTCATTGTACGATAAAAATGTAATAATTTACTATGTCGTTTTTAATTTAGGAGGCCGAACCAATGAGCCATCCATTGGTAGGTAAGTGTTTTGCGATACCACTCCTACCACTGCCACTGTCAATGTTCCACTAAATATCGGGTCTAAAATGTTGTCTCTTGTGCCTTATGGCTCACACATTCTTCAAACCAGAGCCTTTCACAAAATATACAATATACAAGCGGTAAAATCATTGATGACCCATGGTGGTACCCACTCAGGCCTAAACAAAGCCCTACCGCCAATAACTAAAATGAATTGTTGAGTGCGTGCCAAGAAGTGTTTATTATTTCAAAAATAATAATAAAAATACTCTTGAGCATTGCGCTGTCCTATTTTCTGTAAAACATGTGTGGACGGCGCGTAGTCCCAGTGAATGACCGATAGCAGTCTAAACATAGATAGTGTGATTTCAAACAAATTTAGCTCACGAATTAAAAATTACGAAGAATATGAATTTCAAATAATACTTTTCATAGGATTTATCAATAAAATAATAATAGTAGATGTATTATAAAACGAATAACAAATCTTCAATCTTTTTGACGTGAGACATTAATGATGCGCCCATGGGGATAAGACGCAAACCGTGACGGCAAACGGCATGGCGCTTTCTTACCGTCTTTGCCCTCGCTCCCCACTTCCGTGTCACACATTTTACTCGGTGGTAGAGCCTTGTGCAAGCTCGTCTGAGTTACCTACCCACTCATCTGATATTCTACCGCAAAACAGCAGTGCTTTGTATTGTTGTGTTCCGGTTTGAAGGGTGAATCAGCCAGCGTAATTACATGCACAAGGGACTGAACATCTTAGTTACCGGGGTTGGAGGCGCGTTGGCAATGTAAGCGATAGTTAACTTTTCGTACACAGCTATTGTATTTAGGCGTTGGTGACCACTTACTATCAGATGGTCCATATGCCTACCTAAACCGGAACGTGTATTATATACATACATAGTTCGTTGCTATATATTTATATTATAATGATAATAATAATAAAAATACTTGCATTTATTTTAGAAATAAAAATCTATGTTTTTATTTATTTGACTCCGTATTTATATATTCTTTAATGACATATTATTTCAGTAACCCTCAGTTTCGATAACTCACATCTTCCGGTCGTACAGTGACGGCAACATTTGTTTATTTCTAGATACTTACATATAAAATTAACACAGTCATGGTTGATCTTGGGGATTGGCAATGACCGAAATTCGGCAATGAGGGTTTTTATATTTTTATTTTTTATTAATATAGAATACTTTAGTCTAATCTATCTTTAAGTATTGTTAGGTAGATAAGTATTTATTTTGTTTTCTATTTAATTTAGGAATGCAGACAATCATACGTAAACATTGAAGATATAAATATTTCCGGCACCATCGTCATGCAGCCAAACATGGCAACAATTAATTTATGTAGCAATAAAAAAAAATGTATTATTTGGATTGCTACCAAACAGGCATACAAAGATAATTCCAAGTGTTACTGATTTCAATGATAATTCACAATGATTAATTATCATGATCAATTTAATATTGACTAGAATTTAAGCAGACGAAAAAGGTTCAGAACATTCATATGTATCCATAGATGCGTAATAGCCATAATGTTTAATATATTATGATTGCAATATTTACAATTTCAAAATAAATTATACAAATCGTGGAATTAATATGAAGATGTAGAGTTTTATCGCGTCGGCTTTTTATAGTTGCTAGTGGACCGCATTTTGGTACGGCTCATGAGTACATTGCTCTAAGCTGATAAGTCTATTAATATCTATCTCGTCTCTTGAACCGCGAGCCATTAGCCAATCAGTAGACACTGACACATGCGTAGTGATTACAAATGTGAAGATCATAGGAAAAAATAAATACTTACCTTGTTTCTATGCTATTTGCTTTAAAAAATAATTTAATTTTTATTGTTATTAAATAAAAATAAAACGCATTGCTAAATAAGCTAAATTGATTATTTTGTCAATATTATTGTTAAAAACAAACTTATGCTGTAATTTAAATGCAAATTTATTACTTCCATTGAAGTCAAACGGTAATAAGACAGTGAGATATTAAGTGTTAATATATGCAGTAGACCCACAAACTTTAGAGGCCATTGTCCTACTCATACATCTGTACTGTATTTAGTGTGTTCGTTTTCTTTGTCACTAACAAATAAATGATTAGTTAATGAAGTTGATATTGATATTAACATAGAACAAATATTAAAACGGTCCATTTTGTCTGTAAAGTCAACGATAAACGTCAGTGTTCAGTGTTGATTTGGTTTTGTTGTAGGTATAACGTGCGATACGCGTGTTTTAGTGGTTGTTTGTGCGTCTTGACGATGAGATCTTAGCGGACAAACTTGTAATATCTGTCCGGTGCTAATAATAAAATTAAAAAAAATATATATAGTAGGTAACATGTGAGTATATTTCATTAAACTAATATTAACGTTGAAGACGATAGATGTAAATTATGATGATAATAAAGTTTGTGGAAAAAAATGGTTTGATATTATTGAAGGTTGAATAAAACAATTAATTTGATAACTAACTTTTTATAAATTTGTTATTTTGTCATACCTTTTTATCGTTAGAATCTAAATATGGTTGTTTACGGATTAATGATCCATTAAAATAAACCAGTTCTGTTCGTATTATGTTCGTTTATAACTTTTATTATTTATATAATATATGCGAACATATTATGTAAATCAATGTATTAAATAGTTTTAAGGGTTCGTCAGTGGTCGAAATTCGATCATAATAACCAATTTAAGTTAATCGTATCAATATGTATACATGTTACACACAATGTTTTCATACTTCTAACTCTTTAATAGCTATCAAATGAAAACAAAAGAATGGAGTTGAAAAACAACGGAAAATGATACTGAACTGTTTTGTCGGCTCCTATTTATATATATACAAATAATTTTGTCAGTTAATCATTATAACGTTTTAATATTTAGCTAGTTTGTTGCAATAAATGTAAAGTGTTAAAAGTGTTATGAGGGATCACCCCTACTCATCTTGGTACTTGAGCGCTCAGGTGGATGTCGAGAGTCGAGACATTTAAAATATTGCCGTCACAAAAAAACAATATTTTAAGTCTGAAAATGTTCCGCATTTTAACGGCGACTTTCGTGTGCTATTCGTATACTGATTTATGTTTCATTAAGAAATTTTTATATATTTTCGTCACTTAAGTATTCAATGAATAGGGGCGAAAGAATCTTGTGAAGTAGGTGACGAAAATATTGAAACTGCGCCTCGATGAGTACCTAATATTGAGAGTCAATGTTACGAAGAAAACATTACAGGGTCACACATGATCGTGTTGTGTGAAAAATAACCTCGACGTCCTTCACAGTCCTACGTTTGGATTGTGAATCAATAACAACAACTGTAATTTAATCATACATTTATATGACTATTTGACACATGATGAGTAGGTATATAATTAAAATAATTTCGTTAACAAAATACAATAACAATTAGCAAGATTATAAGACTTTATGATTATTCCTTAGGGTTGTAGCGTGAAGTTACCTTTAAAGGCTATAAACGGCCTATCTGAGACTATAACAATTATTTATTTAAATAGAACTGCTAAGTCCTGAGGTTAGCGCGTTCAATTATACAAAGTCTTCAGCTTTATTATATAAAACCACAGAATGAAATATCATGCAATTTATAGAACATAGTTACTTACATAAATATAAATTATAAATAAAACGATGACAAAATCCTTTCGAAACGCCTGCAAAACTAAAAATAATAGCTTTAAATTGACAAGGCTTCAAGTAGTTCTTTTACATTCACATATTTCTAATAGTGGCTATATTTTTGTTTTATTATTGGATTAAATTAGGAACAACGAACGTCGCGTCGGAACGTTGATTACTCTGGCGGTGCCGACCTTGTGCACATTCAACTAATAACGGCCTTTGTCAATGAAAGCGCACCCTCCGCCTTCCATTCCATTTCAGAACCCGTAATGATATTGATCGCATTACTCTGTGAGAAGAAACTTGGGAACATCTCAATATTTCACGTTTCTAATTAACGGAGCTCCACGAAGGAATAACTATACTTACATATCATGAATACTTATTGTTATTTTTTTTTAAGAACTAGATACTCATTTTAAATACTTTGTAAAAAGAATAATATAAACAATCTACAATGATTAAACGACGTCATATTAAATGAAAGTATTGAAGAGAAAATTTTATACATATTTTTATTTTATTTGTAATTGAAGTTTATTTTATTATTTAGCTTTTTCTAATTTTTAATGATTAATCCAAAGGCCGTGAGTAAAAAATTTTTGAATATGTTAATATGTATTGTTTGTCGGTTAATTAATAATTAATAAGAAATTGGTAATTTATTATTACTTATTAAAAAAATTTGTCAAAAGATACAAAAATAACTTTGTTTATACAGGCTTCTTTACTTTACTTTAGAATTATCAAATCACGAGATATAATAGTTAAATGTTAATATAATATAGGTTGGGACTGTAATGTAGATACTAACGAAAAAAAACAACTCAATATACTTATTTCATGAATCGAATTTTTTAAATAAACATGAACAATTTACAAAAAAAGATGTTACCAGGTTATTAGTATACTTACACTCACCTTATAAAGGACTATTGTAAAAAACGTTAAAGCAACGTAGAATGCGAAAAGTGGAAGATTTGTAGAGATTGAATTTTTGAGATAGCAATCATAGCGAGGGTTGAGTCGAACGAAAGTCTAATGTTTATTATCTGACGAAATAGATTTAACGTAAGTAAATCGATCTCGTCATTACCCGTAACAGAAGCAAGACGTTTTGATTTCATTCGATACAATCATTTGATCGAAACGTATTTTTCAATTTTACATTTAAAACGTCTTTTCATTATTATAACGTTTACCATATAAGTCGGCAAAATATCGACCTTCATTTGGCTTAGTTACAAATTGTTTTGTAAATAATTGCGTTTCCTCGGTTAATAAACAACGTTACAAACATACAAATCGTTAGAGCTGTTTCCGAGATAAACGAAATATATTTAAAATATACTAGAATTGTTTAGTTAATATTATAAGATATATTTTTAATGTTTTTCAGTTTTCGAATATTAAGATAATGCTAAATAAGTAAATTTTTAAATAAATTTCTTTTGGAGTTAAAACCACCAAGCTGTTTTAATGTGGGTTATGACCATTTCGATTCACCTTCTTCGACAGTACAGTAGTTTGTAGTTTTTTTGCAGGAATAATTCCTGCTGTTACTAAATAAATTGAAATATCAATGAACTTGTAAAGACCTAGTTTTTTTCAATACAGGCTTTAAAGTTATTTCAATATAAATGATATAAGAGTATCTAAACGATTTTATTATTAAAATGAATACCCTGCTCTAGGAAAGATGGATTGACTTTGCCAAGTTGAAAAGTTGGTGGAACGTATTTATTATTCACCTATACTTCTCGTATTTATATAATGTTCGTCACTGTTAACCGCCAACATAATTCAAATTTGGGTGCTATGATAGGTAGAAGGGGACCTCGCTACCATCTATCATGACATTTTAGAAATAATAGAAATGATCATGTACATTTGTGTGAAGAAATTAATGTCATATTACTACAAGAATAAATAAGAATAGGTATAACTGTTGGTGTGAAGAGGAATACCAGAAACAAATGGTAGGACCGTTTCAAATACGACATGTAGAAACAACTGCCTGCAGCTAACTGAGAATATGATTAGAAAGAAAGAGAGAGATGATAGAAATGAAATGAACTATTTGGGTTCAATTGAATAAGAGCAAGCGAATCGTAAAATAGAAGCATATCAGAGTACAGATATCATCAGTCCGGCAACAGGCAATTTTAAATGAAATTATTGAATATAGTTAAAAGTATATAAGAAAATGTGTGTGTGTAGCATAATGATTTGATTACAATGTTGCTTTAGATGTATGTGTGCAATCGTTTATCGGGTATTGAGTAGTGCCGCTGATAAGTAGTCGGGTACCAACTGTGCGCAGCGCAGCTCAGACAGACACGTGTTTCTTTCGCACGCGCTTACACTCCGCGTGTTTGTATAATATTAATAAGTTCGGATAAATTAATATGCATTTTAATTTTACTAGATATTGTTCTTGTTTGTTCCTCGCGAAGTTGGCTCATAAATAAAATCATATGTTTAAGGGAATTTGCACCTAAAGATAGTTTTTATCTTAACAACACAATAACAAACAGTCGTAACAGTCATTAGTTGGTAAATATATATGTACGCATACAAACAGTGCTGATACAACCATTCTTTAAATAGGTACTTATTGTTCAATGTTAGTTAAGAGTTAATTAAAATTTAAATATTAGCATAAATTAATGTTAACAATAAAATTGATGATCGTGTTTCATTTAAACCAATTAAATGCTAATTAAATTAATAAAACTAAAGTTTAATTGTTATAGATTTGGATCATGTCTCCGATAAATGAAGACGGCTTAGAGCCACCACATGTAGATGTTTTGGATGGCGGATTCTCCACGCAACTTTCTTGTCACGTAGGTCACGTCATTGACGGTGACCCTCTTTGGAGCGCCCGCTTCTTGCATACACACCCCAACGAGGTCGTGAATACTCATCTTGACTTCCTTAGAGGTGACCGTTTTAAATATTGCATGGTAAATAAAGCAATTAATAATGTATTTTTTATCATTATGACCTTCTGCTGCGATTTAAACTTTGTTAATTACGTTTATTTTTATCTAAAAGCAAATGTCATCAGAACATTGCTTGTTAAAGTGATCTAACAATTTATTTGGCTCGGTCGAAATATGTAGAGGCCAAGAAAAATTGCGATGTTAATGTACTGGTAAATAAAGACATACATAAGAAATCAATTAGGTACGATTAGTTCATGTAGGAATAAAATATAAGCATACAGTTTTAATTATACATCTTATTTAGACAAAATAAAACAAAATTATAGATAACCTTGAAACATCGTCTAGTCTTTATGATGCTTCGTTCATACAAAATAATGTACTATCTACCTTATTTACTAAGCCATTTAAAGAACAAATTTAACAATAAAATAAGTTCAAAATATACAATGTAGAAATAAATAGAAAATTTGTTGATTCTTCTATTTTAGAGATTATTCGTTACATTTTATGGTTATGGTGTTTATTGTGGGTGTACCAATATTCATTTGAATACTTAATGCGACATAAACAATGTATCATTTTTTTAATGAGAAAATTATACGAGAAACTTATGTCAATTTATACCTACTCGTGTTTTACATGGATGGATTTTGTTCGCGTGTATTGTTTGTAGTATCTTGGCTAATAACTATATTTAAGTGAGTGAGTGAGCCAGCGTAATTACAGGTACAATGGACATAACATCTTAGTTCCCAAGGTTGGTGGCGCATTGGTGATGTAAGTGGTGGTTAACATCTCTTACAATGCCAGTGTCAATGGGCGTTGGTGATCCCCTTCCCAAGGTCGCGGGTGGCCTATATGCTCGTCCGCCATACTTTGCAATTAAAAAAAAACTTAATTTAGTTACCACCGGTTCGCAATATAGATTCTATCTGTAACGGCATGAAGATCAGTAGTTACTTTTATCTCTTATTTTTAATTTTTGTTTTGAGTAATATGCCTTATATATTGTTTTTTATAATCAAATTCCAATTTATCAATTAGCAAAGTTAAGAATATCTGCATAATTTTATTGTATATTACACAAGCAAATACATTTCTTGTTACCATACTATGTTTAATTTTAATTTATTACTTCTAAATGTGATAAAATTATTCCTCGTTTTGTAATTAATAGAATCAAATGTTTGATTCAATATATCACCGCTCTCACGTCTGTCGTCTAATTCGGTTAGTCTCATTCAGCAAGGCTTCTGAAGTACAAAGTAATTGCGTTGTTCCCTGTTACAAAGGCGCTGTGCGAATGAATATCTAGACACATTACACGAACTCGCTGTTGAATACACATACACATAGGCACAAGTGATCTGTAAGTACGTAGACACATACGTGCATGGCTGTTTTGACGAATTACACGTTAGGTCGCTTTTAGCTTGTCACTTCCTTGCATCAGAGGGTGAGAGTGCGACCCCGTCTCGTGTCATCGTCCTATGAAAGCGCTTTTCTTCGCCACAAAACGGACCGTTTCTTTTCATAAGGAAAAGCTGAAAAGTGTCTGCAAGCAAATAACTCCCTGGAGGCGAAAAGCCTACTGCCTTGCTTTACCGCCCGCCTATGTTGAAGAAATGATACGAATAAATATAAAAAATGTCGCCGTTCATTGTAGAAATATTATAACATCGCTGAAAGTTGAAAGAGTAATTGATGTAAGCGATCTACGGACAAGAAAAGAGGCATTAAAGTTAGTTATATTTTACTTAAAAATTCAGGTTAAAATTGCTATTTGAGCAAAGTATTAATCGTACAGTTTAATTATGATTGCGGCTATGTAGGTTACCAAGATAATGTGCCACCGTTTTCTGTTCGTAAATGTACCAACTAAATGTCTTACATTTACATAGTAGAAGAGAAACAAGGCGCAAGTACCTAGCCGCGTTTTATAGTAGGTGATCGTCGTTGCTTTAACGCCGAATACATGACGCTAGCGTCATTAATCACCTTGTCTCTCTAATACGTTTCCATTCGGAGCCCGTCTACTGTTTATTACAAAATTAATTTCTTCAACCCAACAAATATTGTATTTTCAGTCATGGTTCTTACTAAACTAAAGGATCATGTTGCGTTACTAAGTTTTAATAACATTAATTGTTTACGTCTCCAAACCGAACCCTTATCGTCGTTAATAATAGTAAATTACTCAAAAGTTTAATTATTGAACTAGTTTATTAAAACAAACGACACTGTAGTAAAGTTTAACAGAAGATATGAACGAATGAAATAAAGTTATTAATTTAATTAGTTTCGTTAATATATTCATATTGTTATGGAAATGGTCATCGCCTCGGTAGTTTAGTGACTAGCGTAAAGAGCAATAGATAGAGCTTAGTCGAAACGATAAAAACTTATTGAGTTTTTCTGGCAAGAAATTCGTAGTAACAGGACGGAGATTGGTTTTTGGTAGTGTTTACACCCCCGTACCTTGGAAAATACAGAAAGCCGTTGGTCTTACGCTTAGCTCCCTTTTGTATCAGACTTCCATCCTATCGAACTATAAGGGCAGTAAGATGCAGTCTCTCCTACTTGATTGTCTAATATAATATCGAAATAAAATTTGTCTGGAAGCAATTATTACAAAGGTTATTTTTAATTTGCAGCCGGTGCAGATTTAATTATTACGAATACGTATCAAGCGTCGGTTGATGGGTTTGTGGAACACTTGGACGTGACCCCTGAGCAAGGCTATGAGCTAATCGTCCGCGCCGTGGACCTCGCCAAACAAGCGCGAACCTTATATCTAGAAGAGTATCAGGACTATGTACAAAACGGTAAGCACTATTTAAAATGTTTTAGTGTTTAGTGTATTTTCATAAAACTATGCCTGTACGCTACTCTTTCATTTAATTCAACTATCGTTAAGACAGAAAATTTTAGATTTAATTCTATTAATTACTTACTTACTAAGCATTTTATTTTTGACCCAAAAAATCTTTTCATAAAATAACAAAGTCCTTTGCATTTTGGTATTAACGAAGCTTGGGTTCGTGTGCCACAAGGGACGGGTGCAAGCACGCATTAATTACCCGACGTGAGGGCTTAAAGTATTTATAAGCATAGAAAATGAGCTGTCAGCGGTGATCTTATTTCCTATTTTTTTTATATAGAACACATTCCACTAGTTGTGGGATCAGTGGGACCATACGGGGCTCATCTGCACGATGGATCAGAATACGACGGCAGTTATGCAGATACAACATCCGTTCAGGTAGGCATAGCTGTCGCTTAATCAAGTGCTCCTAATCCCAATAGACAAATAGGCCATGAATAGAGAGAACATCGGCCGCTATATATATATATTTAATGATAAATAGACCACAATGCTAATCAGGTCTATTTCTATTTGTGTCTCGCCAGGCAGTTTTAGACGGTCAGGTCGACCGATCGATTTTGCATTAAAGCTTTCCTTTTGACAAAGGCTATAAAACTTGAGCGTGAAATTTTTAGTGTTTCTATAAAATGTTCTATTCTATATATTATATTATATTGCCACTAAATTCTATGGTGTACTCGAATCGGTTTCTTAAAAAAATAACATCGAGTGGATAATAACAGCGAATCATTTCTGAATATAAAATCTTTAACTCGAGAAAAGCTGATTTTAAAACTTACATAACTGTCTGGATATACATATATCTTTATTTTACCTGGTGGTAGGACTCTGAGTACCATCTACTTATTAATAATTCCAGTGTCAAACATAAGTTTGAATTGAAGGATGAGTTAGCAAGTATAATAATATAATTTAATTTATGTGTGAGAATTGTTTTATAGAGCCTTTAGGATTATTTTGTACTTTTTTTTTTAATATAATCGGTCTCAGCTTCCTAACAGTACGAAAGATAAACGGTCCCATACTTGCATGACAATAGTTAGAGGCTTATTTACGGTGTAAGATTTATATTTCTTGTAGTGGCAATACGCGAGGGAAGGCTGTGGTGACCGCCCTTCTAAAATAAAAAAGTAATATATATATATAAAACTTTAGTATATCCTAAAGTATGTACCAAAATTGCTACCATTAAATTTTATACGAATATTCAAATTTAAATAAATTGGAAATTATTATGTAATATTATCTTGCACAATCATAAAACTCGTCTAATAGCATATATATTATTTATTTTACATTTAAGAGCACTACTTAAACTCTTTAAACTAGTAAAATATGGGAACGCTGTATAAATGAAAACTTATAAATATTCTGAGCAATGAGCATCATGACACTCCATTTATCAGCAATCATATCACCATTATATATATTTATGTACGAGTATCATTGCTCTTATTTTATCGGTTCACGTAAATATACACAAACGTTATTATCATGTTTTGTATAATCAGTCCTTTTATATTCAATGAGTATGAAAATATTTTACTGAAACGTTGATTATTATATTTCTACTGAACCCTCTGGCTAGATGAATTCCAATACAGCAAAGTAAAGGTTAAAAGCGTCGGCTAAATCGTAAAGAGGGTCGTAAAGTTGCCGGCAAATTAAAATTTACATCGGCTATATGAAAACTCCCTTTTCATTTCTATCGTCTTTTTTTCCTGGACCGATATTTGACTCGGGTGGACGGTTAATTAATTAAATATTAGAGATAAATGTTATATTTGTTTTCGTTGTTATTATTACTATTATTATATCATTACATATTTAAGTTTATTAATTTTTGATTAATTTGTACGTTTTAAACGTTTTATTCTGTTTTCTGTCAAATTCTGTACGTATCTATTGTTTTAAAAAAATTACAATGTAAACAGAAATCTTATTTAATTCGACGCTTAATAGCATAATGAACGCCTAATTAAGTAATTTTCCATTAAATTGGTTTCAGCAACATTTTAAACGGCTTAAAATGAAGCTTCTCTTATTTCCAACATATCTACAAGACGGTTTTAAAGATTATTTTATATGAAGTATTGTATATACTGGTGAGCGACCTTAAGTATATCAAAGTATTTAGATACAATTATTAAGCACAAACAAATAGATAATAAAGTGTAACCTATCAGTTAATTAAAAAAAACAACTTAAATAAAACTGCGTAAAAAGATGTACAACCACGATTTTAAGGCTTCATTTAAAAATTGATATAAAACAAGGCGTATCACAAAAGCCAACTTAATATCGGAACTTTATACACAAGTTATCGTGATTTAGAAAGTTGTTTTTAGACCAAATTTAGTACAAAGTGTATCACATTTGTTTCCATTTTAACAGTATATTATGTACGTATATTCTACGAGTATATAGACGGTTATATGGTCTGGTGATTGACTGATTGTATCCACAGGTCAGGACGCGCCAATACAATTTATTATTTGAAAAGTGGAAGCTGCAATACATACAATTTCGATGAATTTAGGTACTAGTATTTTTGATTCCAATGTACCAGTGGAACCATGAACCGTCATCGTATCAGTTCCGTTGTATCATTTTATTGTATGTTTATTAATAAATTATCGTATTTATTTTATGCTTCATCCGATTTACCAGCATACTGAATTTTTTTTCACAAATAACAGGTAGATATTTTAAAACATTTACTTAGATTTTAATTGAATACGGAACACGAACATGATTTTGACCCCCTTCAAAACGTCGGATTAACTCGAAAGGCATACTTATGAAGGAACGATGACAATTCAATATTTTAAATAGTTTGACCCGTTATCCTTACTAGGATAATCAGGATTAGCGATTTTTTTGTTTTCCTGATTTAAATACGAATATATGCTTTTTTTACAATATTTTTTTTCTTATATACACTATTCTTATTTCAAATCAAATTTTTAAAAATTACTTTCTATTTTTTAGTTGGATTTTCTATAAAAGCGTATTTTTTTAGTTTTTTTTAACTACATATTATTTATTTTCTTTCACAAACCATGTCGGTAGTAAGTGTTGTTGAAAAGTATTCATACATTTATATATAAAAATTAACGACTGTTGTTGTACGTATTCAATATTCTATGCATTCGCGTACAGCACATCCGATTGAAACTTTGTATAGTTGTTGTTTGCACTTACGCGACGGCGTCTAGTAGGTACTGTATTATCAATGTACATTAAAGGGCTTACGAGTCGTATCAGATAATCTATACTAATATTGTAAATGTAAAAGTAATCATGTCTGTCTGCTATGGTTTCACGGCTGAACCATTGAACCGAATTTAATTAAATTTAGTATGAAGCGAACTGAAACCCCATGAAAGGACATTGACCTTTTTATACCTAATGTTTTCAACGTCCTAACACGTGGATGGAGACGCGGACAATGGCATTGTAAGAGATGTTAACCACCGCTTGCA
The DNA here is from genome assembly GCA_963151315.1 of Nymphalis c-album. NCBI lineage: Eukaryota > Metazoa > Arthropoda > Insecta > Lepidoptera > Nymphalidae > Nymphalis > Nymphalis c-album. The sequence continues at coordinate 7,458,718 of OY720590.1, read as the reverse complement.
TCGCCAATGCGCCACCAACCTTGTGAACTAAGATGCTATGTCACTTGTGCTTGTAATTACACTGGCTCACTCACCCTTGGAACACAATAATAACAACATAACTCTAGTCTTGCGTTAGAATATCTGATGAGTGGGTGGTACCTACCCAGACGAGCTTGCACAAAGCTCTACCACCGAGTAAATTACATAAATTTAAAAAAAACCATCGAGTATTCTTATATTAGTTCTATAAGCTGATATAAAATATATCAACACTAGTATACCTGTCGAAAATTTATTTACTAGACCTCGTAAACGTAGGTACATATAAACTTATATTGATACTTCAAAGACCGTCCATGTTTCAAAGAGAATTACATATTAAAATCCTTAGTGAGCGAGACTACAATACCTTTGTATATGTATATAAATCTATGTCAATATAAACGAAATTTCAATTCTGTAGAGTGAATTCGATGAGACGAATTCGTATTTTAATTAACGAGCGACACTGATTTAAGGTATGTAATCAGTAATCAACGTTAATGTATTAACCGCGTTCATTTTATTAATGTTACTGCCATTATCCCGGGATTAGTATATTTGATTACGTTTTTATTTTTAATTGTTGTAATTCAATTTATTTCGTGTGATAAAAAATATGTTTCCTGATATGCGCTCCAATAATAAACCTTCAAGATCTGAATTCTTTACGCTAATACATCAAATTTGTCGCCCAATTTTATACTACCAAATTTGAACTATTTTCATGTAGTGGGTTCGGAGAAAATAAGCTCCAACCGACAGTAGACACGAGATTGGATCAATAGGGATTTGTCTTTTCGTATGTACGAAACCCAAAAAAAAATGAAGTGAATGTAATTTAATCTTCCTTTACTCTCAGCTACATTTTGGGCAAAACGCCCTGGACGCTTTATCATGGCCTACACAATAGTTATTTACATTTTATGCTGATTTTTCTTCTTATAAATACGCTGCCGGAGCAAGTTTGATGAAAACTTGATTAGATGATGAATATAAAGCCTAACGCTTCAGAAGTATAAAATACTTTATGAATACTTAGAAGCGGTTTTATCCTTATTTTTTTAAAATGGTAACCACATAAGAACATGATTATAAAACTAACTAAATTCCAAAAATACTAAAGATTTTTAAAAGGTTTTCAACCCACTAACAATGGCTTATATCCATTTGTATAACTGTATACCACTGGGCCATCTCGGTATAATATTATTTTATCTAAATTAATTAAGAAAAATTAATGAAAATATTTAAAAATTCTGCGCTGCTAATAGTGCTGATAGACTGTCCCGTAGCAATGTACTCAATAAACTGGGGCCATTGCCTTTCTGAATAGGGAAATTCAGTCTTTGAGCTAGTTGAGCACCAGCTCTTGGTTCACAAAAAAGGTGAACAGTACGCAGAAAGGTGTGAAAGGTCTTTTGAATAATTTTTCCATCCATAGGCTTCGGAGCAAGAATTTCAAAAGCCATCGACTCAAGTTGATATCCTTTAAATTAAATAATACTCAGTTTTTTTTAAATTAAATAAACATGACATAATTGTCTTTTGTTCATTTATTTTGATACTTTATTTTAGATGCGGCCGTTTAGTTAAACACAGATTTTGCTCTTTCTTTCATTATTGATTTGACATATAAAAGAAGAAGACACAGAATTGTTTAACTAATAACGCGCTAAACAACGTTTATATGTAATGCTGCAAGTATTTAAGGCACTTTTTACACAAATGTAATAAGAAGTATATATTTAGATTCATAATTTACGAATTAAAATGATTCAATGTTTTCATTTTGTTAATCAAACGCGTTGCAAATGGGACGACCACGCTTTGACATAGCTGCGTTATTGGAAGAACTGGGTTAGCGCACTGCTGTATCTAGATATGAAATTCTAAGCGATATAAAAGAAATAACGCGGAATAGATCTAAAATTAAAAATGAATATAGAAAACAAATATTATATTATAATTTTCATTATATTTTACCAGAAGGATAGTTCAATAGCGATTCGCTTTACCTAATAATAATAGTTAAGTAATTATTTTTCCAATTAAAACAGATTAATTTAAATGTTATGAAAAATATATATCATATAAATGTGTAATATTATTATTTGAAATCTAATTAAAAAAAGTGTGTTGTAGGGCAGAAATTTTAAATTCCAAATAACTTTTTGCCATTTTGAATGGTTCTGTCTTGAAAATATATCGAAACGCTAGTTTATTCTTCTGAAAAACTAAGCTAGCTAACAATCGGCCTTTGACTACTTTAAGATGTACCAAAATTGTTTTAAATTAAGTTGATATATAACATATACAAATACTAGAGCATTACTAGAGTAGGTCCATTCCATTAGTAGGGCATTACAATTTACAATATATGGATATCTAGTTTCAAATAAACTAGTTTTATCAATTTACAGTCAAATATAATCTGGAAGAATTATCCGCCTTAAGTATGTAAAAGCACAATATACCTATTTTAATACAAATACCTATTTTTCGTTATCTCATTACAAGCGACTGCTCACTTATCAAGGAAGCGTATCAAGCCATGTCAATGTATTAAAGTACCAAATTACAACACAAATCGTCATATGTCTAACTAATTATATGTACATCGTTTATAAACTAGGGTATTGCGAACATAATAAAAAATAGATAAAAGCTATTATTAATAATATTTCGAGTTACAACATAATACTACATCGATTTATACTTCTTAAACTAAGACGACAAAAATTATGTCTACGTATATTATATTTTTAGGAAAATATTTCGAAAACAATTAATTTTTTAACACAATTGATATTACTTTTTGGTAATAATGTGCTTTATTAATAAAGTGTTAATGAGTTTTATTATAATATTTGATTGATTTTTTATATGATTTTCTTTAGTAAAAATATTGTTCAAACATGATATTATATGTTCACTTTAATATTTTACAGTCAATGCGGGAATGGCACAGACCCCGAATTCAGGCCCTGGTGGAAGCTGGAGTTGATTTATTGGCACTAGAGACGATACCATGTCAAGAAGAGGCGGAAATGTTGTGTGACATGTTACGGGAATTCCCTAATATCAAAGCTTGGTTGGCTTTTAGCTGCAAGGTAAGTTTATATTTAAAGAAAATAACCTCAACTCAAAAATTCATTAGAAAACCCATTGAAGTTTAATAAATGAACAAATAAATAAGGCTTTAATAGACTTACGCGTTATTATATTACGTAACAAACCGATAAGAAAGTATTTTTTGAAATTTCAACTTTAAGGGAAGGAATATCTTTGTATAAATAACCGTTTTCGCGGTTCGCAGTTAGGTATTTCTCTACTTAAATAATATAATTGAATTTTTTGTTTGTTTGCTTTTTACGATGTCACTCAAAAATACTTGACCGATTGTAAAAATTCTTTCGCCATTAGAAAGCTACATCTTTAAAGAGTAACATAGGCTATTGCACTATAGGCAAATTAGATCCCAAACTACATTGTAACCCAAGGTACCAAATGTTACCAAATAAAGTCATTATTTTGCGTGCGCTGCGAAAACTATTGACGAAATATAAAATAGGGTTCTTTATATTAATAGTACTCATGATCGCTCACAAAAATGTCCGAGATAGTGTATACTTAACTATTATAGTTAAGCCAGAATAACAGTTTTTGTTTCAATTATTAAGTTCAAATACGGGTGGATTTTGGTAGCATGTATATTAATCTTTATCCGATGGCTTGATAATGAAGTTTGTTGATGTACGAGTAAATTTCGCTTTAAATTATTCGGATTGGACTTTTCGTTTAGAAGTTATGACGGCTATAAATATTATCTAAGTAAGAAAATTGTCACGGCTTGCACGGCAACAAACTGTAACTGTCCTACGTTTAGTCTATTAACAAATAATAATTTACGTATTTACGTTAAATAATAGTTTCCAAATTTGCGCTGACAAGTCTACCGCAAATCAGCAGTATTTGGTACTGTTGTGTTCCGGTTTGAAGGGTGAGTGAGCAAGTGTAATTCCAGGCACAAGGGACATAACATCTCAGTTCCCAAGGTTGGTGGCGCATTGGTGATATAAGTGTTGGTTAACATCTCTTACAATGCCAATGTCTATGGGCGTTGGTGACCACTTACCATCAGGTGGCCCATAAGCTCGTCCGCCTTCCTATGTAATAAAAAAAAAGTCGTGAGCGATGTGCTAGTTACAAAATAAAGAGACTGTCTGATGTGAAGTATACAAGCCGGCTCACGTTGAATATAGTAATCTAACTATCTCTTGATAACACAAAATGTTCATTACTTTTATAGCTATCTCCACCTATCAATAAATCTGTGATGAAATGATTTCCTAGTTAGCTAATGCAACAAATAATTAACGTTGGCTATCAGTATCATGTGCTCTACCTACGGTCTTTCAGGAATGTATTTTATGTACATTTACTAATTAGGTAATTTATTATGTATATTATATACATTATTAACTATAATAGGGTTTTGATTAAAATAGCATTAAAATCATAAAAATCAAGGTGCACTACAATACATATGGCATTACAAATGCATATAATTCATTTTAAAAATAAAATAGCTTTGTCGTGAAGTCAAAAACTTAAAAACTTATAGAGAACCTGATTAATTCGATTTTCAAATATTTATCTATAAAAATTAAAACTTGTGTTCATTTCAATGTTTGCTTGCAATTTGCATTTTCGTTCATGTTTTAAGTCACCTTTCGCATGCGGTCGAAGCCGAGGGCGTATACTACTTTGATTTAAATTATTATAGAGGCATTGCAACATTTAGTATTTAATATAATTATATTTATTATTAATGCATGTCATTGTGTTGACTTTAATTAAGACATTTTATCATAAACAAAGAGATTAGCGTTTATACCTATACATGTTAACTACGCGATAAGTGTAAGGTCAAAGATACAACGCAGGTCTGTTCATATTTTTTTTATATTAAAAATATATGTAAACTTTATAATTTAACTTCCAATCATTACGTGTAATTTTATTTTTAACCGACTTCAAAAAAAGGAGGAGGTTATCAATTCGTCTGTATGTTTTTTTTTTGTGTTTGTTACCTCATAACTTTCGACTGGGTGAATCGATTTTGATGATTTTTTTTTTATTTGAAAGGGGTTGCTTCCCATGGGGTCCCATTTTTTTTTAGTCCAGGTTTGACAATGGAATCCATGAGAAAACCATATAAGTCGTAAATTTGCATGAGGTATGTGCGCGACAAATGGACGAATAACTCCATATCACGCCAACCGATTTCGATGATTTTTTTTTATTGGAAAGAGTATACTTCAAGGGTTGTTTGGTGATAGTTTGGTTAGATTCTGATTATAGGATCCATGACAAAGTAACGGAAATCTTCAATTCTTAGTAGCAAATTAACGATACACGGCCGAATCTTTTATAGGCTATCTAGATTTATCATTCACCTACCATAACATCGTTATGATCAAGTAATTATAGTACTATTGTAAAAAACACTTCTTTATATACCGTCAATAGTTTTCGCAGCGCACGCGAAATAATAACTTTTATAGGCAACAGTTTGATACGTTGGGTTACATTGCTCCATTTTAAGTAGGGATCTATAAGTTTTTGAAAATATAATAAAGCCTATATTACTCGGTAAAAACGTAGCTTTCTAAGGGTGAAAGAATTTTTAAAATCGGTCGAGTAGTTTTTGATTTAAATCGTAATAAAAAATCAAACAAAAATCAAATTTTTCCTCTTTATAATATGAGTTATGCATGTAAGCATTAGTATATATGTATATGTTTGTAATTGAAACATATTTGAACATCTCCTAAAAGTTGAGACCAATTTTGAAAATTATACATATATATAGAATCGTATAAGTACTCTTATATACATGTTATATTTATGTATATTTATAGATTGATTACTAGTGTTTTTCCCGCGGTTTCACTCGCGTAGTTCCTGTTCCCGTGGGAATATGGGGACAAAATGTAGCCTATATTCATCCCTGATAATGTAGCTTTCCATTGGTGAAAGAATTTTTTAAATCGGCTTAGTGGTTTAGGCGTGAAAGCGTCACAAACAAGCTTACTTTCGCATTTATAATATAAGTTAGGATAATATAGATACTTCCCCTTTTTTTAATATACAGACATACCGTCATATTTTTTAGGTGAAGAATGGTATGGAGGTTCGTTCGAGCCGTCGAACCGTTCGGACGTGTCGAACTAATATTGTTATCAATGTTCCTTGAATGTTTTTACGATTACCCTCGCTTACTTTATATTGGATTTTGTTTTTTCTGTCGTGACTTGTACTATTGGCTTTGTATATGGACTTTGTTTTTTCTATTGACGATTGGTTTGTTGTTTGGCAATAGGTCTTTTATAGACCTATTCTCACTGTTTTTGTTGTTGTCATCGTTGTTGTTGTCATTATTGTTGTTGTTTGGTTTGTTTGTGGTTGTTTATTGTTGTTTTGTCGGCAATGGACGTCGACACTGAATTGTCGGAAAACAATGGTAGGCGCAAACGCCCACATGCGGGAATCGCCCTTTTCGATTCCGATTCCGATACGGAGGCGGATATCAGAATTGCGGCGAAGTGCAATAGCGCTCGTCGGGGGAAACTCTCTTCCAGGGGACGTGGAAGCCTTGCTCAGGCTAAAGCTGAGCTTAAGGCAAAGGCCGCTGAGGCCAGGGAAGAGGCTTTTGAGCGCTCGCTCCGGAGTAGGGCGTTCCGGAAGGGGACCCCAAACATTGTTTTGGACTCCGAAGAGTCCGCATCGGATGCCACTGGGGATCCCGCGAAGTTGGGCGCGGAGGAACTTCGTGCGCAAGCTGGCCGTAGTGCAGCCCTCATTTTAGAGGTGGCGCAGAAATCCTCCAACTTAAAAGGGGGATTTGCAAAAAAATTGAAGGATTCTGCGGCCTCACTCCAGGGTATTGTTGATGCTTTGGCTTCTAGGACGGAAGCGGAGGAGACCCGCCGGCTTCGCGCGGATAACGGCCGCCTTCGCAAAGAAATAGAGGACTTAAAGTCGGAACTAAAAGCCCACCGCCGTGAGTTCACGGAGATGCGAACCACGGTGGCAGCGGCGAACGACTCGGCGGCCAGCATCTCGCGGGATGCCCAGGCACTCGAGGAATTAAAGGCGTCTATAGTGTCTGCGGTAGGCGTGATTAACGCCCGGTTGGACTGTATCGAGGGTCGCCTGCCTCCCGCAAAGGTGCATCGCCCCCCTTTAGCGGCGGACAAGAGGCGGGAGTTGGTACAGGAAAGTGGTCCAACCTATTCTCAGGCGGTCCAAATGACTACACAATCGAATTCAGTATCCGCACCCAAGCGCGTGGCACACGCTGCGCCTGTGCTGAAGCTGGTGGCCCCAGCCGTACTGCCAACGGCAACAGCTGGTCCTTCAGTCACCTCGACTGCGACGGATTCACGGGAGGCCCAGGAGATGTCCTGGTCGACCGTAGTTAAAAAGGGGAAGAAGGGGAAGAAGCCTTCCCCCCCAGCCGCAGTTCCCAATACGTCAGCGCCAATGGCGCCGAAGGTACCACAGTTGACCAAACCGAGGCTGGCCGCCCCTAGCACAGCTGCAGTGATCGTGACATTACAGCCAGAGGCGCAAGAAAAGGGTGTCACGTACGCCCACGTCCTGGAGCGAGCCGAGCAGGGCGTAAAGCTTCAAGACCTCGGGATTTGTGGTGGTCTTAAAGTCCGTCGCTCTGCCACGGGTGCCAGAGTACTGGAGCTGCCTAGAGCACAGTCGGACCAAGCAGAAAAGCTTGCCGACAAGCTTCGTACGGTGTTGGATGGGGTGGCCAACGTTGTCCGCCCCATGACGAGGGTAGATTTAAGATTGACGGGTCTTGACGATTCTGTCACTAGGGATAAAATAATCGCCGCAGTCGCTCGTGAGGGGAGCTGCCCCATTGAAGCAGTCAGGTGCGGAGAGGTGTCATGCGGACCCGGATACATGGGTATGGCCCGTGTGACATGTCCGTTAGCGGCGGCGAAAAAGTTGTCCGACGATGGCCGCTTACTGGTTGGATGGAGCTCGGCCAGAGTGTGCATTTTGGAACAGCGCCCTCTGCGCTGCTTCAAATGCATGGGTCTCGGGCACACCAAGCCACTCTGTCCATCCAAGGCTGAACGAGGCGGGCTGTGCTACCGGTGCGGCGTGGATGGCCACATATCGACGAACTGCACCGGGAAGTTGCGCTGCGCAGTTTGCGCAGATGCCGGAAAGCCCTCCGGGCACGTGATGGGGTCGAGGGAGTGCAACCCCCCCATCACGAAGGGTAAGGTGGTCCTAGGTACTCAAACCACCACCAACGTCGGACGGCGCCAAGCCGAGGAGGAAGCTGCAATGTCAACATGAACGCAAAAATCAGCTTCCTTCAGAGTAACATCAACCACTGCGCCGGGGCTCAGGACCTACTGCTGCAGTCCATGGCGGAGTGGAAAATAGACCTGGCTTTGGCCTGCGAGCCTTATTACGTCCCTCCCCTTCCTCATTGGATAGGGGATTTGGACGAAACCGTGGTGGTCCTCTCTCGGAGCGGAGCGAGTCCCCCTCTCTCACTCATTGAGAGAGGTTCGGGCTACGTAGTGGCGGGGTGGGGAGAATACAGCATTGTGGGAATATACTTCTCCCCTAACCGCAGCTTGGCGGAGTTCGAGACTTTTCTCGGCTCCGTCAGGGCTGCGGTGACCAGGCAATCACCGAGGCCAGTACTGGTCCTTGGCGATTTTAACGCCAAATCGCGTGCCTGGGGAAACCCAGCCACGAACCCGCGAGGAAGGGCTGTCCAGGTGTGGGCCCTACTCTCCAACTTGTCCCTACTAAACAAGGGGCAGGTACAGACCTGCGTACGCCAGCAGGGAGGGTCCGTGGTGGACTTATCGTTCGCCACCCCTGTAGCCGCGCGCAGGATAATGAATTGGAGAGTAGAGAAAGATGTGGAGACTCTGTCGGACCATAGGTACATCCGTTTTGAGATCTCCGCCTCTCGCAGGCAGGCGGAACCTTCAAGGGTGCCAACCACGCTCCCGAGGTGGTCCCTTGGCCAGCTCAATCGTGAACTGGTCAAGGAGGCTGCCATCGTGCAGCGTTGGGGTTCCGCGGGAAGGTGGGAGGGCGACAGCGTCGATGAGCTGGCGGGTCGCATGCGCAGTGCTCTAAAGGAGGTTTGTGATGCGGCCATGCCAAGGACCCGGTTTAAAGCACCGCGCCGTCAGGTTTACTGGTGGTCGCCCGAAATTGCGCAGCTTCGGGCGACATGCAACCGCGCGCGGAGGGCCTACGTCCGCTGTCGCAGGCGGAACGGGCTTGACGTGAACTTGGAGGGACGGCTATTGACCACTTATCGTCAGCTAAAAAAGGATTTGCAGCTGACGATACGGCGGGCCAAAGAACGAGCTAGGGAGGAGCTGTTGGTGGCTCTGAATAGAGACCCGTGGGGGCGTTCATACCGGTGGGTGCGAGGAAAACTACGCAACCACGGCGTCCCTGCCACGAAATCGCTGCCTTCAGAGCTACTCTTGCGCCTGGTTGCGGATCTTTTTCCCTACCCAGGCGAGTATGTCCCTCCAAGAATGGCCCCTCGTTCCGTGGTTGATGAAATTTTGACTCCACCACAAATCACGGAGCGAGAGATGGAGTTGGCCCTCGAACGTCTGAGGGTCAGAACCACAGCGCCGGGTCCGGATGGGGTTCCAGGGCGCGTTCTGCGCGACGCCTTGGAACACCTCGGTGGAAGACTTCGGGATCTTTTCGACGAGTGTCTGCGCCGTGGGCAGTTCCCGAAAGACTGGAAGGAAGGGAAATTGGTCCTGTTACCGAAGGAGGGGCGCCCACTAAACTCTTCTTCGGCATATAGGCCAATAGTGCTGCTGAATGAGACGGGCAAGCTCTTCGAGAAAATAATCGCTGCCCGTCTTGTTCAGCACCTCGAGGAGGTGGGGCCGGGTCTCTCAGAGGCTCAGTACGGGTTCAGGGCGGGTCGATCAACTATCGACGCCCTGAACGCCCTGAAGACCCGGACCACGGAGGCTGTAGCCCGAGGGGATGTGGTCCTGGCGGTATCGCTGGACGTAGCGAATGCCTTCAACAGTCTTCCTTTCGAGACTATAAAGGAGGCACTTCGATACCATGGAGTGCCTTCCTATCTCAGGAGGCTGTTGGAGGCATACCTCCAGGACCGGGTGGTCCTCTGGGAGGGGGGCGATGGGCGACTTGTCCGGCATCGAGTAGGCTGCGGCGTTCCACAGGGGTCGGTTCTCGGTCCAATTCTGTGGAACGTTGGCTTCGACTGGCTCCTGCGAGCACCCGTCCTTCCCGGGATGGGAGTGTTGTGCTACGCGGACGACACTCTCATCACGGCCACAGGGCGGAATTTCCAGGAGGCGGCCCGCCTGGCCGAAGTCGGGACATCGCTCACCGTGGACCGCATTGGAATGCTGGGCTTGAGGGTCTCCATCTCAAAAACAGAGGCCCTCTTATTCCATGGTCCTCGGCGGGGCCCTCCTCGAGGGGCGTGTATCACCGTCCAGGGGACGGTGATAGAAGTAAAGGCCCAGATGAGGTATCTGGGCCTGATCCTGGACGGCAGATGGAGCTTCGGGCAGCACTTTGTCCAATTGAGCCCGAAGCTTATCAACGCTGCCGCCGCCTTGGGCCGCCTCCTACCGAATGTGGGAGGATCGGAATCACCATGCCGGCGCCTATACGCCGGTGTGGTGCGTTCCATGGCACTGTACGGTGCACCCATATGGGTGGACGCTCTCACCGCTAAGAACAAGGCCCTTCTGCGGAGACCACAGAGGGTCATAGCGGTGAGGGCAATACGTGGTTACCGTACGGTGTCATGGACAGCGGCTACCCTTCTTGCGGGCGATCCGCCCTGGGAACTCCAGGCGGAAGTACTCGCAGAAGTGTACCAGGATCCGTGGAGGTAGGACGAATCAGGGCTCTAGCCCAGCAAGCCTTGATTCGTAGATGGGAGGAGGACCTGAGGTCCCCATCAGCTGGCCTAGTGACAGTGGAGGCGATTCGGCCCCACTTGAGTCGTTGGGTCAAGCAAAGTAGCACACTTACGTTTAGGCTGACACAGGTGCTTACCGGACATGGCTGTTTCGGTAAGTACCTGTACAAGATAGCGAGGCGGGAGTTATCACCCTCCTGCCATGAGTGTGGTGCGCCACTGGACACGGCGCACCACACCCTGACGGAGTGTGCTGCGTGGGGGCCTCAAAGGCATACCCTGGCGGCGATAGTCGGCGGAGATCTCTCGCTGCCGAGCGTGATTAATGCCATGCTCGACAGCGAGAGGTGCTGGATGGAAATGGTCTCCTTCTGCGAGAGCGTTATGTCGCAGAAGGAGGCCGCGGAACGGCAGCGAGAGGAAAGCGCCTCCGCTGTCTCCGTCCGCCGAAGAAGACCAGGGAGGAGGCGTCGGCGCTATGCGCACCTTCTCTTCCCGCCTTAACAGCCGCCAGGGCTAAAGGGGTTCCCTGTATCCGGGAACCCCTTAGAAATGGAGGCCCGCATATGTGGGCCGACCGTCGGGGCGTCACGGTAGTGTGCGCAAGCGATCCCGTTGCGCCCCCAGACTAGACGGAGAGGATACCGCTGGTTTTTTAGTGGGTATTCCGGCACCTTCAGTGCCGGCGAGCCCCACATACCCCCCCACTTCATGTGGGGGAAACGCGTAAGGCGTTTTTCCAGCGAAAAAAAAAAAAAAAAAAAAAAAAAAAAAAAAAAAAAAAAGGTGAAGAATGGTATAACACAACATCTATAAACATACAGTTTATTTAATTATTACTAGAAATAATTATTTGATTATGTTATGGCTGCCCAACACCCCACCGACTAAATCTGTTTAATCAAAACAAGTTAATTTATATTCATACATTTAACCATATTAACTAATATTTATTAATTAAGTACCAAAATGCATTTTTCTTTACGTTTCACTGTTTTAGACTAATATATTTAAATAATAATATAAACGGCGCTGTCTCATATGAGCTGCACGTTTAGTAGGTCTACCCATATTCTACCAAATTAGTGAGTGTACTTCAGATTCACTAAAAATCGAAAAATAAATAAAAAATTTAACAAAACAAAAACCGTCTTCATAGGAATTAATATGCACTAAAAAGTAAAAAAATAATTGCGTATTCTTCTATAATTTGATAATTAACTTACTATTTTCTACTCATCAATATGTAGGTACGAATGTGTTGAGTGGTATGATAATGTATTTACAATTATTGTTACTTTTGGAGTCGATGTCAGCCAAGGTGGGTTTATAACTAACTACATACATAGTTAGTTATAGGTGAGATGTGCTTGTGTCACACGCGCAACTTTACGAGGCGAATAAAAGTCGATTTGTAATGTGTATGTTTTTGTTTGTTTTTAAAAGATTCCCGTATTATTATTGCTAGGTATATTATAGTGTTTCCTTAGCTGACATCGACTAGTAGTAGTAAGTTAATTATCAAATTATAGAAGAATACGCAATTATTTTTTTACTTTTTAGTGCATATTAATTCCTATGAAGTCGGTTTTTGTTTTGTTAAAATTTTTATTTATGCTTAGCAAGTATAGCTTATATAATTATAAAACGTTTTTCTGTACATACTTACTACACTAAAAGATGCTTTTACTGTGGAAAAATCTAATAATATCGCAGGAAGTCGGGCAGGGCCGCTTTATATAAATATATTTTGAGCCCTTCGTTCATTCGCTTCAATCCCAAACTAACAAAAATATCACAGGCAACGTTTAAATAACATGCTTACAAAATACCTAATAATAATTAATTGACTAAGCTAAGTGATTGAAGAGCAATAACAAAAATTATTTTATATTAGTTATATCGCAACTTTTTTTGAAGATCATAAATACGATTATGAATATGTTCGTGTATGTACACAAATCATTATATATTTTCATAAGAATGATTTATATTGTGAATTTTACATAATATTTAAGTCAATTTTAAAATAAAAATAATATAAAACCGCGACAGGCGTGTTAGAACAACAATGCTAGTGGCGTTTTCCGATTGAATCGCAATTCTGATTCTGTGGGCGAAAAATAAACGAGCCCTTCTGTTACCAGTGGAGGCACCTAACATTATTTGTTTTATAAATGTTTTTACACTATTAATGCGAGTGTTTTATCTACAAACGCCGCAAATACACATTTAGGAATTGAATATGAATATATACATCCTTTGTTACTTTAACAACTCTTTCCTGTAACAAATGTATTCATTGATGACTTACGCGAAAAATATATTATATAATTATAATTTAAATTAAACCTACTATTTATTATTATATTTAATAATTAAAAATACATCAAGAAGTTTCCTTAAAACCTACTTTTGTATGTATTTTTTGTGTTAATTTAATGTTAGTAAAAATTATATGAATTATAAACACCCATTGTCATAATGTTTTCACATTACCTTTTAATTAGTAAAAAGAGTTTTCTATTTTTTTATTCTACCTTTTAATAGAAACAAATGCATATCATATTATGAGACAATTGCTCTGGAACATAAAATTGTTTTTTTACAGGATAACCAAAGCATAGCACACGGAGAGAGCTTTCAAAAAGTAGCAAAAAAATGCTGGGAAGCAAATCCGGATCAGCTAGTTGCTGTGGGAGTGAACTGCTGCGCGCCGTCGTTTGTGTCGACTCTCCTAAAAGGGATCAACGACGATCGACCACATGCCCCTATTCCGCTAATCGTTTATCCGAATTCGGGCGAAAAATACAACCCTCAAATCGGGTACGATTATTTTCAAATTGTGTTGAATCTATTTCGAGATTCTTATATTTATTTAAGGACAGGTTTTGCAACCAAATGTATTAATATTTATATCACATTCTATGTAGTGTTATGGATGATTAAATAAAAAGCATATAATTTATATATTAAATATATTTTTCGATTACAATTTATGTAATAGATTAAAAGTACATCGGCGCCGATTACTATATCAATATATCTAATTACATATAATTTGATTATATCAATTCTAATAATTTGCAAAAGTATGGCTATGCCAGTTACATAAATTGTTTTTTTTATTTTAGAACATAAAAAATATTTTCTGAAATAATCTTGAACTAGCAACACTAAAGAAAACTATTTCGTCGCGCGGCTGAGAGTGCTCACTGTTGATTACTGCAGCTAGCGCTAGCGATTTAGTCACTATTGTCTTTATATTGTGACATAAACGTATTTTATATCATTGTACAATACAATAAATTTATATAGAGTTCTTAAATTTATAGCATATGTTTTATTTTAGATGGATCGACCGTGATAAATGTGAACCCGTAGAAGTGTTCATTCAGGAGTGGTTAGATCTCGGAGTGCGGTACGTCGGGGGATGCTGTCGCACGTACGCCGCAGATGTGTCGCGCATTAGGAACCAGGTGCACTGCTGGCGGGACCGCTGGCGCTTCCAGCATAAATATGATGCCAACACGTCGCCTAATGCCAATTGAACGTTACATTTTGATAAGTTCTGGACGCAAGCGATCAGACGTTTTACGACAGATGCTACTAATTATATATAACCGCTAATTAATATATATCTTGACTTTTAAAATGTAGCAAGTTTTTTTCTATTTCGTTCATAATCATTCAAAAATATACTTGTACAAATAAACTATGTGAAAGCTCACGCATTTCTTATAGTAAGGTATTTTTTTTTTTGTTGAGTTAAACTACAAACAATATTACCAAATAAGACTTATTTAGAATGTTAAATTTTCGATACTGAGGAATTGATTTGTAAATACATTTTAATTATTATGCATTAAAATATTATTATTACTTTATTGGGGCTTTCAGTGACCGTTTCATGTTGAAATGGAGCATTTTAATTAAAGTATATATGTATGTACATATTAATCTAACAAATTATATATCGTAAGGCGAATTCACATCACGAGACCTAGGAATCGAAAGATAGTAATGAAAATGTCTAAAGAAAAATGTGTATGTCATTTGTATGTGTGAAAAAGCCGACCGAACAGCGATAAGACAATAATATAGAACCGAGCTGACATCGTGACGACGGTCGACATTCGGATGTTACCTGTATAGTGTGTGCATATAATAAGTATTTATCCCCAGTAGATTCCACATACTCGGTTATTATATTTTCACAATCTATACATATAAATAAATATGGAGTGTCTGTTTTTAATATTGAAATAACCGCTTTTTACTACATGCATATGAATATATATACGGTAGATACACCAAAATAACATTTTTTACAATTTTTGTCTATCTGTCTGTGTGTCTGTTTGTTCCGGCTAATCTCTGAAATGGCTGGACCGATTTTGACGGGACTTTTATTGGCAGGTAGCTGATGTAATAAGGAGTAACTTGGGCTACTTTTATTTTAGAAAAAAATGATAAAAAAAATAAAAATGCAAAATCCAAAAAAAAAACTAAATAAACTAATTAACTATTTTGTTAAACTCCACGCGGACGAAGTCGCGGGTATCAGCTAGTACATAAATAAAATAGTACCTTCATATTATCAAAATCCTAATCAGACATTAATGATTGTTCAGATATTTATCTCGAAGTATCATAAATATTTAATTTTAAAAACTTCATATATTAATCTCAATAACAACGTTTCTAAAACACCATTACTATCAATCTTATGTTATTTTTTTAAACTGTTTGTGAAAATATTTTAATAAGATTTAAATACTTATTGTGTTAATATATTTTATTCAGAAAGATGTGCCTACAGTTTGATTCAAACCAAACATTAATACTGCATAGTTTAAATTATACAATCAGTTGTTTTGTCGATGGTCGTAATTTAATTTTGGCGGGAGGCTGAGAGCCGTCAGTAAATTGAAATTTAAAATATCAACATTTGCCGTTCCCAATACACCGCATCCAGTCGGACGCCGCGATCGACCCAAATTTTCATCGTTATGAAAGCAATAAAACCATCTATTTATTTTGATGTTTTTCAACAGAAGTTGAAAATGGAGAATCAGTAATTGAAGTAAGTGAAAATCACGAAGAAAAAGTTAACATATTTTTGATGTCAGACTTAAAGTTACATACTACTTATTTAGTATATTTTAAGTCTAACATATTGAGTGAGATACATATTTACGTATCGGCTACCTAATATAGTTTGATATATCAGGTCATCGATATCAATAAGGGCATCAAATTCACCTTTCACCGTTTTGTTTATGATAGGGCAAAATAAGTAACTGTAAATTAGGTAAATAAGATAGGAATAATAACAAAAATGATAACTGCGAAAATAAAATTAAAAACA
The DNA here is from genome assembly GCA_963151315.1 of Nymphalis c-album. Classification (NCBI taxonomy): domain Eukaryota; kingdom Metazoa; phylum Arthropoda; class Insecta; order Lepidoptera; family Nymphalidae; genus Nymphalis; species Nymphalis c-album. The sequence continues at coordinate 7,442,327 of OY720590.1, read as the reverse complement.
AACTTTGATCAAATTTCAAATTATATTTTATCGTTTAGTATGACTATAATAAAGTTTAATAAGTAATATATATAAAATTCTATCTATATTTTATAGTTGAACTTTTTCTTTATGCTACAGATAAATTTTAATTTATGCGTACATAAAACACCTGTAAATCTTGAGTGAAGTTAATTTAGCTTTGATTAGTGAGTGTAAAGTACGTGAGAAGTACTAGAGACTTAATTACACGAAGCGCCGTATTAGTTTAAGGGGAATTTTTAATACATACCTATTTTTTAAATTGATATATAATTTATGGTATAAATATAATGAGGTTTTATATATAACGGAAGAGCATTGAACGTAGTGAGTTCATTTCACTAGATTAACTTTATTAGTTGTTGTGGTTGTTTCTCTCTTTCCGTCATTATTTATTAGACAGTCGAAAAAAGAGACAGCATTGTTATGGATAAAGCCGCATATATAGTTACCTGTTTTTAATTCGATTATACAAAAAAAATCGAAAATAGTATAAATTTGATATGTCACGTGATAAGAGATTGTCGGGCGAAAGACGATAGAAATCGTTTTGACTCGAATTGTATGCCTTTGTCTAAGCCCGCATTATATCAATAAACTATCGTAGTACTTTCCTTTGATAGACAAAAATAACAAAGGAAGTTAGGACATTGGTGTCTCATGGTTGGTACTATTTTGAGAATACATGAAATTACCTAATTCCTTAAAAAAGATGTACCGACTTACCATTATTGTATTTGTTCGTCAGCCTGTTTAAGTGCTTATCGTCAAAAATATGTACCTCATCATTAATAGCGCCACCATTTGTGTATATATTATGTATGTAATTTTTTATTTAGAAAAGAAAACATAATTTCGTAGCATTCAAAGTCCAGAGATTAATAAAAGTTATTCTACCAAACTAAAAAATACACCTAATTTAAAATTGAATTTTAGAAAAAATAGTATCCCAGTTAAATTGTGTTTCAATATTTTTCTTTTCCTGCAGTAGAACAGTCGTTTGCAGCGAACCAAAAGAAATTGTGGGCATTTTTATCTCGCCCACAATACTCTGTTACCCTTTGCCTTACACCTACATGCAGCGCATTGGCTATTCGCTTGAATGAGCAGCCAGTGAGTCGGGCCAGCCGCCAGAGCCCAACGTACCAGTAGTTTAGAATAGTTGGAAGTTATATATCGCCTAGTACGATTTCGCTTTATGAATTGCCATAAGACGGGCGCAGTTTCATTACGTGTGCATTCAGAATTATAGTAGCATTGTGGGCGGATTGGGTGAGCTTGATATAGTTTGCTCGTATATAATCTGCGCTTTGAAGCTTACTTGAAATCTGTTAAGATTAAACTAAACCTGACCCCATTTAGTGAAAACATTTTAAAGGACAGATTTATACCCGAAAAGTCTAATTGTGCACATTTTTGTAAAAAGTAAATAATTTTCTTGCTATTTCGAGTATATTTCTATCATAAAGTTCGTTTATATTAAATAATATTCAGTACTTGAAAGATAGAAATAGAATACGAGACTATATATCATATTTTATTTGCTTTAGTCATGACTTGAGTATTAAATGAGACGACAAGAATGAAAATAATAAAATTAATTTATTATAATAATACTTTTTCGAATACAAATTACTTAGTTAACATTTACTTTCTTTAGCGTCCTTAAAAATATTGCGCGACTGTAAAGCGGCGAAGGCAAGAGTTCGATCGTGTTTTTCTTCGTTCAATTGCACTTGTAAATTTTTAACGTCTAATTTCAAAGTTTTTATTTCGCTTTGTAGTCTCATGACAATAGTCCACAAACTCGGCGAGCCGTGATTAGACGTCGAGTGGATTGGCAGCGACGGCGATCTAACCAGGGCTTCTATTGGCGAATCGTCATCACATTCTGAAAATTAACATTATATCAAAAATGTACCGACATAGATGCAATTTATATATATATATATATTTTATCTAAAATATTACCAACCTTGTTTAGAAGTAAGGCGGTTTGTTTTCGTGTGCGCAAGTATGTATAGTTTCGTTGTGCTTGTGTTCGATATTTGTGGGTTATTGGTAAATGAAGTGCCGTCGTTTATGTATGTAAAAACTATATATATATTGTTTTATAATATTTATTTTAAATACTTATACATATAATCTACAATAATTTTCGTTAAAAAAATAAATATACGTATTATTATAACACACGTAATATTTGATATATTAATAAACAACTAGATACTATATATTATAATTATATATACATACATATACCTCTCCTCCTTTATACTAAACATAGCTCGTCGGACTTTATAAGATCAAATTATATGGCTATTACCTACATTATAAAACATTCAATTTATTTGTTAGTTTGAAAATTTTACAAATTAATATCTTGTTAAATAATTCAAATACATTTTCATTCCAATATCACCTGACACATTTCATTTATCTCCATTATTAAACATATCCTATTAACTTCGACAGTAATCTAATCGATTGATAAAAAAAAAACAAATGACTAGACAAGTAAAATAGGATTTTACAATGATTTCGTTATATCAATTACATGTTTCAATTAAAACAAATAATACTACCGTTATTTTATTGAATAATTAAATAAAAATTACAAAGCGCGATTAATAACTACTTGAATTTTAAACAATAGCAATAAAGCCAAGTAAGGAACATTGATAATAAAGTTATTATGATTAAAACAAATATGTTCATTTAAATATGAACAGGGCGAAATATTAGTTGGTGATATTACTTGCAGATACGTTACACCTGTTACTAGAGGAACCCATTGTTGTTTTACGAGGATCGACTCAGTTGTACCGATTACAAGACCGCATTAGTTTATGTACGTTGCAAGTTCAGACCGCAGCTAAAGTTCACTAAACCGTAATATGTGCTATGGATATTAAGGGAAATGTTAAACTTTACTAGTTTATACTTCATTCGTTGTTAACTAGTCAAACATAAACATAAGTTTTGTTTTATTATTTTAAGATTTCTTACATTACGATTCATTCATAAAAATTATAATAAATTATATTATAACCTTAAATATGAATTTTAATTAGTGTATTATCGCTTGAAATAAAATATAGATACAAAACGAACCTAGATATTTAATCAAAGATACTATCTTACATTTGTTTATAGGGATTCATTAAAAACAGATATATTTTTTATGTATATTTTTTAAGTTTATAACTAAAGCCACATTATAATATACGAATGAACTGAAATATAATATAGATATACATTGCTATGTAAAGCAACAGCCAGTGAATGTCCCACTGCTGGGCTAAGGCCTCATCTCGTTGTCTTTGTTGAGGACATGGTTTGGAGCTAATTCCACCACTCTGATACAATGTAGGTTGTACACATGTGGCAGAATTCCAGTGAAATAAAACACATGCAGGTTTCCTAACGATTTTTCCTACTCAACAAAAGTGCGAGATAAATTATAAACACAAATTAAGCACATAAAACTTTAATGGTGCTTGCCCAGGTTAGAACCCACGATCATCGATTAAGATTCAAGCGTTCTAACCCTTGGGCCATCTCAGCTTTATTGCTAAGAATACCTACATATTTATATCTATAGAGTTCTTTAATATTCATAATTAAACGAATTACAAAGAAAAGTGAACAAGACTTTAATCGTAAGACAAACGAGCGGACAGTTACAACGTAAAAAAAAACGTTCTTTGTTTGACTTGGAATTCAGAGTGGTTTTTTTTTCACTTAGGAATACTCATTAAAAGTGGAGGTATCTTTATATAATATAGCGTCGCCGTCGCGTCGCACGACTCTTTACATTAACTGCTCTAGATTTATGGAAACCGTTTCAACGCGACGCGACGCATTAAATAAGTAACCAGGTGTAAAACGGTTGAAATATCCACATTCACTTCTTATACAACTTTTAATAGAAAAGTTATTAAAAATTGAAAGTCTAGTAACAGACTGAAAAATGGCACTTGTTTGGCTACGACCTCTTCTTTTGAGGAGAATGTTTGTCGCTTATTCCACCACGCCTCCTCGGATTCCTTCTCAATATATCACCTCGGCACGGGATGAATTAGCACACGAAAATTCGGTGAAACTTGCTTGGGTTTGAGCCCATAATCATCGATGATTTGCGAATTCTAACCACTGAGCTACCTCGACATTTACAAATATTACCTATACAGAACGCTTAAAGTTCTTACCGAGTACTTTTTACTTTTTTTTGTATATAAATAAATGATTTATGAAGAATTTAATTTAAGTTATTAAGAAGTTAATGAAATATTCTTGTACGCTTCAAACCCGAGCGCGTGGAGTATTCGACGGTCCTTGGCTCTCGACTTTAAACTCTTCTACCACTTTTTAATACAGTAGTTGTAAAAAAATTATGCCATCTTAAAGGTAATTTTATATCGCAGAATACAATATTTAATTGATCAAAATTACAATTTATTTTCCCTACATTATATGATTTATGGGAGGAATTTATGAAAACTGGTAATTCGATAATGATTACTCACTACTTTATTTTATAACCGGAGCGGAGTGTGCAAATTTTGATTTTACAAACTTTTGATTTTCATTCATTTATTAATAAAAATTGAACTTAGTAGAAGTCAAAATGTCTAAAACTCTCAAATAGTACATACATTTTAGTTACATAGTACTCAATGATATTATAAGTAAAAAGGTGTAGATAGGTTACAAGCACTCCGTGAGCACTAGTTCGAAATCAAGATTACTATCAACACTTCACCTCAGTATTATGTCACCATTGTCAATGGATAGACGTCACGTAGCGAGTACAATTATAATTAAAAGTGACCCAAAATAACCAGAAATCCCGTCGTGTGTTATGAGATATTCCACAAATTATACTAACAAAACTTCTTAAACTTAAGGAATCACTTCTCATTAGTAAGTTTACTATTTATCTTAATATTTTCACAAATATTCGTAAAATGTGACGTTAGAAATGAATGAATGCAACAAAAGTATATTAATGAACGAGTGCAATAGAGATAGACGATGTTACTGATCATAGAGTAAAACACAAACAGTGGTGGCAGATGGCACATATATAATAATTTTATATGTTTGTATAATTTATACAAATGAAAAAGAATATTAAATTATTAATTATATTATATTACTAAATTGAAATCAAAATATAAATAAATATTTTTTTTCAGTATGTCGTAAAGAAGATGTTTATTTAGAAGTATAATTGTCTCTCGATTGCCATCGAAAGGTGCATCCAGTGGGTTGATATTGTTTATTTGATATTCAATTTTTTTATATTTTTGATAGTTTTTATTTGCCTATTTTCAATTAATTTTTAGTACTTTTACAAAATGATTTTATGAGTAATCGCATTCATAGGCATAAATCCGGGTAAGAAAAAACGTATTGTCTGATAATTTATTCTATGTCGTTTCTTTGACACGAGACGATGCACTCTCGCAAATATATTCGTCTTTTTTTCACTCGTGATACTTAAATAATGCCACCCTACTTTAGCGACGAATCGTAATGTAGTGTGTATATTGCAATATAAAGTTATTTATGTGTGCGTAACAGTGTCATTTTCGTAGATTGAATGCTATGTATGTAACCTATCTACACCTTTTTACTTATAATATCATTGATAGTACTACTACTAGTAATACTATAAAACATATAACTTCTACAGACGCTTTTATACAATGTATTAAATATTAATTTTTAATACACTCGTAGAAATGTAACACAGACATGACAAAATATAAAATCACATTGTTTGTGTGGTGTAGATTCAATATTATAAAAAAGACTTATCTTTTCATTTGTCACTTTTATAAGTAAACTGAAAACAAATGAGAAAAACAAAAACTATTATGATATTATCTTTTATGCCGTAATAGCTTTGACTTTATTATAACATTTTTATTGTTTTTGTAATATCACCGTCAATCGCATCTTTATTATTGTATATTAAAATTTTAAGATACGTGCTTTCATTTTTACGTTTTTCTCTAAAATATAAATAAATATTATATTATTATTACACATTACGTGTACTCACAAAATCATTCGTCCAAAACTAGTCTAGAAAACTGAACTTTGGATCATGATTATTTTATAACATTAGCATCCGCTGAGAAAATGTTTTCGAAGCAATGGATAATTCCGTGTGAATTTTACCCGTACGAAGTCGGGACGGGTAGCCGCTTAGCCATATTTTGTGTTTTAACAATGACATTTTACGACACGACTAGACATACTCTAAAACATCTTAGACGGGACAAATCTTCTTCGTTTGACTGTGCTTATACGACTATACGTATCGTATATGCATTATGTATATATAATGTAATATTTTATATAATAAAAATGGATCTTACATACATATTGCTTTTGTGGGAATACGACTGTCTAGAAATACACAAAAATGTTAGATATCACAAATAATTTCCTCGTATTTCAAAATTACTCACGTTTTCATTAAAGCAAGAATACATCGGAAATTAAATCGTATTCACGCGACCGGTCCAATTTCGGAACGTATGTCGATTTGAATTATAGAAAAGGCAATTCAAGTCGCATATGTTACCCGATTACAATTTACAAACAACAATCTGGTATCGAAAGGGAGAAAACTAGGTATTATATACGGGATAAGTTGTATGAAGTAGACGGCTAATGTGTATTCAGTTTAGGTACAAAACGTTCGCTTCGAGTGCGCGAAGGTTATTAAATATTTAACAAATGCACCCGACGGCTGGAGCTACGCCGTCCACTGTGATTACCTCATGGGCCTGCACTCGAGTAGCTACCGTCACTCATTTCCTATTAACTTTACCTCGTTCTCTATTATGTTACAAATTTTACGTGAACAACGAAAATACATTTCTATTTGAATACTGTACATTTAAACGTTATTAACTAGTCAACGTAATAAATAAATTAGTTTCAATTATAATGTACAGTAGAGAGCCTAGATGGCCCAGTGGCTAATTTACGTGGATGTTAACCGTGTTACGGGTTCAACCCGGGTAAGTAACACTGAATTTTCATGTTTTGAATTTGTGTTTATAAATTATGCTCAACGGTGAAGATAACATCACGTTTAAACCTCTATGTGTTTGGCGAAAATTACACATGTGAGCCACAAGTCACAACCCATATTAGTGTGGTGGAGAGAACTCCAAATAAGGAGAGAAATTAACCCAGCAGTGGGACATTTTAAACTGTAATGTAGAGTTGATTTCTGAACAAAAAACCTATTTAAGAAAATACATTTCTAGAAACAAAACGTTTGTTTTATAAAAAAAACGTAGACATCAACGGAATAGGACATTTTATATATTTTAAAGAATAAAAACGTTGAAAGAAAAAATAGAATGACCGTTAAATTAGAAAGATATCATCTGTAACATCACAAATGCTTCTGCTCTTTAACCACGATCCAATGAGAGATGTACATTGTTAGAGTGAGACGTTCCAATCAGAGGCCGAGCTCATTCAATAGATGACTACTTTTATACTTTTATATATTCTCTGATATCTTGGCGACGCTGACATGAATGAATCAGAGAAAAAAATATTCCTATAAAACATTTCTTTATTATACATTATAAACAACAATTGTTGAAGAAGAAAATAAATAAAAAGATACCCCCGAGTTTATTTCGCCGGTTCTTATCACAGTTGATGTGTTCTACGTTCGAGAAGTATTCGAACCGGTATTTGATTTTGACAATCAATAAAAGTAAGCAAAATTAAAAAAAAATAATGTTATTATTTAATAAAGTTTAAAAATTAATGCTATTCTTCCGGTACACGCAGTTAAAGCATTATATCGGTTTACTCTTTGAAACCGGATAACATTATGAATAAAACATTCGTTTAAATCGTAAATCTATTGACACTACCAGTAACTGGAAACAGCCGTTGTTTATCGTTTGAATTGTATCGGTGACGAACGGGAAATAAAAACTATGTAAACTATCTGCAATGACAAAAACCTCTAAAGAGTTTTTTTTAGAATAATATTCTTTATCTATATTTTCGAGACAATCTTAACTTATCTATAAAGATTGTTAGTAACAATATTGATTGTATGGATTCAGTAGTATCTATAATGAAAGAGTATATTTAAATATGTATAAAATCATTTCAATTTACTTTTAATTTTATTAATAACAAAACAAAATTCCAATCAAGTTAACTTTTGTAAAATCAAAGTAAACAACGGTCGCAGTTTTGACGGCATCGACGTATACACTTCACTTACGTATTTGATTAAACATTTGACAAAAACACAACATCGGAAGCTTTTTACACTAACATTAATTTGCATACATAATTATGTTATACATATAATATAAATTACTTTATAAAAATGAATATCATCTGTAGATAAAAATAATAGTTAAAATATACAATGCACATGTATTTATATAGAAGCTTAATATTGTAAATATATAATGAGTGACACTTAAAGTAGGTATATAAAATATTTTATACATTTTAACCATGCGTATAGTCGTTTATTAATGCACCAATTTTTAGTAAGAAGCATCTACTATATGTAAAATTGAATAATACTGGAAACATGCACTACAGGTACATCCCAATAAGCAATCTACATTCGGGCTTCGGCACAGATAGAGGGATTTCGTCGAGCATCATATATCAACGGCACGAAAATCGCATCGGGGGCATGCATCTCAATACCATGAACCTAAAGTATGGTACGGACGTGGGGTACGTATTAGTCGTCGGCGGAATTAGGACATGAAAACAATTAGTGACAGCGGTGAACGATCCAAAAAGCCAGACGGTCACTCGTCACGAACGATCGCGAACGACGGGCGCTCGAGTGCGAGTCGAGAGGAGGAGGGGCTTAGTGTCAGTCGAAGTGGTGCGACTTGGTGAGCTGCTTGACGAAGGTGCCGCAGCACCACGTGGAGGAGCGCGCGGCGGGGGGCGCGGGGGGCGCCAGGCTGGGCTGCGAGCCGCTGCGGCGCTCGTGCGCGCCCAGCGTGCGGCGCCGCTCCGAGCAGTCCCACAGGTTAGGGTTCGACCGGTTCAGCTGGAACTTGCGCTCCGACATCAGCTTCCTCGCTTCGGGCGCGCGGTACAGGTACGCGTCAGCCGCCGAGGAGCTTTTGTTACGTTTGACCCGCGACGCCCCGGCCCGGCCGGTTAGATCCGGCGTTCCGCACCGCTGGAGCGCCGGCAGTTTAGTGTGGTTAAAGTGAGGTATGTTAGTGGCGGGTGCGTGATATTGTACTTTACCGAGAGAAAAGTGGCCGCAGTCCACTGCAGGTGCGATATAAAGGCAGCCGCATGTAACAAAATACAAATATTCAGACCACCGTCGCAGCTGAAGGAGTCGAAGGGATTAGTCGAGTGTACAGCATAATATGCAGATATCCTTTAAGTTTTGTGTGAGCAGTGACCTTAACGGTGAAGTAAGATTTTGTTAGTTTAATCTTTACTTTAATAAATTACTTGTTCGAACTAAATATATAGATTCAACAGAACAACAGATCTTTGATCCAAAATAAATAGATTAATTAAATAATACTTCGTATACCGTATTTAATAAGCTTTGTCATTTGGCATACTAGCAAGCCTTACCGAATTTGAAATACATAATAATATAATTTAACTATATGCTGATATTAAATAACGTTTACATGACAACAATGACTAGCTACTTTGTACTAGAATATAATTATATACAAACGTAATATTAAATAAACGAATTTTACGTATGTATATATCATAGAGAGAAAGAGAGAGATAGAGAGCTACCAGTAAATATTGAATATAAGGCTAATAGGATAGACCAAGCATGCTAATTCATGCACTTACACCTTGTGCCTCTTATAACATCTACATTATATGCAGTTATTGTTGAATAATATGGAACAATGATTATGCATATCAGTACACGAACATCGAATGTAACAACATATATATTATATAGCAAGCGCTATTCAAATTGTTAGTCATATATATATATATTTTACAGATCTTTTATTCTAGTAACCAACTGATAATACGATTCCTTGTCTTTGCGTGTCTCCTCCTTGTCGACTCGAATATCTCCAGTGGTATATTGGGTACTGCATAATAATTAAAGCTATGTTAGTAGTATAACCATTTAACTTTTATACAACTACAGAGCATTCCAATAGTCTAACGTACATATATTCATATTTAATACCAATTAACAACAAAATAAGATATAAATATTATATATTAATTAATGATTTATCATTTTTTATTAAATTTTAATTAAACATATTTAAATAAATTTGATTTAATCTTTTGTTAATGATAAAAAGTTTTATTTTCTAATAAGATTTAAAAAAAAAACAACAATTAAGATTTTTATAGGGACGTTGACGAGCGTTTTTTATCAAATCTATTTGAATTTTTACCCACGCACACATGCACTTAAGTAATACCCAAACATTTTCACACAACACCGAATCAAAATAGAAAATGTTATGTTTATGAAATATTGAAAGGTTTCAGAACGTACAGACATAAACACGACGTCAATACAAATAGCACACTAATAATGCAGTGACTGACAGTCACAACATGGACGTACGACCTTAGAACTTTTTATTTTAATTTTTTTATTACATTATATCGAATATTATTTAAAAACATTGTACTATAATTTTAAACCGAAATATTTCCCTGAATAATATTTTTTTTTATCTGTGATATCAGTTGAAGAGACTATTCTTAGTTACATAATATGTATGTATGTAAGGATGTTAGTATATAATACGTATCGGTAATATAACTCACCGGAGCTAACGGCGTTCCGGCAGCGGGCCGAAGTGCAATATGCTTCGATGACTTTCAATATGAGCGCATCCTCTTCGTACGAGTTGGACTTCCTCTGGTGGGGCGCGTAAGGATGCGTGGGGCCGATGTTCTCGTCGGAGCCCACGGTGAAGGACTGCGGCCGCAGCGGCGGGGCGGGGCGGAGGCAAGTTATACTCCACCCTAGAGAAACATTGCGGGGTCAAACACAACTCACATTTCAGTTAACCTCGTGCTCGACGATTAAGGAAACATCGTGAGGAAACCTGTACTTGAGTGCCTAGAAGGGCAGCCTTAAAGAGAAAATGAGGCCTTTACCCAGCATTGGGACATGAGACTGTTACTTTTTTCAATGTAGTTTCAGTGTCATTTTACTTTTTCTTTAGATTAGCTTAATTAGGCAATGAGCTTCGTATTTCTTCTGGATTTTAAAATAATCAAGATAACACTACTATAATTAAATATTATGGATTGGTTCATTTTGCTAACTGAGGCCTAACATCATAATCCAGTATTCAAAGAAGTCATTCATAGATTTCCATATTCCATTATCGTAAGATAATGTCCATACAAATATAATAAGCCGAGATGGCCCAGTGGTAAGAACTCGTGAATCTTAACCGCTGAATCACCGCTGAATTTAATGTGCTTAATTTGGGATTATAATTCATCTCGTGCCTGACGGTGAAGGAAAACATCTTGAGGAAACCTGCATGTGTCAAATTTCAATGAAATTCTGTCACATGTGTATTCCACCAACCCGCATTGGAGCAGCGTGGTGGAATAAGCTCCAAAACCATCTCCTCACAAAAAGAGGAGAACAGGCCTTATCCCACCAGTGGGACATTCACAGGCTGTTACTTACTACTTTATGGACATTGTGAACCCACGACACATAGTTAATAAAAACTTAATATACATACGGAAATTTCGTAATTTAAATCCATAGTGTGACACTTAAACGTGGACGTCATCGGTTCCAATAAAATTGGCCAACATTAAAAATGTCATAAGTGTAATACTAAAAGTCGTGATTCATAAAGATTTATTTCGAGAACGTTAACCAAACATCTGGTGAAAATCTTGAACTGTTGTTTTGCAGCTATTAATAGCTAGTGAGGCAGACGCATAAACATTATTGAATAATTAGGACGAAAAATACCTTTATTACTAAACGATGAGTCGGCTGCGTCGATGAAATCAACCGAAGAGAATTTCTTTCCGATTGGTGTCTTACTAGATTTAGCGGGCGATTGATCGAGCGAGTCGCAAGAGTTCAGAAGCCAACGCGCCGATTGATTCTTGTGTTTATTTTTTTGTGTTTGTTGTGTGTGCTGAGTGTAGCTTTGATGGTTGTTGAATGAATGGGATCTTTTATGGTTGCTGAGGCCCGACGACAACTCGTTACTGCTGTCGCTCAGGGCCATCTGAAAGTATCGTTAACGTCAATAGACAGTCTATACTCTATACGATATTTACACAATCAGTTATTTATTAACATCGGCGCATTTCTAAGCTGCTATAAACTAAATCACACAGTAATATACTATTTTTATTTAGAAAATATCTAATACTATTTATAGGAGAATATGTATTTGTATTGATCATTGCGTTAGTAAAGCAAAATCGATTAAAATATTCAATATCGAACTGTATTGTATACACAGTTCAAATGTTTTCTCGAGTTACGGACTTTCAGATGTAGTCTAACGTTATCGGCTCGCTTAAAAAAATCTAGTTCTTTTTATTTTCCCATTCAATTGGGTCTTTATATAAAGTACATGGTAAAACGTTGATTGTAAAAGCCTTTCCATGCACGACATAATTTTAATTGGTTAATTAAATAAATGTGATCTACTAGCAGTGATTGTATTTCTGTTAGTATAATGAATAAACACAGGCAAGGATGATCAAGTAAAGCACTGTAATATTGGGGTAACTCTAATGACAATATTAATCTAATGGTTATAAATTCCAAGGCAACATTATCTTCAAACCAGTGATAACACAAACAGTTTTCTTTACAAAAAAATTATCCTTGCCTGAGTCGGTGACCACGGTTATCGGTAATTTGGCTTTCATCCACCAATGGGCATATAAATCTGAACGATACACCATAAAGCCTGTTTTCGCTTCCGTCAAACCCTTCTGCGATTTCGACATATCTTCGCTACGCGAGCGAGTCTTCTGGGTCGTCAGTGAGGACTTTTCGTTTTTGTGTTCGTTTTCTTTTCTATAAACATCACATTTACGTGATGTATCTTTTCTCGATAGTCTATTGACATTATCGTCTGGTTTCTCCCTGTATATGCGCATGTGATAGTGCAAGCTGGGCTTCGTGCGCTCGGTTATGTTTAACGTGCTCCACTGACATGGTATTGGCTGTCGAACATTTTTGGGAAATTCTATGTGAGTACTGGGTTTTCGATAAACTCGGGGCGGAACTTGGGGTTTAATTTTTATTTCAGGAACATACCGCTCAATGTTCCTACGTATAGATGTTCTTTTTATTTGCGCTGAAGACAAAGGAGGGCTGGCAACAAATGTAGATTTAACATTCGTATTCGATAAATCCTTCACGTCGAAGCTGGTTTCCGAAGTAACGCTCGTAACGCATGAAGTTCTTGCAGTTGAGCCAAAGGGCGATGTACATCGGCACTGTTCTTCAAAAGTGGCCGCCTCGATTTCCGACAACGTCAGCCTTCGATTTTCAAACGTATTCTCAGATAAATTATTAAGAGAGTCCTTCAAATCGTCTGATGTTTTATCGTGACCGTCGGAATCGTTTCCATGCATATTCAAATCAGGTGATGCTAAATTGCAACTCCCAGCGACTCCGGAGTCAGACGACCGGGGACTTGGGCATAGGGATCGATTACAGCATTCACATTTCCGACGTGATTTTGAAGTTTCAGATTGAGAACTCATCCTTTCTAGGTGTGCATTGTTGTTCTTCTTATTCTCGGTCTCCACCATAGATCTCGACATTGATCGCCTGATTCTTTTATCGGAATTGAGCGAATGTTTACGAAAAGGTATATTAGCATTCAAATTGACATTTATTATTTTCAAATCATCGTCATCATTGCGAAACATAGGGGGAGGTTCTATAATTATTGAATCAATAGGATAATCACGACCGTATTTGGGCGACGGAGGATCGAGAACTTGGAGCAAATCTGACATAACCATATTATTATTATATTCATCTTCGTAAGAACACCTTTCTTCAGTGGACTTCCATAATTTAGGAACCATATCATTTCGCGCACTGTAATCAGGGAAACTTCGCCTGGTTGCTATAAAATCAGTATCATCGTTGACCAAGCTACCCATTTGCGTATTTTGATCCATATTGACTAAATCTTCACAGCCCATGTAATTCCTTACTTCAAAACTAGAATTCTCTGCACTATCGGAATGTTGTACATGGTTACGGATATTTAAGTTATTGCCCCGGGATGACCTTTGCAAATTGTAATCTAGTAAATTAGCATTCATGTTTTCTGTACTTGTGCTCGAAGGCTCTGACATGAATATATTTTTTGTACAATCACCTTTAATTTTAGACTGCGGTACGTCAAACTGCATGTCTGTAGATGTATCGAAGTACCGAACGTACCCAAAATTACTGCCCCAACTGCTACCGGACGATGATATTGTTCTGGGGCCGATACTATCTATAGCATTTTGCCTCGTGATTTTAGAGGAGCTACTGACCTCAGCATCTGTACAACTTGAATTTGAGTAAGATTCAATTTCTCTATCACTATCTTCTGAATCTCGGTCACTGTTAGAATATTCAGTGTCCGTTGCAATTGTACCATCATTATCGATTTTAAGTTTAATTAGATTTTTATGTCTTCGCCTAACTGGCAAACCTGTTAGTTCGAGGGCCTTCGCCCACGTTCTTTCATGTAAAAGTTTACGTAACATTTGCCGCGTTATAACCTTTTTCTTAACGAGTCTCGCAAAATATTTCGTGAGAGAATAATATGGTGAGGCAGAAGGGTAACTAGACGGCGGGAGCGTAACATGATATAGACTACGTCGACTAGAGTTGATGCTAGACAGCGCCCCTTCAGAAGGAGAACGGGTCAACTAGATAAGAAATAAGTCTTATAAATATATTTATCTGTGAAAATTAATTAGCTTTGATGCACAGATAATAAATTAAAAATTGAATTTCAAAGAACTACTTACATGTGGTAACGATTGTGGCTGAGCGGACTCATGAGTAGGGCTGCTATTATTGGAGTGTTTCTGTAGTAAACTGACCCAGTTGTCCGCCTCAGCCCTGGTTTGACACACTGCAACTATTTTATCAATCATCGGCCCACTAATTTCAAATGCATTTTTTCTTGTTTCTGTATCATCTAATTTGCAAACTGTAATACCAGTTAATGGAAGACATCCCTGAAACAAGAATAAATGCTAATTATTATAATCTTATATATAAATATTTGTTGTTTGTATTCTGTGCACACATGCATCAATCGTTAGATTGAGGTGAAACTTTATTGTTTGTTGTTGTTGGCACGTGTGAATGTTTCTGGAATAGTACCATCAACTTACAGAAGACGGAAAAGTTTTAGGGATGCTTTAAAAAGCATGTCAGAGATTACATAGTAATCAAATAGTAAATATATTATTATAAACTGTATATATTTTTTAATATTTGTTCTTTAAAACAATCAGGCTTACTTTGTAATTATGCAAATATGTAGTCGACATGATGGTAAGTGGTCATCACCATTTATAGACACTAGCTATGCAAGAAATATTAACCATTCCTTACATTATTAATGAGCATATAGCATCATAACTGAGATGTTGGTCTCTTGTGCCTGTAATTTTACTACTAAATCAAACTGAAACAACAATACAAAGTATTGCCACATTGTTTTTATCATAATCATTTGTAAGTTGGCCATGAATTTGTAATTACCTCATAAACAAATGCAGACACACGTTTGCTGACTGACAAAAGAAGCAGTGCGGATGGGAAGAGTACAAGGTACCGGTCTTGATGGGAGGGACCCACTGCCACACTGCCCATGTGAAGTACATCACCAAGTGAAGTTAGTTCACCTCCTGGCCAGCCTCGAACTTCTCCTGTCACCACTTGAAGCTCAAGCTCTTTTTGTCGTCTTAAAGCCGCACAACCACTCTGAGAGCAAAATTATTAGCCCATGAAGAGGTATAATTTTTATCCTTAGATTAATAAGTTATTTGTATGGTAGCATGCGCAAATGATCTTGTGGCGCCCAGTAGTAGCCCCACATACTCCCCCACGTCACGTGATGTGTGGGAAATGCATAAATGCGTTTCTTCAGCATATAAAAAAAAGAAAATGGTTTGTATTTCATATAATTACATATTAATTAATACTCACAGCTATATCTTTATAAACAATTGAAGCTCTATGTGTGTCCCCTCTATCGGGGTGAGCTTCATGTACATGCCTAGCCAATTCCTGCAACATTGCAGGATATTTGCCAAGACGTCGGAATGGTTTTGATAGACCAGCAGTCAGTACCAATACTCCAGGACAAACTGCCCCTGCATTTTCCATCCATGTATTAAGTTCTTCTCTAAAAGTAATAGCAAAAATTTAATTTATTTTATTTTAATATGTGGTCATCGACTATTTATACATTTCTGTATAATATAGTATGTACTCACTTGTATTTATCGAGTATACAGACAGCTTTGGGGTGACCAGCACAATATATTTGATGCACTGATTTAATTTTAGGTGCCCACTGCAGAAACAGGCCACCAACTCTCTGGTCCGGCCCTGTTTTCATTGCACATTCTTCCAATAAATCAAGAAACTCTTCATGAACTTGTAACACTTCAGTAATATTTCCCGTTAATTGCTTGAACTCATCTTTAGTGAGCCTAAAAATACAATTAAAAGAATATCTATTATTATTCACATGGATGAAATTTATGATGTACAAAATAATATGAATCTAAATATTTATTTGTTACTGTAAACTTATTTGATTAATGAAACTCACATGTCACTTTCTTCCAAAGGCTGTAAAAAGTTGGTAACTAGGCCCTGCATCTCAGCAACATGGGCTTTCTCAGAATCAATTATATCCTTGAGCACAACATTTCTGAAAGCTTGAATCTCTGAAGCAGCTCTTATTGGAGAAGTTGTTATGGAGCCAGATGTGTCTGATAACCATTAAAAATATATATTTTAAATTTATTCCATATTCTTCAAGATATACTGGGCATTTATAATTATGTATTATTTTATATTTACCTTTATATTCAGTAACATAATTACTAGGAAACCATCCTGTCGTTTCTCCCAATGTTCCTTCCCACCAACCTCCTTCTTCTTTTTGAGTGACAGTAATAATGTCGCCTTTTTTGAAGCATAGCTCATCATTGTTTTTACCCTTGAATGAGTATATTGCTTTCACTAAGCAATTCTCAGTAGACATTCTGGCGAAGTTGTGCTAACATGTTTCCTAAAAAGAACATTCGACGTAAAACTTCATATCACATCATCATAGATAGACATACTGAGTGAGATATTTCAAAACGCCCACACCCAAAAAGTCCAAGAATTTACTGTATCTAATAGATATTTTCTGAACCGTAAATTTGTTCCAATTAAATTTCATTAACATGTGTAAAATGCAATCAATGCCATTGGTTTTTAATAAAAAAAGACTTAATAATATTGTGCATTGATAAAGAAAAAAATTAGGCTTAAAACAGAAGCACAAACATAAACTCTCATTTTTAACAAAATAACATAGAACAATATGTATTCATTTTTAAAAACTATCTTTTCATACTAGAATATAGTAAGTTTTTGCGTACAAAAAAAAGTATATAATTATATCCGCTTGACTCCACTCACGGTTTTCCAAAAATAAATATAACAGATTACACTGACAATCAGACATCAAATTCACACAGAGTACATAATCGGTATGTTTTCGAAATACTGATAAGGTGAATCTAAACTGCACGCGTTTTATTAGTTTAAGCTATGGTTAATATTAAAACGAAGTGGTATACCCTATTCCAATGGGAATAGAAATTAATGTAAACACACCGTAGGTTTACAAATTGCATGCAATTGTCAAATCGTTCTGCATTATTATGCACTGTAAATAGTTCTTGATTAATTTACCCTTATTCATAATACTATATTATGTACTCAGAGCGTACAAGTTTTTTATAGATTAGATATTGCTTAGCGTTGACTTAATATAACTTTTAAAAGACAGTGCTACTAATTTAAAACATTGTTATTCATTTATATATTTTATTACAATCTTAAAAAGTAATTTTGCTCTTTTATTTGAAAATAATAATTATACTGTACAGGGTAAAAACACATTATACATAAAGCAGTCAGAATATATGTTTCTTGTTTAGGGCTAAGATCTACTTTCATTTTTATGGTGCTTGGAAATTCACGCCAAGCTCAGTGGCCATAAGCACAGCTTAATCATAAGCTTAATTATTTTTAATTTTTATTTGTATTTAGTTATGATTTATTAGATTTTTTTTTAAATAATCATAAACTAAAACATTTTGCTTTGTTGCTGCTGTCATCGTCGAAAAAGCAGACTATATTATCTTTGATGTCAATGTCAAACCTTAAAAATAAACATTAATGATTAAACATCAAATTCAAAAGCCCACCTCTCCACTATCCATAACATAAAATAATAAACTAAAATAATAATCAAAGGTTATTTATTAGCTTAAACTGGATTCTGAATGTAGACTAGACTAGACTCTAATTTATATGTTCTAGAAAATCTATTTCCAGATCTACCTATAAAGTATGAATGATGAATACCAATGTAGCAATAACAGAATTCATGTAATTTAATATATAATTGGCAGTGAATTTTCGTATCCAAAACAAAAAAAAATACAATTCAAGATTATATTGAAAAGTAGTATAATTATTTGATTAAGGTCTTAGATCGTCCGACGTCTCTTAAATTAAGGATATTTTTTCTAATTTTTATTAGGCTTTCCTCAATATTAAGCTTACAAAGTATACCAATATAGTCTCCCGCTTAGAAATTTTAGTTCTTTTATAGATTTAAATTATAAAATGTAAATACTAAAAATAAACAATAATATATTCAATAGTTGATACTGCTTAGTGCTTACTGTGTACATAATGGATACGCTATTAGAAGATATGTTATATATATCAATAATAAAGGAAGATCAATGCTCTGTATTACAATATTTAGCACAAGGTATTTTGAAACTTAAATAAAAGTGTTTATTAAACTTGCAAACAATAATTAAATTGTAATTTTTTACACATAGGGGCTGATCCGAATAAAGTAACATGTCATGGAAGAACATGCCTGGGCGAAGCATCACGTCTCGGTAAAAGGATAATTGTAAAAATGTTGATTGATGCCTGCAAGTCTACACCTGTTCAAAATAAATCTCACACTTATTCTAAGAAGAAACATTGTAACTTACAAATAAGAAGGATTCGGGGTGTATGTCATGAAGATGAAGCGCTAATTAAGTGCAAAAATTTTAATGATAAAACACTTAAAGGTGGATCTTCAAAAGAATATATGCCACCATCACTAGAAAGTCGCGAATCTGAACATAATCAGGGTTATTTCATTTTTAAACATGGTGAAAGTTCCAGCAGTGATGAGAGTAAGAAGATCACAAAATCACATGTCAGCCCTACTGTAGCTATTTCTAACTCTCAAGCTGAATTAGAGTGGGACGAAGAAGTAGTTAATGTTGCTCCTACTACTCGTGAAGATGAAATTTGGTCTTCTCTCTACAAGTAAGTATAAATGTTATAGAATTTTATTATAATTTAATTTGCATTTTTGAATGAAAAAATATCTTTCATTCAGATGGTATGCTGACATATTAGAAAATACAGGTTCAGCTATTGCTTCTAGTATAAAAGTTACATATGGAATTGATCAGCCTGATGCTTTTACGTGGACAGCTTTACATTATGCTGCTGAGAAAGGTCACACTGGGATTGTTAAATTAATATTAGATGCAGGTATGTTATTGGTTCTCCTTGTGTAGTGTTTTCATTTATAAAATTGGTGACATATATTATATATAAATACTATTTTCAGGTGGTAAAGTAGATGTAGTTTCAAGTAATGGACACACACCTTTACATTTTGCTGCAAAGGAGGATCAAACAGATGTAGTGTTACAACTTTTGGCAGCTGGTGGAAATGTTAATTATCAAACTCATGAAAAAATGACACCTCTTCATTTTGCAGCTGTCAAGGGAAGTGAAGAATTGGTGAGACAACAAATTGTTTATATTGTTCTACTAATTAAAAAAAAAAAAAAACTTTTTATGGGTATTTAAATGGGCCACATGATAGGATGCGGACACCTTTCTTTACAGACACTTATACTCTTAATGCACTACTCATTATAGGATTTAGGATTTTATCTGACTTGTGTCTTATATTCAAGCCAAAATATAGGTATACAAATTATATAGCAATATAGCTGTTTTCTGGTGTCCTCACAAAGCCCTGCAACTGGTAAAGATGAAAATGTTAGACATAATTTTATTATAATGCTAACATACATGTTGTAGATTTATTAATTAATACTTTGTATGTGTAAAGATAAGGATACTACTCCGTCATGGTGCTAACTACGAGGCACGGGATGCAAGTGACTGCACACCGTTATATTATGCAGCAGGAAGAGGAAATTTGGATATTGTCAAATTTCTTATTGATATTGGATCAAATGTCAACGGAGGCAATATCCACGGTAATACTGATTCAAATATTAAAATCTGTTTTGAACAAATATCTTTATACATATTAGGTATAGCGCTGCCATCTCAATAAAATTGTGAGATTGTATAAGTTATGGATGTTAACATTTTTCAGGTTATACACCATTATGTCAGGCAGTGTGGCATAGGCACCCTAAAGTTGTTGAAATCCTACTATTATTCGGAGCGAGGGTAGCACATTCACACGGACTTTTGTACTATGCAATTTATCATAATCAGGTGAATATACTCACTAAGTGAGGGAGTTCGTTGAATATATGATGTCCTAACATGTCAATTAAATCAGATTGCAGTGAATAAAAATAAATCTTGCTATTTTAGGAAGAGATTGCTACATTGCTTGCAAATAAGAGTGTCAGTATTAATTTGCACAATGATAAAGGAGATACTCCGTTGACATTATCAGCTAAATTATCAAGGCCTGCCATTGCTCGAATGCTATTAGAAAAAGGTAAAAACTAATTAAGGAGGGACTGCTTTAAATTGCATGCGTAGATTTGGCCGTAATGTTGCTTTGTGTTTAACTTTTTAATTTTTATATGTTTTTTTTTAATAATTTTAGTAACACTTCTACAATCATCACGTATATTATTGAAGTGTGTAAAATTTAGTCCAAATTTACATATTAGAAAACAAAGTCATCTGCAGCGTATGTCTGTTTGTCTGTTTGCTATAAACTCAAAACTACCGAATGGAGTTTCATACGGTTTTCACCAATGTGAAGTCAGTGATTCATGACAAATGCATAGGTGTAAAATTAAGATTTTGTGTTAATTGGCTGAAATGTGACAATGATTGTTGAAACTGAATCTTAACAGAATCAGGTCGACTTAGAGCTTTACTAGCATGCGTGATAGATGCGAATAGATTATATATTTCGACATTAACATTTTATGTAGAACCTCATTTAGGGTAGCTAGTTTTTAATATAAACAAATTGCCCCAAGATTAAATACTCTGCCTACATTTGTATGAAGTTTGTAAATTCAACAGGTGCAGATCCCAATTCGTACAACAATATAACCTGGGGTAATGCGCTGCATACAGCAGTGGACTACATTAACGGCCCAAAGGAATTTGAGGATATACTTCTCCTTTTAATGGATTATAATATTAATTTAAACAGTACTGCACTTACTGGAGATACGGCTCTTAGTAGAGCATTGGTTCGTTCCAAGTAGGTATCTGTAGTTTTCAAACAATTTAAAATATATGCTCAGGTTAAAAAACAAAAGACTGATGGAGTGCATTGGTTAAACTTGTGGTAGAGTTTTGTGCAAGTTCGTCTGGGTAGGTACCACTCGATACTTTTATTAATTAAATTTGAAATGAAGATAAATACTACTTTGTTAAAAATACAGTAATAACTTTGTTGTTTGAATTTAAATTTTAAGAGAGCAGGCGCACTTTCTCCAATTATTTATATACATATTCTTCAATGTTGTTAGATGTCTATTAACATGAAACAATAAAGTGAATAAAAAATAGTATTTTTTTGTGTTTGTTTAATATAATTAAATTGACTGTTAATGTTTTCAGTGATTGTGCAGCAGCTTTGTTAATACGTCACGGTGCTGACGTAAACGCATGTGAACTGCGTCCAAAAGGCTTATATAATTTGGAGTTAGCCGTTAGAAAAAGAACGATAAATCTCGTGAAACTGCTCATAAAAGCCGGACATCGCATCCCTGCGCATGACCCACATGCTAATACGCCAAGCCCAAATACTGCATTACATTGGTTGTACCTCATTCGCCAGGAGCCGCTCAGTTTATTTGACATTTGTAGGATAAGAATAAGAAATTGTCATGGTAATATGCCTATGCATCGTTATATTGATGCTCTATATTTACCTAAAATATTAAAAAGATGTCTCATGTTAGAAGATGAAGATTACTTCTGTAGTAAATAAATAGTAGATCGATAGAAACTATTTATTTAAGCTATATATTTAGAAAATACTCACTAAACTATAAATAACTGTGGTCTGTGTACATATTGTAGTACAAATACTTTTTTAATGTATATGTGTTATAGTTGAATAGTTGTCTATTTGTCTAAATCTTGTATGTGATAAATCGTTTGTGACCGTTTTTACAAACAATCATGTATAACCAAATGAAATTATATTTACTAGTCGTGTTACTAGTCAAGTTTAGTAAATATGTACTATATAGAATATAGACTTAGTGTAATGTCATTTAACAAGATTAAACTAGATAATTCATATTATTCAAACAATCTTTACCGATACATTGTTTTGTTTATAATAACAATCATTTGATGAAACAAAAAGATCTGTACATAGAATAATTATTTGTAATTATCAGCAGTATTATATAATTTTATTATCTCTTAATTTATAAACATAGTTAAGATCAAAAACAAAATAAAAGATGTTTTATTTTTGTTTTCTTTTTAATTAAGATCAAATATCTAGATATACCAAAAGGTGTACAGTAGTGAAAATATAAACATTTTTATAAGGAAACTACGTCTAGTGATATAATATTATAAATTGTTATTTTTTTTCTAGATGAAATGTTTAGTTTTATTATGAAATATATTACTTATTTATTTTAAAGGTTTTGATCTCAGATTTGTTAGTAATATTAAGAATATATGTGTATACAATAAGAACTAAATGTTGTTAAACATAATAAATACTGTTGTAAATAGGTAAATTAGTAATAGTAAATGTTTAACCATTCATTTAAACTATTTGAGAATAAATAAAAAATAGAACCTTCTATTTGATGTTTGTATTACAATTTTCATATATCATAAAAAATGACAAGAAGTTTTTCTAGTTAATGAAATTGTTGTTTCATAATATACAACATCTCAAATACCTACTCACTTGATAAAACTATTAAATTGTTATCGGAATGGTTTCTATATAGTAAACCAATATTAGGATTACATTGTTTTTTTTTTTTATTAAAAATATCACTTAATCTATTTCAATTCAATTTGTACAAAGATTGAATAAAAAAAAAAACTTAAAAAAACAAAATGTCGGTTTAAAAATTGATTACTATGGTTCCATGTATAAAACATTTTAGTATTTTTAGTAATATGTTAAAATATCTATTGCTTATCAAATGTTTCTATTTCTTAAATTGTTACATAAAGTGAATTTAATCTGATATTTATATATTTATTAGTCATTAGTGTTGTACAAATTGGATTGAAAGTAATACATTCACATAGACATGCACATTTATAAAAATAGATGATATGAAAAAGTTTAAAGTGAACATTTAATATTATTATGAAAGGTAAAAGGATCTTATCAAATGATTTTGTTTCTATTAAATAGCCAAGCTATCCTTATTATCCTTTATGTTTTTTAATTTAGGGCAAGCCTCTAGTAAAATTTTCATTATATTGGGATTTTGATTTTCTGCTGCTTTATGAAGTGGTGTTTTACCATCTGCATCTTGCAAATCTAGCCTTGCTCCACTTTTGATAAGGAGTACTACTGTATTTTCTTTTCCTGAAAGAGATGTACAAATATTATTTCAAAAGTAAAATTTTTAATGATATATACAATATTGTAGCATGTTAGGTGTTGAAAGATTTGTAATCAGCTTACAATGTTGATAAAAACATTATATTGATAAGATGGATTTTAAACAAATTATTGACAAAGTATTGACATAAGATGAAATGCATAGTCAAATCTATCGACTATGCATTTCATTTTATGGAATGTGTAACTACTGAGTTGCTTGCCAGTTATTCTGAGTAGAATCAATAACATAACAATTCAAAAGTTTTAAGATATCAGCTCCTACTTGTATAAAGAATATATTGATTATAATATACCTGCTGCAGCTGCTCGGTGTAGAGCTGTAGCTTTGCCACTCCTAGTCGAAGCATTGATTTGTGCTCCATTTTGTAGAAGTATACTACATATCCTATCATGTCCATTGCGTGCAGCATAATGTAGTGCAGTATAACCAGAATTGTCTATACTGTTTACAAGTTCTTTTATATTATTCGTTTTATCAATCAGTAATTGCACTCTATCAGTGTCTCCTGAAAAAGCTATAATATCTTTATAGTTATTATGATGTATGGTGAGAGTTTATATCAGTTTTTTCTATGGTTAGATATGATTAAAAATTTTATTTAGAAGTTTTTTAAAGTTACCTGCATTCCATATTCCTCTTTCCCAATCCATTTCAGAAAGTGTCTGGTGCACAGATGCATTTGGGCTAGTTATATTGCAATTTGAATGATTACAACCACTTTTATGATCCATAGCTTACTTAAACTATAAACAAAACATCAACGTATATAGTTTTTCTTAGTGAAATTTAAATATGAGTAAAGCAAAATTAAATATCTCTTTGAAGAGTCCAAGTAATCTCGGCTTCCCCAGTACTACATATAACTTTATATCCCAATTGACATAAAGTGTTTATGGCTTGCAGTACATTTGCTTTAATTATGACTCCATTAACAACATTTGAACCAGAACCAGGAAATTTTTGAATAATTGCTTTAACTTCTTCGCTACCTAAACCAAACACCGAGCAATCACTAGCATGGAGAGAACCTTTAATGGCTATATAAATAACACCATCTTCTGCTATTGGAATGTTTGCCAAGTTAGAAGCTGAAACATTTTGGCTGCCTTTTGTTTCCATTTTTTTTAATGTGTGAAAAAAAATATCTTTATTATATGATATGATTAAACCTCGTCGTCCTTATTGGAATGCTGGTAGTGCATAGCTTCTTTACTGAAGTTAGTTAAGTTATCTTGCTCGACAATTATTGAAGGTTCAGGTTCAGCAAATTCTTTTCTCATAGTCCACATATACTCATTATAGTCTTGTTTAACAGCAGTTGAACTTGAAGCTACGACTTTATAACCCAAAACCTGTAACAATCATATCTATTATCTCTTTTATACTTGAATCAGTAGTTATCATATGACACATATCATACTATCATTTATCTCATTTCAGATAGAATTAGTTACCTCTAGAGCACTGAGAATTACACAAGGATGTTGCAGATAAACAATCGTAGAATCATCACAATATCCACCACATGCAAATCGTTTAAGTTGTTCTATATCTCCAGCTATATTAAAAGAAATGGAATGGTAAAATATATTCTTTAGTTATACAACGTAAAACGTAAGTATTTTTTTACCTAAAAATGGGATTGAATGTATTCGTAGATATGACTATTTGAAGGTAAGTAAATTGATTAATTAGATACTTCCCATTTTTAGATAAACTGTCATGTTAAACTACCTTTTAAGCCGGACACCAATACACGCCAAGGATTTTTGTGCCCATACGATGCAAGATTACCTCTGATCAAAATGTAGGGCATTGATTACAGTAATTTTATTCTTAGTTGGTTAATTTAAAGGTTATACTTATAGTGAAGTCACAAAACTTTAGCAAATTACTTACGTTACGTTTTAATAAAACGAGTTTACACTTTTGTTTTCGTCGCAATTTATAGAATAGGTATGCAATGTACTATACGTACGATGTACCTATGTTGTCAAACTTCAAAGTCAAATTGATTTTCATATAGGTACTAATAAAGGAGTGCCTACACGCTTTTCTGCGATTTTTGTATTGTCATGAACTCACAAACAAGAGATAAGTTTTTGTAATTTCTAATGACTAAATTTGAGAGTGGAATAATTATACAAGTCAATGGTGAATGCCCACTGCTAAAACGTAATATTATGTATTTTAAAACGTTAATTACTATAAGAACTTCAAGAAATGATTTAATTTGCTTTATTATATATCATCCCTATAGTTATATTAAAAATATGTTGTATATATCTGAATCGTGTACATAATTTCAATTTTAATTTAATTAGTATTTATTGTTTGGTTTTAGTAGTTGACAGCCTCGTAGGCTGTGTGTAAAATATGATTCTCTTGACCAATTTATAAGCCCTGTCTAACCAACCGTTCACTTACTAAATTATCTTGTTTTTTTTTTACCGAATATACATATCTGTACTGGCACCATGCATAAATTCTGATCGCATATTTAAGTAATACTTTTTTACTAAGTATAGATCTTAACACAAATTATTGAATCTTTAATTTTATTGAATCTTTAAATACTCTCTTTAAATTACCTACTCTTTTTGAAGCGTACCTACTGTCAAAACATATACAAGTGCAGCTTGTGGCTAAAGTGTACGCAGAGGCCCAGAGGGCCTCCAATGCTCTGCGCGCACGGTATGACAATGCATTCAGGTCTTCAGGATATTTTTGGGGTTGCCGCGCTTTTGTGCATCGCTGATATTTGTTGAAGCCCGCGTGGACGACTTCTATGGCGTCATTAGAAAGAGAGCAGCGCCTATAATGGCTAGGATGCGCGGATATTCTAACGGTAGCCTGGGGTACATTGATGCTGAAAATGGTTAAACATTGGGGGCAACTTCATGTACTTATCTACTCGTTGTTTTATATTCCTTATGTATTGTAAATGATAGTTAATATATCTACTAACATAGTTTTTAAGTTTGTAAATAACACTGTGGATATTTATCTGTAAATAAACATTTATTATTATTATTATTTAATCTATTATTTTGCAGTCACAGTTTTAACTATTACCCGTGGTAATGACTTTTTTGTGTGCTATTCAGTTTATCTTTTGCTCTATTATTATTGTCACTAGAAATTATATTCATCATTGTTTAATTTATTAGATAAGTTTATTGACAAGAACACGACTATTATGTAATAATACCTAAAAATTAGTTTTAGAGATAATGCAACGTTTCTTGTAATGCTAACTTGTAATGCTACGTACTATTGAATATAACCTATCGAAAACATGATAATTAATTAAATTTACAAATGTCTAGCCTGCCACGAGGGAAACTGGGTAAATCGATTTAGGCTATTCTTACTTTATTACCTTTGGTCACATAATATAAAATTTGGAACATTTTTTATATATAACTTGAATCACCCAAAATACATTAGTAGTTCTTAAGACACTGCAAGTCAATGATGACCTAGAAATAGTCTGATGATGGAAACGAAAGGTTTTTATACTTGAAAAAATATTTGTGTAGGCATATGATATATTGTATATAATTTTAGGTGTAGTCGAGTTAACCTTCCATCATTTAGATACTGAGATGTAACATCGTCTGAGACGGGATTCCATAGCTAATTAATTTACCTGAGATAAAAGACCCAATACAATTGTTCACATCTTTTGGAACAAAATTATCTGGAGGTTCCTTTTCTCAGTTTGTCCTGAAACTCTCGCTATAATTGAACTTTATTGATTAGCGCGCTGCTCTTCACGTTCGTTAGAAAATCGTTCTTGGATTAATCTAAGGCGATAACGTATTGTTAATGTACCTTCTCATCCCACAAAGTCCTTATTCGCGTTGACCTAAACTCTTTGTGAAAGTTTATTGCTCGTTTTATTTTCTTCTAACTTCTCATTAGTAAATTTTTCTAAATATTTTTTCGTATTGCAACAGTTATTTACGGCAAACGCATAATGGTGCAACAAGTTGTTAGTTTATTAGTACCTGTGTATATATGTTAAATAACATTTAATAGTTTAAGAGGCTCATTTTTAATTTAATCGAATAGTGAGTAGAGCATAGCCACAAAAAATAAATGATAAAATCCTTTTCGCAAAGAGTTAAGCCTACGAACAAAGGAGCTGAAGCTTAATTACTTAAAGCGTTAAATTGATTGATGGAAACGGAATGCACTGATGATTCGGAGATTGTCGAACGTTTCGAAAGTTAATATCGGCGAGACAGATAATTATCTGTTTTGATTATAATCAAACTACAATTTTGCAATATCATTGTTTATATACAGTTGACATGTTGGAGAGACCCTTATCAAGCTAGATGATGTTCACCAAATTGTAGATTAAACTATAAATATATATAAATATCTTACATTTAAATGTATACTACATATTATATCACTACATCACTACATAAAAATATAAATAAAAATAAACTATAAATAAAAATTTTAACAAAACAAAAACCGACTTCATATGAAAAACAAATTAATATGCACTAAAAAGTAAAAAAATAATTGCGTATTCTTCTATAATTTGATAATTAACTTACTATTTTCTACTCATCAATATGTAGGTACGAATGTGTTGTGTAGTTGATAATGTATTTACAATTATTGTTATTTTTGGAGTCGATGTCAGCCAAGGTGGGCTTATAACTACATACATAGTTAGTTATAGGTGAGATGTGCTTGTGTCGCACGCGCAACTTTACGAGGCGAATGAAAGTCAATTTGTAATGTGTATTTTTTTTTTGTTTATTTTTAATAGATTGCCGTATTATTATTGCTAGGTATATTATAGTGTTTCCTTAGCCTTAGGAATATTTACTCTGGTACTCGGGCGAAGCCAGCGTGGGTCGCTAGTATATAATAAACTAATAATATGATGATGATGTATTTAAATATGAATAAGTGCCAGTCTATTTTCAACCATTATTTATTATGACTTGCAAATATTATAACATCAAGCTGAACTCGTGATTACCATGTCACATCAGCCACGTCGTTTGCCCTTTTAAGATAAGTAGTTAGTCTTAGGATAAATCGCTTTACGTTATGAGACGATATCCATTTAACTTATTAATGAAGCAGAGGGATATCGAGCTTAAGATAATACATTCCATTTATTACATTTTATATACCTACTCAGTACGCGGAAATATATAAACGCGGAACAATATACAAAAGGGGTCGAATTCTACTAATCCGATCCAAATTTGACTAATCTTAAATATAGATTCGGGTTGGAACCGAACCGATATGATGTAAACATATACCGTTATGTCAAAACCAAACATAATTATTAACTATTAATAATAATCATAATAAACTTTATTGAAAAAACACAATGCTTACATAATAGATTAGAACATATGGCACAATATTAATCTTCTTAAACTTAGCTTGAACGATTACAATGATTTCCATTGGTTTAGGTGCATTATGGTTTTAGCAATTTTAAAATGTTTGATTATCTTTGGACCCCACACTAGGAGACCTGTATCGTGTGGCCCGAACACTTGATTTAACAGGTTGCTTATCATCGGACCAAGACTTAAATATTCACCAATCTGATTCTCTATACCTATAGCATTTGTGTTTGGTGTAACGTGTTAGTATTTTATATTTTATGTACGTCTTTAACGAGTACTTATATTAGTATGATAAAAATATAATTATAATTGATAAATAATAAATAAATATAGTAATAAAAAATAAATACCTATGTAAAAATAATATATATATATATATATATATATATATATATATATATATATATATATATATATATACATAATAAAAGTAATAGATAAAATTAAATGGTTACATTTAGTAGGTTTTCAGTGTCGTCATACGAGAGGGTCTTGAGCCAGGATGTTATTTTAATTTTGGCCTCTTTCATTGTTAGGTGTTTTAAGTCGCAGTGTTTTAGTGTTTTGTTGTATACTTGAGCTTGAACAAAAGGAGGAAAGCGTCTTGCAAAGGCAGTAGTGATATTATGTCAATAGTCGAATTAAATTAAAGAAGAGGAAATTGGATAAGCGGCTACGACCCGCTCCGATTCGATTTCGATAAAGTGACAATTAGTTAGTAGAGTTGCCCCTGCATGCAAGCTGCTTCACGCTGTTTCTCTCGCGGTCGTAGCCGTATGATAATATTATAGTCAACTTTTATGAATGGAATGAAAAATTTCTTTTTTTAAATTGGTCTCGTAGATGCGGAGATTTCTGTTCGAACAAACGAGTTCAGCTTTTTTAAAACAAAATATATTTAATTCAACTAGGTCTTAACATTCTAACATGTTTCATATTTGAATCGTCATCTAACAAGAACTTTAAAGAACTGGTATCACCGGTTCGGAATGTAGATCTTGCCGAGAGAAACGGCAAGAGACTCAGTACATACTCTTTTTTGTCAATCGTATACTTGTAATAACAATCATTCACAATACAATAGGTGGTGCTTCGATAAGGTTTACATATTCTGCCGCCAGACAGCCACACGTATTCTTGTATCTGGTTTAAAGGGTGACTGACACCTGTAAATTACACAGATGCTTAAGATCTTAATTGTCAAGGTCGATGGTGTATTGGCAATGTAATTAATGGTTAAACATTAGCCTAGTATAAGAAATAAGAAAAGAAACGTTCTTTTTTTTTTTTTTTTTTTTTTAATCTGGTTTTATTTAGGGACTTTTTAGCGCTGACGCTAAATGTCAGTCCCATCATTCCCATAACAAATAGTCACTACTTACAATAATATTACCCACACCTACTTACTTACTACTTACATTATTCACTTATTTTAACTTAAGAAACGTTCTTGTAAAATAATACTTTAATATGTAACTGGTAGAGTATAAATATTTGATCACTTAGATGTCAACTAGCCTGAGATAATAAAATAAATATAACATAATATTACAACCCGAGATCCTTTATTTACGAATAAACAAAGTTTATATATTGATGGCAATTTTATTTTTTTCTCTTCGATACGTGCCCTTCATAAATATTTATAGCCAACAAACCTTTTTTCAAAGTTAGAAAAAAAAAAACTATTTGGTAAACGACGAATTTCACTAAGATCCTTTTCAAAATTCTGGTTTAATATTACTTCTCAACTCCTGAGTTTTGTTTTTTTAACCTGGATGCAGATTTAATTATTGTGCACTTAATACGGGAGTACTATGTATGCTCGCTTTTTGATTTTGTACTAATAGATTTTATGTATCAAAATAGTTATTGGTCATACCAAGGTGATAATCAGAAAGCTGTCATTCTAATTAATCTTGCTATATTTTTTTTTTTCTACAAAATGATGTCTAGGTTATATAAAAGAAAGTAATAATAATAAATAGAACTACGAAGAATAATCTCAAGAGAAATTAGTTACATTTAAGTTAATACAATGCATATTATCGAGTTTTGTCTAAGTGATGATGATATTGGGATTAATCATTAAAATTAAATGAAAAAGATTTTATTTAATACAACTAATATTATAATTTAAAACTAAAATAAATAAAAAAGAAAACTAAATAAAATAAAACACACACTAAAATTTTAAAGAATAAACACGCCATCTAAAGATTGTCCTGTGGCATTGTACCCAAGACGCTGGCACTATTTCCTCTGCACCGCTAGACTCAGCCTTAAGGCTAAATAAGCGCCAGCTCTTGGGTCACCAGAAGTGTGAATCAGTTTCTCTACTGCACTTTAAAATGTAGACATAATGACTAGGCAATGTTGCATACAAAAAAATCACAGTGTGTTTTATGCTATTTTATTATAATGATGTTTTGCAATAATTAAATAATATTGTCGGATGTCTTTATTCACACCATCTTCGTCTTTAGCCCATCACATATCATATCACTATCAAAATTATCCACAAATAGTTTGCCTTTCCTTGTTTTTCTATTCATCTCTAGTATAACAATTTTACTAGTTGATGTAAACGCCCCAGGAACACATATTAAAATACGTACTGTTATGCGATATAACTCATATAATTTAGTCCATCAGTTATAGATGGGAATTTAGGATTTTTAATAAGATCAAATTATGACGTTTGACAAGATGTAGATTCCGATTTTGGCCGCGAGCCAAAATGTTCTCTTCATCTTCGGACAATACCTTTTGATTCATCTGATAAGGCCTCTGTAACTAGAAACCAACAAGAGCCCAGATACATGTATCTAGATAATTGGACATAATTGTGCAAATGAGGTAAATGTAATCAAATAGGTTTTACATATAGGCCTGCTTGGAAAATTAATACATTTACGCGAATACGCTACACCAAGTACCGCTAAATTAAAACTTTAGCAATAACTTTTATTTATTTTGGTTAGTTTTGCCCGTATATTTGAGTTTTAGATGAATTTATGTTGAATTAAATCAAATGTTTCAGTTTTTTTGCTTTTTAATAAGAATATTTTAAATATGGAGACATTTAAAGATTTGCAAACTTTAATAACATTAATTTAGAAAGAGTTAATCCCTCAATCGTTATTTTACTCATGAACTAGTGTCCTTATAGGTCTACTACGCATTTTTTTTATAAATTATGATTTTTATATCCAGCTATGAGCTAGCAAAAAGTGTAACAGCTTTTACTTTTAAATCATCAGCAATGTGCAGATTTGTCTTTGAATATGTCAAAATAAACTATTGATTAATTACAAGCAAACAATATGGGTAGTAATAAAAATGTACTCAAAATATTATAATTTGTTTCTATAATGATATATATAAAAACAATTATATTGGTAAACGAATGCAAGGAAGACATATAATGGAAATTTTGGAAAATGTAATTTTAGCTAAATGTTGTATAGATGTTCAATTCTTTCCTTTCATCAGCTCGTTACTAAAAACGTCCGACTGTTATTTTATTAGTTTGTTTATGAGAACGGTTTTTTTCGACAGACATTGCGTGCGGAAAATATGTGACGTCTGAGTTCACTGAAATTGAAAACGCCTGAACAACTGTCATGATACGTTTGCGTTAAATTTCCGTTAGATTTTAAATGTAGATTTATAACTATAACGTAAAAAACACATATTCAATCTCATTTAGATTTACCGGAAGCCGAAATTATAACAATAAAATCACTAACCGAACTTCACTCGGTACATACTAAATTAAAATTTCTTTAATTAAAATCAAGCTGTCGAGACCGTTTGCAAGTTTAATGACACAAATTATTATCAAAAATATAACCTGTATATTTACGAAATTTTATTTAAAAAAAAAAGATAAATTTATTTTTATTAATAATGCACCTTGGGAACGTAATTAAGTCTTAATTGCATGGTTTATCTTTAATCAGAAGTACGGATTGCGTCTGGCCTTACATATGTACATTCTACGGTCGGCGTCAGGTGCATAAGGAACATACGGCGTTTGTTTACTTGTATATTTTTAGGCGTAATGAGGCTAATGATTACAAGGAACAGACATCATAGTTTTACACATTTTATTCATACGTTTTAAAACATGTTAGGTAGGTATTTAACCTTATTATTTACATTACTATAAGACGCGAATTAATATTTCTGATGCTATTAAAGTGTATAGAACAGACACGTTAATAATTTCGTATTAGATACTATTATAGCTGTTTTCCTAAGACGCAAATTTTTAGTAAATGTTGTCTTTAAACATTAATTATTGCATTATATATTTTGCATTATCAGATATGTTTAATTCACGCATTAAGTAATACAAATTAAAATTCCTTCATGCAGTCCTGTCGAGGTCTCATCGACTTTGCCGCATGAAGGAGAGGGTTAGAATAAGGTTATTCTCTTCTAGCAGTTATTCTATTCTAGCATATACTTAAATAATAAGGGAGTAACTTAACATCTAAATCTCGTGTAGTAGTGGTGTAAGGTCTTACATTTCCCAAGGAATACATTTCAGCAGGGCCGGACTTAAGCTTAACGCCGCCCCTGGGCACCGGAAAAAAGTCCGCCCCAATACTGGAATTTTACTTAAACTTATAGTTTATATATTTTATTTTTTTTAAATATAAGATTTTCGTTTAAATTAAAGTCAATGGTGTAATCGATAAATAATA
Organism: Nymphalis c-album; assembly: GCA_963151315.1. NCBI lineage: Eukaryota > Metazoa > Arthropoda > Insecta > Lepidoptera > Nymphalidae > Nymphalis > Nymphalis c-album. Next base: position 7,407,988 of record OY720590.1, on the reverse strand, counting down.
ACATTTTTTTTATATTCATTGATTGATTAAAGTTTATGTTTTAAAAAATGCAAAAAATACTGCAACAATTCCGGCCCTGGTTTGGTTGCTTCTGCAAAACGGCGTCACGCCGAAAGGTAGCTAGGTAGCTATCAAGCCTGGGCTGAAGCATCGGCATCGGCATCGCGTTATGTAAACACCAGCGCATTTAAAAAGGAATACAACTCTGCCTCCAGGTCTTTCAAACGCCCCCCGCGTGGGATCTCCACCTTGTCGTGGTGGGGGGGCTCAGTACCCGTGGTAAGGTCGGCCACGGGGAAGCTAAGCGGGATCCCGGATGTGGGGCGCTCCTCGTGGGCCTCAGGAGGAGGCTTGCGTTGGATGCGCCCAGAGGGCGGGTGCGGGGGACAGTTCTGTCTGTCCCTCACAGTCGGGAGTGATCGCGGGAGGAGAGGCGTGTCGGTGTTGCGTTGCCGCGCGCCCTATCTCCCGCGACCAAATGGGGGCGCACCATTTGTGCGTTGCGGTGGGGCCGCAGAGGAAGAGGAGATGCGGTGTTGTCAGGTTGCCGTCCTCCCTGTCCTCTGCGGCCGCTGGGTGTGTCGCTGTGGGGGACGGTTCTGTCCATCCCCTGCAGCCGGAAGCGGTCGCGGGAGGAGAGGCGTGTCGGTGTTGCGTTGCCGCGCGCCCTATCTCCCGCGACCGAATGGGGGCACACCATATGTTGCGGAGCCCAACACCTTAATCCGTCGCCAAGGAGGTTGTGGCCTTCGGGCTATCCGTCGGGGTGTCAGGGTAGAATGCTCACGCGACCCCTCGGCACCCTCCTAAAGGCGGTGAAGTATACGCTGTGTTTTTAGTGGGTATAACGGCCTTGCACTTCAGCCGTTGAGTCCCACATAACACCCGCTTTTCATCTTGCGTGGGGTAAAAAAAAAAAATTGGTGCGTCCTCCTTCGGGAACACGCGCATTTTGGTCTCTCGCTAAGGCTGTCTTAGGGAATTTTTGTCAGTCTCTGCATAGGAGCGTTGACACGTTGGCTCATACCGCGAAGGAGAAAGCTGACCTTTTGAGCACTCTCTTCGCGTCCAACTCGACTCTGGATAACCAAGGAAAGATATCACCGACAATCTTGCGGTGTGATGCAGAGCACTTCTTTCTTTGGATATTCATAAGTCGAGTGGGCCTGATGACATTCCTCCGATCGTGCTGCGTACTTGTGCTCCCGAGTTGGCACCGGTCTTAACGCGTCTTTTTCGCCAATCCTACACATTAGGCGTAGTCCCGAAATCTTGGAAGAATGCTTTGGTGCCCCCGATCCCTAAAAAAGGCAATCGCTCAGATCCAACGAACTATAGACCTATTGCTGTCACCTCCTTGTTCTTCAAGATAATGTAGTCCCTTAGTACGGCTTCCGTCGAGGTCGTTCAGCTGGTGATCTTCTAGTTTACCTGACTCACAGATGGGCTGCAGCGGTTGAGTCCAAGGGGGAGGCAGTAGCAGGCAGTCTGGACATGGCGAAAGCCTTCGATCGGGTATGGCATAAAGCGCTTCTCTCGAAGATTCTTCCCTACGGGGTTGCCGAGGAATTATGCACGTGGATCACCAACTTTTTGGCAGATCGGAGCATCAAGGTCGTTGTCGACGGTGCATGCTCTGACTTAAAATTCGTCGATTCCGGTGTTCCACAAGGCTGCGTTCTTTCACGTACTCTGTTTCTTCTGCATGTCAATGATATGTTACAAATGTAGTAACATTCACTGCTATAACAACACTGTGGACGTTCTTTACACCGTTATTTCTCGGGAATACATGTCGACGAGTGTCGGAACAAACTTGTGCCTGAAGTCGAGACTTTGTTAACCAAAGTCTCGGACTGGGGCCGACTTTTCTTAGTCCAATTTAACCCCAATAAGACTCAAGTTTGCGCGTTAAGCGCTAAAAAGACCCCTTTTGTCGTATCTTTCTGAGAATATTCCCCTCGCTGCTACAGCCAGTATCGGGATACTTGGCTTCGAGATTTCGAGCGTTGTTTAGTTCCGCGGTCAACTGGAAGATAAAACCAAATTGGCTTCCAAAAAGCTTGGAGTGCTCAACAAGGCTAGACAGTACTTCACGTCGGCCCATCGCCTAAAACTATACAAGGCGAAAATTCGGCCCCACATGGAGTACTGCTCTTACCTCTGGGCGGGCGGGGAGCGCCACAGTACCAAAAAGAAGATTTTTGACCGCATTCAACGTAGAGCAGTTCGAATTGTCGACGATCAAGTTATTACCGACAGCTTGATTCTCTGGATTTGCGTAGAGATGTTGGGTCACTCTGCATCCTCTATCGCATATATCACGGGGAGTGTTCTGAGGAGTTGTTTGGTTTAGTCCCGGCCGCTGAATTTCACCACCGGACATCGCGCCAGAACTCAAAATTCCATCCTTACCACCTCGATGTCCACAACAGTGCGTTTTCTGAGGCATTTCCTGCCTCGTACAATCACTCTGTGGAACCAGCTTTCGCCGGCGACTTTTCCGAACCGATATGACATAAAAACCTTCAAGAAGAGAGCGTACTCTTTCCTCAAAGGCCGGCAACGCACCCGCAAGTCCTCGGATGTTGCAGATGTCCATGGGCGGTGGTAGTGACTTTTCATCAGGTGTGCCTCCTGCTCGTTTGCCCCCTCTTACATAATAAAAATCCGACCGTTTTTCAATTTTTCAAAAAAAAATACTAATTAAATTTCTTTAATTCCAGTAAATAAAAAAAACGATTATTATTTTAAATCTCCAAGGAAATAAATTGATCGTTTTTATTATTAATTTTTACTAAACGTGTCAAAATTATAATTTACAAATAATGGGTAAATTGAATTTCTTGAATTATCAATTAAACCAAAAGTTTTAATTAACAGAATAAATTTATTATATTGAGCAATCTTGATAAGACAAAAAAAAATCTTTTTCACTTTCAAGATTTTGCCGCCCTAAAAAATTTGCTGCCCTGGGCACTAGCCCCGACTGCCCCTAGTGTAAATCCACCGGTGCATTTCAGTCATGTTAAAAAAATGTAATAAATGGTTTCACATCCGTAAATACTCGTGTAATAAGTCTAATATTTTTAAAATATCTACCGAATATTATTCAATCAATGATAACCTACTTTGCCCCGCGAGGGTGTTTTGATTTGCGGAGTCAGAACTTTGTTGTAACAATTAAATACATTATATTTTTTGCAATCATACCTTGCCGCAATTGTAAGTATTCCTGCTTTGTCAAAAACAACCCGAAGGGAGTGTCGGTTTTATCAAACGTAACGACTGAAAGAAATCACCGTCTACGTTGTCAACGTTTGGTTCAACGACAAACAGTCTATAGTTTAACAAAACAAAAATATTATTATACGACCGATATATTATACGATTATATAAAAAGCAACCATAGTATTAATATACAACAAAATAGGATACTAATTTAGTTTTATTTATTTGTATATCAGAGTTTTTGTTTTATTTCAATACTTTATTTTTTCTATTTGTAATGAAGACATTTTTTAAAATATATTGAACAGAAAATATTAACAGAACGACAATAGTCCCCAGAACTATTTTATCCTACGCTGGATAAAATAGTATAAACTATTGTTGGCTGTGAATGTACGCCTGATAGACGAGAAAAAACGAAATTGATTATTGTAGGTCGATGTTTGACATGAAAAAACAATCCCAGAATAAATACTTACTGGTTGCTTTATCATCATTCGCTTGGATTCACACGCCACCTAATTTATATCAATGGTATTATGGTAGAAGCTTCCAAGAAATTATTAAAAGCAACTATACAAAGTTTCAGCCGAATCGGATGAATGGCATAGCCAATGTTAGGTGCATTGCCAAAAAACAAAAAAAGAAACAAATACCTACTTTTATGTATTGTAAATGTTTCGTGATATTTTAATTCTTTTACGGTGAATGTAGATCCTATTACTAGCGGTGCGATTTGGCTTTGGAATTAGAATACAAAAGGAACACTACACTCAAACTGAAACTAATTATCTACTCCATTCGAATTTCGAATAATTTAATACTGAAATAAGAGTTTAATGATTACAGAAGAGAAGGCAATTACCAGAGAGTGAAATACAAATAATTAATATATTCAATTATTCATGTGACTTAGAATAAATATTGTTCTCTTTCCAACCTTTTTGAAGTGAAAATTTCTTTAGCGGCGTTGTGCACTTTTTGTGATGGGTAAAAAAATGTTAAACTCGTGTCAGGTCACGTGACCCTGTTTGAAAATTCGTAAGACGGATTCTGAAGTGTTAAACTTTTAATGTACCTAATATAAATTGTCATGTTTGTGTACGATAGCGTCATAAATGAATATTGTATTTTATCACATAATAGATAGTACTTTTATACCATTCCAAAATAACAAAAATGCACAACGTTAATATTCACGTTTTCACTTCTTCCGGCACTTCCGGAGTGCAACCCGTTGTTTTTTTTATTTACAGATTAAAAATAATTTGATCGAATTAAAAGAGTTTTATTGCAACCTGTCAAACTTTTAATAGACATTTTAAAGCATTTATATCATTTATCTGCCCGTAAGTCCGAGCGGCGGGAGTCAAATTGTTAACGTATAACTTTTTGTTAAGGAGTCCATTGAAGCAAATCGGTAAACGTCATTTTTAACTCGTTCTTTCCAAATAATGATAGGTTAATCGATTTTTAGATTAATCGTTCCTTTTTTTGCAAATTAATACTAACTATTCAAATAAAAATAGTTTGCGTATAATCAATTGCGATTAGGATAACGATTGCATATCAATAATGTTATGAAACCTAACTTAAAATATGACAAAGAATGGTGTTCGTTTTCATCAACAGCATCAGCGGGATAGTTATTCAAGCTGTCAACTTTTCGTCTTATCTGCCACCCACTACAAACGCTTCATTTTGTACGCATATTACACGCAGACGACGGATACCTGATATGAACAAATTTATATTGCCCACTTACATTCAATTGGATACAGACGTCACACATCAAAGCACCCACACTAACATCTCACATTCAACCTCACATTGAACAATTGTGCGTATTAAAAAAAATAGTAAGCAAGGTTATATCAAGCCAATTGAGTTGCTTGGTGGTAGAGCTTTGTGCAAGCTCGTCTGGGTAGGTACCACCCACTCATCAGATATTCTACCGCAAAACAACTGTACTTGGTATTGTTGTGTTCCGGTTTTAAGGGTGAGTGAGTCAGTGTAATTACAGGTACAAGGGACATAACATCTTTGATCCCTAGGTTGGTTGCGCATTGACGATGTCAGCTCTTACAATGCCAATGTCTATGGGCGTTGGTGACCACTTACCATCAGTTGGCCCATATTATGCTCGCTCGCCAACCTATGCTATAAAAAAAAAAACAAATCCCGGTTATCATTAGGTATTGAAAATCGATTCTCAGTCTTGTATCCGCTGGTAATATATAAATAACGTTTATAATAATGTTGATTAACTATATAACGTTGATTTCTGCTAATTGAATATAACGTGAAATTCTACCATTCGGTCTTATCTTCGTCTTTCGTTTTCTTCTCTTATACGTTGAAATCACTGTAATTGCCAATACTAGTCTCTAATTAAATTAGTTTGTATGTTATTAATTTCTTAAGAGCTTATTTGTGCTAATATTATTTTCGCTTTAAATATTTGAAACATGTTCAATGTTCATGTGACAAGAATTATAGTAATTAAATAAATAAAAAAATATATAATTAAGTAATGTAAAAATAATTATTGTAATTAAATAACTTGTTATTATATTATTGATTGATTAAAAAGTATTCAGTGTTAGGGAAATATCGAAAAATTATTTAATATTCTTTAAGTATGATATATAATATTATAAAATTAAATATTATTTAACGATATAGGGTAAGGCCGGGCAAAGTGGACACCTTAACCTTTGGCAAGCTATGGGAAGGAAACCGATACAGTCAAATAAAAAATTATGACTCAGTTCGAAAAAGTATTTATTAAACATTTTAATATAACTAACAAAGAACATGTAACATCAGTACTTTATTTAAAAATATTGATCAAATTAAAACTGGTACCGCTATCCGCTTTGCCCAACCCACCGGGTAAAGTGGATAGGCTCATAGGGCAAAGTAAACACACACCTTTAATTATAGAACAGATACCGAAGCATATAAAAAAAACATAGATATATAAAGGAGATAATAATAAAAAACACAATTAATCAGTCATCAGTACAGCCGTCATTCACAGCACATAGAAATATGCCATTTTCTTCATAAGTTGTGCATTTCTCGTGACTCCATTACTTGCATAATTGCGTTGGATCAAATCATCAACCGGCTGTTCGTTAATTTCCATGTAATACTCTCCACAAAAATAGCTTTTAAATTTTTCATCATATTCTTTGTCCTTAGATCCTTTAGCTTTAATAATTTTGGTCATTTTAACATTTATGTTCGTTTTGGCAATTTTGATAGTTTTGGTTCTTTTGGTTGTTATAGTCGATTCGGTAGTGTCAACATTTCTTGAATCTTTGTCAATATTTCTCAATAATTTGGTACTTTCACAAATTTCAGCTATTTTTCATCCTTTACTAAATCACCAACTTTTCCAGTTTAATGTCAACTTTTTGAAAAAATAATGTGCATTTTTTTATTGTTTGGAAACTGGCAAGTGTGTTAAATGTAACTAGAAAGATTTCATTACAGACAGACAAACAGGACAGTAAAAACTCAATAAATACCTATTTGTAAAATACATACAGGTCCAAACGTACACCTTTTGGGCAAAGTGAATTCGGTGTCCACTTTGCCCGTGTTCACTTTGCCCAGCACCCGGTTGGGTACTTGTTGAATTTAACCTAACCTAAAATCAAATATATTACTATAAAGTAACTCCCAAGGAATATTTGAGCAAGAAAATATGCATTTTGAAGATAGAATCAAGCCAATACAGTAAAACTATATAAACAAGAGTAATTACAGAATAACGTATCTTGAAAAGTCGTAAGCGCTGTTCACTTTTTTAATTTTTTTTATTTCGACGCGTGACTGGTGCTAACTCTAGCTCAGAGAAGGACGCGGGGAGCACCTCGTAACGCGATGGGAGTGCACTAGGGCCTGCCGTTTCGAAATAATGGAGGATATCCGCTTTGCAACTTTGCCCGGCCTTAACCTATATTAAAAGCAAAAATCGTTTTCTAGTTGATCAACATGTATTTGGCAGACGAGGCAGTCAAATTGACGAATCAGATAGAATAAAATGTATATATATTCAATGATTTTGAAAGAAAGGAGACCATTTTTAGAGCTATGTTAATAATTTGTATATAATTAGAATTGTAAGCAATAGTCAACGCTTAATATAATTATGGTAGATACATGCTGTTATTTTTAAAAAAAATTAAGCTTTTAAAATGACTAAACAGTGCGTGTACGTGAATAAAGATAATTTTCATTTTGATATTTTGATTTGCAACCATTTTTTGAAGTGAAAACTTCTGTAGCATAGTTGTGATTTGAAAGTCGATGAAACGAAAAAGCGAAAGTAAAAAGAGACAGACACATAAATTCATAACATTTAACATGGGAGAAAATGAGATAGGAAATATTATACAGTTGAAGCCAAAAATTTTGAAGGTTTCACTCTACCTCGTGTGAATTGCACACACGTTTTTTATTGTTCCAATTACTATACACGATTACGCTTGGACGTTTAGACGTTTTATTTCTTCCGCAGATACATCACTATACATACAATGTTTTATGAACACGTAATTTATTGGATTTAACAATGCAGTGACACGGAAAATATTTGACAGTTTGGAGTTATAGCCAAAACCTATTCCCAAGGAATTGGCTGTATGTCAACTTTTACATAAACTGCTGCCGTAACCCCGTGACGTGAGGCCGATACGGTATCACGCTACGAACCCTCGATTAATCTAACCCAAACTTATTATATTTATATATAGCCATAGGGTCTCAACAACAAATGTAAAAGTGATAAGTTTTTGACATTAATAAATCGTTTTTAATTTTTCATTTATGTATATAAATTTTTATTCGCTTAACTTGCATTTATTGTGAATGAAATGCTGTTATATATATTATAAGGCGCTGAAGTTCAAAGTTCAAAGCGGTTTTCAAAATTAAAATTAAATGTTCATTATTGGGTTTTGCTGTAGATACATTCTCAGGAATAGGAATCTTCCAAAGGTCAAAGAACTTTCTAAAACAAAAAAGGAACCCCGACATTGACACACCCATCGTCATCATATCTACCCCACTTTATAATGGCCACCGAAATCAGTCAGGTGGACTTCATAAGAACATAAACATATAAATACATATAAACACCCATGTTCTATACAATAAAACTTAGTATATATCTTAATAAGCACAAATAGTTATAAATTTAAGAAAAAAATCAAGATTTTATTATTGTTATGAGATTAATGCACTGAACAGCTGGTCTGTCTGTAACTGGCAGTTACGTAGAAAGTTGTTTTATATTTTATTTTTGGTATCGAATGTAGTCTTAATTCAAAAATATATTTGCGTGATCTCAGTGGACTTTTTAGTAAACTAAATGTTTCCAGTACGTGCTTTACTTTTACTAATCTCAAGAACAACATTTTATCTCCAAGAAAGATAACGAAAGAAGATTTTTCAGTATCAAAAACATTTCTTGAGTTCACTGAGCAATGTGAGCTATTTTTATAAAAAACAACGTAAATCACGATTACGAATTAATCCAATTTTAATTATTATTTTTAATAATAAATTTGAAGTAATAATTACATTTTACTCAGCCATGCAAAACTCCTGACTAAAACTACATTCTTTTGTTATAATATTTCTTTAAACTCAATAACTGACGTTTGAATCTCTGCCCCGTAAATTCATACACTATGGGACGTTCTTCGTACATGAGATACTGACAACTTGTCTAGGCAAGTAACATCCCCGAGGACATGTCTCATCGACTATAGAATTATTGTTGTTCCAACAAGAATATTGCCATCATGTTGAATAAATAATTTGCTTCTAAATAAGGAATCGGGTCTGCTGTTCAGCGCTTTTGCTCCAGTCAATCGTGTCCGAAATCTACTCATGTTCGAAAAGAACATCAACGAGGCTCCCATACCTTTAAATATCAACGAAGGCAAATAATGATACAGTGACCTGACTTCCTTTCATATGTTATGGGTTTTTTTGTGTCGGAGCGTCACGGTAGCATGCGCAAGCGATCCTGTGGCGCTCCCCTTAAGACGGGAAGGGTACCGTGGTGGTTTTAGTCGGTAGGAGTCCGACATAACCCTCCATCAAGTCATCAAATATGGAGGGTATCCATGATGGATGTACCCACGATAAAAAAAAGGGTTTTTATGTGGAGGCATTTAACTACATTTATAAAAACGTAACAGTTTGATGATCGTAGGAGAAGAAATGAGCTATTTAGTTGTCGAAATATGAATTTTAGAAATTTTATGTAAAGATTTTTATGTAAATTAAATGTTTTAGTATCAAAAAGAATAGTAAATAAAATTAAACTCAACGACGTGCTTTTTGTCTCAAAGGGTCAAGGAGAAGGGAGCGCCATGTTATTTTAATCTTATCCAGTTTACTTTGCTTTACTTCAGTAACATACTCACTTGACTAGTTAGAGTAGTCGGATTAAGAGGTCTAATTATCTTCTAAATAAATTGAACATTTTTTTTTATTCGGGTGTTATACATATTCAATTATTTTAACAATAATTTGGTGATGTAGTAAAATACCATGATAATGTTTATTTTACACATATTATAATAAAGGATTAACTTCGAGATGGAATGGATCGTATAATTTGTTTGGGGTGGTCTGGCATTTGGCAACCTTTGTCAAGTATTTACGTCACCGATGATCAATGCATCTTGTCCGCCATGGTGTACTAAAGGTGCCAAAAACTGCAAGATTTGTCTACAAGTCCCAGGCCAGCTACCTAATTTGATATGGACCAAACTGAAATCGTAGTAATATCTTTTAATTACTGTTTCATTTTTCTTATAATAGTACGCCATAGTACAAACGTTGGGGCTTAACGACTCCTATTTTATGAAAAAATCATGATATTTCTCTTACGTTAAGCAAACCTTAGCCAATCAGTTATTCGATATGATGCTACGCAACTATTATGGTATAGGTCTGGCTTGCTGAATTATAAACTTTTGGGTCTCAATCGAAGGTATATTATTTGTTTAAATACTGGTTGGGACCGTATGTTTAAAAATCATATTATCAAAATACAAGTTTGCACACACCTCACTCTTTGATAAAGTATACCTCCAGGTAGAGCTTTGTGCAAGCTCTGGGTAGGTACCACCTACTCATTAGATATAGGAGGTCTTGGAGCTTATCCCAAAATGCTGTTCCGACATCGAATGGTGGATACATCTGGATAGCAAATGACTCCTCTCCACCTGATTGCAAGTGGTAGTGGAGCCTCTGTACGCCTCGTTGGTAGGAACCCAGTTTGTAAGAGAAAGGGAAAACGTGTACTGGTGAAGAACTCCATTTTTTAGGGGTGCGACAAACAAAAAAGTTGCTAAATTTCTTCGTATATCAACAGATACACAGTTTTGTTATCAACGTTTTCATTTGCCGTTGAGCTTGTGATGAATTAAACTCGTAAACACGAATTACAGGTACATGAAAACTCATCGTTAGTGGAGAATGACATGTCCCCTCTACTTGGGTAATTGGGTTGTACAACCTTAAAGCCTGTTTAACTTTTAAATAAAAATAATGTATTCTTATTACAGTAAAATTATTACATTACGAAGAAAAGAAAAGTATAAGAAATTTTCAGTAGCTGCCTGGAATTTAGGAGTTGGACGTGTGTATATAAAAACCACGTAAAATTACGCCAACTCTGCGTCGTGAATTCCTTCTGATTACGAACTTGTGCACTTATGCAATTATATTTTGAACAGTTGGCTACAACAGTCGTCTACCTCGAGAATGGAAATATTTCTCATAGTTATCTAATCTCCATATAATGATATTAGAACACGTGGTAGTTTTAATTATCATACCGTTTGGGCCAAAGCCAAGGCGCTAGTTAGCTTTTATAAAGAAATAATCGTTTATAAAAAAATAAAACATCTGGTAATTAAACTAGTGCATTTAGATTTTGAATAAATTATATTTTATCGAATACGTATCATATATCAGCGCATATATGAACGATTATTATTTCGTCTCAGTTGTAATATGTCTCCCAAATTTTTTTAGTAAATATTATTTTCATATAAAAGAAAAGCTTCATTTCTTTCAACCGTTTACTTATAAATTAATAATATTTTATATTAGGTATTATATAGCTTCACATTTGGAAGACTAAATGTCATACATAAACACATGTGTTTTTATAAAGATACATTTAATTATGTTTCCTCTACGCTGTGTCGGCGCGGAAAAAAAAATTAAAATTTTTTAGAATATCGAAATTAATTTAGTTTATTGTGTAAGTTGAAAATGATATTGATAATCGAAAAATAAAAACAATTATTCTATTCGTCATATAATACGCCATTAAATTATGATCCCTTATGGGAAAAATATTACGTACGAGAAATTAAATTCTTCGTATGTAATATATTTCTAAGAAAAGTTAAATTATCCGATGGTTCATATTTAGAAGTATTATAAGAATTTAATAATGTTTTAATTATCGTGTTTCGAAAACATTTTTTTCTGTTTAAGGCTAATTAGTTTTTTTTGGAAATCTGAGTGTTGTTTCATGGGTTCTGTGTATTACAGAAGGCTTTTCCTTATTGTTCAGCGTTCAGTGCTTGTTCGGAGAGCCATCGCAGCGGTCGTCGCGCGCGGCATGCTCGCTTGTTTCATCTTTATAAGTGAATTTTCCGAACTATTTAAGCGATCCGAAAAAGTGAATAATATTTAAAAGTGTTAGTGGTCGTTTATTTTATTTCCAGTTGTAGTAATTGAACCATTTCCATTATTAAATTTTGTTTTCAGGTCGTTTAAGGTAAGATGTTTTTTATTTTAATTCCTATATTTGATTTTTATTAAATAAATAATTGATTTCCATGGGAATAGATTGAGCAAATATGAATTTCAAATATTATTCAATGATAAATAATATAAATTATTTTGTTTTCTACTTTTTTTATTTGAACTATTATATGTAATTATAACTTATCTTATGTTTGTAATATATATTTTTTTTGTAAATTTCGACTTTAAACTGGTATTTTGTCGTTATAAAATTAATATTATGAACAAGTATCTAGACTATTTCTTGGTACAATAATTGCATTAACAGTTTTAATATACTTATTATTTTACTTTCAATGATGTAGGATATATGATCAAAATTATTATTAAAAAAATAGAACGTGTTTTTAACACAATATGCCATTACATAAATATTTTAATTAACATTCTTCTACACTACTAATAAGTTAATTTTATCTTTGTAACATATATTTGATTTTTTCGAAATGTTATTCATAATATTATGTCTGTATTAAAAACATTACCATCTTTTATTATATAAAATAAATAAGTGAAGAAGATTGTAAATATATTTATAAACCTTATTGGTTTATAAAATTTGAAAACATTGCAGTTTTTGTTAATTTTAAGTGAGGATTACATTAAAATTTTTGCATTTTCTATTTCTGAAACTAGATTGTAACAAATTGAAAAGTGGATTCGTTCGTTCACAAACAATGTCACACGAGGTTTCGCGACAGAGGAGAATTATATAGTGATAGTAACAACGAATGGAGCTACATAGAAACGGCTACGGAAATAACTACTTGCAATCTATTTGCCTTTGTCGAATTTGAGGTTAAATGCATTTCCATTTATATACTTAACATCATTGAATTGATTTAAACGTAAATTATATTCTTTACATCGCATAATCAACTTTTAAAATAATAAAACATCGTTTTGGGCTCCCGTCCCAATACCGTCCCGTCCGTTTATGGATTTAGGAATAATTTTATATGAATGACAATTAATGAAGAATTAAATATTAACATTAGTGAATCAATGTAGGCAGATAATATTTTAAAGGCCGGCAACGTACTTGGAATTCCTCGGATGTTGCAGATGTCCATGGGCGGTGTTAGTCACTTTCCAGATGAGCCTCCTGCTCCTCCTCCTCCTCCTGCCCCCTCTTACATAAAAATCTCAGCGGCTGTTTGTTGTAAAAAAATGGATGAAATCCCTGATATCGCTAACTATTAATTCGTGGTAGAAACTCAGTCGCAACGCAAATTTCTATCTCTCTCTGCGTCGTGTTCCTCATTACTGTGGGTCGTGACACCTTGCACTGACGACTTTTTTTCGGACGATTTCGCGCCATATTGCTCTGTGGGTTAGGACGGGTAAGGTAGTGCATCGTGGACTTTCGTATCGAGTGCGGTGCGGCTTTTATCCGACCAACGCTACGGATTCCGTCCTCGAGGTTTCTTCCACTTTGCCGATGATAAAAATCTTCTACAGGATGCCACCTTCCCTTCGGGCAATAGTAGTTACTTCGATCGAAGTACTTAAGAATCCTCTGTAGGCAGGTGGTTCTGTGTGCTGTCCATGGGATCCGGATCATCCTTCTCCAACACCACATCTCATTTTTTTCATTTCATTGTCCATGTCTCAGCAGTATACAGAAATATCGAGTAGACAAGTGCACGGACAAGACGCACTTTGATGCACTCTTGGCCATTCCGATGAGTCTTCGAATTGCGACCTCGCATGACCCAGTGTTGCTGATGTTGGAACCCAGGTAAATAAAGCTTCAAATTCGAGCGTTAGTAAACCAAATCTTCACATTTTTGTCGACTTTTGGAAGTTTGGTAGAAATGCTGCAGGAGGTCCACCGGAACCAGCTAAATTTTGAAAGTGATCTATGAGAAAAAAAAATAGGCACCTGTGGTCTAAATCAAAGAAAATATATTATTTAAACATGGCCTATCATATACCATACGTTTATTTATATAAGCGTTAAACTAGCTCTTATAATCGATATATGATAACTTATAATTTCATCAAAGCTACAAAGACTATACCCCTAATAGATTTATAAGGGCTTTACTTATATTCACGAATCGTCTCATGTTATGTGATACATGAAAACGTCTTAAGAAAATCTATACGTTTCGTAATTAATCTGAGTCAAGTAGGAACATCGTCTCCTTAACAATCCCAAGTCAATAGTTTAACTTCTAATCATTCTTAATCCGACTTTGTCTAAGAAAACATTTCGAGACCAACTAGAAAACAAAGTAAATATAAGTATAAATTGGAAGTCTCATGCGTAATGTGTTCGACGAACGATCGAAGTATTGCCAAAATGTATTCAGCCATCTGTTACGCATTCGATATTTGGCAATTTCGGCCAAGATATTGCTGTAAATATACCTACTATTTATATTCATGTCTTAATTCTTTAAATTTATTTTATTACTCTTTTATTTATTTTTTTCGGTGGTAGAGCTTAGTGCAAGCTCTTCTGGATAGATACCATCCACTCCCCAGTTTAAAGTGAGCCAGTATAATTACTAGCACAAGAGGTTATTTCCCAATTCTAATTATCTTAGTTCCCGAGGTTGGTGGCGCATTGGCAATGTAAGCAATGGTTAACATTTCTTACAAAGCCATTGCTTTTGCAAGCTCGACTGCCTAATTTTTTTAAAAATAAATATGGCCTTTCGAAAACGCTTGTGTAACGAGTCTGCTTGAATAAACTATATTTTGATTTGATAAAAAAATAACTGGTTTTGATGTTTGCTAAAAGCAAGTAAGTCGAGTAAGTTGGAGAAGACACAGAGAAGATTGAACGGTACGGTCGAACACCTATAACAATTAATTGATCATGACAGTATTATTTGATAGCTTGTGACAGTTACAGACAAGGTTAAACATTAACAGTAATAGCAGTGAGTCTAATTACACGTTAGTATATTCTATCCACTATATATTATAGTATGTAAACTTATACAGATTTACACGAATTTAAATGATGTGTTTGACACAATGTATACACACGACATGATAATTTTGTAGCTGTTAAATTTTTATGACTTTGCACGTCGACGCCTACGATAAAAAGTTTATACCAGTGATTAAGCATTTTTAGCATTTATATTTTCGTTCGAAAGTCTAAACGGACATCGGTTGTCGGGGAGTATTTTTTTATCAATGCTTTTTTTTATAGCGTCCGCCTCCCTCGACGGGCATATGGGCGACCTGGTAAGAGGTCACCAAAGCTCATGGTCATTGGTATTGTTAGAGATGTTGACCATCGCTTAATTCTAATTACTAATTGGTACTGAGGTACAACTCGAAGCCAAAAAAAATTAACAAAAATAAATTAAACTACTAAAATTAGACGAAGTTACTTTAAGACGACGAAGGGTCTCGAAAAGGGTCGGTAAAATCGTCTGAACAGCACAATGTTTTTTCGTTCCGCAGCTTTATTTGTTCTATACTAAATTTTTTTTTTTTTTACTTCTAAATTAGTCAAATAAAACTTGTTTGTTTTTAGTGGCTATGTTTTACATAACAAATTCATCTCATTCCCTTCGAGTTCGTGAGCATCACAATTAATGGTAAATTTAAAAAGACAACAAACTTATTTGGTATTTAAGACTAGACTATTTTTTATCTATAAAATAATTTTTTAAAATGCTTATCTGAATCTAAATGAATACATTTATGATGCCTTTTTATGAATTGTATTATTTTTGTGACGATATTTCTATATCATGACTATTTTTACTTTGTGATTTATATTAGCATATTCCTATAAGTGTGATCTGTATTTAATATTAATGACTTGTTTACAAATATATTCGCTTGCAAATCGTGGGCGAAACGTATTAATTAGATACCTGTTAAGAAATCACAACATCTGTGACATGAAAATCTTATCAAAATGCGTCAATAACTGTTTAATAAAACAAATTAATAAAAATCTTATATTTGTATATATTCAAGTAGGCTCTTTTGATTCGTCATTTTGTAAGATGTACCTATACTACCTGTAAATATTTCTGCCACTGGTACGAAAATCAGCTGCGCGTTTACGTTTGAAAGTAATAAGGCGTGGATTAATTAGCTAATCAATTCGTATTACGAATTGATTGATCTCTTCCCCGCAATATTGTTGAAGAAAATGTCGAAAATTAGTTTAGAAAATGTGAGCCGGTTGGCGTGGTTGGTAAGATACTTGCCTTTCACGCTACAGGTCGTGGGTTCGATTCCCACCCATGACAAACATTTGTGTGTATGAACATGTCTGTTTGTCCTGAGTCTGGGTTTAATTATCTATATAAGTATGAATTTACAAAAGAAAATTAGTATATGTAGGTATATTAGTTGTCTGGTTTCCATAGTACGGGCTCTGCTTAGTTTTGGTTCAGATGGCCTTGTGTGAATAATGTTCCAGTCTATTATCATGATTATTATTAGTTTTAGTACTATTAACAACTTCTGGCAACTGGTAGCTTATTTTCAAATACATATTCAAAAGAGACAAAATTATTTGTTGGAATTAGGAAAAATATTACTGGACAGATACAAATATATATTAGTAGTATTAAATATTTCAGTGGTGCTACGAAAAACAAATAATGTTGATTAAAAAGTATCAAAGACACTCTTCAGATTCATTCCGGAAAATCTCTTTATCGCAATCTAACTAATTACCCATTTTAAGGGACCAACAAGGGCAATTTTATTCTTTTTGATTTTATCTTACAAATGAATCGCTTTTGTACAAACTAAGTTGAGACTGTAAGTGTTACATGTAATTTTGTATTGGCGGTCGAGCTTAGATCTCCATATAACGACAAAGTCAGTGCAATAAGCACACACCACTTATATATATCTGACAGATGTTATAATGTCTAAACATTTTTTAAACGTGAACACAAACATTCAAAGTATTAATATTCGTATTAGGCGGCAGAATAACTGATGAGTGGGTAGCACCCATTTGGGTTAGTACAAATTCCTAAAAAGTCGTCGCTTAATATATGATGTAACAATTAAGTATATGAGAGAGATGGCTCAGTAGTTGAATACGATAGTTTTGATAGAAGGTTGTAGGTACAAATCTTGGTACGGTAATTGAATTTTCATGTGCTTAATCTCCTCTAATGTCTTCGTGTTCGGCAGTTGAAGAATGTTGCAAGTAACCTGATAAGATGTAGATTAAAGTCTTGGTGAACTAACTTGTTACTGTCGGCCATACCCATTTATTTAATATATATTTTCGTGGAAAGTGAATTAAACTTTGTTACAAAGTTAGTGCGCTCAATAAATATCGATATCGGTACATATCGGAGCTAAAGATACGTCGCTAAGGACATGTCGTACACTCGATTCACGAATTAGTTAATGAAGATTGCATTTTTTTGTACTTAGTTGCGTGTATTTATGTAACTACATAGTCACGCTTGTCACAAATAAAGTAAATGGTTGGCTTAATGCTGATATACTCATCAGCGTTAAGGCTTCTTTTTGTGCTATAAAATAACTTATATCTAACAAAAAAATTAAAGTATAAAGTGGCCGCTTCTCATAAAGCTTCTTTGATTTTGTTTTGTTTTAAACTGTTTTTTTATGGTGATAAGCTTTATGCAAATTATTTAAAATAAAATATAAATTATGCGCTAAGTGATTAGTTAATAAGCAAATCATAATTATGTTTAGTTAATTACTATAACAACTATTTGCTAATATTTGTTTAAATATTTAAAAAAATGTTCGGTAGCTAATCTCTCATGTAGCCCCCCCCCCCTCCCTCCCTACCATTAATGAGTGCAGGAGCCACGACGTAAATGATTAATGTTGTTTTAACAATGTAGGCGGCCGATGTAATCGTGTTTAACTGATGTGGATATAACGATTTATGTGATTTCTTTTTTAACCTTAAGTGCTTTAATGCTTCTGTGAAAATCGACTCAATCATCTGTATTTTATATTTCCCCCGCATAGAATATTTCTGATTCATTTATTATTAACCGAAACAACATAGGTAAACAAATAAATGCACCAATTCTTGGCAGACTCTGCTATGAAAGCAGACTTGGAAGTTAGTTGAAATTGAACAATATGACCCTGACAGACTATTAACTGACACATGCAGTTGTTCACGATGATTTCCTTTACCACAGGACACAAAATGAAAAACCCAGTGGTGTATGTCTGAACCCATTATCTTAGCTAAGGAATCAGGGTTTTAAGCCACTGAGACTGATATATACGGTAAATGTTTTTATTATTTCTTTCTTCTATTTTCCGTGTACGGTATTTACGTAAGAGTATTACTGTGATGTCTATTTTCGTTTATTTGACGAGGCAACATTGATCAGACAGAATATTAAGCCGACAGGAGACGCCATGCGCGAATTTAGAGTACAAAAAAGTATGTCATTTTGCCTCAAGCGGGCCATTTAGTAAATATTGAAAAATAATATATTTTTTTATTCTTGCGTTCCCATTCCATTCCACGCGTTTTCGATTTATAAAGTAATTATTTTTCTTATCTATTTAAAGCTTTAATATAAATTAATTTTTTTAATTTAAATTAAGTAATTACCGTAATACTAGCAACAACCTGTAAATATTCACAAACACTTCTTGGCTAAGGCCCACTTTTCGTTTGAGGAGGTTTCCTAACCATGGGCAGGAGCCCATTCCACGCTGCTCCAATGCGTGTTGGTTTTTCATTTAATATATACAGGCTTTCCTCACGATGTTTTCTTTCACCGACGAGCACGAGATGAGTTATAAATACAAATTAAGAACTTCACCGTGGTGGAACAGGTTTCAAATCTTCTCTTTAACAGTAGAAGGCTTCAAAGTTGGTATTCGTCCATTGTGGGATAACTAGGAGAAGTTACCGTTTATAATTTTGCGAAAACGGTAGGTCGTATATTTTATTTACGTAAAAAGCATAGTTACACGAATCGCTATTATACCTTATATGCAATATGATAATTTCTCATAACATCATTAACATAATTTTGTTTTTGTTATAATTGTTTAATATTTGACGGTTACAGTATATTGAAAATTGAAAATTTATATAAAAAGTGAGGCCTTGTCGCTGTGTTATGTAAAGGATAGCGAGGCGGGAAGTATTACAGTGGCAGGAGGCTGTTACGAGTGTGGCGTGCCACTGGACACGGCGCATCACGTCCTGACGGAGTATGCTGGGTGGGGGCCCCAGATGAATTCCCTGGCGGCGTCAGTGGGCGGAGATCTCTCTTGTGGAGCTTGATCAATGCCATGTTCACCATCGGGAAATGTTTAATGGTGATGGCGAAGGGGGCTACGAGAGTTTTTTATATATCAAAAATATTCATGAATAGTACTACAGAAGTATGAATGGAAGACTTCGTTATTGCCTAATATAAAGACGAATTTAATAGTGTTATGGTAAATTTTTTTTTTTTTTTTATGTTTGCGAATAAACCAAATAGTTGTCATTGCTTATTCATAATGTATAATTTTTAATATTTTCTCATGATAATAGTTGTTTAAGTGCGAAACTTTGCACCTTTTGGTTATCATACTTGTTAGCAATGTGTCAAAAGTTTTACAATCTTCCGGAGTTAAGTACCTCCCTTAAGCGCGTTTCGTAACTTACTGGCTACACACACAATATATATGTGTGCCTACATTTTCACTTCACAAGAAACACTTCGCGTATTGAATGTAACCTATTTGTAAATTCCAAATTTATGTAGTCGCATTCTATGGGTACAACTCTAAAATATATAAATTGTAAGATGACAATTTAGAAGTGCTTGTATAAAATAAAGTGTATATCGATATTTGATTTTAATCAAATTACATAATTAATATCTTATTCAAAATATATTTAGTAAGTAATAGCATGCAACGGTAAGTTTAGGGAAAAGCCGATAAATCCGATTTACGATAAAAGTTTTATTAAATACGTCAGAAATCTCTTAGTAGCTGAGTTCGTATTTTGCTGTTGCGTGACCAATGTAGCGGAAATATTCGCTGATCCTCTTATCATCTTAGCCAATATTAATGGGCACAATTGCAATATCAAAATTGTGATGTATTTATAAAAGTCCTGTATAAAATTTTACCAAGTAAAATTATGGATTTCCGGAGTAATAGTGTAGTATGCTTATTTGCGATGTAAATGAAACGAATAAATCATCGAACGTATTTTCAAACGTTTCTCACCAATGGACGGAGTGATACATGAGGAAGCTTTATGTGTATAATTCATTAATGTTTTGTCTAAATTGGCTAAAATATGACGATTATTATTGGATAATATGGATTATTGTTGGAAATTATTATGCCGACCTTGGTGACTCTTTCTTTTTTAATATAACGTCCTCGGCACTGATAGGAGAGGCTGCAGGATCGTGCTGATATACGCATCCGAGGCCCCCTTGTTGACTCTTATTCTAACCACGAAAAGTTGGGACGGTTACTCACAATATTTATATATATTTTTATAGTTTAACTTAAATTTGCAACAGGTGTAACATAAATATTTTACAATTGCATTCCAGTTTGAGAGATGGGAGACCATTAACAATGTACACTATATTGCAGTGCAGCGGCATTGTGCAGGCATGCCTAATGCCGCTTACATTTACAAAGTCGTGTATCAGGCGTGACGACTTACCATCAGGTGATTATTATGATAATTTGCTACCTTATATGATGATTTGTGCTCGGTTAGGCCTTAATCGTATCTTATTTAAGGTTGAGTTGAAATGTATACAATCAAGCTGTCTGTAATAAGAAATTCGAAACTTACCACAGAACACAATTGAGACTTATCAGAAAGTGATTTACGGGATTTGATTTTAATAATAATAATAATATAAGATTAAAAAGTCGAGAGGGCCCAGTGGTAAGAACGCGTGAATCTTAACCGATGATCGTAGGTTCAAACCCGGGCAAGCACCGCTGAATTTCATGTGCTTAATTTATGATTATAATTCATCTCGTGCTTGACGATGAAGGAAAACATCGTGAGGAAACCTGCATGTGTGCAATTTCATTGAAATTCTATCACATGTGTATTCCACCAACCCGCATTGGAGCAGCGTGGTGGAATAAGCTCCAAAACCTTCTCCGCACAACATGCTGTTACTTTAATATAAGATTTAATATATATATAGATCAAAATAGCTTGTCATCGTATGTCGTTTTATCGAGGTCGAGCCGATTTAAAAAATTCTTTCACTAATGGAAAGCTTCATTTTCAGCGAGTCATATAGATCATAGTCATATCATTATTTTATGTCAGTATTCCCACGGAAACGGGAGCTACGCGGTTGAAACCACGGGCAAAACGTAGTAGTAGTAATATTATATAATAATGCAAAAGTTTTTTCAAATATTACTAAATAAAAAAATACCATTAACGCACAAGTATAAAAAATAAACCTCAGACCTCAGTAGATTGCGGTAAAAACTCAATATTATATGACATTTAAATATTAGGTGTTTCTTATATTTCCCTTTTTTTGGAAAGGGAAATATAAGAAACACCGTTCAAGTTAGTTTAGGGGTAATTGTTAGTGTTTTGTTCATTATATGTATAATAAAATTTCACTATAAAACGTGGTTATTTCATTTGAAAATTAATTCAGTAAATCTTGCCCGGCTACTTTAAAGTTACTTATTTGTGTCCATTCTTACGATATGGTTCAGCGCTGTAGTGCGCTTTTGTAATGAGAGAGAATGGAGGCTATAGTTTTTCTGAGAGAAACTAATTAAGAAATGACGTATAAAATTAGCTGAACCCGCAGTATTGTAAATTAATTAAATAAACAATATTTTGATTAAATAATATACATACAATTTATTTTTAATTATAACTTATAAGTGATGTCTTAATTATTTCAAAAAACAGAAACGCTGATTTATGAGTGTATCGCAAGCTCTTCATATAATAATGCAAAGTATATTTGTATTCTTGATATTTTAATATGTTTTAAATCTTAAGACAAATTAGGAAGTTTCTGACGTAACCGTACTAATTTCGTATATGATTTATACAACATAAAATATAAGCAAATAAGACATTCAGGCTTCACTTCTTGACAAGGACCCAAAAAAACGAGCGAACCACCCAGACTCACATTCTTTCGTATTCTTGAGATAATATATGTTTCATTGAAACAAAATCTCAGCCGTTTCTATCTGGCTTATTTTAATAACGTTCTTTTAATCATTCTTGAATATCTTTGAAAGTATTCAAATTACAATGAAAGTATGAATTGTTTGTTTGAAGAAATGATCATTTACATGAATTTATTTGATATAATGTTATGTTAAAAAGAAATTAATTTAGGATGAATATCTCATTCACTCACTGATATAGACACGATTTGTTTACACGCAATAAGATACGAGTTAAAGTATCCAGCAGTTTTTTCGTGCCCCCAAATATTACCTGCAAATTACAGTTCTTCGCTTAAATATAAAGTATGAGAGAAGTTAAGTATGTATGTCGAATATGTAGGTCTAACGACAAACGTCTGCCCGAACTCCATATTTCGTATAGTTCGTATAGCTTCTAGGAGTGGTCGACATAATTTATATGCATTGTTGACGTTGCTTGGACAATCTATGACCCGTGTCGCCGCATTGTAGTAGAAAACTTTTTTTTTAAATTTATTTATTACGAAATGTTTATCCATTTTCAATATTCATATAATAAAATAATTATATTAAACTAGCTACCTACGTTCTGTCATTTCATGACCGTTTTCTGGGATAATTTTCGAGTTTTTTGTTACAGAATAGAACTATGATAATTAAACAAGCGTAAGTTGACTTGATAGCTAGCAATAGGCACAGTAAGCATTGATTTTATAAGTCACAAAACAAGTATTACAAATATTAATAAATACATACTAGATATCGAAATGAACATTGGTGAACAAAAGGAGATTTATTAACTTTCTTGCAATTGTTGTTTACAAATACAGTGAACTTACAAAAGGAAAGAGGATGGTAACAAACATTTACCTGTCAAACTGTCTCTGGATAAACCGTATTAAATATTTCAAATCTAAGATAAAATTATCTTCAACATTAAAGTAAAAAAATAACATACAGACGAATTGATAACCTCCTCCTTTTTTTGAAGTCGGATAAAAAGAAACAGATCTTTGTCAACATGTGCCCTGCATACAGACCAAGCAAAGGTCCTCTTTGATCTTTTTAATATCTTTAGTTGATCTTGGCTTATGATTAATTACCTTTATATTACCGAGCGTCGCTTTTTGCGTGATTTTTCTTTTATTGATATTTTATCTGTTTTGTTGTATTTCAGTCACCTGGCAATTGTCGGCATTTCTTGTAAATATTGCTACTCTTTAGTTAGACACTGCTAAAATCAGTCAATCTTTCTGACATTATTAATTTGACATTCTAAAAAAGAAGACAGCCTTGTGTAATTAGTCACCCTCTGAAACAGTACACAGTATGTTGCCGTATGTTGTGCATTATAATATAATTAAAGTGGAAAGTCACGTCCTTCAAATAATATGAAGTAATTTTATAGTCAAAAGGTCAATGTTATTGTTCTGTATGAAGAGGTTTTGTAGAGGTTGTATTTCAACTATCTTTATATCTTTCTATTTATATCTTTTTTGTTTTGTTTTTTTTTATTACGATTTTTTTAATTGATCGATTGAATGGCACATGAAGTTGTTAGAGACTACGCTATCGATTTTTGCATACATTTTTGGAGAATTATTGAACCGGGATAACGATTATTTTAATTTTGTTATTCGACATTTCATATGTAATCTATGTACGTGAAACCTTTTAATTTTTTAAATTTCAAAATTAAAAGTTCTGTCTAGTATTAAATCGGATTTGATAAACAGATTCAGTATCTTTGACGCCCTTTGATGAATGGTAACGATTTGTTTTCTTTATTACTTAACTAATTTATTCTTTTACATTAAAATAAAAACCGTTATTAAGAAATTGTGCAGGATTCGTCAAATTACGAAATATGTAACCGAATAAGTTAAGATTAGAAACACACATCGGGCTATAATAATGCGCATGTGTGCTTGTGGGGAAACGTTTCTATTATTTGTTTAATTTTATTTTCCAACACGTTCAAATACTGTTTAAAATGGTAAGTTTTTATTGGTATATAATGGTAAATGTTTATTTTATCGTATTTTTTCTTGAAATAATTAAAGAATCCCTCAAAGTCATTCTTCACCATTCCATCTCCGTTATACTCGACGTAAGAGAAAATACCAGCGTTACCTTTTCGATATTCGGATGACGCGCACTAAGAGCTTTCCGTCTTCGTTCCGTCTTGGTTCTGAATGGCTCTAACAATTGGAATTCCTTTACTTTGCCATCGGTCTGTTTCCTGTTTGTTTTCTATGTATTTCCGTTACTTAACGGACAAATTACACTGTTTTGTTTTATATCTTTTTACTATATTTGATTTTGAGCCGAGATTAGCCAGTTGTACCAGATTGGACTAGATCACATGAATATTTAAACTAGGATAGTGAATATAAATCCGATCACATATATAAGGTAATTTTCTTATGTTTGTAATATGTGTATATTGTGTCGATTGAAATTGTGCGACATATGTATAAATGTAAGTATATCAATTTGAATTGGAGCAGATTAGTGGAATACGCCCTAAACATTCTTTAGTGATTTATTCACTGTTACTGAATTGAAAATTAGGGATAAAAAATATTACTTACGCCTCTGCTGAAAACGTATTATATTTTCGTAATTTGCAAATTAGAACGTTAATTAATTATTTAAGCGTATAAATAAAAAATTCGTTGCCTAAGTAAGTGTGTTCAAGATACTAATTAATTACATATTTTTGACTCGCTCTGGGTATTAACTGTTCTTGATAAAGGAATCAAAGTCCAAATATTTAAAAAAAACTTGTTTCGTAGTCGCATGTTATTGTTATACATTAAATATGATTAAAAATATTATTATCATTCCAAGGTTCCATAGATGTATAGTAAATGAAGTAAATAAAACCTATTATGAAATTGAAAAGAACTAATTTCAATTTATAATATACCGTATACTATTTGCCTTTAATATACTTTATTCCATTATTATTTTTATTCATTTCTATTTTAGATTGCTGAAATGCGTCTTGACAATTAACAGACATATATCAGCTATACTAATAAATGAAGCTGAAGAGTTTGTTTGTTTGATCCGGCTAATCTCCGCCGAATAATCCGGATTCCCAAGGTTGGTGGCGCATAGGCGATGTAAGCGATGGTTAACATTTCTTACAATGCTATTGTCTAAGGGCGTTGGTGACCACAAACCATCAGGTGGCCCAAATGCTCGTCCGCCAACCTATGCAAAAAAAATAACTTATAAGATACATAATACGCAGATTACCTATTATCCTTTTATGTAGTGAGTTTCATACATTACAGATTAGGCGGAGTTTTGTTAAATATAGAAGCAATTACGAGCGCTTCAATGTTATTTGATACAACAAAAAAAATTGGTTGCCTGTAAAGTCGGTATACGGGCGAAAGTTTTACGTGACAACGACTTTGAGTGGTAAAATAATTTTAATGTGAATATTCATTCGTATAGTAGGAAAAAGGATGAAATAATAGTAACAATTTAAAACATTTATTTATACAAAGAATTATATTTAAAACATTAATTTATACAAAGAATCTCGCACTGAATTTCATATTAACAAAATTTTATTTTTACCTTTACACATACATACGTATTTATACTTAGAAGGGACGCGTGCCTTTCACTTTTTATGTCTGTCTCTCTCGCTCTTAGGCGGGCTAACCATGCCCGAGTGGAAGGGACGCGTGCCTCTCACTCGCTCTCATTGTGAGCGCATAACGTGAGCGGAGCCTAACGCAGTTTCTTGAAGTGTCACCCGGCAAACCAATTTATAAGACGTTGTCACGTCAATAATAAAATAAATAAATTTAATGTATGTAAAAGTAATTACTTTATGTATATTAATAATTTATATCAAGCTAAATATATACAAATAAAGATTAAAAATAGCTATTGCATTCATCACGGTCGCGCGGAATGATGGTATGAATGTTAGCAAGACCTTTGATTCACAATACCGTCATAATTATCTTGGTGAAAAATGAACCAGCCTGTCCGGTCACCAGGAGAAGCAATAATACGAGGTATTAAAATGTTATAGCACTCTTACTCCAAGTCCAACTACAAACGGAGCAGGACATCATTTGGAATAAGAGTCGAATATTTGCAACGTTTGTTCGCTTCAGGGCCAGTGTGTCACAGTCATGGCGCGTCCAAAACTAGACCTACTCCTCGTTCTTAGGGAAACAGTGTCAGTCCATCACGTCTCTTGGCATCGTTACAACTAATTCCACAGGGCTCAATAATAGCAGGAACTTCAATAGTGGTAAGAGTCCTTTTTTAATGTGCCGAATGCCGATACGTGAACCGTCGCGGGAAAGCCTAACTGAAATTGCTCCTTGGACAAGAAAGAGTCCACCTCTTTTCTACTCGGAATTAATTAATTTAAATTTAGGAATGGTGTTTTATTGTATTTTTTTAATATAAATTAAACATACATTTTATTAGTATATTCTATATGGTTACGATATAACGAATAACAATATATATATATATATTATTGTTATTCGTTGACAGGACCTTATTAAATTTATTTTACTAAAAATATACAATAATAATATGTCAGTAAATAAATGCTAATATGCATAACTAATATATGCAATGCAACAACAAATCAATAGTTGTGTTCTACTTTGGAAAACAAAGCGAGCCAGTGTAATTACAGACACAATAGGCATAACATCTTACATCACTTCAGAATCAGATGGTTGGCGATGTATTGAAAATAAAGAAGGTCGTAAGATTAAGTTTTTAAGTTCAATCATAGGATAGCCATTCCATGAAAAAAAGAGAGATCAAATTTTTTGACTATTTTTTATTACTAATAATTATTAATATTATATTATCTTTCGTAAGAATATCAAAGTGGAGTGTATAATTTTTATTGTATTAAACATGTCAATATACTTGTCGTTATGCGCAGATGTTTGGAAATCAACAACATCACGAAGCACTCTAGGGAACCAACTTACGCGGAGGGTTTTTCCGAACCGATATGACTTGGGACCCTTCAAGGAAATAGCCTATTCCTTCTTAGTCCAAGATTTTTAGGGCCAAAAACGCGTTCAAATCGATATCGAATGTCGAATGTCTAAATATCTATTTTATTTTTATTATCGTTATCTATACATATAAATTAAATTGGAGTGTCTGTTTTTAATATCGAAATAACCGCTTTTTACTACATGCATATGAATATATATACGGTACATACACCGAAATAACATTTTTTACAATTTTTGTCTGTCTGTCTGTCTGTTTGTTCCGGCTAATCTCTGAAATGGCTGGACCGATTTTGACGGGACTTTTATTGGCAGGTAGCTGATCTAATAAGGAGTAACTTAGGCTACTTTTATTTTAGAAAAAAAAATGATAATCTATACATCTATACATATAAATAAAATTGGAGTGTCTGTTTTTAATATCGAAATAACCGCTTTTTACTACATGCATATGAATATATATACGGTACATACACCGAAATAACATTTTTTACAATTTTTGTCTGTCTGTCTGTCTGTCTGTCTGTTTGTTCCGGCTAATCTCTGAAATGGCTGGACCGATTTTGACGGGACTTTTATTGGCAGGTAGCTGATCTAATAAGGAGTAACTTAGGCTACTTTTATTTTAGAAAAAAAAATGATAATCTATACATCTATACATATAAATAAAATTGGAGTGTCTGTTTTTAATATCGAAATAACCGCTTTTTACTACATGCATATGAATATATATACGGTACATACACCGAAATAACATTTTTTACAATTTTGGTCTGTCTGTCTGTCTGTCTGTCTGTTTGTTCCGGCTAATCTCTGAAATGGCTGGACCGATTTTGACGGGACTTTTATTGGAAGGTAGCTGATCTAATAAGGAGTAACTTAGGCTACTTTTATTTTAGAAAAAAAATGATAATCTATACATCTATACATATAAATAAAATTGGAGTGTCTGTTTTTAATATCGAAATAACCGCTTTTTACTACATGCATATATGAATATATATATTATATACGGTACATACACCGAAATAACATTTTTTACAATTTTTGTCTGTCTGTCTGTCTGTTTGTTCCGGCTAATCTCTGAAATGGCTGGACCGATTTTGACGGGACTTTTATTGGCAGGTAGCTGATCTAATAAGGAGTAACTTAGGCTACTTTTATTTTAGAAAAAGAATGATAATCTATACATCTTCTATACATATAAATAAAATTGGAGTGTCTGTTTTTAATATCGAAATAACCGCGTTTTACTAAATGCATATGAATATACATATATATGAACATACGGTACATACACCGAAATATTTTTTTTACAATTTTTGTCTGTCTGTTTGTCTGTCTGTCTGTCTGTTTGTTCCGGCTAATCTCTGAAATGGCTGGACCGATTTTGACGGTTTTTTTTATTGGCAGGTAGCTGATGTAATAAGGAATAACTAAGGCTGCTTTTATTTTAGAAAAAAATGATAATAAAAATAAAAATGATAACTTTTTTGTTAAATTCTACGCGGACGAAGTCGCGGGTACAGCTAGTACAAAATAAAATTCAATCGCTTTATTTTTTTCCGTAACCCTTCCGTGACATAAACATACCTCATTAAAGGATTTTCTTTTCGACGGCTGCATATAATTAGACAAGGACATTTTAAGCAAGTGATTTACTATTTTTGTATAATAAACGTAATTGTATTAAAACAATAGTCATAGGCGATGTTGTAAATGTAATGTTTTTTTTTTTCAAATCATGTTGCGATTAGAAAGATTCGCTTAACATATTGTTAAAACTATATTTATGTGACTAAGTAATAATAGCATATAAAATACTCTATTATTTTGCAAATTGGTTAATACCAAATTCCAGCAAAACCGCAATGCTTAATATTTTAGTTCACAGTCAAGGTAACGTTTATTATTTGTATAATGTGTGCGTGCATGTTACGTGCCAGTATTTTTGCAACATATAAAACACAGTAAACATGAATTACAATAAAAATTAAATATTCATATTTTTATTAAATATAATATTGCTTCATAAAGCTTGCCAAGGCAGCTTTATAGCTTAAAGCTCAACAAAGTCGTAAGCGTGCATTAGCACACTTAGAATTAACATATATTTTATACCTATGGTATTATAATATTAAAAATATTCTTATAACTTTATCTGTGTATACAATTATACATTCATAATGAAAGATCTCAGAAACAAAACGAGATCTCAATGAGATGAATGAATGACATTATTATTCGTAATCACAAAATATTCTTGACATATATTTTTTCCCACACCGTGCTCGTAAAAAAAGAACAAATCCATTTCCCGCCATGCAGAGCATCTGTCAATTTTCTAGTTGCCAGATAAAAAAATGTAGATTATTATAGCATCCAACATAAAAAACTCACAGCTGATACTATTTAGTAATACTTCTTTAGTAATATTGGCGAACCTGTTGGCGTGGTTGGTAAGATACTTGCCTTTCATGTCATGGATTCGATTCCCACCCTGGCAAGAAATCCATTATAGATCCAGAAATTGTACAAATATTTTTTTATACTGTAGACGCGCCCTAAGCCACCTAGCTACTCGTACGAAAAAGGTTGCTACGATACGTGATCAAATTAACGTAGTCCTTATTCTTTAGCATTGTTAATTAACTGTTCTATTGTGTCTATTACAAAGTGTATAGAATTCATTAGCTTCACAAAAAACGATTTTATTAGCGTTAATAATGATTGATGAATTAATGAAATACGATCTCACATCAACAAGTGTTCATTAATCACTACTTTCGTCAAGTGATGTATGACCTCTAAGGCTTATGTGTAATATGTGTAATATTAAATTAGAACAGTTCAATATTGTCCCGCTTGCTATTATTCCACATACTGCCACTTGGTAGAGTTTTTTGAAAGTCCGTCCGGGTAGGTAGGATTCACTCATCAAACATTATCTCAAGCAATACATTAATCGTAAGTATTCATTTTTCACCAATGCGCTGGACCGACCAAGTCAAAGCTGCACTAAATGGTCCACTCTATGAATGCACGAGGCAAGCAACACGACGAGAGGAATGGCGACGTATTGTAAAGCTTGCCACCAACCCTGTCACGACGACCACGACCACTCTGCCAAGAGTGTGACGACAGAGAAGAAGAAGAATTCATTTTTTAAAATCAGGTTTGAACTTTTGAAGGGTGAGTTAGCCAGTGCGATAGACACAAGGGACATATCATCATATCGTATTTTTTATATTTTGACAAATGCCCATCAAAAAAATCACCCATGCTCGTAAAAAAATCATTTTAGACATATACACTTTCATACGAAATTGTAAATTTGCTTAAAAAATAAATTCATTCTCGACCAGTTTACCGGTTAAAATCCAATAACTTTTTAGTCAGTATTTAAACAACGAAATTTGAGATCGGAAACCAGATACCTGAACACTAGACGAGGCTCAAATTAAATATTATTAAATTAAAATTTAATCTTAACAGACATAATAATTAATTGTAATGATCTCATAGCAGCATTTCATATTAAAATGTATATAAGTACTTCATCTCACTTTCGTTCGATGCTAAGATATTAATTACTACGTGGGTGGCCTTATCTAAATCTTAATAATTAATTAAGGGATGTTTCGACTTACAAGTTCAAAGCATTCAATAATTCTTAGATTGTGATCATATTGGAACAATATTAAAACAGATTTTCATATCACTTTCTTGCGATACTCGTAAAGCAGTGCTATTCTGTAAGAACACCACTCTCCTACATTACTCATCTGTGAGGTGTTGACAACCGACTTAAATACACGGTTGTTAGCATTTTAGTTTTCTTTTAATGTTACGTTACGATAAGTTATAAGGCCGAGCCAAGCCGAGATGGCCCAGTGGCTAGAACGCGTGAACCTTAACTGATGAACGTGGGTTCAAACTCGGGCAGGCACCACTAAATTTTCAAGTGCACAAGTCACAGGTTGGTGAAATACATATGTGGCAGAATTTCAGTGTAATTAGACACATGCAGATTACCTCACGATGTTTCCCTTCATCGTTAAGCACGAGATGATTTATAATAAAAAATTAAGCACATGAACTTCAGTGGTGCTTGCCCGGGTTTGAACCCACGATCATTGGTTAAGATTCACGCGGTCTTACCTCGGATTATTCTTGAGATGGAAAAATTATTATATTGAGTCGCATATAGCTGTTTGACATTTCACGACAGTTTCGGGTTTCGAGTTTGTTGTTAAAGAAAACTGTAGTTTTACTATCACTATGTTGGTAGTTTCGAAACATTTTACGATTTGTATTAGAATTGAAGTACGATGCCGTGGAGATAGGACAATACATTTTTCAGGGTTAATAGTTGGTGATATTACCAATATTAAATTATAGAAAGTCAATATTTACAATAAAATATATCACTCGAAAACTATCAAAATCATTGAACATACATTCATACTCGTAGACCCAGTGGTGGTGTACCCCTTGACTTCTGATTGACACTATTTCCTGGATCTGTATAATTATATCGTAGCTGTATCCTAATTATAATTATTGTGTAAATCAATAATAAAAAAGGAGCTGAAGAAAAAAATCCGCAGAGTTTCTTTCGCCGTTTCTTCTCAGGTCTGAGGTGTTTATTTCCGAACATGTGGTAGATTTATGACAATCAATAAGGTAAGTAAGTAAGTGTAACACTTCAACATTGAATAAAGATATTTGAATTTGAACTCGAATTCGCAAGTTAGTTGATGTCCTTCAATTTAATCCTCGCAGCCAAGTGTAACACAAGCTCGCCGCACACACTCTTGTAAAATTTACATTATCTCTACTCTAAATGAAGTTGAATTGGTAAAAGATCTTGGTGTAGTGTTGGATAGAAAATTAACATATGTTAACCACATTGAAAATACAATAGAAAAATCTACAAAGTTATTGGGCTTCATTATGAGACAAGGACGAACTTTCAAAGAAACTAAAACGAAAGTTATTCTTTATAATAGTCTTGTACGCAGTCACTTAGAGTACTGTAGTGTTGTTTGGCGTCCTCATTATGCTTCTCACACATTAAGAATAGAAAGAATTCAGATAAGATTTATGTGGCATCTGTCTTACTCTGAAAGGATTCATAAAACAGTGACATCATATAATGACAGATTGCAACATTTTAAAATAATGTCCCTTGACACGAGAAGGGATCTGCTCGATGTTAAGTTTTTGTATAACATTCTAAAAAATACTATAGATTGCGCAAACCTGCTAAGTAAAATTAACTTTAGAGTACCACATCGTCTCCCGCGGCGTGCTATTAGCCCACTTGTACCGCCACGCCCAAGAACGGTTTTTGGCGCAAACTCCATCATCCCTCGGTTATTTTTAATTATTTGATACATTAAGTCAACATATTGATATACACAATGTTGGGGTCAATCGGAATTTAAGCAGAAAAATCACTCAAGCTCTTTTAAACTTAATATGATTTTATTAATATTTTATTTACGATTTCATTTTGTATTGGATATACTTTCTTCTTTTTTATACACTAATTTGGTTGTAGTTATTAAGTTATGTAGTTCCACTTTTATTATTTAATTCATTTTCGGATGTTATCAGCTGTTTTATTTGTCTGAATTGTATTATATTAAGAAGTTTACAGAATTTTATTTCCAGCAAGTTGTGTTTGCTTTTATATGATTTTGCATTAATCTGTGCAAGTTATAATTTTATATTACATGTTATTTTAGTATCTTAAGTATGTAAAAATCGCTAGCAGACCATATAAAAATTAAATAAATAAAATATCGATTGAAGTTTAAAACGGTAAATAGTCTGGATGGGAAGATATTATATTCTCCTCCCACTACTACCCCAATTATTACGATATAGGAGATGCCTTTGCATTTTTGGTCTTCTGACTTGAGAACATTTGGTGGGTCTATTAGTAGGACACGTGCTCTCTCATATATTTTATCACCAGTTTTACATTTTTATTTTATTTGGCAATGATAGATGCTCGACTCGCCTTAATGTTGAACAGCTGACGTAATATTTTAGGATTAAAGGAATATAGCGCATCGTCACTAGCTGATGCTCTAGGTGTTGATCGGAAAAAGGTGGTTAGTTATATGTTTATATTTCCTGAACATCGCTTATGTATATCAATGTATATTAATATATTATGTATATAATATATATTAAATGAATAAGTGCCAAAAATGTTAAGTGTTTCATAGAAAAAAAATATATTTACAAATGGACTAGAGGTTAAACAAAATATGCTTTTTCGTTTCTAATCCTAGTATTAATGTAATGAATAGCTTACCTTAAGACTTTTTTTTAATTTATTCCTTATAACAAGAAGTATATAGGTTCCAATTTTTTTTGTAATATATTATTTTCAAATAGAATACTCCTCTGAAATTTCTAGTTAATATTATCTAATCTAATCAATCTAGATAACTTGACTACTCGTATTTAATTTTAATTTAAAGGATTACATACAAAGGGACAAGGAAAACCTTTGATAAGTAGTTATTAAAGGCGCGCATAGAAAAGGGTTTAGGCTCCACTCAACAGAGATGAGAGAAGTATAAAAGGCAATTTCAAGGTTGTTCAGAATAACGTTTTCGATGTTAACTAGCACATTTTATTTGAAAAAATATCATAAATATGAAATAGATTAGGGACTTTGTAACTCGCCATTATATGGTAGTTTCTCAACTTCCATATCGTCCGATCGCCATGCAAATTGTTATATTTTATATATTATACGCATACAGGTCAACCTATAATAGGTTTTGGTAGTGCAAGTAAAGTAACAAAGATTGATACACATTTGGCTGATTTTCATTTGTCACACAGATTTCCTCACGATGTTCACTGCTGATCAGAGGTAAACATAAATTTATCACATGAAACTGCCATGGTGCTGCCCAGGTTTCAACCCATAATATTCGGGTAAGATTAACGATTCCTAACCCAATATAGACTTTAATATAATATTTCTTTGGCTTATACCTAAGGTATTATAGGTAAGACATTTATGTATTACTAGCTGTGCCCGGCGGTTTCACTCGCGTATAATTAATAAAAATGTAATGAATAAAAATCAGCCTAAAACCTTCCTCGATAATAGGACTATATAACACAAAAATATTTTTTTAATTCGAATCAGTAGTTCCTGAGATTAGCCGGATGAAACAAACAAACTCTTCAGATTAATATATTAGTATAGATGTAAAAGAGGAGTATTTGCCAAGCATTGAGCGTTTATTCATTAGTAGAACAAGAAATATTTATTTTAATTTTTAAATATCGTACAGTTTTTTTTAGTTATTGTGTATTGCGGGATTTCTGCTTTGTTAAAAATTAATAATATTTATCTTACTGATATTACGTTATAACGACTTTTAGCTGTAATATACATAGTAAAAAATGTTAATTTTATTAAAAGTGAAGGCTTATGTTAAGCTTTGAACAGAGATTTTATTATACAAACAAAAACATTGAAAATAAACATCTTTTGCATTTTTGTTAAACAAAAACTGTTGAATGTAATAATAAATATGTTTCCTATGTAAATATTTCGACGTTCTAAATAAGAAAGCTTAGCTAGATTTGTATGAGATTTTTTTGTTAGTAGCGATCAAGAATCATTTAAATTAATTGTGTTTTTTATATACTTTGAACTTTTTTTATAATACTTTGAAGTTTCTGAGGACATTGGCATTGTAAGAAATATTAACCATCGCTCACATCCCCAATGCGCCACCAATCTTGGAAACTAAGTTACAATGTAAATGTGTGTGACGAGCCCGAATATATTTGGGGTCGTCACTGATATCTACATGTAATGTCTGAAAGGACATTACTTTCGCATCGCACAACATTTTTCTAATTAACGTTGATTCGTGGTTCATTTGTAGTTCATTAATAGGCTGTCTTGTAGTAGCCACTACAAGACAGCCTATTAATGAGCTCCGCAGATATTGAGGTCCTTGGTCAAACTCAGGCAGGCAGGCCTATAAAAGTTATTGGGTTTTTCTGTCAAAAAATGCCTTATAAATCATGAAAAGCCGTTGGTTCTGTGACTGAACTCTTTCCTGTCGTGTCGGTTTCGTCTATTTGTGCACACACTTGTGCACTATAATATAACCCGCTGTTAGCCAATCTTAATATATTAGTTGCCGAAATCAGTCAGGCGAAATCATCACAATTGACAAAATTAGTAAGAAGTCATCCATGTCCTTGTTATTTCAAATACAACTCCAAGTAGTCGCTCGTACATTACAGTCGAGTTATTTTCGTTTCCCATTAAGACAGTTTGTTTTTCTACCGCGATGATCGTGTCAACAGTTTTTTTACGTATACAAGCTTTCAAATTGTTTTATAAAACAAATATGAGTCTAGTTTACCTAGACATAACAACAATGTTTGGACTGTGGCACGTTATATATACATACGTATATATACGTATATTTACCTATATATAACGTCTACGTATGCATATGTCTTTATATATATTATAAGATTTGTATTATAAAGAATAAAATTAGATTTTTTATTTCAATTCATTACAAAAATTACTAATACCAATTAAATCCAAGACTTTCAGTTATTAATAGATTATAGTTTGGAGTCAAGGGCTTTGCATATTTATTTGTTGTACCATTGATGACTATGCAGCGTGTAACAAAAACCCTGTCCGACTCGTGAAATGGTTATTAGCAAAAAATTTACCCTGAAAAACTATAATTTACTCAAATGACGAAAATTACATAGCAACACAGGTGCGGGCGACAACGCTCGATAGCAATTACCTATCAAGTAGCTAGGACAAGAGGTCATAACCAGTTCACGGGTCGGATAGGG
Source organism: Nymphalis c-album (assembly GCA_963151315.1). NCBI lineage: Eukaryota > Metazoa > Arthropoda > Insecta > Lepidoptera > Nymphalidae > Nymphalis > Nymphalis c-album. Next base: position 7,371,866 of record OY720590.1, on the reverse strand, counting down.
TTTTTGTTACACAATGTGTTATACGAGTTGTGTTATATAAGACTTTTAATTCAGTAGGCAAACTGGTAAATTATCCAGATGGTAAATCATTACCACTATAAGAAATATTACATTCCTAACATTGTCAATGCGCCACTTAACATGGTTATTAAGATTATGTCCCTGTGATTGAAGTTACGTCATTCTTATCGCGAGGCATAGGTATTAGGAAATTCACGTTTATGGTTGTTTAAATTTTTACTACAATGTTATTTTATGAGATTTCAAAATATTTCAGATGTTATAACGTTTGTAATAAAGTTTGATTGAAGTTTCCTTAATGATTCGTCTCGCAAAAATATTAAAAACCGGATTTATAACCCGTCTGTCTAAATATTAAAATGATTAACAGCAATATTTACTATTGTTGTGTTCCGGTTTAAAGGGTGAGTGAGCCAGTGTAATTACAGGCACAAGGGACGTAACATCTTAGTTCCCACGGTTGGTGGAGCATTGGCCATGTAAGCGGTGGTTAACATTTCTTTCAACTCACAACGTTGGTGATTACTTACCATTAGGTGGCCTATATGGTCGTCCGCTTACCTATACTATAACAAAAATATGTCTTATATTACCAATGTCTATGAGCTGTTGTAACCTATTACTATTTGCTTGACTAATATTTTTAATAAAAACAAAATTAAATAACATTTAACGTTGTTTTGATTTATTATTAAATTTCTCAGGGTAGCTATTCTCACTAGACACAATAGCTAAGTAATTGTGAAGGCATGTAATACGTACAAGACATAATTCGTATCTTATTCTATCATTTATTACTTTTCATGTTATGATTTGAAGAGAAGCTACATAGCTTATATATAATGTAATGCTGTCGAAATTTTACATTATAATATACGGATTTCAACTCTGATATAAAGCGATCTCATTAATTAGATTAATAACAAGTTTGCATATTCCATGAACAGATTTAATTATTTCGGCTGAATGCATGTTGGTGTTATTTTCTATAAAAGAAGTAACTCCGGATGTTTGCTTCATTAAAGTGATTAATAAAATCTTTGTTTATCGTTTAAAAAGAATGTCTTGCGTCAGTTTAGCAGATCTTTCATAAGGTGAGTCGGTGAAGTATAGTTTCCGCTGATCCATTTTGATTTTAATCAATCTGTCTTGTAGCGAAGTTGTTTTTTTTAATTTGATTGGCGAGACAATGAATAGTTGTCTTAAGAAAATGTAACTTTTTGCGTCTAAATTGCGTAATTATTTCTTCAACAGTTTTCGATTCTGATCTTTGGCCGTACTGTATCATTAGAATTACATCTTTAGCAAATGTGGATGTTTTATAAATGAATATTAAATTGAATATGTAGTATTGTCAAAAATGAAAATCTTGCCCGTCATTATTTGGTAGCTAGATATGCACTATGAGTGTGTTACCTTATTTTAGACACGCTTTTATTAGCTTGACCTGTATGTATCTATGTAACGGTATCTTTCAACGCAATCATCACCCACTTCAAGACGTCCAATTGATTTTTAAATTTGGACACTTATTAAAAAGCGTCTTCGCGCAGCCGGGCCGAGGCCGTGCCGCGTGTTTTTTTAGTTTATTTAAACTATATTTTATTAATTTAGATTTTTTGTCTTGTTGCTGTATTTTGGCTATATATGGTACGATTTCTTTCTTTCTTTCCCGACAATAGCTGCCGTTCACGGTAATAATTTATAATGATTATAATAATTTTATATAATTTATTTAAAACGGTGTCACTTGCGTGTATTAACTGCTAATATATATCCATATTTGATTTTGATTCTTTAGTTTTAATATAATATAGATTATATAAATCAGCAATATTTAATTAAATCAGCAATATTAATTTTAGTGATAGCTTCACCTTCTCATGTGTGATTAGGCAAATTCGATTGAAGTTAATTACTTAGAATAATATAAGGCTTCCATTTAATTCTGTTTTCGGAGCTTAGTACATTCCTAGAACTACATATATATTAGTACAGCGTTTGTTGTTTCATAATTTTGACGTTTAATAAACTTTGATTAATTGTAATTCTATTGTTTGTACCGTTTTTACAATATAGTGAAAAGAAAGAAAACATAAGATCGATACCGTGTGTGTCTCGTCTGTTATAATTTATTATTAAAAGGAAATGGTAGTTACTGTATCTACATGCTAATTCTTCTTTAACATATTTAAATTGCTTACAAAATTCATTGTAGATACCAACAATATTCCATAGACAAAGTTTATTATTCACCAAGAGCTGCGACCTGCACTATCATGTTTATGACTCTATCCATTCGTTATCTCACAGCCTGCAGGAAAGGTGTGACCTCCATACGATAGTGAATACCTTATGAAACTTATAAATTATTTAGATTAGCTTAGTTTATTTTTTGGTTGTATATTTGTATACACAAAAATTTCATAATCTTTATTGGGTATCAAGACACAGCTTAAACTAAAGATACATAGGTATACATACATACGTGTTTGGAGAAGAACTTGCCACTAAGCCCTGTCCTAGTTGTACAGAAAAATACCCACAAAAATATCAACAATGAAAGCGAAATAATAAATTTTTATAGGCTTCATAGTATCCTTGTTTATAGGATATAAAAAAATTACAACTGAATATACAGTTATATACGAAGCTTATCATATAATGGGAATCAGGTTAAAAACAATTGTTTTTATATATCACAAGTAAGTTTTATATGTCAATCTAGTTTTTATATAACAATATTTGAAAAAAGAATGGTACTAAAACTTAAGCATGTTATATTTTTCCAGTCTCAACGTAGCTGCTCTGACGTTGTGTCTAGAATAGGGCCGTTAATTCCGGAACATTGGCAGAAGCTCACTATGCATCGTTCACGACAAACGAATTTTAATCTAATTTACGTTTTACATTACCTGAAGTTATTCAATCGTCATTGTTTTAAAGTTTATTGTATACATATTTTAAACGCTTTGAAAGTGCCTAGAAATCGAAAATTCCAAAAAGATAAATCGCATTTTTTTATTGCGATGCTGTCTGGAAATTAAAATAGCAGGCGCATAGAATATAAAACGAAGACGATAGTATGATATAACAGAGGAATGGACAAGATGTCTGTGAATATTACATGACAACTGCAAAAAAAACCAACAATTAAGGATATGTACATAATAAAATCTATGAAATATATCTTACTAATATAAAGGTTATAAAAGTTATATTATATAGGATAGCTAGGTAACGTAGGAACTTTTGTTTAATTGGTTTAACCGGATTCAAGAAAATATTACAAAACCTGCAGCATTCATATTGTTTTAATTCATAGTTTGCGGATGCATAGGCTTTGTACTCGTGGTATCTTAATAATATGTTGCAAATTGTTTGAGATATAGCTTAAAATACCCACATAATCGGAGTGAAAATTGTTGTTCTTGGCACTTTTGAAACGACCGCTGCCAAAACTATACACAAATAGGTATACAAAAGCTTTATATGTGTGATATGTACATAGGTCTTTAAAATATCTAAGGAAAAATCAATAAATATATGTATTTATATCAGTATATATTATATTGATACTATTTGTTGTTTAAAAACGAATAATAACAGCAACTGTAGTGTAGTTTTAATTAATGCAGAGTGTACCCGCACTATAGATCGAGTCGCGAATGAACATCTCATTGTAATGTATACTTTACCCGTGCGAAGTTGGACAGGTATCTTGTCAATACTAAATTGCTAAATTACTAGGTGATCAGACATTTTACCGTTAAATAGCATACCATTTAAAATTGGGTGGCCCATTTGCCCATCCAACATATAATAACATAAAACATAAAAAAAACTTATTATGTTTTTAGACTATGGCTGTGGACGACTTATTTCAATGAAGGTAATTTAATGTTAAAACAACTTGTAAATTAATGTGAAAATTTCTCTTGGTTTTTTAAAACAAGATATGCTAAAACTTAGTAATTTATTTTATAGAAAAGTTACTACCTTCAATATAATTTGTAAAACGGAATGGTAACTCTAATGTTTTAAAGTTCTGCTACAAAAACTTACAAACATTATAATTTATAATAATAACCTTTTAATATATTTTTTCTTTAGATGATGATAAAATATTTTCTCATTTTAGCCAACTGCGTGCGTCAAAAAATAGTGCTATGTTTACGTCATGTGTGGTTTGTATGTGAAAACATATTGTTATAAATCACGAGAAATTCTCGATAACTCTAGCGCTCGGTTGGATAGATTTTAATCAATGATATGTCTATCGATAGGTTTTACTTTTGCATTGCAAAAATGGTGGCCATAAAATAGTAAATGGCAGTAGAGACGACACCATAAATTGTGTACCATATCACTGAATAGCTTTAAAATCAATATGATGTTTCTTAGAAACTTTAACAGCTACGAGTATAAGCTTCGTTTAGGAATTACTAAACTTGAGAGCTGTTAAGATAGGACGCTTTTCTAATCTTTTCAGTACCTACTTGCGCTTTGTCCGGTGTCGAGTTTTTTTATTTTTTTTGTTTATTAATCTCCTAGAGCAATCCTTTTCGTGCAAAAGGATTGCTCTAGGTTCTTGTATTTCTGTCGTTTGTAATTTTGAATATCTCATAAACATATTTCGATTTCGCTGTCATTGTCTCTATATGGAGACGAAATTGCATATTACACTTATGATATTAAATTTTTACTCACATGTATACTTTAATAAAAAGAATGATTTTCAAAACAATTTAAATTCCACTGGTTAATATTGAAAAATAAAATATTATATATCATAAGAATTTATATTGAAACCAATATTTCCGAAAATTTGAGTATTCATGTTTTATAATTTTAATTTGTTTTTATTCGCTGTCTCAAACCTTGTGTTTAATCTTTCACTTATTTATTTTAGCCTTTTATTTTTAATATTTTTCGTTTAAAATACATGCTATAATGAAAGAATTACACGACTTTTTTAAAACTTACATTGATTCATTTATGAATATGCACATAATGACAAACTTGTATTGAAGACTCATAAAATAAAAAAGCATCATTAATAAATGAAATTAGATTTATCAAACCTATGTTAATAGCTGGAAAAGAGTAACTACTGAGTTTCATACCGGTCGATAAAAAAAAACGAATCTTTTCGTGCATTAATTTTATGCGCTGTTCGCAATTTAATTTCGTCTGCGATTGGCTTAACGAATATAACACATTTCATGTTTATGTTTATTTTGGGATATTATGTTGAACTTTCATAATGATATCAAACATTTACGAAAGCTAGCCATGCTGCTGGAACATGCAATTTCTATGTATGTATGTATATATATTTCCAATGTATTTCAAATACTATGTATTCCAATTATGAATCCTAGAAATGACTTCACCTATTAAACTAACTACTGAAGTCCGATTGTGTAGTAATAAAACAATAACATATATATACATACTATATTATGTTAGTTAGTGCTAGTTACAAATGTATATATATATATATATACATATGATTTTATAAGAACCTAATTGGTCTATTCATAAATAGAACAACAAATTATACAAAATGGATGTAAACTACTCACTCAATTACTATTTAAATCCAAATAACACATTTAAACACAACACAAATCACAAGTTGCGCCAATAATAATTAATTAATTACTCTACCTTTATGTGTCCTAACAAAATGGCGGCGGTTTTAAATTGTGAAAACCAGTGTTTGACAAATTTTTGGGCAAAGCAACCTGTCCTGTTTTAGTTATTAACGTAAATAAATAATGAACACACTTAATTAAAATGATATTTGAATTATTATATAAATTACTTAAGACTAAATATTTTTAAAAGAAATGATAAAACTACTGCGTCAAAATAAGGGTAAAGTACCAAACTGTGAGAACTCAATACATCGTTGTCTTGTTTTTGAACAGTATTCCACTTTTGTCGGTACTCTACAACTAGTATTTAGTACACAGACCGAAATGCTTTATGCAATTGGATACTCTGAACCGTAAAGAGTCTTGTCTGATTATCTAGATTCCACTCTTATTAACAATTCAAGTATTGCCATTAGAAGACTTTAAATTCGTAAAATTCTTCCAAGTTTAATAACTATAGTAGCAAAGATTATAAGTATCACATAACATGACAATTCTAAAAAGTAATAAAACAAGACTTAAGGTAGTGCATAGTTCAAGCTCGTCTGGATTGGCAACACCCACTTATCAGTTGATCTACTGCTAAATTGACGTGTTCCAGTTTGAATGAAGAACCAGTGTTATATTATGTAATATGAGTCTTTATAATTTGTTGTTTACTAGTAAAAGTGATGATATACTTTGTATTTCCAAGTCAAATTCAATGTCTGAGGTGGTCACTTACCACCAGAACATGGGACGATAGTTACTTGTGATCGAACTATAAATTAAATCTAATCAAATCAGTATTGTTTCAAGCGATCCATACTCCTGTACTAAGCTTTACTGCTTTTCATGTACTCCTTCAAATGTATTGCGATCCAAAATTAAAAATACAAATTGCAAACGCAATTTTTATTAATTAAATATTTATTATTTAAGTTTATACGGAAAATGAACAACGCGGAAAGAAAATGTATGTAAAGCTATTTTATATTTAAATAACTTTAACAACGAATCTATTTCGTATAATATAATTGTTTTGTAGTTTATTTAACCACAGATGTATTGGAGTAGTGCAAGGCTGTGTAATACGGCTCTGGTGTACAGTTGATCGAGTACATTTGCATGTATTTCATATGTATATATATATATTAACACATACAAGGTCCTCCAGACCGATTTCGGCCACGGCGGCCAATCTCAAGAGAGATTAGCCAACTGCGCAGGAGATATTATAGTGCACAAGTGTGTGCGCAAACACAGGTGCACTCTCTTTTCCTTAGCTCTCATAATCCGATGGGACGGCAATCCGACACGACCGAAAAGAGTTCAGGCGCAGGACCAACGGCTTAACGTGCATTCCGAGGCACGGGAGTGTACACACTTCCAACTTCCAGACTCCGGGCTGCTACTGAGAATTTTCTGACAGAAAACCCCAATAACTATTTATTGGCCCGATCTGGGAATTGAACTCAGAACCACCGAGGCTGCGGCCTTATATCTAGCCACTAGACCAACGAGGCAGTCAAACACATATAGTGCATAGAACTTACAGACAGTGTATATAACATACTTACTATTAATAAACTTACTATTTTCTACTCATCAATATGTAGGTACGAATGTGTTGTGTGATTGATAATTTATTTACAATTATTGTTACTTTTGGAGTCGATGTCAGCCAAGGTGGGCTTATAACTACATACATAGTTGATGTGCTTGTGTCGCACGCGCAACTTAACGAAGCGAATAAAAGTCAATTTGTAATGTGTATGTTTTTAAAATATTCCCGTATTATTATTGCTAGGTATATTATAGTGTTTCCTTAGCTGACATCGACTCCAAAAATAACAATAATTGTAAATAAATTATCAATCACACAACACATTCGTACCTACATATTGATGAGTAGAAAATAGTAAGTTTATTATCAAATTATAGAAGAATACGCAATTATTTTTTTACTTTTTAGTGCATATTAATATGTTTTTTTATGAAGTCGGTTTTTGTTTTGGTAAAATTTTTATTTATTTTTCGATTTTTAGTGAATCTGAAGTACACTCACTAATTTGTAGAATATGGGTAGACCTACTAAACGTGCAGCTCATATGAGACAGCGCCGTTTATATTATTATTTAAATATATTAATCTAAAACAGTGAAACGTAAAGAAAAATGCATTTTGGTACTTAATTAATAAATATTAGTTAATATGGTTAAATGTATGAATATAAATTAACATGTTTTGATTAAATAGATTTAGTTGGTGGGGTGTTGGGCAGCCATAACATAACCAAATAGTTATTTCTAGTAATAATTAAATAAACTGTATGTTTATAGATGTTGTGTTATACCATTCTTCACCATAAAATATGACGGAATGTCTGTATATTAAAAAAAAAGGGGAAGTATCTATATTATCCTAACTAATATTATGAATGCGAAAGTAACTTTGCTTGTGACGCTTTCACGCCTAAACCACTAAGCCGATTTAAAAAATTCTTTCACCAATGGAAAGCAACATTATCAGGGAGTAATATAGGCTACATTTTGTCCCCATATTCCCACGGGAACAGGAACTACGCGGGTGAAACCGCGGGAAAAACACTAGTAATCAATATATAAATATACATAAATATAACATGTATATAAGAGTACTTATACGATTCTATATATATAATTTTCAAAATTGGTCTCAACTTTTAGGAGATGTTCAAATATGTTTCAATTACAAACATATACATATATACTAATGCTTACATGCATAACTCATATTATAAAGAGGAAAGATTTGATTTTTGTTTGATTTTTTATTACGATTTAAATCAAAAACTACTCGACCGATTTTAAAAATTCTTTCACCCTTAGAAAGCTACGTCTTTACCGAGTAACATAGGCTATATTATATTTTCAAAAACTTATAGATCCCTACTTAAAATGGAGCAATGTAACCCAACGTATCAAACTGTTGCCTATAAAAGTTATTATTTCGCGTGCGCTGCGAAAACTATTGACGGTCTATAAAAAAGTGTTTTTTACAATAGTACTATAATTACTTGATCATAACGATGTTATGGTAGGTGAATGATAAATCTAGATAGCCTATAAAAGATTCGGCCGTGTATCGTTAATTTGCTACTAAGAATTGAAGATTTCCGTTACTTTGTCATGGATCCTATAATCAGAATCTAACCAAACTATCATCAAACAACCCTTGAAGTATACTCTTTCTAATAATAAAAAAAAATCATCGAAATCGGTCGGCGTGATATAGAGTTATTCGTCCATTTGTCGCGCACATACCTCATGCAAATTTACGACTTATATGGTTTTCTCATGGATTCCATTGTCAAACCTGGACTAAAAAAAAATGGGACCCCATGGGAAGCAACCACTTTCAAATAAAAAAAATTTTATCAAAATCGATTCACCCAGTCGAAAGTTATGAGGTAAAAACACAAAAAAAAAAAAAAAAACATACAGACGAATTGATAACCTCCTCCTTTTTTTGAAGTCGGTTAAAAAGGCACATAAGGGAAGCTTATTGGAAATAGTCTTTATATTTTGATTGTAATGTTCTTTTATTATTACCAGTATATATATGACATTATTTAATTTTTTTTGTTGTTCTTATTAATGGCATTTATATAACTATTTAAGATATAGAATAAGGATAAAATATATCTAAAAACATCAGAATTGCCGCTAAGACTACCATTATAGTTTACATAATATATATTTTTTTAATCATATTTTATCTGTGTCATTTTGTTAAATAATAATTATTGCGACTGAAAGAGTAACTTTTATGGTCTTGAAGTAAAAAAAAAAAATCCAGGAAGACGACGCGTAAAGCTGACAGCGCGTATTTTAAAATCTAAAAATAGGTACATTAACATTTTTTACGCTACAAAATGTTTGAATATTTATGCTTTTAATTAAATAACAGCCCGTAAATGTTCCACTTTTGTGGAATTGGTCTTCTCCCATGTATAGGAGATGAACATAGTGCTTATTTCGCAACGCTAACCCTCAGCGAGTTAGTAGAAATAGCAGTATCGTAATCTCATCGATAAATTTCCTGTTTTAACCAACTTCAAAAGGTTCTAGATTTGTCTTTTATAATACCGTATATACTATATAGATATTTTTTATTGTTATGTTTGGAAAAAAACTTATTGTTTAAGAACTGATTTTGGTCTTTTTAATCTTTCATTTATAACTCCATGTTCGCCCGATCTTAATTTATTACTTAGATATTAAGCTTTTTTAACCGACTTCAAAAAAAGGAGGAGGTTATCAATTCGTCTGTATGTTTTTTTTTTTAAAAGCATACATTTATATAAATTTTGTTAGTAGATTTTACCTCTTTTCGAAAAAGGCTATTTTACTAATTTAATGAGGAAGACAGAACATTTGAGCAAACTGATCGGAATTGAGCACCTTATCATAAACATGGGCACTGCAAGAAATACAAAGCATTTCAAGAAATACAAGCTCACAGGGTCCAAGATTTTAGATCTCTTGTATTCTTAACAACGAAACAGCATTAAAAATATCACTTAGTGACTAAGTGTAAATCTAAGATTTTTCATAGTAAAAATGGCCCTAATTAAACATTTAGATACAACAGCATAGCTGTTCGGATTTGAATCCGTTGCCTTACGTTTAAGATCTCTAAGTTTTATTACTAAGCTATTTCACATATTATATAATATATATATATATTTGAAACACTGAAATATAGTTAAAATTAATGTAATACTATTAGTAACTAGGTGCGTTGATTAAAATATAAATACTAAGTGCTTATTAGACTTGCAAATTTCATTGGATTTACAATAAAATATTCGCCCATTTCAATATCATTTTTGCATAATAATATTTTCACGGGTCAGTATGAAATCATTAATCATTTTGACTATTGACTAACTTTTTTTTATAGAATAGGTAGGTGAATGAGCCATATGGGCCTACCTTATGGTAAGTGGTCATCAACGCCCATAGACATTGGCATTGTAAGAAATGATAACCATAGCTTACATCGCCAATACGCCACTAACCTTGGAACTAAAATGGTATGCCCGTTGTACCTGTAATTACACTGGTACAACGGGCTTCAAACCGGAATATAACAATACCAAGTACTGCTGTTTTGTGGTGGAATATCTGATGAATGGGTAGTACCTGTACCTACTCAGGCGAGCTTGCACAAAGCATCACGTAACCCATTTTGATTTATTAAATTAATAATATTATTCCAAAAAACCAATCATAGCGGATGCTTACATTATAAAAATTAACCTATATTCCGAATATCATCATTAAGACTCAGTAATTATGGCTGGCGTTGAAAGAGTAAGTCAGTAACTCCAGACAAACTGAGTTAAATATAAAGACTGACTAACTCATCTGAAAATGTTATTTGCATATTATAAGATTCATGGTTTGCATATTTAATATTGACATTACTATTTACCGTAAAGGGAGAAACAAAGCTCAAATTTGTAATACCTGACTGCCAGTTTACAGTTTCTTATTAATGTTATTATAACCTATAGATGATTCTTCGAACAAAACAGAATCAATTTTATAACCACCTCACCCAATTCATTAAAATTCTTCGAATAGTTTCCGCGTGACAGGGAATCGCCAGTTTTTCTGGGTTAAATATTATTCATAACGTTATTTAGTTTTGGTAGTACTTAGTCTGTAAGTTTAGGTTTATTCTATTTGGTATAAAATTTCACCAAATATAAAATTAATTGTACTTAACTATCATAACTTTCTAATTTGATTGGTGGAAAAGAGTAACTACTGTATTACTTGCCGGTTCTTCTACGTGATGTTGATTATTACGAGAATAACCGGCAAGAAGTGTCCCATTGCTGAGCTAAGATCTCTTCTCGTTGTTTTTTGACGTGACAACGTCTAATAAATCGATGAACGCTGGCTGCATGCACGAAAAAAGATGACATCATTGTCCCGTTACGCTGATTGTACGCATCTATCTGTTATGACGTTGTCACGTAAAACTATCGTCCGTAAACCGAATTTACAGACAACCACTTTTTTTTTAGGAGAAGGTTTGGAGCTTATTTCAACTTAATCGCGTACCCGTGGTAATCTTCGTTGAATATAATTCTCTAAAATTATTAAAAGTGCTCGTAATAGGTTACTCAAATAAATTGAAATTCTAATTTTAAAAGGCTATTATATAACTACATTTTATTTGACGAATGACTATCAAAGACAGGGCCTTCAGCAATGAATAATGCGACCAAGGAGATTGAATACGAGTAAAAATTAAATGGGACTTACATAAGAAAATACGAATATACGAAACCCTTATAGGATCACTCTCGTATCCGTCTGTCACAGTCTATTTTCAGCGAACGTATTGAATGAGAAAAGTTTTTAATAACTATTGGCAGATACAAAGGAATAAGTGTTTATAACATTTATTTATTTTATAAAATGTTTATTAGTAAAGTTTTACCACAAAATATAACCATATATTCGTAATTGAATTTCTATCACTATATACATTTTATTTATTTGATCTGTACACCTCCACCGCTTTATTAAGCTCATGTCCTTCTCCCAAAGGTTGTCTGGAAGAAATCGCTCTCTTAGCGATAAGACCGCCTTTTGTGCTACCGGAATATATTATGTTTTTTTTTTATTTCCATTACTGTATGTTTCTGTAACTCTGTGTGTACAATAAAGCATATATCTATCTATCTATCTATCTACATTGTTAGAGGTGAAACGAACGTTAGGTGGTAGTTATTGTGCCTGGCGCGAGATTTTTCACTAACCTCCAGTTTCAGAAACAGTCATTAACTTCAAATAAATGAATTTTACTTTAATGCCGATGACGTGATCAGCGACCAATGCGTATTTAAACGTATAAATAAATACTGATTTTAAACATCGTTTTAGAAACTGTGTTATTTCTGGAAATCTGATTATTGTCACTAGACGGCGATGTTTTCAATCCATACATATCTCAGTTAACGTAAGTAGGTAAAAAAATCAGACTAGACACACAGTTAAGTGAACTGTTACACCCAACTCACGTTTTGAGACATATATTTATTGAAATTCCGGCATCCCTTCCCTTCCATTTTCCGGTTAGTACATGTATTATATCGTTTTCGTTGAAAATAATAGTGTTCAGTTGGAAAATATTTTGCAGTTGCTTTTTCTAGTCACGATCGTTAATACAACGTAGTTGCGTTTTGTAAAAACTGTTTCTACTTTGTTAAGATGTTATTCAAGACAGTGGTTTATCCACTGGTTTCCCTGACAATAATAATGCTAATAAAAGAAGAAACAAAACAAAAATAATTTATAAAATGTCAAGAGCTTATCTAAATCCCGGTATATATTTTCATTAAATTCTGAACGGAGTTGCTATTTATATTTTCAAATTAACGTTTGTAAAATTCTAACTTGAACAAGTATTCATTGTTATACAGATAAAAGAGACGTTTTAGATTTGATAAGACTTAAAAAATAATATCTTTTATTATATAAAATATTTCAGCCCTTATTTTGTTGTGAATAATTTAAATTAAAGTGAAAAAAATCACGTCTTTTGATACTTATTTTATGGAGAATATTTTTTTAACCAGGGGCAAACTAGCAGGACGCTCACCTGATGGAAAGTGACTACCACCGCCCATGGACACCTGCAACATCCGAGGACTTGCAGGTGCGTTGCCGGCCCTAATATCCTGACAAATATTATAAATGCGAATGTGAGCTTGTTCGTTTATTATACTTTCACGCCTAAGCGGCTGGAGCGATTATAAAAATATTACACAAATGGAAAGTTACATTATCAGCGAGCTACATTTTGTCCCCTTAAACGGAAACGGGAACGGGTAAAACCGCGGGCAAAACGCTAGTAAGTAATAGTTAAATTGAGCGTCAATAGCGCAATGGTTAACGGACCGTCTAGCGATGTTAAAATCACAGGTTCGATCTCGACCCCTTGGGCTTTTAGTCGTTTCCACTCCTAACACGAGTTTTACGCTTAATTGCCGGTGTAAATAGGTAGGTGGTATTTGTGCTCATCAGATATTCTACCGCAAAACAGCAGTACTCGCTATTGTTGTGTTCCAGTTTGAAGGCTGAGTGAGCCAGTGTAATTACACGCTCAAGGAACATAACATCTTAGATTTGAAGATTTGGAGGTTATTTCAGCACGCACCACACATGAAACTTGTACGATTTGTTTCTTCACTGTAAAATACGACATGAATATACATTACATAATATATAAAAAAAATATCCTGGGACATTATTCACACACGGCCATCTGATCCCAAGCTAAGCAGAGCTTGTACTTTGAAAACCAGACAACTGATATACTACATATACTACTTTTTTTTGTAAATACATACTTATTGTTTGGGAACTCAAAAAAGTAAGGAACACACCACCACTGTATGTAAACTCCTTTATTCTCCTCAATTTTATTCACACCGATACAAATCGCTTCCGAGTATAAGGTCTAAGACAAAAAAAATCTTGACAGCGCGATTTAACTGGCATACAGCGCCATCTATTATTGACTTAAGGAACTAAAATAAAATTAATATATTAAATGAACAAACATTCCGCCCACCAAGGACTTGTCCTTCAAGTTACAATACACATACAATAAAAAAAAAATTACTCGGAAGGTGTAATAAGTAGCAAGCTTAACTAAAATCTAACACAATCAACCAAATAGCTAGTACATAGAAGATATGACTCAAAAAATTAAGACACTCATTTAACTCATTTTAATTACAGTATGGCTTTACACACACAACAAAAAGTAAAGTTAAGAAAAAAAAATACAACTCAAAAAAAATCTAATGAAAACAAAACGCAAAGAAAATAAAACTATAGTAACATAAACAAACATTGAATACATTGGAAATTATAACCGCCCACCGTGACAATATCATATTTATTTTGTTAAAACACTAACTTTATGAAGTGGACGTTTAATATATCCATTTTTACATTTTACGGTAACGACTCTTGTGATATCATCACGGCCAGGATGTTTTTTAACAATTTTTCCTAAGAGCCATTTAGAGGGTGGCAAAAAATCGTCTCTTAACACTACTACATCATTGATGTCAGGCTCTGGGTTTTTCTTATTCCACTTATATCTATTAGCTAAAGTTAACAAATATTCTTTCGACCACCTTTTCCAAAAATCGTTAACCATTTTTTGAGTTAAATGCCATCTTTCCAGACCAGTACATTTTTTATCAGAATAATCAACATCAGTTACATTAAGAATGGGTTCTCCTATTAAGAAATGACCTGGTGTCAGTGGGAGTAGGTCATTAATGTCGTCGCAAAGTACGGATAAAGGACGCGAGTTTAGACAAGCCTCCACCTGTGTCAGTACTGTAGATAATTCTTCGTAAGTCAGCGTGCTATCACCAATAACTTTACGTAAATGCGTTTTGACAGACCTTACACCTGCCTCCCAGAGGCCTCCGAAATTTGGAGCATGAGGTGGAATAAAGTGCCACCTTGTATTCTCGAAGGTCAGCAAACGTGATATCTCACTCGGTAACTCAGAACGTGCGTTGTGGAACATTTCATTTAGTTGTTTCTCGGCTCCAACAAAATTTGTACCGTTGTCACTGTAAAGATCTTGACAGTGACCACGTCTCGAGACAAAGCGTCGAAAAGCAGCAATAAATGCCTTTGCACTCATATCCGTAACCACTTCTAAATGAATGGCCCGAGTAACCATGCAAATAAATAAACATATGTATGCTTTATATGACTTAGCACCTCGTCCAGGAGAAAATCTTATATTTATGGGACCAGCATAATCAACTCCAGCGGATTTGAATGGTTTACTAGGCTTTAGCCTCACTCCTGGGAGTTGACCCATGAGCTGATTAGATGCCTTTGAATACCTAAGACATATAACACATTTCCTGAAATGTTTCTTTACCAACTCTTTTGCTCTTACTATCCAATACCGTGTCCTTAAGAAATTTAACATAAGCTGTGGTCCGCCATGCATAGTTTTCTCATGTGCATCAGAGATTAATAACCTACTAAGGTGACTCTTAGCAGGAATAATCACTGGATGTTTCATGTCATAGCCTATATCAGCCTGTTCTAAACGTCCTCCAACCCTCATAATCCCATTTTTATCTAAAAATGGGTATAAGTTGGAAAGACCACTCTTCTTAGATGTTTCTCCCTGTAATTGTATCTGCTGTATTTCTTGTTGATATTCAAAACTTTGAGCTTGTTTAATGCATATCTGTAAAGTCTGATTTATTTCATCAATAGTAACGTGTCCTGGTAATTTTCTCCGTTCATTTTTTGGCAATAGCAAGTTAAGAAATCTTCGACAAATTGATATTACTCTCAACATTTTATCTAAATTAGAAAATTTGACCCAAATAAAGTCTTCCTCACTCTGTGTATTATACGCTGTCAAACTTCTTACTTTTTCTTCTTCTTGTGTGTCAATATCTGTTAATTTTTCAATATCAATTATAGGTTTTGATAACCAGCTTGGACCGGACCACCAAAGCGGATGATCACGTAGATCCCTACATCTCAGCCCCCTCGATGCGCAATCGGCTGGGTTCATGTTCGATTTTACGTACCCCCATTGAGTGTACTCAAGCATTGTCAATATTTCCGACACCCTATTACTTACAAAAGTCGCCCAACGACATGCAGGACCTTTTAGCCACGCTAAAACAACAGTTGAATCCGTCCAGGCAAATAAATTATCTTTGGTTATGTTCATTACGATGGACACTTCATACAATAATTTTGTTGCAAGAAGTGCACCGCATAACTCTAATCTGGGGATTGATGACTCTTTGTCTATGGGTGCGACCTTTGTTTTAGCTGAAATCAATTTTACGTAGACATTTCCCTCACTCATAATTCGAATGTAAACCGCCGCGGAATAAGCTGCCTGTGACGCATCAGAAAAAACGTGTAGCTCTGTTTTACAGTCGTTAGAGTAATTTAGCCATCTTGGAATTATGATATTTTTAACGTCAATTAAATCTTTTCGAAACTGTAACCACTCTGTTGTTAAATCTGTTGTTAATTGTTCATCCCACCCTAATTTAGATTTCCATAATTTTTGAATAAAAATTTTGGCTGTTATAACTATTGGCGCAATCCATCCTATTGGGTCATATAATCTCGCTATATCTGATAGAACTTGACGTTTTGTCACAGGCACCTTCGGCTCGGGTAAATTTATAGTATATTCGAAATTGTCAGTGTTCCGATTCCAACAGATACCTAATACTTTTACCATGTTGTCTGCTTTAATGGGTACGTACTGATTAGATCGATGTTTATCCTTATCAATATATTTAAGTAAAATGTCCGAATTACTGCTCCATTTTTGAAGCTGAAATCCTCCTGAATTCATTAAACTATTCATCTCATTGTAAATTTGTATGGCTTCTTCTAAATTATCACATCCGGTCATTAGGTCATCAATATAATAATCTCTTTTTGTGATAATGGATGCAACTGGATACTTAAGTGATTCTATTTCGGCTAAATGCTGTAAAGTCTTTACCGCTAAATATGGTGCACAGGCTGTGCCAAATGTTAAAGTTAATAATTTATAATCTTTGACTGGTTCATCAGGACTATTTCTCCATAATATTCGCTGAAAATTTGTGTCTTCATCATGTACCCTTACCTGCCTATACATTTTAACTAAATCAGCCACTATGCAAATTCGATGCTTCCTCCATCTCAACAGAATATGTCTCAAATCTTGCTGCAGCTTTGGTCCAATCAAAAGATCGTCATTTAATGATACATTGTTGATTCCTTTCGAAGATGCATTAAAAACAACTCGAACTTTCGTTGTCTCTTTATCTTCACGTACAACCGCATGATGAGGAAGATAGACCGCGTTTGGGTTATTAAGATCTTCACTATCTACCCGTGACATATGATTCAAGGCTAAATACTCTTCCATGACTTTCCTATAATCATTGTACAACTTATCATTCTTCAACAATCTCTTTTCTAAATACAGGAGTCTTCTTAACGCAATTTCTCTTGACTTGCCATATTGACAGTTTGGATCTTCTTCAGCGAACGGTAACCTCACAACAAATCTACCATCCTTACTTCTCTCTGTAGTTCTGTTATAAAACTCTTCACAGTAAATTTCTGTTTTAGTTAACCTTTTCTCCAGACTATTCGGCTCATTTTCTATATCCCAAAATTGTTTCAATAGGTCATCTTCTCTAACATTAACATGCATACTTATAACTTTCTCTCTCTCACTGACTAGGTCTTGCGACACTCTTCCGGACAAAATCCAGCCAAGGATTGTATTCTGGGCTATGAGATTTCCTTGAGGATTTTTGATAATTCCAGTTAATATCACTTCGCTGTAAACCTCAGCTCCAAGCAAAATATCGATTTTGCTTGGTGTTCCAAATCCAGGATCGGCTAGTGTAAGGTTCTCGTGTTCTAACCAATCTGGTGTATTAAAATTACTTGTTGGTAGTACTGACGCAAGTGTAGACAAAATGTACGCATTGACATGAATTTTACGATCAGAATTATAATGTGATTCTAATACTAATGAAGTCTCAAAATTTATTCGCATCTGACCATCCCCTATTCCTGACACCAAACCATTAATTGGCTTTCGTTTTAACCCAAGTAATTGTACAGCAGTTTCTGTGATAAAAGAGGCTTGTGAGCCCTGATCAAGTAACGCTCGTATAGTATATTTACTTCCGTTTCTTGAATTAGCTTTAACAACCGCTGTTGCAAGTAAAACGCTGTAACGATGTAAATCTCCCTTCGCAAAATTCGCTACAACTTTTGTTTCAAGAGGAGTGTGTGAAATTTGTTTCTCTTTCTCTTCCTTATTCTCTACGTAGTTTGTGTTCCCTTGTAAATCTTCCCTCTCAAAGTGCAGTAATGAGTGATGTCTTTTTCCACACCGACGGCAGCTTTTCGCTTGTCGACATCGGCTAACCGGATGAGTATTCGATAAGCAATTAAAACATAGACCTGTTTTCTGCACAAAGTTTTGTCTCTCTGTCACCGTCTGCTGTCCAAATTGCTTGCAGTTAAAAATATAGTGTGTTCCTTTGCATAAAGTACAAGTAGGATCTTTCGGCTTATGATTGTCTTGAAGCGTGGTATGAAATGATTTTGGTCTTGGTATAGGTCGTGCGGTATTGGAAGCATGTGATATAGGGTTCTGTTTTCCGGATTCAATCATTTCTAAACTTCTGAAACGAGACTCTAAAAATTCAACAAGTTTCAACCATGATGGTAGTTCATCTGTAGCACGACTTTGTAAATATTCCCATTGCTTACGAGATTCCACATCTAGCTTCGAAACCACAAAATACACTACAATAATATCCCACGTACTCACGTCGACGCCTAAATTACTAAGACTCTTCAAGCAGGAACTTGTTGTGTCCAACAACGATTTAATGCCAGCCGGTGACTCATTATGTAAGGATTTTTGTGAGAAAAAGGTTTTTAAAATCGCATTACAATTGTATCTTTTATTATCATATCTTTTTGTTAACTGTTTCCAGGCTTCTGTATAATTTAACTCAGTTGTAGCAAAATTTCTAATCAACGCTTCAGGCTCTCCAGAAAGACTTCCTTTTAAATAGTGAAGTTTTTGCACATCCGACAAACTTTTATTATTATGAATTAAAGACACAAACATATCATAGAAAGTTTGCCATTCATTGTATTTGCCGGTAAACGTTGGCAATTGAATTCTGGGCAATTTAACTTCGTAAATGTTTGGATTCGTGGGCGCGGAGCTATTTTCTGCATCACTAGCTGTTTTCTTTTTAGCGAGAATTAAAGCAAGTGTTTCTTTTAGAATACTTTTATAATTGACATAAGTTTCATAAAATAAATCATATTTCTCAGATGTAAAATAGCTTTCCTTTTCTTTTTGCACCTTATCAATTTTTGCTACGATTTCCTTATGGCCTTGTCTGAAGTCATTCCATAGTTGCTCTACATTTTCTAATCTTGTCTCTAAATATGTTTCCTTAATTCGGTCTCTGGGCGACTTCTTAAAATTAGCTTCTGATTTCAACAGTTGTTTGTAAAATTCTTCCTGTGTCGATAACATTGCCTCCATTTTTTATAACAAAATAACAATCCAATTAAAAAACTATTTGTCTCAGAAATATTCACTACAATACTGGTGACTATAAATGCTGTCAATTCACTGCAATTTTCTTAAGTCCAATATTAATAAAAATTTTACAAGTCCTTAAAACATTTACTTAAAATCTAATAAACACAAATTGTTTAAGTCCAAAGTCTCTTAATTTTTCTATGTTAATATTCACTTGAAATTTTCTAAGTTAAAAATCACAAGAAATTTGCTAAGTCCAAAAAGGTACAAAATATTCTAAGTTAATAGTCACTCCAAATTTTCTAAGTTAATATCACACAAATTTTTCTAAGTCCAAACAACGTCTCAAATATTCTGAGTTAATATTCACTCGTAATTTTGCAAAGTTAAAATTCACTGAAATATTAAAGTTCAAGATAGATAAAAATTTTCTAAGTCCACAATAGTCTTTAAATTTTTCTAAGTCCAAATCATATCACTTCTAATTTACTGTTTTTAACTTTAACTATTACTTTTTAAAGTCCAATTTCGTACTTACAGTTTATTGTCCTTAGAATATCACTTGCACCACTTACTATTACACTATGTCACTCACTGCACTATCTTCAGATTCTGTTTCTTCCTCCTCCTCCTCCTCCCGGGTTTCGGCACCAATGTTTGGGAACTAAAAAAAGTAAGGAACACACCACCACTGTATGTAAACTCCTTTATTCTCCTCAATTTTATTCACACCGATACAAATCGCTTCCGAGTATAAGGTCTAAGACAAAAAAAATCTTGACAGCGCGATTTAACTGGCATACAGCGCCATCTATTATTGACTTAAGGA
Organism: Nymphalis c-album; assembly: GCA_963151315.1. Taxonomy (NCBI): domain Eukaryota; kingdom Metazoa; phylum Arthropoda; class Insecta; order Lepidoptera; family Nymphalidae; genus Nymphalis; species Nymphalis c-album. Next base: position 7,351,202 of record OY720590.1, on the reverse strand, counting down.
ACTAAAATAAAATTAATATATTAAATGAACAAACACTTATAATATAGATAATTACACCCAAACTCAGGACAAACAAACATGTTCATGCACACATATGTCCGTCCTGAGTGGGAATCGAACCCACGACCTGCAGCGTGTAAGGCAAGTGTCTTACCAACCACGCCAACCGGCTCGTCATATAAATATAAACAGAAGTATCACAAATTCACGCATTCAAACCGCTGGTCCATCTAGGCTCATTTAAGTACTTACTTAATAGTAGTAGTGTAATATAAAACCATATATTTACTTTGTTCGACGAGATACAATTATGTATATGTAGCAATCCACCTCAAAGACCTCCTTTTGAGCAGAGGGTTCGGACGTTGGAGATCATTTTACTATTGGTTTCACTCCAATTTTGGATTTTTTGTAAATGTACTTTGTATAGATGTTCACTTACAATTTTATATTAAAAGAGCAAGGACCGATCACTTATATTAAAAGGAAGCTTGTGACATGAACTATTTAGGTCAAATGATTATCTGAGATAAAATATTGCGATACCTACAGTAGGCTTTAACATCTTACTGACAGTGAGTGATCTGAAGTATCTGTTATCCGAAGGTGTTGCCCTTGGAAATGGAATTTTAGATATTTATTATTTGTATAGTCTGTTTAATTAACACTATAACATAATCCGGCTTTACAAAGACGACGAGACGTTAATGCCAAAGTCCTTTTCTTTAGCTCCTTTTATTTACTTTTTACTCGAATCAATCTGTTCAGACTGATTCCAACATATTGATATTTTATTTTTATTTTTATTAACTTTAACTACAGAATAAACCAAAAACCTTTTTCGATTTTCTACTGAATTTGAATAACAATACCTTCAATTTACTAGTAATATAATTTTGATTCTATATCAACTGGGGAGATTGAAGAGAATTTAAATTCTATGTAGGATTGAATGCGTCCCTTCTGAATTCAATTTATATAAAACAAAATCTTAATTCGTCCCAATTATTTTATTACTATTATTTCCTCTGACATTGCACGTGTTTTCAACACTAACGGTTACAGATTCACATAACTACTTGGAACTTATATAAGATTTATAGGTTACCATATCAGGCAGATCCTTTTAGGTCTTTCTAGACCTTCAAGCTAGTTGATAGTTTAATGTTATACTATCAATTCGAATACGACTAAATCTCAGATTATAAAACAAAAGGTAGGGAGAGCGCGGAACGCATACTGTGCGGTTAGAAAATCGACATTTGTGCTTGATAGCGCTGTATAAATACATAAGTGCAGCAGTGTACGTGTAGAGCTGCCAGGATATTGAAAATCATTCCAACTTAAAAAAAGTATTATATATTTCGTTAAATAGTCGAAAATAAATTTTATATTAAGTCGTAAAATATGTACATAATTATATAGAAAAATACAAGTTTATTGTTTTGCTTAGTTTAAGTTGCTAAACGTGACTAATAGGCGACATAGGTTAACAGAATATGGCGACATAGTTTATCGTAACAGGAGGAAGGAATAATGGAAGGATAAAAAAAAAACAAAGTTACATATCTATATTGAGGGATATGCGGAAGGTGAGTCTAACCTCTTGCTTAAGATAGATACAGTTTTTTTTTATGTATAGGTAGGCGGACGAGCATAAGGGCAACCTGATGGTAAGTGGTCAACGGCCATAGACATTGGCTTTGTAAGAGATCTTAACCATCGCTTACATCGCCAATGCGCCACCAACCTTGGGAACTAAGATGTTACGTCCCTTGTGCCTGTAATTACACTGGCTCACTTACCCTTCAAACCGGAACACAACAATATCAAGTACTGCTGTTTTGCGGTATAATATCTGATGAGTGGGTGGTACCTACCCAGACGAGCTTGCACAAAGCTCTACCACCAAGTAAAAAAGGGGTCTTATTAATTTAAATATTGTGTTAATAAGGAAAAGGGAGGCCTATTTATTTGATAGATTTTGTTCAGTAATTTAGAAATAATGTTAATTTTTTTTGTAAATGATATATTACATGTTGGATAAGTTGAATATAATATTGTAATATAAGTTTTATTATTAAAATATTTAAAAGCTTTATTTGAAATTCGAAACAGTAAAACAATTCCAATACCGACTTGATATTCCGTTCGTTGCGTGGTCGACTAGAATTCAAATAACGCGTATTTAGATTTCTAAAGTCCTTTTCGTATAGAGTAAATACAGTTATTGTTTTATTAAAAATATATTTTACGGAATCCAAGTTATTGTTAATATTTCTGGGGCAATATCAAATTAGGATAGTATTAAAATCATATTCAAATAAATTAATATCATATTTTTATGATATAGTCTAGTAAATGAGTAATATTTAAGTAGATTGTGTTCTTTTGAGATTCATTAATTATTTTAAATCATTGTGTTATTTACATACTTAACAATACACTTAGGTATTTATATTTAATATTCCATAACATGTTGAAATCGTATATACTCATTTTGGTTTTTCTTTTGCCCAGATAATAAAAAAAATATAGAAAATATCCATTTATATCCAATAATACGGCAAACATATTCATCCACGTTAAGTAAAAATAAAAATGGTGTTTCAATTTAATGACATTGTACACAATATATTATAACTCTTCAGTTATTCATCTGCTGCGTCTTTTGTTTTATAATTCATATCATGGTGGGCGCTAAAGCGAATCGTCGTTTAATAACCCGTATATCACGTTCACGGATGAAATTCTGCTAAATGTATGATAGTCCCTTCCTATCATTCCTTAGTGGTAAGTGCAATAAGCCCCAAACCCTCTTCTAAAAAGAAAACACCAGAAAGTGGCCACCTGTGCTCAGCAAGGAGATATTTATTGGCTTACTTTATTTTTATTGTGAGCATTAATGGCGATACAAATAGCCAAATTACGTCATTACAGCCAAGTTATAGCTAAGCACGATAACAACTAATTAAGGTAACGAAACGCTAATTTCGTATGAAAACAGTTTCCTAATTATATTATAATTTGATTAGAACATACATAGATATTTATTTCTGTTTTGATTTTTTTATAAGGATTCGATTTACAAAATATAACTTTTAATATGCAAGCATAAACTATTATGCTTTAGTCCAATAAATACGTCCAAGTTAAATTGTGTATGGATTATTTTATCTTTTTTATCAAAATAATTATTGATTGACACAAATTATTCTTTGCTTAAGTTTTAAGCATAAGTAAAAAAAAAACGTTTCGCATAAAAGCATTTTCGCTGTTTGCTCGTAAATTATAATTATGTATATATTAAATATTTTTTGAATGAGTTCGACCAAATGATATATACTTTTTTTACGCGATAGATATTTTTAAAGAAAGTATATCAAAAAGAGGGGAAATCGAACCGCTAAATCAAATACACATAATTCATAATTGGATTTAGATTTACACTAAGGATTTTAAACAATTTAAAATGACATGTGTTTCTTTTAACACAAACTAAAATGCTTTTATTTTTGTCATAAAAATCGTTTTACGATAAAATTAAACTGAAACTAACAAAACACGTTCATATAAATTACTACGCCCACACAAATGTCTCACGTGTGTATTTTTGAGTAATTATTCAATAATACATTGAATTTGGCGTCTTTATAAAACGTTTAAACCAAATAATAAAAACACATTTGGAATGATATGTAAGTATTTTTTTTGTCTTATTATTGTCGGTACAATTTTTTATCCAATTAAGTTCCATTATATACAACTTACTTGTATTGGATTTCTGTTAATAAATCTCCAGTGTGTGCCTGGTGTTAGACAAAATGGTGTAAAAAATGCATTTTATACAAAATTTGAGGTTTTGTATTTTGACAATGCTTTAAATGCTTTAAAATGCTTCATCATAATAATATGTAAAAATTTACACTTTCAGCCTTATAATTTTACAGTACTTACACAATTTACAGTACTTATAAATTTCGCTGAGCGGCTGTTTTGTTAACAGATTTAGCTTTTTCTGACATTATTGACTTTTTCATCAATCATATCTGTTAGGTACTTGAATTGTAGTGAAACATTATTTATTCATTTTTTGTTTAAATGTTTTGCTTTTTGCTCTAAGGTATTTAATTAAAGTTTCATAACCGTCGTAGTATTAGCCATATGTTTTGATACTCTGAATGCAACAGAGGTCTATCAATTTATTAATATTTAATGTTTTTAATTATTAAAGCCACGAATACTGATGAGCTGAGCTGTTCATCGAGTTACTAATACATGACGTATGGATATTTTATATCTATATTGTAATGCAGTGATGGTAAAATTAAGTTTTTGTTTCGGTTTGACTGCCACTCTTTATGTGAAAAAATTAGCCCGCCGTGTCTCGCTCGGCAGATGTTTAACTTCGATATCAATTCTCATTTAAAATATTTGTTATGAAAAAAAATAAAATTAAATAGAAACGGAATAAAATGAATATTAATATAGAATTTCGTAAATTTTTCGTATTATTATAAAAAAATGTTTAGCAAGCAAGAGAGCTAAAGAAATTTCATATCGTTTGTCGTCACGGCAGACGACAACCTAAGTCTTACCAAAAAAAAAAATAGCTTAAAACAACTTAATACTATATTCGTAAAGTACATACATTAACGGCATTTTATATTTCACCGGTTTCTTAACAGGTTCCATATTCATTTGATTAATATTCAAATTTAAATAGCAACACTGAGCCTTCGGGGAGGTTCTATAGAAGGGTTGGATTTGACACAAAACTTATTCGTTCAAATATTAATTCGGTTTCTCCCTTTGAGTTTATTAGATAAAATTAACTAATTTAAATATAAATAATATAAGCTATATTAATGATTTGGATTATAGATTTAATAAAATAGACGTAATCTGAATATAACAAGGCTTTCTGTTATATCGAAACAGTTGTAGTCTAATATGTGTAGCGACATCTATCTCGCCACATACGAACTATGACCAGACGTATCCTACATCGCGATATTAAAGTTATCAGAGCGTTTGAACATAAATACAAGAACCCGACAACAATCGTCGGGGGCAGTAGCCCACCAGACACAACACCCGTCTGGTCGGAGGATCCTTCCGTTTTCAATGGTGATTCACCCCCAAACTGGTGACCCCGACGTGATACTTCAGCGCAGCGTTCGCAAAGCTACGTCATCGTGACATCATCATCACTTCCTCAAGCTTTCGAGCAGCGAGTCATACAGCCAGCCAGCATCCACGGCTACTACGGGTATCCTGACCATCAGCATGCAGCGGACGCGCATTCCTGGTTATCACCCACAGCCTTCTCAGCGACCTTGGCACAGCACACTGCACTTCGGCCGGTCAGCAAGCAGAGACGTACTTCTCTCCTGGTCGACGCAGCAGCCAGCCACTACGCAGCACTGCACCACTCCGACTCACTGGAGCATTTGCAGCATCACCCCGACTCACTGGGGCATCACCGCAGACAGTTCCGACTCACCGTGAACTATGCGGCATCTGGTTCCGACTCACTGGAACATTCCACTGGCACTGCAAGCATCACAACATATATGAAGGACTCAACCTGCTATCGACCTCCGGTCTCGGAGGGGAGTGATGTAGCGACATCTATCTCGCCACATACGAACTATGACCAGACGTATCCTACATCGCGATATTAAAGTTATCAGAGCGATTGAACATAAATACAAGAACCCGACAACAATCGTCGGGGGCAGTAGCCCACCAGACACAACACCCGTCTGGTCGGAGGATCCTTCCGTTTTCAATGGTGATTCACCCCCAAATATGTAATAATAAAATTATTATTACTTCTCTCGCACAGACATTTATGTTAACAATTAGTTTTATATATAATATGGATAACTTTATAAGTAGCATTTACAAAACCTTTTGGTTTTGCTTTTAATTTACTTGGTGACTGGAACTCACTATCCTTTATGGGTTATTTAAATAATAATCTGTGTTAATACGGAACATACTGTATAAAAAAGCCTGAAACAAAATTTTCTTTACTAGTTTTCGTGTTCACTTTAGATATAGAATTCAATTTTTCCACTCATTGAACTGCGAGGTGTAAAACTTTTACATTATGAAGCGAAATTTGGACTAAGTATTATAATAATTTTAGGCTTGTGTATTATTAATGCGATCTTTTAAGTTCTAGATAATAAGAAAACTTATTTAAGACATAAGATTATAAATTATAATTAATTTTATTCGTATTGAAATATGAAAAAATTAATAAAAATGGCTACAAGTATTCGTGTAAACACGTATATGTAAGTGTGAGTATATGAGCGTGTATAAATAATGCTCGCGGTATCTGCTTCAGTAAACTTTCGACATATTATGCATAATGGTTCTCGTATTTTTTTAACCCTTTTATTTAACTATATTTAAATAAATAAGTTTTAAAATGAAGTAAAGGTTTATTTTTTTTTTGTTTTTTGCATTATTGAGCAAAAGGCCATGGTTATTGCTTACTAATGGGACCTGGTTGCTTTCATCCAAAAATGCTGATACTGTTATTAAGTGATAGAAGCCAATTTTTAAACGATTCTTAAATATTTCTTGAAATTACAGAAGGTTCAGCTTTTTTTCTGATTTTATTCAGGGACTTTTTAGCGCTGAAGCTAAATGTCAGTTCCATCATTCCCATAACAAATAGTCACCACTATCAATAATATTACCAGCATTATTCACTTATTTCAGCTTAAACCGGTAAAGCATTTTGGCTAAATTTGAGTTAGGTACAGACAGTGCACTTTGAAAGGTTCCCACAACCTTTAAATTTGTATTAAAACGACAAGGTTCAGTTAAGTATTAGATTAGCAGGGTTTAGGGCGGTATCCAAAATGGTGTACAGAGCTTTACCTACCAACAGTAGAAAGTGTTCGGTGTTGTAATGTATCTCGTGCAATTACCGTCAAATATAAGTACTGTCAAGTATAATTACAAAAAATTAAGTCTGATAACATGATTCAACCCAGAATTATCGAGCATCGAGCATAGCTGATGACATCCGGCGATAATTAATTAAAGAGATTCATAATAGCTTGTGCTTCGCACTGTAATTTGATGAATTAACTATAATATCACTCTGCGCTTAAGTTACGGGCTAAGTGGGGTTGCAACGATGCAATGATGCCAATAAATCAAAATAGATTTGGCATTTTTGTATATTTTGAGACAGTACCCGTAAATCAATAACAATTTACTTTCAAATCTTGCCTCAAATAAATTGATCCGAGGAATCTTTAATCTGGTTTATTGCAGACAATTATTTTGGAAGCGGGGTTACCAGTACATAGTGTGATGTGCCGTGTGTTTGTGTACCAAAATATCCTCTGATACTTAAAAACTTCGGTGGGCTTCTGAATAATTCCGACGGCATATCCCAATTTTTTATCCCAATTTCGTGCTCCAAATTGGGTGAAGTTGAGGTGAAGGTAGCCTAGGTAGGTATTCACAATGAGCTCTAATATCTTTTTAAGTTTATCTATAAGGGTTTATTTTCGGATAATCTGAAAAAATATATAAGAAATTACCATTACAGTCGAGCCAAATCCAATAGAAAACTTATTTTCATGGTGATCGGAATCGTCTTAATGCATTCACAAAACTAAATTGATCTTGTTACCAGCGTCATTTGACGCACTTGTGACATCTGTATGTATACATAACTATCTGTGGTCATACTGTTATCTTTAGTCTACAAGATTTACGGTTTCATTCAATTGGAATGGCAAATTTAAACATCAATGAATAGAGCATAATGAAAATTGACAAACTGTAGCCAAATCTTCTTCTTTGTAACTGTCTTTGACGAGTTGAGAATATAAAACGATTTACATCGATATCGATATCGATACCACATTTAAAACTATAACTCGTCTTTGTATCTGAACAAAACATTTTTTTGATTGATACCGATTACTGTTGCTTTTATTTTTCTGGTATAACTGCATACATTATATTATATTGTTATTTAAATGATTTTTTTTTCGTTATATAAATATTGAATGTCCTATATCATTTTTATTTATTCACGTACGTAGGTCGTTACGAGCCACGTTATGTTTGCATGCCTGAACTTAACGTGGGGTTGAGTACATTATATTAACATATCCGGTGCCAAAATTTTCATATGTTATTTTTAGCCTCAATAAATAAATACAGACCCACCAATTCGTGGTCACTAGTCACTACCCTTTTTATTCACAAAATAATGTATACATATAAAAAACAAATATTGTTGTAAAAAAGGATATATATCATAACCCTTTGAATAAAAAATATTGTAGTGTGATTGTAAGCAAGCAAACTAAATATAATTGTCACAATTGCTGGTTACAATTGTCGTTGTGAAACGCATTTATTTAATACATTACCAAGAGCTAAGTACCATGTCATATAAGTTCTAAGTTGTTATGGCTTTTGTTCCTGTAATTACACTGGCGCACTAATGAAGGAACATGGCTAATATCGTTGACTGCGACTGTCGGAATGTTATAAAACTTAAGCGTTGTAATGTAGTGTTTGAACGCGGAAAATCTTACGTTGAAAAGTAATAATATAACGTAATATTACTTAACATATTATATTGAGTGTTGAAGTTGGTAACGTATACACTTCGCATTAGTTCACTTCGCTTCGGGCTCTGATTTGTTTGGCATTGGAATTTTGGTATGTTTAGCCATGCGTTTTGTCTTGTGTCGGCAGGTTTCACGTTACAAATAGGCACCAGATTTTGAATGGATATTTCTGCTTACAAACAGTAACTAGTACTTTCTATAATAAATTGTATACGGATATAACACTTTAATTATTATTAAAGAACATTGAATATAAAAAAGCTTGTCTACAAAATATGTGGAAACTATAATTACATTTCACATTTTTTTTCTACATATATTTACATTTTTTAACCGACTTCAAAAAAAGGAGGAGGTTGTCCATTCGTCTGTATGTTTTTTTTTTTGTGTTTGTTACCTCATAACTTTCGACTGGGTGAATAGATCATCATCAATATGTAGGTACGAATGTGTTGTGTAGTTGATAATGTATTTACAATTATTGTTATTTGTGGAGTCGTTGTCAGCTAATGAAACACTATAATATACCTAGCAATAATAATACAGGAATCTTTTAAAAACAAACAAAAACATACACATTACACATTGACTTTTATTCGCCTCGTTAAGTTGCGCGTGCGACACAAGCACATCTCACCTATAACTACCTATGTAGTTATAAACCCACCTTGGTGAGTAGAAAATAGTAAGTTAATTATCAAATTATAGAAGAATACACAATTATTTTTTTACTTTTTAGTGCATATTAATTTCTTTTTCTATGAAGTCGGTTTTTGTTTTGTTAAAATTTTTATTTATATCTGTATAATATATACGACGATGCCTGCAAAATTGGTATCTTTATCTAACTACAAAATCTAATCACAAGCGCACTATTATTAGAGGTAGCTTGAGGATTTCTTGTAGTAAAATAAGCTTTTTTCTACGAATAAGACAGAATAACTGATTTAGGAACGCTATTTCTCATGAGTCTAACATCACTTATCTATATTGAATTTAAGCCGAAACTTTCTCCATAAAGGTAAACGTTCAAGTAAAATACTGATGGGGGGTAAATATTTAGTCGTTGTGTAAGGTTAGTATTTGTTAGATATTTCTAGCAATAGCTCGTGCGGGCGCATATACCTACTCGTAACTGGACAGTAAAATAGCATCAGTAAATTTACTGCCATAAGGCCATTTTTTCGCTAGTATTATGACTACTTCTTTGGTCGAATGGCAAGCTTATATGTCTGCAAGCCCCAAGGACTTGTGTTTAACCTAGACCTGTGGTCTAAATGATCTTTATCTATATCGACTGATATGGAATGATTCTACTGATAATAACCAGCAAGACACAAAGTTATGTTAATTTCTGTTTGTAATTAATATTTTAATTGTTACATTTTGTTTTATTTTTTATATAGAAAACATTTAGATGGAATGTAACTCATTGCTCACAATAAATAACGATAAATGCAGTTTGTATATGTGTTATTCTGAAATATCCAAATGAATTAACTATATTATGTTTCTCGTTGGTTTTTCCGATATAATAAATATTCGGATGCAATTCCTAAATGTCAACATATTCAACTTGAACCAAGAGTTGTCGAACTATTCTTAAGTGCTTGAATAAGCTGATAAATTTGCTTTTGTGTTATATACACACAAAGCTGCCTTACTAACACATCAACGCACAACCTCAACTATTGGGATTAGCACTATGAAAATTTGCATACGGGTTGGAACCAGTACAGCTGGTAACTTACAATTTACTTTTATAATTTATTATTTTTGTAATTCTACGAATCCTATATGTTTTTATTTTAATTATAAACAACGAATTCACGTAGTATAAATAATTTCTATTTAATTAAAACTATTCGTTGGGAATTAACGAGCGAAGACTGGATTATACCTATATACGTTGTAATGTATCTTACTATACTAGGAACTACATGATGCACTATCAATAACTGTACAGAGAGTCAACTTCATCGGATGTAATGTCATGTCATGTCATGATACAATAAAGCATATAAAAATAACCCTATGATGTTATTTTTATTCAAGCGTCTCGGGGGTAAGACCAATTTATTATACACTAGCTCTGCCCCGAGGTTTCACCCGCGTATAATTAATAAAAATAGAATAAATAAGAATCAGCCTAGAATATTCCTCGATAAAAGGACTATACATATTACAACACAAAAATATTTTTTAAATTCGAACCAGTAGTTTCTGAGATTAGCCGGATCAAGCAAACAAACTCTTTAGCTTTATATATTAGTCTGAATATGATCAGGAAAGTGTTCTGTTAGAAGATTAATCTATATATTTGTGCTACTGACCAATAGCAGATACACTGCCATGTTGTGTTCGGTTCAGTGCTCTAAGTGCACTAACCACTAGTCCGAGAGTACATCTCGAGACATTATATCACCAGTCCATCTTGTCACTCTACTTGAACAAGAGCGATGGCGAACATTTTATATTTAATGACTTTGCTATATATAAACAGCAATAGATGCTAGTCTGTGGAAATAAAAGTTATTTTATGATTATTTCATGTTTTTTTTATTGGTCTCAACGAATTTATGCCAGTTTACCGGGGCTATCATAAATTAAAGTTGTTTATAGCGCAATACGCTTTGTGTAAATGTTAAGTAGTTTTTAATCGTACTATAGATTAAAAAAATATTATCAATGCATTCCTTTTTCTTTAACGTGTAAAAATAATGGTTCATTCTATTTTTCATACTGTAGTGGTATTAGTCATGATATCATCTCCAATAAAGTTTGTACAAAGTCGCTATCCGCGTCTGCAGTCTGTTTGTCCGGTAAGTTCTTAAGAATTACACACAAAAATGTTATACGGTTTGAGTGTATGATAATAACGGTATGTAATGCATATTAACTATATTTCAAAATAACGTTTAAAATGAAGTTTTGTATTCAAGTAATCTAAATAAAAACGGATAACATACTTTAAATCAAATAAAAGATACACGCATAAATGATATAATAAAATTTTTACACAAAACTGTATCTTATTAGCACTGCATACTATTAATCAAACTACATGCCGCCGCTTCTGTCTGTCTGTAAACAACAAACTCATAAACAACCGAACTGATTCTAATACGTTGTGCGCCGCTGTATAACGTTAAATACGATTCATGTCGCCCTTTATTCTGTAAGGGCGAAGCCGGATCGGATAGCTATCTTAATATTATATAATATAGTTAGGAAACTCCTTGGTTCATACAACAGCGGTATAAAAAAAAAAGAAGCGCGCTTATTTTAATCGCCGCCATCTTGTTAGTGCAAAAAAATGTAACGTAATTAATTAATTATTATTGGCGCGACTTATTAATTGTAATGTGTTCAAATTTATTTGGATTTAAAAAGTAATTGAGTCAGTAATTACCATCAATTTATATGGTTTAGTGTTATTTATGAATAAATCAATTCGAGGTCCTTCTAATATCAGTTTTCACTTCTGGATGCTAAATATATATTGTCTAGTAAACATATAAGTCACTTGTTACAAATGTACGTACAATACAATATATTTCAAAATAACAACGTTAGTAGTGAAAGTTATGTGCTGAAAATATCGTTAAAAGCAGTGCATTCTCAAGAAGGAGCAGGTCGTTCTTTTAGAGATTTTATTACTCCATTACTGAAGAAAAGTGCGCTGTAATGAAGATTAGCAAAATATTGCTTCAATATATAACTCGGAAATAAAATTACACGCCACATCGTGTTTATCGGGAACATCAATTAATTTTAGTTTATAATGTAATGTTACAAAATCTGCTAACTTCTGTCGCACTTTAATCTCTCTCTATCTCTATCTATTCCGTTATGTTTTAATCAGCTATAAAACTTACTGTTATTTTATTATGGAATCACTGTAGACATAGGTTTTTTATATAATTTGGAACGGAGTTTCTTATGGGGCGTTGCGGAGGGATACCCTAGCCGGCAAAAAACGTCCGTAAATAAATAAATATCCTGGGACATTATTCACACACGGCCATCTGATCCCAAACTAAGCAGAGCTTGTCCTATGGAAACCAGATATACACCAGATATATAACCAGTTTATTGATAATAAAATCATAATGAAAAAATGTATACCCGAATAATTATTTTCTTTATACCTCGAATAGAACTTGAAATTAATATTTCTATAAAAAGGAACTTCGGTCCTATCTGGTGTCCCACGACAACACATGCTTTTTTTTGACATTATACGATTTAAAACCCTATTAAGTTTTTTTTTTATTGTATAGGAAGGAGGACGAGCATATGGGCCACCTGATGGTCAGTGGTCACCAACGCCCATAGACAATGGCTTTGTAAGAAATGTTAACCATCGCTTACATCGCCAATGCGCCACCAACCTTGGGAACCAAGATGTTATGTCCCTTATGCCTGTAATTACACTGGCTCGCTCACCCTTCAAACCGGAATAGCAATACAAAGTACTGCTGTTTTGCGGCAGAATATCTGATGAGTGGGTGGTACCTACCCAGACGAGCTTGCACAAAGCTCTACCACCAAGTAAATTTGTAATATTAAGTTCAAATATGTGTTATTTTTTTTATAAAATTCCGAAAAATCTTGTATATATAAGTGGCTTATTTATAATTCATTCTTAAGTTACTAAAAGAATAAATTAAGTATGTAATCTCATTACATAGGTATATTGTAATTAATGATTATCTAATTAACACGAATTATCTCTTCATTCAGATTCTGATACTCTATTCTAAAATATTTAATTATTACATTTTACTTGATGGTAGAGTTTTATGCACCTACATATAGTGTAGTATATAGTGGGTGATACCTACACATACAGGCTGTATGTGTAGGTATCACCCACTATATACTACACTCATCATTCATTATCACTTTACCGTCAATAGCAATACTAGATATTGTTGTGTTTCGGTTGGAAGAGTGAATGAGCCAGTTAAACTTCCGATACAAGGGATACAAGGGACATCTTCTAAGTGGCGCATGGGCGATGTAAGAATTGGTTAATATTTTAGTACGGCGTCAATGCCAATGGGCAGTGGTCGCCACCCACATCTGGTGGTCCATTTGCCTGCCCACATATTTCATAATAAAACGTATATTCTTTCTAGTGCGATCTTTTAAACACATATAATTTTATAACGTAAATCTATTCCACAGTTAAAAAGCAGTTATTTTTACAATAACAACATTACATTATGTCACATCAGCTATATCAATATCTAAACACCTTTGTAGTTCAAACCAGATGATGACCAACTGACGGTAACCTAGAAAATGGTTACCGTTTATCAATCGCGTTTGCAATAAAAAGCATAAGTTGCCGCCTTTGATAATGTTTTATGATTACTATTACTTTTTATAGTATAATAATAATTATTAATCATTAAAACGTCGACCTCCTTGTATCATAACAGTATTCTAGATTAGTTATCGTGTATGATACATATTACATAGTTTACGTACATAACAACATAGCCTCGATGCATACATAATCTTAGCCAACAATCTAGAGACAATGTGGTTTATGCTATGTAAATATATACGATATTCATGTACCTTGAATAAGTCAGTCATTAAATAATAATATAATAATAATTATATTTTGGGACATTATTCACACAAGGCCATCTGATCCCAAACTAAGCAGAGCTTGTACTATGGAAACCAAACAACTGATATACTTACATATACTATTTTTGTTTTGTAAATACATACTTATATAGATAATTACACCCAGACTCAGGACAAACAGACATGTTCATGCACACAAATCTCTGTCCTGGGTGAGAATCGAACCCACGACCTGTGGCGTGAAAAGCAAGTATCTTACTACACGCCAAACGTCACAAAATATAACTTTAAATTATAACAAATTAATTTACATTTAAAAATAACTTATTGTAAAATATAGTTACCATAATTTATACACAATCTACATTTTTAAAAATACTTTCGTCGAAATTAAACTTAAAGAAAAGTTTATTTTAGTTAATGGAATATAAATAATCTTAAACATTCAGAAATAGCCGCTCTTACCAACCTAAATAGATTAAGTGAAAACTCGCACCTGGACCAATATTTTAAATAAAAACATTTGATAGCATTAGAAACATTTTAAACAATATTTTTACGGATGACCTCTTGACCGATTTCGATTATGGTAGCCATTTTTAACGGAGAACAGCAAACACAGGAGATATTATAGCACACACTTGAACTGCATCTGCACAAATACTCTCTATTTATTTAATATCAAAATTCAATGGGACGCATTCCGACACCACTGGAGAGATGCGCAGCTGCGCAGGATCAATGGCCTTACGTGCTTTCCGAGGCATCGAAGTGCTAACAACCCAATAACGTCTTATTGGTCCGACCCGGGTTTCAAGCCCAGGAACGCGAGATCCACGCCATTATACACTAAGAAATAAACCTAATCCGTCATAACAGCAATTACATTAATTATAAAACTTTGTTTCAGATGGACGAGCTGAAGTTTAATAATCAATTTAAAAGATAAATTAGAAAACAGCCGAAATTATGTACCGCGTGGATCTATCCGTGGAGTCTGATTATATAGTCGGCACTGCCCCGGAGACGGTAAACGAGACGTATGCCAATGATGTCAGTAACAGTACATACATATCCAGAAGAAATGAAAGCCAATATGCTATGGAGGACGAGGAGTTTATATTCGACAGAACAGATGTTAGGGCTATATTTATCACGCTTTACACAATCGTGTTCTGCTGCTGTTTCTTTGGTAAGTTGGCCAACAGTTTACCTTGTTTATAATATCACGTTGATTTTTTTTATTTTTTTCGTAGATTTAGTTCGTTATACTCGTATGTAGTATTTATTACATTTCCTATCTTTCATTTTCAAACCAGGGCAACTATTACTGTTTGTGTTTTTAATTTCAAATACGAAATGAATATAAATGTTTGTCGAGATATCTTCTCTTAGGTTGTTAAAATATATTTTAAATATTTGTTTGCGTCCTTTCTTTCCATAGCTTTTGATATACCTAATTATACTGTAGGGTATTTTTCACTGAGAAGTGTCGCAAATGTAAGCAACGGCATTTAATTAATTTATTAACAAGCGGTTCAGCCAGCAACTCTGCGGTTTAAAAACAATTGAAAAATGAAGAAATAAAACGTTATTGAGAATTTATTGAATGCCATTTGATATTGCCATTATAAATTTCAATTTCCCATGGCGTAACGAAAGCTTTCCTATCCATATCGAATGTGATGATCAATATTGTCGATATCGAGAACAAGTTCATGTTGCGTTGTTCCGTTTCAATTATCAACATCATAAGCCTTAAGCAAACAGTATAAGTTTTAAGCATACATACCTTTATCTTTGTTAATATTTTTTCTTAATACTTTTACACTCAAATGACCTACGCAATTGTTACTATAATGAAGGCGACCCATCTTGTTGTAGATCGATCGATGTTTCTTCCATTTTCAGCCATCATCCAATTAATGCAGCATATCTAACTTCACTTGTCATCATTAAACTCATTATATGGAATAGAGAATTTAATATATTTATAGTTCCATTTATTGCGCGAAAATAGCATATCAGATACAACTTTTTCCACGTAAGTAGAAATTTAAAGCCGTTAAATATCCCATTGCGCGGCTAAGGCCTCTTCTTTCTTTTGAGGAAGCTCATTCCACCACTTTCTGCCAATACAGGTGAATACACTTACCTTTGCGATGTACTTGCGAATACCTGGCGAAGTTTACGTTCACCGCCGAGCACGAGATGAATTATAAATACAAATTAAGCACATGAATGTTCAGTGGTGGTGGTGCCTGGGTTTGAACCCGCAATCATCGTAAGATTCAAGCGTTCTAACTTCTGGGTCATCCCGACTGTGTAAGCGTATATTTCTCAAAAAATATCCCTCAATACTAAATCTGAGTAAATAAAATTGCAGTCACATCACTTCATTCTTTATTATTAACTATATTGATTGTAATGGTATACTGCAACGCTATACAGTGCCTTAGCTGTGAAGCGCGATGGATGTTGCGTCATTTGTTTTTGTCAAATGGACAATATATCAAATAAAATACAAGTAAATAACACTGTAACTAAAATTTCGAATATAAATTTTACAGCCTGTAATGTCCCACTGCGGGGCTAACTTCTATATAGGACAAGGCTTGAAAATTATGCCACTATGCTGTCGTGTTGCAGATACACACAAATAGTTCTATGTGGGTTCATTAAACATGCGAACTGATTTATTTAAAACATTTTTTTATGTTCATGTTAACACAAAGCTGTATATTATATAAACGATTGCAGCAATGTCAGCCGACAGTTAAAAATTGTTAATTTTTAGTAGTAGGTAATAGTATATAAATTCTATAATAAATATTGCTTACAAGATAAAGAACATTTTATTTATAAATTGTATAAGACATAAATAAATACAAATCTACAAATAATTTCCCTCGTGGATAGTATCCTACATGCTATCCAAGAAGATATAATTTTGGTGTTCAAGCGAAAACTCGGTTAGCGTCGTCAGTTTGCTTCCTCTGAAAGGTCATTGTTAAACCGTCATAAGCCTGTTACTTAATATAATATATTCTTGAATTTCGTATGATTTGAATTTAATCAATGCAATAATAATAATAAAGCTTTATTAAATCCATTACAATTTTACAAAATACAAACTATATATATGTGTATAAAGAAAATATTATAAACTTCATTTGATTTCATTAGATTGTTATCTATGTTATATATATTATCTATGCAATGGACCCCTTTAGGGTAAAAGCCTCCTCCAAAGATTTCCACGTCTTTCTGTCCTCAATGCAATAGATGAGACCAAAAAAAATGTTTTCGAATTTCAATCACAAGAATATTCACACATTACGAGTGATTGTAGTTTATTTAATTATATAATAATAATTATTATCTTAACACATAATTGAGTTTAATGTTAGTACAGTTTATGTATGGTAAAAATATTTTTTTCTTAACACATATATAATTTATGATACCGTGTTATTATGCAAAATTTTCATTCGATGAATTTATACGTAGATTTTCTTAGACCATCTTTGAATGTCAATGTAATATATTTCTGTGAAGTTCATTTCAACATATCGTGTTTTTATGTGGAAAGACATTTATTTTCTTACACAGAATGTATAAGGAAGAGGATTCATATTTTACTATCGATATATTCAAAAACATCATAGCGAACTGGGGCACTGGTATACGATTCACTCATGTTTGATGCCGAAAGGGATTAAGTTCAGATCAATACAAATCGATACAGCTAACTAACGTCCTACACTGCTGCGGTTTTAAGCGCTTCGAATTTGTAAAAACAGGTGCTCATAAGTATGTGGTTTTGAATAAATCCAAAAAATGAAAGTAAGCTCACAAGGTTAAAGTAATAGTGTTAATATTACTACTACGTCATTCATATTTTTTGGGGCCTTTAATTAATTACGGCTACCTCAAAAAAAAGTTGACTGTCATATTTTCAAGTAGTTTGAGTTGTAGACTATTATTTAATTCATGGATATAAAAGGGGAACAATAAGAATAATTTCATCGCGAAAAATAGGGTCTGCTATACTCTCTACACGGTGTCGTCCATAGTAAAACAATTTAATCCATCGCGAAGCTTTCGTCGCAAGATTAAAATCCGACACCGACCAGCGAATACCGCGAAACGCAAATGTTAAGCCGCGAAACCGTCTACACGCGTTTTACGACTTTCGCATGATTTTGCACCGCAAATGTAAACGTACGCACACACACACACACACACACACACACACACACACACACACACACACACACACACACACATACATCTTATAAGTATGTTCTTTGTGTGTAATAATTTTCATCAAGATTGGTCAAGCCGTTCTTGAGTTATAAGTATACATACAGTCAGACAGACAGTCAAAAATTAAAAAATAGTATAATGTGAATATCTGCATCATAAAACACATTAATTATCACAAGGTGAAAAAAAAATGTCAAGACAAAACCAATAGATTTATATAGTAGTATAGATATAGGTTTAATAAATAATATTATAACTTTAGACAAGTTTTAGTTCGAATGCTAATTTATACATCAAATCGAACGCTTTAAATAAACAAAATGACATATCAGTAATAGGTACTAATTTAGTTTGCACGCAATTATAATGTATCAAATTATTTCATTAGTTTAGACGATTAAAGCATATAGATTTTTTACTCGCGTAACTTAATAAGCTAATCAGCTTGTTCTGTTAGCGAATCAGTTATATTGCTAAGTTAATTTTATTCCATTTTATAATCAAATCATCCAGATGAAAAACAAATAAAATATGTTGTATCTTTTTATAAATTTTACTTGACAAATTTTGTCAATTCTAACAGAGAGTCGAAGTTACAATATTTTTACTTGGTAGTAGGGCTTTGTCAAAGCTCGTCTGAGTAGGTACCACCCACTCATCAGATATTCTAACGCAAAACAGCAATACTTGCTATTGTTGTGTTCCGGTACCATCAGGCGGCCCGCCTTCCTATGCAATAATAAAAAAAAACTTACATACGGCAATTGACGTGGTCGCAATTATAATAAAGTTACATTTGTTGAAACTTTCTAATATTAATACAGCTCTTGTCAATTATTTTGTTCCTGTCATAGATCCTTCTAGAATTAGTCGTACTCATAAAAAAATAGGTACCCGCTGTGTATTCGATACAAAAATAAATAGTACGATCGATTATTTTAACACGTGCAGGATACATAAATGTTTACTTTCGCTATGAACTTTAGACTATAAAGAAGCTTAGCACATTAATGACTCAGCGATATTAAGCGGATTTAACACTCGATATTTGAATAGAATCCACGTGATCTATGCACACAGCTTTATGTAAATTAATATTTTTTTAATTATGAATGTGTGATACGTGTTGTAATGGTTTTTATGAATTCGACTTTTAACTGCGATCGTACCTTTATTATATTACTCGACAAAGATGCTGACAGTCAGCATTTAAAGAACGTAATATAGATATCATACATCACGAAAGATTAGCGCTACTATATGTTATATTAAAAGTCTAAATGTCACTCGTAGCTTTTAGAGAAAAATACGTTGAAAAATGAAATTGTGTTTGCAATTACAAGTTCAAGGGTGCAATCCGATTATTTTGAAATGTATCATTGCGAGGAAATAGAATTAACGATCAATAGAACAACGAAACGGCTATTACTATCACAGCTGGCGGTTGATTACAGTTTATTTGCACTCAGAATTCGCCTTCTAAAGTTTTTATTGTATAAGTAATATATTCCATGAGTAACGATATAATCGTTACACTATCATATCGTTGAAGGCCGATCGTTATTGAATTAATCGTATGAAAATTAATAACCACTTTTGTTATCCATAAAAAATATACACATATTGTTCGGGCGCATTTGATACAGATAAAAGATAGATAACTATTGTAATTGCGAAACGTGCCGTGTCGCAGATTTTGCGTTACGGCACTTGTTTGTTACTTTTATAGAAATAATAGCTTCAAATGACATTTGATCATGATATAAAACAGTTAGGTATTTGCATAAATTTCAATATTGACCATAAATTGTCAAGCTCAGAGTGAATTAGTTAATAGCGCAGTGAACCCTTTACGGTAATTATCGTTTTTTATAGAATAGGTAGGCGGACGGGCATATGGGTCACTCGATGGTAAATGGTTACCATCGTTCAAAGACAATGGTATTGTAGATCTTAACCATCGCTTACATCGCCAATGCGCCAAACTAAGATGTAATGTTGTAATTACACTTGCTCACTTACCGTAAACCGGAACACAACAATACCAAGAACCTGCCTAGACGAGCTTGCACAAAGCCGTACCACTAGTGATGTACTGGAGAATCATGGCGAACCATTTGTTTCGTTCCTTTTAAAATATAAGTCGCAGTAACTGTTATTAAACAAAAATTTGCGAACATTATCTCTGGTTATTATTGAGAAGTTTATCAGAAAAAAAAATATTCAAACAGATAAAAAATAAGTTTATACAATAAAGCCGTTAATTATTTATTAAGGTATCAAAGATTTTTTTTAAATTAACAGAATACACTTGTGTTTATTATTAATACAATAATAATTATTCAATATTTGTTTAAAAATAAGTTTATTGTACGTATAAAGCAACTCTCTAGATTCCCTGTATGAAATTACCGGCTTTTGGCAAAATGCACTAACATTCTGGCACGAGCTCTATAAATTACTTACATATTGCTGAGCTGAGAATCTGATATTTAAATTTTCTGGTTGGCTTCACAGATAACGTGTATTTAAATACGTAATCGTTTTATTTTCAATAATTTTAAATTGTTTTACTCTAATGAGTATGAAATTTAAATAAATAATCAAATCTAATTGTCCTATGAAGTAGACTTTTACAAGAGAGACATTTAATGCGGTGATATCAAGCGAAATTGCTAATGTTTTTATTGGTAAATCCAGTTCTAAGATAAACATTAAATATTGTATGTACTGTATCAAAATATTGACTACATTATATTGTGAAGGGTTGTGTCTTATCAAAAGCATTAAAGCATAAAATGTTCTTAATAGAAAACAAGTCACGAAATGACTTCTAATCTTCACATTTTTCTGATTAAGTCCCGTAATTCTATAGGTTATTTAGACGGAAATAGGATATTTAATTAAATATCCTATTTTCGTCTATATATTTGTAAGTATAATTATACTTACAAATATTCAAGGATTATTTTTACAGAGTTTTTAATGTTAATACTTGACAGAAACTATGTGATTTAACATATTATATCATGTTTATTTTTTATATTGTACTTAATAATATATATATATATATATATATATATATATATATATATATATATCTCTTGTATTGGATAAGAACGTTTCTTAAGTAATTTAGTCTACATTCCACGCAAAAAAATATATTCAAAAGTACCCTTAAGACTTTATAACTTCAACAATGTGAGTGTTAATGTATTTAAGCTAACTACAGTATGACATTTTATTTCCAGGAAATCTTCTCGTAATTCTAGTGGTGACTCTCTCAAGACGACTGCGGTCTATAACTAACTTCTTTCTGGCAAATTTGGCTGTTGCTGATCTATGCGTTGGTGTTTTCTGCGTTTTTCAAAATCTAACAATATATCTTATTCCGAGGTGAGTGTTGAATTGAAGTAATAATATACAAGTAATACCAATAATATTTATTTAAATCTTAAACAAAAACATAAAAATTAAAAACAAATAATTGCTATACAAGTCGTGACCGCGTGGAATGGTGGCAAGAATGCGAGCAGCATTTCCCCTTTGAATCGCAATTCCGATTCTCTGGGCGAAAAATGAACCACCATTCCTCCTGTCACCAGTGGGTGCAATAAGTAATATAGTAATAATTATTATAATATCATACCCTACAATTTATATTTATGCCTATACATTAAAACCTTGTTGAAATGTGGTGCAAATAAAACCTAAAACATGATCGGAATTGCGGTTCAACGGGGAAATGCTGCTAGCATTTTTGCGAGCTTTCCACGCGGGAATGATCTGTACGATGCTTTTTACATTTATTCGCAATACCCTCAATGTAAATTTTTCATATCTAAACGAAAAATATGGGACATATTTTTAAGTATTGTATTATTGTATGTATTTTTAGAAGTTGACAATATGTAGGTACCATATAACAATTTTATTTTAACATTTAAACTAAACAAGACCGGATACTGACACAAAATTTCAGTTCTTATGTACCAGCATGGCGGCGCTTCAGGGGTCTTATTACGTAATGACGAAAAGGAAAATGATGGTCATAGCGCTGGTACCGACGGCCCAATCACGTGGGCGTTAATCGAACATGTCGGATACAATAAGAGAGTCAAACGATTGGTTCTACAAAGATTCGTGTATTTTCCAATAGTCGACGAGAAAATGTCAATTTAAAAAAAACAATTCAACCATTCATTGACTTATTGTACCAGGCTAATTTTTGCACAGCTAATTATGATCGCGTGTCACGAAAATCACCATGGCATACTTTCCCGACGGTTCCAAATGGCCACCGCAAACGAGTAATTTTTTTTTCACAAAGTGATAATGCAAGCGGATCTTAATATTCGGGATCAAGTAAATTTTACTTTATCCCGAATATTAGGTACCATAACAAAAGGTAATTTATCACAGCCACTTATATTAGAAAAATATAGTCGTTGTACGTGTTGTAAGTCGTGTCTAATAAATATTATTTTGTTAAAATAAATAATGTAACAATACCTGAGTCTAAAATTCTACGTGTGATTTATCTTTTTATTATGTTCAATTATTTCTTGTGGTTACATTTTTAATTACATATTTTTAGCTATTGTGATTTTCTGCCTTATATGAGTAAGGCAGTCTGTTTACTTCTTCGTCTTCTGTTTTGTGTATATTGTATATCTTCTATATAAATAAAATGATAGAGGTCTGCAGTTGTGCGCGCATCACGGGAAAACTACTGGATAGATTTCAATGATTTTTTTTAAATTTTATTTCTGAGACACAAAATTATTGCGATATCTTCATTTAATAAAAAAATATTAAAATTTCAAGAAACAACGATTTGTATATGCTATGCATGTTCAGTGATGTATGTTTAAACAAAGTATATTTTTTCTTGCGATCTTTTTGATGTTTTTTCCTTAGTACATAAGAAAACTTTGTTAATATATCAAGCAACGCGGAAGTCGCGGGTATCAACTAGTTTGAAATAAAATGATAAGTACAAAGTTCATATAATTTAATTATTAGATTTCGTTATTGTTATCAGAATATAATATTGTTACAAAGCATTCTGGTTTCCACACTAATTTTATAACTGAACTCAATAACTTATTTATGAGTTTTATTGCAACTAATATATGTTCACCTTACAATAATAATCAAATAAATAAATATCCTGGGACATTATTCACACACGGCCATCTGATGCCAAACTAAGCTCTTACTACATATATATACTACATTTCTATTGTAAATACATACTTAATTTATATTATAATTTCTATTGTAAATACATACTTATATACATTATAGTAATATATTATACATTAATAAGTGATGGTATGCAAAAAGCTTGAGTTCTTTTGATGACCACAATAAATAGTGTACGCGTTTTTATTTATCATAAGGCGTATAATACACAATTGTAATAATACCAAGACGTGGGTGTTAGTCCTAAGGTTAACGAACTCTGTTTATTTTATTTCACAATAAAATATATCGTGAATGAAAATATGTAATTGTTGAGTATCAAAGGTTCTTTTGAATATTATTTATTTTTATTTATAGAATTCTTGGATTTTTTTAATAATCGTGATTGTCAGAAAATAATTTATCTCACTGTTTATGTTTGAATGTATGTGTGTGATATGTGTGTACACAACCGCCAAAGTATTAAACACCAAACGTCATCACTCGTCACGATAACCGTCATAGAAATAGTTCCTAAGTTTTTAAAACATCAGAGGAACCTTGTTGTGTTTTAATCTAGCGATGTTCAAATTAAAGCAAAGTCCTCTCAGCTCCAGTAAACGTTTCAAACATAGCCCTGTCTCTGCTACGTAGAATTGTTATTTTGAACGTTAAATATTTTGCGTTCGACACCCTTTTACTTGTACAATTTACATATTTCTTTATAATATAAATATAGAGTTTATTTTGACTTAAACGACTCTAGTGACTTAAAGATCCTCTTCTCCTGTCAAAACGCTACATAAATACACTTTTGGTACCCCTATACAAAAAGTATCTTAGGAATGTTTGAAGAAATGACTGAAAATTGCTTTAAAGAAACTCTAATTCTGCTTTTGGGGATAAGGTCTAGATCTTATTTTATAACGCAGCAACAATGCGGTTTGGTGGATAGACATGTAGATGTACATCTGACACATACAAATTACACTAACAATGTTTACCCCCACCGCAGATCACGAAATGAATTATAAAAACAATTTAAAAAATAAACAAGTTTTAATATTACATGTTACGTCACAACTCTTGCAATATGCATTTTACATGGATGACAATATAATTGTGTTGTTGTGAAGAAAATTGTTCAACACAGCATCATTATTATTACCATAATAATCAGATGGTAGTTTATATTCGATTAAGTAATTGTTTACATGTACGCAAACACGAGTTTACTAAATAATTACAAGATGATGTGGTATATATTGTAAAGTGTATATCTTTTGTTGTGTAAAATAAATAGTGTGTAGATGTGGGTGCACTTTTAATTCCTCATAGTCCTTTGGGACGGCAACACGACGCGACCGGAAAGAGTTCACGACCAACGTCCTTACGTGTTTTTCGAGGCACGGGAGTCTTAACACTAGACTTTCAAACTCCAGTTTCTATAGATAATATCTGAATACAAAAATCCAATAAGTTTTTATTGGTACGACGTGGTTTGAATTCAGGATCTGTACTCTGTAGCCTTATAAGCTCACAAAAATTTATTAAATACGCTTTAAGCATAATATATATTTTTAGTCACTACACATGTCATGCAAATATTGTTACTGAAATTAGCTAAGTATTAAAAGGCATTCCAACATAATTATATAGAGGAACATGTCGGTATAATAATTTTGTTAATTACACAACAAACATTTCATTATAGTTTCGTCTATTTGAATAGATTATTTAATATATTTTACATTTATTGCAGGAATTATCTTACAGAGTAAAACATTTGATAACCAAGCAGTTGCGTAATTTTCTATTAAATCTAATTGTAAATAAACACATTCACATGAATTAGGTTTTCATATAATATAACTTATTCTATACAATGTATAGACAAAAGTAACATATAACTTCGTAATAACATTATAATATTGTACACGATTCACAATATTCTCATATTCTGACGATTAATTTAGTTAATAGGTAGTAATAATTTAGTTGGATAATGATTAAACGACGTACCATATTATTGCGTTGCACGATTTTTAATATTATATCTGGCATGAGTATATTCTAAATAATAATTATACTTATTTAAAACAGTGGAATTGTCTTTTATTATATTGGTTACAGAGACAAAAATATTTTTAATTTAGTCAACTTTGGTACTTGTCTTTAAAGATCAGCTGGTGCATTTTCACGGGACTAGATCGACGCTATACAACTAAAAAAAAACATTTTGTAATATGTGAAGTAATGTTAAAATTATACTAATTTTCCTATTCCACAAAGTAATTCTTCAAATTCTTCAGAGTCATATTCTTCAAAGATCAAAATATTCATTTGTATAATAAAAGCCCACTTTGTTATAATAATGCTTTCCTAAAACTTTGCAAATTAGTAAGTTAAAATCTTATATAAATAAATATTGATAAGCATGGCCCACTTTTTGTTATTCATTGAATCAATTAAACTACATTTTTAACGACTGAACCATTAAAACAAATTGAATTCTATAAAATGACTCCAAAAGTTCTTAAAGGAGTCTACTTAAAGTACATTAAGACGATCAAGATAATGAATGTAAAGAACTTTGAGAGTGGAATGAAACTAATAGCAATAGATATGGGCGGAAAGATCGCGCGCATACTTATTTTATAAAAATAAATTAAGTTTCTAGCTAGTTTACTAGTAATTATATTAGTGACATTTAAAACAGGATCAGAAAATACTATTATTTATTATATTCATTAGAAAAACCCATTGCTGGTGTTATGGAAATAACATTTTAAATAACTACCTCTTAACGTATTGGTTCCATTATAACCTTAAGTAAAAATTCTCAGTAGCAATTCGAACTTAAGAAGATAACATTGGTAAAACTTTCGTGTTTTGAAAAGCTCGTAAACCCATTGATCCTGCGCCTGAACTGTCGTCGACCGTGTCGGATATCCAGACAATGAGAATCTGGTAATAGAAAATTCACACTTGCAGTTTATCCTGTGCTGTTAGCTAGTCTAGACTATTAAGAATGATCGCGGAAGAATGGTGGCAGAAATCGATCAGGAGGACAATAAGAAACAAACGAAGAACGATAATTACTGTTATAATATATATGTTATGTGCTCATATGTATCCCATTCATTACATTTCATCTTTATACGTTTTCTTACTTAACGAATGGAACCTTTCATTTAGAATCTACACATCTATATATATTTATATATAGAATTAGACCAAGTAAAGATCATCGCTTTGTGACAAAAATGCCAAATTTTGCAGCCGTATTGAATGGGATATAATAAAATTCTATGTATTGTGTTGTATCTGTGTTCATGACAAAAGTATTTGACGTTTCGTTTTGTTTCAGCTGGGTGTTCGGAGATTTTCTATGCAAGATGTATCAGTTTGTGCATTCGTTGAGTTACACAGCATCGATATTTATACTAGTAGTGATTTGTACGGAGCGATACTTCGCTATCATACACCCTATAACGTGTAAACAGATCCTGACGTCAACGAGATTGAGGGTAAGATCATGTTTATAATATATGTAATAATTTATTATTGTACTTTATTTTTAAATTAATAGTTAATTTAAAAAATATATATTTCTGTTCTTGTGATTTGGTTTGAATGGTGTGTTAGCTAGTGTAATTATACTCACAAGGGTATTTCCCATGGTTGGTGGCATGTTTATGGTATAAGGAATGGTTGATATTTTAGTTACAATGATAAGGTATAAATTCGATGGTGAACGAGTGTTCACGACCTGATGTTAAGTACCATCAGGTGGTCAACCTTGCTAGAAGGCAAGGTTTTATATTAAAACACAGTATTATAAGTTTTTTGCAATAGCCAATTAGTTATTCATTATAATAATATATAAGTGTATTAACTTAACTACTGCTTATGTTTTATATCACGTATTATTAAAATTGATTCGCTTGTGTAATCATCTTTTGAGCCATACTAGTCAATAGCGCAATAGTTTAAAAACTCGTAAGTTCGCGTTCGCTCCTAACTCCTTAGGCTATTGTCGTATTGTAGGAGTAAATAGCAATATTTGTATTCCTTAAGAAGCGGGCATTGCTATCATTCTATTGCTATACTATTACATACATATTGTGTTCATCGGCAAAAGAAAACACCGCCAGAAAACGTTTTATTGTCGAAAAAACCCGAGATACCTGTCATCCTTATGGCAGTATATTGGATGTTTGATAAATTCAACGTCAAGTCACTATATGTGTTTTCGTTTATCTAAAAATGCAGGTATTAACTACTTTATAAATTGATTTTTGAGTCAGAAAAACTGCAATGCATACAAAACTATTGACAAAATTTGCATAATTTTATCGGCAACATTTTCATTAGACAAACTTATTTAGGGCACCGGTAAACATAGCCACTTTATAAACAAATGCTTTTGTATTTTGTTTTTGAAGAATAGCTTATAATTATCCATTAATTACAACGCATAGTTAACTAAACGATAAATAATTTTTTTAATCATTAGTGCAGCACCGCAAGGCTATTTGTCAAAGTAAACAATTTTCATTACAGATTGTGCTAATAAACTAGAGCAGTATTAATTACAGTATACCGAGCACTCGTGAAGTTTATTCGCTGTATTTAATGACGCTGAAAACGGATTGCAAGACGCGTCTCCAATATCGGATCCTCCTCAACATTATTTATAAGTTTACTTTCTTAAAATCTTTCATTTCGAAGCAGATGTCGCAAGATGCAGCTTTCTGTTTTTGTGCAATTCTTTAGTAGCGCTTTTTAATAATTTCAAATAGACGACATGCCGCGAGGAATGCAATAACGATATTGCATAAGTATTGTTTTAATCCTGATTCTTAAATTTGCTTCCGATTTCTTTACACAATAAAAGACACAATGTTACTTGTAAGAACCTGTCCTGACAACATTTTTTATTTTATTTGATTCATAAAGACGACGGGGAATGGGCCACATTTTTGGTAAATGAAAAGTAAAAAAAATTAACAATTCCTAACATTGCTAATGTATGTAGTCAATACCAATGTCGTTACACTTGCTCAGCATCACCACCCACCACCACTACAATAATAACAAGTAATGACGATTGCCAGTAGATTGAATGATGAGTGGGTAGCTCCTACCCAGACGGGCTTGCTCAGAATCATACCACTCAATAAGTTTAGTAATAGGTAGGTATCGTTCATCCGATTTTCAACAGCTGTACACTGTCTCGTCACACTTCTTACAGCTGTAAATGGCTTTTATATTAAGGCTTCTAGTATACCATCCTCGTGTTATTTTTAATCCGCTTTTGGGAGCGCGCGAGTCTTATCGTATAATAATAAATTTATTGAAATAGTTAACCTAAACCGGGATTACATTAATATGGAATATATATTGATCAATAATTGCTTCTAAGTTAAATATTAAAAGTCTATATAATGAAACGATACAGACATTAATAAATTGAATTACTTAACTAATTTTTAAATCGTAGTAATATGTATATGTTGGAGCTTTACTTCATACAAATAAGTGTATTTTTTATTTATGATTATCATTGCTACCAATTATTATTAATTCGGTCATATTTAATATTTGGTGAAATAGACTCTATTTCACCAAATATTAAATATGACCGAATTTTTTTTTAATATTAGAACATATTTTTACTATTTAAAAGTTGTTGTAAATTGTGTCGTGTCGTCACTGCTATAAATGTTATAAAGACACTGTATTATCTTACTACTACTGTGAAATTCTACGAGTTGTTTTTTCATCTCATAATTTAATTATCGTCATTTAATTTAAGATAACGTCAAGAAAAATAACTTAACTTTTTTTTGTATTCGGTCAATACGTCATGCATAACTTTAACAGCAATTTTACATAATGTTATATTACACAAAAGGCTTGTTCTACTTCAGAGAATGTTCGGAATTAATCTCGCCCCCGGACTCCACTGTGGTTTGGCGAGAATGCCTGTCAGAATTTTTAAGATTGGTAGTTTGCTGTTGTAACTGAAAACGAGGTCACTTAATAAGATCAACATTAGGGTAGTACTTATATCATGAACAGACGAGTTATCTTGTGCTCTTGTGTATATTTATCATATTAAGACAGATAGCATTATCCGATTTGAAGGAATTACTAAACTACCTCAGCATACAGCTTGTAATAGGAGTGAGGACGAACATAGGCCAGGGGATCAAGATCGATTCTGCGACTACAGGTGGCCTTGAACCAATGTGATAATTATGTTACCGACAAAACTTTATAGCGGTCAATATTACTTTAGATCGACTAAATAAGTGAAAATACTTTTGATTTTGATCTACTTATTAGGTATACCTAGTGGTTAATTTATGTTATCCGTCTGTGTATGTGTATCTCGGACTGAGGAGCATGTATCGTGCTCACAAAAATAAACTTAACCTAATCGATACCACATCCAGTCAACAATAATTTTATCTGGGAGTTATAGCAGTAACATATATACATACAAATGTACATACAGAATATGCAAACTTATTTACTTATTATTAGTTTTATTAGCATCAGAGTTATATTTTTGTTTAAATACGCCTAATCATAAATATTCTTACGCAGTTGGTGATATTGGGTGTATGGATAACCAGCGCAGCCTACAGTGCTCCTAAGTTTATATGGGTGGAGACGATAACGAACGACTTAGGCGACGGGCACATGGAAACAATTTGCATACAACACCGAATGAAATACAACTCTGAAATATTCGACATGGTCAATTTTGGACTCCTCTACGTGACACCTCTGTGCGTGATGACGGTAAGTCTTTATTTAAGAAACTGGCTACCGAATACTTTTATGCGTAATTTCCCACTGCTGGGCAAAAGCGAGGAGGTTTTCCTCTTGTAGATAAATTTTGGAGCTTAATCCACTACACTGCTCCACTATAGATTGGCTGATCAGTCACAAATGACAGAATTTCATCCGAAACATTGAAGATTATTTATAGGTTTTCCTTAAGTTTCATTATTCTTATCTGGAATTGTAGCCACAAACTGGAATCAGGATTAACGTGTTCCAACTCTTAGACCATCTCGTTTGAAATACTATTACCGATATAAAAAACAAAAACATTTATTTTCTCCGATCCGAACACATTCCGAGCTTTATTGAGCAAATAAAATAAACCAACTTAAACAGTTGCTTTGCTATTATATTATGCATGCAACGAGAACGGGTATTTCCGATTCTTATTATTGTTACTTCGGGTATTATGATTAATTTCTATACTGTCTATCCCCAAGTTAATATACATGAATTCTAAATTGCTTAAATCATTTTTATATTTTTAATATATTATTGTTGGACTAGCTAATCGTTCTAGCTTCGTACGGAGCGGTACGAAACGTTAGTAATTAATTATTTTACAAGTCATGATTTTGCTTTTGATAGATGTAATATTTGTTTTTGTTAATAGTAAATATGTTATTATATATATTAACGACATCAATTATATTAACTCTTATATACGTTTCACAGAAATTCGTCCATTACTAGTAAGTTTTCTCTAGAGGTAATTTTACCAATACTACGCGAATTAAACACGTGATAAATTGCCTTGATTTAAACGTACCCTTCCGGTTTGATCCTCGCATTCTCTCACATTCATCTCAACTGCATTTATAACAATTTTAAAAGCGAAATTGAAAAATAATTCAAAATACTCTTCAAAATAATCATTTTGAAACCAAATAAGAATAAATTAATGTTACAAGTCAACGTACTTAAATAAAAAAATCGTAAGAGAAATGTGTAGTCTGTCAACGTCTCATGTCATCGATCTTTCATCTTTGATTTCACTATATGAATGGAACGTTGTTTCTACGAGAAAGTAAAAGAAATAAATCACCTTTATCCTCTTGATTTATTCAGTGAGTTTATTTATAATTTTAATATCTTCATTAATTTAAATAAATAAGCCTTTTCTAAGATTGAGTCAAAAGGTTTTTTTATTCAAAGCTTGAACTTTGTAAAAATGTCAGGCTTTTTTCTTATACTTATCATATCTTTTTTTTATTAATTATGTATAAATTCTTCTTTTTAAGTATAATTACAAAATTCTGTGTTTCTGAGCAGTAACCTATGTATTTACCTTTGGCTTATGTAAAGGCGATGTGAGTCGGAAAGACAATAGCCCAAGGATCGCATCTCCGACTTTTACATCGCAGGCGAACCGTAAACTGTAGCGCTCTCGGCGCTTGATAGCAAAGCAAGATTCAATATTATTTTAGCCAAGTTGCACCTTTCATCGTAGGGGTACCTACTATACGTAAATGGATGATGTTGTATGGGAAATGCTAATGGTGCGTCCCTATGCAAACATCATCGGTTAAATTGGCATAAAATTTCATCGCCTGTACCCACTAAGCTTTGTTAACTAATTTAAAAAAGCTGCCCTTTCAATATTGAAGACGTGATTTTTTATATACATGATATTTTTATTAATAAGAATTATTTTTAATAAGTATTTTTATAAAAAATTTTAAATAAGAAAGTGAGTTTCTTTGTTTATTTCTTTATTCCATCATTAAATAATTCTCTGTGTTATATGAGGAGCAAGATTTCAAAATATTTATATACATCCGTAAAACTTAGATTTAATAATGACTTATAGAAGTAATAGGTATCAAATACAGGGATTATGGTTATTTACGAACCTATTTATTTACTGTGTACACCAAATTTTTTGACGTGAAAACGTCAAATAAATCGATGAACGCTGGCTGCATGCACGAAAAATTGTCCCGTTACACTCATTGTCCCTTTACGTTAATTGTCCCGTTACGCTGATTGTACGCTTGCGCCGTATCTATCTCTCTTTCACTCGATTGCAGTCATTTCATCAGTGTTTTGTTATGACGTTGTCACGTTAAACTAAACCGTTCGTAAACCGACTTTACAGACAACTATTTTTGGGTAAGACAAAGGTTAGTCCTTAAAATAGTCTCAAACCACAATATCTTGAACCATTTTAATAATTTTGAAATTGTCAACTGGTTTATCAACAGCACATTTTGGGGACAGAGCTAGTACTTAACTAGAAAAATTTACTGAGGAGAATGTACTATAATAAATCCTGTAAATATTATTAAAATACGAAGACTTATAAATTTAATTTTTTAAATTTTTTTTAGTTTGTTTCAATGGCCGAATATTTTGCTCTTTGACGTATGAATTGTATGATAATGTTATTATATTAGTTTTCCCGTATTTCTCCCAACTTGGAGCAGCGTGGTGGAACTAGCTCTAAGCCTTCTCCTCAAAAAAGGTGAAGAGGCCTTAGCCTTAATGGGACCTTCACAGGCTGTTACTTTACTGTACTGTATTTAATGTCACCTTAACTATTTTCTTTAAAACTAAAAATGTTTTAAAAATTTATTTTTACTATTTGTTATATAAGTCAAATTTACAGGTCATGCTATAAATAATTGCATATAACACTCAGCCTTAGAAATATAAAATATAGGGACGACATTCTTTTTTATGATAAAACAATGTGAGGACTCTGAACTTTATTTAATTTTATCGTCTGCGTATATAAATTAAAGTGTATGATTCAACAGATGTTCCCGTGCAACGTCTAGAACGTAATTAAAACTTAACTTCGTTGATTTAATTAATTTTTAGAATGTAATGAAGCAGAATAAGTTAATTTTAAAACAGATGAGAAGACGAACAAAGAACAAATGTATTGTTTGAATATTTTATATGATACACTTATTATTAGAGATTTCTTTTTTGTGACAATAAAACTGTATTTAATTTCCGTCAGACCGAGTTTTGGCCACGGCGACCAATGTTAAAGATTAGCCACCTACGCAGGAAATAGTATAGCATTAAGGCCAGATGGTAATCTGATAATATCAGAGAGAGATGAGACCAACAGCTTTACGTGATTTCCGGGTTGCGGGGGTGTGTTACTTCGACAGCTTCTAATATTTTCTTAACAATAACTAAATGACTTTAATTGTTTAGACCTTGAGTTTTAGCGCATGCTACTAGACAATAGAGCCAATTAGCTGAGCTTAGAATGGATACGACAGCAGCGTAATGGTTCAGGTATGAACTTGCTATATATACGTCCCCTAAGGTCCTTTATTCAGAATTATGAAAGCTACTATTTATACGGGATAATTGAACAAATATTGACGTGTACATAATTAATGCATTAATTCATACTCTTGTTTACCTGATTTACATACTCATTATATTTTTATTAAACTACGATAACTCAATTGTTATATGAAATCATAAATTAATGAATGTAATATGGTTAAAAAACGCAAATTGCTTTATTAACACTTAATTTTTTTTATAATTACACTTAAATTGTAAATAATATGTTTAACATTCATATCATAACAATCATAAACGAAAATTATTCATGAATAGGTTTGTATATTTTGCAAGTGAACAGCTATAAAATAAGTCTAAAAAATGCCAACGCGATTATAAATTTCATATTGCAGCCTCATTACTCCCGTGTACATATTATGTCATTTATTTGGGTTCGAGAGGATATATTATATAGATAAAAAGAATTTAAAAGACCTCTAAGGCTGTTTGCCATCCTCAGATTAATCTTTCTTCGAAATCATACCAACCCGCTCTCAACACCATACAAATGGTCAAGGGACAAAAGTATTCAATTAACTAAGTTTCGTATGTTGGCTGTTTAGGAGTTCCTTTGTCAGCCTTGACATCCATGTATACGGTAGCCAAGTAATGCAATTAAAATTGGGTAATCAAAATTAAATGTGGATACAAACTGTCATGTCTACATCGTTGACTGTTGACGAATTCCCCCGTCTATCGTGGATGAGGAGTCAGATAATGCTTATAAAAAAAAAAACATTTTCACCGCGGTATAAGCGGTTCCAATATAGTTTCTTAGATGTGAACTAAACAGACTAAACAGTATCGCAAGTTACATAATAAAAAATAAAATATTTAGAAAAAAGAACAATAATTTTATTTAAACGATCAAAATAAAACTGCTAAAATAATATATATTTATTAAAATAACAATTAATTGTTTATTTTTGACCTAAACACATTTTGATTGCAATTCATCAAATTTTATTCAATTCAATTTCAGTCTTGTGACGATACAATGCCTAACTACGTCATATATTTTTTTACGAATATTTACGATGCTACTCGGGCAAAGCCGGGGCGGCGGGTCGCTAGTTTAGAATATATCAGTGAAGTGTTAGCACCATTTTATATTAAAGTAATTTTCTTATAATAGTTGTTATTACGTAAATAGATAACGAACTTAATATGGGGGTCATGCCTCAAGGTTTTTATCGTCTTTCCTTTGGGAAATTATCCGACAAACTCTTAGAAAACCTTGTTCTTAAAATTAGTGTAATAAGTAGCGACTAAAACTTAATGTATAAAACTGAGTTTAAGTTTTATAGCGAAAAAAAAATTGTCATTATCAATCATCAATATAATAAAATAATCTTAAGGAAATTATTATTGAAGTATAAATAAATGTTTTTTGTTTACGTAATACATTTAATGAATTCAGTAAGTTATAAAATATTCAAAATGTTTATGAAGCCACAATGTTCCACATTCATATTCTAATCGAGTTCAAATCACGTTTTGCTTGAAAATTATACAGCCTTGAGTTAAAATTTCAGGTTTTAGAATTACTTTGTTATATTTTTATTACGTAAAATGGTAATGTTCTGTCTAGTTAACTTATAAGTCTGTTAACTTTGGATCGGGTCATTAAAAGTTCAATGGGCTTATCAATTAAAAAATTCTCGGTAGAACTCTCACACACACTCAACTTATAATCTCCGGGTGAGGTTATAAGTTACACTCAACTTTACACTTTCATACCCAGGAATGCACATTTGCAAAGTTGCATGTTCTATTGTCTTATGTTTTTGTCAATGTCAATCTTCGAAATTTGATCTAGATTAATCATGTAAAATCAAGTCAAAGATTTGTTTTATATTCTGTTTTAATAGGAGGGTATAAATCAAATCTTTGACTCTCAGTTCTGTTTCTCATCTGTTTCAGCGATGTAATCATTGCTATAGTAATTAATCAAAGTAAAAGACTTTGTTAGTGAGTAAATTTTAAATTGAGGCTATTGAATGAATGTCTTATTGAGTTTAGTTCTCTTCTGCCTAAATATTACGCCTTTGTAAGTCATCCAAATATTTTATTAAAAATGACAGCATTTTAATCCAAAACAATTTATACATTGATTAAACAGGACGCATATTTTCATAAAAATCTAATAGAATTTTATATTTGTATGACGTATACAAAAGGCAACCCGGGCTCTACTTTTTAAGATTTCTTCCCACTAACCAGTGTATTATAAAAGTAGACTTTCAAAGTTAAGGCATTTATAACAACTTTTTTAATATAAAATGTGTCTCTAAAGTAAAAAACGTACGAGTAGATTAATTCTCTATGGATTATTATAATTCAAAAGATTATACTTTAGTTTTTTATAGAATGAGTAGGCGGATGAGCATATGGGCCCCCTGATGATAAGTGTTCACCAACACCCCTACACATTGGCATTGTGAGAAATGTTAACCATCGCTTACATAACCAATTCGTGCCCGTAATTACATTTTTACAACCGGTTGGCGTGGTTGGTAAGATACTTGCCTTCCGCGCCGCAGGTTGTGGGTTCGATTCCCACCTAGGACAGACATTTGTGTGCATGAACATGTCAGTTTGTCCTTAGTCTGGGTGTATTTATCTATATAAGTATTTATTTATAAAAGAAAAGTCGTATATCAGTCGTCTGGTTTCCATAGTACGAGCTCTACTTAGTTTGGGATAAGATTATTAAGTTCTATGACTTATTACAAGAGACTAGTACATTACAGCCACATCGATTACAGGGTAACTGACCAGAAGATACAAGTACACATATATTTGAAAATGTTGGGGAAATTCTCTAGACGTCCGAAATACCAGAAATTATGAAATATAGTTAATAACGATTTATAAAGGGCTTTATTATAATGTGATAAATATCGTTTGTCCATATTTTATTTAATTTACATTAAACATTACATTTATATTAATAATCACCTTAAGTAAAATGGTTTGTATTGGCAGTAAAAATATAACGTCCCTTTTATTGTAATTGACGTTTTTGCTAACGTTTTAAAATGACCGGGACTGCAAACAGATTAAAAAAATTCAATTTTCAATTTAATCTTCGAACATGTAAATCCTTTTAAATACTGATACTTAGTATTTTTTGATATAATAAAATAAATTAAATATACTAAAAGAATTTAATAGCAAGACGATAAACACTGAGTGTAATCTATTTTCTTTTATTATTATCGCTACGAACGAATGTCTATTTATATCAATAGAACTTTCATCCTATTCAAAGAACTTGTTATATGTTTCCAAGCAATTCAAGTTTCGGCTTTGGAGGCTATTTTCGATGTACTGACATTATAGAAATAGTTATATTATGACTAAAATATAATTTATTGTGTACTGAGATTGAATTTTATCGAATAATGATAATCTATTATTTTGTAATTGTAACCAATTTCCTTATTACAGATAATTTGAATATAACCAAAAAAATATGCCACGTGGTCTCTTCTTAAGGATTTTATCCCTAAGCTCCGGTTTCCCGTTCCCGTAATATCCCGGTTCATGTTTTTTTTTATTTATCCTTAAAGGAAATTTTCCTCAGTTCCGAGTTTCTGTCTCTCTCAATATGTAAATCGAAGCTAGCTTAATGCTAAGTACTTATCTATGTACACTTAATCCTTTAAGCATTGAAAGAGCATTAAATCTGTTAAAGTTTTGGCGCTAAGCCAGCTTTTGCTTTGTCGCGTATATATCGGACTGTAATTAATAACGAACCCTGCAAATATCAAGTTATGGCATTAACTAGGAAAATTCATGACATTGAGAGAATTTTTTATGATAAAAATAATAACTGTTTCGATTTGATTTACTGTTGATAATTAAATAATAACATCTAACTAATTATATTAAAATAATATAGCTTACGTAAAGCCATTAGTTATTTAAAGAAATTATAAGTTATTTAACATCATATTATAAGAAAATATATTTTTCAAATATAAGTAACATGTTCCTAAATAAACTTGTAACACAAAGTTTCCGAACCGCAAACTCTCATACATGGGGCAAGGTATTCGTTGCTATCCTAAAATTCCGTAAATATTTACCAAAATAGTTACTGAATCCTCTTAACGATATACTGTTGTTGTTTCCGCAATACATTCGTCAGCTTTCTCCATAATAGTGCCCGGACCGTTGATTATCTATCCGACTACGTTGACCTAATTAGTCGAGATTGGCCGAATATTGATATTCTGCCGAATATTCGGTTAAAATGCCGAACGTTCTGCCAATATAATTCCTTTACAAGCTGACTCTGTATTTGTTTAACGCCTAACATCAATTTCATCAAGTAACAAACAAACAATATGGCATTTCTAACGCTACTTATGCGAATTCGAGGCACGTGCACTAGCACAAAACAGCTTATTCCGAATTTAGTCACTACGTACAGTAGTGTATGTGTATATTAATAACAGCCTGTGAATGTCCCACTGCTGGGCTAAGGCCTCTTCTCCTCTTTTTGAGTAGAAGGTTTGGAGCTTATTCCACCACGCTGCTCCAATGCGGGTTGGTGGAATACACATGTGACAGAGTTTCAGTGAAATTTGACACATGCAGGTTTCCTCACGATGTTTTCCTTCACCGTTAAGCACGAGATGAATTATAATCACGAATTAAGCACATGAAATTCAGCGGTGCTTGCCCGGATTTGAACCCACGATCATCGGTTAAGATTCACGGGATCTTACCACTAGGCCATCTCGGCTTCTGTGTATTACAACACATAATATACTACTACAAACGCCAAAAACGTCTCCAGGTTGATTTATGAGCAGCTGAGTCATTGACGACGCTTATATCGCTTATTTATATTATTAACCTAAAACAAAATTTAATTTGCCTGAGTGAGTTAGTATTTTGTGGCTTAATGTAAATGTATTTTAACATATTAAATACAAATTAATGCAACGGGCACATTTAGGTTAAGTATAAACAAAACTTAGATTACAATATTCCATGCGATCTTTTTTCAGCTCTTCTATATAATGCAATATAAACAGGTATTAATACACTATTTACTGGTGGTAGGGCTATGGGCTGTGCGAACTCGTCTGCAAAACAGCTGTACCGCAAAATATTGTTGCGTTGCGAACATCTCTCATTCATCATCTCATCATTTACCATCAGGTGACCCATAAAATGCTCGTCCACCTTCCTATGCAATAAAAAAAAGTGGTTGTTATGTGTTTAGCTCTCCTGAGTCCTGACAGAATTTATACAATTTTAAATTCACAACTATCATAAACACACACATATTAGTCTCAATATAATCACAAAACAAAGACTCCCACCGCACTACCTGTCTGTATATTTGAATGCTATAAATTAAAAAACCACCGAATATGGATTTCTCAAATGACTGATTTATGGGAAAGGTTAGATGTATAGTTATATTAGTTAAAGATTTCGAAAAAAAATCATGCTGACTAGAAGCCATACTGGCAGGCGCCGCGTAAACCATTACACTTAGATGTTTTACGATAAAAACGTTTTATATGTATTATGTTACGACCCTTAGTTTACCTGTAGCTGGTTTGTTTTTGGCAGTGGAAGACTTGTATATTGTTGATATTTTTATAAATATATATTGTCTCCATATAGTGTATCGATATATCAGTAAACATAATTAAATAAAAAAAGGAAAAAATACACTCAAAACCAACTCCTGTTTTAAGTCAGATAAACTTGATCGGTGATTCACATACTTTTTAATAATAATCTGTAACCTACACGGTCCTAACAGCGGTTGATTTAGTTGAATTTCAGTTAACCAATGCTGTGTCTCTTTCTTTCGAATGTCAAATCAATAATGACTGAAAGAGCGAAATCTGTTATTATGTACCCTTTAACCAAAGATTTTAAATATAACCGTTAGTAATAACGGTTATATACACCCAAAGTAACAAATGCTTCCATCATACTGAGAGATGTGTTTTTTGATATGTTGACATCTAACTACTAAGATTTATATCATTTAATTCCTACATTACTTGTCTTTGAGATGCAACGGAATGTTAAATAGCCTATCAAGAAAAGGAATCCTAGCTGGTTCAGTCAAAACAGATGGGTATCTTATCTTTGATATAGATCTAGGCGTAAATACTAATAATTTTGATTAATGGCATTGGTTAAAGTAGTATTAGTAAGTAGTAGTAGTAGTAGCTCACTGCCTCGTTGGTCTAGTGGCTTGATATAAGGTCGCAGACTCGGTGGTTCTGGGTTAAATTCCCAGGTCGGGCCAATAAATAGTTATTGGGGTTTTCTGTCAGAAAATTCTCAGGAGTATGGAAGTTGGAAGTGTGTGCACTCCCGTGCCTCGGAAAGTACGTTAAGCCGTTGGTCCTGCGCCTGAACTCTTTGCGGTCGTGTCGGATTATGAGAGCTAAGGAAAAGAGAATGCACCTGTTCTTGCGCATACACTTATGCACTATAATATCTCCTGCGCAATTGGCTAATCTCTCTTGAGATTGGCTGCCGTGGCTGAAATCAGTCTGGAGGACCTTACTAGTAAATACTAGCCCAGATTATAGCATTTATAGTTGTAGTTGTATAGCCCAGTGAAGTATTCACGTATTTAAATCCGAAAAGACACCGTTAAGTTTTTCAAACGCAAAATTTATGGTTTCAATTTATTTCAAGTTCGAAAGTTAATCTAAGAAAAAATATCGTTTGAGTGAAAAACCCTGGGAGATAATTGTGCTCCAATCCCTAAGGAGCAGCAAGGCACATTAACCTCCTTATCCTTCTTAACTTCATGTTACCGCAATAGGAGATAAATTAATTTGAAATTATATTATTTACTATATTATTAAATAACAATTTATTAACATATAACTATAACAAATTTTGTTGACGTTAAACTTATAATAAAAAAAAAATTAAAATAAATAAATAAACACAATATGAATATGAAAAAAATATCGTGTCGACTGATAGCAAGGATAGCAGGATGCGCGGAGCATTTTCACGTTGAATCACAGATACTGCGAATATTCCGCCTTAGAAGGATGAAATTGCAATTCACATATTGCAGGTTCTGTTGACAGTCTAAACTTATCGTTACCAATACTAAACCGAACGAAGGGATTAAAATCAGATACAATTCCGTTGCTAGAGCTTAACACAAAATAGATAGGTACACTTTAAG
The DNA here is from genome assembly GCA_963151315.1 of Nymphalis c-album. Classification (NCBI taxonomy): domain Eukaryota; kingdom Metazoa; phylum Arthropoda; class Insecta; order Lepidoptera; family Nymphalidae; genus Nymphalis; species Nymphalis c-album. The sequence goes on along the minus strand of OY720590.1, from coordinate 7,310,144 downwards.
AAAAATACTGATATTTAATTTAATAAAGCAATTTGTACGCAGTTGTTGCAAACTATTTATATTGTTTGGAGTATATCTCAGCCATAACACTAATAAAATATTATTTGTTCCTATTATAGATAAATTCTTATAATAAATTTTCTCCATAACATAATTTGTGTATCCTCCAAGAATTTAAGTGAATCGACTTCTCATAAATTAAAGTGAAACGCATAGCTGAAACTCTCGGAAGCTTCTTCGCGTGACGTCTTTGAACTAGTAAGGATTATTTTACGTAACAATTTAATTTATATATATTTACTAGTAAATTGTTATAGGGCTATACTTTAAGAACAAACTCGAAGTTCATAGCAGAAAAAGCTCGTAAAAGTATTATGCGATATTGACTATATTAATAATAAATAGAAAACTTGTTTCCATTGGTGGCCATTTTGCTTTTGACTGCAGTATTTAATTGCACTGCTTACAAAAGTGCCAAATAAATAATGCTTTTCCTAGGTCAAACATATTTGGAGACTTAAGTCCATACTCGCATAATTAAGGAGCTCACCATAGCCTGATTTTGTACATTTGTTGGACTGTACGGTGATACTTTAGTTTTACGTGAGTGACATTTCTGATCGTTTTCTGCTAAAATAGCTCTACTTTTTCTAACGGCATTCGTTACCAAACTAATTCAACTTCACCTTATGTTTTTTCAGATATACAAAGTGAAGTCGTTATTATTTATGTGATAAATTAAGATGACTTCAATTTTTTCTGTGTAACCCCGACTAGGTTAGTACTTAGTACTATTACATACGTTTCCGCTGTACGCCTATATTGGCGATGATCCTTTCTGCATAACAAACACATTGGAAAAAAAATACTCTTATTTAACAAATAAAATATTCTGTTTTCTCTGTATTAAATAATAAAGAAAAACCGGCCAAGTGCGAGTCACACTCGCGCACGAAGGGTTCCGTACCATTATCTATAACAACGGCAAAAAAATCATGTCTGTTGTATTGGAGCCCAACGATAATATTTATTTTATTCTGTTTTTAGTATTTGCAGTTACAGCGGCAACAGATAGAATCATCTGTGAAAATTTCAACTGACTTACTATCATGGTTCATTAAATACAGCCTGGTTATAGACGTACTGACGGACCGCGGAGTCTTAGTAATGGGGTCCCGTTTTACCCTTTGTTTACGGAACCCTAAAATAGAATTAATTAAATATAATATAAAGATACAAATAAAATATATGTATATATATATATATATACTAAGATTGAGTATCATGTAAAAGTTTCTCCTCGATTAGATTGATAGTTATCGCGAGTCCAGAAAATACTAACAAACTTACAAAACTTTTTTTTCACGATTTACTTTAGATATCACTAATGACTGTATTTATGTGAGTTGAATGGTTAAAAGTTTTTTTAAACAGAAAGGTACACTTTCCTTTTTAAGTCATATTTGCCGAGAACCCCTTTTGGCATCGATTTAAATAGTTTCTATTAATTTAAAGAGAGGAAAAGAAAAGAGGAAGGGAGGAATAGAGGCCTAGCCCAGGAGTGGGAAATTCAAAGGCATTTTACTGTTTGCCGTTAGAATATTTATGATGAATTGGTACCTCCCAGGTGGGCCTCAAGTGAAACTTTCAGTTTCATAAACATACGGGCAAATCCCTTGAACAAATCCCTTCTCTAGTTTAGAAAGTGTTATGTTTAATATGCCGAAAACGATTCCCTAGGCAGATTACTGATTGAGGTTAATTGTTACTGTTATATATTATAGGATTAAACAAAGTATTCTATAATAATAAATAAATATTAAAAAATGCAGTTCGTTAGTATTTCTAGGAAAGTTAAAGACGTCTCTCGACTGTATTAAGCTCCGTTGGAAATGTAATCTTGTTGTATGTAATATTCCCATGTATTCCCATGCGCTTCACTTACACCTAAAAATAAAAGGCTAAGATCTTAAGAATGAGCGAATGGGTAAGAATTTTTTATCATAATAATTGTATTAAGTTTTGTTTTTACCTCTCCGGTTCTGTACTTCTAAAGGAATACTTAAAACATCACTTCGTTGTCTTGCCTGTCTGTCAAGATTATGTTTCTGAGGAACGCACAGAGATAAAACGCTGATCAAAAAACGCCGTCAAAACCATACTTTTAATTTAAAAAAATATTAAACAAAATATCATAACTGTAACCGTATAAGTATTGAAAATAAACAAGCTTAGACATTTTATAAAAAGAGGAAAAAGATATAAAATTATATTCATAAAAGAAATTAAAAAAAAAACGAATATTCGAATAAAACCGATAACTTTGAAATTGAATTTTCCGATAAAATATGAGGCAGGAAGGATGCAATACGGAATATGACTATGTTACATTTTTAAATAGAACGCTTTGAAAAATAGTTTTTCAAATTCTCGCTAAACATATATTACTAAGGTACATTTAAAATCAATTGATACAGTTATCTACTTTATTTTATTCCCATCTCGCTTGCAATAGCGCAGCGTAGTGATCCAACACAAGGTGCTTATGTATTATTTATTTACGAAACATTGCTGTTTGCCGAGCTCGGTTTCCAGTTATATTTTAAGTTTGTAACAGCTATTGATCTCTTCTTGTAAAGTACCTTTCATATTAAAATGAGATCGTAATCTATATAAATAAAATGATAGAGGTCTGCAGTTGTGCGCGCAACACGGAAAATTTACTAGATAGATTTCAATGAAATTTTCTAAATTTTATTTCTTGGCCCTTATAAAAAAAATTTATTGCATATCTTCATTTAATAAAAAGTTATTAAAATTTCAAGAAACACCGATTTGTATATGCACTGTGTGTTCAGTGATGTATGTTTAAATAAAGTATATTTTTGCTTGCGATCTTTTTGATGTTTTTTCCTTCGTACTTTGTTAAGATATCAAGAAACGTGGACGAATTCGCGGGTATCAGCTAGAATTTAATATTTTTAGTGCTCTTACAATAAATGGAATAATTGTTTAAAATTATGGTGGCGCTTTGTGAAAGATGATCTAGATAAGTTATTTATACTACAAATAAAAAGTTTTGTAATATTTCGTAATGCTATTCCGGTTGGAAGAATAAATCAAATCATCCCAATGATGTCACTTCAAAATGAGACGTTTTTTATGGGTAAAGTAATTATGAAACAAAGGCCGAGTTAGTGACTCATCGCGAAATTATCAAAACTAATTTTCAGCGGGAAATTATCAGTACAAAATTCAAAACATTTGAGTGTATCCAACACTGTGTAAAAGGGTTAAATGATTGCTCCCGGCTAATTTACGCGCAAACTGTAGCGCGGAAAGTTGTCAAATTATTATTTGTAGTCGTTGGTTAACTATTTTGATATTTTCTGTTTTCAATATTTTAAATTCAGAACTGTGACGAAAAGTTATCCAAATAATTCTCAAAATGATTGACTTACGTGTTGTTGTTTATTTCCACGATCTTTATCTTGTTCGAATAAAAAATGAAATGTACAAGCACGGGCCACCTGATAGTACGGTATACATACCTACTACATAGCATAAATATTGCCGTTGTATGCATTCAATATACCGCAAACCCCCATCCATGACATCCCCTGTACACACACACACTTCAAACCGGAACACAGCAATACAAAGTATTGATGTGTGATGGTAGAATAACTGATGAGGATACACAGTTGAGCTTGCACAAAGGCTATCCGTACCAATATAGATTTATAACTTTAAGCCTACTGAATGAGAGTTAATAAATTTTTCATGAAAAAGAAAAAAGGAGCACGAAGCTATTTCAGGTAAATTTTTGTTTCTAAGTTTTTGTTCCTAAGTTCGTAATATTTAAGCTGGTTACAAATTAAATACTTGTGACGTGTCGCGTTGACAAATGATTGACGTTCGTTAAAAAAGTCATGTTATATGTTGTCTTAAACTAATTGCTTCCTTCCGGTTTTACCCGCACTAAGCGCTTCTACTCAGACCTTTAAAGTTCTAAAGTTAAATCTTGCAGGAAAAAAACCTTCCCATATTTTTCACATAAATATTTTATGACCCAAAAATATCTATTTACTGTCAATTTTCATTAGCATTATCTATATATATCAGAACTTGCTTCCTCCTTAAAATGAAGATGTCTACTTTTCTGCATATATTTTCCGCAAAGTTCGACGACTCGATAGGCTCTTATTATCAATTATTAAGTAAAAAAAAAAAACAAAATATAATTAATAATTATTTATTTTACAAGGACAATATTTTATTACCCAATGCATAATCTTTTATATGTTACTCGTTAATATTTTATATGTATATTAAAATAAAAAACAAAAAACATTTTAAAAGAATATCACAATAGACCTTCAATACTCAATAGATCGGTGCTCAATATAATGCATACTTTATACTTGGAGTCATTTACACGAGCAAGGACTGACAAGTCACGCTTCTTTTGTTGCGAGGGATATTTATTATTGGTCCGTCGCATGAATCAAATCCCTAATAAAATATATTTAACATTTAACTAAGCCCTTCCAAATACCTTACATACATACAAGATTCATTGAAATATGAAGTTTCCAATAGCATATCAATTTTACAATACAATTGCTAAAAAACTCAGTCGTAACGTATTTGTACAGGTGCTCTACACAAGAATTGCGGTGGGCTTGTGGCAGAGTTCGCACGGACTCGGGCAGCTAGGACAGGGGAAATGCTGCGCAACGCAGTGCCCACGCGTGGACAAATCAGTTGCTGCCAGCAGTGAAACCCAGAGGAATCTTGTAGGAACATCTGACGCAAAGGTAACTAAATTAACATTAAGGCACTAAAAAAATTCTTTATAAAATAAATATACGTGAACATATTAAGAGATAGGACACAAACAAAATATGAAGCAAAAATAGACCAGTCATTATTTATCAAACGACCTCTCCGAATTGTTTCCGTGTGAGAAACTTTCAATTCGAGTGTAAAATCGGCCATTATTATGCTACATTTCCCCTATCGTCACTGAAATTATTTCATGACGATGAAATATTAATTGAATTTTTTATCGTGTTAGATTAGTGTTCAGTAAATAAATTTATAAATTACTAGCTGTGCCCCGTGGTTTCACCCCCGTATAATTAATAAAAAATATATAATGAATAAAAATAAGCTTAGAGCCTTCCTCGATAAAAGGACTATACAACACGAAGATAATTTTTAAATTGGAACCAGTTGTTCCTGAGATAAGCCGGATCAAACAAACTAATTCTACAGCTTTATATATTAGTATAGATTTATCTAGCAATGAGTTTGTTTGTTTAAACGCTCTAATCTCAACAAACTCTGAATTTAATTTAATCTTGTAAAATGAAAGATTTTATTTGAATAAAGTTTATTTTAATTGATTTTATCAGCGAGCTGAAATCCGGGAGTTCGAGTGTATTAAGCCGAGTCTAGAAGTTATAACACGTGAATCTTAAAATGTGTTCGCCGTTGACTGCTCGGTCGGGCGTGTCCCTATGCTTACTATGTACTGTTAGCGGAAAAAGTGTCACATATTGTTTAGTACCACATCTCTCATCTTTTCCCCACACTGATTTATTGAGTGATAAAGGAGTTACGTAACGATTTAGGCATATTAATATTATATATACTTACCTATACATACGTCGAATATCGTAGTAAATGATAATGCTTAATTATTTCAATATTAAATATGATAAAGTAAGTTGAAGGTTTCTTTGGTTTCGTAATATTTAATATGACGATTTAAATAAATAATATTTCGTGATAGATGTCTAATCATAAATAACAAATATGATAATAAATAAATATGTTAGTAGCCGAGGTGGCCCAGTGATAAGAACGCGTGAATCTTAACCGATGATCGTGGGTTCAAACCCTGGCAGGCACCACTGAATTTCATGTGCTTAATTTGTGATTATAATTCATCTCGTGCTTGCCGATGAAGGAAAACATCGTGAGGAAACCTGCATGTGTCAAATTTCATTTAAATTCGGTCACATGTGTATTCCACCGATCCGCATTGGAGCAGCGTGGTGGAATAAGCTCCAAAACCTTCTCCCCACAAAGAGGAGAAGAGGCCTTAGCCCAGCAGTGGAGCATTCACGGGCTGTTACTATACTATACTATAGATGTCTTATAGCCCAAATATCATCATGTTGTTTAGAAGAGGTAAGCAAGCAAACAGACATTCGCGATAAGCGTCTTTAATACACATACGATACGATACATATTTCACAATTAATTTGAATTCTTAAACAATTAATAAAATAAAACTAAGTTATTATATATAAGCTAACAAAATATGTAATTTCGTTTTTATAGCTTGAAGAATAAAAACGGTCATTCGTATGAAAACAATAAGACAGTATCAACTTTTTTTATGGGTCATCTGATGGTAAGTGGTCACCAACGCTCATAGACATTGGCATTGTATTAGAAATGTTAATCATCACTCACCAACCTTGGGAACTAAGATGTCAATAACAAAAATTTTAACAAAACAAAAACCAACTTCAATGGAAAAACTAATTAATATGCACTAAAAAGTAAAAAAATAATTGCGTATTCTTCTATAATTTGATAATTAACTTACTATTTTCTACTCATCAAAATGTAGGTACGATTTTGTTGTGTGGTTAATAATGTAGTTATAATTATTATTATTTTTGGAGTCGATGTCAGCCAAGGTGAGCTTATAACTACATATGTGTTGTGTCGCACGCGCAACTTAACGAGGCGAATAAAAGTCAATTTGTAATGTGTAAGTTTTTGTTTGTTTTTAAAAGATGTATTATTATAGCTAGGTATATTATAATGTTTCCTTGGCTGACATCGACTCCAAAAATAATTATTATTATAACTACATTATTAACCGAAAACTGGACCAAAAAAAATGGGACCAATTGGGAAGCACCAGCTTTCAAATAAAAAAAAACATCGAAATCGATTCATCCAGTCGAAAGTTATGACTTTATGAGGTAACAACACCAAAAAAAATCCTCCTTTTTTTGAAGTCGGTTAAAAATAGTTTCTTTAACACAAAATAATAACGAATAAAATAACTAAAGAAATGAATATTATAAAAACCGAGGTCTTTATGTTCCAGGTAAAATCAACAGTAGAAAACTCGACGACATTCATACTCATTGTAATTTGAATAAACTTTCTTCATTAAAGTTGATAACCTAAATTTTGTAAAATATTCCTAACGAATCTACTAGTACGATTATATATTAATATTAAATAAGATTTATCATTGAATCGATTTTAATATTAAAACGATTGTTTTACACTTACAATATTACATAAATATTTGTTAATATAAAACTGAAGGGACATTTCGCTTCATAATTGAGATAAATCACGTATTCGTTTGGAAGAGACGAATAAGCGATCATTTATTTCTTATTAAGATTCAAGAAACGCTAGCTGATAAATTATTTATTCAGGAAGGAACATGTTTAATTAGATACTTGCTGAATGTTTATTATTCTATATGTCACTGTGAATTTATAAGGGCCGTTACTTCTTAATAAATCTTTACAAAAAATCGATGATTTATATTTGGGTTTGTCAAGGTATTTTTAGACAAGCGTTCCTTACAATAATACAAGAACATATAAATTGTATGGGTTTCAAAAGATAAGAATTGATAATATCAACTGTTATTGTCTTGTTGCTGCTCTTTCTTATCTTTTCGCTTTGTAGATATTGGATAGTAAATGTTCATCTTAATTGACGATCGCTGGTTCAAGACGCGCAAACTCCGACGAGCTTTCATGTGATTATAATTTATCTCGTGCTCAATTGTGTATAAAAACGTCGTGAAGAAAATTAAACTGAACGTGTCGGACGAAAATCTGCCGCATATACTTACAAACCAGTATTTGAGAAAACGTAGTAGAGCAATCTCCGTAATAGTAGAGACAAGCTTCTGCCCAGCAGTTACATTACAGGGCTTGCTCGCTAATTTACTAACTCGGTATATACTATTTGGTATTGGTAACTACTGCTTAAAACTACTCTCTTGCTTATAAAACATTTACAGGTAAAAGCTATATTATTCTTGCTAATCTGGACTCATTATGCATATTTTTGTTTGCTGCAAAAAGCTAATTAATGAAAATCATTTTATAAATTAAAATACTTATAACAAAAAAAAAATGCGTTTATTTTATGCATTTTTGTTGTTTTAACATTTAAATAGTGACCTTGGAATAGAGATTATTATGTAAATAACAGTTGGTGCCTACTATATCGCGACGTAAATGCAAGTGCATTAGTTTGAAGTGCAATTCGTTATGGCACATAAGAGAGAGAGGATTAGCCGGTCGCAACCAAGTGGGTGACTAATAAATTATTCAACAGTGCTACCATTTATATATATGATTTTAAAGAAATTTGCTTAAGCAAATAGAAAGAAAACAAACCTTGAATACCAAGCGACGGACAGATGATAAAAACGACAATGACAAAAGGTTTACATGTAATTTTTTGCGATAAAAAGATTGTACAAAATCTCTCATCTGTTGAGCTTAAGCCGTACACGTTTGGATAAGGATAATGCGTGTAGCTTTTGTCGTAACATTCGGCTAACCAAAATCTATCTGGAAAAGGCGATAAGCTTATAATTCTTTTATAAAGTTGAAAATGAGGACGCTCTTTTTAAATCCTGAATAATTCAAGCACCAGCAAACGAAGAATAAAGAATATATTCTTGCATAATAATACTGAAACAACTCAGTCACGACTGTCTTACAAGACTGCTGTTTCATTTATTTTAATACATGACCTAGTGGTTTATCTATGTATAAATGTTCACGATTCTATTGTATGTTGGTTACAAGTATCTACTTAAAATGGTTGTAGTATGAAATCTATAGTATCACAATATTATGCACTATTTAATACACGAAGAATTACAACGTTTTAATAACCTTTTCACAAATAAATGCTTGAAATTTATTTTGTTAATATTTTTTTGAAATAATCATATAACATAATATATCGTTGGTCTAGTGACTAAATATAAGGCCGGTCCTGTGCTGGTCCTGGGTTCAATTCCCAAATAATAATTATTATATTAGCAGCCCGGAGTCTGGAAGTTCCGGCCATGTTGGATTGCCGTCCCATCGTATTATGAGAGCTAAGGAAAAGAGAGTGCACTTGTGTTTGCGCACTAACTTGTGCACTATAATATCTCCTGCACATTTGGCTAATCTCTCTTGAGATTGGCCGCCGTGGCCGAAATCGGTCTGGAGGATCTTATATATTAAAATATCGATACCACTATCTAAACAGCAATGAAATATAAATTAACAAAGTAAATCCTAAGGTCGTTCAATAGGGTTTTCTCGGAGAAAATTAATTAAAATGTAAACAATGAATAATCCTATTGAAACCATAGATTGATAAATGATGATACCTACGGGGAAACAGTTTTGTATAAATTATTGCCCCCTGAGCGCACTTAAATACGATGAAGTAGTTTCTAAGACAATGAATATTGGCGGTTTAAGTGGTCAGAATACTATGCATAATATAAGTATAATACTATACTGCAATTAATATGTATAATAATTTGCCGGGTAATATTGTATGTTAAGCTGAAAATCAAGTTTGACTACGGAAATTTAATGATAGAGTTTTGTGCAACTCAGCTATTCTGCTACACTTGTTAGGTTTGAATGGTGAGTGAGGCAGTATAAATGTAGTCACAACTCAGGTTTGAATCCCCAATCTTCAGTTAAGTTTCAGAGCCATCAATGATCTACTTCAAATTTAACAAATAATATTATACTATTATGGCTTAAGCTAGTTATTATACAATAACTTGCTTAAGTTCTTTTGTAGAAATAACTTTAGACGAGCAATTGCATACAGTATTTGCCAACATGTTCACAATGACTCGCATGACACATGCGTGTCGCTATTACATATCTGGAACGCGAATAAACGTAGAAAGCTCTATTATCGCCACGAATTAAAAAATAATGTGTTTTCTGCGAATGCATTTAAAGGTTCTTTGATATAAAAACTTAGTTTTTCATTACCACTTAGGAATTTTGAATAATATTCTTATACAGTACTCAGTCTCTGTGAATATCAGACAATTTTTAAAACATTCTGTGAGTTCTGCTAGATGTGAATTGTTTTCGTATCGCCTAATTGTTGCTGGTAATCTAAGGTAGTTGATATAGATGACAGTAATGGTCGCATTTATGTTAAGCGTATAAATAATTATATTATAAGTGATTTGTATTGACCCAGCAACGACGCAGGACTAAATAGCTAACACCATAAGCAACAACTTTTGTTCAAGGAATTCGGACATATCTCAATACATGAAAAAAAAAATGATTTCACAAGTGTTTATCGTACCTACTGTCGTGATATTTGTAGGTCTATATTTCATTCATACACGAAAGGACGAAGCGACGCGTCAATCTTTGCGTTGCGCGTAGATTTATAAACGTACAAGCGGGAAATTAAATTAATACTTATTTTTGTATGAAAATAAAATCTAAAAAATTATCAGTCGTTGACCAAAAATTGTTGCTTATGGTGTTAGCTATCTAGTCCTGCGAGGTGTGCTGGGTCATTACAAATAACCCTGTATATGTAAATATTCGTAATTTTAATGAATTATTCTTTTCACAGAGAAAAGTAACAACACCACCGAAAAGTTCAAAATCACATGAAACTCGGAACTGTCACCATTTGAGCCACCTCTCCCGAAATGTACTGCGCGCGCGCCGCGGTGTCGTGCGCATGCTTATTGTCGTCGTGCTAACCTTTGCCATATGCAATCTACCGTTTCACGCGCGCAAGATGTGGCAGTACTGGTCGAGTGGCTACCAGGGCACGAGTGACTTCAGCGCTCTTTTAACACCGCTGACCTTCCTGATCACATACTTCAACTCGGGAATCAATCCGCTATTGTACGCGTTCCTGTCCAAGAACTTTCGGAAGGGTATGCGAGAACTCTTATTTTGCAACTTTCCCGGGAAGAGGAAGAGTGATAATTTAATACTATTGAATCGCGTCGGTGGAATGGGATTGCGAAGGAGCTCGACGCGATCCACGCGCGCCAACTGCAGCACGGTCACGATGGCTCCCAATGGGGAATCATGAGGTTTACATCGCCGCAGGTTTCTCTATAAAATCGAAAATACGGACATTTCCTGATTAACGGAGAGTACCGACGAGGTAACTAGTAGCAGCTTTTGTACGGTCTCAACAGTTTCTAGACGAGATTTGTACGATTAAATCTTTGTAATGAGCCGACTAATTGCGAAAACCAAAGGACAATGTTGAATTAGTGATCTCATGAGCTTAACATAGTACGTAAATGTTGTGATTGATAAACTTTATTTACGAGCAAAAACCTATTCGTTTATTTTTACTATTGTATAAATTAATTAATTTATTAAACTTCGATGTAAAATATTTATGTTAGTATGTAATATTTATTATCTATTAAATGTAAATATTTATATTGAAACTCTTCATACAAATTAAATAATAGGAATATGCTTGCAAATATATTTATGTAGAATAAAAATGTATCTATAAAAACGTTTTAGTAGTAGTTAAGTACATATAGTAATATTATTAAAATTTATTACACTTTTTACGTAACAAAATACTACATTAATAAGATTTTTAAAAATTCAATAGACGCAGTTTCAAGTGGTACAAATATGTTTATTTTAAATAGTGTTTGTCTTTGAACGTAAAATTAATTTTGATGAACCAATATTGTGAAATCGCTTTTATTAATATTAAGAATTTGTTACAACAATAGACTTTACATCAGTGCAAACATTTACCTCTTCACTTCACTCATCCGACGCTCTTCCTCATATTCCTTCACTCATCCGATTTTATTACGCTTATTACAAATTATATATTATATACATTATAGTTATTTATTCAAATATATACATTGTCCTCATACCAATATTGCTTCAAGTTACGGAAAGACACGAATATCCTTTATGTTTTGCTGAAGTTATTTAAACTGACATTTGTAAGCCTTTGTGTGAGAAAATTGAATAATTCACTAGCTCGCATATTTTATTTTCGTACTTCACGAAGTCTTGGCTTTCCTTGATATCACACCCAAGCTCTGGCAGCTTACACTTGAACAAAATTGAATTTGCTTCTTTATAGTAACGACGTCGGTAAATTTATTTTTGTTACACTTTTAAAACTCGAACGGTAAGTTTGAAATTATATTGACACAGGCAATAATTTAATTGTTATTTATTATTTTATTAACTTATAACCAACTTTTTTGCAAAAAAAATACAATAAAATGAACTATTTGATGAAATTAATACATTTCCATCAATTAGCAAATCAAACAAATACTCAGTCGTAAGGTTGTTCAATCTTCTAATTTCCAAATATAATTTAATTCAACAAAGACAAGTACATCGACTTCAATCATACTATTTAAATATTTACTTTATATAGATCAAGTCACGATCTAATTTTAAATATATTTTTATTAATAAGACCACAATTTATTTTTAAGTTTTCTACTTAAAAATACTCTTAAAATAATAATGTATAACGCCTGTATGCTCGAAATTATTTCACATCAATACATAGTTTGTTAAAATAAAATTCTTATTCTGTATCATATTTCTGTGTCTAGTAATAACTAGTTATAAACATAAAGCCGACAACCACAGCTGTCAAAGGCAGCTTAATAAGAAAACCTGTTGAAAAGAAAAATATATATGACACGAAAAGTGCTCAAGACCTTCGTCGCGTGAACTTTGACAAGGAGATAATTTTGTACCGAGAAATCTTTAATTGTGTGTAAGTTTTTCTAAGCATATGCTTACCTTGGATCGAAATTGCTGTCGTTTTTCATTAAAATAAATTCAGTTATGTCCTCGTGGTAATAGAAATAAAAAAGGTAACTATTTTATATTCTTTAGTACTACGAAATTTCAAAGTTATAATATGCAGATGAATTCAGTAATTTTTTCTTAATAGATGAAATAAAAAGACAAACCCTTTTTTATTTATTCTTATGAGACATCTAATATTTTATTACCTACAAAAGAAAAAATAAAGCAAGCCATCGACTATGCGTTAAGCTTGTGAATCGAGGTACACAAAACTATAGTATAAGTGGTCGAACTTATGACTTTTCTAGTTACTACTTTAATATCCCAAATAAGATTGAGAATATTTTTTCAATTAATTATTGTATGTATTCTTCAAAAGTGTCTATAAATAGCTTGTTCTTAAATATATATTTACGGTCTAATTCATAATATGTTATCGGCGGCTTATAACCTCGCTACAAGTATTAAGTCTTAAAATGTCATTCATAATATGTCAAAAATTCTTACAAGTTCTATAGCGCAACGATAAAGTTATACAAGCTAGGACCCTACTATAACGCTTCGATATTAGCAAAAAACTTGGTCAACTGACGTTTGCAATTGACATTTGATTTCTATCTGTATTTTCAAAAACAAAACAGAAGTACATTTATTATTATTTTATTGTGTAAATCAACTATATTTTTTTTATTTAATACTTATTTTATTTATATTAAAATTACATATATATGGGTGTTCGACTGTGCTGCCATCTGGTTTCAATGTAAGTAACATATTCAATTAAATCTTTATATCTGTAAAGTGCCATCTATTAGCTAATTCGGGACTTAAATAACAGAGGAAATATTATTAGCAACTTTTTGTTCTAAACAAAATGTAGAATAATAAGTTGTAATTAATAATTTAGAATCAATTCTAGATAATACCAAGATTAATTTTCTTATTTAAATCATTTTGGTATGTAGAACGCATTAAGCTGGTCACTAACATAATACAAAATAGTAAATACATATAAAAAAATAGCGTCTTAAATGTCGGCAAAACTGTTTTCGTAAGTTTGGAAGTAAAATTAATGTGGATTAAAGTAGTTAAGTGAAATATTGTTGTGTTACAAATGAAGATATATTAATCAACAACTGTTTGTAGTGCATTATATAGCGGAGTTATCAGCAAAACTCTTGGAATATTGAAAAGTATGATTTGTTTACATTTATTTCTATTTTCATTGGAATAGAGTATATAACGTTAACACTTGTTCTCCGGACAGATTACTATGATAAGTAACGAATTAAAAATCATTTTAACATTAATTATGTCTGTAATAAAGCAATCAAGGGATTATTATTGATAAAAATAAAATTTCCGTAGTAAGTCTCACAGTAAAGGTTTGAAAATATCTTATTTCTTTAGACGATCGTTGTTAAGTAATGTTGTATAATTCAGTTTATTCCTATTGAGTGTCTTATTTTCTCATGGATCCTTGAGATAATTCTGATGAGGCGACGACATATACTACTTTTCATTTTAAATATATACTTATATAGGTAGATAAATAAGTAAATGTAAATGATTAAATAAAACAAAATAAGATTTTATTTTATAATATATTTTTGTAATATTAAATTTTCTGTTTTAAGAGTACTGCCTTTAATATCAAGTTTTTACTTCTAATCTTCTCATTTTCCATTTGAATTGCATGCAGTTCCCTCTAGTATTCAAGTTCAAATGCAGCAATTTGTTCAGCAGGTGATTTTAGTCAATTGATTAGTGGATCTGAAACACTGCAAATTGAAATATTTTAGTATTAAAAGAACATAGACATTGTAACCTGGGTTTAAATTACATCTTTTTATTGATATTAATATACTTTTTTCTTAATTTTTCTAGGTTTTGGACCCATTTAAGAATTTGCAGGCATGGCAGGCGGTGATGGATCCAACAATAGTGAGAAGGTATTGGAGGAGGTGGTGCCGCTACTGTGTCCACAAGTACTGAAATAATAAAAATGTATTGATAAATAAAGTGATTTCTGTGTGTATTAAAATTTATACAATAACATACTGCTTTAACATAGCTTGTTTTGTTTTCTTTTCCACACTCATTCTAAAAAAGATGATTAAATCAATTGATTCCATTATTACACTACATCCATAATAAAAATATTTGAATTATACTTACCATATCATTTGAGTTACCGCTGATGTCCTTTCGCCGGTTCTTCTCAGGGCCGGGTATTCTTTTACCAACCGATAATAGTACCCAGTTTGACAATCAATAAGAAAGTGTAATATTGTATAAAGTATTTTGAGTTTGAATTAAATTTTCCACAAGTGGAGAGATGTAACATTTCCTGTAAAGATGAATTTTCATATAACAACACAATAATATTTCTTAAATAACTAATTGCAAAAAGCATGAGTGATTTGTATCTCTTTATCAAGATAGAAATTCCTACCATGTAAAAACAATGGGATGCAATATAAATTACATGATTTATATTATCAGAGTCAAATGCATTCTAGTCAATAATGAACTCGTTAGGTCTTCAGATCCTTTATCAAATCTATTAAGAAAATTTTAGAAAGCAAAAACAGTTAATTTTACAAATGCATGCATGAAAACTAGTGAAAAATTATTGACTTGCGAATATAACAAAATTGTAACACTAACCTTATCTTCCTCTAGCCAATTTTCACTTCTCGGCCTTTTTTGTATTCGTTTTCATTTTAAAACTTTCCTCGACAATATAATTATTATAATTTGTTGATACGATTAAAAATCATAATAATGACACAAGATGTTTGATATTTTTTAAATTGTACACAGATAAAAACTCGGTGAAACCATTCTCTATCATTCAATTCATTCATTCCATTTTACCATTTTTTTACGAAATGGCAATCTTGTGTACGATAATAGCATTTTACTTGTCGGAGGTTGTTCAAATGATTTTGAATTGAAAATGTTATCGAACGTTTGATAGGCTATAATGACGTTTTAACAAATATCGGCTTACACCTTCGATAGGGGTTTTATTATGAATTAGACCGTTATTCTCTTCTGATATTTATGTTATCTTCATTGACAGCTGAGATTGTGTCAAAATATTTTAATAATCTGTGAAAATATATTCATGTTACAACTATTAAATATTAATATGTATTGAATGTTTAAATAAAAAGTTATTGTAATAAAATCATTATATGCATGTTAAATTTTATTGAATAGTGTGACGTAAAATAAATAATAGCTGAAGGTTATTAAACGTATATAAGCCAAAGAAATATTTAGTTATATTTTTGTAATTACTATTCAATTACCTTATTAACTTGTAAACCATATCATTAAACATTCTTACATTGATAACTATAAATATAAATTGGAAATTAAATAAATACTTATTCGAATTGTTTTATTTTTATTATACTTGTATTTATTTAATTAATGATAATTTTTTTACTTATAAAATAGAATCAGCTAAACAATATCAACTCTTAGTATGTTATTTTATTATCACACATTATTGATATTGAAGTGAAAACCTCTTTAGCATCATTGTGATTTGAAAGTCGATGAAACGAAAAAGCTACAGTAAAAAGAGACAGACACATAAATTCATCAGATTTAATGTGGGAGAAAATGAGATAGGAAGCATTATACATTATACAATTTTTGAAGGTTCACTTCTACCACGTGTGAATTGCACACAGATTTTTTTTCTTATTAAAAAATATTTTATGTATAATTAATTTTATCAATACTTTTAACAAGTATAGAGATTTTTTTTTAAAACTTCTATTTATTTTTACCGATTATAAAGCTCATTTCTAAATTTATTTTCTATATACCCATACAAATCCATTATATATAAACTTCGTTAACAATTAAATAAGTAATTTTGAGTGACAATGCTAAAAGCACTCTTTTAAAGAATATGAAATCAAAAGTTCCTAGAGTTGATTGAGAGGCGTGCTAGGAGGCTGATAGGAGACGACGCGTTGGTCGAGTCTAGGCTCGAAAGTCTTGAACATCGACGTGTAGTTGCGTCGCTTTCGGTTTTCTATCGGATACATTTCGGAGAATGTGCTCAAGAATTACACAAAGTAATTCCACCCGCTCCCTTCTACTATCGAACAGCCAGGCAAACGCGACCGAAGCGCCACAGGTACACAGTGGAAATTCCCCGCCTACGTACGAAGCGCTTCGAATCCACATTTTTCATTCGCACTGCAAAATTGTGGAATACTTTGCCTGCGACTGTATTTCCCGATAGGTACAACGTGGGTGTCTTCAAATCAAGAGTTAACAGGTTTCTTCTAGGCAAGCGTGCTACATCGTAGACTGTGTCGTTGCTTACCATCAGGCAAGACCACAGTCAAACGCAAGCCTATAACGGGTAAAAAAAAAAAAAAAAGTTGTCCACGTAAGCGTATACATATGTATATCCATTATTAATTACTAGAAAATTGTTTAAATTCAAGTTGGGTTTCTCAAATTATTTGAATCTTTTGCATAAAAACGCTATAAAAACTAAATTCTAACTGTACGGAAATAGTTTCAATTCTAATAAATTTAATTATTTCTTTGTATTCCAAATCTTTATTTAAAATTATTTAATTTAAATTGTTTTACCAGCCACATAATCCAGACAATGCGATTACAGTAAAGTTTTTGTATTATAATAAATTAAGGAATTAATTTCAATTTCAATTAAAAGATTAATACGAGTTTAATGTTTTGTATAAATAACATAAAGTTTTATAAAGATGCTCATAATCATAAATAATTACTTAATACTTTTGTTTATTTTGTCTATTTCGTTTAATTTGATGTATGTAGGCACAAAGAACACATTTTAAACTTATAATAAGATAAAGTTCTTATTTCTCAAATATTTTCTCAGATATTTTCTTAATTATCTCAATGCATTGTTTTATACTGATAAACAGATTTGCGATTTAAGATTTCTTAGTTAATAAAAACGCCGTGAGGGTTTTTTTTAATTGCCGAAATGGTTTTACTATCATTTTTAATTTTCGAATGTAAAAAGTAATAAATTTAACGCCCACTGGTAAATAATAATCTTTTTTTTTTAATTTTAATGATAGAAATTAATAACTTAGAATAATTCAGTAGCTTATAGCTGTCAACAAAACATTTATTCGTCCTTTCAGAAAACCACCTCTGAAATTCAACCTCGAACTTTCATTAGAAGTCTTTTGTCTTGCGTCAAAATGTTCAGTAGACCAAATTTTAATAATATCAAAATTGAGTCACAATGAGGCTCTCGTTTGTGTCATTATCAATTTGTTTTATATACATTCATCACCTGCTTTCATACAAAATAAATTGTTAAATCCTTGTACCTATTGTATGTAGTAAGCTCTAATAATTGAAATTGACAATGTGAAACAAAGGTGATAGAAAATCAAAAATTGTGTAGTAAAATCATTTTATCGGTGGTAGAGCGTTGTGTAGGACCTGGTCTTGGTGATATTGGGCTCGTATCAGATATTCTATAGCCCAGCAGCAAAACTATTTTTTACTATTTGTCCGCTCGAATAGTGAGTGAGCCATTGTAAAAATAATTATACACTAAAACCTTCCTAAAAGTATTTCTCAAATTCTATTGACGTATCTCAATGTATTTCATTAATATAGCTCACTTCTTAAATAACTTTAAACTAAGATTTTGTAAAGCACTTTAGAATCTTCCTGTAAAATCAACACGCGACTGAATGGCATTAAAAGCGAAGGTCTCCGAGAAGTTTTCTTGTAATTTGTTAAGGAAGTCTTATTCGAACAGAAATATGAGAGAATAAACTAAATCAATACTTTGGTCAAGCTTTAAAATTAATGTAAAATATAAATAAAATACTTTACCTTAAATATTGCAACAAATTGTTTAGTAATGTTTGTTTGTTTGTTTAGGTCAAACCTTGGAATCCGTATTAGAACACCTCTTAAACAACGTAATTAAAATATGACATGTTTATGTAGTTTTTGTTATGCATGGCAATGTATTTTTATGTTATGCATGACCTGATTTTATACCCAGGATTGGCTCCAGACCATCTCTAAGGGAAAGAGACGGGAGAGGACTTACCCAGCAGTGAGACATTCACAGACTATTACTTCACTTTGTTATTTATTTGTTAATATTTATAATTAACTTCTTTTGCAAACAATGTAGTTAATACTGCCAAAATACATCATCATTCGAGTATAGCCACAGTTTACAGCTAACACTAACAACATAAATCCTCGAGTGAGAACCTAATTAAAGTGGTTTGAACTTCGTATTTATTTATATGTTAAACGGCAAATGTAGGGAGAAAATATAGCTAATTGAGTTGCAAGTTTCATTTACTTGGAAACTCGATCGAATACGTGTTGAAGAAAGTTTTTTTTAAAAAAAGCTTTTAATCTATAAGTGGATTATCTTACTTCAATTTAATTATTTGATTTATTTAATATATAATCACTGACTGCCTCGTTGGTCTAGTGGCTTGATAAAAGACCGCCGACGCGGTGGTCCTGGGTTCAATTCCCAGGTCGGGCCAATAAATAGTGATTGGGGTTTTCTGTCAGAAAATTCTCAGTAGCAGCCCGGAGTCTGGAAATTGGAAGTGTGGTACACTCCCGTGCCTCAGAAAGCACGTTAAGCCGTTGGTCCTGCGCCTGAACTCTTTCCGGTCGTGTCGGATTGCCGTCCCATCGGATTATGAAAGCTAAGGAAAAGAGAGTGCACCTGTGTTTACGCACACACTTGTGCACTATAATATCTCCTGCGCAGTTGGCTAATCTCTCTTGAGATTGGCCGCCGTGGCCGAAATCGATCTGGAGGACCTTATTATAATCACTAACTGTGTGTGATGTAATTAGAGGCGCTCAATATGTTTTATTTTCGACGGATATTAAGTTGTTATATAACTTTTACTATATTTATATAATTATGTAATTCATAGCTTGTAGTGTATATAATGTATATATATAAGCCAGTTACTAGAAAAGACTGTTAATTACTAAAAATTGAATAAAAATCAACGTGTACTTTATACAAAATGCGTAAAAAACGAACAGAAGTGAAACGCGACTGTGATTATATTATTATTATTACTATTTAGATATAGAATACACTTTTTATAGTATAATTAGGCGGACGGGCAAATGAACCTGATGGTAGATGGTCACCAACGACAGACATTGACATTGTAAGAATTGTTTACCATCGCTTACATCGCTAAAGCGCCAACAACTTTTTTGTGAACTAAGATATTATATCCCTTGTGCCTGTAAATACACTGGCTCACCATTAAAACCGGAACACAACAATACCCAGTACTTTTGTTTTGCGGTAGAATATCAGATGATTGAGTGGTCCATACCCAGACGAGATTGCACAAAGCTTTACTACGGGTAATATTATACTTACTACTTTTTAAGGCTAAAAAGTAACCAATATATTATGCAGAATAGTATCTAAATGAAATGCTTAAAAATAATTCAATTTTATATATTTTTTTAAATGTTATCATAAAATAAATTTAAATCTAGTGATCCATAAATCCTGAGAACCCAGACGTGCCATTGTATGATTTTAAGGGCTTAAGCATTTGAATTGTGTAAATAAAATTATATAATAGTAAGAGTTTAGCAAAGTAGAATAGCTTATTACGTTAAACTCTCAACGAACGCATTTGTAAGTTAGCCAAAAATATGCATCAGTTTCGAAGCCTAAATATCAAAAGCGCTCCTAAATTGTATTACAAATTATTTTTTACTACACGCTGCTTACAGTTTTGTATTATAAAATATTTGTTTGCAATTTGACGAACTGCTTCTTGGTCTAATCATGGTGTAGGTCAGTCAACTCTTCATTTGATCTTAGACAAAAGACCGAGAAGCAAAAAAAAAAAAGTAAACTCTATGTATGCATATGCATTTGCATGCAGTATGCATTTTGTGCCTCGAAGATTTTGTCATAAGGGCCCTTTCTACTTCGTGTCTGATTAACACAGAGGACCGTACAAGAGTCCCCAGCTTTCCTTCAGGAAGTAAACAAGGTGGTCCAAGTCACTTTCTACTGTTGATATCGCAACGGAGACGGAGAAGAAGACGGAGGAAAATTTGATGGTATTATAACATACTTATATTTATAATAAGTCATTTATTTTTATTTTTTTTTATGAAATATGTAGGTGGATGGTCAAATATGAAACCTAAAGGTAAATGTTTACCACAATATTAACCATTCCTTATAAGGCGCCACCAACTTTGGTAACTAAGATGTTATTATATCCCTTGTATCCTATATACACCACTATGTACTACATTACTATAAGTGTCTAGACGTACAGGTTCTAATACGAAATAATTGTTTTATATAACTGCGTACACAACCACACACACCACGCTCACACACATAGGAAAAAAAGTTTGAATTATGTAATTTAAGAATTTTTCATGTTTATATTTTAGGATATTTTTTTTTTTTTTTTATTTCATAGGAAGGCGGACGAGCATATGGGCCACCTGATGGTAAGTGGTCACCAACGCCCATAGACATTGGCTTTGTAAGAGCTGTTAACCATCTCTTACATCGCCAATGCGCCACCAACCTTGGGAACTAAGATGTTATGTCCCTTGTGCCTGTAATTACACTGGCTCACTCACCCTTCAAACCGGAACACAGCAATAACAAGTACTGCTGTTTTGCGGCAGAATATCTGATGAGTGGGTGGTACCTACCCAGACGAGCTTGCACAAAGCAAGTGAATGTGTTAATTAGTGGATGAATTAATTAATTGTTGGTAGCTTTTGTTTGTCGTTGTGTGTGTCGTTTATTTAATTTTCAATAAAACATCTTTCTGCTTTACTGTTATCTGTTTTCTTGTACCTGTAAAAATACTCTCTCAGTCACCTTACAAACTACATACTATGATACAAGTATAGCTGTTTGGCAGTAGAATACGTTATGAGTGGATGGTACCTACCCAGACGAGCTCGCACGTAACTCTACAACTACATAAATACTCAGATTTTAATCGTCCGAAAGCCATATAACGTTTAATTCAAAATACATCGTGTAAATATTGAAAATAATATGATCCCTCAAGCAGAAAATACGCAATATATCGATAATATTCCGCCTGACGAAAAGCGTATTAATTAAAATATGTAGTCTTTGTGCGCTGTAATCGGATTACAGGCAACTTCGTCATACATTTTTGTAGTACTTAATGATAAACCTAGTTAACGAAACTTTTAATACGTAATTTTATCAAACTTTGATTTTAAATTTAACATTTTAATGTGAGCTAAAGGCATTTAAAGACAAAGAAAGAAATAGAGCTGGATTTTAATAAAAAAGTAGAAGATGCGAATAGTTTTTGAAATCAGATGCAAGTTTAGTTATGTAATATAATTATATTTTATTAAAGAGCGTATAGGCTTTCTGTTGTGATGCCGTTATTGTTTCCCTCTAAATTCTGCCCTGACTATTGATTACAATGTTATATTTGTTTACATGTTTAATTACAATCAAACAAGTACATTTTAATTGAGAATTTAATTTTATTTCAACTATTAATTACTTTTTTTCTTCGACAACTGTAAAACTTATGAAATGTATATTTGGGAGACATGTAAATGTTATAAAAGTAACCACTCAGAGCAGGTTTTATGATAATCTGCACGTCCTTAATAAAACATGTTTAGGTCACGTCAACTTAAAGGATGCCGAGGAATAAAACTAAAAATTTAAAAATTTAGAAAAACTTGGATCACTAATAACTTTTTATTAGTGATCAAAGATGAAAAATAATAAAATTTAAATGCAACCGCTTTGAAGCTATACTGAACCCAAATCAAAATGGTTCAAATCGCTCAAAAATAAAATGTTACACCATTTTATGTAGTACTAGTGTATATTTTTATTTATTAATTTAGTTTAATTTTATTGAAATTTGGTTTGATGGGTGATTTGATTAAAATTTAATTGATATGAATCCAAATTAATTTGATTAAATTTTGTATTTTGATTTAATTGAAATTATTTTATAATCTGTTAAATAGTATTATGGTAATTTTTGTCTTTTTTTATTTATTGTCTTGTATATGATCCTTGTTTGGTCGAAATAAATGATTTTATTGTTATTATGTATACATAAACGAATTAACAACCCACGCCTTTTTAACTCAGCTTAATTAGTATAATAAAATGTATTATTATCCCTGAGTATCATCATTATTTTATATACATTTAATTATTATACATTAAATATATATATATACATAATAATAAGGTCCTCCAGACCGATTTCGGCCACGGCGGCCAATCTCAAGAGAGATTAGCTAATTGCGCAGGAGATATTATAGTGCATAAGTGTGTGCGCAAACACAGGTGCACTCTCTTTTCCTTAGCTCTCATAATCCGTTGGAACGGCAATCCGACACGACCGGAAAGAGTTCAGGCGCAGGACCAACGGCTTAACGTGCTTTCCGAGGCACGGGAGTGTACACACTTCCAACTTCCAGACTCCGGGCTGCTACTGAGAATTTACATAATATTATTTACATAGTACATGTATATGGTATTGGTCTTTGTTACCTGAAACTGATTGAAATCCAAGTTAAAACAATAAAAAATTAATGTTACACATTCGCATTCGAGATTTCGAGTCTTACGCTAAATAAATCCAATATTTATTTTTAAAATTCTGTATTCGATTTCTAAATTCTTCGTGTACGTTAATTTAATTTACAGGATTTGGTCACGACTTCTTTCTGTACCATTCCAGGTTTAGTATTCGGCGTGAGAATAAAATATTCTATTAAGGAAATTTGGAAAATGATTTCAACATCAATTATCCCTAATCTATTATTCCTAATAGATTGTCAAAAGAGATTTAATATTTATTCGTATAATTTCATAATGTTTTGCCCGTGTTTTTTAGCTGATAATGTAGCTTTCCATTCGTGAAAGAATTTTTAAAATTGATTTGTTGGTTTATGCATGAAAGCGTAACAAACAAACAAACAAACAAACAAACTCACATTCTCATTTATAATATTAGTTAGGTTTTCTTTTTGTAATGAAGTAAAATATGATACACTACTAGATGTCGTTTGAAATTCATACTACACATAAAAGTAAATACTGGGCCTATAAATGTCCCACTGCTGGGCAAAGGCCTCCTCTTCTCCTCAACACAGGTTGGTGCACACTTGCATAGCAGAATTTTGTTCTTCACAGCCACTGTGCTCTCCCTTGATATCCTTAGATAGACGTAAATGTTATTTAACCTCCTATAGTATATTTTACCATCCATCACATCCACCATAACCCTCTCATATATTCATTAAAATGATTAACTACTATTAAGCGAAAAATATTTTTTTTATTGAAAAATGATTATTGATTCGTCTCCGTTTATTCTTATACGAAGCACGCTATTAAGTCAATCATACAATCCTGAATGTAATTATGACTTTCTTTCTTAGAAGCTCAGCTAACATTTTATTGTGCCTTGGCATGACATTATCACGTAGTTAGAAAAGCATTACAACTGCCCAAACAAAAGAGATGTAGAAGACGACGAAGTGGTGGATCAGCATAACGAAACTCTTATCAGGGGAAGAATTGCCTAACCCGACATCCCAAGACAGATTGTCGTGGCGCCATAAAATGCGGAGAGCTGTCCCCACATAAAGTGAGAAAGAGCAAGGAAGAAAAAGAGGCACTGAATTGTAGTAAATATCAAAATAGCCTCGCAAACTGTTCCCATTGATAAAAATATTTTTAAGCTTATACAAAATTTTGAACAACTGTTTTAAACATACTCGGTAAATTTATATATTTTGGTATTTAGTTGGAAAGCTGCTTGATTTTTTTTTATGTTAGAGAAAGTGACTACCACCGCCCATGGACATCTGCAACATCCGAGGACATGCAGATGCGTTGCCGGCCTTTACTGATTTTTCGCCAAGAAAATCGGATTTGCGATTCGACTATGAAATGAAGCGTTCCTACCATTCGACCGTGATTTCCACAGAAAGTGTTTCTGAATTGTAATTTTTACTTCAAAATATAATATAAAATAATAAAATGAGTACAAGTACATATATTAAGTGTACAATTTTATTATCAATTCTTACATTTTAAAGGAAGTAAGCCAACTAATACATAGCCAACATTTGATGCTGTTGAGTTCCAAGGGAATATCTTATTTAGCTCAAAATTTACCTTTGCAAACAACAAAAGGAGTCAGTCACCCTTTCAATCTGTTAATTTATAATGAGGGGAAGGTTAATTACTATTAACGCTGACGTATTTATGACACTATTAAATAATAGTAAGTAGTTTGTTTTGATGCAAATTAAAAGTAAATTAATTGAGGAATAAATATAATAAAATAATCATGTATTTGTTTAAATATAATTAATATGACTAAGAAAATTTCGTACGATTATATTTTAAATAAACTAGAGATATTTTTAAGCATTCTTTAAAAGATCTTTCTTTTCTAATATCACTTTCGTGACTGTCCGTCTGTCATACCATACTTCACTTAACTTTGGTACTCGTAAAGAATTAAGTGCCCACTCACAAATGTCTCGCATAATTAAACGAATCCTGATTTCGGAAGTTTATATTTAGACACAAATTAGGATAATTCAAAGTATATAACATAATCAAAGATATAAAGACATTTAAACTACGTCGTAACAAATGTATTAAAAATATGTAAAAGAAAAAAAGCTTCAAATTTAGGGCTTGGGCTTTACGTAAAGTTTAAAGGAAAACTTAATCCTATTTTGCATACCCAACGGGGGCGGATATTTATAAATTGAAATTGCGTACAAAATATAATAACTGTAATTTTAGCGAGAAACGATAAAATCAAGTCACGATCTAACGCTTATGTCGATTTTTTATTTCATTAAACTTTTATTACTTTTTCGCCAAATGTAATAAATAGTTAAGCATATTGCTTTGGTTTTATGTGCTTTTTTACATTTCCTTTTACTGTGTCGTGTCGGTGTAGTATGTAGCTGCCGCCTGCAATTTTCAGTTGAAATCTTTTTGCACCCGCTTACTGAGGAACGCTGTATAATTTATCTTTACGACCCTTAGGAGCGAAGTAATAACCATAAATGTCAACCAATTTGGTCATCTGGCTGTTCAGGTATCCTGCAAATGATATGCAAATATGCATGCATATGATTGTTATCATGTTTATGATATAAATATAAACTCAAAATTAAACGCTACAGCGTGGCACAGAACTTTAGTAGATTAATCTTGGTGATCTTCGTACGGCCAGACTGTATAATATACCGCCAATTAGTCACTTATTCTACCACTAAACAGAACAACATAGTATTGTTGTGGTTCGGTTTGAAGGGTGATTGAGACAGTGTAATACAGGCACATAGGATATACTATCATAGATTCATTGTCGATACAGGAAATAGTTAAAATTTCTAGCTGTTATTTGTAGCTCCGCTTGTCTATTGTAAAAAAAACCTTTGAAAACCATTTTCATTAGGCATGTTATGTCGATACTTCTCTCTTTTTTTTCAGTTTTGATTAGAGGGAATTTATTTTCCTTTGAATGCAAAATTGCTTCTATAATTTAATTAATTAATTACGCGGTAATATTCACTAAAAGCACGTATGAGATGTCACACAGAATTTACTAATATGAGTTTGTGGAAATATGGCCTTGTTGTACACTATAAGGTAAAGCGAATGAAATATTAATTAACTCAATTTTGTAAACGACCGTTTGTTTAAAATTGGATGGATTTCCAAGCATTTATTATGTAATGTCCTCCGTTATATCCGATAGTTTTGACAAAGTAACGAGTTTATAAATGTGTGAATCCTAATTAGCAATGGGATACTTATATTCATCATTAATTATTATTAATTTTGTATCTTATTTAGCATTTGTATGTAGTAAAGTAACATCCTGTTAATGTCCCACTACTGAGCTAATCCTCTACTGAGCTAAGCCTCTTCTAATTTTTTTTGAGAAGAAGGTTTTGGAGCTTATTTCCACCTCGCTGCTCCAATGAACCCGCTGGAATACACATGTGGCAGGATTTGAGTAAAATTTGACACATGCAGGTTTCTTCACGATATTTTCCTTCACCGACCAGCACGACATGAATCATAAACACAAATTAACAAATTAAGCACTTGAAAATTCAGAGGTGCTTGCTTGGGTTTGAACCCACTGTCACCGGTTGTATATGGCGTGAAAACACATGACTGAATGTTGTTGTAATGCCATATAAACCAAACAGAAACTTCTTATTTATATAATATATATACATAGCGATTACCAAAACAATATTTCTTAAATGACTTAGATATATTTCAAGGTAAAAAAAATGAGAAAAATAACCATTGATTTTAATTATTTTTATTTTACTCTAATATATTCAGTTACAAATACGAATACTTTTTAGTAAATAATATGTTAATTTTCACATTTACACATTTATTTAGAATTCGTACCCAACCAGAGTTTATAATTTTAAAGAGATCTTAAAAATGAAGAATCTTCAGTATTTTATTTCATTAATACAAACAGATTTATTTAAACAAATCAAAACATTAATTTATTGAAATATTAAAACAAATGCAAAATATCCCTTTTTAACCTGTATGTCTTATAAATTTATAATTAAGAGTTTTCGAGTCTAAAAAGATATTCTGTAGATGAATATAAGGCGATATAATTACGTGCCTGCAATATATTATTAATCAACACACGCAGGAGCCTCGTGGCCACATCAAACGTGGAAATTTGTGAAAACTTTTAACAGTTAGTAATATAATAACATTACGTGTTTGCAAGCTTACCATATCAAAGAGATAATTAGACTAGACCTTAATATTTAAAAGTATTAAGTTTACTTAAACTTAAAAACATACGTGTACACTCGTCTTTTAAATTCGCTTTTACGACTAATCTGATAAGCTAATTTTAAAATTAACTATAAATTAATATAGATATTAAGTAGGCGTCACACTTTCATAGTGATGTGAACATTCGACCATATAAATTATATAAACTTGCTCGTATATATTAATCTATTATTATTTATGTATAACACTAAAGCTCGTCAATAGTCACAAACAAAGATTGACAAGCGGAGGAGAAAACGTTACTGAACTATTTTATGTATACCTATGTACGTATAAATAGATAATATGGTTTGTATGTATTCAAAAATAGCAATTAACATTGAATTAACGGGAATGTTGAATAGTATAGGAAAATAAAAATAGAAACAATACAATATTACCTACTTTCTTGGATTTTAATATGTAATCAAAAAAGAAAATCAAAATATAATTACCACCTAATGAAGTGAATTTGTTTATTTGTTTGCATGTTACACATTAACGTCTTAATTACTCAACCATTTTTTTCATCGCATATACGTTATGCGAAATTTCATGAGTATTGGTTGTACGTATAAGGACAGATTTCCTTACTCCTACGGTAGAGTACCCCCCCACAGATAGGCAGAGCTTATAAAAATAAGACTGACACTTGTTACGTTGTTAAAATAGGAACGATTTAATTTTTATAGGTACTTAGCGTCAGTTAAAGAGAAGCGTACCGGGAAGGGCTAGACGTTCGTCTTAAGTATGTTTCCTTAGAAATCGAAAGCTGAGAACTTCATCGTAGCAATGAGTACTTATTGCTAATACGCAGCCAATGATTGTATGATATTTTTCCATATTTGTTTATTGTCGAAAATACTTCTCGACATCAACATATTTATATGTTTGAGAGTGGGTGGCAAGTATTGTTCAATTCAAACGGGAACATAACAATTTGTGTTCCGGTTTGAAGGGTTAGTGAGCCAGTGTAATTACAGACACAAGGGACATAACTTCTTAGTTCCCAACGTTAGCGGCGCATTGGCGTTGTAAGCGATGGTTAACATCTCTTACAATGCCAATGTCTATAGGCATTGGTAACCACTTACCATCAGGTGCTATAAGCTCGTCCGCCTATGCAATAAAAAAAAATTGATATTTTTAATAATAAATATAGGATATTACTTTTAGGTTTTTATCTTAATTACTGTTGTTTAATATTAACAAATGTAATAAAAATGTAAAAAAATGGCTTCAATATAATAAAGCAACCGTCATAATTTTATCCTTTATATATAGGTATTTGTATTTGTTGCCAAAACGATGCAATTAATGATGACTTTAATGTTAATCGGAAGCACTGCTCACGGACTACAAAACACATAAATGTTAATGAGTAATTTAAAATAAAAACAAATGATTGCAGTTCCTAGTCATTGAATCATTTTTATTGCGATGACGTCATAATTGAAAATTAAAAACACGTAACAAAGTATTTATTGCAATCATGATAAATTTGAAAGCAATTTTGAACACCTTTGAGTTCCTCCTCAAAAAATTAAGTTATCTTCTCATTTTATTACAAAGGAAACCTTAATGCGGCGTTTTAAAGAAAACGTGTAAAGACACGTTTATATAAAACCAGCGCTTACACGAACGTATCTCAATCAAAATTAATAAAAAAGTTTAACATTTAAATAAAAAGCAACAATATAATGTTCCTATTAAAATTAGAAATCGTTTTTATACATATCATTATTTAGTAAAGGAGACGGTCTTAGAGACCGTATATGACCCTCACTACAAAGGTTACATTGCAGATGATGCCAACGTCTTTGTCGCGGGTTAAACACCTAACTTGACTTTGTTATAAATGACCTAGGTAGCTTTTTAAGGCTGCATTGTTAATATTTTATTTGATTATGATTTGTGAACCATTTAAGGGTATTATATTAATATTACGACATAATTATTATTAGTTTTTAAATGTTTAACATAATTTATTAAACTTAATGTTGTTTAAAAATATATTTTAATAAATTTTGATCAGATTTATAAGATAATAGTAATAGGTTTGGTAGAAATAAGTTAAAAATGTAATATTTCAATTGATTGAATTGTTTCATTTCAAAGTAGGCGTTATACGAAGTAACATGTTTTACAAGTATACCTGTAACAGTTTTCTCAAGTGAGATTTGGGTATAAATTGAAATTATATTTGCGACGGTAAAGTGTCTTCATTTGATCTTTAATTGATAACTACAAAAGCCATCAGCCTCAGTGACAAATTCACTCAAAATAATGAGTACCGTACTGTGTACAGCTTAGTCGACAATAAGTTTATTTAAGGAATTCATTTACTCACGAATTAATTAACTTAATTATTATTATGAGCTTCTTACTATCTTTGGCCACGGCAACCTTTCTTGAAGTAGACTAGCAAAAAATACACGTACATAATATATACATATTAAGCGTGGGAACAAACACAAGTGCATTTATTCTTTCACTTTCTTATCCGGTGGGAGCAGAAACAAGATTTTGCGTGCTTTCCGATGCCATTGCCGACTTTCAGACTCCGTATTGCAACTGACGAATTCTAGATTAAAGAACTCGATGTATTTTTATTGGCCGAACCCGGTTTTGTCTCGAGGCCAGTGGCCTTGTAAGTTAGTCCCTAGAACAATGAGATATCTTATAAGAAAATAATTCTGTATTAAACAAAAGATTTATTTTTTTTATTAGACAGTTCATAGAAAATGCTAAAGATGTGGATTCCATTTTGAATTCAAAGTAAAAAAGGTGAACAAAACGAAAACTAATGACAAAATTTAAGTGTGCCATGCAATGAATTGGCCACCAAATTAATATTGACGCTTTAAAAATATTCATTATATCTTAATATTCCGCCTACTAACAAGGAAGTTTTGTGCGTACACCGGATTAAGCACAATTTAAACCGAAACACATCAATTTAAACTAATAAGTGAAGTATACAATTTTTATATTTATGTTATGTACTCAAAAATAAGAAACTAAATTGTACAAAGCGTTGGCTTCCTATATAATATAATAAAATAAAACTAATACTCATGACTGTAGTGGATTTTCTTTTTCTTGTAATTATCATATTATCATTCTCAAATATATTTCATATGCTAATTAAAATCGGTTCACAATATCCAAACATATCGAGTAATATACAGAGATCACGTGA
Organism: Nymphalis c-album; assembly: GCA_963151315.1. Taxonomy (NCBI): domain Eukaryota; kingdom Metazoa; phylum Arthropoda; class Insecta; order Lepidoptera; family Nymphalidae; genus Nymphalis; species Nymphalis c-album. The sequence continues at coordinate 7,279,120 of OY720590.1, read as the reverse complement.
CATTTTCATAATTGGAATCAAATGTTGTATTTTTTACAATTAAAATATCCTGTTTTATACTACTCATAGTCTCATACCAAAGTTATTACGTAACATACACAAAAAGGCCGTATTGTTAACCTTATACTTCATTTATTTCTTCTACCTACTTTATTAACTTAAATAAATAAATAAAATCCCTTTTAAATATATATAATACATTTTACTTATAATTTATACGATATTGCATTCACATTTTTATATTATTGTGAATAATATATAAAGTAATATCATATCAGAAAAGTGTATTAAATACTAAGTTTTCGCTGGTTCTTCTCAATATAACCTACACTACAGGCGACGTGCTGTGGATGCAATTTACAAGAAATACTATAGATACCTTCGAAGTATACTCACTGCATTTTACTTTGGGATAATGCAGCCGATATCAATTCGACCTTTGTCTTAAAAAGAGTATGTATGGTGCAATTTGTAATCTAAAATAAAACCGGAAATTAATCTAGCTTTACAATATAATTATATTGATAATATTATATAATTTTCGTGAAAAGATATTTATTCAAGTACAAATATAAACTTGTTACACGATTATTGGGTTATGACAGAATACGAGAAAACAAAAAAATATATAGACTACAAGAAAATATATAGACAAAACATACTTGTGTATCAAACGATCGCCTCCAGGCCGTCTGAAATAATAATTTCGATAAAGGTAAACAAAAATTGTTTGTAAAAAATATATATCTTGTTGATTTTTCTCTCAGCGAGTTCTTGTCTGGGGCATTTCCTTCCGTACCTTTGACAAATATTCGAAAAACTATAATCAAGTTAAATATTTTATTTAATAATGTTTGTGATTTGATTTTGTTTCTGTTGTAATAAGTTAATTTTATAACCTTATAATTACATACATGATACACGTAGCGCCATCTATTATCGTTGGATTTATATAGTCTATGCTTTAATTTTTCTCTCATTGTTCTTATCTATGGTTGTTGCGGTGTGATAAATGTTCATGTTACATCTAAAAAATTATAAAAATGTCTTGCTTGCTTAAATAAAATAAAAGAACTAAAAGTTAATTGTTTTTATCGTACCATTCCTACAGTTTCAACAAGAGAAAATTATGTTATATCATGACAAATAAAAACTATTATCATTATGGTTAATTCTGGGGAACTACGATGTTTATATATAATATTTAGATGTTTATATATATACATTATTCGTTGCAGATAAAAAATATATAAGCTACGTTCCAGCTCCGTGTAAATATAATAAAGGTATACAAAAAATGCATACGTAACTCTTATAGTTTACATAGCGCAAGCCAGTAAAGCTCGAAGTCGATATGACTTTTTTCCGACATTTTAAACAATCATCGTCACATTTCTGGTTGAAATTACTCACTTACACAAAGCCAAAAAGAATTATACGCCAAAACCTTCGCCAGTAATCACTCCGTCCTTAGGTGAAAACCATTTGAAATCCGTTCCGTGCTACAAACACATAGTCAGACGCGACAGAATGAACAATATCTTATAATATACATTTTACTCAAATTATTTATTTAGGCATTTATTAAGGAAATCGGCCGTCGCCTTAGAGAGAGGGGCTGTGACAATCGCTCCGAGTCTTACTTGGCGCAAAGGTTGTCCATTGCCGTACAGCGCGGAAACGCGGCCTGTGTGGTGGGCAGCTTTGCGTCGAGTGAGAAAGGTGAGGAAATATTTTATTAGACTTTAGGGTGGTGTTTGCAAATTGTACAGTTTATTATGTTTGTAATTTATTGGTTTAGTAGTTTATTTAGTTGTTTTTTTTTTTGTTTTTGCATTTTTATTTTTATATCTAATGTAAACAATGATAACTAGCGAAAAAAAAAATTTACTCAAATATATTTTATCCTATACTAAATGTTAGTAATAAAATAAGATCCTCCAGAATGATTTCGGTCACGGCGGCCAACCTCAAAAAAGATTAGCCAACTGCGCAGGAGATATTATAGTGTACAAGTGTATGCGCAAACACAAGTGTACTCTCTTTTCCTTAGCTCTCGGAATCTGGTAGGACGGTAATCCGACATGACCGGAAAGAGTTCAGGCACAGGACCAACGACTTAACGTGCTTTCCGAGGCATGGGAATGTATACATTTCCAACTTCCAAACTCTGGGCTGCCATTGAGTTTTCTGACAGAAAAACCCTTTAACATAAATATTATTGTCCCGACCTGGGAATTGAACCCAGGACCACTGGGTCTGCGGCCTTATATCTAGCCACTAGACCAACGAGGCATTAGCAATATAAAAAGTACGTATCGTTTAATATAAATGCAAAATAAGCGTAACACACGGATAGACATAACGTAAAAGCAATAAGTGACATAGCCGTGATGTATCGTGACTTTAACGTGATAGTCGTAACATACGACCACGTAAGTCTCGACTTCTTAGGTCAGCTGAAACAATTTCTTTATAAAACTAAACATGTAACTTCAGGAAAGAGGGTTAGACTATTACTCACTTAGCGGCCTGGAGTATAACTTTGTACTTCAAATACGACAATAAGCAAGATTTTAACGGACAAATAAATACGTGCAATAATAAAAAAAATCATAATTTTTGTTGGGATGGACAGAACTGCGTACAGTACATAAATAATGGGAATTATTTAATAATTATATTTTTTTAGTAAATAATTAACTTTATAAAACGTACTGATAACCGTAACTCAAGCTTGACCTTGCATTAGGCCATATACGCGGCGCACTCTTCGCGGTCTACCGCAAAAACGGTTGATCGTATGAAAAAAAAGTTTTAACAAAAGTTGTAGAGAATTTTATACTCTACAACTTTTATAATAGGTGCAAATCTCATTTAAGCAATAGAAAGCAAGACATTCGCGAAAAATCGATTTTTATTACCTTTGTCCTTCAATATCTTAAGACGCGGACACGATAGCACTTGTGACTTTTGAGACAACAGTTAGAACGACAAAACAAAGGTTCATACCAATTTACAGCTTATTAGCTTTCATTCCGAGGTGAAACCCCTAATATGACTGGGCTAATATATTCTTAATTGGCTACCTATCTGGTATATGCATTTCAGAAATCCACCATTATGTGTAACTAGTTGTTGCCCGCGGTTTCGTCCGCGTGTTAGCAGAGCAAAAATGTATGTTCTATGTTCATAATTTATAAATAAAATAGAAATAATTCTTGAGTAGTTTCAAATTACAAAATTAAAACAAGAAAAAAATTATTGCAGACTGCTAATTTATATAATACAAGAATTCTAACAATAGCTACAATGTATAATTGTTTCCATACCAGCGGTGGTGTACGAACATGTCAAGTTGAATACCAAGCACTACCACGAACTATTGGCAATAACGCAGCTGAACCTTTAGGTTTTTTTATGCAATACTCAGTTTGTAAGTTGACAGTAATTATACTACCGTACCTCTAAAAGAACATCAAACTTCATCAAAACACTGCTTAGAGCCATTGTGTTGCTTTGTAAATACTGCTTCTAACTTTATCATCCCATTATTCCACTTTTACAACGCAAAAACCTCCCCGAGAGTTCCAATTAAAAGATGCCCGGGCGTTGGTAAATTTAAAAAGTGTTTAAAATGCTAATAACTGAGTATTACGCCGACACTGTCAGCAAAAGATTTTTTAATTAGATTAAGACCATAAAGAACATGAACCTCATACAACGTTGCCCATTTTTTTATACTTTAGGTAAGCGCACGAGCATATGGGCAACCTGATGATAAGTGGTCACCAACGACCATAGACATTGGCATTGTACGAAATGTAAACCACCACTTACATCGCCAACGCGCCACCAACCTTGGGAACTAAGATGTTATGTCTGTTGTGCCTGTACACTGGCTCACTTACCCCTCAAACCGGAACACAACAATACCAAGTACTGCTATTTTGCGGTAGAATATCTGATGATCGGGTGGTACCTACCCAGACGAGCTTGCACAAAGCTCTACCACCAAGTAAATAGAGCTATATCGTAGAGCTTTCTGGTGGCTGACTCCACGTACACAAATACTAATTATAAATTCAAATAAACACTTTAACAGAAAATGCAATAACAATTTTTTCTTATAAGAGGAAGCATATACATACCATATGTACATCATACATGGCATGTACCTAAATACACAAATGTATGTATACGTATTTACATACGTATACATATTTAAATTAATAATAACACTTTTAATAGTGGAATTACTTTTACCTTTAATTACATTATGTTCGTTTGTTTTAGATATAACAAATTAGACATTATGAAAGTATTTTATTTGTATTTTAAAGAAATAACAAGATAAAGTAATAATAATAAAAATAACAGTGTATTGTAATAAATTTATTTTATAGTCAAACATTACTGTAAAGGAAATTTAATTTAATGTACCTTATTTATGAAAGATAAAATATTTGTAGTTTATATAGATAAAACTAGGAAATAAATGATTTTAATATTATTTATTATCGTTATACAAAACTGCAATCTTACGCTTGCACTTCACTCGACGTAGCGTATGCAGCTATAGAGTGGCTATATGTTCATTGTACATATTATATTTCCGTCAAAGTGTTGATTTTTAGTTATTGATTAAAGTTGTCAGAACAAGAAAATCATTTAATCTGTGTGCATTAAGCCTGTAGGTTTCATTATTATGAATACTTTACATTACTTATACCTACGTAATTACTCGTTTAATGGAAATATACAAACACGTCATATTTTCGTAATATTTGTGAATATATCAAACATTTTGACTATCAAAGCGATATCGCTACGCATACACGAGACAAACGCTATCTTTAGATATAAAGTATGAAAGCTAAATCAAAATGCAGCGAGCGATATCTAGCAGTTAATAAAAGTTAAATTACTCGAATTACCAGTAACAAGACTATAATTTAAAATAACAGAGATTAAAATAATAATTATATATTTGCGTTATATATTTTCGTTCGTGTCACCTATTATTTTGATTAAAATATACAGATATATGTGTATAAAGACTATAGAAGATTAGATACACAGAAGCCCAAAAATGATGATGTGATGTGAACCTATGTATATCGGGCTCGGCCGCCATTTTCAAAAACTACTAGCCAACTGCATATTACAGTCTCATTAACTCAGTCTCATAACCAGATGTGATGGCAAATCTGACATAACTGATCCGCCATCAATTGCACGAGAATGTAAACACTTCCAACTTCCAAACTCCGTGTAAATTTCCCGAAAGCAAAACCCTCGTTTTTCTTAATTTCAGGATTCTTAATAGCCGGGAACCTAAGATAAGATAAGAAGAAGAAGAAGAACGAAGAAATAAAATACAGTTAATAATAATCATTTCGTAAACAGAGTTGGAGGATGTTAAAAAACAAACAATAAATTACATTTTATAATAACGTTCCTTTATAACGAAAAATATATTGAAATTGGATATTGAAACGAATTAAGGATAGTAATTAATACTTATTTGTTTTTTCGCCATAATCTCTTACCTAAATAAATAAATTTACTGCCTCTCCACAGATTAAAACGAGATATGCATTACGATTTATTCTACTTAACAAAATCTCTTATCTCGATCTTGTTGTTCTGTTTTGGCCGGAAGAGAATATTTGTGTTTATCATAATTTACAAAAGTACGAAAATTATTTAGCCCTATAAACAGTTTATAGTTATTAGAAAAATCCTCTTTAGGCAATTAGTATTTAACAACGATTTAAGGTTAATAGTAATAATAAAATGAATATTACAATAAAAACAATATTGGATTGTTTACACTAATACAAACCTCGATATCAGATCACAAACTATTGTTTCTTTTTTACATTTATTAAAGCAATTGTTATAATGTAACGACAATAATAATACATGAAATAATCAGTCTTACGCAAAAATATGAACTACAGCTACAATACAATACAACTTTGAAGTTCAAGTTAATTGTGGACTACCGAGAAAACATAATATGAAACACTTGAATAATGATTCAGAAAATAAGGTATTATATAGATATGAAATGTTGTTTTGTATTTCTAATTTTGTTTTGTATTTTTAAGAACGTTAGGTAAGTGTTTTAATTAAAATTAATTCTTTTGATATAGTATATTTAATTATTTACGATTTAAAAAAAATATATCTACAATATCTCACCACGTAGCTAAAGTAATATGAAAGCTGAAAGTAAACCTTTAAAAAATCTATTACTCTTTATTTTGTTCTATATTCCATTGAAGTCTGTGAGATGTAACGGCCTTATAAAATGGTGTCAGTGTCTTCTTCTTTCATATGACAAAACAGTAACGACAGAGTGAGATAAATCAATATTTAACGTAACAAACGCTAAGCAACGTTTAAATGGCCCGTGATTCTCAATTTCAAACCAATACCTTCAATAGAGAATCAGACGTCCATCGACATAAGATTAAAAAATGGTTTTAGTGAAATTATTATCTTCTGATTTATTAACGTTACAAAAGTACATATAGTTATAGCCGAAATGGCTCAGTGGCTAGAACGCGTGAATCTTAACCGATGATCGTGGGTTCAAGCCCGGGCAGGCACCACTGAATTTTCATGTGCTTAATTAGTGGTTATAATTCATCTCGTGCTTGCATGCATCGACGGTGAAGGAAAACATCGTGAGAAAACCTGCATGTGTCAATTTTCACAAAAATTGCCACATGTGTATTCCACCAACCCGCATTGGAGCAGCGTGGTGGAATAAGCTCCAAACCATCTCCTCAAAAAAAAAAGAAGAGGCCTTAGCTCAGCAATGGGACATTTACACTTGTTACTATAAAAGTACATATATGAAACACGGTATTACACCAGACAACTATTACGCAAGGCACAAAGCTTATTCTTGATATCCATCACTATGGAAGCTTACAACGAAACTAATTTAACTTTGAGCTCACAATTAAGTACATTAAACATTTAGGTTCATCTTGATAGTTCACTTAGAACGATGAACCTTTACTAATCTTACATCTACCCTACCGACCCTTAGCAAACATGTAAACTATTACAAAAACTGAAATAATAAAGCTTTTCTATTTATGCGTTTTCGTTTGGAAAAAAATATAATATTCATTAATTACGGCTGAATACAGGTAAGCGTAGTGTTAAGGTTAGTTAAAAACGGAAACTTAATACAGAGAGAAGTCAGCAATGCCTAGTTAAGTTAGTTAGTAAGTGATAGAGTTAATAGTTAAATTGTTTAAAGTAGGCTTTCTTTAAGACAAAACTGCAGCTGTTTTGGAGAATACCTGTGTAAGATCGGACGCGAATCGACGGCGATGTGCCACCACTATGGCGCGGACTGGGATACTGCCCAACGTACCTTGGAGTCGTACCCCGCGATGCTTATATTTTTTAAAATGACAATCACAAGATGTCCGCGAATCTTTATTTTTATTGATTTGACAGCGCCGCAACGAAGGCGATGCAGCGCTGTTGAGACGAGAGGACAATGTTGACAACACCTTGTATTATTTATCATACATTAGTCAAAATAACTATACCATGTTCTTCAGAATAAAATAAGAAATATAAAGAAATAAAAATTAAAGAAAAAGCATAGGAATATAATCACGCACTGAGAGAATTTAAGAGAGCTCTTAAAAAGTTATCGTTTAAAGATGAACTGCAATTATAATTAATTCCAAGATTAGCTTAGGCTTCACGGGTACTTTGTTTTATCATAACGATAGTAAGATAATAATTTAATTAATTTAAGGCCTTACCCTAGGTCACGTTAATCTTTATTATCTTTCTCCAGTTCAAATAAAGTAGTTTATTACTTATGTTCTGCGTGTTGTTCAAGTAATGCAACTATGAAAATCATATTAAAGTTTATTAACGGTCCTCCTGACCGATTTCGGCCACGGCGGCCAATCTCAAGAGAGATCAGCCAACTGCGCAGGACATATTATAGTGCACAAGTGTGTGCGCAAACACAGGTGCACTCTCTATTCCCTAACTCTCAAAATCCGATGGGACGGCAATCCGACACGACCGGAAAGAGTTTAGGCGCAGGACCAACGGCTTTACGTGCTTTCCGAGGCACGGGAGTGTTCACACTTCCAACTTCCAGACTTCGGGCTGCTATTGAGAATTTTCCACAGAAAATCTAAATAACATTTTATTGGCCCGACCTGGGAATTGAACCCAGAACCCCCGAAGTAGCAGCCTTAATCCTAGCCACTAGACCAACGAGGCAGTCAAGTTTATTATTGATAATAAAAAAGTCAAATAATAAGATAATATTTATATAATATGTATTATCATACTTATCCTTAATAAGTTCCAAAGTAACATTTCAAATAAACCAAACTTTCAAATTTAATCATATGGTTTAAAAGATGTTCGCGTTTTAAGTTTCAAAGTTGTTTACGTCTGACCGCCTTACTCATAAACATTGATTAGCGGTTGATAAGATAAACAAAGCTATATTATTGTCTTCTTGTCAAATCGATAATGATAGAAAGAGCAAGTACAAAAACAGAAAGTAAAAGAAAAAAAGTTAAATGTACTACAGATTTATCTGATAATCCATCTTCATGGTTGACAGTGTAAAGAGTGGCTTATACTACTTGGGGCCCCAATGTCTAAAGTCATTACTTAACATCGGAAGACTTATTCTAAATCATAATTATTAATTACCAAACTTAAATAAATCTGTGGAATTCTATGATAAAAACGAATACCTTATCTCAGAAAGGAATTTTTAGCATGGCGGAGTCGGAAAATTAATGAAATAGCTTTATCACAATTTTATTAATAAAAATATACTGAGAAAAGAAGAACATAGCCGTTGTCATCAAGATTATACTTAATAATAATAATAATAACAGCCTATGAATGTCCCACTGCTGGGCTAAGGCCTCTTCTCCTCTTTTTGAAGAGAAGGTTTGGAGCAAATTCCACCACACTGCTCCAATGCGGGTTGTTGGAATACACATGTGACCGAATTTCAGTGAAATTTGACACATGCAGGTTTCCTCACAATGTTTTCCTTCACCGCTAAGCACGAGGTGAATTATAATCACCAATGACATTCAGCGGTGCTTGCCCGTGTTTGAACCCACGATCATGGGTTAAGATTCACGCGGTCTTACCACTAGGCCATCTTAAAAAGTAGGTTTGTCTTACCTTTTACATAGCTGCATAATTTTCGTTTCATTTTACTTTACGACGGTCCCTTGGTCATTAAAAGATATCTGTATCCTAAATCAGTGTCCAATTATTACTGGAAACATCATCGGTTGGAATTTATAAGTCGTATTAAATATCGTATGCAAAATAAAATGATCATCTTATTCTTGGAATTGTTTAAAACTGATGCCGCATGTCGCATGTCTCTTTTTTATAGCATAGGTAAGCGGACGAGCATATGGGCCACCTGATGGTAAGTGTTCACCAACGCCCATAGACATTGGCAATGTAAGAGATATTAACCATCACCTACATCGCCAATGCGCCAACAACCTTGCGAACTAAGGTGTTATGTCCCTTGTGCCTGTAATCACACTGGCTCACTCACCCTTCGAGCCGGAACACAACAGTACGAAGTACTGCTGTTTTGCGGTAGAATATCTGATGAGTGGGTGGTACCTACCCAGACGAGCTTGCACAAAGCTCTACCACCAAGTAAATTGTATTCGATTAGGTTAAATACTTGCATACTATTTTCTACTAGATTATAAATGAAAAGTGGAATTTATATTGTTATGTTTAAGTAGTTATATACATAGACGAACAACGTATTGTTATTGAAGAATGTTTTATTGTGTTTATTATGTATATTTGAAATAATTTTTCAGGTGACATAAATAATTTTATAAGAATTTTTAAATAAGTATAAAATACTCTTAAAATATATGTAGCTTAAAAAAGAAAAACTGTTTTGACGAAGCGTTAAGTTTATGGTATCAGTGGGTCTGATAATAGCCCTTGGGATCCAACCCAAGTAATCCGACTCACACATACATAGCTGTTTGGTCCGTACATCATCTTAAACTGGTTTCGGACCATTTGTGTCATTTGTAAGCATTTTTTTTTTTAATAAAGCACTCACATGGCAATATTTAAATATTACGAGGTTTTAATTTTGTTTCAATTATAACAGGATTAATATTCAATAATAACTATGATATATCCTCTCACTAGTATTTTTTACGACGTCATAAATATTTCGTTGGGTCTTCCGGGGTGATAATTTTATAAATGTCAAAGTGTTAAGGGTTTCAAATAATTATACCCTTTACCTACCCTCAGCTCACCAAGGAATACCAGCTTAAAGGCGGACAAGCACCAATTCAGTTTCAAGTGCTTCATTTGTTTTTATAACTCTTTTATATATTTGCTACATGTACTTCCACTAATAAGTATTGGAGCAGCGCAGTGGAATAAGCTCCAGTCTTTCTTCTTAAGAGGAGAGGAGGCCTTTGTACAATACTTTAACGGATGGCTATTGTTTTAACTACTGTCATGGAAATAGTACCTACATTCAAGATTTCAAGATTCAAACATTCTTTTTATCATTCTTTTCATTAAGGCTTAATGTTTCGTTTCTAGTTAAAGTTTAATTATACGAGCATGTATGATGTGATATTGGCGTTATTATGCAATGTATATACAAGCACACGTGCGAACGGCTTCAGCTAAGATAAGTTAATTAACTTCATTACATGATAAGTCATCTCAATCTATTAGAGAAATTGCGATTTATTAAAAAGTAGACTTTTGAAATAAATGAGATGAAAATATTATTTGAGTATTTTTTATTAAAAAAAAATAAGCATTATACTGCACTAATTTTAAAAGTGTTTAAAATTAATTTTAGCACCATTTTTTTCATGAAGTTCTACAAAATTTAATTCACAGCAGATAATCGTGGTCAACCTAACATTCAATTAAATTTAAATAACCTGCATGGAAATATCTATTCAACTTTACGCTCTTTTGTCATCTACTGGTATATTTGTACAGAATATTATTCCTCGCAAATATATATTTTTAACCGACTAAGGTATTTATAACTATTTATTTATTAGCTCCTGTAAAAATACTTTCTCGCTGCGTTGACCCGATTCTTTTCGTGAAAACAACAACTTACGTGAAATTTCAGATGTAGAAAAGTTTGCAATTGTCAGTAAAGTAAACGTCTGGTTCTATAAAACATGGGGCGTTTATTCCATTGCATGAACATTGCACGTTTTTGGCAGTCAAAGCTTGTTTTGCATGCATACCCCGAGTCGGAGATCAATCAGCTTAGTGCATTTTTATTTCGTCCAAACGAACCGACAAAGAGTTCTGCTAATGGAGTTTATTTTTAAACAATGCTTCAAATAAATTTGTTATCAAATTTAAAAGATAAGACATTATAATTCTGTCTCATTAATCTCAGCACTTTTCATACCACATATGACATGATCATTATCAATGCTAAAAGCATTTTGTTTTCAAACTTAATTTATATTAGATGTTAATATAATTAAATTTATGTTTTCAGTGTATGACTTCACCCGCTTTATTCCGCCTTAGACTATCTCTAAGCTTTTTATAGCCCGATTCAGTAGACAGGCGTTCACCTTCTCTAACAGGTAAAAACATAAAAGGTGATTAAAGAAACTTAAGTACTTAAACTAAATCCTAATAGCTGAAAGTTTGGAAATAAAATATTAACAAGAAAACTTAATATCACTCAATAATTATTGATAAATTTCTTTTATGAAAAAATTGTAGAATAACGAATAATAGTTTCTTTTAATTGGTGAGAAAATTGTGTTCTAATGGTAAAATGAATAACATCACAAAATCTCTATTCTCAATATCGTCCATGAAAATCAAAATGAAATTTGCAAAATCACATTTCGTCAAAACGCTAATTGTCTTATGTCCGATGTGCCTGTATATACATACCTACATGTATATAGGTACACTGACTGACGACACTTTAAATATCAACACAGCAGTACAAAATATTGCTGTTCCGTACTTGAATAAGTGACGAGTGGGGGGTACTTTATTATATGGGCTTGAACAAAGCCTTTTTTCTAACGCTGACAAAACGCTTTACGCGTTTCCCCCACGGGAAACAGTGGGGGGGTATGTGGGGCTCGCCGTATGTCCAGGGCCTGAGTGCGCCCCGGTCATCGGAATACTCACTAAAAAAACCAGCGGTACCCTTCCCGTCTTAACAGAAGCGCCACGGGATCGCTTGCGCATGCTACCGTGAGGCTTGAACAAAGGCTACCCTGACTACAAGTTTACATAATGGTTTCTGCTCTACAATTTTCAAGCACGCAAAATCTATAATTATTATTTTCACTTAGGCAAACATGCAGCTTTACAATTTACAACGCATTGCTGAATTATTAAAAGGTTTATCAAAGTTATTAAAATCGCCCACAGCACCAATACAATCATGGAGTGTTGGTGCGTCAATAAGATATGAAATATCAGCCGACATTTATGATTCCATATCGTATGCAAATACTTTTTAGTACAAGTGTGAATATAATAAATAAGTATTATATAATATACTATGATTATGGATATAAAAGTAAAAATGCATGACTTTCGAAAACTGACTGGAAAAGAGGGTTTATCGTTAATTAATTTAATTATATTCCGCGTTGTGGGATCCGCAGTAAAGTCAAAAATAAGTGTATTATAAAATATTTAATAATTATTATACATTCATCTGCAATATGTATGTATATAGTAAACTTAATTCAAATTGTAATTAACGAACGAAGTAAAATTATAAAAATAAGCTAATTGTCTAAAAATACTACATATTAATAATAACAAAAATGAATGCAAAAAACGTCCCTCCTAATTACTATCATTTATTTGCTTCTTACAACGAAGGTAAAAGCCAATACCTGTCACAGGGCAAAGATAAATTGATATTCGATCAAACCCTCCCAGTTTCCCTTATCGTTTCGTCAGTCATTACTTTTTGCGAAACCATATTAATAAACCATAAAAATGATCGAATACAGTTGATAACAAACAATTGATAAAAAGCTATAATCAAAGAAGCGTACGACCATAATACGAGTTTTGATTTACTTTTTACCCGTATTTAAACACAAAATAATAATATCCTGGGACATTATTCACACACCATCTGATCCCAAACTAAGCAGAGCTTGTAATATGGAAACCAGACAACTGATATACTACATATACTACTTTTCTTTTTGTAAATACATACTTTTATAGATAATTACACCCAGACTCAGGACAAACAGACATGTTCATGCACACACATATGTTTGTCCTGGGTGGGAATCGAACCCACGACCAGCGGCGCGAAAGGCAGATGTCTACCAAAAACGCTAACCGGCTCGTCATAACATAAAATTGTAAGTTTTTTTCTAGTCCATGAAGATATATTTGTTACTTATTAATGTGCAATTTTTATATGCTTCGTGTTTGCTATAATATATTTAGAATTAAATATTACACTTCGTGTTTCGTAAAAATATCATTTACGTCATGTAATATATATATGATTAAAAATTGTGTTTTTATTAATGGTATTTTTCAGACAAATGTTTATTATGACTATTAAAATATTAACATCAAAATAATTGCTAAATAGAATGAATGAAAACATGATGAAAACAATTCAACTTACGAAAGACACGGTGACACATTGGAACAAACAATGAACAAAATATCGTCCTAAGAATTATAAATGCTGAAGATAAAATACTGAACAAAAGTAAAAGAGACCAACTGACTGCTCTGGAAAAAAAGAATTACTAGGAATTATGGAAAGTGAAGTGTTTGCATGAACTCGACCGCACTGTGAAGTCATACATTACGTTCACAATGTTCACAAAGACGCTGAACAAATAGCGATTGAATTTCTTAGTTTAATTCAATCAAGAGGTCGAACAAGTCGAGGTTGAATAGATAGTAACCAACCAATCTTACCCCCAAGGACTAAAGTTCTCAAAATAAGTTATTTTTCTTGCTGAACAGAGATGTTGTCCGTGTTTTTTTTTTCTACAGGAAACGTCAACTTTTTTAAATCCGATTACAGGATATTTTGTATACGTCTTGGATTCAAATGTCTCGTTGGTCTTTTGGCTACCTTTGAGGCTGCAGTTCCTGTTCTAGGGTCAAACCCCGGTTCGGGTCATTAAAAAGTATTTGGTTTTGACGTGACAACGTCTCATAAATCTATGAACGCATGCACGAAAAAAAGATGACTCATTGTCCCTCTACGCTCATTGTCACGTTACGCTGATTGTACGCTTGCGCCGCATCTATCTGTTATGACGTCACATTAAACTATCGTCTGTAAGCCGACTTTACAGACAACCATTTCTTAATCGAGATATTCCCAGTTTTTTTCCTAATATCAATATCGATAATAACTTTAATCATCAAGCTAATTTAATTCTTGTAATATGAATATGTTTGATCATTAGTTAGCATACGAAATGTGCAAGAATTAATAAACCCAACAAGCTTTATTTATTTATTTCGTGTACACCTTTTTTATGTATGTATTTCCAACCTTTAAAATAACTAATAGTTTAGAATTTTTTTAAGTACTTATATATATATTGTATATAGTTTCTATATTTGTTTTAAAAAACTGAGGCCCTAGCCAAGTTGATCAATCGTAAATGCTAATAGAAAGCTAAACAAATGTATGAGAATGACACCTCTCAACGATAAGTCACGTGGTCATTCTCATATAATTTTTGGTTTTCTATTAGCGTTTACAATTGTAGAATATCAACTTGGCTAGGGCCACTGACATAACCAAAACTACAGCTCATTTTAACAACATAGAAATCATTTGTTATCATTATAAGAAAGAAAACCCTTAGGCAACACAAGTCTATAGTAGCTTCCAAGTTTCAACCTTCGTCTGTCGGATTGTAGCTGTTTTCGACATGGCATCGACTGCTACACACTTCAGATTAATTTCAGTTAGTTTTACGTTCTTTAAAATTACGATGGGCATAACGTTTTATTAAGAATTAAAAATATACAATTATTACATTATGATTAATTGAAGGTAATAAATATTAACTTCAATCAAGAAATTTACCCGTATTATGAACGCCTATATAGATAATGCATCCAACCATGGGATCTAAGATATTATGCGCCTTGTGGTTGTAATGACACCAACTTACAACAAACATTAATAGTAATAGTAAAAATATAAATTGCTTTTAATATTATCAAATAATTCTGTTCTCTCGAGTGAAAATGATGGCAAGCCCGTCTGGGTGGTACCACCCACTCATCACATATTATTCTAAATATCAACACTTAGTATTGATGTATTCCAGTTGCCAATGTGCCACCAACCTTCGGAACTAAGGTCCCTTGTGCCTGAAATTACACTGGCTCACTCACCAGGCAGCGAATGTAACTACAGCCCAAGATCTTAGGTCCAAAGTTTGGTGACGCATTGGTTATGTAAAGAATGGTTAATATTCAAATGGCGTAGTAGTATCTATGGGCGGTGGCGACCACTTACCGTCAGGTGGGACATCTTCATTATATAAAAAGGAAAGCATTGTGTCCTAAATCAATTTACCTGTTATTCGCGTTAATTGGAACTTCAAAATCATTCCCTCTTCGTTATTATTTCGATATAATTATTTGAAGATCAATATTATCTTTTAATTAAACGTAACAAGCAAACTAAGCTAATATTAGCAGCTAAATTTTATGAACAAGAGTACGCTATCGGACCTACTATTTCGCCGTTTTTACTAATTTTTATTAACTATTGTTCAATAAATTATATGACATAAAATGACTAGTGCAATAATTCCGACGTAAGTGGTCCCCTAGTGAAGTACTAGATGAAATCACAATATATATAAGAGAACATTTGGTCGATTTTTCTTTTATTTGTTTCATAATATTTATCTCATAATTTTATATTGACTTTAAAGAATATATTTTTAATAACATATATATGTATTTTCTTTCTGATCAATTACCAGATATTCGAATAAGCGCACTTGAAACATGATCGTCCTTAAAATGTAGCTTGATTGGACTGACAGTTCGAATAGAAAAAACATTAATTTATTTTTGTTGGACAGAAAGTAAAAGATTCTAAATGTCTCACTGCCGAGCTCACTACGCTGTTACACTGTATAATGGTTACATTTGTATGAAAAATTAACGATTCCCTCGAAACCATAATCTCGTCTTCTTTATACAGACAACACTAAGCACATTGATCCCATATCCTGTTCGGAAGAAGGTAATCATTAAGACGCTGAAATCATAGATTAGCTTTGATTCTATATGCGAATTAATTATTAGAAGCGCGCCTAAAGCCAGCAATTTTGATTTATAATAATAACCCCAATATATAATAATCCCTCTTGTCAAGTTATACATATATATACATACGTATACACTATATTTTTATTGTTTTATTTTCGTGGCCAAAATTATTACTAACATTCTTATCATCATCATCATCATCTTCAGCCAATTGTCATCAACTACTGGATAAATCTGCCAAGTTGCCTTAACACGTTGTTCTCTGCCTTGCATTTAGACAGGTTCCATCGGACAGTTTGGCTGTAAGACGACTTTGTAATATTTCATTATTTATCATAGAAATATTCAGTATAACTGTTTTATTAAATATAAAGGATAATCTATAAAATACGATCGGAGTGTGATACTTTACGATGTTTGCAATATTTTGATTTGATTTCACTGAACTCGTGCATCTTAGTAGATGTAAGGTAGAGGTAGATAAAGGTAGTCACTTATTTTATGATAATGCTTCTGGATGGAAGTGTTCCGATAAAATAGAGTGTTTTCATACTTAACGATTTTCATTTCATTTTTAAAAAGGGTTTTTCTTTGGCACACAATGTTATACATATACATATAATATTGCTATATTGCTTAGACAGTTCTCAAGTCTCTAACTTTGCCTTGAAATTCCGAGGAGCCAATTCTCTTAAATTAATTAAGATACATTCACGATTCTATTCCAATCCAACTTCAATCGAACCACAACCGGATCACGATTAAGTTTTGATTCGATAGCAATAAAGTGACAATTTGTTAGTAGTATGCCTCTGACGTGTAGCAACAATACACTCGAAAAACCAACAAATGGATGCACACGAACGACAAAGCTCACTATACTGACATAGGCTGTTTGTAAAGTTCACATTGTATTGCCTAGAAATTATACTGGTCAGTCGTTTTCAATTTAAATACAATTTCAGAAGTAAAGTAAAACTTACTCGACTAAATTAAGTATATCAGATTCAATCAAGTAGAAAAAGTCATAAAAATAAAATGCTTATAATCGATTTTGTATAATAAAAAAACCATACACACATATTTCTTGGACTAAATCGATAAATGTGTCGTAGAAACCGTAACACATAAATGTTAGATAATCATAAACATAGAAACAGATTTTTATGTAAGCAAACTACGGAAAAATTCGAGAAGAAACCTGAGGTTTTACTATAAATGTATGGAAAAATAAAAACGTCTTTTGGTAAGAATTCATAGTAGCAAATTACCACATTTGGCCTGCAAGAATTAGATAAAACCACTTTTTGCACAGTCGACGTACCGCCAACACACCACCGAACAAGTCCTGTGCTCATTGGCTCAGTTACCATTTAGCCAAAATACGAAGTTATGGAATTATATAACTTTGTAAATACGATTGAATACAAATATTTTATGGAATTAAAAATAATTACTCTTTTTTCCATTCATCTCCTGAATTTTTAGTTTGGAAACGACGCGTCGAACATAATCCCTTTCTCCAAAAGTAATAAAACGGAAAAGCTTTGCCGGTTCGAATTCGTAGACTATTATTTTTTTTTGATTTGACTGCCTCCTTGGTATTATAAGGCCGCAGACTCGGTGGTCCTGGGTTCAATTCCCAGGTCAGGGAAATAAATAGTTATTGGGTTTTTCTGTCAAAAAAAATTTCAGAACTGAAGTCTGGAATTTGGAAGTGTATACACTTCCGTGTCTCGGAAAGCACGTTATGCCGTTGGACCTGCACCTGAACTCTTTCCAGTCGTGTCGGATTGCCGTCCCGTGCCGTGATCGAATTATGAGAGCTAAGAAAAAGAGAGTGCGCCTGTGTTTGCGCCCTCACTTGTGCACTATAATATCTCCTGCGCAGTAGGCTAATCTCTCTTGAGATTGGCCGTGGTGGCCGAAATCGGTCTGGAGGAACTTACCTTATTAAAAATTTTAATCGATATTAGTAAGAATTATGTTCATTCGTTTCAGTTCTTTCATCTATAAAAAAAAGTATCCCTCTTCTAAATCTTAAGTTTTAGTAAGCGTCTTTTCGTAAAATATTTTAATTTTTTGTAAGGTTTATCACTTCTATGTGTATAAAAATAATGTATAATAAATACATAAACTATAATTTTCACAACATCCTTTGTTATATAAATGTTAGTAGATAGTGGTCTAGTAATAATTATTGAAAAAAGAAAATTTGTAAATAAACATGAATTAACGAACAGGAATAATTGGATTAACTAAATGTAGGAAACAATTCACGTAACCAGAGTAGGAACTTTCTTGAACGAAATTTTCAATGTAAGGATTAATTCTATTGTTTCTTACAAAATAACCTCTTCGTGAAGTATATCAGAGTGAATGCACGCCTTGTGGTTTCAAAATGGCTGCTAGGAAGCTTAACACCAAAATGAACGTAAATTGCATTTAATATTTATTAATAAAGGTTTAATAACTAAAATATTTAGCTATGCAAATATTATAGTATATTTAAATTGATTAGTCTTTTCTACTAAATCAATATATTTCAGGACAATTTAATAAATTTCATTGAAGGAAGTAGCAATGTACACAAACGTGCCTTGGATTGAATTACCCAATAAAAATAATATAATATAAAATAAAATAAAAATAATAAAGCACATTGTTTACATTAATTTATTGTAATACTTTTAATTATACAAACTTACTCTTAAAGTTACGTAATTTTACGACTGTTAACGAAGATAAAACTTTAAAGTACAATTCGCGAATCCAGTCCGCATTAAAACTACAAGTGCAATAGACTGAAGAACAGAGATTTCGATGGCTCAAAATAGCTAAGACTGCAAAACCACACAATTTTTTTTTCGAACCAAGTGAAAAGTGAGCCTTTTTGAGTCCATTTATTAAAAACTATCTTGCGCCCAAGTATACCGCGTGTATATAAGCGTGTATTAAATTCCCATAGTCCGTTCCTATAAACCTAACAACGTCCTTCGACCTTCCAACCTTCATAATTATAATACTCAGAATCAGCCGCGTATAATAAATAAAATTATAATGAATAAATATCAGCCTAGAGCCTTCCTCGATAAAAGGACTGTACAACACAAAAATATTTTTTAAATTCGAACTCGTAATTCCTGAGATTAGCCGGAACAAACAAACAAACTCTTCAGCTTTACATATTAGTATAGAAGTATAGATACAAAATGCAAGCTGGACCATTTATAATTATTAGATACTAAAAAGCAGTTATAACTTAGAAGCACACACACAGACAATAATAACTTCATGAATGATAACTGGTAAAAGGTACGTACCTCACGTGTTTTTTTCAGTTGAGGCACGGCTTATGTTTCTTACACTATCAACGTCTATGGGCGGAGTTGACCAGTAATAAAACAGGGCGCCAATTCCACTAATGTAAAACTCTCTTTCCAGCTTCGACTATTCCTCATAAAATTGAATCAGTATGATGCTATCATATACAAAAGTCAAAGCCATAACAAAGTCAAACTTAATTGTTAACTTTTGACGTTCCATGAAGAAAAAAATCGATTCTCAACTGGATCGTTGTATTAGTAGAAAAAGGAAAAAGCTAAATGTCATCTATCATGTTTCGATTCGATACCGATAATGTGACAATTACGTTAGTAGAATTAAGCAGACCGATCGTGATGACCAGTATAATTCGCCACCAACATGACTAATTAAGAACTAAGTTGTTAGTCCTTGTGTCCGTAGTTAAACTTACTCTCTCATCCTTAAAACCGGATCACATCAATATTAAACATTACTGTTTCGCAGTAGAATATACAATGAGAAGGTACAGCATATACGGGCTTGCACAAAGGTCTTCTACCAAGTAAACTACACTGGCCGTGGAGTACTATCGGCTCATCTATCTTCCTGCTAAAGATATAAAAACATATGTTACAATAGTGTTTACATGGAGATGAGGTCTTGCATTCAGATGTAAATTACGACGTTGACACAAACTTGTAGTGGAGTCGTGTTTATCTCACACTCTTAGAAGAAATCTTTTTGTAAACTGAACGCGTTTATACACGTATTGAACTGTTTATACAACACTTTACTTTGGGAAAGGTAAAGTGTTATGTAAACTACAGAACTGTGACTTAAAAAAATAATGGATATCGATGTTTGATTAAAAAAACATATTTGTATTTGAAACATATAAAAGTTAAAGATATAAATAATAAACAAATAAATAAATCTTGGTCACTAAGGTACTATTTAATTCGAAACTTTTATTAGTAAGATAGCCAAGTGGTCCAGTAGTTACCTGAGGAGGACGGAACCTGGATGGAATCGCGCTGCCATACGTCCTAGCGAAAAGTGCGGGGGGGCAAGATTACCTTCGCCCCTGAGGAGAACTCCACTGAGCCACGAGTAGAGCACAGCACGGGAGGGGGCGCGGATGCGTTATTTCACGATCCTGAAACCTCTCCGATCTGTGACGCAGACAGCCATCGCAGTGATTTTAGTGGGTAAGAATCTCACATAATCAAACTCCCCTCATTGGTACCCTCTGAAAGCTTCCACTGCATAAGAAAATAAAATCAAAAACAAAGTGGTTCAGTGCTAGTGGCAGTGGAATACGTGATTCTTAAATTCAAAATACTTTATTCAATATTGAAGTATTACACTTACTTATTGATTGTCAAACTGGAAACTACTACCGGTTCGGAAAAGAAACACCCAGCCCTGAGAGGAACCGGCGAAAGAAACTCAGCGGGTTGTCTTTTACAAAAAAGAACAGAAAGAAATAGCCATGCAGCGATCGTCTCATTGCCGAAGTGCGCAATAAATAAATAAAAATAATATAAAATAATATCCATAAATTCATTAATTGTACTTTTAGCACAAAAGCGTTCCTTTACAATTATTTTAAATTTAGCAAGTGAAGCATTTTGAAAGCTTTCTGGAATCCTGTTGTATTAACCCATAAAATTTCCCTAACCCATAAAATTTAATAATATTCTAAAGAGTTTTACAAATTAGGACCACTTATTGAATCACTATGATAGTTGTTACTTGTGTAACAGGAACTTCCGTTCATTAAAGAAGATAAAACACACTTAGTCTTTTAAAATGCACCGAGTCATTCTGATTTCTACATTTTTCAAGAATTTGACTTCGAACTCGTGAAAGGAGTATATATATGTTCATACATATTAAATTAAACATAATGTTTTTGCATTGCATTTGCAGTACATCATAGTTTTTATCTTATATTTTTTAAAAGCATAAAAAAATGGTTCACTGTAAAGTCGGTTTACGGACGATAGTTTAACGTGACAACGTCATAACAAAACATTGATGAAATGACTGCAATCGAGTGAAAGAGAGATAGACGCGGCGCAAGCGTACAATCAGCGTAACGGGGCAATAAGTGTAACGGGACAATAAGCGTAACGGGACATTTTTTCGTGCATGCAGCCAGCGTTCATCGATTTATTAGACGTTGTCACGCCAATAAAGCATATCATAGTAATACAGGATTATACAGGTGAAAAAATGGTTGGTACCTTATACATGATTATTAAATGTATTATGTTGTTAGTGAAAATTAGTAAATATTTGTTATTTTACCGATTCTTCACAATAGAAGCCACATTTCGAACCGGTGCGGTGGTAGCGTTACATTTAATTAAATCCTTTAGATGGCAATTCAAGTGTAAAAGTTAAAGTAGTATTTCAAGTACTATTTCTGAATTTTGAAATTATAGTAAGTTTATACTATTATGTCGTATTAAAAATCGTAATACTTTCACTTTTAAACAACGACTTGAAAATTCACAAACATGAGATAAACGAAGTTATTCCGAGAAATATCAATTACCATTATGATTTCTATTACATAGCTATTATTATCATGTGCATCTATCTAATAAAAGTTTACTATTTAAACAAAGTTTTTGTTTTTATTTAAATCATACATATGTTCGTAGTCATTTATAGGAAAGATCTCGATTCGATCCCATTTCGAATCAACAACAATACGTGATGATGTTTACGATGCATTAAGAGAAGCAGCCATGGATTGTACCAACCGGCATTTTTAATGTGTTTAGTTGATAACCGCGTGCCGCGCGTAGCGCTCGTGTTTCCATTAAAGTCACACAACTTATTGTTGATCACCGTTCTTTCTATGACCCATTTTCGTCGCGTCTTTAAACCGCTACTTTGTTCGGAATAAACTTTTATTTGTATAAAGTAAACTACGGTGGTCTGCACCGACGAAGTTCCTACCTCATTGGATTATCAAGTTGTACACACTTGGAGATAAAAAGCGGTCGAAATTTTACGAGCAACAGCAACAATAATTGATCAAGGTATATCGAATTTGATTTATATTATGTTGGTGTATACGTGAACATGTTGTATGTGAACGACGGTTATGGAACTTATTTTTGTATTTGTTGTAATGACACTTACGTCATTCAAAAAACTTAAGTAATGTAAACCAAAAAAATGGTCAAAATACTTGTATGAGAAATAAATGAAAACATGCGAATATTGGCCACCGGCGACGCTAATGCAAATATGAAATTAAAAAAAAAAACAATTTACTGTCTTATTATGTGTAATGGTAGGTTAAGGTTTAATTTTTTTTATTATTATTTATTAAGTATTGTTACTGCCAGTGGAAAAAAAATGCGTTCCTGTCACTATTCCACAGTATTTTTGTAGTAACTTATTATTAAATTGTGTTTTGAAATAATTTTAGTAAGATTTTATTTTAAACGTTAACATGAACTAACTTTACGACCGAAATGATTTATGATTCATGAGAATTGTGTGAACATTCAAACTCGAAAGACTTCCAGGTTTATTCTAATCGATTTATTTATGGATTGTAGGTATGGATTGCGTGACTTCGTAAATATATGTATACTATACATACTATATAATTACACCAAGATTATATTTTGAAACTTTTTATTACATTTAAAATCAGCAAATCAGCAAGTAACAGCCTGTGAATGCCCCACTGCAGGTCTAAGGCCTCTTGTCCTCTTTTTAAGAAGGTTTGGAGCTTACTCCACCACGCTACTCCAATGCGGGTTGGTGGAATACACATGTGGCAGAAATTCAGTGCAACATGCAGGTTTCCTCACGATGTTTTCGTTCACCATCAAGCACGAGATGAATTATAATCACAAAATAAGCACATGAAATTGAGTAGTCCTCGCCCGGGTTGTAACCCACGCTCATCGGTTAGGATTCACCGTTATTACCAACGGGCCGTCTGGGCTGTTTTGGTAAAACAGCAATCTGATGGAAATCCACCACCGTCCATAGACATTGGTTCTTTTATAAATATTAACCGTTCTGTACATCATCAATGCGCTACAGATAGGGCACTAAGATGTTATGAGGACGCGACCGGAACAAATTCAGGCACAAGAACACCGGATTTATATGCTTTCCGAGGCTTCTAACTACCAGGGTCTGGGCTGACAAAAAACCCATGAACTTATTTACTGACCCGACCTGAGTCTTAGTCCAAGGATCTCAGGCTCTGCGGCCTTATATCTAGCCAATAAACTAAGTAGGCAATTATAATATGTGGTCGTATAAAGTGAAATTTGACTTCCAAGATACAGGCTATCCTAGTTTGGAAGTCAAAAGTATTATTTTTGAGTATTATCTTAATTAGCCTACCATATTACATGTACCTAGTTTTTATATTATGTCTGTGTTTTTATTTGTTTATTTTTTGTTTTCTAATTTTATTATTAATATATTTTTTTGTTTATCTTTTATTTAGTAATATAAAACTGTATTTTTATTTGTAAGGCTACTTTTTCGCAATAAATTATTATAAAAAACAATTAAATATAACAATACTGTGGATGAAGTCTTTTCGTACGTGTAATCGTATAAAAGTTTTATCGTTCATGCTTACGTAAAACTAATGTAAAGCACTGTCTCCGATTTGTAAAGGACTTTAACCTAATGATGGATTGTAGGACCAAGATAGATAAATATTTGAATTGTATACGTAGTACGTACATCAGTAGATGTTAAAATTATTATTTTTTTAAAAATAGTCAGTAGCGTTTACTTCACTACATTTTATCTCCGCCGCATCTGTTCGAATGCGAGAAATTCAAAACTACCGAACGGATTTTCAATTCGGTTTTAATCAACGGACGGAGTCATTCATGAGATCAAGGTGTATAATGTGATAATTATATTAAATTTAAAAAAATAATACAGATTCGAAACTTTATTATCGCCGCTTAAACAAATAAAGTTATAATGTGTTACGATTGAAACGTTTCATGTAGAGGGTTCTATCCTTGCGACGTCGGGACAGGCAGCTCAGTTTAGTATAAATTGAATTATACTTGAGTAATCATATAGTAAACTATTCTAGAAGATTCGTCCGAAGTTGGAATGGATGCCAGTATATTATTAATAAGACGAACGGATAAGACAAT
Source organism: Nymphalis c-album (assembly GCA_963151315.1). Lineage (NCBI taxonomy): Eukaryota > Metazoa > Arthropoda > Insecta > Lepidoptera > Nymphalidae > Nymphalis > Nymphalis c-album. The sequence goes on along the minus strand of OY720590.1, from coordinate 7,254,290 downwards.
TTTCATTGCAAAGAGGAGTTTGAGTTTGTATTGAATTTGTCTACGAGTGAGACAGTTCCAAGAACTAATTTTATCTGTCTCCCTCAATTCCCGAAAGTTTGAAATACGTCAACTAGATCATTTTCAAACCTTGCCTTTGGCATTTAAAACATTTTCACTATACACAATGATTGAGTTTGCAGAAATAGAAATAGTTAAAACAGTAATACAGGAAATTTAATATAAAAAAGTTACTTTAATATAAAAATAAATCTTAGTTTAGTATTGCTTATATTAAGAACCACACCACTTCTACTACTAACAGTATTTACTAGAACTATTGTTCATAACAGAAATTGGCATTAGTGGTTTAACGTTTAAGGAAAAAATAGTAATTCCTTACAAACAGGCATTGATAGAAATAAAAACAAAACGATATAAGATCCCATAAAACTTACAGGACTTCAGCTCCAGCAATAATTAACCATATATCAATTAGAGGTCAGCTAACACGAAACATTATTCGAATTCATCAGTTTGATTAACTCTGCCAGAATTCATCGTGACCATTGCTTTGGGTATAATGTTTACTCAAAATCCAATATCCGGCTAGGCTTTGACCATACGGCTAGGCATACGGGATAGTTACAGGTTTATCCGTTCGAGCTCTAAAACATTAAATATGTAAAAAAATAGTACGGTGTATAATGCTCCATTATTTATCCATAACTATCTGTACCCCGCAGTTTCACTCACCAGATATAGATGGGGTAAATGCCAATTGTAGGTTATTTTCGAAATAAATGGTACACAGTATACAATATTAAATATGATATATTAATAGAAATAAACAATTTATGCACAAACTCTGAAATAACACGTACTTGATGTTATTTTGGGTTTACCATTCAAGGAGAATGAGGTTTTTGCCTTTTCAAGAACAATAGGTAAGGATTAGTATAATTTTTCCACGACTTTTTTGCTCGTTATCTGTATACATGATATGGACATTTAGCTAATGTACATAAAAGCCGATTACTTTTTATATTAGATAAGCTTACTAAGCAAAGCGTGCTTTAATGGGGAGCAATGATACAGTTTTTATTTAATACAAATACAGTTTCATGCAATATTTATAGCAGATAATTAAATAAAGTTATTCCAATTTGACTTGACATAGGTATTTAAACTTACATTAATATTTAATAATACATTTAAAAAAATACATTTTGTAAACATCCACATCGAAAGTTAATTTTCAAAGTAGTTTAATTAAATGTTTGTGAATTTTGATTAAATTACGAACCATATGAAGTGACTTTAGTAAATAAATTAAAATTTTATTCAGCTCTCAATGAGGTGCCATTATGAAAATGTGAATATTTCCTTCAAAGGATCTAAATACGTTTAAATTAGAAATTCAATTAGAAATAAAGGAAGAAGTCGTTAGACTTTAATATAATCTCTTAGTTATTGCTATTAAAATCTTCAGTGCTAATGAACGAATGATTGAATTAAAAGTGCTAATGATGAATGAGATGATAAAATAATATAAGTTTATTTGACTACATTAAACAACTTAATTTCTAAATCTAGCTACGATATGAAACGTCAACTCTCGGTTGGTTGTTCTAAACATTTTTGCTTTAATGTTTAATGTGATTTACGATTTTTAATTGAATTATTTGCTTTACCTTCAAATGAATGTACAAAGTAATCTTAATTAGAGTCAAGGTTATTAAAATATACGTACCCTACAACAGATTTGGATTAAGAATTAAATGGACGAGATATTCGAAATTTAAACTTTCTTGCAGGCTTTATACATTTGTTTAATTATTTTAAATCAGATCCTATTTGTATAATTTAAGGCTTACGCTAATTTGTAGGGACGTTATTTTTCCGGTGCAATTTCTAGATGAGCCTTTTTCGCAAGCCAATCAAGTTGATTCTAACTATTTTCGAATTTAGATAAAAAAGAATAACATTTTAAGTATTTTTTAAAAAATATCTTTAGCCACCTCGCAGTAGTACAATGTGAAACAATAATTGTCGATATATTTTCTTCTATATAGTATATAAGTGATATTTAGTCTTCGATATCTAGTCTTCTAAAGGTAAGAATTGTTCTTTTGTAACTTCGAGTAAAATAAACTCCACAATGATTTTATCTTAATGATATATATGTATTATTATATATTATATTAATTGTCTTTGTATGTTATCGTCATCATCAATCTTAGAATTCTTACGAGGTCATTATCAACTGCCACCATAGACATAATAAATATACCTTTTTGCTACAACAATATTTCCAATTAAGAAATGTTATAATATTTCAAAATAATCATATTTTCAGTTTTGAAGTCGCCAACCTTTCAGTACACATCATTCAAGAAAATTTGTTAGAAGAATCGTAAAATTCAAAAAGTAATTTGAAATCATAGTCAAATTTTAGTCTATGTACATATGTTAGCAATTTATTTGGTACGTTAAGCTGAACTACATTTTCTTATCAATATAAGAAAACAAATCCGTAACATGATTCAGATATAAGTGTTACTTAATACTAAATCAGAATTAAAAAAAAAACTGGCACCACTAATTGCCGATTCTGAGGAATTTCGATGACTTAGGACCAACAAGTGTAATCCAACGCGTAATATTTACTAAAGGTTCTTACTGAATTTCAATTACAATAAAATGAATAATGATAATTCAATAAAAATGATTCAATTTTATTCATAAAAGTATGCAGTCATTTCATCAATGTTTTGTTATGACGTTGTCACGTTAAACTATCGTCCGTAAACCGACTTTACAGACAACCATTTTTTTATGTGACTTCATTTTCGGAGGCTGTTTTTGTAATACTAGTCATAAATATATTGTTATTTTATGTATAGGAAGGCGGACAAGCATATTATGGCCACCTGATAGTAAGTGGTCACCAACGCCCATAGATATTGGCATTGTAAGAAATGTTAACCATCGCTTGCATCGCTAATGCGCCACCAACCTTGGGAACTAAGATGTTATGTCCCTAGTGCATTTAATTACAACACAACAGTACCAAGTACTTCTGTTTTGCGGTAAAATATCTAATAAGATAGTAGAGCTTATTCCACCACGCTACGCCAATGCGGGTTGGTGGAATACACATGTGGCAGAAATTCAGTGCAACATGCAGGTTTCCTCACGATGTTTTGATTCACCGTCAAGCACGAGATGAATTATAATCACAAAATAAGCACATGAAATTGAGTAGTCCTCGCCCGGGTTTTAACCCAGGCTCATCGGTTAGGATTCACCGTTATTACCACTGGGCCGACTCGGCTGTTTTGGTAAAACAGCAATCTGATGGAAATCGTCACCACCGTCCATAGACATTGGTTCTTTTATAAATATTAACCGTGCTGTACATCATCAATGCGCTACAGATAGGGCACTAAGATGTTATGACGACGCGACCGGAACAAGTTCAGGCGCAAGAACACCGGATTTATTTGTTTTCCGAGGCTTCTAACTACCAGAGTCTGGGCTGACAAAAAACCCATGAACTTATTTACTGACCCGACCTGAGTCTTAGTCCAAGGATCTCAGGCTCTGCGGCCTTATATCTAGCCAATAAACTAAGTAGGCAATTATAATATGTGGTCGTATAAAGTGAAATTTGACTTCCAAGATACAGGCTATCCTAGTTTGGAAGTCAAAAGAATTATTTTTGAGTATTATCTTAATTAGCCTACCATATTACATGTACCTAGTTTTTATAATGTCTGTGTTTTTATTTGTTTATTTTTTGTTTTCTTAGTTTATTATTAATATATTTTTTCGTTTATCTTTTATTTAGTAATATAAAACTGTATTTTATTTGTAAGGGCTACTGTTTCGCAATAAATAATTATAAAAAACAATTAAATATAACAATACTATGGATAAGGTCTTTTCGTACGTGTAATCGTATAAAAGTTTTATCGTTTATGCTTACGTAAAACTCATGTAAAGCACTGTATCCGATCTGTAAAGGACTTTCACCTAATGATGCATTGTAGGACCAAGATAGATAAATATTTGAATTGTATACGTAGTCCGTACATCAGTAGATGTTAAAATTTTTTTTTTTTTAAATAGTAGCGTTTACTTCACTACATTTTATCACCGCCGCATCTGTTCGAATGCGAGAAATTCAACACTACCGAACGAATTTTCAATTCGGTTTTAATCAACGGACGGAGTCATTCATGAGATCAAGGTGTATAATGTGATAATTATATTAAATGTAAAAAAATACAGATTCGAAACTTTATTATCGCCGCTTAAACAAATAAAGTTATAATGTGTTACGATATAAACGTTTCATGTAGACCCTTATTCTATCCTTGCGACGTCGGGACAGGTAGCTTAGTTTAGTATAAATTGAATTATACTTGAGTAATCATATAGTAAACTATTCTTGAAGATTCATCCGAAGTTGGAATGGATGCCAGTATATTATTAATAAGACGAACGGATAAGACAATTTTCATTGCAAAGAGGAGTTTGAGTTTGTATTGAATTTGTCTACGAGTGAGACAGTTCCAAGAACTAATTTTATCTGTCTCACTCAATTCACGAAAGTTTGAAATACGTCGACTAGATCATTTTCAAACTCCTGCCTTTCTTGCCTTTGGCATTTAAAACATTTTCATTATATACAATGATTGAGTTAGTAGGAATAGAAATAGGTAAAACAGTAATACAGGAAATTTATAAATTTAAAACTCCTTTAGTTAAAAAAAATAAAACTTGCTTAAATCAAGAACCACACCAATTCTACTACTAACAGTATTTACTAGAACTATTGTTCATAACAGGACTAGGCGTTAGTGGTTTAACGTTTAAGGATAAAAATATAAGGTAACATTTGTTAAAATAGTAATTCCTTACAAACAGGCATTTATAGAAAGAAAAACAAAACTATATAAGATCCTATTGCTAAAACTTACAGGAATTCAGCTCCAGCAATTATTAACCCTATATAGTGGTCAGCTAATACGCCACATTATTCGAATTCATCAGTTTGATTAACTGCCAAAGCCCAGAATTCATCGTGAACGTTGGTTTGGGTATAATGTTTACTCAAAATCCAATATCCGGCTAGGCATTGACCGAATATACGGGATATACAGGTTTCATCATCCGATCAAGCTAAAAAACAATAAATATGTAAAAAAATAGTAAGGTGTAATATGCTCCATTATTTATCCATAACTAGCTGTGCCCCGCAGTTTCATTCACGTATAATTCATAAAAATAATAAAAGGACTACAACACAAAAATATTTTTTAAATTCGAACCAGTACTTACTGAGATTAGCCGGATCAAATAAACAAACTCTTTACCTTTATATATTAGTATAGACAGACTGACTGACTGTCTCGTTGGTCTAGTGGATTGACATAAGGCCACAGACTCAGTGGTCCTGGGTTCAATTCTCAGGTCGGGCCAATAAATAGTTATTGGGGTTTTCTGTCAGAAAATTCTCACTAGCAGCCCGGAGTATAGAAGTTGGAAGTGTGTACACTCCCGTGCCTCGGAAAGCAAGTTAAGCCGTTGGTCCTGCGCCTTAACTCTTTCCGGTCGTGTCGGATTGCCGTCCCATCGGATTATGAGACCTAAGGAAAAGGGAGTGCACCTGTGTTTGCGCACACACTTGTGCACTATAATATCTCCCGCGCAGTTGGCTGATCTCTCTTTGGCCGAAATCGGTCAGGAGAACCATTATTATTATTATTAGTATAGAAGATATAGATATAGATGGGGTAAATGCCAATTGTAGGTTATTTTCGAATAAATAGTACACAGTATACAAAATTAAATATGATACATTCATAGAAATAAACAATTTATTCACAAACTCTGAAATAACACTTACTTGATGTTATTTTGGGTTAACCATTCAAGGAGAATGAGGTTTTTGCCTTTTAAAGAACAATAGGTAAGGATTAGTATAATTTTTCCACGACTTTTTTGCTCGTTATCTGTATACATGATATGGACATTTAGCTAATGTACATAAAAGCCGATTACCTTTTATATTAGATAAGCTTACTAAGCAATGCGTGCTTTAATGGGGAGCAATGATACAGTTTTTATTTAATACAAATACAGTTTCATGCAATATTTATAGCAGATAATTAAATAAAGTTATTCCAATTTGACTTCACATATTTAAACTTACATTAATATTTAATAATACATTTAAAAAAATACATTTTGTAAACATCCACATCGAAAGTTAATTTTCAAAGTAGTTTAATTAAATGTTTGTGAATTTTGATTAAATTACGAACCATATGAAGTGACTTTAGTAAATAAATTAAAATTTTATTCAGCTCTCAATGAGGTGCCATTATGAAAATGTGAATATTTCCTTCAAAGGATCTAAATACGTTTAAATTAGAAATTCAATTAGAAATAAAGGAAGAAGTCGTTAGACTTTAATATAATCTCTTAGTTATTGCTATTAAAATCTTCAGTGCTAATGAACGAATGATTGAATTAAAAGTGCTAATGATGAATGAGATGATAAAATAATATAAGTTTATTTGACTACATTAAACAACTTAATTTCTAAATCTGGCTACGATATGAAACGTCAACTCTCGGTTGGTTGTTCTAAACATTTTTGCCTTAATGTTTAATGTGATTTACGATTTTTAATTGAATTATTTGCTTTACCTTCAAATGAATGTACAAAGTAATCTTAATTAGGGTCAAGGTTATTAAAATATACGTACCCTACAACAGATTTGGATTAAGGATGAAATGGACGAGATATTCGAAATTTAAACTTTCTTGCAGGCTTTATACATTTGTTTAATTATTTTAAATCAGATAGAATAAATCCTATTTGTATAATTTAAGGCTTACGCTAATTTGTAGGGACGTTATTTTTCCGGTGCAATTTCTAGATGAGCCTTTTTCGCAAGCCAATCAAGTTGATTCTAACTATTTTCGAATTTAGATAAAAAAGAATAACATTTTAAGTATTTTTTAAAAAATATCTTTAGCCACCTCGCAGTAGTACAATGTGAAACAATAATTGTCGATATATTTTCTTCTATATAGTATATAAGTGATATTTAGTCTTCGATATCTAGTCTTCTAAAGGTAAGAATTGTTCTTTTGTAACTTCGAGTAAAATAAACTCCACAATGATTTTATCTTAATGATATATGTGTATTATTATATATTATATTAATTGTCTTTGTATGTTATCGTCATCATCAATCTTAGAATTCTTACGAGGTCATTATCAACTGCCACCATAGACATAATAAATATACCTTTTTGCTACAACAATATTTCCAATTAAGAAATGTTATAATATTTCAAAATTAATCATATTAAAACAGCAAATATTATCATTTGCAATTCATGAGCATATTTTCAGTTTTGAAGTCGCCGACCTTTCAGTACACATCATTCAAGAAAATTTGTTAGAAGAATCGTAAAATTCAAAAAGTAATTTGAAATCATAGTCAAATTTTAGTCTATGTACATAATATGTTAGCAATTTAATTGGTACGTTAAGCTGAACTACATTTTCTTATCAATATAAGAAAACAAATCCGTAACATGATTCAGATATAAGTGTTACTTAATACTAAATCAGAATTAAAAAAAAAACTGGCACCACTAATTGCCGATTCTGAGGAATTTCGATGACTTAGGACCAACAAGTGTAATCCAACGTGTAATATTTACTAAAGGTTCTTACTGAATTTCAATTACAATAAAATGAATAATGATAATTCAATAAAAATGATTCAATTTTATTCATAAAAGTATGCAGTCATTTCATCAATGTTTTGTTATGACGTTGTCACGTTAAACTATCGTCCGTAAACCGACTTTACAGACAACCATTTTTTTATGTGACTTCATTTTCGGAGGCTGTTTTTGTAATACTAGTCATAAATATATTGTTATTTTATGTATAGGAAGGCGGACAAGCATATTATGGCCACCTGATAGTAAGTGGTCACCAACGCCCATAGATATTGGCATTGTAAGAAATGTTAACCATCGCTTGCATCGCTAATGCGCCACCAACCTTGGGAACTAAGATGTTATGTCCCTAGTGCATGTAATTACAACACAACAGTACCAAGTACTTCTGTTTTGCGGTAAAATATCTAATAAGATAGTATATATGTATCAAATATATGTATCATATATTATTAGTAAAGAAATTAGTAATAAGCATTTATGAAAATAATATACGCTGTTTCTTATCGGTTATTCTCAGTGAAATCTACTTTCGTAACTCGTAGTAGATTAACACTCCTGATTAACATTATATGAAAATTCAAAATTTAGTGATTTTACTTTCAATTTTATTTCTCAAAACAAACAGCGTTCTTCAATATAAATATTTTCTAAGAAAGTAAAGAATATTAAAAATATTTACAAACGTAATTTGATACCATTATCGTTCATTTTTGTTTGCGCTGTTTATGTATATTGATAACGCTGTAGAAATTGGCGTGATTTTCGTGTACCTTTGAGGCAGCAATGGCCTACGGAACTCTTTAGAATATTAATATTGGCTTCTTGAAACTGCCGAGTACGATGTTAGTGTAAAGTAAATTAATAAATATATCTATTATCTCACGTTTAAAATAGCTATTGTAATATTTTTTTAAAGAATATAAATAAAACTACCGCTATCCTAATATTTATTTAGATTTAGACCTGTAAATTTATAGTGTACTGTTATTCTTACCTTCTTTTTTTAAATCAAACTTCACAAATTATTTTTTTTTATTTTTTTTGAATGTTTAATCTTTTTTATTTCGCATATCGCAAAAGGTAACTTTTTACGAACTATTTAGTGATCTAAGTTGCATAACTTTATAATTTTAAGTACCTTAAGGGTAATAAAATTATTAATTATTTTCACTGTAGTTAAGTAAATACCAGAAATATGAATCAAAACACTCGAAGGTTTAAAGGAACCCGAAGCGGAAGAAATTCGTAACATGAAATTCGGATTAAAAACAACGACACTCATATTTTACTTTACTCTTACAGAAAAAAACAAACTATTGGTTTATTTCAAAGAATACATAAAGTGAATCTTGAGTGCTTTGTTTTAAACAATGTAATAGCTCTAATGAAAAAAAACAGCGTTATTTGACCTTGTATAGCAAAACTTAAATATATTTTATGAATATATCAAATTCATATCCAAAGTTGCGGGTCAGCGAACTTCTGGGAAAAAAATATTTTATTATAAAAACATGTTTATAACTCGATAACTTAAAATGCACTTACAAAGGAATACAGATAACTAATATCAATATTTTTAATTTATAATAATGTTAAATAAAATATATATATTTTTTAAATATTTATTTAATATAATGACAATGCAGGGAAACTGACAGATAGGTCACCGGATGATTAGTCACCGTCCATAGATATTTAAGAAATTAAATTGAATCTGTTTATAAAATAATTACCATTCCTTAAATTAACGACGCGTTCTTATATGGAAGTAGTTATGATTGTAGTTTCACTGAAGCACTGAATCTTCAAACGGGAACACGACAGTACTAAGTATTGCTGTATTGCGATGGAATAATTATGTAATGTGATGTGGTGGTTCGTAAATAGATAGTAAGTTTCGATCAAAGCTCTATTACCAAGCAATATTATAAAGTGATCAAATACTGTTATATCTTTGAATTAAATAATAAAATATTGATCTTTAAAATAACGAATGTGTAAAACTAAAAAGTTTTTGTTCTGACGGTTGTCGTGGTTGGTAGATACTTGCCTTTCGCGCCGCTGGTCGCGGGTTCAATTCCCACCCATGACATTTGGGTGCATGAACATGTCTGTTTGTCCTAAGTCTCGGTCTCGGTGTTGTCTAAATTATCTATATAAGTACCTATGTGTTTAAACTAGTATATGTAATACTACATATAATAGTTGTCTGGTTTCAATAGTACAACCTTGCTAAGCCTGGGATCAGATCGGCGTGTGTGAATAATGTCCCAGGATATTATTATTATTTAGAAAAAAATCTTTTGTGTAGCGATTGTCTAGTTAAACAGCGCTTTGTCCTTTTCTTTCGCATGTCAAATTACTGGTGATGGAAAGAGAAAAATCGGTGTGTAATTATTCACCGCTCTACGTTTATAAGTATGTATATATCGTGACTCATATCCTGCTTTATTTTTATTACGTGTAAATAATAACTATTGAATCACAAATTACCATCGAATCATTAAATTTTGTAACATATTCGCATGTTTCAAATAATATAGCATTGCTAAGTCGAGATATAAACAAGCTAATTATCGTACCTACACAAAAAAAACATTAAAAGCTATATCGTATGTTTAAGAATAGGTGTATAATATATTATATCTTATAACAGATATAATATGTAGTTGTTTTTATGTTACTTTGCATAATACACATACTATGTTGAATGACCTTATGCAAACGTGTGTGTCCATTATCCACTTCGACTTTTCCATTATACATACAAATACTAAATACTTATACAGTCTCATTGTTGTAAATAATATCTTAAAAAATAAAATATATTTTTTTAAACAAACATATCTAATATACATTTCATATATGAGTCAGTGATAAAAGAAAGATAATGTTAAAGAATGATATAATCATCATCATAAACCTTTGGTCGTCCACTGTTGGACATAGGCCTCTCTATTGGCACGCCACTGAGCTCGAGTAGATCACGTCTTGGCAAATGTAGTAGGACGCTCTCCGGCTAGGTGGCGTGAAGATATACGCAGTGGCTGGCAGCGGATGGATATTGAGAGCTGAAGATCGAAAGAATGATATGTCACTTAATAATCACATACTCATATATGTATGAGTGCGAAAACTGGTAAACTGGTTCAGCTATCTCCCCTCTGAGCGAGTTGAATCTTCGGAATACGAATTGCGATTCAATACTACTGGCATTCCACGGGGTCCTTACTTGTACAGTAGCTATTTTTAATCTTGACTTGTAAAGACTTATTGAAGTCCTGAATGTAAATAGCTCTTAGGTAACAAAATACAGTGAATAACATGTTTTTAATCAACAGAATAAAATTATATCAACATGTGAAAATGCTTTCATTTATTAACCGACTTCAAAAGAGAAGGTTATCATTTCGTCTGTATGTTTTTTTTTAAATAGATACATAGAGATATATGACCTGATGTTAAACCTTGCCATATACATTTTATATTCATTTAACTACCCGTTCCGACTTCGCATAAAGGGGTAGTATAAGGGTCGGCAAAAAAGCTTATATTGCAATAAATACATTTAACTATAAGTTTAAGCGGGGCGCTTGCGTAAATCTCACAGTCGGTATGATTTTGCTTGGAAAGCATTCGGGATGACAGTTTTCTCTCCGATTAAGCTGAAATAATAGGCTATTATCTCAAAAAATATGAACAAGATACCAAATTGAACTATCTTAATGTGTTTATTCTCTATCAATCGGAATATAAGTTTTAACTTCTGATAACTTTAGTATGATTAGTATGGGTTGCAAGTGAGAGATATCGACAACTGAGACGTAGGTACTTCGTCTATTCGCTTATTTTGTTAAATAATTCTCGTTACAAAATATAAACTATTATTGATTTGTGATCGAGCCATTTCATTCGCCAGCTAGGCGATGATTTCGTTCACAGAGAACTTAAAAAAATATAAGTGCGTTTTTTAATTTGAACCTTGTGTATGAAACAATAATTTTGCAAAAGCCACGAAATGAATATGTCCCCCAATTTTTTAGTTTCTATCATACACAGTCAGTTAGGAGTTTTTGCCTTTTATGGATTGAGACCATTATTTTGTATATGTAACATATTTAATGTATACTTGAAACGCGTTGTACAATATAATACAATGCTCTACCAATTAGAAAACCAATACTAAAAATAAACTGTTTTATGATTAAAGGCAATCTGATAAACTTCCCCTGTTCAATAATTAATTATACAGGGCTAATGAAAGAGATCAAATATTCTATTGACAAAAGACACAGTTTATTCATAAAAGGATATAATTAAACGACAAAACATTTAACAAAATTGGTTTATATAATAAGCAAGAAATTCTTACAAGACGGGCTTTATTGTTAACGATGAATGAAGCCTTTGAAACGTCGATTACGACTTTATAATGTAAAACGAATAAAACACGATGTACGTAACTTTATAGCATGCTAATTAGATCTTTAATTATAATTTACACTTGTAAGGTGAGGGTTAATACGTCATGGCATTGAATTTTGTGCTCATTTAATTACCAAACGAAAATTATTACATAATAAGATGTTAAGCAACTCTGTTCACGTTAACAATAGTCGTAGAGTTGTATATGTAATACAAGTATTGCCTGAAAAACAAATACACTAGAACGCCGATTATCCGAATTAATTGGGACCGGGGTCGATTCGGATAATCGGACATAGACATGTTATTGAGTTGAATTTTTTTCAATAACAATGAATAGCCTCTAACTATCAACCATAACAGTTGAAAAAGATTACATATGTACTTGGTTTTAATTTTTTATATTACGCTTAGGACCGATTCGGACAATTGGCGATTCGGTTAATCGGCGTTCGGAATATCGGCGTTCTACTATACCACTGTTTCCTAGTTTTATTAAAGTATTTTCAGAACTTTTGTGTATGCGTTAACATGTTAGTTCTTTCTTCTTAAGCGATTACAACATCGAGGAGATAAGGTTACAGAAAATATCGTTACATAACCATTGTACGATCCAATGTACAATACGAAGATTCATATATTTTTTTTCTCGTATGTATTATATAATAATTAATAATAGCGTTTTGCCCGCGGTTTCACCAGCGTAGTTCCCGTTCCCGTGGGAATACGGGGACAAAATGTAGCCTTCGTTAATCGCTGATAATGTATTAATTTTCAAAATCGGCTTAGTGGTTTAGGCGTGAAAGCGTAACAAACAAATTCACTTTCGCATTTATAATATTCGTTAAGATACATTCTTGTATGTTAGGATATATCCAATAGAGGTACTATAGGATCTTATTAATAAATAAATAAATGAAACGTTTCATATATATTTGTAAGAGATCGAGATGAGATGAGATAAAAACTTTCATTTAGGCTAAGAATCAACCTGATAAAATATTCCAATAAAAAAGTCTGTTCGAGCGATATTTGATTAGTACATCTTACCTTTGGAATACTTTGGATATATCTTGCACTACGTTGATGTTTGCAAAATTGTCAGTATGGTAAAAATGTTATTATGTAAGTTTGGTTATAGTAAAATAATTTATAAAAATCGTAACATATAAATAGAATATGCCACGATTTTATAACACTACTACTAACAAACAACATACCCAGGCCCAGACCGTCCTAGTTTTTAATTTTTGCAACCAGTCCTCCAGACAGATTTTGGCCACGGCGGCCAATCTCAAGAGAGATTAGCCAACTACGCAAGAGATATTATAGTGCACAATTTTGTGCGCAAACACAGGTGCACTCTCTTTTCCTTAGCTCTCATAATCCGATGGGACGGCAATCCGACACAACCGGAAAGAGTTCAGGCGCAAGACCAACGGCTTAACGTGCTTTCCGAGGCACGGGAGTGTACACACTTCCAACTTCCAGGAACTAAGATGTAATGCCTTTTGTGTCTTACGCTCACTCACTATTCAAATCAGAACACAACAATACCAAATATTTCTGTTTAGCGGTAGAATATGTATTAACTTGTACGTACCTATCCAGAGAGATCTTGGTATAATCATTACAATGGATTCTAAAATAACGAAAGCCGTAAGAACAAACATACATTATTATTAAAAGACTGTTTAGAAAAAAAATTAAGTCAAAGTAGATGAATTAAATCTAATGAACACTTTAAATAGGACTTACCCGATCTGAACGAAACGAGGGTCGTTTTCAATATGTTTAATATATGTTAAACTGCTCATTAGCATAATCGTTCATTAAAAAGTTTAGCTTAAGAATTTTCTATGTTCATATTACGTATATGACTCCTTTTTAACCGACTTCAAAAAAAGGAGGAGGTTATCAATTCGTCTGTATGTTTTTTTATGTTTGTTACCTCATAACTTTGGACTGGGTGAATCGATTTTGATGATTTTTTTTTGAAAGCTGGTGCTTCCCATTTGGTCCCATTTTACTCTAATTTGGACATCGACTCCAAAAATAACAATAATTGTAACTACATTATCAACCACACAACACAATCGTACCTACATATTCATGAATAGAAAAAGTAAGTCAATTATCAAATTATAGAAGAATACGCAATTATTTTTTTACTTTTTAGTGCATATTAATTTGTTTTTCATTTGAAGTCGGTTTTTGTTGTGTTAACATTTTTGTTTATTTGACAATGGTAGTGTAAGAAATGTTAACCATTGCTTACATCGCCAATCACCGCCAACTTTGGGTTTCTTTTACCTGTAATTACACTGGCTGACTTACCCTTTAAATCGGAACACAACATTAAGTAGTGCTATTTTTCGGTAGAATATCTGATGACTGGGTGGTAACTACCCAGATGAACTTGCACAGAGTACAAATCTTAAAACTCAGTATGTCAGGAGATAGTAATTCTGTTTAGAAGCGTACATAGTTATCTCGCCAGCGCGCCTCATCAGTTTCCGTTAACGAGCGACTCCCGCGTACCGCGTAAACAATTATCACATTAAACAGAGAACAAAGAACTCATGTGTCGATAAATAACGTTTTAGACGTACAAATTAAATATGACCTCTAGACTAAATTATGCTTATTATACAAGATAACGAAAATGTTAACGATCATTTTTAACTAACAAGAAAAATTTGAAAATTCTGATTTTTTTTTTATAAATTAATTCTAATGTAATAAAAAAGCCGAGATCGCCCAGTGGCTACAACGCGTGAATCTTAACCGATGATCGTGGGTTCAAACCCGGGCAGGCACCACTGAATTTTCAAGTGCTTAATTTGTGTTTATAATTCATCTCTTGCTTGACGGTGAAGGAAAACGTCGTGAGGAAACCTACATGTGTCAAATTTCACTCAAAATTCTGCCACATGTGAATTCCACCAATCCGCATTGGAGTAGCGTGGTGAAATAAGCTGCAAACCTTCTCCTCAAAAAAAAAAGAGAAGAAGCCTTAGCTCAGCAGTGGGACATTTACAGGCTGTTGACTGGCTGAATTCTAATCTAAACGTTGGTGTTCTGTGGTTCTTAAGTTTAAATCAACGGACAGTAGTATAATACTCCGAATTCTTTCTTCATACGACGTGAACCCCATCTTCATCTTTTCACTTTTATTAATCGCTAGATGATGGTTGTGGCGGAATATGTCAAAAGATATCTGTCTTCTTCTGTCATTCATTTTACAACACCCTGTCTATCTTACTATCTTTATAACACTATCTCTTTCCTTCTCTATCAATCAAAAGGTCTTGAATGAATTACTTAGTTCATATACCATACATAATATTTTTAATTTCAGAATCGATGAGTACGACATAATAATCATCGCCATAATTTAATTGCCTCTACTGACAGGAGGGCTACTTCATTTTTCGCCCAGAGAATCGGAATTGCGATTCAAATGATAACTGCTAGAATAGAATTCTTGCCACTATTGCACGCGGTCAAGATTTGTACCGTCATTATTTTTCAATTTGGTTAGAAAAAAAATTAAAATTAAAAATATTTACTGCTTTTAAGGCTTCAATATATATAAATGTATTTATTTACAATTATACTTATATATAATTCATAACGAACATTCTAGAATTAGGTGTATGTTCCTTATCCTTGTGACTATTTCAAGGAATTTTAATGAGATAGAAATGGATATGACTAATGGCTTGCTAGAGACTTCTAAGGACGTCTCTGTCCTCAATTTCTTATATATCTCAAAGAACAAATTCCATTTCATGATGTTCTTTTGATGATAACGGTGTAGTATTACAGTTGTCCTTTTAATATCAGAGCTGATAAATTATTATAGAATGCGCTGCGCATGCAAATCGCTTGTCGTAATCCTTAAATACGTTCAATACATCGAGTCATTATTATCCGTCTCAATAACATACATACATATTTATAAATTTCTAGTATTTTATCTGCAGATTCATTAGTTCTCAAGGTAGTAGTAATATCGCTATTTTTTAAGGCGACTCGGCCCGCCTTCGATTGCAATTTAATATTTCCTTTTTTCTTTAGTTCCTTGTTTTTGTAAATGAGCATCTCTATAGCTAAAACTTCACATTATGGTCTAAAAATATATATTATTGTATAAAAGAGATGAATGCTTCGATTAAATTAAGCATTGTATCGAATGACAATGTGACCTGCCGCAAGAATAAATACATATTTGATGTTACCTGACCTCAATAAATGAATTTGAATTATTTGACGATGTAGACAATACTTTAAGAGTGAAATACACTTTATCAAAACTCCACGTTTAATGAAACCATACATTCACAATACTTATTTTTAGAAATGAGTAACAAACACATTGTTCTAACGAAAATAGTATTCTCAAGTAACGAAAAAAATAATCCTGAATCATTTATGAATTTGTATATAGAATCTTCCGACATCTCATTATCATTAATTTGAATTAAAACCCAATCACTGTTGTAGTTTACCGGTAGTAAATCTTTGAGCAGTTATTTTACCGCCTAATAATTTTGTCAGTCTCAACCTGTGCCCCTGGCAACGTGTCTCCAAAATTTAATGATGATTGGTAAAGTAGCTAAGACACCTTACAAACAAACAAACAGATATTCGTATTTATAATATTAGTTAGGATGTATTGTCAGTGGAAAATCTCTCTATGAAAAAAAAATTAAGAAATTGACCGTATGTACCTTGAATCCAGACATCTTAATTGCGCCTACAAATATAAATAATTTAAAAATATATATTGAAATAAAGATGTAAGATCGCTTAAGAGCGCACCTAAAGTCAGCAAAATTATAAATTTCACCCGCGCGTCCCTTACACATTTCTCTCGATACACGACCTCATTTCTATTCTTTTTCTATTTAAAACAACAACATGAAACCATAGCGGACTATATAACACAGTTAAAAAAAACTTCGAAACTACTGTCTTTTTATAGAATAAACTTTAATTAATAAGTTTACAAAGGAGTAGAAAAGTCTGACCTGCGAAATCAACTGTTTTATTGATATATGTCATAATATGTATTGTCGATGAGAACGCTATGAAGTATGAACTATCTCTTAAATAAACGAGCTAAGCAATTGAAAATGTACTCCTTGACAAACACGTAAGTTGCAATGCTGTTTTCCTGTTTGAATTGTGAGAACGCCAGTGCACCTAAATTCTATGGTGGGTCGTGTATATGGTGTAAATAGTGATATACCAGAGATTATTGGCGAACGTGACCAATTACCATCAAATAGCGTATTGGCTCGTCTGCATTTGTAAAATAAATTGCTCATAAATACCAGCATATTATATCAGCGTGACAATGTCTTTGATCTATTAGAATTGATTTGCTATTATAGAATTGTTATTGACGTTTAGAAATGATTTCTATTAGGTACCCACTCCTATATCGTCTTCTTCTGTTTATCTATCTATGTATATATAATTTAATGTTTATCTGTTTGTCCTCTATGCGTACCTAAATCTGACTGTGATGATACTTTGGCGTGATTGTTTTGGTACGCCTGAGAAGGTTTCTAGCTTAAATACATTCATGTTCTTTGTATGTTTGTCCGTCAATGTAAACGTTATATATAGACCATCTATCTATTCGTGCAAAGCCGTAGCATCTATATAAATATGTACCTATTGCGTGTAGAATTGTTATAAAAATAATTTCAATTTATTTTACCTTTGTATTTGCTAATTTATCAAGTGACGAAATTAATCTGTAATCGTTTCAAACAAAATAATATCTTAATTACCAGCTCGAATTGCACTACAAGTAATTGCGGCAATCAATCAAAGTAATTCGGATCATACATTTAAGTACGTTTGATGTAAAAGTAATCTTACTAATGATTATAATAAATTGTTCGCCAACAAGAATGGAGGGGACTAATTACTACATTAAAAACATATTAATTTAATGATCATTATTTATATGAATGTAGTTTTTTTTAATTCAGGTAATTTTAATTCATTTTCGATGTCAGTAGAGTTCACAAACAGATATATAAAACAATTCGCTATTTTCAATTTTTTTTTTTGTTTGTTCCGTCGTCTTGTAATCAGTGACCCTAGTGTTTAGTTTATGTGGTGTCAATATGTACTATTCAAACGATTCAAGTCAATCCAGCGACAGTGACGATGAATTACGTATAGTACGTGCATATAGGAATAAACCTCAGGTATAGCGTTAATTATTAATTGATATAACCAATACTAAATAAACGTTATGTTGTATAACGATACGGATAACAATTTTACGTTTCCTCATTGTTCTGTTTTAAATAGAAACGATTCAATAACGTTGTTCCATTATACCTTGAACACTGAAAAAAGATTTTATCATGATACTAAACGGATAATGGCTAGTCTGGAGTAAACACAATTTTTGTTTGAAACACTTAGCATATCTCGTATTGTAATGTAAATAGGCACTTTAGACTTTAGCTATTACGCGCTATTGTTCCCTCAAAGCATGTGATTTATCCAATTACAAAGACTCAACCGGGGTCACGAACCATTTGTTACTCTATTCAATAGAATTTTTCCCATAACGTTTTACGAACATATATATATATATATATATATATATATATATATAGAACATTGGAACGTTTATGAGTACCTACTCCAAAATAATTAAAATATATAGTTGGAATGCTTGTGAAGTAAACATCGCTTACTAAAAAATAATTTTAGTCGTAATAAAGGAAACCTCAAATAGAAAAATTATTTACCAATCATTTAGAAAACCAAAACGATGACTGTGACAAATAAACTAAAATGACAAACGATCGGAAATATGCAGATTGCATTTGAAGTTCGCAACAGCTGCGTTGCTCGGTGCACCGCACTGCACCACACCCAAACTGTCATAATATTAAAACTTATTAAATAAAAGCAATATAAATATTAATAATATTTCATGAATCTATACAACAAAGTTAATACCTATATAATACTGAGAGATATTATTACATAATATTAACGATTACATATAAGTAATAAAGAATAGAGTTCAATGATGACACACATTGCTTAGATTTTAGAATAAGGTACAATTAAATAAAATATTTCATTTCAATGTTATTGTAAGTAATTTTATATTTAATTTGCAGCCTGGATTATTATTAAAAAATAATAATTATTATTAAAAGGATATTATTTTAAATTTAGAGACATGTTATAGACACATATGTTGACGATTGGTTTTGAAAATTTCAACGATAACATTATGATATCATGACAGTTCCTAAACGTGTCGGGATCAAACATCGAAAAAGTTATTTATGAAGTAAAGCTATGTTCGAAAAGCATCGCATGATACAGGTAGTCGTAATTTATTCTTTAGAGATAACTCCGGCCGTTAGTAAACAGTTAGACACTGTTATCATACTGATGCGGTAACGCCACCATTGCCGCCAGATGACAACGACTGTAACGGCGCAAAGCCCTTGACCCATTAACAGCTCCCTGAGCTCAACATTCCATAAGCAGCTTAGGTTAAATACAGTGATATACGGAAATAAAAGTTTACGTATATCCCACCAAACACTTTTTTAATATATAAATTTCGTTTATTTTTTAAATTAATTTTTGCCGTAGGCCACCTGATGGTAGGTGGTCACCCATGCTCATAGACTGGCATTGTAAGAGATGTTACCATCGCTTACATCGCCAATCCGCCAATAAATTAAATGTTTTTCATTTTTCTACTTATAGAACGATTATTATTACAGACAACAAACCACTATTTATTAATAGCAACCTATATATTTCATTTAATATGAAAAGTGTTCTCGTCCCCAAAATAATTTCTACAGGTAAAGTATCTTAAGTAATACTCTTATAACGTATTTAATTCTATTTCGATATAATTGACTAGAAACTTTGCCAAAAAAGTATTCGTAATATAATACTTAAAATATATTGTTGGTAGTTATCTTAGATATTTATTTTATTTTGTTAACTGGAAAATAAAATACATAATAATTTTTATCTAATACTTTAATGGAACATTCGGCAGAATGTTTTGTTGATATTTCAATTTTAACTTGTAGCCGAAGTATGTTCGGACACTTGATATAGCTTCGATATTTAAACCACAATATTAATTAAATTTCCAATAAGTGAGGCATCCGAAATTTTGTTTTGTTTAACACTAAACACTAACGCGTTATACACTGATTACTAAAAGATAACTTCAGCGGGCTACTAAATTTAAATATTACATTTTTTTTTAAATATAACATCCTTAAATATTATAAAACAAAGTCCCCCGCGTTTCATGTCTGTCTGTATGTACGCGCTAAACTAAAAAACTACTGAAGGGATTTTCATACGGTTTTCACTAATAGATAAAGTGATTCAAGTGGATGGTTTACGTGTATAATTCATTAATATTTTCTGTAAATTTGTTGAAATATAGCGAAATTTGTTGAAGAAGTCGGAAAAAAACGAGCATATTGGGAGCTTTCATCGAAAACGCTGCACAATCCCTTTGAGTTATAACAAAACAATGTATGGTGAAATTGTTCCCCTTTCATAGATCTACAAAAAAGTCCGCGATGGCATATGTCTATCTTTTAAGGATAGCTAACTATACCCATTTTAATGTTTAAAAATTTTTTACATAAAAATGGTCAAATTGGAAAGCTATAAAAACGGATATGATATTAATCCTTATTAAAATAAATACGTTATTTACTTTGAGCATTTAATGTATATTATAATTGCCCTTTACACCACCCAATTTAAATCAATATCTTAGGAGTAATCGTAATTTTAAAATTATCGCGCACTAAATAAATTCAGGCGGTCCAACACCCATCATGCAAACGCGTGATGCAACCGCTTCCTTAAATATTATAAAACAAAGTCCCCCGCGTTTCATGTCTTTCTGTATAAACGCGCTAAACTAAAAAAGTACTAAACGGATTTTCATACGGTTATCACCAATGGATAAAGTGATTCAAGAGGAAGGTTTACGTGTATAATGCATTAATGTTTTCTGTAAATTTGTTGAAATATAGCGATAATTGTTGAAGAAGTCGGAAAAAAACGAGTCGATTGGGAGCTTTCATCGAAAACGCTGTACAATCCCTTTGAGTTATAACAAAATAATGTATGGTGAAATTGTTCCCCTTTCATAGATCTACAAAAAAGTCCGCGATGGCATATGTCTATCTTTTAAGGATAGCTAACTATACCCATTTTAATGTTTAAAAAATGTTTACATACAAATGGTAAAATTGGAAAGCTATAAAAACGGATATGATATGAATCCTTATTAAAATAAATACGTTATTTACTTTAAGCATTTAATGTATATTATAATTGCCCTTTATACCACCCAATTTAAATCAATATCTTAGGAGTAATCGTAATTTTAAAATTATCGCGCACTAAATAAATTCAGGCGGTCCAACACCCATCATACAAACGCGTGATGCAACCGCTTGCGCGCCCCGCGTCCCGCTGTCGCCCGTACGCTAGCTGTTGCCCGCATAAATATAAGTAAAGGATAAATGTTTGCTTGAAATTTGAAAATCTGTGATTTGAAATTAATATGTATGAAATGCATTTCAGTTAAGAAAAACTTTAGTAACGGTTTTTTTTTATTTTGAAGTTGATGATTATTCTTTAAATAATCATCAGTGGACTTATTATGAATTCCTGTAGTTTGACTTAATATATTTATAGTTAATATTAAATAGCCCGCCGCCTATCTACGCCGTTGAGTATAGTTAAAACCATAAAAGAGCAAGCGTACAATTTTTTTTATTCTATCAAACTACAGGCACATAGGGCATAACATCTTCGTTCCTACGGTTGATGGCGCATTAGCGATGCAGGGAATGGACATTGTTTGAGCATGCACTATAATAAGTGTACATGTGATAAGAGTTCTCACTAAAATCAACCAAGGCGGTCATTGAAAACGACAGGTCTTAGAACTTTTGGTTGTCATAGGGTAGCAGTAAGACATTGTGTGTTTAGCATTTTGTTATTTGCACTCAAAATTATGGTAGCGTAGCTATTACTTTACGCCGATTTTAAGTGAGAGAGTGGTAATTCCGGCTGGGCGTGCCTTCCCATTCCGCTACAACCCGAAGGTATGCAGCCTGGCACTATAAAAACCTACCTATTAATAAATTACATACAGGTAAAGTGCGTCTTTAAGCAATCGCTAGGGACTTGAAAAACCGCAAAACGGACAACCATCGATGACGTATTCCTGCATGCGAGTCGCACACCCAGCGATGAGCCGATGACCGAATTCTTCTCCCACAGTGTACTGCTGCATAGTGTCGCGCACTCACTTTGTCATCGTCGTAACTTTTAAAACATTTGTCCAAATGATATAGTGTAAGAGACAAAAGTTATCTTCTTTAAAATTCTTATTGTTATATTTTGGTCAATTTATAAATTAATAATTATTAATAGCTTTATAAATTATAGCCTATTTGTTATTTTGATGTATTAGCTATATTATTGTAAAGTTTCATTAAAATCCATTCAGTACTTTTACGTGAAGGGGTAACAAATGTCCATACATCCATACAAAATTTCGTGTTTATTATATTAGTAGGAAATAGAATTATTATATGCCCTGTACTGAACATATATAAACTGTACTGTATGGGCGAATAAATCGATTGGTGAATGTTTATATCTTATTGATTAAAAAATGCACGGGATAATTTTTTTAATTTACCCGTACGAAGTCGGGACGGGCAGCTAGTTCTTGATAATACAAGGTTCTACTCTTTTTCACTTCTCGTGTTGTTTTCGAATAGCCTTTATATATGTATTTACGATCTATCGAAGGGTATCAAGAGGCCATTTTGATCGATATCATACACTCCGTACATATAAATTAGACAACAGTACTTACGTATTGTGTAAATAGATTGAAATGCATTATTTTATTATAAGCCAACAGAAATGTATTTGAATAAAAAATATTCGATAAAATATTATTCTTATACGATATATCACATAGACACCCGAGAAAGAAGGCTGTTTTATTTCTTCATACAGGTGCAATTATTAGACGAAATAAAACAATAATCAATGAACTCGACCTTCGTTTTTGTTATGAAAATTAAATTATATTTATTTAGGTATATAATAATCATTTTACATTAACATTCAAATTTATGCTGATTATTTTTTTTAAAAGAATTGTATATTACCTATACCTTCTTACTCCTTGTTAGGATTGAGACAGCAATAGCCCCAGAGGTCAGGATCGGAACTTTTGTTTTTTGAATATCATTGATCACATTTTTAAATAAAAAAAGCAAAAAAATCTGTTGGTTTTTAAAACGTAAATAGACCACCAATTGTTTGCAAACTCCTTTCGTTTCCCACCGACTAAATGTTGAAAGCCGACAGACAGTGATACGCTATTTTGATTCGTGTGTCCTTTTAAATGTTATAATTATTTTAGTCAATATCGCATATTCTGACATTTCACTATCGTATCCTGCGGCGAGCTTCAATGTACAGAAGTTTGCCTCGTCTCTTACTTTTGTAATAACATCCAATTTTACCGAGATGCGAGTACCCACAACATAATTGAGACAAATTTGCTTCAAAATCATTTTAGTATTTACTTTCATTTAAAAACCTATTATAACAATAATATATATTACACGTACATAAGCGAGGAAGTGAATAAATTATTTTTAAGCGGAACAAATCGTTTTTTTTCAGTTTACCTACAACTGCTGAGTGAATTAATTCATAGTTAAAGTTATCACAATTTGTTTTTAATCGCTGACATATATTTATTTAAATACTTTGCTTTATGATGGAATAACATTTACAAAATGCATTATCTTATAATAAATTAAATATGAATTATATATAATAAGAAAATAAATAATTATATATAAATCCAAATAAAAAAAAAACAACACTTATATTCCATGACTGCATGGATTCGATGGAGTTTTACTAGCATGTTATTATGATTATAATGTTCTATTAAATCGTTAATGTTATGTTAACTTCAGTTATTATTCATCATAATATTATCATATTATAAATTTATAAAAATCCGACACCACGTTAAAAGGACATAGGCAATGCATCTTAATAATAATATAATATAATTATTATTCAAATATAATATATTAACGTATATATTATTATATTGAATTTATGGAATATTCTATAAATCTTTTTATATTATAATTAATACTATTATTATTCATGAATGCGATTTTAGTGAATTAGAAAGAAAAACAAATAAACAAAAAATACATTGGTGTCATTTCATTACATACTGGGTACGCCCGGTATAGGCCTGTTTCACATAATGAATATTAGTAACTTGTAGTCATAACATAGAGTTATATAGCCTATTATTATTTAGTAAGAGGACCATCATTTAATAAAACAAAATCAATAATATAAATCGTGATTAATCTCTGAAATGAACGCGATCAATAATATTTTTACAACAACACCTATAGCGTGTTTAGTGTTACGAGTCCACCTCGGTGTATCGTAATGTAGATATTACACAACACAAAGTCTATAACCTCCCTTAATAAATAGGCAATCTAACACAAAAAAGTTTATTCAAATCGGACTGATAGATTCCGAGTTTATCACGCTCAAACAAATAATATTTATATCTGTAATATTAGTGTAGACTGTAAAATGTAGACAAAATAACTGTATATGAGGTTTTTCTCTCATTAAATTATATAGGTATATATATTTAATTCCACACTTTCTAGTAAAACATTATTCCCATTTCGTTTATCGTAATACTAAACGATATGAAACAGATGCATATTATAACTATGCCTTGCATCCTTTAGTATACGCCAAAATATTGTACTGCATATTATTTTTGCTTTAAAATTGTTGCACAATTATTGCTTGTCTAATATCTTAATTATCTTTACTAATATATAAAGCTGAAGAGTTTTTTTGTTTGATCCGGATAATCTCCGGAACTACTGGTTCGATTTAAAAAAATATTTTTATCACGTAATACTTTTATCGAGGAAGGAAGGCTTATTTTTATTCATTATATAATTTAAACGCGCTTAAAACCGCGGGGCTCAGCTTGTTTTAATATATAAATGTTTTATATTGTTCTATTACTTTCGTTTAAAGTATATGTGAGGCGAAAATATCCTCGTATCGATGCCTGATTAAGTATTCTACTGGCGTGGTGCTTATCAGTAACATTGAGATGTTGAATTAACATTACCGGCGCGACGACGACCACGGTCGTCACCAAGTATCACGTTACACGAACACACTCCTGAATAGCATCACTAATGCGATCGAAGCCTACTTCATTTACCGACCGACCTAATTTTCCGGTCAACATATTTAATTAGAATTAAGGTTGGTATCATAAAAAATTGTAGTATAGGTACTTGCAAACTATTCATTTATTGAAACATTTTGGATATGAAAGTTTTGTTTTTTGAATATTTATTATTCGCATACATGATGCCATACATGTAAATGACTCGCCGTCTTAAATTTTGTATTCATTCATTTGTTCTTGTTCACCATTGGCGGTTTCCTAATACACGTTGGTGTCGTGGTTCGCTTATAAGGCTTAAAACTCAGGACGACATTCATTTATTCAGGACATTTTTCGGTTAAGAAAATGTACGTAAAATAATGTACATCCTGCGCTTGTATTTCTTCAGTCTCCTCGAATAATGAGAGTGAAAGACTATGGACTAGTCACTGTGTTTGCGCAAACACTTGTGAACTACAAGTATAATAGCCCTTACGAGCTAGTCTCCGCTGAGAATGGCAGCCATGACCGAAATAGATCAGGGAGACATCAAAGTCGATTTCTAAATAGACTATATATATATAGATTTCTAATTTCGAATTCGGATTTTATTTTCTGTGGTCAATGATTTTTAGTCTGTGAACTACTTATTTGTTATAACTATATTTGTTGTTCACAAGTGCTTACTATTATTAGTTGCATTTTTGTGGTTCTGTGATAAACTTTGCCTAATTTAGCAATTAATATCATATTAGCTAATTTTTATTATATTTTACATTAATTAGTAAACCTGACACTACACATTAGACTAGTTATTATTTATCATCCAATTACTTTTGTAATTCATTCATAAAAGTATTAATTGTACATGTAAAATTAAAATTCTATTATTAGAAGCAGTCATTGATATCAAAGTAAAAAATACTACCGATATATTAATTATCAAATGAAAAAATAACAATTGTTATCTACAAAGATTAGATTGATAAGTAGATGAAGAATATTTTGTGAACCAATTGATTACGTTATATATATAAACATGATGAGTTAGTTAATCCGAGATAGAGTGCATTGTGCGCTGCAAGCACGATACTGTAGTGCTGTATTTCCACTAGCCACATGTTATTTAATCGAGGAAAACAGGAAATTGCAGCGTTTGGAAAATCGTGACCAATTTGTGTTGTACTTCCTCTAATTCTATAAAATTAGAAATAGCTATATATATGTATATAGAGTCGGATAAAAACAAATAAAAAAAAACTTCTGTGTGTTAATTTTAATAATTAGAGCGATCAATTTATTAGAAGCTATTATTTTATAGTGATCTTGAAGTTTGTCGTAAATCACTAAGGCCTTAAAAGTTTTTAACTAATTACCGTTCGAACATCATTAATTTTTAAAGTTTCAGAGTTTTTTTTACAATTGGCAGCGCAGTATTCTCATATATATAAAGTGTGTATAATATTTTTAAAAAGTAGCAGCATGTTAAATTTTAAGTTAAAATTAATTTCATGTCAAAATGAGGTACGATAAGTCTGTAACTTATGCTACAAAAAACATCGTTGTTTTAATATTTAATAAGATTGAGATAAGCCGATACGCATCTGGGGCCGTAAAAGATACCTGAGTTCATTTACTCGTGTAGCTCACATAAATTCAAGTAGAAATATCTTGATTAAATAACTTAAATTATTTTAATATGATTTGAAATAAATCCTTCTGACATTCGAAGTCCTTTCTGCCTGTAATTACACTGGTTCCCTAATTGTTAAAATCACATGAGTACATACTATATTTTTTTAAACTAAATGTTGTTGTTTGACGGTTGAATAAGTGGTAAGTGAGTATCTACCCAACCGGACCTGAACTGCTTTTTTTTTGCATAGTAATGCGGACGAGCCTATGAGCCACCTGGTGGTCACCAACACCCATAGACATTGGCATTGTAAGAGATGTTAACCAACACTTACATCACCAATGCGCCACCAACCTTGGGAACTAAGATGTTATGTCCCTTGTGCCTGGAATTACACTGGCTCACTCACCCTTCAAACCGGAACACAACAGTACCAAGTACTGCTGTTTTGCGGTAGAATGTCTGATGAGTGGGTGGTACCTACCCAGACGAGCTTGCAAAAAGCTCTACCACCAAGTTTACTTGGTTTAAGTGCTTTTACTGGTTTTTGGAAATAACAAACAAAACTCTACTGCTTTATAATATTAGTATGTCTTATTTATTACTATCGGATATAACCAAATTCGATCATTTTCGTTTTTTAAAAAGATATATTTTATCTGTATTTTTAATTATGATAGCGTTTTCATCAATGATATTCCTCTGGCGATATTCATTTTCAAATCGTTTGAAGTAATTGCCTCTTTCTGATAATCGTCCCTAGTGATTAAAGCAATTGCTACTAAAGTTCAACTTTAATTTGGCTTTGCAATTATCCAACGTTTTTGTCTCCGCCCTACTATTAATGAAATGCCAAACATATTAAATTTCGCTCAAATAGCAATTATAGTGAAATGGCAATATTACTTAGCCCTCTTAGTATATATACTTCAACACAAATTAATAGTGAAGAAAGTTTAGAAATAATTACATATTCAACAAATTTCTTATCAGTTTAAAGATGTTTTTGTGTTTGTAGTGTTGCACTAATGGCAGTTAAATAAATCAATAAATACTCTTTATATATTTTTAATTTTTATAGGTATAATTTGTAGGTACGTACAATTGTACACATATTAAATGTAATTTTTAACAATGAATATCTTCAACTGAAGACTATTCCAAGTCAGTAGGCAATCCTATTTAATTGTCGCTTTCATACGATAAATCATTTATTTTGAAGATAATACGTTCTTTTATTGCATCAAAGGTCTCGTCTCTACGTTTCGAAACGTTTCGAGTCGAACGCGAATGTCAACCTCATACTTTGATTATTATTTTCTATTCTATTCTATTAACGTAAAAGCCACTTGTCTAGAGGAGCTGAACTTTTATTTCCTCTTCAGTAACATGTAGATAAACATTTCTCCATTTACTACAATTACGGTTACAGTTACTTACGTTTTAATCAGCTAAATTCAATTAAAGTTTTCACTATGCGCCATTATGAAACTAATTAATAAAAAAAGAATAAAACTAGACTAGAAAAGTGTAACGCTACTGATGCAAAACTTCGAGGCATATAGTAACTAGTACAAACTGGTTTAGTTCGGTTTTAGTACAAAAAAACATAAGTCTCCAAGCTGTTTTATCTCTACAATTTATTAAAATATCTCTTTATCTAAGGTTAATATATATATATGAATATCCATATAAAAAGATAGTCTAGCTGAAAAAAACCATCCAATCCAATCTAGACTAAAAACCGCTTTCGTTTTCGCAACACTGACTTTTAATTTGCTTAATTTTAGTGTTTATAATAATTTCTCGACATAGATCATGGTGACAACTGCACGTGTTGGGGGAAATACCGGTGAATGGATATAAACCAAGAACCAACAGTAAACGAACAAAAACTGACCTTTGCCAACCTTTAGGATACTTTTCAAGCTATGACATCATTGTATTTTACTTCAAGACACAAATGTATGATTTTTCTAAAGACTTCTTACCTTGTCGTTTCATTTATTCAGTCGTGTGTATTTTTTATTATAAATCAAAATAACACACAGTTTGAAGTCCCTCGAGTTTTCCTCCTCTCTTTTAAGGAGTAGCTTGGAGCTTATTTCGCAACGCAGCTCTAGTGCAGGTTAGCGGATATATACTCATACATAAAGCAATTAGTATAACACCTGATTCATGCAGGTTTCCTAGCGTTATTTTTCGAATTATAAACACCAATTAAGCACATGATTACTCAGTGGTACGTGTAGATTTGAATCCACAACCGTTGTTTAAGATCCACGTGTTCTGTCCACTGGGCTACCTTGTCCCTTCTATTTATCTATCTAGCACTTCTAACTATATCTAAGACTATTTCTTTATTCTCTGATAATTATGTCAAGGACGAACTATGATATCTCCAATTCAATTTCATCCGTCGCGTTGTATTACAATGAGCACCTGATTGAGTCCGTAATGGGAATTCGATAGTCAGCAATATCACAATCTGGATTGTTTTAAATCCAAATTATAGTTTATATAATATACCGAATGTAACTTTAATAGATTAAACCTGGTCCTTTACACATAATAAATAAATTAAACATAATTTTGAAAGAATATTAAGATATATTTTATATTATTTTTAATCCCGTGCATGTGATATAGATAAAAATACTTTTGCATTACTTGTTTATTTAAGTTTGGAGTCTATATACAGTGCAATCGCCCCTAATGTTAATGCGTCAGGAGTCAGGTCCAAATGTTGCGAAATGTTTACGCTTATATGCGATATACCAACTCGGTATAATTAGAGTGAGAACATTAATGTTATTGATTACAGATTGCAAATGATTTTATACAAAAAAATACAGTCAAATAAATTACAAATGAAACCTATTTAAATTCTGAATAAAAAGAATTTACTGTTACATAACAATTTAATTCACTTGTGATACGTTGTTATTTATTGTATCATTAATTAATTATTGCAGAAAAAAAAATGACTAGTATACGAAATTGTTCATTTCATATTTTGATATTTCATGTATATTATGTTGTCTGTGCATTCCATTAATATGACATACAAGTTTTTTTACATAATTACATCTATTTACTTCCAAGTTCTGACGTACATATATACCTAATAGTAGTTGAGAATATTAGATAAAATGTCGTTAGTACGCCGGGCATTTTGAGCCCATTGCTTAATTAGGCTGACTCATAATAATGGTATGACCTACCCAACATTAAGAGCAACATTTAAGCAACTATTAGGCTACAATTGCGCTCGTGAAGTCTTCGAATGTTATAAGGAACACAATGAAACCTTACCGAATATTAAACCTTACTTACACTAAGAACGAAAATGAGCTTCGCATTGGCTTTTGTGATTAAAGTATTAAAATGTAAGACAGTAAAATCGGTATATTTGACCACTTGATTCATCCTAAGAACGATGATATATGAATAATGATAATATAAGGTCCTCCAGATCGATTTCGGCCACAGCGGCCAATCTCAAGAGAGATTAGCCAACTGTGCAGGAGATATTATAGTGCACAAGTGCGTGCGCAAACAGTTTAGCTCTCATATAATCCGATCGGACGGCAATCCGACACGACCGGAAAGAGTTCGGACGCAGGACCAACGTCTTAACGTGCTATCCGAGGCGCGGGAGTGTACACACTTCCAACTACCAGACTCCTGGCTGCTACTGAGAATTTTCTGACAGAAAAACCCAATAACTATTTATTGGGCTGACCTGGGAATTGAACCCAGGACCACCGTGTCTGCGGCCTTATATCTAGCCACTAGACCAACGAGGCAGTCATTGACAGAAATTGCAGCGTTTGGAAAATAGTGACTCATTTTTTGATAATATGATTGTTTTGTGTTTTAATGCTTTCAGATAGGGCCAATCACAGAATTGCGATGGCAATCTGGTGGGAAAAAAACTCAAGAGGACAACAACATTGCAATTCATGTCATTCCACCAGATGGAGAAGAAGATGACGAGTTCGTGCCGCCGCTGCGCGTGCGTCGAAAACTCAGCACTCCTCTCAGTTCAGTCCCCGGTTCGATGGATGGATTTTCGGGACAAGGTACTTTTACATTTAATTACATTCTTCATAAGAAACTTGTTAGCTACAATGATAAACTCAACCTTACGTACGTTCTTTTTATCCTCGTAATTACAACCCTTAAAACATTTCTCTCGTAAATATTTTATAAGCGTAAGCTCGTAAGCATAAAAAACTTCAGAATACGGGGCCTGTCCTTTTCCAGAATAATTTTCAGCAAGGTTCCTTTCTAAAAAAGTTAAAGGTAGTTATTAAAATTACGTACGTTTAAAATTCTTTTTTTTTTATTGCATAGGAAGGCGGACGAACATATGGGCCACCTGATGGAAAGTGGTCACCAATGCCCATAGACATTGGCATTGTAAGAGATGTTAACCATAGCTTACATCGCCAATACGCCACCAACCTTGGGAACTAAGATGTTATGTGCCTGTAATTATACTGGCTCACTCACCCTTCAAACCGGAACGCAACAATACAAAGTATTGCTGTTTTGCGGTAGAATATCTGATGAGTGGATGGTACCTACTTAGACGAGCTTGCACAAAGCTCTACCACCAAGTCACGTAGTTTTCGCAAAAAAAAAGAAAAGTAAGAAAAAAGTGTTTTTCTATTTACAGATCTCCTTCGTACATCACCAACGCGCTGTCTATCTCCTTTAGATCGTACCAAACGCCGCTTTAGTACAATGGTGTCGAGTGCTGCGGCCGCTGCCGTTTCGCGCCGTCTTTCCGCCACCATCGGCTGGTGTCTAACATCATCGACACAAGTGAAACCCCAGATCGTGAGACAGGGACGAGCGCTGTGCTTACAATACATAAAAACTCAAATACGCCGGTCGCCTACCTGTCCAAAAAAGGTAAGGATTTTATTTCCGTTAATATAGCTTTTGGAATTGTGATTGCAGTCTACTATAATTCCGCCGAGAATACTAAGGTACTTTCATAATGAATCGAAAATATATATTTAGATATAAGCTTTATATTGATATGTGACGCAAAGTTACATAATACATCGCATACGTGATGGCAGCCATTAACTAGTTACATTTCACAGCATAAATAATCTAATGAAATGCAAACTTTGTACCCTCATCAACATAATGTTATGCAGTCGCTTATTCTCGTTTCAGAAGACTGATTTGTATTATAAAAGATGATATTTATTCAGAAGCCACACAACGTCTCTTATTCTATAGAATAATTAACATATAAAGAATCCAATGTTGGAATACACGTATATGTATTTATGACTATTATGTTGTCATTTGCCAACATTGAATTTCTAGTTACGTAATATTAAATTTGCTAACTATACGATGTACTCGTAGTTTATTGTTTATGATAAATTATAAAGTTAATAATGTTCATTATTTAATATAAACAATGGTGTATCATGTAGCGACCGCTCAGTGGCTAGAACACCTAAATCTTAAAAATCATTTTTATTATTCTTATTCTTAGTTTGAAGCCTGGCAAGTTTACTACCACTAAAGAGTTTTCACGTGAATTTTATTATAAAATTAATCTAGTCGCTATACACCTACCTACTCGCGTATTCCAAAAATAATAATAGCAATAGCCGGGCATGCGTCATATTTTATTTATTACAATTTACAGCAAATAGTGCTTAAGCGTCTTCAAAGAATGTTGGAAACAGAATGCGGAGAAGAAGCTGTTAATAATACGGACACAGGCGTGCTCGCCGCTTTACGCGCACTCTGCGCTGCTTTAGAGAGGAAACGGCCTGACGCTTTCAGACATGTAGCGAGGCAAGCTACCCGTGCCCCATCCGCTATGTTGCGTTCAGATACCGCTCTAGCTGAACTGACCCTTGCACTTGCCCGCCGAATCACCAGAGAGAAGATTACTTGGTCCAAGGTACTTAATCAATCTAACAATATTATCGGTATTTTTCTACTTATTTTCAGTACGCTTAAAGCTTAAACTTTAAATGTACTAAATAATGATAAGTATCTCGTTATAAGTTTTGGTAAACGTGTCCTCCACGCCTTGCCAAGTGCGATGTTTGCGCTTTCTTCTGATCTGTTCACATCCTTACTGAAATATTCATCACAAACGAACTTATGTCGAGATCACTCAAGGATCAGTTTTATAAGAACGCAGAACCCGCAGCGCAAGTTTTATTTTTGGAAAATATACAAAATGATTCAGTTCATTTCCGATTTATCCAGAATTTAATTTCTATTAATTTTGTTTTTTCTCTTACAGATTGCAGCAGTGTACTGTATTTGTGGAGCTCTAGCTAGAGAGGCTGCAGAGGCTGCAGATGGCGAACCAGCTCTTGAATTGGTAGCAGCACCAGCAGCAGCTATTGCGGATCTACTTCACGAGGATCCAGGATCATGGATCGCCTCACATGGTGGATGGGTATATGATTTAAAACTCTATCCTATAATAAATCATCGTATAATATGACAATACGGTTGATTACATTTTTGTTTTCCAATAAACCGACCCAAATCTTTAACGAATCATGAAGTAAAATGGTCTATAAAAAACCTAATGACTTGTCAAACCGTAAAGTTTATATTAAAATAATTTTACGAGCAACAAAAAGTGAATACTTAAGATACATAAAAAAAATCAAGTAACTCAAACAGCTTTACGCTACCTACAATACAAGATTAAAAACAAGATTATTCAGTATACTAAAAGCGCCAAAAGTATAAAAAAGTTATCTACCTGTGACCCTTGAACACAATTCATAATATGCGTGACAAATATAAGTTAAAAAACATTTGGAGTTTTATTTCATTGTTATGTAAATAAACAACTGAATGTATAAATAAAAATGATATGTGAAACATGGACCCACATTGATAGACGACTCACGTAGATATAATATTATTTTTTCACGAAGAGTAGGCTCGTGACATTTTATATTACACAACCGTTACACGTTTTGCAGTTTTATTTTCTTACAAAAATGACTTTTACTTGGTGGTAGAGCTTTGTGCAAGCTCGTCTGGGCAGGTACCACCCACTCATCACATATTCTGCCGCAAAACAGCAGTACTTTGTATTGCTGTGTTCCGGTTTGAAGGGTGAGTGAGCCAGTGTAATTACAGGCACAAGGGACATAACATCTTAGTTCCCAAGGTTGGTGGCGCATTGGCGATGTTAGCTATGGCTAACATTTCTTACAATGCCATTGTCTATGGGCGTTGGTGACCACTTACCAT
Source organism: Nymphalis c-album (assembly GCA_963151315.1). Classification (NCBI taxonomy): domain Eukaryota; kingdom Metazoa; phylum Arthropoda; class Insecta; order Lepidoptera; family Nymphalidae; genus Nymphalis; species Nymphalis c-album. The sequence goes on along the minus strand of OY720590.1, from coordinate 7,219,869 downwards.
CAGGTGGCCCATATGCTCGTCCGCCATCCTATTTAAAAAAAAAAAAAACACCCCTCGCTTCATGCGTCTTTTAATAAACATGTTTTCCAAATATAATAATCATAAAATAAAATATCACCGATAGCCAACAGCTTTCACATATCATAAGCATTATTTTATTACGTGAATCAAAACAAAACTATCGTTTTATTCTTTAAGTAAATAAAGCTAATATTTTATTTGACTTTATATTATTTTTTTTAAAGCATAGGTAGGCGGACGAGCATATGGGCCACCTGATAGTAAGTGGCCAACATCGCCCGTCGACATTGAGAGATGTTAACCATTGCTTACATCGCCGAAGCACTACCAACTTTGGGAACTAAGATGTTATGTCCCTTGTGTCTGTAATTACACTGGGTCACTCACCCCTCAAACCGGAACACAACAATATTGTAATAAAGCGTGGTACCTATACCTACCCAGACGAGCTTGCACAAAGCTCTACCACCGAGTATGAGTAAATCGAGTTCAAATTTAAATATAAAATAATGTTGTAAGCTACAGTACATATATTTTTAAAAAAGAGAAAATAAGGAAATGTCCCCTAATTCTTATATATTTTTTATTTATACTCGCAATGCTTATAGGTGATAAAGACAAGAACTGGATAAACTATATAAAACTAAAACTGCATTAAAAATCTAAGGCTACCTAAGGATTTTTTAAAACCCTTTCATGTTATTTTTATGGCAATAAAAACCTTTTGGCAGTATTGGCACCATCATTAGTCACAACCCACAAAAGATTATTTCAACCCAACTGTTTTGATAATAGTGAATAAATTTACAATTCTTACCTATTGTATTCCCGTGGATCCGAAAAAAATAAACAGTTACCTATAACTTACCTCATTGTGACCTTGTGACTTCGTAAAAATATGACGAGATCTTTTGTAACGTGATTTAATAATAACAAACTAATATATTTTACTCAAATCTATGTTTAATATTATGTTTTTTTTTTAGAATGGGCTTATAGAACGTCTTCGAACAAGTGAACGGGATCAACGATCTGAAAAGACACTCCGAGTAATGGTTTCATTCTTTGTGATGGCTTGTCTCGTTCTACTTCTGTTACGATGGGTTCTGCGTGCACATCCAGCTTATTATGATTAATTATCTGCCTTTATATAGATATACAATAGTAAAACATTTTTTCAGAAGACACTATTCAAGCGTTTGGCTTCTATTTGATAAAATAAATTGAAAAAACATCAACAATTACATTTTCTTCTACAAATGTGTGAATGGTGTGTTCGCGTACCTACTCAGTTTTTCTCTTAATACTGGATATCTATCATGGATTAATTGATTAATTGCAAATTTTGGAAACGCCACGCGCATATTATATATTCCGTCAAACTAAACCTTCAAACAAAAAATAACTTAAAAAATCTGGCGTAAGCCCTAGTAAATATTTTATCAAGTCTAATGAGAACATTATTCAATTTATATTGTTTATATAGGTACGTTTTTATTTATTTAATGTGTTCGTATATTTAAATAAGGCATCTATTTTTTTTATGAAAATTTGCCTGTATTTTAAGATACTTGTTCCTGAAATGTATTATTAAAATTATTATCAATGGTTGCTTGTATGCCTTTAATATGTGACTAGAAGTTAAGTGCTTAAATAATACGAAAATCTTATATAAAAATATTTCTTTGTATATTTTTAGATAATAACTTTTTTGTATATAATGGAAAGCTTTTGCTTACCTGTTTAAATTATTATAATCTTCTTAAGTCTGTTTTAATTTATAAATAATATTTTATGCATAGTTTAATAAATATATATTTGTATGTGATACTGTATTATTTTTTATTTATCAACCACGTTAAAATGTTTACAAATCAACACAATACATTCCTTCCGGCTTCCATATTGTTTGAATATACACCTACCTACACTTAAGTACATAATACATTTTAATAAATTATAAAAAATTGTAAGTACCTAAGCCAAATTAAATAAAAATACTTATTCAACATAAAACCATTACTACCATGACCTGAGAAGAACCGGTGGACAAAACTCAGTTCAGCATTTATAGGTACGTACGTAAGCTGACTTATAGCTTACTAAATTAACTAATTGTGCAGTAGTAGGCATCATTTTCCCTATACAATTGTAAAAATGTGAAAGTAAGGCTGTCTGTATGTCTGTTAAAGCTAAACCACTGAACCGATTTTGATGAAATTTTGTATGAAAGAAGTTTAAGCCTCATGAAAGGATCTAGGTTACTTTTATTTTACATCCATAAAACTATCATCCGGTAAGTCTTGCGTTAAAAATAAGTTTTCTGTACTGAAATGTACCTACACTACTACTACTAACCTACACCTATTGTCATAGCGATTAGTTGATTGGCACAGAGTTAAAAGTACGTAATTATAACACAATATTTTCCAACCGCGGTTGCGCCCAGATGTAAAAGGGAGATTTTATGTAAATAGCCTATGTCGTTGTGGTTGGGTTTCATGCTTGCTCCATACGAAATTTTTTCAAAATCGGTATACAGTAGAACCTCGATTCAAACCTCAAAACCTCAAAAATTCGATAACCGAACGTGGGTTTTGGGGAAGAGATCATATATATATTGTGTATTTTCAACACCTGAAAAAAGTCGAATACTTTTTGTTATATTTTTTATATTATATTTTTTCTACAAAAACGTCAATTTTTAATTGACGAACGACTGTAACGCGTTTTTAAGCGGCCAAATTTCAACAAATACTGTATTGTTCGGATAAACTTAGTAATCGTTCGGATAATCGAGCTTCTACGGTAGTAATAAAGTGTAACATACATTACTCTCTCATTTATAATATTGGTATGTTGTTGAATGTCTAATGTTAAAGAAGTTATAACAGTTGATGTGCTACAACGCCATCTAGCGGCGAGTTACAATTCCAACTAAGTGGATTATGTACAAGATTTGAAAAGATATATTATACTTTTACGTGCCAACTGTTACGATGATTTGTCAAAAGAAGAGGTCTTATCATATAACACAAAGCATCCAATTTTTTTATGATAAAACACATACTGGTACAACGCTGGCCATCCTTGTCCATATTTTTATTGTTGATGATTAATAAATTACAGTCTGGATACAACAAATAAAATAAATAATAAACATAGCAGTAATTATAATCAAGTCAATATAACATAAGAGCCAACTACTCTAATTAAAAAAAATGATTAGGTAAAAGATTTTATTTTTTAAGATTTTGTAAATATTTCATTTGAAATATTTGTTAAAAATTACAATTTAAGATATTTTTTTTTAAAGATAATAAATTCAACACCATTAACATGCTAGATTATTTATCTATATAATTTATCTGTGCTTTACATTATAATCTGTGCGTTAGGAAAAGAAAAAAATAAATTATAACAATTGACTTACAGAATTGAATTAATAGATATATATAGTAAAAATACATGTTCTTTAAGCATTGTACAACTGTTAATTTTACTTTAATTGCGCAGGATAAACAGATTATTTACGTAAGTTAATTTATATATTGTATTAATATATGGAACGTCATAACGTGAAGTGGCGCTGATGTATTGTCGGAATTCAACAACTATACGAGAGAGAAAGAGATGTGCTGTTATTTTATTTGTCTTAAATACTCATCTCCATTCCTAGTTTTTATAATACCACGGATTGAAGTCTAAATGAAAATGTTGTCCTAAATGAAGTATAAACAAGCCAGTAAATACTACATAACCATTACCTACAGTATAAACTTTGTGCCGCATTTTTTATCGAGTGACGTTTTGCTTCACATTAAATAAATCAACATTTTTGATTTCAGATGTGAATGTAAAAGTAACAATGAAGTATACTTGTGACTGTAAATGAAGTAGTAAAGACATTTAGAAGTTTATTTAGTGTGTTAGATATCAAGTTCGTTGCCGCAATGATGAAGAGTACGTTGCCTAAGGATAAACCAGGCAAAATGAGGATCAGAGCCTTTCCCGTGAGTTTTGTTTTATATACCTGTGACGCATCCATTTCCTGTCATATTTATTTATTACTAAAAAGATATCACTATGAAACAAAATTGTTAAGAAGGTGTCAATTTCTATAGGCATTGCTTATAAAATTTATTGTACCCGAAAAACGTATTCCATACTAAACGAAAAATACCTAATATTTACCTTCCTAAAAACATTTTAATTACAAGTATAGCCTTCAAAACATAAACATATACAACCTTACAATATAACCTCGTGAGGACAGATCATATCCATCATAAAATTAAGACACTGTCAAAATGAGTCAATGACACAAAATTCAAAATTAGAAATTTTTAGTGATTTCAGTTAACAAAATTTTTGTATTCAATATGTCATAAACACAATTTTATTTGACAAGTGAGAAAATCAAATTCTATATCTTAGCTTTCAAAATCATATATCTTTATTCTTGTTACTATTTTACAACAATGCTTGCTTGACACTTCATATGTTTGATCTATGAAGATGACAAGAAAATTTCAAGTATGGAATTATTCAGAAGCATATTACCAAATGTACCCTGACACATGGGTGTGTACCGCTTTGATCTCTATAATATTTTAATCATTAACCAAGTTTCATATGTTGCCTGGATTTGTATGCCTGTTTCAATTTTTCATTTTCTTGCCTAATATTAAAGTTATTGATACAGTTAGTACACAGCTATTCACTTCATCTTCAGTCTATCTTCAGTCTTTACCCTTAAAGTTGTTCCTTTGTGTATTGTACATATTCTTGTGAGTAACAAGAAGACGTAACTTGAATCACTAGCTGGTAAATTGTAACCTCTGAGACATTAGTAATCTTAGAGATATTAGATCCTTCATAGATAATGTAAATAGAAATTTGTCCCTAAATAGAATGGAATTAATGAAACTTGAGTTTAAAAATAATTTAATGGATATACAGCATTAAATGATAAGCATTTACCATTTTAATAAGCATGATACTAATAAACCCTCACAAGCCCAATATATAGTATTGTTTCTGAGGGTTTCTTCATGTACAAACTCTTCCAAAAATAAACTTTAGATTTGAAGATTACACATCCTTAGAAAGCATTCTGCCCCGTACTGTACTGTACAGTAATGATATTAAACTTCAATAAATTATCATTAATAAAGTTATTTATTAATAAAATAAGATATAATATTAATTAATAATAATGTGTTGTAACAATATTAACATATAAAAATATATGATAACTTTTAGATGACTATGGATGAGAAATATGTGGAGAGTATATGGACTTTACTTAAGAATGCAATACAGGAAATTCAAAAGAAAAATAATTCTGGTCTTTCATTTGAAGAACTTTATCGAAATGCATACACTATGGTCCTACATAAGCACGGCGAAAGGCTCTACACAGGCTTGAAGGAAGTAGTCACTCATCATCTAGAAACAAAGGTAAGCTCAAGGAAGTATAATATTAAGTATTTATAGTAATTTTGACTGCCTCGTTGGTGTAGTGGATAAATATAAGGTTGCAGACCCTGAGAACCTTTGCTCAGAAGGTACATTATTTTCCTAAGAACTAATTAAAGGTTCTTATTGAACTTAAATTTGTCACTATAGCTGACCACTGTCGCAATACAATATTCACATCTTCCATTATCACATTCACCTTCAATACACATCTTCAAAATATAATTAAAATTGTTTTCAGGTCCGTGAAGATGTCCTACATTCATTACACAATGGATTCCTGCAAACATTAAACAATGCTTGGACCGATCACCAAACTAGTATGGTCATGATTCGTGACATACTCATGTATATGGACAGAGTATATGTACAACAAAATGATGTTGACAATGTGTATAACTTGGGCCTCATTATATTCAGAGATCAGGTAATATTTTTTGTTAATTGATGTAAAAAACATTTTTATTTATCTGTATTTAATATACATACATTTAACAATCAGCAAAATTTTCGTTCATACTTATTACGTAAAGTTATATGTATAAGCATTTGGGAGGCTAGTCAGGTGATGAAGCTCTTAAATAATGTATACATATTACATATAATAATTTCGAGGTTGCTTTACTTTATTTAAAAAATGAGTTTACAGAAATATTTTGTTTCATTACCACAAATAGAATAAGTCAAGTTATATTGGTATATGTATGTTTCTTATTATTAGAAAATTGAAATAAATGTATTCAAATAAAATAAATAGTTTTAAGATTTATAATATACATAATAACTTTCTATAGGTGGTTCGCTATGGCTGCATACGGGACCATTTGCGGCAGACGCTGCTGGAGCTGGTGGCGCGCGAGCGGCGCGGCGAGGTGGTGGACCGGCTCGCTATACGCAACGCGTGCCAGATGCTCATGGTGTTGGGCATCAACTCGCGCGCCGTCTACGAGGAGGACTTCGAGAAGCCTTTCCTGCATCAGTCTGCTGAATTTTATAGGGTGAATGATTAGAATCACCGAAAATCATTCGATGTTCATATTAATTACCAACTAGTATTGTTTCTTATCATCATCATCTAAAACAAAATAATATAATGGAATATGAAAATCGATAAACAGAATGGAATCATTCAATTTACTTTAGATATTAACTCACGGACTGAGCTCTAAATACTGATTATATAAATTAAATTTTCCCTTAATATTTTTCTTATTGCAGATGGAATCTCAGAAGTTCCTCGCAGAGAACAGTGCAGCGGTGTACATCGCCCGCGTGGAGGCGCGCATCAGCGAGGAGGCGGAGCGCGCGCGACACTACCTCGACGAGAGCACCGAGCCGCGCGTCGTGTCCGTGCTGGAGCACGAGCTCATCGAGCGACACATGAAGACCATCGTCGAGGTATCGACTGATTCATATTCGAAAGATATACCTTTATCTGTACAATTGTGAGTATGTGAACAGACATAAACGTAATAGAGTAACAGGTGATTGATGTGTTTAATAGTCACCGTAGACTGCTAGATTTACTATTCGTAAGTGAATGTAAGGAACTACACGATTATGGTATGATTTGATTTATTTTGATGATTTCAACCTAGATGTTTAAAATATTTTATTAAAAACAAAGAACTCAGTATAAACAAAAAAAATAAAAACAGAAATTAAAAATATGAAATGATATAATATAAAATATGTTAGATGGAGAACTCTGGCGTCGTGCACATGCTGATGCACACGCGCACGCTGGAGCTGGCGTGCGTGTACAAGCTGCTGTCGCGCGTGGGCGAGGGGCTGCGCACGGTGGCCGACGCCGTGTCCGCGCACCTGCGCCAGCAGGGCCGCGCGCTCGTCACCGACACGCACCACAACACCAACGCCATCGCCTACGTGCAGGTTACTTACTTACTGTGATGATAACTTTGATTACATTTTGACACTTGCTATTACATCTTGATTTAGTACAAGAATTAATTTAAGCAATTGTCTATTGGTTTCTCGTGTGTTTTAATGTTTTTATTTTTCTGTGCTTGCAGAATCTGCTGGATCTGAAAGATAGATTTGACCACTTCCTTCACAACTCCTTCAATAATGATAAAATATTCAAGCATATGATTGCTTCCGATTTCGAATTCTTCCTTAATTTAAATAATAAGTCCCCCGAATTTCTCTCACTATTTATCGATGGAAAGCTCAAGAAAGGTGAAAAAGGCGTAAGTAAAGAATAATATGATTATTTCAATAATAAAACATTAGACTGTAAAACAATGTTTTAGGAAGCTAACATACAACTACCATACAAAAAATCTAATCACTAACATACTAAAACGTAAACCCACATCATATTTTTTTGAAATAAAATCCATAGCATACCTTACAAAAAATGTGTTTGCAATTTTAGATGAGTGAGCAAGAAATTGAAGCAGTCCTGGACAAAACCATGGTGCTGTTCCGCTTCCTGCAAGAGAAGGATGTATTTGAGCGCTATTATAAACAGCATCTCGCCAAACGACTCTTGCTCAACAAATCGGTCTCAGACGACAGCGAGAAAAATATGATCTCTAAACTTAAGGTAAGACTTGAATATACTACATTGTCATGAAAATGCAAATAATAAATAAACTCCTCAATGCATACAATGTGGAAAGTTAACCTTAACTAGCTTTTTCAAATTTTTAAAATAAATAAAAATAATCAATATTATTTTAAATGATAATAACAATAGTTATTGAGACTATAACATTCTCCAGAGAGAGGGTTTGTTGAAAGACGTGGAGCCCAGGGACTTTCACTGTATTATTGGTGATGTTTCCCACATTGAAAACTCAATCAGTGACTTACTATAAAGCTACTACTATCTCATTCATATATATCTGCAAAATTCTTTACCAACGCCTATGGACAATAGTTGTAAGTGTCCTAAGATTTCTATAAAATTGATGTAGTTAATTGTTTCGAAATCTTGCTTAAAGTCTTTTTATGGGTTTATGGAGATCTGTGCATTCAAGTATATTGTAAAGAATTTTGCAGGTTATATATTAGAAGACTTTAAGCAGGACATACATTTTCATTTAGAATAAAACATAAACGTGCCATTGTTGTAAATATATGTTTAAAATAGTTTATAGACTTCATTTGTAAGCAGATTTTCATAATTTAGTTTGAATACAAGAAACTTTAAATAAAATCGATCATAATCTCTTTTATTATTTTGTATTGTAAACTGTTGTGCTTTTTAAGTTTTAAACAGAATTAATAAATAGGTCAAAAAATGTTATATACAGTTGATTGAATAAATAGTAAAAAGGTAATACAATTTCTTAAATATTTAAACCCTGATAAATTATAATATTTATATTTAAATATTCAAACATGCATTACAAGTCCAATCAATATTATAGTGATGTCAATCTCCTAATTTTGCTTTTGTTTACATTCCATGTTATGTTTCAGACTGAATGCGGTTGTCAATTTACGTCAAAGCTTGAGGGTATGTTCAAAGACATGACAGTATCCAACACTATCATGGAGGAGTTCAAAGAACATGTTCTGTCATCTGGGGTGAATTCATTTTTTATATTTTGTTTTAAATGTATGGTCTTTTTAGTACATAAAATAAATTAAAAAAAAGAGACATGTTAAAAACATCATACAACATCAACATACATATAAAATAATAATGTTAATTTTTCCAGACCAACTTGCACGGAGTAGATCTGTCAGTGCGCGTTCTCACAACCGGATTTTGGCCAACACAGAGCGCCACTCCCAAGTGTAACATCCCGAAAGCTCCGAGAAGTGCATTCGAAGTGTTTAGATCGTAAGTTCAATGTATTTATTTTATTTATCATCAAAAGTACCAGGAAGCCATTCATCTGATGATGTGATACTCTACGACTATGAAATTGAGTACGACTTGGGAAATTGTAGGTTCTACCTAGCGAAGCATTCGGGACGCCAACTGTCGCTGCAGCCGCAGCTGGGCAGCGCGGACCTGCACGCCACGTTCCGCGCGCACGCCGCGCCCGCCAGCCCGCCGCGCTCGCCGTCCGCCGCCGCCTCCGCGCCCGCGCCCGCCGCCGCGCCCGCCGTGCGCCGCCACATCATACAGGTCTCCACCTTCCAGATGTGCGTCCTGCTGCTCTTCAACAAGCGCGAGCGTCTCACGTACGAGGTAACCTCACCTTCCCGCCGTATATCTACGATGAGTACCTTAAAGATCTTTGAAAATTAATGAAAATCTATGTGGAAACTTTCAGGAAATACTCAACGAGACAGATGTACCTGAAAAGGATCTCGTGCGCGCCCTACAGTCGCTGGCCATGGGCAAGCCCACACAGAGAGTGCTCATTAAACACCCTAAGACTAAAGAAATAGAACCATCTCATCAGTTCTATGTCAACGATGCCTTTACATCTAAGTTGCATAGGTATATTGTTGTTGTTATTGTTTATTTTGAATACATGTCCTATATGTCTGGTAGGCTTTTATTACTTCAAAGTCTTGTAATTCAGAGTAAAGATCCAGACAGTAGCTGCCAAGGGCGAATCCGAACCAGAACGACGCGAGACTCGCAACAAGGTGGATGAGGACCGCAAACACGAGATAGAGGCCGCCATCGTTCGTATTATGAAAGCCAGAAAGAAGATGGCGGTAAGAGAGAATTATCCTTTCGTTGACGTTTTTAGAATCATAAAGTTAATTTAAAATACTTATTAATATTTATGTTTGCACAGCACACGTTGCTGGTGGCGGAAGTGACAGAGCAACTGCGCGCGCGCTTCCTGCCGTCGCCTGTCGTCATCAAGAAGCGCATCGAGGGCCTGATCGAGCGGGAGTACCTCGCGCGCACGCCGGACGACCGCAAGGTGTACACCTACGTCGCATAGGTGCGTAGCGACGCGATCGCCTCCACAATCAACCGTAACAAGCTTCAGTTTCTCCCCGTAATATCCACTCGTTTACACTATCGTCCCGATGGGTCGGTTGCCGAACCCGCATACGCGGTCAGCTTTGTCTGCTTGTCTCTCGTGAACCCCTTTAACTTTTCTTGTGTCTTAGTAAATTCATATATGTACCGGTACGCAAAAAGGCCGACAGATGTAAGCGGAGCCATAGTTTGTAAGTTAAGACAGATTATTCTCAAACTTAAGTACAGATTGAATTGTAAACGATGTAAAAATATTGTATATACAAAATATTGTGGTTTAGTCTGATCATTTCGATGTGTACTATAAGTGTTCCTCGTAATTTCCTAGAGTAGCTGTTATGTTAAATTAAATTCTCTTTTATAACAACTATGTTTCATTGCAACAAAAACGCAACCCTCTTGTGTTATTAATATTTCGTTACTAGGTTGTTTAAACCTAATGGGTTTTATTTTCAGGCCATCACAATTTCAAGTGTTTGAAGGGTGAATGCCAAGTTAAAGTGATAGAAGTAACAAAAGTATTTAAATTATTTCAAAATAAAAATTATTAGTTATTAAAAAGTTATTTTATTTGCTTAAGAACAAAATTGTACATAAATATAAAAATAAGGTATGACGTGTTAACATGCAACTGCCATTGCGAAATGGAAAAAATAAATTCTTAGACGAATCAGTATTGAAAGAGGCGCCGACATTACCGCGCGTACTTGCATCTAAGAAATTAGTATCCACTGTTATGACCGTCGACAAATCTTTGACGTTAAACGTAACATTCTTCGTAGTGCCTTGAATTATTGCACGCAAAATTTTATTCTCTTCTTTGCTGACACCTACGTCGGCATATGTGAATATATAAGCAAATCGTGTCATTAAATTGTAACATTGAAGCTGGAATTTCTTCGAACTGTATTCACCGTAAATGTTACTTTTATTAAATCTTTCAAGACGTATCCATTTACTGTCATTGAGATTATTTGGATTTCCATAAGGCGAAATAAATATATCGTGTTTTAGTCGTAACAACTCTATAATTTCCATTTGAATCATTAAACACCCATCAGCTTTTTGTATTGCATTACTCTTTGTTAATGTTACTCGACATTTCAATCTTGTGTTAATACCAAACTTTACAGTATTATGTGTTATATTCGTAATAATACATTTACCATTTTGGTTAAAAGGAATCATAAGATTATAACTTTTTCCCTGTGTACGATTGTAAAAGTTTTTTGTATGATTGCTTTTAGAATAAGATACTATAATTGGTAATTTTGTCATGTAGCCTGGATTTCCACTATATGCAACAATGTCGTCAATAGAATCATTTCCCATGTAGAAAGTAACTTTAACTTCTTGTGAAATGAATCCAAGGTCCATAGGAACTTGTCTAATGTAGAGTTTCAGTATTGCTCTGGTAATAACAGACTTGTTACAATAAATTATGTATTCTACTTTTACTCCTATGTTAACACAACGACTCTCTGAGCATGACGGTTCATGTAAAGTTTTGTTATATTCAATGCATTCGTAGTTGTTACAAACAAGAACAGTCCAATTAATACAGTGAAATGTTGAACAGTTCTGTAAATAAAATGTTAAGTAATAATAATTATTACAAAGTTAGAGAGACAAAAAAGTAATTCAATAATTACCAAAACTGTACTGTTTGTTGTAATTTCTGTTGGACTTATAACATTTGAGTCAGTAGAGAGTTGTAAAGCATACAAAAAGTGAAGGTCTTTGATTTTCACATAACATTTGATGTACTCATTTGTTAAAAAATTTATTGTTTTTTTGCCGCTACAGTAACTATTACTCACTGTTATTGGTAGTGCTAGAAACAATCCGTTAGTATTAAAAATTATTCATATTTAGATTTATATTAATAAAAAGAATTTACTTACATATTATATAGAGAGTTTCATTTTTTAGTAGCCATACAGGTTGGCTATACACATATAAGTTTTTTGTGAATTTATATAATGGTACAACCTCTTCACTAGTATGCCACATATGATGTTTATTGATGTCTATATCTTCATACTAAAATAGAAGACAAATTATTGTAATTTACACTTATGAAATACATATTTAATATTCTAATAATATAGATCATACAAACCTTATATGTTTTTCTTTTATTAGGTAAGTTTACTTTATCAATACAAAGAAAGTGATCAAATATATTGCTAGTATCTCTACTACAAGTATCTTGAAAGAAGCAAAAATATTGCAACTTTCTGTTATAATTAAAACACTGGTCTTTATTGTCCCTTTTACAATTTTTGAACAAACTGCGTTCTGCATCAGTACACTCGCTATCACAACAACAGTTGATATCACATTTATTAAACTGTAATTAAAAAGAAACCATTTTCATAATGTTCTTAATTAATAATAACAATGATTTTTACTTTATTATAATACCTACCAACAAATTACATGCACAATTATTTGCATTCACATTTTTCTTCGGTATTTCAGTTGGCTTGGGTGTTGTCTTTATGTCAAAAAATGTTATCTCAGTCACATTATCATATTCCGGTTCATTGTAATATGTTTCTGAGGCTAAAGTACTGTCAGTCATTGATACATTCTCATCATAAAGCAAATCAAACAAAGTGCTTGTAAAATCTGTTGATGTTGGAAAGCTAGAAATTTGTAAAGATGAATTGCTGTACTTTTTATTTTGTGTTTCATTATTATTCTTCGATAATCTTTGTGGCTCGTCGTTATAGTAGAGTGCATGAGGTTTTTCCTTTATATTTTTTAACACATAACTTAGGTTTGCAGCAACAGTTTTTTTGTGATCGATAAAAGTATCACCAGTCTGGACTCTTTCATTTATAAAGTCCATTAAACAGAACTGAATAAGTATAGACATCAAAGTAAAACACAAATATGTGATAGGCTTCATAGTTCACTTATACTCTACCCCAAACTGAGTTAAATTTCTTAAAACTATGCATATATTTAATTCAATTTCTCCTTTTGATTGAGTTATAAGCTTGAACCTGTTAACAAAAATATATAATGTTTTTCTTAATTATAAAAAAAATATTAAAACTAATCTCCCCAAGCAAACCTGTCACATCCTAAGTTAATTATATCTGTTTGTGTCAATTCATGGCCACCACCAATGAAATACTGTTTTAATCTTTCAGTCACAGTCGTTGCAGCTGGAACCCAACAAGGAACTTTAATGGTGTGGTATCCTGGAGTAGAAGGTAAAGCGCAGCAGCCGTAGCCGACGACCCACGAGCGTCCTATTGAATCAAGACAACTCACTTGTAGAATTACCTTCGGCCAACCTATAAACAAAGTATTTAAATACATTAACATGTAAGAGTTTTTTGTTAATAATAAAAAACAGGGTTTTACCTTGAATGCCTTTACAAACATAATGTAAATCTATGGGATGAACCCAGTCGACGCTATTTTTGAAGTTTTCTTTACCTGACGCTGTTTGTCCTTCGGAATATCCAGAAATAAGAGTCCAATTTGGGCCTACAAAAATAAATTTATCCCTATAATTATGAAAATATAACGGTTTCCGTAATGTTACATCATCAACTTACCAGTCTGGAACGAATATCGGCAAAATAAAGAATTTGGGTCGTTAAAGTCAGAAGAACTTTGCAATTGGCCAATAACATGAACTTCAGCCATTAGAAAATGTCCATTACACTAAAGATATAACATATCGGCAAAAATTAAAGACAAAGAAGAATGACATAAGGTTTTAGTTGAACTCATTGTCAGAGAATATAAAGTTCCAACTGAAGTAATTGTTAGTATACTGGTAACCATGGCAACGGAAATGTAAATAAATTTAGGAATTAAAAGGCCTATTAGTACGAGATCCGGCTGCATGATCACTACGTTCATAGCGTATATAATCCAAATCTATTTTTTATGTTTAATTATAAATAGGAGAATCTATTTTTGCCAGGGTGCCAGTCAATATTTGCCTGCGAGTACTTTTAATTATTAAAATTATATTTATTGACTTTTTCCAAAAAATGTAATTCACTTGTTATGAAAATAAACTGCAATCCACTCCAAAGCAGTGTATGTGTATATATTTTATAATATAATGATATATATACGTCATGAACGTATCAACATCAACGTAACAAAATATTACCTTTTTACCTCTTCTGGCTGCGAATAGGTTGCGGCCGAGTGGGGACAGCAACCACACTTTTCCGAGTTATTTACATACACTGCAATCGAGTCGAGTTTTACAAGCAATAATTGGTTGTGTAACCAAACAAGAAAAAAAAGCATACATCAGCATAAATTATGATTTCCTTCCACAACATTTTAAAGATTTTTTAAAATGTCCCCTTGTGTCTATGTGGAGGCCCCGGGACTGTAGCCCCGTTTGCTCTCCCCTAAATCTGGCCCTGAGCCCGGAGTCTGGAAGTTGGAAGTGTATACACTGCCATGCCTCGGAAAGCACGTAAAGTCTTCCACTGATCTCTTTCCGGTCGTGTCGGATTGCCGTCCTATCGGGTTATGAGGTTTAGAGAACAGAGAGTTGTGTTAGCGCACACACGTTTGCACTATAATAATATGTCCTGCGCAGTAAGCTAATCTCTCTTGAGATTGGCCGCCGTGGTCGAAATCATCTGGAGGACTATTATTTTTTTATTATTTCGAACGAACGCCGCAATTAGAAAAAGGGGCCCCCTACTAAATTTTGATACACGGTCCATCAAAGGCAAGGCCCTTGCATAGGCTACTCTACGCCTTGCATATTGGTTAATCCTAATGACCACTTTTTTACTTCATAAAATCGTAGCAACAAAATATATTGCCTATAAGACAACCTAAGCTTTAACTTTGTTCAAGTCTCATGAGGCCCATAGTCTAATCCAGTTAAATATTTCATTTTTACAGATTCGTTGGAGGTTTGGTATGACCATAGTTCTTAGACTAACGTTGTTAGTAAATTTCTCCAATTCGTGAATTTCAATAAAAACATAGAATTATTTGCTCGGAATTATAAACAAGCGGGATTTGAAGCGCCATTTTGGCGGTGCAGTTGATTCACACACAAATTAAATGTTGAATATAATTCATTTAAATAATGTAATTTTTTTTTTTTTTTTATTTACATTAAAACCTTAACTAAATACAAATAACATTTAAAAATAATTATTATACAAGTCGTGACCGCGTGGAATGGTGGCAAGAATGCTAGCAGCATTCCCCCTTTGAATCGCAATTCCGATTCTCTGGGCGAAAAATGAACCAGCCCTCCTGTCACCGGTGGAGGCAATAAGGCGGGGAGTAATATTTTGGATGAATTTTTTGGCACTATTACTCCAAGGTCCAAGCGTTTCAACTGCAAACGGAACAAAAATATAATTTGGAATAAGAGACGAATATTTGTTACGTTTGTTCGTTTCAGCTTTTTCTGCGGCGGCTCCGACTTTTAACATTGTTTCCCTGATATGAGACGGGGCCAGTGTGTCAACACATGTTGCGTCCCACACAAGGGCCCGTCCCCGTTCCCAGGGAACCAATGTCAGTCCATCAGGTCTCTTGCCATCATCACGACTAATTCCATGAGGCTCAATAAGAGCAGGAACGTCAATGGTGGCAAGAGCCCTTTTAATAATATCATTAAGAGAACCATGGCGGAAAAGCCTCCCTGAACTCTTTGGACAAGAAAGACCGTGTAAGCCGAAAGAGTCAACCTCTTTTCCACACGGGCACCTGTGCTCAATACACAGCTGCGTTCCCAGCCGGAGACCTATTGATACGCGAAAACATTCATTGTCTAAAAGCGTCCCAAGATTTTTAGAAGGTACCGCATGTAACCAGTGACCTGACTCTTTAGTTGATAAAGCTAGAAGCCGTGCACGGTTTTTGGCACTTGTTAAATTTTGATTCAAACTTTGTTGTGTAACATGAACTAGTGGCGAATCCCAAAGTTTTTGTTTGGTAACTTCCTTAGGGATATCGTCATTAGGACATTTTACCTTCCAGTTTTCTATTGCCTCTGTAACATTTGTAATTTTCTGTGTATTTGATTTTAAAATATGTGAACAAAGGTCTGAAATGCTATGTACACAAGAGAGAAAGGCTGGAAGGGCAACACTTGAAATTTTCCTCACACCGATGCCACCATACTTAATCGGGAGTGTAGCTTGTGTCCAGGAATACTCATCAATAGATAAATTTAGAATTTTCTCTAAAGAATCTTTAAGGATGGCATCGATTTTATTGGTAAGGCCAGGAAATTTCCAGACTGGGCTCGCGCGTAGAATGTACATTAATTTTGGAACAAAAAGACAGTGTTTTAAAATAGTATAAGCAATATGAGAATTTAAGATGCCCAATCTGTTGACGTTGTCTAAAAATAATTTTATTTTATCATTTAAAACAGGTTCAATACCTTCGTCAAAAAGTGGTGCACCAAGAAGGCAAAGCGTATTTTTATGAAGGATTTTAATATTAGGTGCAATTTTAAAAAATAATTCCGTTGCCGAATTAATATCTTTTAAAGATAAAGTGTCTGTGAAGTAAATTTCACATTTTGAAAAATTCAATTTGAGACCTACTTTATCAAAACGTTCTTTAATTATAATTAAATCTTCAATAACATCATCCACTTTACCTCCTATGGTTCCATCATCTAGGTACCATATGTTTAATTTAGATTTTAAATTTGAGATGCAGCTATGGATACCTAGGCTGAAAAGAGCAGGACCCAATGGATCTCCTTGCTGAACGCCTACATTAGAATTAATTGTATTTTCGCCAAAAAAAAGCTTTGAGGATGAACTGTAACATTGCCAAACATAAGGGTAAATTTCAGGTAAGTAAGACGAGACTTCGTTAAGCAAGGTTGCTCTATCTAAGGAATTAAAGGCATTCTTTACATCAACTTTCAGCAGTACTTCGGCCTCGTTTCCTTTTAGAAAGGTACGAGTCGAATGTACTGCGGCTTCACACCCACCTCTACTTCCAAATCCGAGTTGTATAGGTTGAAATTTAGGTTTTAAGGTGGAAACTATGTGCCTACAAGCTAATTTAGATGCCAAACGGCGGAAAGTGGACCCGATTGCAATTGGACGAATACTTCCGTCTTTTTTATTAAAGGCACAAAGATAATAATGTAATTGTATTGCAACGCTGTGTATTTTATTATTTATTTATTCTCAACATTGGAGTAATGTAGCCAAAAAGGTACCGTATATTAACCATAAATAATTTGCTTATAATTTTATATTCAGAACTAAAAAAAACACGTATCATGACAAGTTTCGGGTTATCCATGTTTGGATCAAAGAAAGATATATATGTCATTTATTAAACTTTTATTTTAAATAAAAAGAAGCATTTTATTAAATATATGTACATATATTTTTTATTCAACGAAGTTCTTTTACGCGGCTTACAGTAGAGTGAAATTGCAGTAGCCCAAGATCACATCGTGTAACGAAATAGCGTTCATATTGTGCCTACTGAATGCTACAAAATGCGATGCGTTGGGCGTCCGAATAAAGGAGGTTGAGTTGCTTTTTGGTGTGACAAAAACACAGTATGTAATGGAAACAATTCAAATCTACATTTTAAAACTAGATTTGAAAATATCGCACAGAACTTTGTATCTGGCAGGCGTTTTTTTTTTCAATTTATGTAAAATGTAGTTTGGCAAAGGTCTTGCATTTATCAATTATAGTTAGCCGAGATGGCCCAGTGGCTACAACGCGTGAATCTTAACCGATGATCGTGAGTTCAAACCCGGGCAGGCACCACTGAATTTTCAAGTGCTTAATTTGTGTTTATAATTAATCTCGTGCTTGACGGTGAAGGAAATCATAGTGAGGAAACCTGCATGTGTCAAATTTCACTCAAAATTCTGCCTCATGTGAATTCTACCAATCCGCATTGGAGCATCGTGGTGAAATAAGCTCCAAACCTTCTCCTCAAAAAAGGTGAAGAGGCCTTAGCTCAGCAGTGGGACATTTACAGGCTGTTACTTTATAGTTTAAAAAACATCGCGTAAAATAACTCCAATCTGAGTTATTATTTAAAGAGAAGCATACTAAGAGTATGCTTTTATGGTTAGCCAAAAGTTTATATCAAATATTTATATAAAAATTATTATTATTGATAGAGCTGGATTTCATAGAGCTTTTAATATTTAAGAAACTTTAACTTTATATTTAAGAAATTTACTATTATTCATTTTGATTTCTTATTACTTTTCACCGTTTAATAATAATATAAAAATAAAGAGTATGGCTAATACTTATAAAAATGAAATACGTTAAACATAATATGGTTACAGTATAATAATGATAAAAAATGAAATACAAAATGAAAGTTTATGAATAGTATGTCGTCGAGGACACGGAGACGGTGCGGCTAGAGATAGGGCTGCCAGCCGTGGAACAGCTGGCACAGGTTGGCGGGGTCGGCGGCGCTGCGCAGCAGGCGCGCCACGTGGCCCGCCACCGACACGCCGGCCGCGCCGCCCTCCGCGCCGCACAGCTTGGCGCGCACGGCCAGCAGCGCGCGCGCCGCCAGCCCCGCGCCGCCGCCCCGCGCCCCCGCTACGTGTGCACGACTATTATTATCACTGACCAATTCATGTTTTATTATGTAACGTTCATATTTATATCTATTTTTTTGCATGAAAATAAACTAAAGCAAATGTCATAAAAATCATTTCTTTCGTAGTGTACACATACAATATTATATTTGAAATTACTAACTACAGTTAACTTCTTTATATAGTCTTATAATATTCTTTTTATATGAGTACAATAAAAATAATCTTTCTCACATGGGCTTGACTTTGCGTCTGGAGTCGATGGAATAATCCATAGATATAGAGGATCACACAGCAACACCTCCAATATAGTAAGTAGTGTTTCCTGATTATCTCGCAGTAATTGTAGAGTTTTTTCACAACACCTGTTTGTTATTTATTTTAAAAATATATTTTTTTAATTCTATTATAAGAATTATTTCATCAAAACGAGTCATAAACATACCTTCTAAAAATGCCCTCAACGCCACTTGATCCAAAACCGGCTACTATGTCTTGTGTCAAACGGAATGGCACAGTTTCTGGTGTTGGCAATGTTTTACCTTGATCGAATGCAATGCCTTAAACAAAATAAAAACAATTACCCTCAGAGTAATACCTTATGAACTATTATTTACTCAGCTTTCTAATAACTCTGAAAAGTAACACCGCAGTATATGCAATAAGAACACTATTTTTATATTCTACTAGCTGTGCCCCGCGGTTTTACCTATGAAATTCATTGGAATGATAGTGGCACCAACTCAGAAACCTTTGTGGGCTCATGCACAACACTTTGCGGAAATTATGACATGATCAAATGCATAGTTTACGATTCCATGAAGGATATATAGACAAACATTAATTTCTATATATTATATAGATTGTAAAGAGATGTTGAGCGGATCTAAATAGTGAAAAATATTTACTGTAAAAATCTCAATAAGTTCTTATGTTTATCAAATGAAATTATGGCTTAACAAAAGCACCAACATTACTATGTCTGAGGCGAAATAGATCTAGAATAGATAGAGAATAGTGAACAATTATATTTATATATTAGTAATATATTATGTATATGACGCGGAAAACATGAAAAATAATTAATTATTATTATACTTACCAAAATCAATATGAATTAGTTCAGCCGTTGTTGTGTCAATTAAAATATTTTGTACATGTCTATCACCCAGCCCCATTATATATCCGACCATGGAGGACGTAGCCACACTAAAACATATGAAATATTGTTAAAATTAAACAAAACTTCGTATATAAATACACTCAAACAATATTTAAAAATAAAATCACTACCTTCTGGTGTATGCAAGTCGGCGCTCGTACCAAGTAACAGGATCGAGATAGTATTCGGTAAAGAAGTTATGAAAAACTGGTTTGAACACCTTTAGTATCTCTTTGAAAACATGCAATTTATATTTATTAGTTTTCCTTTGTTCTTGACAATCCTTGAGTTTCGTTCGAGCAACCGTTGGTGTTATATCCTGCAATTAATAAATATGAGAATTAAAAAATTATTACCATCACCAATGATAAAGCCCGAGTCAGTCTATATTTAAAAAAAACACTCGTTGGGACACATATAATAACATAAAATAATTAGTGACTGTCTATAGTTTGGATTCAGATGTAACAACAAGTTTATATTTATTCCTTGCAATAATATTGTGTACATCATCAGAATAACAGCAATAAAACAAGAACATATTTAATTATATTCAAGTGCAACTCTGATTATGTTAAATTTTATAATTAGAAAGTAATATTATATATATTGCATAAATACTTGAGGGCGGTATTTTATATGTGCGTTGACCAGATAAGCTCCCATAGGCATCGTCCCCTCACACCACTGCAACACTCCTGATCGCTTCGACATGGGAACTACCTGGAAATTTTCTCAAATACAAATCGTTTTTTCAAATACATACAAAATATTTTATTGATCGAAAAACATCGTTGCTCAGATTCTCTATATATCTCGGTGTCATAGCGACCTCTAATCACTGTTAATGAAAAAAAAATATTTAAAAAATAACCACTTCCTTATGGGTTGTGTGTTGTTCAAGTGGGTCTGGGTACGTACCACCATTCATTATAGCATATTCTATATGGTGTGTGATTAAGCCAATTTATACCAACCAATAAGGCCATAACATATTTGTTCCCAAGGTTGGCGCCATATTGACGGTGTAAAGAATAGTTAGTATTTTTTACAGCGTCAGTATCGATGGACGATGTTGACCATTTACCATCACATTTTGCTCGCACATATTGCGTTTTAATAAAATAATAATAATCTTAAGTTACCTTATATGTACGTATTAAAAGTTTGTTTCGTTTTGTTACAGAGCTTTTTTCGAGTAACGTATTAACAATGTTAAATACTTGCTGCATAACTGCATCTTGACGTAAATCGTCCTTGCCCTGTCAACAAAAATGTATATTTTATATTTGTAGCCGATGTATGCTTAATCTATTCTAAATTTGAAATTGCACCTTAATTAGAAGAATCCTCTTTTTGCCGTCAGAACTTAAACAGGATATCTTTTTAGGATAATTAATTCCTCCGACTAGTTCGAAGACATTTTCAAAAGATATTATTGCTGAAACAATAATTAAAACATTAATTAATTATTAGGAAAGTAGTAAAATATTATAAAATTTATATTTATGCACTCATTATTCTTATGAATGCATTTGCAACTTACAATTCAAACGCGAGTAGTCACAGTCTTTTCGCACTGGAATGGTATCGGTGGGGATAGGAATAGCGTTCAAATTACGCAGTTTGGCGATAGCTTCCGTTTTTGGAACAGCTTGTGGTTTTAGGTCCTTAGAAACCGGAACGCAGTAAGCAAAACTGATGATAGCTGAAAAATTTAAATATAATATATATATATTTTTTTAAATCTTGTTTATTTTACTTCTTTCTGATTATCTATGGCAATTTTTAGTTTAGGGAGTTTAATTACACTAAAAAACGAGTCTTATAGAAGGTAAGTCAAAAGATTTTCTAACACTAACAAAAATGACGTTTGATAAAACGCGAATAACGATTCAAAGATTCTTAGGTCAAGAGAATGTCAGACATGCACATGTTGCATAATAATAGGGCAGTACCGTCGCAGAGGTCGTCGGTCTGCGCGACGACGCGCTCCAGCGGGCGCAGCGCCGCCAGCTGGCGCAGCAGCGCGCCGGCCGCCCGCACGCGCGCCTCGCCCGCCTCGCGCGCCTCGCTCGCCTCGCCCGCCTCGCCGCACACGTCCTTGTCAGAGTTCTTCAGGCTGAACAGCAGCGGGAGGGTGTGGTGGGGGTGCTCGGTCGCACACCTCTCTGAACAAATCATAAATCGCGATTAAGTGGAAGACTGTCCTTCGTTATATACATCCTTAATTGTGAATTACACGAACTCATAATTTGTCGCAAATGATCGGCGAAGACAGAATTTTCATTGGAGATCCGTGGGGCTAGCTGTGGTAGGACACTGATGAACTTCCAGGAGGGTATAGCATGAAGAAGTCTTCCGAAGCTGCCGTGTTCCTCGTCGTCGAAGTCGACACCGGGGTTGTCTAGCCAGAGAGAAATGACCCGAAACACGGACAGATTGTTGTCATCGCATTGTTTTAAATACAGGAGATAATATCTGGAACAGATAAGGAAGAACTGTATTTTGTATTTGTCTCATTCAATTTAAAAGTATATTTTCAATGATGACAATTTTTATTTACCTCATAGCCAATTGTAAAAAGCTTTCTTTTTCAGCTTTTGTATTAGCGATTTCAGCTTCGTCCAGTTCTCCAAAAACGTTGTTAACGCGGTATTTTGCTCGAATAACCGCCTTCTCTTCGATGCTTTCATTCTTTCTGCAAGTTACGTGATGTTTTTATTTATTATTGTTATTGATTCTTCAGTTACGATGTTCTTTCAGAACATACAAATGAAACATGAAATATTATATATTACAATATTTTAATTACCTAGCAAGAGTTTGCTGGGAGAACTTCAAAGACGCTGCATTGCCTTTCATACTCTCTATACATTTTATTTTATTTTCGAAAACCGACGAGTTCATATATGAAACGACCTATAAAATATTACTTTATATAAAAACTTTTTGAAACTAATCTTTGTAGTAAACTTTAAAAATTTTCAAAAAAAGATTCACTTCGATTACGTGTAATTTATTTTATTAATAGTTAACTTATAATGAAACAAATATACCTGTTTATATTCAGCGTCAGCAAATTTCGCGATATCATAATAAACTTTTAGGCGTGTGTCGACGTCATCGTTGCCTCTTAGAGTCTTAAGACTCTCTTCCAAGTATTTGTGTATAATATCGCGCCCCGTGTCACGTTTAGACTCTGCCATCCAAAGACCATATTGCCTATATGGATACAAGAAACAAACTTAATTATGGCAATACGAATTACAAAAGAGTATTAGGTATGGAAGAAATATATAATATAATAAGGTAATAAATAAATATAAATACAAATAAAGACGAATGATAGACAAGTATGTATTAGCTATATTATTAACCTTAAGGACATTGCAGAAAGTTTAAGGTCATCGGGTTCTTGTGCCACAATGCTGTGAAGCAACGATAGAGCTATATCGGTATGGCCCTTAGCCCAAGATATTTGGCTCTCTAAAAGGACGACCCGCTTTGACTCCTCGAGGTTCTTCACTGTCGCTACGAGACGCTGTGCCATCTGTATTCTATGATTCGATAATCCCAATTCTAAAAACAGAACAAAATTAAATGTTTTTACTATTAATTAAGTATTTTATTGACAAAATATGATTCGTTACCAGCATATTGCAGCTGTAGCTCATTAATATTCGAAAAGTTTATCGAGTCGGCTTGTGCAATATGTTCAAGTATCAAGCTTCTTTGAGATACAATTGCTTCCAAATGTTTGAAATCATTAAAAATTGGAACATTATCGACTTTCCACTCTTCAAGTAGTTCTGATACTGGTTTCTTGTCACATCTTACTGAAAAATAAGTCTCGATATCGTGGAATAAGTGTAAATTTGCAACAATTTTGTAAACATTTTGACAATTCTCCATGTTCAGACTCTGGCCGAGTCTCGCCACTGCTAATTTTGCTCTACTTAGTGGTATCTGAAGTTTATCACTGACTTCGGCGGTAGTGTTCATATTGACACAGTCCTTAAGACATGAATATCTCATCGCTTTTATAATCGAATCTGGAATACAATTGCCCTCTTTCGATTTCTCTTCCAGTTCAGCAGTATCGACAAAGTCACTCCAATCTCCTGAAAAATGGAACATAGACCAACATGAGACGCAAAAAATGTTTTCAAAGTTTTAGATTTAAATAAGTCGTCAACTCACCCAGATAAGAGAGACAATCGTACTTGATATCATCGAGAGTGTCGTCCTCGGGATAAGATTGAATGTACTGCAAGGCGAGGTGGTGCATGCCCGAGCGGTGCAGCGCCGTGACCGCGCCGTGCGCCACGTGCCGCGCGCGCGAGCGAGACAGCGCTATGTCGTGCAGCACCAGCGCGTCCGTGAACTGCCCCGTGTTCAGCAGGTGCTTGCGCTTCTCTTGGTCGCTCGTCAGGTGGCCGATACCGCATCCGTCTATGGCATCCATTTCTCCAATCGAAACGTAGCACTGAAACCGAACGTTATAGTTACATATAACGGATACTTATCTCAATTTTTTTATAGCTGTATTAAATTCTCGTCAACTAAGCAAATAATACATTTAATATTAATATACTCACTATACGGACATACTGAAACACAGCTGTACCGTACCAAGTATCAGATTAGGCTACTAGTGTGTAAATCTAATCCATAAATACACGCTAACCCCTATCGCCTCAAGTAAAGATAGGTGTAGACACGCAATCTATATTCAAGCATCACGATCACTTAACGACAGTGAGTGTAACGCAATGCCGAAGTACCTCTCTAAATATCCTGCGGACGAGGTCGAGCTGTCCGTCGGCGGCCAGCTCGCCGTAGTAGAGCGCGGCCCAGTGGCGCCCCGCCCGCGCCGCCGCCCACGACACGCGCGCGCCGTCCAGCTGCAGGCCCGCTCGCCCGCTGTGTGGACACACGGTTTTGAGCACTACGGCGGTTAATGTGTATATATGTCTATAACGACGATGCGCTCCCAAACATAGTTTCTAAGATTTAATTTGTGCCAGTAATTTAATGAACCTTTTGCTAAGCGATCAGACAATAACATTTCTTATATGTATATGTATAGGCTGTAAGAAAAACCTTGTCCGACCCGAAAGAGGCATATTGGTGTATAATACACCAATCGATAGTACCGATACTATCGTTACTATCAAATGAATTACTATCGATAGGATTGCTGTTACCAATAGTATTGTTTACAGTAAGCTATCGTTACAATCGATATCCTGAATAGTTTTCGAAGTCAACTAGCGATGGTCAAACTATCGATTGTTCTGCAACACTAGTTGATACCGATAGGCGGGGCCTCGGCTTATTTAAAGACGCGGCGGGCGTGTCGCGCGTCTCGCCCCGCCTCTGTCGCCATATTTATTTATTTATTTAATTAAATATACATTTATTTATTCTATAACTATATTAAGAACGATGTAACAAAAACCCTATTGGATTTATCCGTACATCGGTGTTCGTTGTCAACACTAATATACTTAAAACTATACAATAATTAAAGATAAAAAATAAAACAAACAAAAAGTAGGTACATAGCAAACAAGTAGTGTAACAATGACTGAATGAATGAATGAATATGATTTTCATCATTTCATTAAATTATATAGTAATTTTATTCGGGGTATTTTGTTGTTTAGTATTTTAAAACATAACATAAACATAAATAGAACGTTACTCACGATACCTAATAACCAATTTACGGCTCGGACAGGGTGTTTTTTACACACTGTATATAGTATTTAATAATTTATCTTAGATTATTTTGTACGTTGTACTACAAGCATTTCAGTATTATTATATTGATGGTACAAAATAGAGTTCGATTCGTGTATAGAATAGAGGCCTATATTACTCACACACAAAAAATTACACACAAAATAAAATAATGAGTTTATTAATCATATAGAGACATCAACTATAGCCTATAAGAAGCCGCTTTCCTGTCATGAATAGTACTGCTACCACTATGATTTAATAATATTAATGAAAACGTACCTTTTCTTGTAATGATTCCTCTGTATACGTACAAAATTCACAACGTCCAATAAATAATGAACGATTATCTTGAGATCGTTGTTCAATTTAGTCGACTTTTTTTGAACATTACCGGCTATACTGTTGTCTACATTCGAATCATAGCTCAAATCCCATATGTATTTAAAAACTTGATTCAATTGTTCTGTGTAAACATTCGCATGTATTTCCGTCGAACAGTAAAGTATCAAGCCGAATATAGCTGGCATTACTTTTCGACAAACTTCGGGCTAGAAATAAACAATGTATTAATGTTAAATACAACATAACAATTAACATGAACGCGATTTACATGAATTAATTACTTATTATTAATTGATTATTAATTATTAATTGAAATTACATGAACGTGAGTCTTATCTGAAGGCTAATGTTCAGGCAAGCAGCACTTAATTTCCAAGCGCTTAATTCCTATTTATAATTCAGTTGTGATCGGCGGCGAAGGAAAACATCGTGAGGAAATTTGCATGTGTCGAATGCATACCCAACGCTATCTAGGTTTTTTATGTTTGCACCTTAATAATTTATGGTGTATTTTGGGCGAAATCAGTGATTTAAGAAAAGTTGAGCTATATTTTACAAGAATAAAATATTCGTAATGTAACATATAATTTAATCTAATAGGAAATAAAAGAAAGAGACGCGTCCCGTCGAGTAGATGTATAGCTTTTTCTAATTATTCTGATTTGAGCTTTAGTAATTAAAAACAGTAAAGCAAAACTATTTATTTTATTAAATTCATCGGATTATTTTATTTCGGATACTAAATTTAAACATCCATCTTTTAAATTTCATACATACTCCTACAAACTAAGTATCGTATTTAATTACCTTGACTGCACAAACTGCGCTCAGAGAATTCATGTAATTAGTAGTGGACGCAATTGTATCCAACAGAGCCAAGGTTATCCGAGTGATCCATTGCGTGTGCCTTTCATCCTTGAGAGGTATCCAATATTCAATGGCATTGTATTTATCAAATTTATTATTATCGATTTTATATTCAGCACGAATTTCGCAATCAGTAGACACTAAGGATTTCAATACTGCCGTATCGATATTCACCATATCTGCATTGTAATAAAAAAAAACATTATATATTTGTAAAATATAAACGGAGTCACGACAGATATGTTATATACTCATACCTAACGCGGCTTTCCCATCGCGAAACTTCAAGAGACGGGTTAGTGATTTTGTGACTTTATTGCTAACCGTTGGATCTTCATCAAATAGTTGCTCGGATAGAGATTTCAG
This sequence comes from Nymphalis c-album, assembly GCA_963151315.1. Lineage (NCBI taxonomy): Eukaryota > Metazoa > Arthropoda > Insecta > Lepidoptera > Nymphalidae > Nymphalis > Nymphalis c-album. The sequence continues at coordinate 7,192,377 of OY720590.1, read as the reverse complement.
AACTAAAGTAGCGATATAATGCTTAGGATTTAAATCCCTAACTCTCGTAGTATCCGCTGGTGGCACGGTCACGAGAGTTTTCATGTCGTAAGCGCCAACTTCAGCTAAGCAATTACATGCTTCTATGAGTATCTGTAAATAATGTCAATGTATTTATATTAATAATAAAAATAATATCTTGGGACATTATTCACATACGGCCATCTGATCCCAAACTAAGCAGAGCTTGTAATATGGAAACCAGATAAGTTATATACTACTTTTCTTTTGTAAATACATACTTGTATAGATAATTACACCCAGACTCAGGACAAACAGACTAGTGTTCATGCACACAAGTGTTCGATTCCCAGGACATGGAAATCGAACCCACGACGCGAAAAGCAGGTATCTACCAACCACGCCAACCGTCTCGTCTTAATAAAACGATGTCGAATTTTTTGTAAATCAGATGATACAAAATACCTTTTCATCAGTTTCGCTCTTCAACAAATTGGTCAGCGCATAAATGATTTTATGTAATAAACTCGTTTCACAATCTTCCGAGAAACCCTTGACGTTTAAATCTGTGTACAGATCTTTTATAAATTCTTTATTACGCTTTAAAAATTGACACATTTTATACAACGAACTCTGGCTGAAAAATAACATTTATATTAATAAAATCATCTGTTAACGATTAAATACTATTTCTAAATTCTTTTTTTTATCTGTGAAATGTTAAAGTATAAAAATATATTATATAGTCGGGCCAATAAAATCGACTTATTTCAAATATCAACATACCTTGCATTTGATAAGCTCAGCGTATACGTTTCGAGTCCATTCAAGAACGTACGTTTTGAAGTACTCGTAGCCACCTCGACCCCATCGGACATCAAGTTTATGTAATCGACAATATCCACGCTTTCGGTTAATGTATCTTTCAAATCTGACGTTATGTAATCCAGTAAATATTTACATTCTGTGTAACCTTTATCGAATTTTATATTCAAAATTGAGACAATTTTGGACAATGTTGACCGTTGGATGTTTACGACATTTATTGGTGTCTGAGTTAACATTTTTACTATTATAATTTTGAGTCCTTTGACAAATATTTTAACTTCCTCCTCACTATGGGAATCTTTGATAGCATGAGCGACGCTCGTACATAAAAAGTTGCACAATATCGCATCGGACGAATAGCCTAGAGGTATATGGTCAACAAATGACAGGTACGCGTGAAAAATCAGCACCTTAAAGTCGAAAACTTTCTCGCGCAACACATTATCCCAAATTTTAAAGAGAATATTAAGAATGACTAATGGCTGATTCTCGCATAGATATTGCATAATATTTCCATCTATTAGTTCCTGAAATAAAATCATTATTAAAAATCTTGAACGTTTCTGTACGATTTCATACCACGTATATATTTTTAGGACTTACCCCAAAAAATTTGAGAATAGCGGAAAATACTCGCTTAGAATATGTATAGGCATCAGGTTTGCACACAAAATGCACTTGAAACAGCTCGGAGGCTTCGACATGGTCGCTAATATGGATCACAGTCAAAAGCATGAGCTCTCCCAAATTTTCGACAAACAGATTGCTCCACCTCTCGTTTTTCAAAATGTGTCTCGTCGAATGAAACATTACATTTGCATGCTCCGTCGTGTTAATACTAAAATGCTTTTCATTTACCAGCTTATACTTATCGATAACTATATGAGGTAAACACAATAAATTTATATTGCAGAAGCACATCTGAAACAATATTCTAAATTATTTTGTATTCTTTGTTTTTCAATTTCGATAAATCAAAAAAATAAATAAAAAATTAAGGACTTTCGAGATACGTACCTCAATCATACCTTCGTCTGTTTTTTTACTTCGAGTCTTCAACTGTTTAAAAACGTCGCTATTACCCACTACGCCGTTACGTCGCCACAATATATCAGTAGACACGAGCCATTTCACATGTTTTACAATAAAATCATCAAATTTATCCAAACCGAATAAATACAATGGTAAAGTATCCAAGCTTTTATTTCTCTCACACCAGCAATGCAACACGCGCAACACGTTTACATTCAGATACACGTCGATTTCGTTGGATGTAACATTTCGAGTCAGCAAATTCAGCATTTTTTTCACCATATTTTTATCCATTACTTTTATGTTTTGAAATAAAAGTATTTTAATTATAATATCGTGTACATATGACGTGTTCGTTGTCGCCAGAACATAGAAACACCGTAGAACCGTTATCGTTCTGTTCATCGATTCATCCTTCAAGACGGAGTCATTACTGTCTGATATCTGAAATTTTAATAATTACACAAGACTAACACAGCAAAAGGTCTCTGGTATGAGAAATAAAGTGCTCAACACGCTGTTCACATAGATTTATTCATAAACATATTTAGCACATGCAAGTGAGAGAAAATCTTGAGCCATAGTCTAGTGGCGAAGATTGACTGCATTAATATGTATGTAATCCTTTAAAAATATTAATGTTCAACTCTAACTACTGACTTTATGAGTAAAGATTAACGAAGATGTAATGACTAAATGTTAAAAACTAAGGTAAGGCCCACCCGCGGCGGTACTGCCTTAAATGATATGATATATTAGCAGACAGAATCAAAATATAAGTTTCAGAATTACAATTTTTATTGATTTCTCAAATGTTTTCTTAGCGACTTATTAATTATGAAAATACTTACATTTATCACGAATATATCCATAAGTTTGTCTGCCAAACTTTGTATATCCTCGTAATGAACTTTTCCAGCTGAAGTTAAGAGATGGCAGCAGTACAGCCGAATACAGTGATTGTTTCCAGTGATTTTTTCATTTAAAGCCTGTTTAAAAGAAGTTTGTAAATCGACATTTACATTGTTATTGAAATTGAGTATTTTCGCCACACATTTGTAAACTATAGCAGCAACATCGGGTGGCATTTTCATACATCTATGAAGATATCCTTTTATCATTATGAGACAATTCTGTCGTATCATATCGTTGTTTTGAGACCAAATCTGTTCAAGCATACTATCAAGTGTCTGTAACAAGCCGCGTGTCGCTTTAGTATTTCTGAATAAATCCTTACACATATCCTGCATCAAACGAAATATTAAATCTGTAAAAGAAAATACAAGGTTGTACTGTAACATCTGTATGTATAGTCATAAAAAATATATTATATTTATTTTTAAAAGGCATATATATTATTTATATTTTAATGGGTCTACCTCTCCTTAGACAAGTTAAGGAATAGGATTGTGATGTCATGTCGCTCGTGCGCTTGTATTTTTTTTATAGCAGGTAGGCGGACGAGCATATGGGTCACGTGATGGTAAGTGGTCACCAACACCCATAGACATTGGCATTGTAAGAGATGTTAATCATCGCTAACATCGCCAATGCGTCACCAACCTTGGGAACTAAGTTGTTATGTCCCTTGTGCCTGTAATTACACTAGCTCACTCACCCTTCAAACCGGAACACAACAGTACAAAGTACTGCTATTCCGCCGTAAAATATCTGATGAGTGGGTGGTACCTAACCAGACGAGCTTGCACAAACCACCAAGCAAAAAATTATAAAATCATATATATTTTAGAACCAATCATATACTACATCTAAATACACAATTAGCAAAATAAACATATTTCTAACTCATTACGGTAATTAACATATTTATTGCTTACTTTATAAAACGCAATGTAATCACACTTACCTAAAGGCGGACGTTCAACTGTGATGTCATTTAGTATCCGAATACATCGGAGGGCGCAATCTATTTCAAAGTTACACGTAAAATTATACAAGTCTCGATCAAGTATTAACTTGGCTATATCATCAGTGTAATTACTCCGCTTCCTGCAATACGTCGCTAGCAAGTATACACAGTTCTGTTTCAAACCAATCGCCGAATATTCAACGTCGCATTCGTAATACGAGTCGCCGTCCTCAGAGGATATATCTTTCTTGACGACATCATTGATAACGTGAAAACACTCTTCCTCGATATGTTCACGTATTACCTTGTTTAGATATGGATTGTAATCATTATGAAAAATATCTTGAACATATTTCGATAACGTGACTTTGTCTCGTATTTGCGACTCAGATTTCAATGTCCGTGTCAAAGCTGCGTACATATGTATCAAGGCATTTTTGAAAATAGAATACAGTGACATGTCTTCGATTTCACTAATCGTCTTCAAATTGTGATTTAACAACGAGTCGATGAAAGCGATCATCAGATTCACGTTTTTCACAAACTCTATACATTTTATATCACCACTTATAAAATTCTGATTAATCTTTGACATGGCCTGTTCTAAATAAACAAGTATCATATTGTAGATTTCATAGTTTATTTCAAAGTTTTCTTTTCCATCTGTTTTAGTAACTTCAGGAGATCTTGTGACGTCATATTCAAATTCACTATATAATATACCTTTTTCTATATTTAAAAATATACAGTCGTAAACATCAAACACTGTTTCGGTATCACAAATCTGTTTAACTGGTAAATTCTCATTACATATAAGCCTTATTAAAAATTCTTTAAGAATTTTACTATCAAGGGTGGCCATATCTTCATAAGTGAGCCATGTAAAGCATTTTTTTCTTACATCTAGATTACAACATTTCCTATAGAATTTATGGAAACAAATATTTAACGTCGTCAAGGTATTATCATTCACGGGCATCCCCTTCTCGAGGTATAACATCAACAAGGGTTGTACATGTTGATGTTTCAATGGCACTAAGCTTAAAATTACTTGAATAATTGTGTGCATAACTGTGTGTGCTGCATTCGCTACCGTAGCATTTCTAAAATAAACATAAAATAAAAATAATATATATATATAATATATTATGAAATAAAAAGATTTATATTACAGCGTCTAATTGAGTATTGATAAATTATTAACAACTATGTATGATCGATCCTGAAACCTATCCTAACAATCATTAAGGATAATAAGAGGAAGAAATAGGAATATTAGTAATTCCTAGTTTTAGATATATTTATGTCTTACTAGCTAAAAGTAATTGTCTATGGGAACATCTTATGTCTTTGATTATTGTCTATATAAGCCAGAGGCTACGAGTCGCGAGAGCCTATGTCGGATCGGATATTCTTACAGGACTAAATACGTATATAGACCATTAAGAAATATACGAGACTAGACTTAGATTGATAATACACCAACAAAATTGTAAGTGAGAAGTGTAACTAAATATTTAAAAAAATATATGGAAACATTATATTACATGGTAAGTGGTCACCAACGCCCATAGACAATGGCATGGTAAGAAATGTTAACCATCGCCTACATCGCCAATGCTCCACCAACCTTGGGAACTAAGATGTTATGTCCCTTGTGCCTGTAATTACACTGGCTCACTCACCCTTCAAACCGGAACACAGCAATACAAAGTACTGCTGTTTTGCGGCAGAATATCTGATGAGTGGGTGGTACCTACCCAGAAGAGCTTGCACAAAGCTCTACCAGCAAGTAAAAGGCCTGGCTAAACAAACTAACTTAAAAACAAAATATAATGTCGTCAAACCTTATGCAAGTATTCCACAAACTGAGGTACACTTCATGATTATCTTGGTTTTTGTATTCCGGATTTGTAATTAAATTCTTAATCACTAAACATGTAAGACCCTCAAAACAAACCCAATTCACATCTCTGTTGCCTGAAACTATACTCTCCAGGGTCTTCAGCAGCAGTACATACTCCTCATACGAAATTGCATAATCAAAATGTTTCACATACATGAATATAATTCCAATCCTGTAATTAAATAAAAGAGCAATATTTCAATTCAATTTAATAAAAAATTGTGTATTTATTATTAAACAGTCTCGAGTGACGCAGTGAACGAGTGCGGGTTTCAGTGCGATTAAAAATTAATAATGGTTATCACTTTTAAATTATTAGACCTAGATAGTATATATCATTTACAATGGAAATTGGCACATATATGTATGTATAAAAGAATACATACATATATGTGCCAATTTCCATTGTAAATGTAGAGAAAGTTTTTATACTATCGACTTTGTTGTAACTCGCACACTAGATGGCGCTGCACGGCAGATCGCAATGATAATTGGATCACGGGCAACAACACAAGGGGACAACGTCGGCCGGAATTTTACTTTTAATAACACATTTATTCTAATTTTAATATTAAAAATAGTAATAGAGGGCTTTAGTATTATCTATGGTAATAGACACTAAACTCCCTTAGTGGGTAATCTCCACTTTAAATCATTATTTTATTATCTATACTAATTACTAATATATAAAGCTGTAGATTTTATTTGTTTGATCCTGCTAATCTCAGGAACTACTGGTTCGAATTTAAAAATGATTTTTGTGTTGTATAGTTCTTTTATCGTTGAACTTTCTAGGCTGATTTTTATTCATTACATTTTTATTAATTAAACGCAAATGTAACCGCAGGGCACAGCTAGTTATTTATAAAAAGAAATGACCTGTTTAGTGACTTATACATATTTTTTAACATAGGAATAGTGTGTTCTACTGTAATTAATTGGTCATACAATTTTAATTTAAGTGAATGTAATTTACATAAAAATATTATTTTATCAGAATAAATGTAATAAAATCTAATTACCAAGGAGCACTGTTCAGTCGCAGTTCCTCAACTAGATCGGTAAACGACTTGTTCTTGTTGAATGATAATTTTATTTTTTTAGCAGAATTTCCAGCTTCCTCTTCTTTATCCTGCTCTACTGTGTTAAATGTCTAAAAAAAACATACACGCAAGTCACACTACGAAATAGAATTAATTTCAAAGTTTTTGCATTTATTTATAACTATCGTGTAAAAAAAATCCAAATCATTATTTCTGGCAAAAACTACTAAGAACGTAAACATCCAATATTTAAAATAGTGTTTTACTAAACACTATTTATAATGTTTGTGCAACATAAAAAGCATAAGACATTTCATTTAACTCGTTGCAACATCATAAAAATAAGAATATGTTATATTAAATAAATAGAAATACATATATATCACGAAAGATTAAATGTGGAGCGATGATACTTCTTGCTGCAAAAGCCAGCAGGAATCGTCTGAGTTAACTGCGTTTAATGACCTTACGAAAATCCTCATGAAAATCCTTGAGAATCCTCTTTCTCTCACAGTTTGTATTATATATGTATAAAAATGTATCTACCTGATAGAAAACCGATGCTGCTGTATAATAAAAATAATTACAGTGTATAAATGAACTGTCATTATTTTTTCGGTTCTTCTGTATAAAATTTACTTCGAGACATATAATTTCCATGATACTGTACAAATGTTTGTTCCATAGACTCCAGTTATATGCGAGTGAGCCATCCACATTTTGTGTTTTGCCTAATGGATGATGGATTTGTATTGTCGTCTGTAACAGCTTAAAAAATAGAGACTGAAACAAAAAAAATACATTACACTTACCGATAAAAATTTAGAAACAAAATTTAATTGATAAGTTTTAATACCTTCTTTTTCTGTTCCATACTATGTTCATAACATTTAAATATCTTTGGTAAAGTCATTTCACTGAATTCACACATCGTTATACGACTCTCTAAAGCTAGCTAGAAATAAAATAAATTTGTTTACAATGAAAAGATTCAAAATTAAAACAAATCAACAAATAATGTGCAAATATTACCTTTTCCAGTAACAATATAACAATTTCCAATACAAACTCTTGAACTTTTTTATCACTTAACATTGTAAGGCAGCATTTCTTCATTTTGGACAACGAGTCCCGCAACGTATTAGTAAACTGACAACAGCTGATTGCAGTTTTTATGACATACAATAATAATCTTATCTTAATTAAATTATCTAATTGTGAATTGTTTGTATTACATGCCATTAAACAAATGTCGAGCAAACCTTAAACCAATATAATGCTTTACATTAAACCATTTGCTCTCTTCTCTCATCTTGCGTGACGTCAACTTTTCTTGGAAATGTTTTTTGTAGTGGACTGTTTTAATAATAAGATAGAAAGGTGAATATAGCAAGAATTCCCTCTCTACGCTGTACAAAGAGCAAAGCAAATAAGTGTTTGTTGTCTAATTCTTTCTATCTGTATCTTATAATTTAGGTACACATTAAATAGACAAATATTGCGCCACCAACTCTAGGAACATATTGGTTGTCCTAGTGAACTAAATAAATAAATATTGCTGTTTAAATAAATATATAGAATTTAATTTCAATTTAAGTCAGCCTAGATATAATATGAAAATCATCTGAAATTAGTTTATTAAGAAATCTCAAGGTCAAGCAATTTTTAGAATACTGATATATGAATGATCAATTATTGCTGGCATCTTATTTTGTATGATACCAATAATGCTGATTACATTATTTTAAAACTTATTTCACCGGTGCATCAACATTTATTAATTATTTTTTCTTAATTTAGAAGTAAACACTCACTTTCCCAAGTCGATGGCGATATATATCCTGGATAATAATCATTTGGAAATATATGTTTGTACAGTAAGTTTAAATAGGCATCTCCAACAGCTCTCGTCAAACGGCTGTCATTTAGTATGTTCAAACAAGCTTCAGTAATCTTTTCACATTTAATATATGCATGACCTGAAAATCATAAAAATTAAATTAATTTTATTTATTTACTTAGAGGTCAGTCAGCTCGTAATTGCGTAAAATATACTGTCTTGAAATCAGAAATAATATAAAATGATCACATATAAACAAGCCCTTGATTTGTACTATATTAATCTAATGCTTGGCTGTGAGGAAAGGTGTATGTGCCGGATGATAAATCTTTCACACGTGTAATTACCAATCTACTTTGGTATTGCATGATTGAATAAGCTTAAAACCTCAAAGGCTACCAAATGTCCAACACCAAATTTTAGAACTTCATTTATTTGAATCAGAGAGAATACAATCAGAGAAATAAAAAAAGATAAGCACTTTCAGATTGACTGTCGGTTGATGGTTTGTTTAAATGTTAATAAGAACTTCCAATTGTAACTAACTCCAAACAAATATTAATGATAAAAATATTTTTAAGTTTCTATTGGAAAATAATGGTTGCTAGTAAATAATAAATAAGACAATACACACCTTTGTTAGCACCTGATACACACAAATGTAATAGACTTGTGCAAAGAGGTGCAGTAACAGTTTGAAAATTTTTGGCCGATTCAAATTTTTCAGTTTCCTGTAAATATAGGATTAACATACATTTATATTATTAATGATCACTTAGTGTATTTTTAGATTGATAAATAAAAGTGAAAATAACACAAAATTCTTAATATAGAGACGCAATAAATATTACAAGCAAATTTTATTCACTAATTTTAATTTTGGTTTACAACATATGAAATTTAAAAAATATTTTTATTTCAATAGTGACTTGAATACATATTACTATCCTTCTACATACCTTCATAATATAATCATTAATTTCATCAAAAACATGATTCCAAGTGTAGCCAGATCTCTTCAAAGTGTTAGCTGTTAATAAAGAAGGTACAGCATTCCTTGTAAGAAAATCTTTTAATTTTTCAGCACTTTTTTTTCTTTCTGTTGCACGAATACTTGTTAAATTTGAACATGTTTCCTTAATAGATTCTTCTAAGGACATATTTCCAAAATTTTTTATTTTGTAATATAGTTTGTTTAATTAATAATTTTATTCCATCATATACCTAAAATAATATGAAATGAAATGACTATTAACGTAAAAATACAATAATTATTCTTATCTTATTCTTATCAGTATTATATATAAACATGAATATATATCAATAGAAGTTTATGAAAAAGAAGTACATTTTACTAGATTTTTAGTTTTGTCTTCTAAATAGTGTAAAATTATAATATTATTCAGATTTACGAATGGACTGATTTTTAAAGGGCGTATAGAATATTATGGTTATAACGTTATAACCAATAATCAGAATCGATTTAAATACAAACCGTAACAATAAAAATAAACTTAAACCTTCGTAATGTCGCGCTATTTTTTGAAAACAATTCCCAATTTGTAGCAACAAAACTTTTTAAAACCTATTTTATGTTTTATTTGATAAAAACTTTAATTTATACTATGAATTAAATAGTAGTAGCAAGGATGCATTAAAACAAAATAAAACCCAACGGTTTATTTAATTTATCACATTTCGCTTCCAAGTTTCAACTTCTGAAGAATGTCATCATGCTCATTCAACTTTTGAAGTTTGAAAATAGTTACTTTTGTCAAAGACAAGTATAGCTTACAAAAAAAAGGCATTTTTAACAACTACTTTTTCATAAAATAAATATACTGCTGTTAACGACAAAACCGCTTATAATTTAAAAAAATAACAACATGAAAGTGAAACTAAAAGAAAAAAGTCGTCATATAAATAACGACTACATCAGTATAGTTACGACTTACGAATCTTACGATAACAACGCGTTCGTACTTCGCAATTTCGCAGTGCTTTCGAGTTGCGAGAAAGGTGGTGCTAGAAAAAAATACATGGTGTGTTATGGCCGTTATATTCGTAATCAGAACTTTATTAAATCTAAATTTAATAAAAATCAGTTTTGGAAATAAGCATACCCCTTTGTTCATTATGCTAAGACTAGTATATAAAATTAATTAACATTATTGTATGTTTAACTCTAACTGCGTAATGATCGTTTCAACAAACAGTATTTAGGACTGCTTTAGGCAAGAAACACTATATTATGTACGTTACTGTTTTATTTATTATAATCTAACTGTAGTTGATGGAACAATGGAGGTAGAAGGTATACTGCGCTGCAAATTTCATCAGATCACTTTAATTTTGCCAACAAGGCTTAGTGCATAATTTACTTACTAACATAATTATAATTTTAGAAATTATTTAGAGCCGAATAAGTACAGGTGTTAAATAAAAGATATTTATTTCAAAAATTAATTATGCCATACAAAAATGTAAAAAATAATAATTATTCAACAAATACGGTATCACGAGCACTAGCATATAAAAGTCTAACAGAATCGCAATATCCAACACCTCGACGTAAACTCGTTACTACAACGTAAGCGTCGCCTGCACATAGCATCCTTTTTGCTTTACAATAATCAAGAGCTGAATGTATACGTGTTTCAACTTCTAGAATCCATGTATTTTTAGCATCTTCAAAATAGTGCATGGCTCGTATGCCTCTCCAAAAACGTAACTGTCTTGCGGTATGACAAGATCTCGTGACTGCCACTATAGGACATGCTGGCTTAGCATGCGAAAGTATTTTTGCCGTGCGTCCAGAGTTTGTTAAACAAATTATAACAACTGCTCGAGAACGCATAGCCAACTCGACAGCACATATACATACAGCTTTAGAAGGTTCTTCAAGTGTATTTTGCATTAATTTCAAATTACCGTAAGTTTTTGGTTGCCAGACTATACTTTCAGCTTGTCTGCAAATAACAGCTGCAGCTGCGATACAATGTTCCGCCATACGAAATGCATCGAATGAAGGAGAAAATTTTTTAAGAGGTGAATCATAGTGTAATTCCAAAGAAAGAACGTCAGCACCATCCAAAACAAGATTTGCAATATCAGTTACACACAAAGTAGGAATTTGTTCGTTTATAACAGCCTTACATATACAAGGTTTTCCAGCATAATTACATTTAGCTAAAATAACTTTCTGCGCAATAAATATTTTTTCTACAGGTAAATCTGTACTCAAAACACATTTATCAATGTATATTCCATCAGCTTCTGACAGTAAAATATCAATATTATCTAGTCCCATTACTGAGTCTATACAAGCAAACACAAGAATATGCTTGCCTTTTTCGGCAAGAATATTTCTGACGTAACGTATATCCTGAGCATTTTGCGCATTAGGTACCAAAACGGCATCTATGTCAAAAGCTACTGCCCAAGCTATTTGATCTTCCATGTACTCAAAAGGTTGTTGTGAAGAGTCGGACGAGACTAACTCAAAGTTTTCAACATTTTTTTTATTACTAGTATCGACATCGTTTGGAACTTTAGATATTCTAACCGTCATTTTAGCCCCAATTGTGCCACCACTTAAAATATTACATTCAATAGAATCATCTCCAACTTCTAACACAGATAACTTAATTTTTCCTGATGTTAAACTATCAATATAGATAACATCACTTGGGTGTAATTCGGTTAAATGATCGTATCCAATAAATAAACAATCTACCGTGCCACATTCTCGCCAACTTGGGTCCGTTGTCAGTCTAATTGTCTCATTTTGAACTAGCTCAACCATGGTGCGGTTACCGCCTTTCAGATCACCGGTTACAATATCAGGACCTCGGACGTCAACAATTAAGGCTAATGGATAAACGTATTCAAGTTCGGTGCTGTAATTAAACACAGCCTGTCTTATACTTTGAATTAATTGTGCGCTAGCATCGGGTTCCAAATCTCGTAAATTTAACCGTGCTACAGTCATACCCGAGGCAATAAGTCTTTGAATAACCGATGGTTCTTTATTATTCATACCTATTTCACACATAAGACCTGACTGAAGTTCTTCGCAAGGATTTTTATGAATATTTAGATTGCAATAATGCAATAATTGTGAAGACTCAACAGGGCGTTCATTTTCCTTTAAACTGGAAACTGCTTCGAGAGGAATATGCCAAGGTAAAGCCATATTGTAAAATATATTTAAAAAAGGACCTTAATAAACTTTGTTACAACCATTTAAATCGTTATAAAATAATATCGTCACAGCACTTCACAATATTTGCAAAAAAATAATTTGTCACACTATCTATAATATTTGCAACAGGCATTTGTTTCGAGTTGACAAAAAGACGATACAGAATCAATCTTGATTTTTGATGTCATAAATGTCTTAGTATGAATTTCATAGGAAATTTGTATAAACTTGACACAGTTCTTGGATTCGAATTTCATACCTAAAATTTCAAATTACCTTAATTTTAGGCCGGCGCCAAACCCTACTAATTTTCACTAGTTTGGTGATGATTTTACCTTGTACGCATGAATTTTTTTAGTTGATTTTCGTAGAAAGTACACTGTTTATTTTTGTTTTACTTAATATTTATTTCTTGATTTTCTTTAATTGAAAATTATGATTTGAATTTTTCAATCTGCCAAGTGCCTCATGATATCCACATTTTTAATTGATAATATAAATATATTTAATAAAAAATGTTTATTTTTTTATTTGTATAATATTAACATGTTTGAACCTGCTTTACCTTTCAAACAGTAGGGTCTACAAATAATTGAGTCTATGTAATACTCCTGTGTCTTTTAAAATTGTATATAGTCCAAATTTTGCAAATATTATAATATTTGCCATATAATAATTTTACGTGCAAATTAATATTATTAAAGCTTCTTCGGATAATATTTATTGACATATGTGACAAAAAATAATGTACAATAAAAAATAATACTAAGTTATTACGTACGTTCGTTACGTACGAGTATCCGATTTATTGTAGTGAAGATAACACGCCGCGGGTTGTGAAAAATTAAAAAATTATGAACGAGGTTGCTTGACTGCGTGTCACGTTTGTTCTTTGGCAGAATAATAAAACGCGTTAGTTTATTTTGTCAAACTCTTTAAATGGTTGTTGTTGTCAAAGGTGTAATTTGTAAATAAAGTGTTTAGTGAAAAGCTTGTGAAAAAGTGGTCACTGTGTTTTCTATAAAGTAACTTTCTTGTACCTGCCGTTTGTACTGTGCGACCGTGAAGGTTGAGAATGTTACGTCATTTTACCATTGGTGTCTGATATGAACTTATTTGTTTCCCATTGGACTATGTTAAGTTGGATTTTGTGAAAATATATTTATAAATCTTCAAAAGTTTTGGTAAGTGTTTAATGTACAAAATATTTATAAGCCCTTTTAGACCGGCTGCAAGAAGATGCCGCCATGTTATTTAGTTTTGCTGTCAACTACTGGTCGCGGTTAGCCCTGAAACATTGGTATTTATCATTGTTCTAAAAACATATTGTTAAGCAATACGATAAAATTTACAACAAACTTATCAGTGGTCGTTTCCTATGGATAAAATAACTCCATAATAAAGTAGAAGCTTAGTTTTGTTTACTGTGTTTTATTGACTGTCAATGTAATGACGTCATTGTGCGAGCTGTTCACTATCTACTGATTGATGCCTAGAAGCAATTTTACTACTTATCATAGTGAAAAGTATAACTTTAGAGAGATCGTTTAGTCCTTATCGAATTAACGTCGAATCTTATTATATAGTCATCACAAGGTATCCATTAAAAAAGTTATTTTACAAGTTTCAAGTAAAACTGGTAATACGAAAATGTATTTCTTTTTTGTTTTTTTTTTTTACCAAAGTTTTTGTTAACTAATAAAAAGATAATCACCAATATATTACAATGTATAATTTACGGACCTGGCATTATAATTACAAATTATTGACAAACTACATAATATTCATGTGTGAATTTAATTTGTGTGTAAGGTAAACTTGTAATAGATAGGCTATTTATATTCTCATCATCAATTTTAATGTAGGTAATATTAAATATTGAAATAACAATACTAAGAAGCATTATCATATCATAATATGTGTATATATATAAATATTTCCATCTTCATAATTCTTATATGGAAGCAAAATATTTGATTGCTTTTTTCCTATATGGATTTGGTATTTATATTAAAGATTATGAAATAATATATGTGGCACAACATTTAATGTTAATTTAAAAGATTGGCCATAACAATATTTATTGTTATGAAATAAAATCTGTTATATAAAAGTTAATAACAAATTCACTGATCCCTAATATTAAAGATAATCTTAGCTTAATTGTTAACCGACTCACTACCCTACTATTACCCTAAAATTGTGTAGATGTGTGTGTAAAATTGCATAGTGTATTATCACTTATTTAAATATTAATAAGCTGTGTTCTGTGCTTTCACTTTAGATAATATGATTGAATTTTATATGCTTGATGAGTACATAATTAAGTGCATCTCATTCATTAAATTTATGCCTATTGTGTGATCCTATGGGTGGACTTTAGTTATAGCACCCTAACTACAACAACTAGTTACTATTAAAACACTAGTTATATATACTCTAAATATTCCTTAAGATGGCTTATCTAATGCCAATTTTATAAATTAGATGGGTCACTTGAAGATTATTAAGCTAAATGTTTTAGTAATTAAATAAAGTTGACTTGGTGGTAGAGCTTTGTGCAAGCTTGTTTGGGTAGGCACCCACTCATCAGATATTCTACCGCAAAACACCACTACTTGGTATTGTTGTGTTCCGGTTTGAAGGTTGAGTAAGCCAGTGTAATTACACACAACGTGGCACAAGGGACGTAATATCTTAGTTCCCAAGGTTGGTGGTGCATTGGCGATGTAAGCGATGGTTAACATCTCTATGCCATTTACCATCAGGTGGCCCATACACTCATTCCTCTGCTATAAAAAAAGTTTGGTTTTGTTAAATATAAATACTATGTAAAGTTTTTAATTTGATTGTTAAATAATAAAATCTGGAAGTGAATCAAAACTGTATAATTTACTAGGTATTATTTCACATTTTAATTATTAGATAATTATAAATTATCAGCTGGTACAAGCAAAAAGTTACTATTTCACCCTGCAGTATGTTTTTATATTACGTTGACATGTGGTAGTAGTTGAATACATTGGTGCTGTAAAAAATATCTACCATTCCATATGTGCCAATGCACCACCAACCTTAGGAACTAAGCTGTTGCATTCTACTAATTGGTAGTTGTAGACAGTAGATTATATGATGTGTAGGGGGTACCTACTACCTACCCAGACATACTTGCACAGAGCCTTACTACTAAGTAGTAGTGATGTTTTGTAGTCTATCACTTTTCTCAGTATATTGGCTATTGCAAAAGGTTTTAAATTAGACTGGTAGATCTTGAGATTAGTGCTTTCAAGCAAATATTCTTATATTAGTATAAGTAGGTACTTCCTTGATAAAAGAATGCTTTCTCCAAAAGGGAAGCGTGTGAATTTTTTTAGCTTTATTTTAATATTATTTGCTATTATATGTATTTGAATAAAAAGGGTTTCATGTTATATAAATACTACACAATACAGTGATTAAAATATATAAAAGTAATCATTTTTCAATATGTCTAATGATGAGTTTCCACCAAAAGTTGGCAATTGCTGTATCTTCAATATGCCATCAATGATTATACAACATTGAATAAATTTGTGTTGGCTACTTATAGAAATAACAGAATCTTTTTACCTTTTGTCACTTATATGTGTTAGCAACAGAAAGCTTGTTATAATTTTAACAATTTCTCTTTTGTGGAGAATGAAGATGCCTTTGATTCTTTGAGTTTGTTAATTTACTAATAAAAAAAATGATCATGTTAGAAATATATTAGTAAAATCTTTCACTTACCATACTTTACTATATATAGATACTAACAAATATTGTTAGACTTAACATTTTATTGTGTGTGAGTCAACAAATCTTTGTCTAATTCTTATTATTTTCTAATCAAATTCATTAGAAATATTTGAATTATATACCATCTTTATATTAAAAAAATTAATTATTTAAAACATTAAAGGTTTCCCAATTCATATTTGAATACAGCAACAGCCTGTGAATTTCCCACTGCTGGGCTAAGGTTTGGAGCCTATTCCACCACTCTGCTCCAATGGGGGTTAGTGGAATACACATGTGACAGAATTTCAGTGAAATTTGACACATGCAGGTTTCCTTACAATGTTTTCGTTCACTGTCAAGTATGAGATGAATTATAATCACAAATTAAACATATGAAATTCAGAGGAGCTTGCCTGGGTTGGAACCCACAAATATTGGTTTATGATTCATGTATTCTTACCACTGGGCCATCTCAACTTCTTATTATATTAATATTTGAATAAAAGTTTATAAATAGCAATTCATGAATAGAATAACAAAAAATACTTTGTGTTTCCACCTTTTTTAAACTAGCTTAACTTATTAAGCATGTAGCAATATAAGGATAATAATTTACTTACCTTTAAACCTTATAGTCAACAGCTTGAGTATAAACACATACAATCACTTGATAAAAGTATGAGCTTCCCACACCTTTGCTTCTTTTGTTGCGCTTATTTATATTAATATTTTGTATTAATAATAATTATATGTTAAATAGTAATTATTTCAATTTTCATAAAAAAATTAAAAATAAATTCATCATTTGTGTGACCATAAACAATGTATTGTCTAGAGAACATTTGTCATAAGCTTGAATCACCCATATGGAATCTGTAAATTGTTTATAATAATAATA
Organism: Nymphalis c-album; assembly: GCA_963151315.1. NCBI lineage: Eukaryota > Metazoa > Arthropoda > Insecta > Lepidoptera > Nymphalidae > Nymphalis > Nymphalis c-album. The sequence continues at coordinate 7,174,997 of OY720590.1, read as the reverse complement.
TTTTATCATACATAAGAGACGTAAATAAACATTTCTTCTATCCAAAATATACTATTCAAACTTTACCGACTTAATTTTCTTTCATATTATATCTCAATTACCTCCAATTCTGAAATGCTGATCAATCTCAAACTAATACCTGTAATCTTAACCAATTTGAATTTAATCTAAATGTTTATTGGTTGATTGGTAACAGTGTGCCTCTTTCTAATCTCTTCTGCTTTCATAATCAACTGATTATGACAGATTAGAAAACTGTGCACTATATTGCCTAACCTTAAGAAATATACCTTTTATTGATATCTGATAATTTTTTTGACGGACAAATCAAATAACATATATTATTTTGCTGTATAAACAAGAAATTAATTACAGTTTAATGGAAAGTAGATTTTTTCCTACTTTCCATTAATTTCATGTTTTACCATAAAGAATTTGCTTTAAAAGTGATTATTTAGCAAATAATTCATAATCATATGCTTTTATGTGGTGATTCAGTATTGTCATATAATATGATTGGCTCAAATATTTAGTTTTATCAGTTAATCAAAATAAGTTAATAATAAAGTTAAAAATATAAGAACACACATTTTTTTAACGGTAGCCGACAAAAGTGTGTGCTGGATTTCAGTTCAATTATTGGTTTATATTCAGTGTTGTGATTTTACCCACACAATGTTCACACTTTAGTAATGAATTTTATGTGCACAAATTAACTGACTACTTTAAATTACTCAATTGTGTTATCTCCATTTAAAAAGTGATTTTGATGACTATTAAAATATATACCTAATTTAGATATCAAAATGATAAAGTTTATTAACATTTTCATAGATAGCGATTTCTATAATTTATTGAGAAAACTTTCTTAAAATCAACAAATATTTCTTAGCAACATAGGTTAATTTTGCTGCACTCTATCGCTTAAAAATAAAATAATGTTACATTATAAATTAATGCGGCTCTGCTTGATGGTACAGTTCACATGTATTTTCATGTTAATGAGTATAATATGATGATTCGTATTACGATTTCTATTATCAATACTGTTACCGAGAAATCGCAAGGAAGGTCAGTACAGTAATGAGTGACAATTGGCATAAGGGCTAAATTAACCATGAAAAGTAAAATTTACGTAATTAAATTTAATTTTTTCATCATGAAAAGATAATAAATATTATAATAAAATTACATAGCTATTACATGGCTAACATAAAATAATTTTCACGACAAAAATTGCGCCGCGCCTTGATACTTTTACCCTTTCATACAATATAATTACTTTGGACTTTGTGAATTGTAAATGCTGTAGGTACTAACTACTATATTCTTATGGAGTATAAGCTCGACTCTCTTTTGAATAGTTACATGTTTTATTTAACAATATTTTTATAACGAGTGCACCGATGTATTTTATAAAAATATTTACTTCTTACAAATTGTATAAGTATTACCTTACGTTTTTTAAATTATACTAATATTTATTACTATTTTATGAAGTATGTTTCAACTATTTTCTAATTAAACCGGTTAGTTATTTTATGACTACCTTGAAATATTTTAAACGTTTTAAATAAGTCGATTACATACTTTTAATATTGTAAGCGAAAAATTCGGAACGTATTGGTGTATCGTATCATTGAGTTTAATACTGGCTATACCGTTATATCGGTATCGCTTGCATAACTAATTTACATTCAATTAACTGACATGCTATATAAAATTTAGTTTTTCTTATTGTAGCGATTACTACAATATGTCACACATTATAACAGTGCCCATATATCCTATCAAGTTACCTAAAATTAAAGTAAACAATTAATTAATATCGATAAATCTAGTACCAATAACAATTGAAAAAATAATAATAATCGTAACGCTGGTTAAAATTACAATGATAACATGTTGTATGATAGCAAATTGTTCTTTATTCATTGTGGATTGGATTGTCGTCCATTGTCCTATCCCAATCACTGTTATATATAGTAGGTTACTGAGTATGCGAATCTATAAATAATGTTTAATTTAATGTAATTTTCTAATTATTGCGACGGTTGAAAGTTATCAATTATTTTCGTTAAACGCTATAGTAGAAGCGACACAATTAGTCGCAATGAGACTTCTCGCAATCTATCTCTTCAATCGCTTCTCGCAATTAGAATTCTTAATGTGTTTTATCAGCGACTACCTCCACGGTACCAGTCCACATAGCTGTACAATGTACATCTACATTATATGTCAGAAAAACTTCAAGTGGTATTTTGACCGATATTCATATTATAATATGAATATTATACCATCGTCATATCCGTTTTAAGGATACTTGTTAGTTATTGACTTCACAGTACGTTTTAAATTAAGTACAAAATGTGAGTTATACAAATTAGGTACCTATTTATGTAAAAAGTGATTAGTTAACTTTGAAGTTTCTACGTCGTATCGAACATTACAACTACTTTAGTAGTAAACATACGTAAAGATCGATCTCTGGAGCGAGAGATTTTTGGGCATCGGACCTTAGGTAGCCAAAGTTATATTCTATTATTTTAAATCGTGTTGTGGAGAAAGCGTTGGTTTGTGTCATTGAGAGTCGGGCCCTATGGCCCATGTCGCAAACAAATTATAAGTACTATTATATTATGTATTGCCAAGGATATGGAATCAAGTGCTACATTATTTCAGAAAGACTATCTCTCACATCACATTACTCAAACATTGAGTGGATAGCCTAAGCGCTATTTGTATAGATCGAATACTTACTTTCAAGTGTGTATGTCCCCCACACTACTTTTTAAGTTGTTGCGATATTTTGTTTGTTTGACCCCATTGAAATTTTAAAGGTAATCAGCGATAATTAAATAATTACTGCTTCGAATATTTAATTAAACCTAGCATTGTCCTATTTTTTTAAATAAAAACACAATAAGTATAAGTCAGTTTTTTTTATTATAGTTGTTGTAAGTAAAAAATGATCGCTGTTGTCCTTTATAACAATACTGAATCACTTTTCATCGAATTATATCTAGATACTGATTCGTACAAAAATAATATACCTATAATTATATCCATATATCCTTCTCATGGTAAATCATCGCTTATTTTACGCATAAAAATTGCAATATAATACCTACTTTTTTTGTAAAAAAGTATAAACGACTATGGCATAGTTACGATTATGTACAACTTGAATGAAGAATTAGGCCCTCGTTGGTGAAATAAAATATTCACTAATTAAATATAGATATATTCAAAATCCAATTCAAAACTTTGATTTGCTATTCTGTTTTTATAATTTTTGTACGATGCAGTTCGGTATAAATACAATTTTTATTCGAGCGTAAGTAGACGTACATATATTCCCCATTGCGTCTCACTAACACTTCGGTCGAAATGAAAGTTGCTTTTTTAGCTTCTCTAGTTTAATCTAACACTACGCGCTTTGGTCTGAGGTCTGAGTATAGTTTTTAATAAAATCCTCAATAAAAGAGATTTTATTCTTCAACTAATTCATTTTTGTGACCCCTATGTTAGCTGGTACTAGACTTGGATCGGTTGCAGCGACGTGCGGTTCGCATTATTGGCGACGTAAAGGCCACCAACACCCTCGAGCCTTTACAATTGCGTCGAGAGATAGCGGCACTCAGCGCTTTCTATCGAATGTACCACGGCGAGTGCTCAGAGGAACTTTTCTCCCTAATTCCTGCTTCCCCTTTCCTTCACAAGTCTACGCGTGCTGGCTCTCGATGTCACCGCCTAACTGTGACATCAATTCCATCGCGAACGAAGAAATTTGGCAACTCTTTTCTTTGTCGCACCTCCAAAACATGGAATTCTTTACCAGCACACGTCTTCCCCTCCTCTTATGACCTGGGTTCCTTCAAACGAGGCGTGAAGAGGCATCTTGCGGGCCGGCAAGGCGGGGGCGGCTAGTGCAGATCTTTTTTCCCGACTGCACTAGCCGTCGTCGCGTTTGGACTCTACTACCACTTACCATCAGGTGGAGTACAGTAATTTGCCCTCCCGGGCTATAAAAAAAAAAAAGATTTGTTTAGTTTATCTTCTTAATTTATTACATACATGCTCTATCGAATATTGGTGTGCTCTGACAAGCGCGCTGGATACTTCATAGTTTCAATGTCAACATAGATAAGTTTTTCTGGATCTATCGCCGCTTACGGCGGAATACTGAAACGTCCCTCAAACAAACACTTAGTTAAACGCTACTGATATTAGTAAGCGAAATTTTAAATTAACGACCTCTCAAATGATTCAGTTGCACTTAACATATGAAGTTTGAATATTCGGCCGTTAGTTTGGCCGAGCATTATCATGCCTTAAAAGATAATTATCCCCAATGTACGAAAGCCTCTTTACTTATAGTGCCAGTCTGGCCTTACACTTCGTAAAATCGGAACCCTGAAAGACTGAAGTATTTTAAGGCTTTTATTTCAACAATTTTATCCTGGTCATATCTTTCTACGGAATGTTTCCACACTTTAACCTTTTTATCGTCCAAAATTCGCATACGACAAAAATGAGATTTATCCGAACAGAATTTGCCTCACGTCTCAACATACAATGATGATTAACAGAAAGTAAAAATCCTGTAGCAGGTAAGTGTTATCCAGTCGCATTACCTATATTTTTTTATGGCTTTAGAGCCTCAGAAGATTTCGAAGTACTATTTCATTGCACAGTGCTCATACTGTCTATCTGTAAAGCTGCCCTGGTTAACATTGCGAAAAATGAAAAACTTGAAAACTCGCTTTGAGACACTTTGAGATAAAGTTTTGGCTCATAGACGAGTACGTCGAGATTCACCTGTATTTCTATAATTAATCATTGTTGTCGTTCATGTAATAGGTATAACAATGATATTTTTTGACAATAAATTAATTTCTTACAGCTGGGAAAAAATGAATTTAACTCTGAAATAAAAAAAAAACCAAAAGTTATAATCTTTCCTTTTTTAGTGAATTTATCTAAATAAATACAGACAATTGGTACCTATTGATAACATATTAAATATTATTAAGGACGTTTTTTACTTTTGTCGTTAAATGCCTAATGCTTTCATTAGTGATATTTTTTCAGGTGTTAATTAGGTACTCGTTAGAAAATAACATAAATAAAATGTTACTTAAATACTTACTTAAAATGATGTTAAGCAAGTATAATATAACATATGTACCTATATACATATGTTATAATTATACACTATTATATACATAAGAGTTTCAAGAATACCTTAAGACCTATAGTATACCTTTAAGATTAGTTTTAAGTCGTCTGCCTGTAATTACACTGACTCCTCACCCGTGGTTTAAATCACAGCAGTACAGATTGTTGATGTTTGGCGTTAGATTTATTGATGGGTGGATATGTGGAGGATCGACGAGTCTTCACAAAACCTTACCAATGTTACCAGAGGTTTAACAATTTTTCTAATGATCACAAAAAAAAGTATTACCAGGCATAATAAGTTAAATCTACCAGCTTAAGATATACTTAAGCTTTTACCGTATAGTCGTAGTATGCGGACATAAAATGTTGCCCTCCTATCTTGACTTATGACTTTTGTTACAGATACATTTGCGAGGAGTACGTTTACTAATTATTCATAGCCACGGAGCGTCGGAATACGGCGCTGAATGGCGCCTTTCACATCAATGCAACATTTATGCAAGTGCTATCTGGTGAAAATGCAAGGTAATTGGTCATTTTTATATAAATGTTAGTTTCTTAAATTATTAAATGAGTATTTCCAATATTAGTTAATTTTTGCCAAACTACCATGAAAGATTTTTTTATCACCCACAAGAGATACAAAAATAAAATGTATCCTGCACTTTATACAGGACTTTTAGTATTCTTAAGTATTGGTACAACGGTGTTTCGAAATTGGCGTTTACAAACGGATTGGATAAAAAATTGAAATGAATGATGTTTATATTACTACTTATCTTCGCTTTGACTCGTTTGGTTGATAATAAATATTTTAATTTATTATCAACCAAACTATTATTGTCGCATACGTGACGCTAGATCATATTAATTATAGTACTGCATACTTTTAATCGCTGCTTCGCTTTCTTGTATTTTTTGCACAGATAATAAGTTCATGTATCTCATACTACAGTCCATAACAATTTAAATGCAAAAAATCTAGTCGATTCGTTTTCTGTGTAAATGAAGGAGAAACCAACACACATTTGTTTTCGTATATATCTGCGATTCGGATTCTATCAAACAATCCCACTTATGTTACATTTATTATATTTGGCGAATCACAAATTCGATTGGACATAATAAAGTTAGAACATAATAGAATAATGGTCCGACGGGCAGACTGAATATCAGAAACTAGGTATATGGAATATGATTAGACTGTAATTGAATAGATAAATTGCTTTATTGTACAACACATACAAGATCACAGAAACATACAATTATAAATGCTATTTAAATATATCTTATTGTAACTTACAACTTTATATAACAAACCAGCTAATATCTGCCCGCCTAGCGCTATGTATCAAACTTGTTGTTATTAAATAATTAACAATATAAAAATAATCTGTCTAAATAATATTATTATTACATTCCTAATAAATAATATTAATGTTCATAGTTAAATATTCTTTACAAGATTATATGGATGATAAAGTAGCTTGCAGTTAGAGTATTCGTTTATTTTAATATCGATATATACTCGATATTTATATACATTTTCATTGCATATAATTTTTGCATACATATCATGAATTATAATTAAAAAACGAGTATACCTGCTTAATTTCCGATATCATAATCAAAATAACTCCTTACCAATTGCTAACTACATTTAATTTCAATTTAGTAACATAACGAAAATTGAAATACTCATGACCTTTGCCCTAAACGACGGTTGCATGATTGACATGGGTAAGATTGAAACAGGTAAACAAGTTAATACCTCGTACTTAGATATAATATCTTGAAATCAGGAGCTATTGAACTATGTTAGTAAGAGCGGGCGACACTGCGACGGCATCAGCGATTGGCGGTCGCCATGACGACACCAGCGCCTCTTTATACCTCGAACGGTAATGTTGCGATCAATTCGCAACCAAGGAAACCCACTCTCGCTGCCATTACTGCTGATATCGCTTACGCGCACTTCTCCTGCGCATTTATTTTGCTTAAGGAAAACGAGTGGCGTCGACTTTCCTTATTTTGCTAGGCAACATAAAATCTTAATAGCACAATGATAAACTGGCTGACTAGCTATGTGAAAGTCGCAGGTTTGATCTTGACCCATTGGATGTTTAAGGCATTGTTAGTCTATTCGGTTACTCTATTTTATATTGTCGCTTAATAAATTAAACAAATCACTATTATAATATTTATGCTTTTTTAAGATTGTAAATTTCAAGAGTAGTTTAGCGTTTCAATAAATATAATCGACTTTTCTATCACAATGGCGTTAAATATTTTATAGAATTGTAAGTCAACGCACAAACATACACAGGAGACATTTTATATCCAATTTATGTATTTTTTATAACGAATAATGATTATACCACTTTATTCATAACATGTATAATTGCAATATGAAAAGTTTGTAGAAGCTGTTGAATGATGTGATGCCCGTTCTATCGTCGTTGATTCATCAGTGGAAGTTAGATTGTTTTACTTACTGAATGCAGGTAAAAAACATGACTACGATGACAAATGTCCTACCGACCCTGTGTTGGTCCGATCTTCATAGTAGAAACCGGTCAAAGCATCGCTGTTTACCTTGAGTCTGTTACTGTTTTATATATATTAGTAAATAAGTATTCAATATCAATTAACTAAGAATTAATTATATAGTTCGTATGATATGTAATTAAATGTGTGTCTGCGTTGGCGTGTTAGGGAAAATACCTAGTGGTGAAGGCTTTGGTGCAAATGGTTCAATTTTAAAGTTGAAAATGTACAAATGCCAGCCCACATGCCAGGTTTATCAAAAATATTTGAACTTGTAGGTACTTAAATAATTATTATCGAAGAAGAGAAAACACATCGTGATTTCTAACTTTGCCCCAAAAAAGTTTAAATAGAAATTGTAATTTAGTATGAGATTAACGTCGTTTTTAAATATAGAATGAACCATAATAAAGTCCTAAATTCTTTATTCCAGTAAACAATACATAAGGATTAAACGTAACGGTACGATAGCTCCTTTAAATTAAATAATAAAATCAGTTCTGTTTATAATCTGTCCCACGCTTGGGCACGAGCCTCTTATCAGTATAAAGAGAATTTAGCTATAGTGGATTAAAGGCGATTGAACTCAAAGTTTGCGTTGACAAACAAACTCCATGAAAAGAAGGCGTCCTTACGATATTTCCCTTCACAGTTTAAAAATTACATAACTTCGAAAAGTCTGGAGTTGCGTGCCGTAGAATCGAGCTTTTTGGTACATTCCAGCACCATATTAGACCATTTTTCAATTTTTAATTCTTCTTCTTCATTGACCAATTCTTAATAAAATAGTTAATTTCATACTAAGTCCCTGAATCTAGCCAATAAAATTAGCAGAGAAATAAAAAAAAATTCTCGGTTCCTAGACGAATAATCGAACGAATAACTCCAGAAAGTTCCATATCTCTATGTCGGCGTGGGCCAAATATATTGAGAGGTAAATAAGAAGTCGACTTTCAAAAGATATTTTTAGAAAATGGTATTAAAACAAAATAATTAGGACGGTTTAAGTTTTAAGAAGATTACTAAAAATATATTTAGAATTATAATTTGTTATATATGTATATAATATATGTTTGAAACGTACATATATAACTTGATTATATCAAGGGCTGAAAGTGGTTTTTGACTTTTTTTATTGTATAGGTAGTCGGCCGAGCATATGGGCCACCTGATGGTAAGTGGTCACCAACGCCCATAGTCAATGGCATTGTAAGACATGTTAACTATCGCTTACCTCGACAATGCGCCCCCAACTTTGGTAACTCAAACCGGAACAAAACAATACCAATTACCGCTGTTTTGCGGTAGAATGTCTGATGAGTGGGTGGTACCTCTACCACCGAGAAAACTGTTTACAGCGACCTCTCATAAGTCAAGAGACGGCATGCTTATTTTTTTATGTATTATTGATCATTATATTTCATTCAATATAGTTCAACGAACCAAGCCGGCGGCGGCGCTATACGCTACATGTTAAATACGATATTAATGGTATTTATGACGATAATCATTTTTCTACAACTATATATTTTAATTTTAAAATCAAATTTGATTTTTCAATTTCCCATCCAACGGCGACCTTCTTAAAATCGTGTGTTTAAGATTCTGAAAACGATTTCGCCTTTCACCCTGTAACCTTTCAATCATACATTGAACTTATGCCTTACGAAACATCCCCAAGGGGAATATAACGTTATTAGGTCCAAAATAACAATATTTTTTAATCGAATATACACATATTAGGTTTTATCTTAATTATCTACGTTTATTCGTAGTTATCTTATTCTATCGCTATTATCGAAGTGCTACACTTTTACTTATGCGTATAACATTATAAAACGAAAGTTCAACGAACCAGCTTAGGTACGAAGAACTTTGATCAAAGCAAAAAGAGTAAGTTACACGAGGCATACCATTTTACTCTTAATCATTTATTATATAAATACTTGAAGTGGAAATAAAGAATAATATCTACTTCTCTACGAAATCTTTGATTACATATTATGTTTGTAATTGAAATTAAAATTAAAAAATCAAACGTATAAGTTTTGTGACGATTATTTGTAAATTTAAATTTTGTTGTGTTTCAGTTATGAATAGTATTTCAGCGGGAAAAGGACCGTGACCTTGACCCCAGAGCATAGGCCTAACCTGCCCCAAAAGTTGGGTGAAAAGTTAGCGGTCGATAATTAAGATCGTGTCGTGTTCGCGCACGCGCCCGCCGTACCGCCTGTCTGATCGATCCGCCCGCCCACGTGACGCAACAACGCATTTGCTAGGATTCTTCTCGATAAGCTCGCCTTTTACTTTTGTTAGGAATACGTAAACAACACACAAATCCTTATGGTAATTTATATATCATTCCCTCGTTATTATATGATAAGGCTTCCCTAAGGGAATTATTATAAAATAATATCTTTGACTAAACTTAAAACTAAAAGTTAGAACCAAATACTTTACTTTACTAATTACATAATAAGAAATAAAAATTATATCAGCTCAAAAATACTATATAAACGACGCTATTTTTTTAAAATCAATATAAGCCTATTGAAAGTTTATTACGCGTTTCTTACACAAGCTTTAATTATACATACATTTCATTTTTAAATAATAATCTTAGTAATTTCTTTAATTCACGCAAACTCACGATAGTATTCTATAAAATAACATCATACACTAATTGGAATGTAATTGCAATTCTGTAGATATAATATATGCTGCCCGATGTTCGCGTCAAATATTTTAATGAGTCTGATGTAAAATATAATAATTGCATCGGTTCAATCTATTGTTGTTGTTGTTGTTTGTATGTATACAAATTCAGGTTCCATTGCGTGTTGGCGAATACATAAAATATCTACATTATTCTATGGCCGTTGCTACAAGCTTGTAGCAAATATTCGTGAATGCTAGTAAATGTTTCAATGTACAGTCATTGCAATCAGTATATTGAAAATTGTGCCAAGAATCTTACTACCATGTGTCAAATATATATTTAAATATCTAAAAAATATTTTAACCCTTAATTTTAACCTGTGATCGTCTGGTATCAATCGATATTTTTATACATTGTATTCCCGTAATTAAATGTTTCTTTTTTTTCCTTTTCATAAGCGTAATCGTACTGATACAATTTTTATTTTAAAAATAAATTGTTGATTTAAAAATATCTCGTTTTAAAAACGAGATATTTTTACGAGGGTTTTTGATGGATTACAGTATTTAAATACAAATAATTCTCAGGTAAATCGTCGGTTGACTTGTAAATTTAAAAATCAATTTAACAGCTAAAAAGACTCCTTTTGTCATATCCCCTCATTTCGAGAATACTTCCCTCGCTGCCACAGCCAGTATCGGTATACTTGGCGTCGAGATTTCGAACACTGTTCAGTTTCGCGGTCAATTTGAAGTTAAAGCCAAATTGGCTTCTAAAAAACTTGGAGTGCTTAACAAGGCGAGACGGTAATTCACGTCGAACCATCGCCTAAAACTTTAGAAGGCGCAAATTCGGCCCCATATGGAGTACTGTTCTCACCTCTGGGCGGGAGCTCCCCAGTACCAGCTTCTTCCTTTTGACCGCATTCAACGTAGAACAGTTCGATTTGGCGACGATCAGGCTATTACCGACCGGCTTGATCCTTTGGCCTTGCTTAGAGATGTTGGGTCACTCTGCATCCTCTATCGCATATATCACGGGGAGCGTTCTGAGGAGTTGTTTGGATTAGTCCCGGCAGCTGAATTTCATCACCGGACATCGCGCCAGAACTCCAAATTCCGTCCCCATCACCTCGATGTCTGGAAATCCACAACAGTGCGTTTCTTAAGGCATTTCCTGCCTCGCACAATCACTCTGTGGAACCAGCTTTCGCCGGAGACTTTTCCGAACCGATATGATATAAAAACCTTCAAGAAGAGAGCGTACTCTTTCCTCCAAGGCCTGGGCCAAGGTTTATCGGCGCTGGTGACCACTTACCATCAGGTGGCCCATATGCTCATCCGCCTACCTATACTATAAAAAAAGATGGTGCAATTCTATTAAAATAGATTTTATTAACGATTATTCTTTTAATTTCTTGACCACATATGTATATATTATTTCTTCTGATTCTAATGGCCGAATACTGAAACGTCATTCAAATATGAAGTGGGACTTAATTATTTGGAACGCCATTAATTTCTTCAGTATTCGGCCGTAAGAGGCTTAAGAGATCTTACGATATCATACCTATATAAAAGTTGTTTATCTAATGTCTTCGGCTTGTCGTAACCAAAATCTTTGTTTTAATGGGCATTTTCCAGTATATTCATAAAGTAATTCCCATATCAACTGTTAAAAAACGGAAAATGAGAGATGAGTGCATAATAAGTACGTAATCACGGAGAGGGTACGCCAATCAGAGCGAAGGTGTAGGCGTATAGCACCCTCTGTTACGACACGTGTAAAGCTACCTGCGTAGTCGAAGCACCCAGCTTTATTATGTCCTGAATTTGTAGCATTCACGTGTAAGTACACGATAATCATTTTACACATTCTCTTCGTTTATTATAGTATACACTAATACACTTAATTTAAAAGTTATTACACTCATTCTGACAACGTGACTAGTCCGTAATCGCATCAGAAAGTACATATTAGATTTTAATCAAACTTTAAAACACTTACGGCCGAATACTGAAACGTCATTCAAAATGAAGTGGGACTTAATTATTTGGAACGTCATTAATTTCAAAATTTCGCATACTAAATTTTGAAATTAATGACGTTCCAAATAATTTAGTCCCAATCATATTTGAATGACGTTTAAGTATTCGGCCGTTAGCCAGTTTTCGAATACAACTAAACATAAATTTATTATTTCAATAGTATTATCTATAACAATATATTTACTGTAACAAGTAAAACAAACAAACAATATGACAAACAAATTATATGAACAATAAATTACGCAGAATTATGGCGGAAAATTTTGAAAATAGAATATAACGTCGTGCCCTTGTTCCAATTTTTTTTTCCTGGTCCAGTGACAAAATGAGTGAACGATGCATTTAATTCAGTTTAAGCATATAGAAATACCAATGACTAATTGAATACTTTTGATCGCGGTTGTTTTATTCATGGAATCGACTGTTTCAACGAAGCAGCACTAACGCAATCATGAGTTGTGAAACGGTATTGACAAGCATTGATAAGTAACGTCGTCATAAATAACTGTTTACAATATGTTCTTATGGCTCATAATAAAGGATAGGTACAAGGAAATCCTTTCTTTTTGCTCGGTTTATTTTTTTACGCGTTGGTAGAGCTTTGTGCAAGCTCGTCTGGGGGTAGGTACCACCCACTCAGTAGATATTCTACCGTAAAACAGCGGTACTTAGTATTTTTGAGTTCCGGTTCAAAGGGCGTGTAATCACATGCACAGGGACATATCATCTTAGTTCCCAAGGTTGGTGGAGCATTGGCAATGTGTTTTTTAAAGAAATGTACAATGCCACTGTATGGGTGTTGTTTACCGCTTCCCATCATGCTGTGGCCCATATGCTCATCCGCCTACCTATATTATATAATTAAAAAAAATTATATTCCTTAACTCTTACAATCTCTAATTCGTCAATGATTGCTAAAATGATTTCAAGGGTACAATTCATCAATCGTTTATTAGTTTTTAAAAAACAAATAATAATATACCCTGTTATCTAAGAAGATTGATGTTGTTATTCTTTTAATACTTGGTCCCATAACAATATGCTTACCACTTATTCTCATCACTCGTTTCATTGCATTACATTAAGGATTTTCCCCGGAGACAAGAACTCATTCTTTGGTATTAGTGTCGGAACGTAACGCTAAAATATTTTTAATAATAAAATTAATGTGATTCGCTTATAAAATAATATACATCATACGTAGTTAATTGCTTTAGAAATAGCTAGTGACAATAGCTTATAAAAATATCTTTGTCAATTGAAATGGTTGTCACAACTTTTATAAAGATTGCTTCACGTTGATTAGATAAGAATGAAAAATATAAGGACAATAATTATTAAAATGAGTAGCTTCTTTTATACTTTATATTTCATCAATTTCTCAAGTGATTTACAAATCTGATATTATTTTCTGTTACGTGAATACAAGGTCGCCAATTTAGTTGGTCATTGTCAATTGTGACTTTGTTAGGCTCGTAACGTCGTAAGTGTAGCTGTTCGTCGACGTGTCAATTTGACAGGTTAACATATTAGGGTGTAAATAGCTAGTAGTGAGAAGACACCGGCGAAGCGGAATTAGAATGAAGTGCGCGGCTCGCCGCGGCCGTGTGCCACGTCATTGCCGTGACCCACTGACACAGATCCGCGGGGCCGCCTGCACCGATATCTGCACACGCCGCGCGTGCTTGCTCTTCCTCTACTACTTCTTTATTCGTTACACTTTGTTTACGCTGCTACTTGTAATTTCATAATAAGTAATATAATTATTGTATTTTCTTTTGGGAGACTAAAATATTTTAAAAGTTTCGAATAAAATATTTTTTACTTGTAAATATGTATAAAACCTTAAGGTCGTTCTAAATTGTAAATAATATTAAATCCTTTACTTACGATGAAAATAAAAAAAAACTACCCAATGGCCAATTTTTTTTTTTCAAAATGTATCGTATAATTTAGCTTTAAATACGAATTATACAATTTAATAAATATAAGAATCTCGAATGAGCAATAATACTAAAATAAGTTATGCAATACGTTGACCTTGTTATCTAAATTGTGCACTTGACACGAATACTGTTCCATTTCACTTTCATGTCTATAGATATCTACCCATAGCTAGCTTCGCATTCGTTACGTACAGACTGGTTACCTTTAGTAAATACGATAACAAGGTTTTAGAACAGGATTCAAGTTCAACAATCATATTTAATGGGATTATTTAAGGGTTTGAGTAATCTTTATGAGTAATTTCTGAATTCACACTTTTCTGTACTAATTACTGACAGGCAATCAACTTTTTGTTGATTGATTAATTATATAGTTTACATTTAATAGATGGTTAGTTAATAGATAAATTTGTTTATCTGAATTCCAATAATATTCTTTCGTTTACCTTCGGTTTTAATCGTCACAGCGTAGTTCAGCCGTCGCGTCAGCGAGTGAGATCGAGAGAGTTTCGCTTAGATGGAAATGACGTAGGTGTGACTACAGCAGCGATATGATTCAGACTTCAACCAGTTCGCAGCAGACGCCCCGCGCCGTCGTCATTGCGTGTCGTATCGCGTTGCTGCTGCCGCGCCGCACAGCGCCGTGTTGATAATTTGTGAAGTAGACAAGGATGTATGTATATGTATGTCTCGTCTTTCAGTTGACTTTCATCGTCGTTTTGTAGCGAACGTTTCGCACGGGTATCGATAGGAAATTACAATTATACAATACTTTATTAGCTGCGTAATAAAGTGGTTGCATGTTCTAATGATTTAACATTACGAATGCACATTCTGTGACATTAAATATCTAAGAACTTGTAAAATTGCGTTCAATCAAAAATCTGCTCGGATAATAGCGTCGCGGCAAGCGTGGCGCAATGCAGTGTGTGTTTGGATGCAGATATAAATTGTGTTTCAAGTTTATTTATGAAGGTTGTGATAACTGTGGTAGTGTAAATTTTTGGAAATAAGCCATGTTGCCCATGGTGCAGGCGGAACCTGTGCTCTTCAATTGCGCGGGTCACTCTGCCGATGGAGCCTCGCCGACGGCCACTCTACCTCCCTCGCTTACACCGGATTCTGAGGTTGAGGGTCTCGCAGATTTTTTTTATGATATAGATGTGGCTGTCGTTAATACGTTTTCAAGGTAAATATGAGTAAGCGAGCAGCTTGTTACGTCTCGTGATATTTGAAAAACGCAATATGACCCTAAGCGAACTGCACGCACATGTCTTGTGGTTTTGGTATCTGAAATTAAATCATATTTTATACAGTTTAAATAGAAAACTTTTAAGCACCATGCTTACTAACCTTATGTGCCTTACGTGCCTTATGTTCATTTTTTTGTTTTTGGAGTAGTCAACTTGAGATTGAAGGAGTGGTTTTTAATTATTCCATAATGAACCTTCACATTCTCGATAAATAAAAAAAAACGGATTTCGAAGGTTTGCTTGAAAACTAAACTAAAAACATCTTAAAAACTATAAGCAGATATTTACAACATCTAATATTATTGGAGATTTATATCTAAACAGATTTTCCTTGCTTGCTATAAAAGTACATTATACACTACATTGTATATAATCTACCCCCTAGTGCCCTCAGTGGTAGATGTTATTGATATATTCACGCAAATGACGAATACTTATAGAATTTTCCCGTGGAAATTACCACGATATATTATAATATATTCAATAAAATTATAATAATGATTAAAATCGATTTGAAATCGTCGAAGTTATCGAGGAACATAAAGACCAAGATATAAAGACCAAGTTGATAACCTCCACTCTGAAGTCGGCTAGAAGTTTTCACGTAGGTATAGGATAGTAACAGGAGTAGATAATGCTCAGGTAAGGAAACTGATTGTGTAAATTAGTAAACAATTTGTTCTAATAATAAAAAAAAAATATTTAATAAAAGCCATTGTTGAATATATGCTATGTTTTAATACACAAAATTCACTAAATATATTAATGATTGTTTTCTTGAAAAGTAAATAGGGACATATTTAACACGATATATAATTATATTGAGATACTTTCCGACTTAAATAATAGTTAATTTAGAATTTTCTATTATATAATGATTGCGACCTTCAAATATTTGTGTGTCTGTTCTGTTTGTTCGTATGTCAAGGTCCACAATCGATTGCAGCTTGGCATAGTCAGGTCCATACTTTTTGTTCACCATATAAGTATGGTAAAAAATAAACGATTAAAACGGATCGCTGTAAAGTAACTTGACGTCGTTACCCATGGTCAACCAAATAAGATATCATATTATGAAATATATACAGATAGGTAAAGCTTCAATAGCTCAATGGATTACGTACCGCCTAGCGTTTAAAAAGTTGCTGGTTCGATTCTGCACTAGACTACTCCTACTAATATTAACTTAACACTTAATTGAATGGAAAGTATTTAAGCAAGGAATAGTAACAAATATAAATAATAACTTAAAAACGGGCACTGGTACTTTTCTTTGTGAAAATAAGAAAAAAGAATAACTTTTTGTATTGTAAACTTTTAACATGTCTTAATCAAAATTATATCTTAAACGCTATCTTATTTATGTACCTATATTTTATTGTAGGATATATAGCATTCATGTAGATATTAATCGAAATGTGTGAATGTTGTCTCTTTTCAATATTATACGGAACACGGTGCGAGAGATCGATCCGCACTTAACAGATTT
The DNA here is from genome assembly GCA_963151315.1 of Nymphalis c-album. Lineage (NCBI taxonomy): Eukaryota > Metazoa > Arthropoda > Insecta > Lepidoptera > Nymphalidae > Nymphalis > Nymphalis c-album. Next base: position 7,157,871 of record OY720590.1, on the reverse strand, counting down.
TACCGTCAATGCAATGCCGTAACAAAACTGCAATCAACTTTTAATCAGCGGACATTTTAATCACATTCGAAACTTTTCATTACACCTTTATTGTATTTTATTGATTATCATGAGCAAAGTCATCATAATGAAATTTAAAATATAGTAAGTTTCAAGTCTTATTAGTTAACAGTTTACTATGATAATGGTACGAAGTATATTTAGTAGAGGCGCCATCGCCACACACATACAAGGGTGTAGAAGGCTAGATAAGACGGCGGAGAGGGGACATGAAGGCGTAAGACAGCTTCATATTGTTTGCCATCACAGCATACGTTTCGGTTTTACCCCCAAGGCGCGTCAATGTTTCTGTCTGTATAAAAAAAAACATAATCCCAATCCACACCAAGCTACCATAATCATAATTTACAATGAACGCCGTATACGTGATTGATTGGTATTTAGACGTTAAAATATCATCGTCGTCGTATCTTTACATAGACTTTTATTTATGCTCCATTGTGTCTATAGTAATTATATATAAAGGCTAGGCTGTATAAAAATAGAGAATATATCTATTGGGCTAAAATTGTTAAACAAGACGATTAGGGTCTAGGTAAAACTGGTAAAGATTATACATTTGCACAGGAAGATAAGATATAATGATCTTCTATAATGACAGTTGTGTAAAGGCTCTAGTAAAATGTAATCGTGCTTACCTTTTTTTGTTTTAATAGTATTTTAACTGGTTTATATTCGTAATGAAGTTCTGCTTCAAAGATGGAACAAAATACTGGACGGTTGCCGTTTACCAGTAAAGTCAGTACAATTTTGTAATACATAATGAATAGATTCGAATAACCGAGATCTGTATCTTGTTTTATATTGAAATATAATAATAGAACTGTCCGGTTACTATGTTCAAGAAAAGCTTAGTTTTGTTTACGGATAGTGTCGACGTTTATTTATTTATTTATTCTTTATTGCACACACTACAATAACATAGAAAGAACAAGTTTTACATAAAAAAGTATGCAAAGGCGGCCTTATCACTTACAGTGATCTCTTCCAGGCAACCTCTATAACAAAATAATATTTTGCCAGGAGAATTGATCGGGTATAGTTGTTAAAACGTTAACGTTATTGAAAGCGTCTCAATAAAGAAACGTTTTGTAGTATATTTTTATAATATTGGTAGGTGTTCTGCACCATCCATAGACATTGGCGCTGTAAGTAATATTAACCATTACTACTATCCTCAATTCGCCATCAACCTTGGGAACTAAGACGTTATGCCCCTTATGCCTATAATTAAAATGGCTCACCCACTTATTACCGGAACACAATAATACTAAATATTGCTGTTTGGCGAGTATGTGCGATGAGTGGCACTTAAAATCCTGTGTTTTGGTCTAGGAATATTCTTGGAGATACCCAAAACCACGTACCTAACGATAAGGAATCGTCCAAGTTTTTATATTATATGGATCGAAGAAATTAATTGGCTTTTGAATAGCCGAACGACGAATCAAATATCTTTGTCAAGTCCGTGTTGTGCAATGCAGAAAGTAGTGTTACATTGAACACATAACAAACGAAACAATGTTGCATATTATTATATTATGCGTTTTGTGCAACTTGCAATATTCAATATATATAAACATCAATTGGTTATAATTAATTTACTGATATCACTTTATGTGTTTACTGTGAAAAATGTTTACGGATTGGTTGATATTGATTTATATTATTGAGAAACAATGTATTATATAGATTTTTTTTTTTTTATATAAAGAGGGGGCAAACGAGCAGGAGGCTCACCTGATGGAATATTTTCTATTAATAGATATTTTCGTTATTTATTTATAATGGTGTTTTTTTGTATTGTACTTACTTATTTATTAGAAATACTAAAATCGTTAGTCTATATTGTTATGACGTGTCTATTCGCACCAAAAAAAAAATGGTGAGTCATGTTGTTATATATAACAATAATATATTCTACGGTTAATTATGAGTTGCAATTTAGTATTTATTCTTTTGTTATGACGTTCGATAAAATCAATATTTTATACAAGTGAAATACAATTAAGTGTGAGGTTTACGATTTTAACCAAAAACTTCGAATTATAAATTCAATATGATGGTTAATATTAATATTGTATTGATAAATGTTTGGCTTGATATCCCTGATCTCATACCTTGCTGGTGTTATTATAAGCCGGGTCCAAATCTAAAGCGACCGGACACAGTTCAGCTCCAGGTTCAAACGACTTAACGTGCTTTCAGAGGCACCGGGAGTTTAAACATTGTTAAGTTTCAAACTCCAGGTTGCCCTAAAAGCTAGCGACTAGGGTTAGATCAACAATTCAGACATAATAACGCGAACCATGGTATATGGTTTATTGTTCGAATATACTTATTAAAGTTACTTATAAAACGTTGCATTTATTTTTTCATATATATTTTTTTAATTTTATTAATATATACCTATCTATTAAAATGGACGTGACTGGATTTAAATTCTTAATGATTACAATTTGTTTTGAACAATTTAAGCTATATTAATATATCGATTATATCCTTGTAGTAAGGAAATCAAAAATCTCATTTAATCTATAATAATTTAACACAATTTTCCCTAACAAGTGTACAACACACACTGCCTTATATTTAACGATGTAGAGCTTAAAATGTTGTAGAGAGCGAGAGCGGAAAGAGGCTATATATAATACAAGTGTAATGATTTATTTGCGAGAAGATTATTTTATGTTTTTTTAATTGACGCATAAAAATGTAATAATTAATGTCATTTTTTAAAAACGCATAATTTTTTTGCGATTTTTTTGATGGGACAAAGATATTGGATTACCATATTTTTTTCTAATCGATCGATCGATCGAAAGCTTAAACTCCTACGAACCAAAAGTGAACTCTATCCAAAACTTTTATTATGTAAGCATATGTATATATTATATACACTTTATTATAAATAACAATAATAACATTTAATGGCGACTCAGCACATTGAGTTATCAAGAAGTGAAAGTAAATAAAATGTCAACTCAATGAATCATATCTTTACAAACTGATAAATCCAAATAATTTTTCTGTTTATTTGCAAGCTAACTGCTTGCTATACATATATATTTCGTAAGATGTTTAATTATTATTGTTATTATTTTCATATTACTTAATATTTATATTTTTGGTCACTCTTATAGCGCGTTGTTATTCCGAGCATTATTATTTCAAGGTTGCGCGGTCGCCCGTCACAGTGAGGTTGCGTTGTGGGGCTCCTCGGTAGGCGTCGTTTTATATCTTTGTCCCTCTTTCGCATCAAGCTATTCCGTACTTGGCATTCGGTATGGGTATCGTCGACGTGAACATAACTTTTGCTTGATAGCTGTTCCGTAATGATTCTAAATGTACCTAATTGATAACTTACTTGTTATTTTATTATGAGCTAATTAAGGAAACATATAGATATATATATATAGAACAAAGGACTAAAACATTTTTAACATTTTATAGAATTAGTATTATCATGATGTATTATGATATAATAGGGTACAAGGTCAAGAGCTACACGTAGAATACATTGGTTAATATTAATATATATATAGTTTTTAGGTTTCAATGTTTTTTTGGCTTCACCAGATGCACACAAATAATACACTGGTAATGAACAAGAGAACAGTAAAATAGACAATAAATATTACGCTTAGTTACCACTAGGTAGGTACATACGTAGGCGCTATAACACAACGAGGAACTGAATAATGTTAATATCCTGTGCTGTCAATGTTATTCATTGATTATTTTTTTTTTTTTAAGAATTACCCACATCTGCAATTTTAAATCGTCAACGATGATTGATATTATCATTTATTTGCTCAGCTTAGTGTAGTATACTGTGTATTACTTACTTCCGACAAGGTCAATGGATTTGGGGCAAAAGTGTTCAACCGTGCAATGCAACTAAATTTGATCGATTTATTTATTATGATTACTACGATAAAGAACTGGCTACTAGACTGAGAAAATAATGCAGCATCATAACTACATAGAACTTGTATATGAAGTTAAAAAAACATGTGATAGGTAGGCCAATTGTAATTAGTCGCAATATACATAATAATAGTTCGTTTTGTTTGCTGCTTCTGTAGAATTGAGTCCTGTGACCTCCAACTGGGAGACACATGGAGGGGGATGCAGGGCAAGATGAGCGTGACCACGCCGGGTAAGAAGATAAGAAAAAAGTCATCAGACAATAAGTCACAATCTCAACAGTACGTATGAGCGATTACAAAAGATTTATCGGAGATTGTTAAACACTTGTGTTTTTATTTTTACTATCAAACGTATCTTAGTTATCTTTTATTAATTTTATCATAATATTATTTTTTTCACATTTTGCTTTCATCGTGTATATGTTAATAAAAATATAAGCCATTTTAGGTAATGTTTACCTAAATCCTATTAAGTAAGAAAAAAAAGAAAATCTGAAAATTTTCTACGTCAATGTCAGTTTCTTTATCGAATCAATCATTTTGATAATTTGCGTATTTTTTTTATGTTGCTATTCAAATCTGTGTTTCAATAATACGAGTAAAAGTTTTGAGTATTGTGATTGTGTTGTTACATAAATAAATCTTTTTAATTTTTTTGCTATGTACACACCGCTATGTTCGTACACTGGAGAGTATTTGTGAAATGTATATAGTGTGTCACTTACATTACAGTTTTCGTAATTAGGCTCATACTGATTACTTTAAAAAATATCAAAATTTCCGTTAATTCACGATTGGATCAAAGTTACTCTATCTTCTCGATAAACCAACCACATGTTTTACAAGTAAACTAATTAATCACAAATATTTTGCAACAATTATTTTGAATTTGTTTCGGTCAAACGTTTCTAAATATATGAATTTCTTAATACCTGTCTTGTGACTTTCTGGAAAACAATTTACGAAAGTTAAAATTAGATGCCTCTACAAATTCTACAAATTGATGGCCTAATTACAGAAGTGAAATAGTTAAAGTACTATTTGAGTTAAGTTTGGATAATAGTTTGTAATTTGAAACCTCAAATATGCAATGTATACAAGTGTGAGTACGGTTCTGGCAATTCATGCATTTATTTTGATCTTTCAGCGAAACAGCGGTATTTTTCTATAAATGTGTATTTATTTGTTGTCTCCTGGAGTCACGTCTATAACGTAATTTATTATTTTAATATCGCATACTTCGTAATGTTTTAGAATAAGCTTTGTGTGCGTGTGCGACGATTGATGAAGGCATTTCTTGTCTATTTTGCGTGTAGTGACAAAAAATGGAGAAACTTTTGTCTTTAGACATTAAAGTGACGGGGTTATAAGTGATAACGCTGTATGACATAATTGGGCCTCTCAATTAACCGTTTGTTTCGGTTCTGAAGTCAATAGTTCGAAGTTTATTCTTTTAAAATTTTATATAAAATATTTATTTCTTTGACTAAACTTTTATTGCGTATATATTCCGTGATTATAAAATGTTTACAATGCATAAAAAACTGATTTTGTTAATGATTTCATAAATCAATTAAGTTTGCAAAAATACGAACATAATAATTTTACACGTCTCATTGTTTCTTAATGAAATATTCCGATAATAAAGGAAAATTTGATGTGTCATTGTTAATACATTTTGATTGAATTAAAAAAAAAGCGAAATGGATAGTTCATAAACCATACATGACCTATTTGTAGACTAATGGAAAATAATTTCATAAGGCAGGTTTGTGTTAGGCTTTTTGGTGGTTGTTACGTTCAAATTATACTTAAACACATAAATAAGTATAATTGAACGTTATTGCCTTCACTGATGACAGGACGGCTGGTTCATTTTTCGCTCGCTAGCACTCTTCCTACCTTTCCATATCTCATATAGGTATCATCATAAAATAAAGCAATACCTCATATCGTTGATTTGTATGGATAACATATTACATGGGTATATGATGAATAAATACTTAAAATATTAAAAAATATACGTACTAAAAAATTCATATTATGTTCTGAGTATAATATGAGTATAAAAGTTTTTATAAACATTGAAGTTTTAATCAACAAAACAAAATCACAAGAAGCTGTCACTAATCTACGTCCCATGTCCAAAGTCACCGAAAAAGAAATCGAACACGACGTCTCACTTATGAAATACCATAATATAGAAAGTTACATGACAGTGTCATCAGTTGAAAAAAAAACAAGTTTTGTAAAAGGATGTGATACAATGTTGCGAATTTCTATAAGATTCTTCTAGTCAAAGTGGGCGCACCGTAGTCGCGGCACTAAAGCAGGAAACAATTATGTCTGCGATTCTAGATTAATAACTTGTTTTGACACGCTATCTTCCAAAATATTGTTCGTGAGTTTGTCTATATTTTTTAATTACACGCATATTACATTCAAATACATATATTGCATTCTGAACGCGCTAAGTCGTTACCACGAATCATGTAGTTTTTTTTTATAAAGTCGCCTCGTTTTGTAAATGTGAAATAATCTTTTAACAGTAACTCTGTCTACATTGCGGGCCAGAAAACCATTTTTTTTTTAAATATAAATTTACGTTTACATCAAATAAGTTTAAAATAAGGTTTGTATAATTGTATTTATAATATAATTAAGTGAATCACAATATTAAATTATCATACAAATGAATCTTTTAAATTGTCTCGTATATTAAATACGAGATTAGGATATGGAGGAGTCGTAAATAAAGTGACTAAATTATTCCTTTTTAATGTAGTTACTCTTTACTTCAAGACATAAAGCAGACAGAAATGAAAGTTATTAAATGAGTAGCTTTCATTGCTGTTATATCATTTGATTTTTAATATTATTAGATAACAAGCAAATGTCATATAGTTCTAATTCAGGACTGAACCTACCACGGATTGATGAACAGGCGGTTGCAACCCTCGCTACTTACTCTTGTAAACCGACGCAGTGCTCTTGCATTAGTTGCGTTTATATCATTTTTGTCATCTATTTAAGGTTCCGTAAAGGGTAAAACGGGACCCTATTACTAAGACTCCGCTGTCCGTCCGTCTGTCACCAGGCTGTATCTCATGAACCGTGATAGTTAGACAGTTGAAATTTTCACAGAAGATGTATTTCTACTAAAAACAGAATAAAATAAGTATTTATGGGGGCTCACATACAAGACATGATTTTTCGTTTGTCGTTTTTATAGATAATGGACGGAACCCTTCTTGCGCGAGTCCGACTCGCACTTATTGATTTATTTCAGTTGTATTCTTCGGCCACGGCCACGGCCACTTTATAATAAATGAATACAAATTCTTAACAGTTCTAAAAATTTGCTATCGTTTTGTGGCAAAACAAGAGTCCATGTGACTTGCTGTCGTTGCAGTGTCCAGGGCTGAAGTCATCTTCTTTTGATAATATTGAGTCTCAACGTTTAACTAGACCATGCCGCTGGTTCGTTCGTTCCATGAACGACTTCCTTCTCACTTATACACTAACCTAACCTAAAAATAGTTAGAACGTAATTTCCTCGCTTCGACAACTTTATCAAAGCACGATGCTAATTTTCATTACCACATTTTTGCATAGGGTTAGGATGAAGAATATTGATGTAGATCACTTTTAAAAAGTTACAGTCGCAGTAATGTTACTAAGTATCCCTTGTTTTATCGTTGGAAAAACGCATTACACGTTTCCCCCACGGGGATGTACATCCACACCACAGTACGTGGGGCCTACCGGTGTCCTAAGCGCCGAGTGCGCCCTTCGGACGTCGGAATACTTACCAAAAATACCAGCGGTACCCTTCCCGTCTTAAGGGGAGCGCCACGGGCTCGCTTGCGCATTCAACCGTGACGCTCCGACATCCAGCCCGCCTATGCGGGCCTCCATTTACTAGGGACGTATCCCAGGGTACTGGGACCACCCCAGGTCCCGGCGGCTCCTATTGTGGCGGGGGGAGAAGGTGCGCAAAACGCCGCTTCCTTCTCCCCAGTCTTCTACGCCGGAGCGGATCTGCAGCGGCATTCTCCTCCCGCTCCCGCTCCGCGGCCTCCTTCTACGACATCAAGCTTTCACAGAAGGAGACCATCTCCGACCAGCACCCCTCGCTTCCGAGCATCGCGTTGATGATGCTCGGCAAGGAGATGTCTCCGCCAACAACCGCCGCCAGGGAATGCCTCTGGGGATCTTTGCCTTTGTCTCTATTTCGCGCACTTTTTGATCTGCACTCGTTACATATATTAATTATTGAGTATTGAACGAAAGTTCATTACTTATTACAATTATTAACGTATTAGAATATAATTATTAGGACATTCCAACCTTTATGCATGAAAAATAAAATCACAACGAAATGCCATCCAGGCATTTCGTACTATTACGTTTTCAGATTTTCTGAATGATAATTCTGGAAACAATAGTTTATTAATTACTTTAGGTCAATTTTGGCTTAAAAAGTTATAGACTGATAGTATATTTCGTTATTCAAAATGTTTACTCTTCAAACACAAATCTGAAACAACCAGCTTTCTCCTAAATTTAATTAACAAAACACAACTATAGACTTGAAACAACCCATCCGTTGAGCACAATAACTATTCCATTTTTATCGTAATTCGGTGTAGTTCAATGTCAGTTTGATTTTAATATTCATTAGTATCCTCAATTGATATGAATAAGTAAATAGCAGCCATTTCAATTAAACATGTCACGTTGTATATATCATTTATATATTTTGTATGACAATTTAATATTATGTTAAATTTCCTTTTTATTTGGCAACACATTTGGAAGTGTTGATCGGTGGTGGTACACCACCATACTAAACGTTTAGAAAATAGCATCGTCTTTCGTATATTTTTCTACAAATTTAAGCTGATAACCAATTTTCGACAAGTCGTTCCGTCTTTCTCTTTGTGACCTTACAGTAAGTACAAATTCATAAACAATAACCACGAAACTATGTAAAGTAATCCAAAACAAGTTGTTGTAGGTTTGTCAATTTATTTAGTAACGGATATTTTACTAAGCTAATTGTACATTTTAAGGGATGTGATGTTGTGCGTACAACATAGAAATAAAGATAGAAAAATTCGGGGCTTAACCTGGACGTGCCAACTAGAAACATTGACTTGCAAATTAGGTTACTAGGGCATTCGGTCAGTGGCATTTGAAGTTAATGCACGTTTGTCTTGCACTTAACGAAACGCGCTCACGCAGCCCGTTTATCGATCATTATTATGTAAACCGAAATATCTCTTAGGTCTAACAATTATACCTTTTTATTTTTTTTGTACCTTCTCTTCGTTTATTTTGTTGTGTAGCTGCTGCTACCTATTATAGAAGTATTGTAATTTAATAAAATAAATGCTATTATTTTTTAAACATTAAGCTGATTTCAATAATGTATATAAAAGGTTATGTAAACAGTGTCAATTAACTTTTATGCAACGTTTTTTATCCATGAATTTTAGATTTCATCTATATATTGTGACAAATTGTTGATTTTTTTTGTTATTTGGTAATTTAAATATTTGTCTTATTTCATGCTTTTTTTTATTAAATGTTATGTTAATTTTAATTTTAGAAACAAGTGTGACAACGAGAAACGACGTCGAGAGTTGGAAAACGAAGTAATAAATCAACTAGAGGAACTTCTTGGAACTTGTCTTGCTGAAGTAAAACAGCCAGACAAAAACGGCATTGTACAGAAAGCTACAAGGCAGATTGAGGACGTATTGCAGCGGCGGCGCAACTGCCCCGGAGACTGTCCCCAGCGTATAGTTCAAAGCCTGTCACCTGTACAAGCCGGTGAAGTTAGTTCCACCCAGCAACAACCGCCTCCTACTGGTTTTCAGTATTCCGAACTGAGTACTCTAATCGAGGTAATATACATAATTATTATAATAAATTAATAGATTTATAATACATTGATTTAATTAGTCATGAGCCTAAAAAACCTAGTATTGGACTCTAAGCTTGTTTGTCTCTTTTAAATAAATTTTTGTTTATCTTGCCCTTTATCTGCCATACAACTTACATGGACAGTTTTGATTTAATTTTTCTAGGTTACATAATATGTAAAAAGGTAATACTATACTTTCAGGCGATAAAACATTATACCGGCGTCCTGGGTTTAATATTAATGGAAATTAACTCGAAAGGTGAAATTGAATGTGTGACTGAAAATATAAAAGACCTCGTTCTTGCTGAAAGAACAGAGTTATATAAGAAATCAATATTCTCGCTTTTGCATGCTGACGATCATGCAAAACTAAAACCATTGCTGAGAAATATCCAAAACTTTTCCTGGGGATCGAGCGATTCTGATAAATTCCAATACATCCATGCCCGTCTGCTCTTAAAAGATTCAAATGTTGCCGATGGTTCCAGGTTAGACAAATTTGAATTTTTATATATGTATAAACGATTACTCATTTTTTTTTTCAATTTATATTAATACATACTTATAACTTGAAACTTTAAAGTATTAAAAATACATAAATAGAATACAACCATTTGCTCATTTCCAACTTAAGAAAAAACTTAGTTTTGAATTGGTTTTCAGTGAATATGATAACCTTTTTACTGGTGGTATAGCTTTGTGCTTGCTCGTCTGGGTAGGTACTGGGTAGGTATCCGCTCATCAGGTATTCTACCGCAAAACAGCAGTACTTGGTAATGTTGTGTTCGGTTTGAAGGGTTTGAGCCAGTGTAATTACAGGCTTAAGGGACATAAGATCCTAGTTCCCAAACTAATAAGCGATGGTTAAAATTTCTTACAAAGCCAATATCTATGGGCGTTGGTGACCAGATACCATCAGGTGGCCCATATGCTCGTCCGCCTACCTATTCTATATAAAAACAAACCTGTACATGGATTGGTATTTATCTTTTATATAATTTGTCAGGTTTGTGGATACTGTGATCCACGCTGCGCCAGTACGCAGCTCGTCCACGGAGGAGGCCGGCTCCGTCATGTGCGTCATTCGGCGCTGTGAGTCGGCCGCTATCTCCAACGACGGCGGACCCACCATCGTTTTCAGATTGGATTGTAACTTTAATATCTTATGTACGTTATATTTCATTTTTAAAATGTATCTATTTATTATTGTATCTATTTATAGTTTGTCATATTATGTTTAACAATTGTTGCAGCTTGTGATTTGTCCGGAGTGGAAAACTGTATAAATTCTCCCGTTTCTCTTGTGGGAGTTCGTTACTTAGATCTCGTTGAAAGTAGTGATCGTGCACGCGTATCATCACATCTTCAGGAAGTAGTAGTGCGGGCCGGTCTGCTCGTGGTGAGCGAGCCCTATCGATTACGTATCGGGACCGACGGTCCTCGTATCAGAGTAAGCGCACAGGCGAGACTCTTTCCGACGATCGGCGAGCCAAACTTCATTATGTCTACGAATACCGTACTCGGGGATGAGGACGTGGACATTCACGACGCGGGAACGTCTCGTCCTTCGCTCGGCGGTCCTCTCATGACTTCGGTCGCCAATGGTGAGACATCGGCCTCCGAGCCGCGATACCGCTCCCCTATGAGCCCCGGTGAACATCAATTCACCATCAACGACTTCGACCTCGAAACTTGGCCATCATCTTTTCCGATGGGAGAAATGTCCGGCGAGGAGGCCAAAGACCGTAAAGAAAGTGGCGCAGAAAATCCCGCTGCGCATGCGTCGCCAGTCGAAGCGCCACCACCGGCGGCCGTTCACGAGGAACCGAATCGCCTTCGTATTTTGCTCAGCAAGAAGAGCGTACTTAAAGATTTGCTAAACCAAGAAGACGACGAGGCCACGAGCAGCGAGACGTCGGCGCCGCACACGCCGCACACCCCGCACACGCCGCACACGCCACACACGCCGCACACGCCGCACACGCCGCACACGCCGCACACGCCGCTCACGCCGGCCTCGGCGCTGTCGCCGCTGCACTCGGCGCAGGCGCACGCCCGGCCCCCGCCGCACATGGGCCAGCATCAGCCGTCGCCGCATAACTCCCACCAGCCGACGCACCATAACAATCAACTACGCAAGGTGAGACAATATTTTATCACGCGAAAGGTTTTGTGACTTTTACTCGTTATTTATTTATAATGTATATATTTTATTAAGATTTTAAACGACAAGTCCGACGAAGACGGAGACGAAGGCAGAAGAAATTCGACGGACAGTTCGCGTGGATCTTCCCAGTCCAGCGCTTTGCTCTCGCAGCTGCTTTCGAACAACAATGGTCCGGCGAGCAACGGGCGTTCTCAGGAAAGCGATATGTACATGGACAGAATAGCCGGCATGAAGCGAAAGTTTGAAGAGTCCAAAGCCTCTACGAGCACCGCTAAGAGAGCTACACCTGAAAATCAACAGGTATCATATCTAACATTTACAATATCATGTTAGTATTGCTATCTAAGTGTTTCCGTAAAGTCTTCGACCGAAGTAAGATCCGCTGACATAGTTTTTAGGAATCATCATCATCGTATTCTTACGGTTTAACATGCGATGTAGTCTCGGAGTTTTATATACAAGTTAGATTGCGCGTATTATATATGAAGTACCAGAATAAATTTCTCTGTAATGGAAATTCAACTAATATGAGTACATTTGCCAGGTGTCGTCGAGTGCGACGGGTGCAGGAAGCGGGTCCGGAGCGCCGACGTCCACGGCCTCGTCGAGCGCCAACAGTCCGGCGACCAGCAGCGGTCCCGGCATGAGCCCGCTCTGCCAGAAGAACCAGATCCTCGTGTCGCTGCTGGCGCGCCAGCAGACCACGCCGCCCACGCCGCTGCCGTTGCCGAACCCCATCCTGCGGCCCTACCCGGCGCGAGCGCGCGCGCCGCCCACGCTCGGCCACGCGCACTCCCACCAGCACCCCCTGCACATGGCGCAGGCTCGCCACCCACATCACACCATTTCCAATATTCTCACCGCTAAGTGAGTTATCTTTTTGAAAACATTTTTCGTATATATATTACGTGTCGGAATCAACATGATGAGTGATTTTAGTATTTAATCTGCAGGCGAACTCCAATCTTAAAAACGAAATAATTGATTTTTTTAAGACTACGTTAACTACGATTCTCATATATTCATAGTTAATTACCACTTTCAAATTAAAACTTTTTGACTAAGTCGAAATTGGGTTTTATTTAAATATATAGGATTGCTAGAAGCCTTTAACTTCAAATGCACGTAATTTTACAAAGCATGCTAAATAAATTACAACTTTTTTGTTTCAAAACATATGTAAATGTATATTATTTACAGCATTCGTGGAAACAACGTGAACGGAGGCGCGGGGCCGGTGTCGTCCGCCTCGAGTGTGGAGTGCTCCAACATGCAGGGCATTCAGACGTCGCAGGGCGGGCCCGTGGGACAGGCCGGGCAGAGTCACCTGCAGATGGTGTTGCAGGGCGGCGCCCGAGCCAGCTACCAGCCTGCCCCGCCGCACTACCCCTACAACAACCAGGCCCAGTGAGTCACTTACGATATATGTACAAATTGTAACTTAATTTTTTTATACTATTAAACCATATATAATTATTGAAATGTTCGGCTGAATGATTTTTGGTTTAAAATATCGAATTATCTGAAATTGTATTTGTAGGAGCGGAGGTATGAGGTCGCAGAGCGGAACGAGTGGGGACAGCGAAGTACCAAATGATAAGACACTGTCGGATATTTTGGACGAGGTGATAGAAAATATGCCATATAACGATCGTTCCGCGCCTGACGTCAATGTTCTCATGGATATGGAGAGTAATCGACAGTTACGCTCAGATTATGTTGTAGGTTTATTATAAAAAAATGTATATTTATTTTTTACCGACCCAATATTTACTAAGGCATGTGTAACGACTCTGTTTTAGGGTGTTAAAGAAAAAAATGACGTCATAAATGCGATAACGCAAAGTCTCATGCAGTTCGAAACTGCGACTAAAAGTCCAGTCTCGTCTAGCCCGAGCGTCCAATCGGCTTATCCCGCTCAAAGTCAAGTAAGTGAATCTATGTTTCTAGTAAGTAAGTAAGTAAGAGGAGGAATCTATGTTTTCGATTCGACGATCTATGAACGTCGAAGTTTTAGTAATTTAAAATAAGGCGAGCTCGAATCGTCTCCCTCGGTATTGAGACAAGTGTGTGTAGTGAGTACCGTCGGCGACAGGGCTCGTGCACGATGAGCGGCGGCGCGGGCGCGCTGTACGGGCTGGTGGCGCGCAGCGACGCCGACAGCGTGCGCGCGCGCGCCGTGGTGGAGCAGCAGCGCACGCGCCTGCTGCAGATGCAGCGCTCGCAGCAGATGCTCGTCTCACCAGAGGTCTGTCGCGCTCGCACGCCGTCCTACATTATTTTTATTTAATAATGATGACTCGATCGAAACTATGCTATTTTGACACTTGTGAACGTATATTTGAAGGAAGCTAGGATTTTCATTGAAATTAAATTAGTAAGTTAAAAGTTGTAAGGAGCGGTTTTTAAAAAAACTTGGATTGAAAAATATAATAGTTATTTATAAAGTGTTTGGTAAACTGAACCTTGAAATAACTATGCGACCTTGGTTGTAGTCTAAGGCACGGTAGGTTTTTTGTGTGAACGATTGCCAATAAAATGTGATTCACTCGCCTTATTCGTGTTTCCGGTGCGTCGTCACTGCTTATTAGGGCCTGTGAACTAATTCTAATTCTCATTGAATCAGAAGTAATTATTAAAAAAAATATCTTAATTATAACAAATTTAGTAATCTAAGAAACAGTCATTAGACTGAAACCTGTGTATGCAAGAACTCTTAAAATTATTATTTTACTACTCTGGTGTCATCTATAAAAGGCAATGTTGTGAAAATAATTATTTATATAACATTTCTTAGTTCCCAAGGTCGGTGGCGCATTGGCGTTGTAAGGAATAGTTAATATTTTTCCTAGCACGAATTTTTATGAGTGCTGGTGACCACTTACAAACAGATGGCTCATATGCAAGTCCGTCTACCTGTTATTGATTTAAAAAAGTGTTATATTAAAAATTGCTAAGTACTTTGACTAGCAACCCTTTCGATTTATAAAATCGATAGTGTTTATATATATATTCGACATTTTAATTTTTTAGTTTCGTTTGCTTTCGACCAATTTTGTTTATAAACAATTTTAGTTACCTTTGAGGCACAGGTCACCGATCCGTTCATCTCGGATTGTAGGTACTTAAATTTTATACATATTTTTATAGTGACATAATTTCTTCTACTTCATTTTATAGAATGACGTGTTATCTCTATAAATTTACGTCGGTTATTCGGTCTTTTTTATGCATATCGCGCTGTAGCTTTTATGGAAAGTAGAGGTTTGTTTAACGTACTACCCAATTAAAAATTGGACATGTACATGGTTTGCATCTTATTTTATTATGTTTCTTATTTCTAATTTCAGGCCGCTGAACAGCCCCAAGCCGATCTCGGTTCTACTATAAATGCTTTAGTTTCCGCGACGCCGCCTAACGTAGCTCTGAAGCGCACAGACTTCCATAATTTGTATCACCATACAAGTAAGTACGAACTCCCGACGGGTAAACGCATACCCCGGGGAAAAGTCGAGTACATTTATTTCTTACGTTTACAGATCAAATGGGGCCAAACTACGGGACGAACAAGATGCCCTCGTCGCAACAAAATCCAATGCTAAGTCGACAACTGGTAAGTGACCGACACGAATGTAATGTTCGAGGTCGAGGCGGAGAGAGACGGAGAGAGTGACGGAGAGTGTAGCGGAGTGTGTTGCAGGGCGCGGGCGGAGCGGGCGGCGCGGGCGGCGCGGGCGCGTACGCGGCGGCGCTGCACACGCCCGTGGCGCCGCAGCCCTACCTGCGCGCGCCGCGCCCGCACCACGGTACGTACCCGCCCCACGGACACTGGGGGTAATCCCTCTGTGCCGATTATTTGTATAATGTGGTGAGATATTGTTAAATAAAAATCGAAACTGTCGATTTCCTTTTTGCAAATTGTACGATTCGATGTATATTAATTTTATTATATACATATTTTATATTGAAAAAATGTTTTAATAATTTTTGTTTTAAATCAACTTTTCGTAACAAATTATAGAGGTATGTGAGTATAATTATAATTTACTGCGGATATTGTAACGAAACGTAAATATTTCAAATTATAAATATATAATATTCAGTCTGATCCAAGGTTTTTATGGTACGCTTTAATGCATAATATATACTAATTTATTTTGAGGTAGATAGCTCTCTCATTCTTAAATTTTTAAGTCGAAGCATGTTTATTCTAAAACGACAATTTCTTCAGCATGCTCTGTAGAGATAAATATATTTTTTTATATATGATACAATTTAGATCGGTAAAATTATTTTCAACTAATTGCATGAATATATTATTGGCTTTAATATACGAAATTCGAAATAAAAGCGATGGGTAGAGTTAGCGTGCTAGTTAGACGAGCTTATGAGAGGTCGCATGCAACGGTAAAGGCGGAGGGCCTAATTTCGAATAGAGGAGAGTGCGATGACGCCGGTCTCGCCATTACCACTCGCACGCGAACTCCACGAGAACGCGTCGCTAGCTCGGCAGTCGGGTCGGAGCCGGTAGAGACCGGTCGGGTACCCAAGTAGGTAGGTCTCGGCGCAGCGTCGCCAGGCGAGTGCTGGACGAGGCGCGAATGGCAGTGGGCGAGTACTATATGAGGCGTGTGTGGCAGTGGGCGGCTACTATGAGGAGAGCGAAATGGGAGTCCGGGCCATCTGCGGCGAGTTCGCGCGCCGAATGGCGCAGGGCGCGCACCCCGCGCACCCGCAGCACCCGCCGCACCCGCCGCACCCGCCGCATCCGCCGCACCCGCCGCATCCGCCACACCCGCCACACCCGCCGCACACGCCGCATGGCTCGCCTCACGATCACCCGCTCTCGTGTGAGTATGCATGTGCCGATTGATTTCGTCGTGACCGACCTCTTGAGAAATTGACTGTTCTTTATTAACATACCAAGTAAATGGTCGTCGAAAAATTAATCTTCGTGAGTTACTGTCGATTTCATTTTTATTAACTCGCTTGTATGTATGCCTATATTCTAACGAATTTTGCCTTTCCGACTCTTCGACGGTTCTTTGGAGGTCGAGGTACGAAGCAAGTAAGGTAAACGGTAGTTTTCGTAGCAAAATCGTTTTTCCTCCTAACTGTCGTCGTGCATGTCTCTCGACTCTGACGTAAGGCGAAAGTACTTCCGCTTGTATATTCATAAAACTTTGAACTATATATAACGTCGACTGGACGGCGTCCTTCTTCACTAGCGCTATTTTTTAATATCTGGATCAGTCTGCAATGCAATGCGATCGGCACGAGAGGGAAAGACGGTTCGAGTGACCGCTGACGTAGTTCCCGGCGCAGGCGCGGGCGGCGCGGGCGGCGCGGGCGGCGCGGGGGGCGGCACGTCGGAGTACGTGCGCAACGAGCTGCGCGCCGTGGTGGGCGCGCGCTCGGCCCGGCCCGAGCTGCACGCGCTGCACGCGCCCGAGCTCGACCCGCTGCTCACGTTCGACATGCCCGCTCCCGGTTAGTATCGGCTGTTGTTCCCTTCGCTACGAAACGCGCCGCGCCGGACGGAGAAAAACGTTTCGTCTCGTGTTCGTTGAAAATAAAAACTACGCGGCGAATGAAAGAGTAAAGTATGTCGTTCGAGTGAATTGAAATCTGTTCGACCATGTTTATTAGAATGCTATTACATTTAGCATAAGCTAACAGTTATGATTGTAGGACGTGAATTATTTCGGCGAAAACTTGTAACATTAATAAAATGATATCTAGCTTTTGGTCAAGGGCCTTTTAGGCAATTAGTTTAGAAAGAGTACAAATATATTTTATAAGTTACCTTTACCATTTTGAAATCTTTTTTTTTATTTTAAAATTAGAAAAAATATATCTATGTTTGATTTTATACCAAAAATAGTATGTGTATATATTACCTTCAAGTCTTAGGCTGTATAATCACTTCCCATCAGGTGTAATAACTAGCGCGTAAGTCAAGCGCGTGCTTATATAATTTAAAAAAAAGTGTTACTAATATGTTTTAAATAAAATATTTATACCCACTTATTTATAATTTATTCGAAAACCGAATGCTAGTTGTGGATTGTTGGTATTTTGTTTGGCATTAACAAAACACCTCCAACGATATTATTTTGAACGTTATACATCTTAATTATTTTGTAATAATTTTAATTTCACTATAAAAATAAAGCAAGTATAAATATTTTGAATTACGAACCTTAGCCTTACGAAGCCTTAAGCGTTCTCTGTACGTATACACCGTAAGCGTTATTTAGGTTGGGTACTATAGTTTTCGACTAAACAGAAAAAAACGAATTTCGCTGTTGTCCTATAAGGACTAACATTAGCCTGCAACCTTGTCCGTGTTGACTTTTGTACGAAATCAGTATCCGCTTCGTATCCATCGAAACCTTTTTAAAAGTGGTTTAATATTTATAAATCCGGCTCTCGTAATCGTAGCGAGATTTAATAAATAAAAAAAATCTCAATTATAAACGATTAAACAGAGAAAGTTTTATCAAAATCGTCTCAGCTGAATATCCCTTATAGTCGTTATATATATACAAGTTTATAATATAAAAAAGATTATATTAATTAATAATAAATTATACTGAAATATTTCAAGACTGTCAATTTTACGAGTGCAAATATTGTATCAAGCTTAGTGCTCTTAAGCTTGTTTTAACAGAGAATTGTCATCGACAATTTGTCTAAGTTTAACGAAGTGGATTATTCTTCACGATGCATAATAAAATGAACTGCATAATAATTATACGTCAATCAAAATACTTTAGAAAAGTTTACAAAATATTTTCGTATCGTCAAAATATTATCTTATAAAATTTTACGAGACAAGTATATTATATTGTTTTAGTACGTAACGTTTACTTTATTTCCCTCGTGTCAGTTTTGTAATCAAATATAACTATCATTTCATCGAACTAAGTTTTTGGGTCAAAATTGTCAAGGAAACTAACTGCGCTATAGAATGCGGTATATTAGATAGTAGTGCCAATTATTTACAAATGTGTATTTCAATTATAAATTGTTGTTTGTTTTAATAATAAAGCCAGTCGTACTAATAACTATTTTAGAATATGAAATGTCAGTTTAATTACAGTATGTAAATACGGGTGGTAACGGTATAGGTATTAGTATGTCAGTATCAGGCAATGTACATCATAAATGAAACAGATATAACGTAAATATTGGAAGCGGTTTATAATAAATGTATAAAATACTCTTTTCGTTGTTTCGAGAAGTAAGCATAGATGAAAGAGAATGTGGTGATAAAACATTGCCAGAGTGACGGCTAGTTACTGGCAATGTATCCGTGTGTACGTATGTAGGTGGCGGTGGTGTGGTGGGGGGTCGAGCGTCATCGGCGTCGGCAAACTCGTGGGAGTCGCAACAGAGCATACCGGTAAGCCAGGGACGCGAGCTGCGGTACCAAACCATCAAGTCACTCTTACACTACTTCTGTATCGATTTCCATTATTTTTGTAGAATTACATTTTTATAAATATTACGTATTGAGTCTGCTCTGCTGCGTGTGTTGTCGAGTCGACCATCTGATTATTAGAGGCTGAATGAAAGAGGTGTGCCAACGACGCTCGTCAACTTTTTCTCTTACTTCGAATTCGATTATATCAAATTTTCATATCATTCGCGCCCGATGCTTCATTAATGTAATAAAATAACCGAACAAAGATTGGCACATTTCTAAATTATCAATAAAGCTTTTGTGATGTGAATTTTAATAATAACTCTAATAGATATTATTTCATAATTATATATGCATTTTGATATTGATTTAGATTATATAAATTCATGAGAACATGAAAATGTCTTCGCTTCCTAGGTTTTCTGTACTTGTGATATATTAGCTTAAAAATGGGGTAATTCGCATGCGCAAGCGGTAAATTGTGGTTACGGTTTTAATTAAGGTGTAGTTATCTGAAATGTTTATGATTTTGCAAATGAACTTGCTTATTATTTTGCTCGTAAAATATTTTATATATAGCATACGAATTATGTCGTTTATCGAGTGCCGTATTACAAAATATTATAATTGATTGCATGATTATAATTTTTTTTCGCTCGACTTGTGAGGCGCGTTCAATATATTCATTCATACTCTTTATTTATAATAGAATCATGGTAATTCGGATACTTGAGAACGAAGTGTACACCCTCACTATTTTCTTAATATTTTCAACTGCTTATCGCTCTTTACCTCTGAAATCATTTTCAATTAAACAATATGCTATGCAATATTTATATAGTACGTAAAAAATATGTTTTAAGGTTAGTATCATTTAATGTTGTTACTTATTAACTGCTATGACTAACCGGATAATTCCATTTCTGTTTCACAAATAAAACAATAATTACTCTTCGTATACAATATTAGATAATATTATTTGCAATAATATGATGAATAAAGAAAAAAACAAGTATTAAATCTAATTATTCAAAGTCTTTGAAGTTAATAATAATGCAACTCGAATATCATTTGTTTTTTAAAATTCTCATTCAATTCGTTCCAAAATTAAATTTGAAGTCATTGATTTCAATTGATGAAAGAATTATAAATGTATCATGACAACTTTCGACTCAATAGACAATAAAAAAAAACTAGATACCATAGTCAAATGTGCATGACAGTAATTGTTATAGTATTTTATTCGACACATTATTAAATAAGTTATTAAAAACTTATTCCTTACGAGCAACGAAGATACAACTTTATAGGTTTGTTTATTACCTCTGGATAATACTGTATGTAGATATTGAATATATAAATGATTGATTTATACGATTAATGATTTATTGTGTTATTATTATTATTTATTACAAGTGTTATCGTCATATAGAACAAAACAAAGCCTGCATATGAATGAGTCTTATTCGAGTTGCAATATTTTCTTATCAACAAAGTTCTAGATTAAACTGAGAAGGTTTATATTATCTCAATTGGGTTGTTTCCTAATGAAATAAATATGTAAATTTGTAATTAAGTATAGTTTAACTGATACAGATTTATTAAAACCGTTACATTAGTGGTTGTTGCACTTTGTTGCTTTTTTCTAGTTACCAAATATATTTGACTACCAAAATATACGCATGTATATTCAATAATGACTGAGAGAAAAAAACCCCTATGAACAGTTACACCGTTATTTTGTTAAAGTTAATTTTAGGTAGTTCCTTGGAATATAAATTAAACTATAATATAATTAAATATAATATGTTGCAAGTTGTAAATAAAACGTATTTATTCTTCAACTAAAAATTGTAAATAAACATTTACAACAGCATACGGAAACAAAAATATACATAATGATATCGTTTGAAATGTCTGTGTCAAGTAATGTTTAGAGCGTTTTATGTAAAACTAATAATTACCATAATTGGTGCATATTATATTGTGTTCATAAGATGCAATTACTTTATGCAATGATGCAATTTCTTTATCTGAATTAAGTTATTTTTCTATCAATCAGAACAAAATCTAATAAAATTTCTAGAAATTTTAAGTTTCAGAACGTTACTTATGTTTGTAATTAAGATGTATTGTTATTCGAACTGGAAACAACCTAATTATGTATTTGTCATTAATTAGTATGAGGCATTCTTTACTCAAGCTATTGTAGCTTTAGGATTATGTTTTCTTTCTTCCTATTTTGTAATATAGTTATTTGCCATTTTAAAACGAATCAACGATATGAATATTCATAATTTAGTTGCTTTTATCACCATACCATAATTGGTAATTGAGTTTTCTTTATTAGTGGATAGTTTGGCTTAAATATCATCGGTTCTCGATACGTGTAATGTTAAATATGTATTTTAATTAAGACAAAGTATAGTATGAGAAAGGAAATTAAAATACAGAAAGGCTAACAATTATGCCGTTAATGTCTTATATTTAATAAAACATTATTAGTGTAATTTTTGTATATGTTCAAAGCAATAAAGTCGATTGAATTTAAAAATAAAAAAAACTCGTTTACTTTGAAGGATTTTGTTTTATCGGATTCCAAAAAGGAAAGTCTTTAAGGCCATTGATGGTCAATTGATGGGTAATTCTGGAACGTCAATGTTTTTTCAGTACGATATCTAATAATTGAAATCCGATTCGATATTTGCAATGTAATCGAGCGCAACCATGTTTCCAGATGACATGTATGATGTAGCATGTTCCGTAGTGCGCGAAAGTGTATCGTGTAACGTGTGGTGTTGTGCGCAGAGTACTACGGAGGGCTCGGCGGAGGCGGCGGCGGGCGGTGATGAGGCGCAGACGGCGGGCTCGGCTAAGGCGTCGCTGCTGCAGAAGCTGCTGTCCCAGTGACGCGCGGGCGCCGGCCGGGCCTCTCCCCAGTTTGCATTTATACTTCGCGACGCCTGCGCTGCGAGCCCTCGCGCGCCTCGCGGGGAGCGTCTCCGTATGGATAGTATATAGTCTAGTAGTGCTAGTGATATTTTCGAGTAATGGAGATCGTCGGTCGATCGTATGTATCCTTAAGTTCTATGAGAACTCCGTTTATCGTAAGTCATAGATTTATGTGTCTATGTATAGTTGTTGATGAGGTTCGACGAAGAATGCGACGGTGGCTTCCCGTCGAGTAAAATTTTTCGATTCGCAATATGATTGACTCGTGTACGCCTAGTTTACATTCATTAATATACAATAGTGACATACCGCGTGCAATATTGTATAGAAATATTAAACACATTTTTTGGCGTTGTGAACGTTATTGTATTATAGTGTGAAAGTCAGATGTTACCTGTTATGACAAAGTTAAGTTGTACTGTAGTATTCGAAGGAGCGTATGAGATTTGCTCGTATTCTACACTCGCCGTAAATCGGAGCGACGTGTGTGTCGCCGGAGGTCGGAGGATTACTTTATGTAAAACTTTCGGGGAGTATAGGAACGAGTGAACATGAGTGTAAATACGTGTTGTTAAATTATAGCAATTGCTTTAGTGTAAATATTTTGTTAAACTATCTTTGTGTTTCTGATATGGTATCATAATTTTCTTTTAATATTAATAATCATTTATTGATTTATTAAAATTGTTTATACTATACTTTAATTATACAAAACATTTGTTATTTTATTTTTTTTGCCTGCGTGCTCATTATCAGTTCTAAAAATTCCATTATGCTATTTTTAAGTATATAGTAGTTTTGAACAACAATATCTGACGACAGTATGGAATCTTTACGATTTTCGCTCCGGCGATTTGTCGTTTATTCGTACATTTTTTAGACGGTAAGATAACATCAAGTTTTCCCCTTTGTTATTTATTATCAAATTTCTATATTTTACTAAAAACTATTATGATTTTTGAAACGAGCATATCTCTTTACATTAGCATTTTGATGCGTTATGATATTTAAATATGCCAAATGAAATACTCAATTTTGTTCGGTGTGATTTCAAGAACGAAGCTGTTTTTTTTTAATTTTCTTTTTTATAAAAAAAATATATCTGGTTTGAATGAAATGAAAAAATATGATTTACAAAATCTCATATTTACTCACAAATAAGGATTTAAATTTTCTTCACAGTCGTTTATTGTATTAAGTTAATAATTTTTATATTCTATTATTTATTAATAGTTGATATTTTAAAAAAATACGTAGGTATCAAAAGTATTTCGAAAATAAAAAAGAAACTAAAGTTTTATAACAGATAAAAACTAAATCTTAATAACTTTTTAATATATATATTATGGTAATATATATATGTATTTTATTAAAATTTTACAAATATAAAGCTGGTTATACATATTTCGATTGTATAAAAGTAAGTACATACTCGACTACATATAAATTAAAGTATGTAGTAAATTAAATCTCTATGATTCTAACTTCATCTTGTGAGTAAATATGAAAAAGTATGATTATGCTCAAATAACAACAAAAGAGACATAAACATTTTAGTTCATTATCTATAAATGAAGCTTTTTACTTTCGACATTTGTCCCGAGTCGATTTGAAAATATTTAAATTAATGGACAGATGTAGGATTATCGAATCGTGTTGAATTTTCGTTTGCACAGTGATCACAATCAATATTGATATTCATTGATATCGCGTTACGATAAATGCGTCTCGAGCAGCTATTCTATATTTATAAATCTTAAATTGCGATTCAAATGTTTTTGTAAGTTGTAAATGTAAAAAAAAAACTGCGCAATGATTTTTGGCTTTACGTAGGTTCAAGTGTACCATAATATTTTGCAATGCTAGAATGATTCATCGTTTAGTGTTATCTTGTATTTCACCGGATTGAATGGAATTATATGTAATGTCAAGTTGTAGTCTGTGGTCTCGTTAATCCTTTGTGAATCGATGTTTGTCGTCATATTTAGTAAATATAGCTTCATAAAATCTTCTGCACTCAATTATTCGTAATCATAAACGTAATTTACGACGATTCGAAAAAAAAAAAGTTTATGTACGAACTTTACCTCAAAATTAATTAAGAAATCAAATTTTAAACTATTGAAATAGTATTATATTTGGAAATTTAATAAAATTAAATCGCACAATTTAATATCTACTTCGTGTAAAATTAAACTAAGTGTAAAATAAGATTCTGAATGTGCGTTGTGCGATTTGTGATCAGAGAACATTATTAATATCTTATTTCCTCAGTAACATCCTCTCGGTCGGGACCACAACTCGAACTGTCAACTTTAAATAACCCGTTAATTGTTTCACTTACGTCGCCCTTAACCGAACAACGATCACGTTGTAACAAGAATTGCTGTAACAGATTATACTTGTTAAATCTTTGGTCACAATTCATTCGGAATGTATATTATCTTTTTAAAATTTGTCTGTTTTGTATATTTTCTAAATGTTAAATCTATATATAAATTATTAAGTAGGTCTAAAGACACACTGACCAGTGAATTTTAATTATGACACACGAGATATTTCAAACTTGTATAATTTGTTTTATGGCAATTATGTATAGATGCTTCGTACTTAACTGACTTAATATTTCGCTCCTGTTTGAAGCCTAAAAGCGCATGTTTGCTAAGAAATAATCTTCTATAATATTGGAGATTTTTATCGACATATTTACAAATAAAGTTTTTATATATTCTTAAATCGTATTGGCCCAAATTATAACATTTCCGGCACTCTTAGATAACAATGTCGTGTCTACATCAACCATAGATATATCGAGTAATATAACTTAAAAAATAATGTGATGTTATATAAACTTACCTAAACAAGAACGTACAAATAATAGTAGCGAGTATCCATAAAGTTATTCTTAACGAGGTAAAACCGTGTAAGGATTATAATAATATTTTTATACCCTAAAATGCATAATTAACGTATAGAATACTGACCAATTCCGTTGAATGAATTCATCAAAACACAAATCGTCTTTGGTATCATGAATAGTGAGATAAAGCTTTACAATATCCGTGAAATGTAGCAATATAACTTCATTCCATTTAGTTCGATACGGGGAGACGATCACACGGGGGGTGATGGTGTCCGAGTAGTAATACCGAGTAATACCGATTCCATAAAGTACAAGTGATGGCCTTGTTAGGTACACGACGACGTTAAACGAAATAGTTGAGGATTAGTCGAGTCTACGTAACTTATTGAAAATATTGGAAGCATATTTATTCGATTGTTAAATGAGCATTAAATGCCGTCACATAGTTTTTGACGTCTCGATGCGGACAAAATGTACCCAAAAGGCTATATTTTTTACAGATTTATATAGTATAAAAGATATGCAAGACTCGTATTCAATAACACGTCCATTGAATTAGCACGAGTCGAATAAATTGGTTATCCGAAAATGAATATAGTTAACAAGCTGTAACAATGCATGCGTGCCTGATATTAAAGATAATAATATAAGATATTTTTCAATACCATCTTTACGAAGAGACTATGTAATTATACATGTAATATAAATAACGATTAATAAATAGTTTAAATTGATACACGACTTTTGTACTTTTGTTGAGGTGATTCGTTGCTGTCGAAATTTTTAATAAAAACATGTTATTATTTACATCGAATTCAGGAGAGATTCGTTATTTGATAAAAATAATCTAGATGTATCTATATTTATATATAAATGCAACAAATGCTGAAGATTAAATTAATATAGTTCAATAAATCCATAGTTATTATTTTGTAATAATATTACAGGAGTAAAAGTTATATTGTAAGAGTTTGTGACATTTAAAATTGCCTATAAACTTTGAAATATTGGTGAATTGTCTTCCAAAACAAAACCAAAATGCTGGTCTCATGTTTTTGTCAAGCGTAGACGCTAGTTACATAGAAATCACAACTAAACTTCCGCAAAAATTTTATGATATATATTCGCAATGATAAAATGGTAGAATGCGTGCTACTTGTGTATTGAACAAAATGTCTATGTTTTGTTTAGTACTTGAGTTATACCATGAAAAAAATAATCATAATTGGGATCGAATGTTTGGTAAAGTATATTAATTGCAGCTAATTTGGTGATTTTGCAAACAGAAAGGAATTTGTAAACATGTTCGTATAACTAACGGCTACGCTAAGTAAATTTTAGTCCTAATTTATCTTTTGGTTTGTAAACTTTGAAGTGACTTTTTGTAGAAAAAAACATAGATCTAGAAATTTATGTCATCACTGTTTAATTTTATTTTAAATAATAATTTTATAGTGAATCACACGGTGACACCAATATTAACTAAGTGATCTGTAAAATGATAATCAACGAAAGATTTATCCTATAAGAGATAGACTTACATATTTTGATAAATGGATTGAATTGTTGAATTGGGCTTATTGAATTAAATATTAATCATACGCAATTTGTCTGTATACTTACTCTTAAACTCTTAGATTAATATTACCATCTCGGTGTAAAGGATTTATACCTCATTTTTAATGTTCGAGCATTAAGTCATAATTTGATATTAAAAGTAAATTCTTCCTATAATTGTCTTTTGAAAGATCAAAATGATTAAATCTAAATAAATTTCAGTTTTAAAATACGATTAATATAATTTTGATTAGGCTGCTATTCTGATGTATTATTGTAAGATTTATGGTAATTTCAAAACTATATAACATTATTGGATAAAATCATATTTAAGAATATGATATAATTTAATAAATAATAATATTCGGTCAAATAATTGGAAATGTTAATAATGTATTATTCGAAATGTTATAGAGTATCGAATTAATAATTATTTTTGCATTAATGTATTTCTATTCCATATCGCAGAGTAACGATTACAACACGATAATAGGGTCCAAAATTTCCATCCAATGTTACAGCAAAATAATTAAATTGGACTGCGTTAATTGTGATATACCGAGGTTTATTTATAACGGTCTCTTTACTCTGTGAGGGGGAATCTAGGGGATGAAAGATATTGTCAAAAGTAATCGAAGAAACATTGATGAGTACGGGAATCTTTGTTTCGAAGGGAAAACATAATTAGTCTAACATTTTATACGTTTGCAAAAATTCTGTCGTTCGCTTTCAACGTTGTTCTTAAAATGATTTGATGTAATTCCTAATCCCTCTGTAGATGGTAATTTGTGATAAATATATTTATAGTCGGATGACAGTCGCTAACACAACGAGGTGATCACAGTCCCGTACAAGGTTGATTTTATTTTTTGTATAAAATCGTGCCTCTTGTCTTGGCCTGTCGTCTGCGAGGGGTACTGTGTATATTTTTAGAGATAAAACTTCAGTTTAAGATGATTCACTTTAAGCTAATTATGTTTTTTCGAAAAAACGGTTAAATGATAAATATGTGGGCCAGCGGCAGAAAGGATTATCGCTAGTATAATTATGCTTCATTCTATTATTATAATTAAAACGAATGTGTTTGACACAGCGTTACGGGTGGGTAGATGTTTATCAGCTTTAAGAACTAAGTATGTAATACCCAAGTCTTGAACAGACTCAAACTTTATCAACATAAGTTGAATAGAACTAACTAGTCTATCGTAAGCCGTAATCTTTTTTGCAGATGGCCGTTAAATCTGTGTTATTAAGTTCTTCATATGTTAATATATAAGAGCTCTTTTTGTGTTGCTGTGCATTTCTAAGTATTGTATGTATGTATGTTTATATATTGTAAATAGCTAAACATATATTTTTACGACTAGAATACACAACCAAAGTTGTTATAAAATGTGGTTGATTAAATATTAAAATTGATAGTTATGTTTATTTTTAGTATACATTCAACTAAAATGAAACAGTTGTATGAAATCATCAATGTCTTGTCAGAAGCCTTTAACATGACCGCCCTGATATTAATAAATACGAATTTATTGTTTGCGATATGAAATTCGAATAATATCAAAACATAAAATTAAGCAGTAAAATGATGATAATAGTACGATAACGAGTAGCTTACTGTTTTTTGTTCCTAATAGCTTGCTCCTGAACATTTACCACAGTTATTGTCAATTAATGAAGCCGACATTACAAATATCTGTAAGGTATTTGAATTGTTATAATTTAATCCATCGACAAAAGCAGGCGTTAAGAGTACATTACTTTTAAGTTGTATTTTTTGTACATTTTAGATTCGAAAATATAATTATATCTAAATGATAAGTAGTTTGATTTAACACCAATCACCTATCCAATACAGTTAAGATAGCAATCTGGTATTATATTATGGCAAGGCAAAGATATCTCTTGGTCAGGAGAAGGATAAAGATCTCCTACACATGTGATCTCCAAAAAAAAGTCTACCAACGAGCCGGTTGGCGTGTTTGGTGGACATCTGCCTTTCGCGCCGCATATCGTGGGTTCGATTCCCACCCAGGACAGACATTTGTGTGCATGAACATGTCTGCTTGTCCTGAATCTGGGTGTGGTTATCTATATAACTATGTATTTACAAAATAAAAATAGTATATGTGAGTATATCAGTTGTCTGGTTTCCATAGTACAAGATCTGCTTAGTTTGGGATCAGATGGTCGTGTTTGAATAACGTTCGCAGGATGTTATTATTATTATGTTCCTAATTAAATATGTGTTAAGTTTTTTGCTTAGTTGGTAATAGTTGCATTTTATACAAAATTCTCTTTTTTCCTGGGACACTTGGATTTGTATTAATAACAAAAGACAAATTAAAACGATTACATTTGTTTTCAAATAAAAAACAACACAGGTAATGGCAAAATTTAGACGTAGTTTTTATTACTTCCTTATCGTCTAAATGATGTCGGTCTCTGCTAGTTTTAGCAATCATAGTCAATTACCCGTTTTACTCTCATAAACGCGTAATTTAAAGCAAACAAAATGCCTGGTTTTAGAAGTACTATACCTATAGTCCATTCCAGTATCCTAATTCTATTCTTTTAAAAAACGATTATAGAAAGAATCTGGCAAGCTATATTGCTACAAAGATTTTTACCTATTGATTTTGTGCCGTAAGTTATCATGACTCCATACTGAAAATATATTTTAAAAAAACCTGCCAACTGGGCTGTTCTTCGACGGTTAAAGATATAGGAATGGTTCTAGAACTAGATAGAATGTGTATGCCAACAAGTGGAGGTTACCACTTAACATCAGGTGGCGACCCGAAATACCCCACTACACTTTCCGACTTATAATTACAATACAAGTATACATACACATGTATTGTATTGTGATTTCTTCAAGGTATATTAAGTGTTCGTCAAAACAATTTTAAAAAGCTTCAAGTAATTTTAGTCTTAATGATATCAGATATTGATAAAAAATATTTCAGACGAAAACAAATGCTTTGGTGTCAGAAACTTATTAGTCTTAAGCAAAATTACGTTACATAACTTTTTCTTACAAGAAAAAAAGCCTCCGATCAGTTCCTAATATATTATTGGAAGGGCTTTGTCGGTCCACCCAGAAGGCCCACTCATCATGTATGTATCGGTTTCCCTGAAAAAATACATTCAATAACGAAATTCAAATCAAATTGGAATTAAGTTGTTTTTGAGATATCGCGAACATACATACCGTATGTATGTACCGAATTGAATGGAGTACCTCCTTTTTTGAAATCGCTAAAAACGTGTTGCTACAAAAATAAATTGCACTCTTTTTAAACATTATATCTACCTGAACAAATGTACGAGCCATAGTAACATTAAGATACAAGATATCACCTCAGATTTATGAGTCAAATATATCATATTATCAAAAAAGTGAAATCATAAATAAAGTATTTTTTTTTACAATTGATTAGAAATGTTTAACATAATTTCTTGTTAGCTTTACAATAGTTGAATGAATAATGGTACGCGGTATTAAATTTAATCTTTCGATCTTATAAAGTTTCGCCTTACAAATTGCATTTGTACAATAATTTCTGCATCAAGCATTATGTGTTGTTTATTAATTTATTAACAATAGTGACTTGAACCCAGGTTCATAGAGGCCGTCCAAGCGCGTAATGGTTGTTTATTTCAGTCAAGTGAGGTGTTCAGTCATAGGTACACTCGTAGTTAGGCTCAATTGTGTGCCGTATAATCATCGTGTTGACAGTCCGTTTTGCCTTTGCAATGGAAAATATAATTTTCATTACGCTTATACTAACATTACTATGGTTATTGATGTGTATCAATTTAAAACGTTTGATTATAAAATATATACGTATAGTGGTTTCTTGGTGTCGTAAGCTCATGGGTACGGAAGATTCGAAGTTGGTATGTTAAATTAAACTATTCCTAAAACCTATGTAATATGATTTTTAATAGCCTATATTTAGTATAAGTTACCGTTATACATTAACGATAATAATATACACTTGTGATGAGTGTATAGTAAGTTTTCTATTTTCTTTGTGGTTCTATTCGATGTTATTTATCGTTTCACTGTATCGGAAGAAATAATACAAGTTGATAAAGTTGGTCAATTAAAAAAATGCAATCAAAATACGAGCGTGACTAGAAACAAATAATGACGTACTTACACATTGTAACAAAAGTACATACTGTTGTATTCGTAATATTAATAGAAACGTTAGGATAAATCAGTTACACTTAGTCCTTAGATTTTTATACTAATATTATTTATCTCACTCATTCGAGCTCACTAGAATAATACTAGCTAGAATGACGTTGTTAGTTTTATAATCACATTTACCTAGAAGTGAGATATAGGTATCTATTTATTTTAATTATGTTGTACCTACATAATATCGTTGTGTTGACATTCGTTTTCTTCTCTCGGTTTTTATTCTCTATGGTTAGAGTATTACATTATGATTTATTTTTACTTATCTGTTATATAACCATAAGTTGTTTTAATTTTTTTTTCCACTCAGGCATAGCCAGCCGTGATTAAAAAAAAAACATTGGTTAGCGTGAAACCGAACCTATTAATTGTTCTACACACTTTATTAGCATATTTTGATGTAGGTTCTATATTTGATGCGCGTGAATGTTAATTGAGACTTATTAGCGAATGTAACATCCATGCTCAGTCCATAGCTAAGGTAAATTAATTGACGAGGTCAAACAAAATGTTCTGTAATTGCTCTAAATTTATGTTAAATATCTAGCTAATCTAGATACAGTGTAGGTAGTTCTCTATATATAGAGCCATAGATTATGATTTCATAAATTATAGTGGTAGAGCAGATATTATAGGTAAAGACAATAAAATATATAAATATATAAGACCGTGTAATATGATTACAATTACACCATCAATATACATATTATTGGAACGTATGCGCATTACATATAAGGTCTACGATGACATCTGGCATCTACGATGGGTTTTACTACTGTTAACAAAAATGTTAAAAATAAAAAAAGTTAATAAGTATACCTAATATTTTTGGATGTGTAGAACTTTTGTTCCAAAATAATAAACCACTTAAAAATTACTTGTTGTGATAAAAATGTTATGAAAGTTAAGAGTTGTAGTCTTTATTATTAGGGTTTACTTGATAGTAGGGCTCTATACAAGCCTGTCTGGATTGACACGCCCCTGCTAATCACATATTCTATCGTCAAACAGCAAAACTTACAATTAGTATTATTGTGTTCCGGTTTGAGTGAGCTAGTATAAATGCAGGTTATAACATCTTACACATTGTTGTAAGAGATGGTTAAAAATTCTTACAGTGCCAATTGCTATGGGTTGTGGAGGCTGTATGCCTACCCATTTTTCAAAGAAAATAGCTGTTGAGTAAAATCTCTGTGGTTCGTTTATGTGGCAGTCCTTTTTAAGTAAAAGAGATAATTGTTCATATATAAAAAATGAAGTCTACTATTGTGGTTGAGCGCCGGTGATAACTGTTAATGCTTTTGAATAATCGAAGCAAAAACAATATGCTTGCCAAACCATTGCTTATATTCATTCAGAAATTACAGATGGTCTAAGAGACAACTAAGATTAGTGTACAGCACTATACCTAATAAAAAATCCAAGTTTATTTTTATATTTTATAAAAAAAAAACACCTATGCAATATGCGTACATCGTCAAGGCCTGGATTGTCAATAAAAGATAGAGTTCGAAATATCACGTAAAAAAATTCACCATGTCTTCGTTGTATGATTTGTTAATATCCGCCTCTTATACTCATTTTTAGATTTCTGGTATTTATATACTAAGTAATTATTTTATCAAACTGCTTTCACCAAAGGTTGTCTGAGAAAATGCTACAAGCGATAAGACCGAACTTGTGTTTGCTTTTCCTCGCTTATTTTTTTCTGTTAGTTTCTCTGAATCGTCTTTTTTTACATATAGTGTCAAATATTTTGCCAAAATTACTATAAAAGGAATATATAGGAATATTCACTCTATTTGTAAGTGGGTGTTCTTATTTGACCAACAATAAATAAGTACATAAATTAATGTAATGCTTTATTTTCTCAAGTAACTTATTTTATTAATTCGATATCAACTATGTACTATTATACAATACAATCAATACGATAAAAGGATAAAATCCAATATTTACTATAAGATCGTGGTATTAGTATTTGAAAATACTTAAATAGTTTGTTAATTTGATAACTATTAATGTTAAATAACAACTTGTTACATAAAACTAAATATTGTTCCAAAACAAGAGTTTTGAAGTAGGTATATGTAGAGATTTTTACAGATAGTTTCTACAGATTTCATTGGTTTACTATCAAAGGAAACGATGGCCTACATTTCTTTTTCTTTTTATATGATGTAATCGTATATTATTTCCTGTAGTCATTTCGATATTGTTTAATGATGAAAATATTGCAGTAAGAGTACATCAGCGGGTATATTCGTACGTAATGCAAACGTATATACATACATACGTTGGTTAGGCAATTGATACGTCCGTCCCGGTGTTGAGACCGGGAGTGTTTGGGTTTCTTCTATGTAGTTCACAAGCGAACAGTGAACACTACATACAATACAAGCGTATAGCGGCCTGGAGTCGGGTCTCGGGCCTCCTAGTCCCGAGCCGCGCGGCTTACTGTTCGCACGCATGCGTACGCCTTCTATCCTGTTGCACGCACGTACCCAGGAATAATCGTGCACTGGTTAATAATGATAAAACGTTACCAACATATAATAATTTAATCAATCAAAATGTTGATGTTCCTAACATCAAAGAGCTCATATTAAATCAATTTGTATAAATGGTTGTGTTTCTTGTGAAGAGTATAATCAGCTGTTCATCATAGAACTATGCCCTGGACATGCCCGTGGTCCCGTGACCGTCAGCGCCCGCCCGTGGTCAGCACACCAATACCGTTCGTGTCCCAGGTTAGTCTGTTATTGTATATCATAGACTGTTTTTTTTCAAATTATATTTATCTATTTCAAATAAATATTTAATGTAATTTATAAATTGTTCGGACTTAGTTTAACTTAACTTTAACATTTTTATTATAAAAAATGTTAAAATTATTATTTGTGTCACGTTTGAAATATATTGTTGTTCTAGCTTTCACCCAAGAATTATTTCATCATTAACTCTCAATAGTTCCTGTTCCAATAAAAATAATAGTATCGAATACCGATTGTTACCTATATAAAATTTGTCCTGTCAATTTTTCAAAACCGAAAACACTTATTGAATGAACGTTATCCAACTACAGTGTATATTTGTTGGATATATTTAATACTCATAGCGCGACATTCGTCAGGAGATAATCTTGGTCAGGAATAATTCTGTAGATTGTGTATAATGGATTTTGAGTGTCGTATGCATGTTAATGATATATACATATAAAATGTTTTGATTGCCCGTTAGGAATGTGTACATATGGATAATGGACTAAACCGTATTTATTTAAGATATTCTATATATAGGATAAGGGATGATTAGGCCGACAACGGCTTTTGATGCAATCGCACCCCGAAATATATGTATTCACCTACAATAAAGGTTTATTTTAGTTTATTCATTTTTATATCAGTACCCATGTTAATCATTACAGTTTATTTGTGCGTTACTTCAAAATTAAATAATTTAATGTATACAATAAACTTTTAAATTTCTCTGATTTAAATTATAAATGCTTTTTGCTCGTTGAGGATTTAAAACATATTTTTTTTATAAATTAATTTTTCTAGTTTTACACATATCTATGATTGTTTGTCGGTATATTATGATCATGTCTCCCTGGAAAGTATAAGATGGAGATTATTAATTACAATATTCATGTTTTCGTGAATAATGCAAACAACTGTTGTTGGCATTTAATTACTTCATACTTGGTATTATTGTGTTGACTTAATTATTCCAAGTATCTAGTTTTTATAAGAATAATTATTATATTGTAGGGTACGGTAAACAAAATCTAAATGTCACATCTACCACACTTATATGGTATATAAATAAAAAGTGTTTTCATGATATGGCAGATGAGAAAACACTTTGATGATGACGATGACAGTTGTTCCGCTTTTATTTTTCGTACAATTACAAATTAATCTATGATTTTCGATTTATTTTACAAATCAGTAAATCAAACACGGCACCCCGCTTTTTTGCTGATTTTTTTTGTCTGTTTGTATAAGAAACATAATATGTTTTTGAGCGCAATTTTTACTTGACAGTATTTTTACACATATTAAATCTCATATTCAAAAACATGATATAAAACGGAGGCAGTTATAAATAAAATAATATTTTTACGATAAGAAATGTTAGGAATTCATAAGAGTATATGGTTTTTCATAATGTAGAGTCGTGTTATGTTATTATTTTGATTTTAGTGAAATTACGCACTGCGTAAACCTTAATCTTTGATTTCATTAAATCGACTTTAAAAATGTATTTTTTTTAAACACAAGAGAAATTAAAAACGCCATATAGGTAGGTGCGTCAACTTCTAAAATGGTAAGTCATATAATTTATATAATCGCAGAATAGATATTTACTTGGTGGTAGGGCTTTGTGCAAGCTCGTCTGTCTAACATAAGATCTTAGTTCCCAAGGTTGGTGGCGCATTGGCGATGTAAGCGATGATTAACATCTCTTAAATTGCCATTGTCTATGGGCGTTGGTGACCACTTACCATCAGGTGGCCAACATGCTCGTCCGCCTTCCTATACAATAAAAAAAAGAACAGTACAATTATTTTTTTATTTTGTTCAATTGTGTTTATTTTTATCTCGAATATTAAATTTTGTTGCGATGTCCCTGAATATGGAATGGTAATATTATTTATTTATCTTTGTAAAATAACCTGCATAGTTTTACTACTGGATCGTAGAACCTTTTTTTGTGATGGTCTCCGATGAGAGCGGATCAGCTGCTGACTGCTGTGTACCTCAGTTGTGTGGCGGCGGAGCTCGGGAACGCTCGTTAACGTAGATTGTACAAATTCTACATCAGAAACGCTTCAAACCTTTTTACAAGTGAATGTTACGTTACTACATGTACAATGTACAGTACATTTAAATAATATGAATAATAAACCATATTGAAGTTTTATTATTTTTTTATGAATTAAATGTGTTTCGTGAAAATGGGGGCAAAATATTCGATTTAATATTTCAGCGTATGAAAATGAATAAAAATGCCTTGGAATTGTTTCTGGGGATACGAGTCTCCGCCGCCACTTTGTCGCGTGAGTGGACCATTACATTTTATAAATCAGGTAAATATTAAAGTAAACTATAATATATGTTATATATCTTTAGTATTGTAGTAGTAATAGCTAAATGTATTCACCCAGAGTTGGTTAACCAGTTATTACTTTTCATTGCTATTCTATCGGTATAAAAAACAATAAAAATCGAATGTTATTTTCTACGCAAAAGTTAGTCGTTGAAATACCTACCTATATTAAATAAATTATGTTTGCTTCAGTGAAATAACATTCTAGGGCAATCATTCATTATTGATAAAAAATAGGTTATTTAAAAATTTATATTATATTTTTTTTTAAAATAATTTATTAATTGGTAAGAGAAATAATTTGGATTCAAATTAATTGTAAATTAGGTTTGACGTATATTTTATATAGGTACTTACCTACTTATATAAAAAACTTAATTTAAAATTAATATTTTAATATCATGAACAAGTTATTGGTAATATTTTTTTATCAATAAATGGAAAGATATGAGTCGCATTGTTTATACAAAAAGGGCCCAAAAGAATGTTTAAGCCCTTTTTCTCACGCCAGTATTTCTCTTTAACGAAGACAATGGGATATAATTGATCCTTAGTGACTTAATATCGGCGGATATGTGTCTTCAATTGGTCCAAGAGTAATTTTCCGATCATCCTTATGATCGTTTAAAACACATAACACACTCCTATTCATCTTTATTGCAAAGTCAACATCAATACTATCTTGTCAAGTCAAAATTATTTTACTTTTAATGATTTTTGTAAAATAAAATACATTATTTGTCGCTCAAAATATTACTATAATTTTTTTAATATGATTTGTTACTTATTTCTATTTTTACTAAGTGAATGCTAAAACGCGAATGAAATTATTCGTTTTTTTTTTCTGTATGAACAAAAGTGTTTTGTGTAGATTATTTCTAAAGGATAATATGAAGGAAATGTTTGTGTTGTCTATCCGCATGTATGGATGGTCAGGAGATAATAAAGAGATGAATTTAGTTATCAGATAAATACATTATTTAACAATGATTACTACATAGTTTTACTCGTGACAACCACACGTTTCCATAACTTTAACAAACTCATGTTTCATCTAATAATAAAGAACTTGAAACGATAACACACCTTTTCAAATTGTGAAGTCGATGTAAATTGAATGCAATTTGAAACAATATTACTCTTGAGAAATGTTGTTTTCTTGAATTAGAAGCAGTATACGTGCCGCTGATATCAATAACAATACTATTAATATATACATGTATTCTTATCGCAACATAAATCTTATATTATAAGGTTGTGGTTTCAATAGATGCGGTAAAAATAATTTATATGCGTCTCTATTATTATCGAGCATGTACTACATTTACCTCTTATACCATTTAAAA
Source organism: Nymphalis c-album (assembly GCA_963151315.1). Taxonomy (NCBI): domain Eukaryota; kingdom Metazoa; phylum Arthropoda; class Insecta; order Lepidoptera; family Nymphalidae; genus Nymphalis; species Nymphalis c-album. The sequence goes on along the minus strand of OY720590.1, from coordinate 7,120,302 downwards.
ACTACGTAGTTTAAACTTTAACCTTCAACAATTTTTATTTTTATGACTTTTTTAACATCTGTAGAATTCAGAAAAACAGAGTAATTATCATTGTGTATCTTGTTTGATATCGGTTTCTGTTTATACTTGCAACTTGCAAAGGTTATCATCAGGTAAAATTGCAATAACTCGATGAAATTATACAATAACATATTTTATGATGTCACATTTAAAGCTATAATTACATGATAATATATTTTAATAGATGAAGGTTAAAGTTAACCGTACCTATATTTATTATCTTTTGGTATCAAAGTGATATTAGAAAGCTCTACGGAGAAAATAAAGGTGTTGTTGATATTTAGTATTGTTTTGTATGTATGGCGGCATTAGTTTGCCTTGGCAAGTAGAGTTAACGGTAGAATGCTAATGTGGTGATGTGAGTCCGCGTGCGTTGTCACATGCGTACACGCAGACCTAAAGTTCCCCAATAGTTGCGTAAGAACCAGTGCAACGCCTACAAGCCCCGGCCGGTGTCGATGGCTGAGCGGGCAAACACTATTCCAAGTTCAGTGTCACAACACTAACGAATTTCTCATTATTAGATAGCTATTTAACATCTTTAAGAATATGCAACTATTGATATGTTTTTAGGTCAAATGTGTCGGTTGTTTTTTGACCTTTATGTAAATTAAAGAGCTCAATGTAAATTAGCACTCATTACTGTTCGTTGTATTTTCTAATAGATGATTGTACACATACCTACATAGAACTTTAATGTGTTACGAGTATGTTTTTGCATTAAGACTAATGTTTGTTCGAGTCAGTGAATGAAAGATGATATAAAGACATGTAGATATAATGTAGTCATTGTATTTGATTATTCGCCTATGTACTATCCATGCTTATAAGTTAATTAAGAGCATATGTACTGGTACATATATGAAGCTCTGAGCCTCAACGTTGCGGACAAAAGGCCTTTCAACGGGCGGTGCTTTTGACGTGTCCGAGCAATTAGCTGATACATATGTCCGTAGTCATTGTTCTCTGTTAGACAGGTTATCTCATAAAATATTAAAATAATTAATTTCAGTACTTTAGTGTAAAGTGAAACTCGTTTTAGTAAATAAATGGCTGTCAATATAAATCGACGTAACTTTAAATTATGTCTTTGTTCAGTTTGTTGATGAAATACTTAGACCTTGGAGTAATAGCGCAAAAAACTTTATCACACATATAATACCTCGTCTTATTGTCTCTACTTGCCACAGGAACTCGGGTTAATTTTTCGCCCAGAGGATCGGAATTGCGATTCAAAGGGGAAATGCTGCTAACATTTTATTTATACAGTAGTTTCTCTAAATACTAATAAGTTTAAATGGTGCTTTCTTTATCTTTTAAAGAATATTGAAATATGTATTAATGTTTTATTATGAACAGTTGTTCTGATAACAATGAATAGTGGGTAGTAGAACGTTTGAACGATGTCGGTATCTTTGAGAACGGATATACGCGATGATTTACGATACATTCCTTAAGAACGGACCTTCCAAGAGTCAACGCTGCGCTTGCGCCGCACCGAATACCATGGGAATGAGATTAATCCACATTCGTTTGGTCACTGACAAACCTTTTTGTCACACTACTCAACGATTGTTTGAATTCTATGAGCCGACCTGCTTATACGCTTAAGATACGCATTAGTCATCGATTAAATATAAAAGACAGTACAATTGTGACTAAACAGTTTGCCGAAGGTTTACTTGCGCTGGTAGTTAATAATCGGGATTGGAATTAGCCATGCCTGTTTGCATATTACGAAAAGAAGTCTTATAGAGACAATATTGGCAAAATACAAAATACCATTTAAAGTGTTGGATACATATTTGTATAGTAATATTCAATATAAAATATCTCGTTGAAAATACTTGTAAAAAATGAAGCCATTCACATACCCCCTACGTAGAAAGACGCGTTTTAATAGGGTTGTCAATTATTTTAAAGTAAAACAATTAAAAAGTTAATAACCTACTTTCTTAACACATTGAATTTAACGCATCCAGTAAAAACTGGTTCAACATGAAACACAGTTCCAGAAATGAATGTACCGATCTAAATAAGTAATTGTTATTGCAACCGGATATTGCACAGTACAGGAACTGCCTAAAGCGTGTTGAGAGCTGACCGGAAGCGGAGTCGAGGGGGTCAGCTCGCAGGTACTTAGCGATGCCTCTAATGAACAGAGCAGGAGCGGCTCCGGGCTTCATTATGAATAATGCGCAATCAGTACTTACACGTAAATACAAACTACGAGCGTTCAATTACCAGTAGCCACAGCGATTTGTTCAAAGAAACCGATTATGTTTTTAGACTGTACTGTAATGAATTAGGTATTAATATCAATCATTAAATTTAGGGAAGTTCTTTGTTATGTAGAATTATATTGAACTATCAAATTTTATAAAAATCTACCTAAATATAATATTATGTAATATTTAATTTCAAATATATTCAAATTAATAAGAACTTAATAAGCTATTTAGAATTCTCGTAACACGTACAAACTATATTTTTACTTCGATGACGGTTTACATTACATTCAGATATTTTTGAATACATTGCCGTAACTCATCTCGTCACGCTATGTAATTCAGTATAGAATTACTAATATGTATTAGATTTCATCGCTGAAATTTTAACTCCGACCGCAAACATCATGTCTTTGCAAAAAATATCACGCTTCGTGAAACATGCCAGCCAGCTGTCAACCCGCGCTTCAATCTTGAATAAAAAACTTACGTATTACCGACCGACTGTAGAGTTAAGATTTCTCGAAAATTCGATTAGATTGTAAATAGAATTGACTTCTTAAAAGCTACATAAAATTCGAATTGTTCTTGGCCATTAATCAAATATGGTTTGAATGGAAGTCATAAAATAAAATTTATTCCCTTATTGATACATAAACAGGAGACTAAAAATAGCTACGACCACCTGGTGCACTCTGCTTTTAAGTTAAGAGTGCAGTAACATAATTTATGAGACTTAAACTCGACACAATGTAACCGCAAAATAACCCTTGACTATTTTTTCTAGTGAACAAATTGTCCCGCGTGGCGATGTCAAGAGACGCTCTAGCACAAAGAGTTGTTTTACTTTTAAAAGGGGAGTATAACACATTGGTACGACCCTCGTGGTAATACACGACGAATAAAATATATTTACACAACCACAATTTGAAAGTGTAATGTAAACAATAATAGCAATTTTTATATTTATAACTTACCTTGTATATTATATTCAGCCATAACTTAAATATAACTTAGATATGATATGCATTGATTATCTTTGCCAATCAGTAGATTAACCATAACTTTAATAAATACAGTTCAACAAATACTTACTTAAACAATTGTATGTAAATAATGTAAAAAAACAGACACAAGCTTTGCCGCGTGGGAGGTCTTACTGGATGTCAATCAGATTTTCTATATGAATTAAAGTCGATCGAATTCCCTACGAGATAAAATCTTTCTATTTAACTATAGTGACAGAGAAATATTCTAACACGCCCATGAAATAAACACATTATAAAATATATAGGTGCATTAGAAGTTTAGATGAATGTATATGGTCTTTATATCAATACCAATTTCCAAAACAGTTCATTACCTTTTACTTATCTGCTTGTAAAATGATTTTGTATAGTTATCAATAAAAATAATTAGAAATAAAAAAATTACATACAAATTTGCTATGAACTTTAGTCATCGTAAAGGTTTTAAGAAGTTCTGTAAGGGAAGTACTATACTTAAAACAAAGTTACGCGTAATTAATTTTCATTAGATTTAGATTCGCACCGTACATGCGAATTTTAATCAGACTCATAAGCTTACATTTATCTTTTTTAATAGAACCTAGCGGACCGTTACGTTTAGATTCAAGTATACGATAACAGTTTTACAGCAGTATTTTTCGTTGATTACAAAAGGGCAAAACCCACAGATTACGCTGCATAAATAAAAACTTTAGCAAATTGAAACAGGGTGCTTAAGTAAATTGCGACCGCATGCGAAATCGATATATCCCCGCGTGTATTTAATAGATTTTTGCAATATTTTAAATTAACAAGGCGCATAATATGAAAATATATTCTGTCACGTTTTGAATTTATTTATTATATTCTGCTCTTATTAACCGACTTCAAAAAAAAGAAGGAGGTTATCAATTCGTCTGTTTTTCAATTATTATTTTTTGACATAAACCAGTTAAATGGAAGTTGTAACCATTTAGACATTAATCGCTCATTGTTAAATAAAAATCGATATAATAGTTTAATAAAATTATAAGGGGACAACAATATATAGCGTAATTTAATAGATTGAAATGACATTGTCTAATAAGTTATCACCACTGGAACTAAAGATAACTAACATAAAGTCATTATAGGATACTCCTTAGGGTCTCCTTGATTGGCGGCGGGCGTGACTTATTGACGCGATGACAGCGCAGCTATCGTCAGCATTTTCTACTTGCTTCAATCGTTGACACCAATTAACTTGTCACTGCTAAACATAAATGAGCAACCATAATACGATAGCAAGTATAATAAAACATTTCTATACTTATGATTATAGTGAAGTGGTAATGAAAATATAATAATAAAATATTGTAACAAAATTCGTGTCCGACCCGTGATGTGGTTATTAGGTATCGTGAGTCGGTTCTATTTATGTAAACATTTTTAAAATATTATGCAAAAAAATGATATTGAAATAAATATGAAAAGATTTCGATTTATTTATTACGGTTCAAAGTTGTGACAATGAATCTGTGATATTTTATTAAAACAACTTGTACGACGGGATTTTCATTAGGAGTAGTATTACATTTTGAAGTTGACTTTGCCAGGCATTATAGCGTATTTCTTTTGCTTGACTTACCTTACAAGCAACTGACATTTTATTAGTTCACTAGCTGTGACCGGCGGTTTCACCCGCGTATAATTAATAAAAATATAATGATTAAAAATCAGCCTAGAACCTTCCTCGATAAAAGGACTATACAACACAAAAATATATTTTTTACCAGTAATTCCTGAGATTAGCCGGATCAAACAAACAAACTCTTCAGTTATATACATTATTATAGATTAAAAACTATAACGTATTGTTGGAGAGTGTTTATATAAAATATTTATACTTAAATCATATTACGATGTATTATAATTTTATAAATATTGAATATTGTCACTAAACATTGTCTGTTGTGGAAAATAATAAGTTTATACTTCATATTATGGATGAAAATATGGATCAAAACGATACTGTTTCTGGCGGATGAAAAAATACTGCTTAAAGTAAAATGTCGACACAGATCGCCGTAAATATACGAAACAATCGGATTTCCGTGGGAGGTAAATCATGAACGTGATTATTGAATAGGTAGCACATGAATATATAAAAAAATACTTTTCAGACCAACTTCCATACTGACTGATTCCACAAATCAGTCTATTGAATCGCAACAATGCAAATGTTTACAAAAAAATGTATTTCTTAAACAAAAAATATCACTCATAATGCTTAGAATAGACCTTAAATTGTGTTTTCACTTGTTTTCTTCAATTGCAGCTGCGTTATGAATTAAACGGAGTATTATAATTTTAATTTATTTCAACAACAGTTTATTTAAACATTATCGTCATTCGCAATTCCGCTGCTATGTAAAAAAATCGATTAAAATGTTAATTCCTCCTTGACGCTTATTTGCTGCTCTAAATTAAAGTTTGTAATTAACCGAGATAAAAAATTACATGAATTATTTAAAGTGCGATTAAAACGCAAATCGAAAGGAACACAAAAGTTATTTCGATCTAGTGAGGCTAATGTTCTGGGCGTCATTACGAAATACAATACCGTCTCGCACTAATCCGATTAACTCCGTTTTAAAACGCTCCGTAACACTACCTTTTGACTGTGGGGCATAATTTAAGAATACCTTGAGAGCCACTTAGTTCGAGAACATAAGTTTGAAACAGATCGACGATATCTATGATAATACAATTGTAAATTGTGCAAAGCATACATAATACGTTAAGCTTTTTATGTGAACAAACACACAAATTATATATTTCAGCTGTTAGTATTTCTCAATTAAGTAAAAATATTTCTAAAATTAAGGAGTAATATTTTGTTACTTTACTTATCATTTTATTTTTATCTTAATGATTAAAATATTATTGAATATGAAAATCTTTATTCAATTTTTATTTAAATAATTCTCCTTTCGTTTGTATAATCTATAATCACCGTAATAAAGATTAAAGACGAAACGAAAACGAAAGCAAAAATAATATTCGTTATCTTCAATATATTACGACGTGCTTCGTTAAAGTAGTACCAATAATATTCGGTAGATATTTTTAAGGAAGTTATATAGTCAAAAGTTGTTTATATTATGATAATATTCGTCAAATATTCTGACAAATGACAAAAAGACCACTCACGGTGCGTTTAAGGCATCTTTTATGTTTGCATGAAAAAGACATTGTCTTATTGTTATGGCACGTCAGTCTTCTCATAAAGCCAAATTTAGAAACAAAATGATTTCCCTAATCGGTAGCGTGACCCGAGACGCAAAGATTTTGGTATGTATATATATATATAATTTGATTTCGTCAAATCCTACTAAGTACATATATTCAAATATCGGTATTAGCAACAAAGTATGTAGCATTACATTGCAAATCGCGATCAACTCAACAATGAAGACATATGGCCCGAGCATATGGGCCACCTGAATGTAAGTAGTCACCAACCCATATACAGCGGCATTGTACATTTCTGTAAAAAAAATATCGCCAATGCGCCACCAACCATGGGCGCTAAGATGTTATATCCCTTGTGCCTGTAATTACACTGGCTTACTTACCTTTCAAGACGGAACACAACAAAACCAAGTACTGCTGTTTTGCGGTAGAAAATCCGATGAGTGGGAGGTACCTACCCAGACGAGCTTGCGAGCTCTACCGAGTAAACTAGACGTTCAATGCTCATAATAGTCACTCTCACTCTCAAGTTGTTCTCATATTAGCTGATATAATTCCAATTTTCGAAAATGAATCTAATGTTCTGCAAGAAATACTAATTTTTTTTTAAATATTAGGTATATTTTGGCCAAAAAACAAGAACGTTTTCATCTTGTACTAAAATAAGTAAAAATAAAATGTATTCCAAGCAAGAAATGTCTTATGTATAAACATGCATACTTTTTTACTTCATTTTCAAGAAAACAACTAGACAAATTATTCATATTGTGATGGAAAAACAACTACAAGCTGACGACTTCGCTCTACGACCTTTTCATCGGGTCTGAAGAACTACGGAGTAAAAAGTTGATGTATTGTAAATTAACGAACGAGGAATACGAAAACTGGAAGTTCATTTATAATACAATGGAAAGCATATACATTGAGCATAGTCTTCGAATGTCGTCGCTAACAACTACTGAATATTTTAGATAGCATTTTAAAGGAGTTTATCTATAAAATTGCGCAAGTCAACCGTTTTGAGTATGCCGTACACAAGTGTATGTACGTATGATGTCACGGTGAAGTTTCAACACTCAACAAACAAAGCCGCGAAACAGCCTCGCACTGTGCCATTGTGCTCTCATTTCCAGAACAAACAATTAATGTGATGTACATTTGAGTTTCCAAATTCACCGTAACATCATTTTTCATTTAAACGACTGGACATATATTCCCTAAATTTTTCTTAACAATCGACGCTCATTAAGCGGTGAACGCATCTTTTACTCGGCCCCTATAAATAACTAGTCAAGATTTAATTTAATTGAAACACGCCATGAAATGCAACTCTTAACGAAGATAAATAGAATTTTGATTAAAACTTTTGTCGTTAACTAATGTCGGTAAATCAATCTTAAATATACTTAGCTTTATGTATATGTACCAATTTATTTGGTAAATACCAAATAAATTCGTCGTTTCAATTTGATACATCATTCAATTTTTATTCAAAAGTAATTTGTTGGCTTCAACTTATTTGTTCCTTCCTCTGGTCTAGTGGCTAGTGTGGAAGTAGTAGGTCCGTGGTTCGAATCCTGGAATTAGGAAGTTTGCAATATTACTCCCATGCCACGACAAACTTGTAAAGTTGTTGATTCTTTGCTTAATACGGTCGTGTAATCGCCGTACCATTGAAATTAGAGTAAGGTAATAGAGGGACATCTCTGGCCATTATCTGTGTTTGCGGACATATTTGTTTTATTTTATGTAATAAATATCCTAGATGCCTAGATTAGGAACAGGTTATCGTGACTAAAATATATCACAAAGACATCATTAATATTAATGGAGTTAATATGACCATAGTAAACCGCTATAAAACTTATGACTACCTTTTTGCAGTTGTCCAATTAACCCTAACCTCCCCAAAGCGCGTGAAACCGTGTAATTAGTTCTTTTAATATTAATTTCAATACTAAGAAATCTTTTTTACCGCCTTTTCTTCAAGTAGTACCATGTATTGATGAATATCTGATGATTGGGTGGTATCTATCCAGACGAGCTTGGACAAAGCTCTACCACCAAGTGCACTATTACAAATATTTTATATCCACTATGCTGTTGAAAATTCAAGACTGTAACTTATTGTCAGCTTAGAGAACCCATTATCATGTATCTTTAGTATTGATACATAATATAGAATCAAATGACAATTCGCGTGTACTCGTAAATAATATTGGGAAATAAACAAACACGACGGACACGTTAGCTGCATTATTTACGGTACGGGTGGTCTTGAAATGGAAATATTTAGTCGGCGATAAACTTATTAGCGGGATTCATATTGGTAAAATAAGAATTACTCAACAACTGTAAAAATACTTACGCTCGAGTTTTACTGTTATTATTTCGCAAGCAGATGTTGGTTAACATCTGTATCAACAGCTGTATGCGTTTGATTACATTACCAGGAGCAGAATATGAGAAAACTTGAATATATAATAGCTATATGAGTAGATCTTTCTGTAACTTCAATTGTGTGGATTGAATATCGAGCTATAATGTCATGTCTGTCAAGTGCAACCTTTATTATATACCAAATAGAAATAAGTAGTAATTCACTTACTAGTGATAGAAGTGGATCTCATTTTACGTCGGAATCGTTAGAATTTCAAATATACGCAAAATGAGTCGTCACTTTGTTCTCATAGTGACTTAAGAAAATTAACTTTAAAAATATTTCGACTTTTAGTACAGACTTTTACGTCTGTGCATTTAAGAAATTAGATTTTTGTATTATATACATTCATCTTTTGTGGCTCCATACCAATAAATTAACATTTATGTTTACATGCAGCCATGCAACTTTATAAACACACATATTTATAAAATTGCATGATTGCAAAAATATTTTATAAGTATTTTAATAAGTAAGTAATTCTCGTTTGCGTCTTTGAAATGTAGACTTAATACCGCTAACGTGGCTTTAGTTTTTTTTTATTAAAACTTATCTAGTTTTTAATGTAAGCCGAGCATAGACATACATACATTTAGTAATTCTCTTTATAGATAATATAATATGCTACTATTAAGATTTCCAAAAACGGATCGTATGCGACTTCTGATCTGTTCCGATTATTATATGAATGTATAAATAATGTTTCGATGCGTTCGCGTCTTTGCAAATTTAGACATCCTTTATAACTTAAAATGGACTTTCACTCCACCTTATAGAGATACTATTTGTGTCAGTCATTCCTTAATCGAAGTATTAAATAGTTATGTACACTGAACATCCTTTATGTTACCTACATATCAACAATTATTGTAATAAAGTGAGCCTTTTAAAGCGAATCGAAATTCATTTAATGATATGCGCATGACCCACACACAGTTACAAATATTTTATTTTTAAATATTTTTGAACACAATATATGCTATCTTTTAGTAAGTCTGCACTATATATTTTGTCACTGCAAGATGTCTAAACCAGTTGAAACTTCTTACTGCCAACCACGCCATCTAAGATTTTACGTCACTGGCTCAATCACGGTTTAAATTTAGATTTGACAGATGGTGATGTTTGTAGGCAGAATAACGGTAAGTGAGTGGTATTTACTGAGGCAGATTGGCAGAAAGCTTATCGTCTAGTAATATTTGTATTTCTTAAAAACCGGAATTTATAGTTATATATAAATATTCAATATAATACGAATAAAATACAATAGGTACGTCTGTGTACCATTATCGATAGTGGTACTCGTATCCTCCGCGACCTCTGTCATTTATTTTATCGTATGAACTTCTAAGAAAGTTTCTCGTATTCTGTTGCGAAATGTCTATTTGTTTGTATGTGTTTATTTACACGAGCTTAGAAAACAACAATTAGTTACAAAGTTTATCCATTAACGTAATTAACTTCGTAAAGTTGGATAAATTACAAAACAGTGGGGTCCGTATCTATGCACAATAAATAGTCGCTCGTCATGCACTCACTATAAAACTTAAGGTAATATATAAAGTTATCTATCCTTACATATGTATATCGTTATAGACGTGTCAGTACAGAAATTTTATTATATTATTTTATTTTTAATTATTAATTTTATGGATGACTTTTCTTTAATGTTAGCCTTAACGCGTCGTATTGTATAGCGTTGCTTAATATACTCTATTGAGTTAAATCGTAACAAACAAACACTATTATACTTTAATTAAGAATATGAATTCTTTAACTTATCTATAAACGAATAAAGTTAAAAAAAATAAGGCGTAGACCAAAAACTACTGCTAAACATACGAATGAATTGGCGATAATGACTTTTGTATAGTATGTTAGTATTTTGATAAACTCTAAATTTAAATAATTAATACAGTAAACTACACTTCCTTGTGTTTGTTAAATAAAAAAAGGTATTGTAATTATAATTCTTGACTCATTTGTTTTGAAAGTGTTGCCTTAAAAAAATGTCGTACTAGATATGTGAAATGAAAACATTTCTATTATCTATAGGTAAGTAGAGACATATTTAGGTAGAGTAATATTATTTTCACCTTCACTGCATTCGGTTTGTAATTGAGTTACCCTCCCTTATAGGTAGGGACTGACCCTTCAATTAATATTAAAAGGGGAAAACCATCAACATTCAAATACTGTCGGGTAGTTGTTTTGACATAAATAATATTTCAAAAAAATATTTATAGCAGAGCGTGGTTTCGATCCACGGACCTCTGGGTTATGGGCCCAGCACGCTTCCACTGCGCCACTCTGCTACGTTCATGAATTATAAATTTATCCAACGCTTATCGCCCGTGCGTCCTAATCATGTAATGAGAAATGTGTAAAATAAATATCTAAACTGGCTAGGCGTATGATCGCATCTTATTTCGTTTTGAATATTTGACCGATTATTGGTAGGTTACAAATGTGTTGAATTTGAATATTGCATTTTTTCATTATAAAACCTTATCTTTGTATAGCCGAAATCATTTTTATATTTATTGTAAGAGGTGTTATTTATAATTTAATGTTTGATTTTTTTGGCATGCTAAATACTGATGGTACAAGTGCAAATAGTCAAAATATGAAAAAATAACCTTGATATAAATAAGTGACGTAATAATATTGTGACATTTAAATATTGAAATGAATAAATAAATAGGCGAATAATGACTGCAACAAATAATATGAAAATGTTTAAAAACAGTAAATGGTTTAACTCTTGATAAATGAAAATAGGCATTATTGTAGAGAAAGTGTGAATATAGGAAAATGATTGCTCATTCAAGTAACGACTAACTAAGCGGTACTTTCAACCGTAACGCAATTTATAGTTAAAGGAATATATTTAATTGAAAGTAGCAATTAAGATTGCTTTCTAGAAATTACTGCTCATTGTTAAAGGATAATTAATAGTCACTGAAAATATCTTGAATATCAGAAACATTATTCAAAGGTTATTTTATAATTATGTAGATTGTAGAGTCATAATTAATCAGAAATTGGAACTGCGCACTCATTGTACTATAGTCTAATTTTAAGTTCAATGTTACTTATGTACGAACTTGGTGCAATAGTTTTTGTATAACATACTTTTTAAAGATATTGAAACGGAAGCTGATCACATTAGGTAGTATGCTTAAAACTAGCGTAATAAGGGTCTTATTGTAAATTAGGTATGGTTTTAAATATAATAAAAACAAACAGATTCGGAATGGTTCTACAAAGTGATTGTGCGAAGCTTTAAATGCTTTAAGAAACGCACTGTTGTGGATTTCCAGACATCGAGTTGAAATTTTTAACTTATTTCAACTTACTTATTCTTTATTATTTACGTTTTACATATGCTTAGTAGTAATTGATCAATAAATGCTTGCTTTTATGTTAATAATGAGCACGTGTGTCGGAACCTTTATATTATACTAACGAACATTACACAATAAATATAAGCTAAACATTGTAAACAATGCTTATTATGGAATCGATCTATCAGGCATTGCATTCACGCACTCTTGTAGATTAATTTGTATTGAATATGTTACCAGGAATCGTACACGATTATAATGTGACAACTGACTAGTGATTGTTGATGCAACACCGTGTTCGCACGATGTTGTGCGCGTGAGACAATTTTTGTATAGTTTCTTTCCTAGGCCCTTTAATATAAAGCCTGTCACGTATCTATATATACACCTTTAGAAATTGCCGCTATACGTTAGCTCAATTGTTGATCAAATTCCTTAATTTTTTATAAAAAAATCTCAAGCCGTATCCTGAATTCGACATCACGTTTAATAGGTGTAAAAATGAGCTGTTAATTTTATACCATATGCGTTTAAAAGTTAACGAAAGTGCCTTAAGACTGTTGATAAGATGTAACTGGTTCATTAAAATAGAGTAATAGTGTCATCGCTTATCGTATTGCCTTCTTTATTTCACCCAAATTAAGATAGAATCGGAAGTGATTGTGCAATGAAAGCTTTGTGTTTAAGTCATTTGATAGACCATACTCATAAATATTACTCAAGAGAGAGAGAGAGAGAGATAAAATATTTATATTCTATTGATAAGACTAAAACACAATATACCTTATTATATTTAGTGATATTTCCAATATAAATCATTCTTTATAAATAAATGTACTGATTTTGGAAAACATTACCTACAGTGTCAAAAACAGACGCACGTAAGTCGTATTAAATATATATTTCAGACTGTTGTTGCAAACTAATTGTAAAAAATAAATTAGAACGTACTGTCGATGAATTAAAAACCCGCTTTAATTGTAAATAACATTTAAAAGTCACATTAATATTCAACGTTGTAATAATATTATACGAGTTAATTAAAATGTATGCAAAAATCATTGTATTTTATTGTAACGTTCATACATATACTTATATGTATTTTGGGTTTATATAAAAACTGAAAATAGAACAGTGTGGTTTAAATCTTAAATTATAAATTATATAAGCAATTAAGTCAAGAAGTCATGAAGAAAATATTTATATTCACAGTCATGAATAGGAAAGATATAGTACTTTGATGAACAGGAATAACTCAGTAATAGCAATTGTCGTTTAGTTACCATTACAAAACAATGGCGGTTGATATCAAAGCGTGCCGGTTCCGTTGATTTATCGCCTTTCCAACATTGGACCCTTTGTTTTCATCCTCAATCGCTCACTTGTTCCTTGATCAAAAGTTCCGTGTTCAGGGCTAACAGCAGATATCATTCTAAAATAATATTCATCACGTAATTTTCGTGATTTATATAATCGTTGGATGCTTTTTCATTATTTGTAACCTGTTTCTTAAGATTTTCGCTTTATTTAGGTACTTTATAGCCATAAAAGTCAAATAGGTTGAATTGGCGGTGGATATGTCTAACATAGAGAATTCAGTTATACTCAAAAAAAAAGATTCCGATCTTCTTCCAGTTAATTCTGTAAATTCCGTATAAAGTAGATATCTATTTGTATCCCTATTTAATGTTAAATGCTTTGTCAAATGAAAGCATCAGAACCAGCTGTTCGATGAAATTTGATTCAATCAGCTAATGGGGCATGTGCAACTTTACATCTCAATGTGTCCCCGTAGGGCTACTGTGGAGGAACATCTTTTTTGTTCGAGTGTCGGCTCGGCACGGGCGCAGGCAGGCCATACGGCGAATGGGCGTCGGCAGGTGGTTGAAGCACACGTGTGCGGTGCGCCGTAATCGTGATGTGATTTCTTATAATGCTATTTGCAACTGTTCTATTATGTCTATATGTGTATCTATGTTTCAAATAATTTATGCATCGTTTGCGGGCTTTATATAGTGCTTTAAGAAAACCATTGTGGAATCTTCTTACTACTTATTCATTATTTTGAATGAATTAATACTCATATCGTTTAAATTCCGTTCAACGCTAATCAAATAACACTATTTTTATTTATGTTCATGTGGGATAAAAACGTTGATGTTTTGTTACTATTTTAAATTCGGAATCGATGTATAATATTCATATCATCTGGACCGCAAATGGCACCGTTATCGTCGGCGCCGGCGCCTGCACAGGCTTATGACGTCATTGTACTATAATTGGGAACATGAGAGCACTGGAAGCCCTCGTACACAAACACAAAGCTTGTAATCTGCTTTCTGCTACAACCACTTTAGCATGAGCAACATTTTACAAGCAATTCGAGAGCAAAAACAGATGCGTTACATTTCGAATTACTTTTATAAATATAAACTTTACAAGATCTGATTCAACTTGTCAGTTTCAATTTGCTAACGAGTGTTAAACGTGTCTCGGGGCTTTAACAAGATAAAGATCAGGACGCGACGGGTGTTCATTGAATGGAAATTGTAGCATTTGACGAAGTAATATTGTAAGAAAGTTAGTAGAAATAAAAGTACCCTTTACAGTCACATATTAATAAGTCAACTGTTTTCTCTTTATAAAATAATAAGCACGTTTTACTATAATAATAACGAGTATTTTACGTACGCGACGGAAAGCGCGTGCGTCATCATGAATGGGCTACACTTCCATCGCTATTATCCAATAACCATTGTGAGTCGCAAGGGATAGACACTGAAAGCAGGTAAGGGCGAGATGACCGGTGGTCGAGCCCACTCACCCATTTAAGTGCCGCGTGCCTGTGAGTTAAAATCTACAACAAATTGCCTTATATTTACTTATTTATTATTATCAACAGAATTTCGTAATTCGATATTTATTAAAAAAATGGTAATGTTACATGTGTAATAACTATATATATGTATATGATCAATATTGTATTAAAGGAAGATGTTTATTGCAGAAAGAGGGCGTGGCACAGGCGCACGCATTCCGGAGCAAAGTATTCAAGAAACCGAGATCGTGTCAATGGTGCCATCAGCTTGTACACAACCAGGGTAGCTGCTGCCGAGGTGGGTATCAAAATTTAACGGCATAATTCATTTATACATTTTATCTACCAAAAATAACTTAACGACGCTACACTTTAATGTTTTTAATGACCGTGAAGAATAATATAGATGTAAATTTTTCTGTATTAAAGTTTTCTTTTCTTGTTTATTTTACGATATTGACATTCACAGGTCGTTGACTACGAAATGACTAGAACTCTAGACGAATGTATAATCTGAATGTCACGGATGCTATTTAGATTTCAAAATGCAAATGGTGTTTATGATAAATTTTATAACTTTATTTCAAATTTCGATTATATCTACCTAAATCTTGAAATTAAAAAACGACTATAAAAATGTTGACTTTAATTAATTGAATATTAATGTATCGATAATAATTTTGTATTAGATAAAATCATTACGTTTAGCAAATTAATTGATCATTAAAAATTAATAAGGCACTAAATAAATACTTTCTTGTTTCAGTTTGCAAATATGTCTGTCACACGGGCTGCGAGAGTAAGGTATGTATACCTAATTAGTTGATTACTTTGAATCACCGACGTCGCTAATTAATCTACTTTATCTATTGGCTGACTATTTAAAGCGAGTAAGTGGAATTTTAACGTTTTATGACTTATTTATTTAAAACGATCTAACAAAAAATGGTAATGATTCCATTAATATTTTCACAAGCTTTTTAGTTAATAGTTTTATGACGAAGGCAACAATATGAATCTACCGTTGTATGCTTATAAAATTTTACACGAGAAGAAAACATATTTAGTACAGATATGTTTTAATCGTGTTTCAAAATGTTCTCTTTTGTCTATTTTATAAAACAGTAAAAAAATAGAGAAATACCTGCTCTTGTCTCTTCTGTCTGTTTACTTATTAAGTTATTAAATCAAGTAACTTCAATCCACAAAAACAAAAATCTTCACTTAAGGTTTACGTGTTCCATGAGCAATCTTTGAGAGTCTGTCATCTATTAAGTGTATTTATTATTTACAAATTGTATAACAATACTAATTGATTTTAGCAACGATATTGACAAGAATTTAGTAGCAGTTCCCCGCAATTCTAAAAGTATACAATGACTTATCAAAATTTAAATTACAATTCGTAAGCCCCTGACATAAAACAAATTTATTACCTACTAAATGTAAATCATTGCCTTTTAGAAGAAAATATGTATATACCTAGGTATCTCTAGAAGAGATCTGAGTCCCGATCATAGCTAGAAAATGCAAATAAGCGTATATGATCGTCGCTCAGTTGTTTTATCTGTCGAAATGTAAACCTGATAGTTGAAATCATTATTAATATTTACTGACCGGAACAAAATTCTTTTTAAACGCACTAATGGTTTTATTCTCAGTGGTGCCATCTATATAAAGATATCGCTGTTGTAGTTAATTCATGAGCGCTTGCGCAATATGTCACGAATATGGTCTAGTGTTTTAGAGTAGGTCCACTAGATGGCGCTCTATACAATAATAAGTGTTTTTTATATAACTGAATTTTCATTGAAGAATTAAGATATAGGTTCAAGAACAAGGTCCGTTGGTTTAACACATCTTATCGATTAAGATATTACATATGTTTTTATTAAATTGATGATGATGATTACGTTTTTTATTCATATATAATTATATTCTAATATTACAAATCAAAACCTATTTTTTTTATTGAAATACTGATATTTGATATCGAGTTCTATTGTATTTTTTTATATAACATAGGTAGGTGAACGAGCATATGGGCCACCTGATAAGTGGTCACTAACGCCCATAGATATTTGCATTGTAAGAGATGTTAACCGTCGCTTACATCGCTAATGCGCCCTCAAACTTGGGAGCTAAGATATTATATCTCTTGTCTGTAATTACACTGGCTCACTCACCCTTCAAACCGGAACACAACAATACCCAATTACTGCTGTTTTGCGGTAAAATATCTGATGTGTGGGTGATGAGCCCAGATGAGCTTGCAAAAAGCTCTACCACAAATTAAAAATATTATTTCAAAGACTTGTAAAAATGAAAATAACGAACGAGTTTCATACTGTATTAAATATAAAACCTTATCTATTTTTTGTCAAAAATTTACAACATTGTCTTGAGATTTGAAGTAATGTATTCATTTCTCAAATGTGAAAGAAAATGATGCTTTAAGTTTACTTTAAATTATTCATAGAATAGCGGAAATATCCAACTCTAGTCCACGTTTAGCCAGCAGCGGAGTAGATGGCGATCAGCCCCTGTCCGCTCGTCACGTTCCCATTGTTCGCAAACTATTCTAAATTGGTCACATTGTAAAAAATATTATTATAATAAAAAGTGATATTTTATTATATGCTGTGTGTAATTTATTGCTGGTAAATTATAATAGTTTAATTCAAATATTGTTTCTTATCTTAAGCTTACTTTATTTAAGAGTACCATGGATATGTAATGGTTAAAATAAATTGTTTAAAACAGTTTATAAATAGTTTTAAAAAACACGCTTTATTTTTTAATTACAAAAGTGGTACTTATGGTTTAGATGCAAAACTTCAGCTCAATCGGTTACGTGGAATGGGCATACGTTTTTTAGTAGCAAGATTTAGTAGCAACATGGGATACTAACAAAAAGCTTGTAAACATATGTTTTTTGAGCGTGTTTGTTTTATGTGTGATTAATGTGTACTTTTAATTATTAACTATTTACTATCTTCTTAATAATGCGTTAAAAAAATGATCGTAGCATTCTTTCTTTTTAAATGAAAGTAGTACAGGTATCGCGCGCCATTTAAGCTTAGTTGTGTCAAAATCATTTGATACATTCAAGACAATTGTTTGCAACATAGTTTCGTACAAATAGAACGAATGCATTACCTTTTAACGTTGCGTCGTAGTTGTGACAAAAAGAGAACGTTGAAAAGGGCTTATCTTCAATTGAATAGAAACTTACTTTTGGATTTTGTTTCAACGTGCATCAAAGTTTTGCTGAATGGCTTTGAATGGGATTTGCTTGGAAAATCGTCCCGGAATTTTAACCGAACATGCAAGAGCGTTAGTAAAATCACCGATCGCTGATAGTACAAGCGAAACTTTGGACTTTTTTAAAATATTCAGATAGAATATAGGCACAGTGAGTTTTTGTTCGTTAGTAAATATTATTTCAATGTATAGGCATTGAAAAAATGTTTTACCTTGTAATTTTAAAGCGAAGAAAAACGGTAATTTATAGCAACCGGATAGAATCGAAGGCTTGTATAAATAAATGTATTTTAGATAACACACATACATGCATGGCTTACATTTTTACTCCAACTTTTACGTAAACAAGATATCTGATTAATTATGATCGACTAATTCATTAAATTAATTTTAAAAGTTTTAAATATTCAATATGTAACGGTTTTTGTAATTTATATCTTATATTATACACTAATTACGATAATTAACATACTATTTTTTGCTGATGTTGTACCTACACACTTTTGTAAATTATTTCTAGTTCTTGTAGGATTTGGATGAGAATTCTTGTAGGAAAATGTTATCCTTTGCGGGGGGCAAACGCTTCATCGTTTGTTTTAAGTATACACATAATATTAAGTAGGTATACATATATTACAAGAAAAAGTAAATTAACAAATAGGTCACCCATAATACTGATCGCGCTTTTAAAATGCAGTTAAAGAATTAGTTGATCAAAAGTATCAGAACTTAACATATATGTATCAGATTTGTCTAAAGTTTGGCTCGTGGTTAATGCCTTCAGGCAATAGACATTAAGTCCTTCATAACTTGGTTTGATAATTAATAATTAGCTTTTAAATAAAAATAAAATAAACCTTATATATTTTATTTATTTACATTAGGACAAGGTACAAAGTGTGGTTTCTTCTCCGTTAAACGTTATTGTTCAGATCTCGTGGGCCGTAGCGTGATGTTAAATAGCCTTATAACCGTCCTCTTGAGAAAAGTTTTATAGGCCAATATTTGAGTTGAGCTATCAAATGCAAAAGAATCATTCAAATCCGACTAGAAGTTTCAAAGATTAGTGCGTTCAAATAAAAGAACATACCAAACTCTTCTGCTTAACTATAATTTAGGTAATAATGTTATAAAATTTTATCCGATATTTTTTTTTAAATCAGTAATTATGTAAAGTAAATCTTGGTTTGTATATAAAATTTATTACGTATTGGTACAGTATATATAAGTTTTAAGTATTTGTGTACGTTAAAATGAATAGAATATAATTTTATTCACATTTCATTTGAAGTTTCGAAGTGTAGTAATGATAAAATCGAATGCAGAAAAATTGGTTCAGTACCATACAGAGAATATCTTAATGAAGATAAAATCCGTTTTAACGACTACCGTTTAAGATCAAAGAAAACTAAAATTGATAGGTTTGTAATCGTACTCTTCAATATAAATTTTTATAGAGACAAATATTCTGAGGTGTCACCTGATAGCAATCAGTTGATTTATTAATTTGTGATCTACAACATAGTTTAGGTCTATACTCTATAGCCTTCCTATGCAATAAAAAAAAGACCTCCTCTTTGTCAGGAGAAGTGTTTCATGTGACTTCTGTTTTTGCCTACTTACAAAACGTGCTCTCTCGTGCATTACACATACGTTTACTTGAAATGTTTCACAATTACATTTTCACGTTTATTTATATAAACTAGTAACGATTAATCAATATTGTATATGACAGAGATAGTTTGAAAGAAGATCCTCGTTGATTAGATGTCTAACTATACTACTTTTTCAATAAAACTTTTCTACAACTAGTTTGACTGACGGAAACTTATGCTAAATTTTCTTCAACTTTGTTCCAACTTTTCCTTCGAATCCAAATTTGCATTTTAAATGTGACATGTTTTTGTAAGTGTCAAAGGACATTAGCTGTCCCAATATCCTGTTAGACGATATTTTAAATATTGAATGCTCTGTTATAATATATTGATCCGTCTTTTTAATAATAAAGAAAGAACTTTTTCAAATATTTATTGATATTATGTCGAAATGATTGTATTTTATTGTATCCCGCAGAAATTTGATACATTTGAATATATCGAATATTTTTATTTTATGGTGAATATAAAAACAATGATAATAATTTATAAGAATTGAATTACAAAAACAGTATTAAAGCGAAGAATTGTATAGAAATATTATACGTAATTGATTCCGTTGTCTACTGTATAATATATACAAAATTTATATACAAGAATAAATGATTGTTTCTAATCACGCATATTAAAGCATACTATCGAGAAGTTTTAGTTTTATGAAGTATATCGGTTATTAGGAGCTCCCAAATGTATTTTGATATTGATAGTCAGGGATCACGAACACCACTTACAAGACCGTTACTTACTCTTTAAATGTAAATTGGATCGTAAAATTCTCATAAATTCTACTCGAAGTGTAGGAGGACGATTCGTTTTTGTATTTTTTTATTTATCAACGATAAAACAATATGTCCAACAATAAATAATCAAAAAAGAAATAACGTAAGAGCTGCGCGATTATTCGCGAGATAGGTTGTTTCGTGAATTGAATGAAATCTCGTATTTTTGCTCTTATTTCTTGCCGTGTGTGAGGTTGGGCCGCAGCGGGACACCTCACTTCAAATAAATAAGATTAAAACCAGACAAAGTGTTACTACACACTATATAAGACAAGTGCGGAATTTTCGAATTCCATAATGTAACATACGCGAATTTCATGCCCATACTTATATTTTTATTCGTTAATAATGATATACGTTAATAAAAATACTTTTAGAAATGTATTGGTAAATAAATACAAATATATCATGTTTTCAAACTAATTAAATGTTAACACCATATGTAGCATATCTAACTAAGTCACGAAAATATTAGCCTATTTTCATATGTGGTTCAAATCGGCTATAATAAAAAACATGCGAGTAGATTTATGTATCTTCAAAGAGAACATCTTGTATCTTTAATTTATTATGCCGCATGTAGATATGACAGTTTGTATGTTTAATATATTATGTAAACTTTACATTTACCCGAAAACTCGTAATTTAAAAAAAAAGTTATTCGAATTTCGCAGATATACGCTCGTGTCCTCGCTAGCCACATCCATCCGACTTTGATTAATGTGAATTCGATAAATCGAATAAGATAAACCGGAATGAATTTCGAGCCCGCGTACATCACCCAAGTAATATAGTTAACAAAACGTGGAATGAGCGTGATTTAACCCGGTTTTTTGAGATTCCGCAGTCAAGCGAGGAAGTTTTTAATAATATCATTGTGTTCGTTCGCTGGTATTCATAGTATTGTACATTTGTCGAAAAATGTAAATTTATTATTTAGCGAAACTTTATCTGGTCACGAGGTGTTATTATATTTGCTTTAGTAATTGATGTACATTTAATCTTTCATAAGAGCATTATAATATCACAAATGTTTTAGTAAGATAAAGAAAGATGTAGTCATAAGGGTGTCATTGAGCGATACGTGAGAGCCGTTAAGTAGCGTTAACCATAGAGGAGTCAACGATCTTACTGTGACATCATCGGCTACTAGAAATTAAATTTATAACCATTTTGTATGAGGTCAGTGATTTTGACTAAATATATATAAGCTATGCTTTTATATGCTTTTTCTTTATGTACTCGTATAAGAAGATAAACAACTTTAACGTCATTAAACGTATCGTTCTTATGATATTGACGCCATGATCCTGTATATATCTAGTTCTAGTTATGTACGAAAATGAATACAGTTACCGCGATACTAACAGCATTTCGAGCTTGAACAAAGATTGCGAGTGTTCGGGGCGTGTGGGAGGAAGCTGGAATGAGCGGGGCCGGCATTACGCCTCAGAACTCGCAATAGCGCTGCGCGGGTGCAAAATGATAATGAAGAGGACGTTTGGCCGCCGAAATTACTGAGAAAAGGTACGAGAACGCCACTCGACAATTGTAAATGAATCGAACTTTATTTACTAGCGATTTGCCCGCGGCTTCACCCGCGTAGTTCCCGTTCCCGTGGCCTACGAGTATATTACTCGCTCATGATGTAGCTTTCCATTGGTGAGAGAATTTTTAAAATAGGTTTATTGATTTAAAGCGTAACAAACAAACAATCAAACCCGCATTCGCATTTATAAAATTAGTTAGTTTTACGTAGGTAACTAGCGGTTGCTCGTAAATAAAGCCAAAATTAATATACAAATTGTTGGGATTTATGTTAGGTACCTATATTAAAAATAAAGTGAATCTAAATCTAGTCTTTGAAATTTTTTGACTACAACTGCCAGGACCGGATCTACCTTATGGCTTTTTAGGCTTCCGCCCAGGGCCCCGTGGATTCTAGGGGGCCCCAGCGAAGTCAAGTCAATGTAAAAAATAGACGATTATGCAAAAGAATCCATAATTTTATTCAATTAAACAGATCGTATCAATCAAATCAATCCCATCAATAAAACCCATTCAATTCATTTAATTCAAGTCTACTGTTTCACTGTTTATTTACTGTCTCATATTTTCTATACTTTGAGTAATTAGGTGGGCCCCTAAGTAGTATTAGCCCAGGGCCCCCTAAACTCACGGTCCGGCCCTGACTACTGCTAGCTAATAATTAAAATATTGTACATGTTATACAAACACATACAAATATGTGTGCGTTAAAATGGACAACAGAATTTAAAGGATCTTTATCACAACTACTATTATATATAAAAAAAATAAGCATTTTATACCAAATTTTGCCAATTATTGATATGATTAGTTAGAAATTACTTGAACAGTGTGTCATATTGCGAATAGTGACTCTTTCAAGTGTGATTAAAATAAGGCTTTTAGCATACAGACTTTCAAAAGACTACTTACAAGTAAAACATTTTAGCTTGAAACCAGGAGCGCTTAAGTATTCTTTTCTTGTAGCGCGCTGAAAAATATCCAGCCTTTTATTTAACAAGTGTGAAAATATATGTATTATACATAAATTTTCATATAAAATTGTTGTAAATTATTTTTCCTCTTGTCCGCATCTAACCTTCTATAATATTCTTTATTGTTCCACCAATTTCGGGTTATTTCAAACATATTTTATACACAGATTATAATCTGTGAAACGAATAATCTTAAAGTCTCATAAGTTACAGAAATACACCAAATAATCGCCTACCAAATAATTATAGTTATGATTAACGTGGTGTTGTATGAAGTATTATTTTAAAAATAGATATTATTTCGGTGGGATTGAAATCTCCCATGCAAAGATTAATATAACAGTAATAGTTTTGCGGGCGTTCTCTACTAAGTGCCGAGACAAGACAGCCTTACACGACTTTATTTACTTAAATGTTTTTCTATTGTAGTTCTTATATACTTAGCTCTATCTATTCATATCTAAATTACAGTTCTTAGAAATACTCGTACAAACTGGGTAGAGACCTACTTCTATGCAGTAAGCGTCATAGATAGGGCTTGGTTTTCAATCATGTATATGGCGTGGGGAAATAATATCCTCTACGGATCATCTCGAACGATATAATAGTTGGCAATTTTATTTCAAGTGGTGATAGAACGAGACGATCGTAGATAGCTTAATGTAACATTGCAAAGCGTGTAGGCATGCTAAGAGGATGGGTGTGCATCTACGATAGCTGGAAGCTGGTGCCGGGTGCTGCGGGCGCGGGTCAGGTGCAACGTTCTACGGAGTGCCCGCGGCTTTCGGCCAGTCTCGCGAATCAGCCAGGCCGAGCTGCCGACAGTGTCGACGCGCGCGCCGACCGGCCCACGCGCACGCGAATTTTACTCGCGCCTTTGTGGTACACATTCGCAAATTTTCATGTTCACACTAAATCCTTGTATAGTTACTTAGCGGCCGTCCTATAAATAAGTTTATCTGTGGGCTCTTGTGTTGTTTGCTTCGCGATCTAGCGTTTAGACTGCAAGATAGTAAATATTTTATGCAAAAGGATTCTCAAAATAAAAGCTATTATTTTTTTGTATTTATTCAATCACATCTAATAAAGATTAAAAATAATGTAGTTTTCAGTTGGTACCAATTCTGTGAACTTGGTTTTTATAGAGAGATGTTGATTGCCTTAAATTTAGTAAATACTTGGAATTTTCGGCTTACAAAAAAGTCTTCTTTATACATTTTTTATAAACCGCATATTATTTTGCTTAATGTCATTGAACTTTGATGGGTAGAAAAAAGATGTCGCGAGATCAGGTTTAGTTTGAAAAAAATCCGTGGTAAAAAATGATAACAAAACTCAAACACCCATTGATGGTATAAAATGTTTGTGGAAAACTCAAATCAGAAAAGGAATAATATATAGAGCTTAATATGCAATAAATAATTCCTTCCGCCTTGTTTGGTCGTTCTTACACTTTACTTATGCAAATGTATGCAAAATAGCTGTGGCTAACGTTCAAGGTGATGGCGATATATTATCGAGTAAAAATATTGACGATATCGTTGTAATCGCCTTTGACGATTGTGAGCGATAAGTGTGTTATGTTTTTGGAGTTTAGCGATAAACCGCCTCCTTGAGTCACGTATACCATTTCATAAGTTATAAGTGTACACTTGTGAAAATATAACAATAGGCCTCACATAAATCTTATATTTAATAATATTATATTTTGTACATATTAAAAGACACAATTTAAAGCATACATTCACAAGACCCTAGTGAATTTGATTGTCAATCTCATAATGATTATTTAATTTAAGTTGTTTAATGAACTCCTTGCGATTAAAACTTTATGGGATTAATATCAAGCAAAGAAAATGAAAGTTAAAGACAAGTGTGTACTTATGTGATAAAATCGTGTGAAGTGATATTTCATTGATGGAAATTTTATGAAAAAAACGTTAATCAATCATAGAATCTAAACGTAAAAGTGAAACTTGTATTTGAACTGGATACGGTTTTTCGGTGAGAAATGTATCAACTAAACGGTCGACTATGTAGCAGTAGCACTTCCACCTCATCGGGTAGCTCTGATCTGAGGGTATGAACTGAAAAATATAGAATTTTTGTTGATCCATACTATGCGAATAAAACTAAATGATTAGAGCAGTAATTTCTACCGAATATTTCCATTAAATGGTTTGGTTCAGGACGGGTTGCAAAGTACTTGACAAATTCAATTTCTCCCCTAGCTCCGTCATTAAGAGGGTTTTTTTTATAGCCCTGGAGGGCAAATTACTCTACTACACCTGATGGTAAGTGGTAGTAGAGTCCAAACGCGACGTCCAAATGTGTATTATACACATTGGATCTCAGCTATCATTAACTGCTATACGTTAACTAATTAACGTTAACGTTATTTAGTTAACTGCTATATATTAAGTTTGTATGGATGTGTATAATATTTCAAATGAATTATTCTGTAAAATATATCTGCATTGTTTCTAGTTGTTATCCGATATTTGAAAATTTCTTAATCTCGTCGAATAATCTAGAAATATCTGATAAGCTTCAATGTTTTAAAGATAAGTTTTCAACAATACATGCACTGATTGTGCGTAGACTGTATTGTGCAGGTCAAAGAATTCTAGCCGGCCAGGGTCGCGGCTCGAGGAACGCGTACCATACTGTATACTTACTTGATTATGTACCGTACAGTGTCCACGCACTGTTTAGAAATATCAAATATATTTACATTTCGTAATTTAACATAAATTTAAATGATGTACAAAATAAACTTACAACTCTAACTTATTTAATATTCTGCAAAGCAATTGCGTGATCGAGGGTATTCGATTTATCTTCCTCATTGACACGACCCTAAAGCGAGAACACAAGCACGCTAAGTTCAATAGACTGATATAAGCGAAGGTATTTTACCCTACGAACAAATAAAATGGCAAGAACACGACTTGCCTTTGAAATACGCGGGTCATACGACACTGACACCGGCGTCGGGTAGGTTTCTCTTGTGTCAGGTTCCCATCGGTGAATAAATGTCAGAGCTCAAACACATCACTTGTCGTTATTAAAAATCTTATTTACATACATTTCGTGTTCAAATTGTATAACAGAATAACCCGACTTGCTCCCACACAATAAATACCATTAAATACAATTCTGACCATTTCGAGTTTTATAGCGTAAATGATATTTTATGTTAACGTGATTACAATTTACCAAAACCTTGTACGGAACATCCGACTATTAACTTCGTAAAACGTTATTTTGTTATTATTTATGGACATTTATCGTGTTTGTTACATTCGGTTTGACGTGTCTTTGATAAAAATATTACACAACGGCTGTATACGAGCGCGCCATTGTCTCTTAATATTTACGCTTGTGTTTTGCAGTGCAGCTTCTTTAAGTCGTAAATTTAATCCTAAAGTCAAAAGTGGAAACAGTGATTCAGTGTCAGACTATGCTTAGTTGGAATGCGCTTGCGCACGCTTAGCTCGCCCGATGCTCGAAGGGCCCGAGGACTGATCTTATACGCATGATAGAATTCACCGCACTATTAATAAGCGGTTTAACTCGCAATTTGAATAATTATTAGCTTTCCAATTGGCTAAGCGTACACCTACATTCATAAATTAAAATTATATGGACAATAATAATCTCTATTGTATTTCAAAGGCGTGGGCGTCCATTCGACGCAAAAGGGCTTTACAGTATTTTAACCTTACATAATACTATTTCGAATTTTGGTGGATTTGAAACTATTATTAAATGTACAGTTTATTACTTGATCGGTTAAATGTAATTATAGCGTCTTTGTTTTCACTTAAGAGCTTAATAAGTATTTTAAGACGACTGTGATGTGGGTCGTGAAAGAGTTATTTTTTTATAACGAAATAAAAAACGATAAAAAGCGGCTCCAGGTTTTTTTTGTTTAAAATATAAATATGGTGTTGTAATAACAGTGTAATGGACCTCTTATGAGCGTTATTACAGCAATTTTTTTTTTATCTTTGCGGTCAATTTTGTTGTCACATATCATATTATCAATCTGTTTACATAAATAAATGCATTTTGTACGAAATCAGCAAGTTGGTAGCTTATGATGTAGTTCGTTTGATCTTCGAAAAAAGGATACACAAAAAATGTATATTCTATTATAAAGTTAGCCCTCTTTTAAGCCTACTTGAATTTCAATATTACAGGATTTAATATGTATTTTAACGAGACGAACCGACTAGAAACTCAGTAGTTATTTGTTAGTCTTTGTCTCAAATCAAATACAAAGTAACTATATCCAATCAATTTACTGTATAAATCAACGGGCTAACACTTTTTATAAAAATCTATAGATTTTTTTATTGTCTTGTAGAAAATATGTATATTCATATATATCTATGATATTTTTAAATAAGATTTAAATGTATATAGCAAAATAAAGCGGAAGCAAAGTTTAAATCAGTGCCAAGGCTGTCATCAAGACCAAAGTCAATATGATTTTATTAAATCATTCAATATAACCTTCAAAATATTCAATATAAAATCATGTTATAAATGTTACGAGTTCCTGTTGCAACAGAGATCGTACTAGCAAATCTTATCAAGATATCTATAGTCTATACCAACATTATAAATACGACAGTTACTCTGTGTGTTACGCTTTCACGGCCAAACCATTGGACTGATTTTGATAACATTTTTTATGAAGCTTGAACTACAAGGATATAATTTACCTTTTTTTCTTGCTAACATTTCCCTTAATCGCGTGGATGAAGCCGCGGGTGAAAATTAGTTTACTATAATAGAGTCACGCAGTTGAAGACTTCATCAAAGGCAAGTAACGATGCTTGCGGAATCACAGACGTATAAAGTTTAATGTATATATTATAATATACGTTTACTTGTATAAACGGACCGTTGTTTTGGCATGACATACAAAGATATGACCAATGTCCGTTTTGTTTACTAATGGTTGAATTTTCAATGAATCTTAATCCAAAAGTGTTCTTAAAAAAACGTTTTGTAAGTTAAAACATATAGAAGCGAGTTTTAAATGGCTCGTTAATAGTAACTCAAAAATGATTGGATCCAGGTCGTCTTAAGTTCCTTTGATATAAGGTTGATTTTTATTGAGTTTAGCAAATTAAACATATTTTATACGTATCAGTATCCCTTTATTTTTATATTAATTTAAAATGAAAATTCTAATGTAGATTATCCACTAATAAATATTTTAGAACTAAAAATAAACTATTATATGTATAATGTTTGAGAAATAATTACTTCCTCGCTGCAATCAACTGATTGAGTGAACACGTTTAACACCTGATTGGCTGATGGTCGAATTAGATTGACACGACGCGCGCCGGCTGTACGTTCGCTTACGTAAGGTACAGAAAATTGGTTCATAACACACAAAAATTGTAACAGAAGTCACAAAGTACAAGCTTTTTAAGCTCAAAACTACTTTCAATAAAAAGAGTATGTGGCATAGTGGTTAGAGCAAAATGATCTTAAATTTAAGTAATGTCAATGTGACTTAAAAAGTAAGTAACGCTATATTTAAATGTGATTGAATTGTGTAAGAATTGATGTGAGTCACGAATCTATATCGTCTTTGTATGCATAAAGTATCCCTTGCGGAAACAAACGTGGTTGCTTTATGGCGAGGTTTATTTCCGTTAAACAGTTTATCTTAAATCAATATTCTGTGAAACTGTAAAATTGTGTTATGAAGAAAAACTTATTTATAAGCATTATCAGTAACCGATTTGCCGTTTAGGATATTAGAAGTTCCGAAGAACGAAGAACTAGGACACATAAAAGATATTTAAAATAGCTAGATTGAAAATTTATTATAAGTAGAGTTGGATGGGATAGCTAAGTACATGTGAAACTTGGCTCAACTTGGCTAGCTTGGCACGACGTTGATAAAAATATATTGTATTTCCTATAAAACCTTTTTTGTAAACTAAGCCGGCTAAGTGTTGCTAGTGCGTTATTAATATGAAGAACAAGTTTAATAAAAATAATCAACATAATAAAAAGCAATAAAAAATATAGCTTTATACACGCAGCGCCCACGACTTCAGTTGCGCGAACTTTAACATAGATATTTAGATCGTTTTTAATATAGGTACTTTAGCAATCATTCTAATTCCTAGTTTTAAATTTCTATGACATTGAAGGAATAAGTGAAACAGCCTTTTGAAGTGAAAAATTTTAGATGTTTTCTTTTTGATCACATGACTTAATTCAATAGATTTTTTGTCGAATAATATTAAATAATAAAGATTGACTGACTAATTTTTTAATAATTTTATTACAGAAAATATATATCTTGTTCGTATGTTTAATTTAAGCTGATTCATATTTCGAAATGTTCATTTTAACTTCAATGGCAGTTGAAAACAGTTTGTTTTTCATAATGGAGTAGCGGATATTTAAAATGTCACTTAAATCCCTGCTACGTAGCCGTCTTCCGTGGAAGATTAATTACAGATGAGACCGGTCTAGGCACAGTGTAATTACGCTGCTGTTAGAAGTTCTAGTTTAAAGCCTCTTCGTCAAAGTGTTAGGAAATATATGACTTAAGTCCGTAGGCTCTCGTGTTTATTTAACGTGTTACGCAATTTCGAACTTTATACACTTTTTTATTACATAACTTTACAATACAATAAAGATTATAAATAATATTATACACGCAGTATTTTACGGTCTCATAAAATAAAAATAGTAGATTTAAAAGATTTGCGTGCGCATTTCATTTAATGTATTAAGTTAATCTCAGGACAAGGCAGTCTTTTGTAAAATTTTGTAGCAATAATCTATCACTCTAAGCTACACTTTTTGACAATCGAAACAGCTGCATATTATGCTCTCCGAGAATTTAATACAGAACAAGAACACACAGAACAGAATTTAAGTCGAACAGATATGTTTATGACGAAAACAAAATGTTCTAAAAGTAAACGAATCCCCTACGGGATTGTATGTCATTGTGACAGTTTTCTTAGTAATATAATTAAATTGAATTTTATTATTATTATGAAAATGAACGAAATCCCAACGACTCTGGCTCGTAACTTTTTTCATTTTGTCTCTGTAACAAAACAATTTACTGTAATATCAGCCTCGAGCGCTTCCGAGTGATGTTTTGTTTGCTTTGCAAGATAAATATATGAAGAAACTTTGCTTAACCCCGTTAACTCGACCGCAGAAGGCAACAAACATTTGCTCCAAGACTGCGTCCGCAGCTTCAGACCGCATGTTCACATTATATTTGTTTGATATATATTATTAGCTTTTACACATAGTCGTAGTAGTCGTTGAAGTTATCCTTATTGAAATAGTTTATAAATTCTAAATTATATTTCGTATGAAAATCACGAAAATCCAATTCGTGAAACAAGACAAGGTCGTTCCAGTTATTTGCGGAATTTGTAATGACCGCCACTTTAATTGGGTCACCTAAAAACGAGATGTCTAACTGTAAACCTTTTATATAGTGTCTGAACTATTTTAGCTGATATAAGATTAAAATATTGCTCTTTTACTGATAGAAGGGTTGTACGCAGGCCCGTCTGGGTGGGCACCACCCACTCATCCGTTATTCTAGCGCCAAACATCAATACTCTATTGCTGTGTTCCGGTTCTAAAAGTCAATTTAAATTCAGGCAGGATCATAATATCATAGTTTCCATGGTTGGTGCTGCATTGACGGTGAAAGGAATATTTATTTGACCAATAATATAAATAAATAAATTTAAAACATTT
This sequence comes from Nymphalis c-album, assembly GCA_963151315.1. NCBI lineage: Eukaryota > Metazoa > Arthropoda > Insecta > Lepidoptera > Nymphalidae > Nymphalis > Nymphalis c-album. The sequence continues at coordinate 7,089,172 of OY720590.1, read as the reverse complement.
TATTTCAAAATAATGTAAGTACTTTACACGTAATGATATTTTATCAAATAATCACAGATGATATAAAATATGTAATGATAACTCGCAGTTCATCTTATTATATCAATTGATTACAATTTTAAAGAGGTCAATAGACCCGGAACTAAAGGTAATTTCTATTGTCAGTTTCATACACAACACGAACAAATCGATCTCAAATGGTTCAAATATCGAAATGAAATCGAAACATCCTAAGCTATACTCAGATTTAATCTGTTAATCGCCAACTGACAAGCATATTTTTTGCTTAATTATATACCGATTATAAAAGATATAGATTAAAAAAAAATCTATAACAGATTTCTCGTTAGCAATGTTTCTTAAGCATCTGATAATAAGATAATCATTGTTGATTTGTTTTCAATCTCGAATAAATTATAAGCAATTAGGGTTCAGTCGTCAATAAGTTTGCGTGTTTAATTAGTTAGTATAATGTCAAAACTGTTTCGTGTATCATTGATCGTTTAAGTTTATAAATTGTTGATTAAACTGCGTCAACGAATTTAAATTGACAGGAAATAAACTTGTTTCTACATGTAATTAAAACTTAATACATGTGAATACTTCAATCAAAATAATGTTTATGGTGTGGATGTCTGATGATAGTCGGATTTTAAGATGTATTTAAACCAATTTACATAATTCATGTCTCACAATAGCATATCACAATTTGTAATGTAAAAATGATTGTATCGTTACATCTAAGTGCAGGTGTAATTGTGTTCATGTAGATGACTTTAATGTGTATGTGAATTTATGTTTGTATTACATTATTGTTAATTACGCAATTAAAAAACTACATTACATTTAGATTTAAAAAATATATCTTCGTTTTTCTCTGTATAGTTTTTGTTAGCTACGTTTTTTATCCATGAGAATAAAAGTACAAACAAGTATCGTACAGAACATTCGATTAGAGTATATTATTTTTATTATTTTTTTTATTGTTATACAACCACAACGTGCAATAACATACAGCCAGCTTTCATTCGAATATGACTTAAATTATATTGTTGCTTTTATTTTAATGTTCTTTAAACTTAATAATACACATGAAGGGCATTTTAATGGGTTACATAAATGATCCAGTTTGGTAACTGTGACATCCTGGTGGTGATGGTTTCGAACGACAAATACATATAAGCATATTTACGTTTCACCTTAAATATTTTGGTCAATCCCTTCACAATTTAACGCGAGTCGCATATTAAGAGAATGTATGCGTCATTTTGCATTCGTGCATACGTCTCACGTCATCTTAGTCAATTGAGTCGTTCACGCCGGCTTTTGCATCACAAAGATGCTACAAGCCTTTTTCATTTTGTAGCCTTTCTTTACGAAATCTAGTTTGTTTGGTAATTTAGTGTAAGTCAATGATGAGTAAGTATCTACGAAATTATGAAACCATAAAAAGAAACACACTTCATCGGATAAACCATTAGGGTGAGTGTACCAGTAACAAACCGATTAAGCGACATTTTGGAAGTAATTTTAATGTTGTGACTTAATTATTACAACAATCATTGCAAAAAAAGAATAACGTACTCGTTATCTACTATAGAAACATGTAGCTTATTCCGATTTTCTTAATAGGGGTTGGGTTTCTTTTTATTTAAAAAAGAAAGTGGAAAGTCGCAATGTGCCTAAGGTTGACCAGATTGTACCAGCAATAGACCAGACATTGTGCCAATAGTAAACCAGTAAATAAAACGATTGCTTTTAAGAATATTAATAAATATTAATAAAGAAAAATAAAATTATGAATACTTATAAGTTATGTACTTAATAATCATCAAAACTTTTTATTGAAACAACGAAAACATCTTAATTATCAAGAGATTCCCAATGATCCCAATGATGGAGCATCGTCTTTATTAATTTATCTATCGGTTTTAGATATAATGTATGCTTATGGGGTATATAATCAAGGGTGGTAATATGGTACCAGATTAGTGCGGTAGTACGGTTGTTGGTTATGTTCTCTTTATCTTTTATTTCATAAAAAAAATTAAACCCTCGCGGAGCCAATACTAAACCAGAAGGGCTTGTTAGAAATCCGGGTTTATCTACGTTAATAATTATTTCGGGATCTTTTAAAATGTCAGCTACGCCTAAAGGTAGGTATTTTTATAATTTGCAACTATATCTGGATGTCGCTTTAAAAGACTGGAAATCATTTTCTGCCTGGGGTATCTTTAAAGGGATTTGGTCGATTTTCTTCAGTTATAATTTTCTTAACAGTGTTTCTTTAATGACAAGAATCCTTTTTTGCCATTGCTATTATCCAAGATACTACTTGCTTGGTCAATATAGTGGGAAGTCCCATATTTGGTTCCTGTCCAAGGATACCACAGTTTTATTTATGACGGTAGTGTGGGGAATATTAATTTTCGGCACATTTTTCTAATTTTAGCGCCTTTGCTTATCTCTTCTATCGCTTTAAAGATATCTTTCTCCTTATATTAGAAAAACGTTCTTTTCGGTGGGATTGTGTTTGTAAAAAATCTAGGTGGTCCATTACTGGAACAAAGTCATAGTATAGATATTACCAGTAATATACCACTGGTCTACAACAGGAACATAGTGATATTTTTAGAGTTTTTTTATAATAATTGATTGCAGTATATTAAATAAAAAAAAATATAAAAAAAAAAATAAACAAATTATCAAAAGGCTTAATCACCAGTTGTAGACCAAATGGAATATTACTAGAAAATCATTGAATTCGTGTTCCAGTAGTTTACCACCACAACTATTGATTTAAATTATAATTATCTCATGAAAGAAGACGTAATATTATTGATTTATACATCATACTAGGCAGTTAATCGGAAAATAAGTTACAACGATTGATATAAACAAATATTTTAAAAGATTCAAAAAACTTACCGTCGATGTATCGCTTACTAATATGGCCGCCTAGAACGAAGTGAACGATTGTCGTTTCGAATTATGAGTTTTTTACTATTGTAGATGGTGTGTTAATCGCTTTTATATATGATTAAATGGTTGATAGAAGTACGACGGTACTACCAAGCGTAAAAAAAGTGGCGGGAAATTCGACAAAAAGTTAATATTTTGGTGTGAAGTTAGAAATGGTGTATTACTGGTTCCTGGTGTGGGACTGGTGCACCCACCCTACTTGTTATTAGGACTATTTTAAAATGTAGCGTAATAAATAAGATCTATCAATCAATTAAAATAGCATCCTGAAATTAACTGAAAATATATTTAAAAGTTTAGGATTTATATTACTGCTGATACCCGCGACATCGTCCGCGTTGCTTGATATATAACAAAGTTTTCTTATGTACGAAGGAAAAAAACATCAAAAAGATCGCAAGTCAAAATATACTTTGTTTTAACATACATCACTGAACACGCAGTGCATATACAAATCGTTGTTTCTTGAAACTTTGATAACTTTTTATTAAATGAAGCATCGCAATCATTTTTTTTTGATAAGGGCCAAGTGTCTCAGAAATAAAATTTAGAAAATTTCATTAAAATCTATCCAGTAGTTTTTCCGTGATGCGCGCACAACTGCAGACCTCTATCATTTTATTTATATTATATATAACAAGTTATGTAATACTCGTTTTAATTAATGACCATTTTTGTTATAAGGAGCGGTGTGTGACAGTTATGTCACGACATACTTTGTTTGAATGCTACTGTTATAATAACGACAGACCGTATACATATAAATGTTATGATTAAGTAAATATCCAGTTTAAAACGATCGAGCTTAGTGTTGATAAACGTGACAGATTATTCTGTTAGTTATTAAGTTAACATTTTAAGTTCATACAAAATGTTTGTATAAACAAATTATAATATTGGAATTTATAATGAACACTTTAATGTTTTGATTATAAAGTTGAGTGCGATGTTGTGAAATTTTATTGAATTGTCGGTGTGAGTAAACGTAGACTTTGATTGGGGACAACTGTAATTAATAACAACACGCTTACAAATTCTCGTAGAACTGTCTGACAGTTATCGAATTCCATAGGAAAATAAAATTACAGGCTATCCTGATGTGCCAAATATGTTTGATTGACGATAACAATTTTAATAACTGGTATAAATAAATAGCTGTGCGCTCGATATGAATGTTAAACATCTATACCGAGTGCTCAGCTTCATAAGTAACCAGTTCTCCAAAATTTCCTGATACATATCAACAGTTTTCCAGATTTTTAAGCATAACAACAGCGAGAAAAACGTCTATCGAAATAAACAAGCCGGTATTAACTTCGCGATTTCCTGATCGACCTAATAAACGCAGATGGATAAGTGGGGCCTGCAGTCGATCAAGCAAACACGAATGAGGGCGACTGCCGACTCCAGGCCAGGGAGTGGTGCGCTAAGTTTATTTTTACGGCATTGCGGCATGTGGAGTGCCTGAGCATCTTCACCGACCACGCTAAATTAACTTAAACAATCCTTTTGTATATTTTATTTATTTCAAGAATATATGTTTATCAAAACCATTTTTTAATATATAATCATTCGTAAAAATAATAAAAGCAATTCATTCATTTACAAAATCGTATTTTTGTATTGTTTGTTTTGTAAATGTAGTATAGTTTAAATAATAATTATTAACTACGTCGAATTCTTATGGTAGCCATTACCTTGACAAAATAAGAATTCCTAGCAAAATACGACAAGTTAGATTGGGTTTTGTTGATAAATCACGATTCAACGAATTAGCATTCTTGAAGTTCGGAGAAAAATTGATGCTATCATCTTCTAAGCATTTTTATTTAGAAATTAAATATTCTTTCTTCGTAAATATACATTTAAAATTATTAATAATATCTTATTTAATTAAACAGGAAAAGATGGCCTAGTGGTAAGAACGCGTGAATCTTAACCGATGATCGTGTATTCAAACCCGGGCAATCACGACTAAATTTCATGTGCTAATTTGTGATTATAATTCATCTCGTACTTGACGGTGAAGGAAAACATCGTTAGGACACCTGCATGTGTCAAATTTTACTGAAATTCTGTCACAAGTGTATTCCACCAACCCGCATTGGAGCAGCGTGGTGAGCAGTTCCAAAAACCATCTCCTCAAAAAGAGGAAAAGAGGCCTTAGCCCAGCAGTGGGACATTCACAGGCTTTTACTGTTAATGTGTCTATAGAACTATACTTGCTCATTTTTAATAATATATAAAAAGAAAATAATTATATAAATAGAAAATAACAGATCAAATCTGTTTCTTTTCTTTTTACTTCTATATACACATTTTCATTAAAGGCTTGACTTCGTTTGATGATGGAACTGAGAGAAAACTATTACATATACCGACAACACATTAGGAAATCAGGAATTTGGTGTAAGAATATGGTTGGCTTTCAAAATATTCCGAGTATTGATATATTCAGTGATTCTTTTAATATTAAAGAAAATATTTAAGTAATGTTAAGTTAATTAGATGTTGTTTTGATTTTGATTATTGTGTGGAATATTTGTGACATGTGACAGAGTTAGTCATCAGATTGACTGATGACCAAACTCCAAGGTAATTTTTTTTTTAAATACGGTGGATTTTGTGTATCATCCCTTGAAAATGTGCAGTTCTGCCATGGGCAAGTTGCTTATTACACTTAACTTTTTTTTTCAAGCACGTTATGCCATTGGTCCTGTGTCGGATTGCCGTCCCATCAGTTTATGAGAGCTAAGGAAAAGAGTGTGCACTTATGTTTGTGCACACACTTGTACAATATGTCCTGCGCAGTTGGCTAATCTCTCTTATGATTGGCCGCCGTGGCCGAAATCGGTCTGGAGGACCTTACTTTCTTACACTTAACTTTTACAAATTTAATGCGTTCTAACACAAAAAAACGCTTCGACGTAGAACCTTAACTGATTGAAAAAAAACTATTAATATTAATTATATAACGCCAACCGATAATGTAGGAAATCTATGATATTATGCCGCTTGTGCTAGTGGCTTACTCAGCATGGAAATTGAACACAAATACAAAGCGTTTCGGCGGCATAATAAGTAGTGTGTGTAGGGTGGTACCCACACAGACAGTACTGCTCAAAGCTTTACCCCCGCTAAAAAGGCTTTAAATATTTTTTACCTTTCCTAATTGCGTCAACATCATTTAATCAATCAATCACGAAATATATAGGTTATAACGAATGATGACTCATGTTTTACGATAAAGATTACATCTGCGGTATGACTTTTTGATATACTCATTTGGTAATAGTTTATTAGACTTAGTGATAATAACAACAAGATGAAAATCTGTCTATGGGAAAATTAAAATAAATCGATGACTAATAACTTTTTTTACGATGCATATTGCAGCACTATTTTGTAATGCTAATATATGTCATTAAACACACACACATAGATAATTTGACTTTCACATAATTTACATCCATATATGAAGGCAGATTAAAGGTAAGTGCAGACTTTCAAAGCTCAATTTGTAGAACAGACATAGAACACAACGATCGCATGGCAAATGCGGAGAGATATCATGGCGGACAATAACCACAAATTACTGCTCTAAGGCCGATTCATACAGACACACGTAAACAGATAAACCTGTTTATGTGATCGAATATGGCTCGTTTATCACTTTCTCCATTTTACTGTCTAGCTCTAGAATTTCTTATCGTTATTTGTCGATAACTTATGAAAACACTGCATGATCGCTTAAATAGCTTAAATAACTTAAACGAAAAGTTGTCCTGACTCTGGGTTGATTTTTTAAATGAGTTTAACTAAAAATTAATCGACACGAACGGAAATAACTCAGTCACAGCACCAACGGCTTCACGTGCTTTTCGAGGCACACATTTCCAACTTCCAGAATTATTGCCACTACTGAGGATCTGACAGAAAAACCCAATACATTTTTTTGGCCTCACCTGGGGCTTAAATCCAGGACCTCGGGAACTGCGACCTTATATCTAGCCCTCCAAATTGAAAAAGACATATTCATGTAAAGATTTCTTTTCCCAAATTATTTAAATCAAGCTAATTTCAATAGCACTAAAAATATAACTTGACTTCGTGTATTTCTCTAAAGCACATATTTTTTCCATACGACCTTTTCAACTGATACTAGTGATATCGCATTTTTTCTTATTCTGAATACAACTTGGTGTTCGATAATATTAAGAATAAATTAAATAACATGTTCGTATATCAATTTATTATCGCGTTATCAACTCGTAATTAAATAAAGATAAACTGCCCGTAGCCTAGTTTTATTCTGGCTCGTTTCCAGGGTCGGTTTCATTTGGCCTTATAACAGGCCAATATTACAAGTTTAGACAAACCTTATATATAAACATTATAGATTATAAGACAATTCTTATGTAGGCAAATTCTTAAATGTTAGATAAAGTGTTGGGAGACTAGGTCGTAAAAACTATAACAATTCCAGTAACCCTAGGAAAATACACGCCTGGATATTGCTCTGGTACGCCAATTTCCTCCCTCCGGTGCTATTGACCTACTTATATAGAATATTGATCTTTCGTTAAATACATTTCTCCAAACTATATCAAAATACTGTTCATACAAATTTAGATTTTATGTATTTCTTTTTTGATTAAATAAATATTAATTGCATCATTATTTAGCAATTAGTTGCGAATTTGCTCAATTTTTTATGACCATATTTTCATCTCAATAAGAAGACTCATAGGATTAAGATGAAGAATATGTAATATGTCTGTTGTAATAAAATATATGTACTCAAATAAAATAATCTATGTCTATATAAATGTGTCACTAATAAGTTCAACGCAATGACACGTATATGTTATATGTATATAGATCTTACGAAACTAAAACTATTAAATAATCAATTAAGTATTACGAAAGTTATGTGAATGTTTATACGCATCACTAATAATTCTCGAAGAAGATAAGTTAACTGCGCATTAGATATTATAGTGCACAAGGGAGTGCGCAAACACAAGTGCACTCTTTATTGCCTCTCGTGATCGTTCAGGTGCAAAATCAAAGGGTTGAAAGATTTCCGAGGCACGGAAGTCAATAACAATAATAACATTGACAACTTCTGAATTACGTACCGCTACTAAGAATTTCTTTTCATAAAAACCCAATTACTATATGGTCAGAACCGGGTTTTAAACCTAGGACCTCGAAGTAATCGAATGAATGTTTAAAAAAAAAGTATAATTTGTATTCAACAATAAAAAAAATCAGTAGCCGCCCAAAAAAAATGCCTTTTAAAATTGACCACCCAAGTCTCGCTTATTTAAAAATGAACCACAGACAATAATCGTTCACGAAAGGAGAATAATAAAGCCATATTCATTTCAGGTGTCGGGCGCTATCGAGCTATCCGACCCAGCCAACTCTACGGAAATACTACAACGACTACAAAACTCTGTAAGTTATCGCTTTAATCTTATCGTATTGTGTTCGTATTTCCAGATAACTAATTTATGCAAATGTTAAACAATATATTTGTCGGTATTATGGTGTACGCTATTTCTAAATTCGAAAATATCAAAGGCTTATTCTCGCATATTCGGCTCACTGGGCATCCTCTTTATTTTATGAACGTTATCTGATCCGAAGGGCTGTATGCGGTGGGAAATTGCTGGTTTCGTTCACTTCCATAATGATTATGATTATGGTACTTGGACAAGAAAGTTGCACGTCTGACGTGGTGTCAAAATGCGGTTTGCCTTTTCCTAAAGAATATCCAGTTAATTTCAACAACGATAAAATTAATCGCGTGCTAAATACGCAATGAAATATTATTATATAAAGCATAGGTATGTTTCAAGGAAATTATAAACGGGTTAATAAAATGAATCACGTGATGCAATTCATTTTAACGACTTTCATACCTATTGTGTTTTTTTATGCATTTGCTATTAAAGTCACAATTTCTACACCACAGACGTAATAATTGTACGATTTTTTTTTTGCTTCGCAGTTATACATTATTTTAAGTAATTTTAAATTTTAATAATCAAATATTTTATCATATATTTTCCAAGTTTAGAAAAACTCAAAAATTAATTAACTTGGTTGTAGGATTTCGTGCAAGATCGTATGGGTAGGTCATCGTTTATTACATAACACCTTAGTTCCCACGGTTGGTGGCGCATGGGCGATGTAAGGGTTGGTTAATATTCCTTACTATAGAAGTGTCACCCTTATTTCGTATCTCATTTGCCAGTCAACTTACCAATTATTATTTAAAAAAAAAATCAATTGAACTAACAGCAAAAAATAAAGTGCTTTTATTTCAACTCAGTATGAGTTAAGCCAATATTAATAATATAATTTATTTGATATTAGAAGTTTCCAATAAACTTAGTCTAGGGAAAATAAACGAAAGGCCGGGATAGACGTTAAACATAATACAAACATTAACGGGTTCACACTAACATGGTACAACATTCCGACTCTACTTCTCTTCCTGTGAGTTTTAAGCAAACATTAACAATGATTTAACAATCATCTTCTTTCCACGAATAACTTAACCGAACCATACATAGTTATGGCAAGAGAAAATATCAACACATCGTTTATTTTGACTATTTCGTATCCATGAAATGCTCTCATGTACAATTTGTGACGTAAGAGTGACATATAAAACTATTTTATGGGTAACATTTGGCGAAGTACCAAGTCGCAAGTTGCGACTGCAAATCACAAGCTCAACTTATCTTTAGCGCAGAAAGCGAGGTAGACGAGAAAAGTCTTGAATGTGCCTGAAATCTGAAATGGTATCATATTTATCCCAAACATACCTGTTTATCGTAAATATTCCATAGCGCAATTTTCGTGACATTATAGCGAATGAGAACAAAAATTACGCCATTATCTTATATGATGAAGAGAATGAATGGCTTGTAACTGTAAATGAACTACAATTTTATTGTTATACGTGAAACGGAGAACAATGTTCCTATTTTAAATTTTAAAATTCTTTAGAACACTATTTGAATTCGAGTGGTTTAATAAATGCACAAAAAAGTTCTTACACCGAGAAAGTACTTGCACATATCCGATTATTATTATGGATGCCGTATAAAGACGATGTAAAGCTATCATTGAAATAAATTGCTTACTCAGTCCTAAAGATCGAGACATTGCGATATATTACAACTCACTTTATTGCGTACATTGAAATATCTGCTAGGATTCAACAAATGTCATTGCCTGATCGCTTTACAGTAAAATATCTTATATAATAGTTTCCTGTGACTCCATCCGCGTCATTTTTTTTCTTTGAAGAGGAAAACTAATTACAGGATAGAAACAAGGCCTTAGACCGCATTTGGTAGGCACAGTATGAACGCTTTTTCGTTATATGACATGACCTTGAGCCACTGCCATTTCATTCAACTGTCAGCCGCGAACTTGGTTTCAAAAACTATTAATAAAGTTAATTTATAATAAATAATGAAGAGCATTGTACAAAATTATAATTTATTATCAAAAATAACTTTATTTTTATTTGAATATTTAATATTTGCTGTAATTAATATAATAAATAATTTCTATTTATGTAAATCAAGCCTTTAAAAAGGGGAAAGTACTCTATATTACGTTGTTGTAAAGTTGGCATTCATGTTTCAAGCCGCTAATGACTAAACTACTTGTCTAGAAAATTACCTAAAATGATCTGCTCAATTTGTTATATCGCCGTTTAGCCTTAAATACTTCTCTATTTGTCAGTTGGTTACGAAACGTCGGCTGTTTACATTCTCTTCGAACAACTTATAATAGTCAAAGAACGATAATTTATTCAAACTTCAATTAATGCGACAACATACGAAATAGCAAAAATAAATCACACTGTTGTCTCAACATCGTTAATATTAGACGGACGTAATATTATGTAAGTTATAAGATATATTTGTTCCAAAATATGGTCGTTTCCGGGGAATGCGGCGGGGTGGGGAGGCGGTGGTGGCTTTGTTTATCAAAGGGGACCTGTTTGCTGGAGCACCCTGCATCCTATCTACTTAACTGGGTAATTATGTATAAAACAATAGTTTAATAAATGCAAATTTTCTATTTACTATAATTTTTATATTGACCACAACCACTACCAATAATAAATTAGCCTAAAATCTGTGTTATACGGAGATCGTAAAGTTTTATTTCTGGTGAGAACGTTGATGGTAAATATTTATTAAAAACATCGAATCACATTACTGAACGTAAATCAAATGTTTCTTGTAATTGACATGAATGTCAAACGCAGGCCTGTGGATTCGTTCAATTTTAGAACATTGTTTATGGTAACAACGGATGTTGTTTTCTCTGCACTTCTAATTTTATGCGCAAACGCATTATACATTCTGTAGGGAAACGGAAATGAGGAATGGTATGGTTATGTAAATGAAATATGATTTATATCTTTTTTTTCTTACAGTCACAGTGAAAACAAATAAATTGCTAGGTTAAGGCTTACTCTCCTTTTGAGGAAAAGGTTTCCACCACGCTGCTCCAATGCGGGTTGTTGGAAACACATGTGGTTGGATTTCATCCGACACTTGGAGATTTCCATAACGTGGTATCCTTCACCGTTGTAAACCAAGTGAATAACCAACACGAATTAAGGAGATGAAGATTCTGTGGTGTTTGCTCGAGTTTGAACCTGCAATTTTAAGATTATCGAACAGTTAAGATTCACCTAAACAAATTCGAGTTGGATATTTCATATTTGCGGAAATAAAATTCTCAAAATAAATTGTAATAGGCAATGGTGAGCATCGTAGAATTTCAAAGTGACAATTATGTATATTTTTGTAAATCGTCTTAGCAGATAATAAAGGGGCCAAATAATTGTTTGGGTTCGTTCATTCGTTGATTCGTTAATGTGTTAGACGTTGGGGGAGCGTAAAGTACGTGTTGTGTTGTGAAGGTGACGGCGGTCGGCGATAGAGACGCGACGAACGAACGCACACCATGCCGCGAGCACTCGAGCAGTGCGCGGCGGGCGCGCGACGGAACCGCACTCTATCTCGACCACTGGCATGCGCCACCGGCGACCTTCGCACCTTACGCGCGCTCCGACTAGATGGCGCGAAAAATCCTGTTACCCGGTTTTATAGGAAAAATCGCGGCTAACTTATACATATCGCACAGTGAATATACGTTAACACTAGCACCTAAATTAAAATACTAACTTTTATTTAAAAAACAATCAACGGTTGCGACGTTGCTCAAAGTTCAAACGTGACAACTAATAAATAATGAACCGTGTCGCCGACGACAGCGAAAGGTGACTTTTGCAAAGCGCACAGGCTGCGGTCAAAGATGAAGTTGTTCAAGAGGAGGCTGTCATTCAGTGGAGATAAACAAGGACGGGTTCCCCGTTCAGATGATCCTTTTGAGCATGAGGTACAACCAAAGTAGTTTTTATTTGCATTGGACATGAATAAAGTTAGGGATACGTATATTAATTACATTTACAAAATTTAAAATTCATTTCGTAATACATTTACGAGTTTTAACTAATCAAAACTGTTAATATGTATATTAAACAATACATTTTTGTTAATTAATCACTTATTATACTGCTAAAGAACAAACGAGATGCAATAACTCCTTAGATAAATTTGTATACATAGTAACGACTAACGTCATCGAGAGATAAGGGTTTTATTAGAGTTTTTTCTAAACGTCGAAGCGTTCGTTCCTCGCGGTGTGGAGTGCGAATTAAATTGGAAGGCAAGGTTATCTTATCAAGCGAAGGCCGCAGACGCGTTCTTTGCTATTACATTTGCAAATTGAAATTACATCCGACTAATAACGATCACACAAAATGATTACAATATTAACGATCACATACAGAAGTGGAACGAATATTTATAGCAATTAGATCTATTAGATACTATGTAGAGACCTTTCCTTGATTTGATAACGGAACATATATAATACACACATAGATAATAAGATATACTTTAGTAATGAAATAACTCTAGGTTAAGAATATTACATCACATATGATGAGATCATTAGGCGACGCTAGAATAAATTCTACGTACCAACGTCCTACCAAGGCACACAATTGGTTGGTAGACCCAAGTTTGCTTACATTCTCTGTACAGAACACGTGTTAGACAAACAATTTAATTATTCGTCAGTGACATGAAACTCACCGACATAATATTATTCCTATTTACATTTTTACGTAACATAACTAGAAAGTGTCGTTGTAAATAGTTTTTGTCTTACTTTCCTTGTACTCAATAAGTGATTACTTTCATCTAGTGGACCCCACGCAATAGAGGCCTACTAATATTTCTCTTAACTCTACCCACTTGAAACACATTTTTTTCCATTGTAATATTTCATTATTATAAAGACCGAAGTAAGCCGAGATGGCCCAGTAAGCCGAGATGGCCCAGTGGTGAGACCGCGTGAATCTTAACCGATGATCGTGGGTTCAAACCCGGGCAAGCACCGCTGAATTTCATGTGCTTAATTTGTGATTATAATTCATCTCGTGCTTTACGGTGAAGGAAAACATCGTGAGGAAACCTGCATGTGTCAAATTTCACTGAAATTCTGTCACATGTGTATTCCACCGACCCGCATTGGAGCAGCGTGGTGGAATAAGCTCCAAAACCTTCTCCTCACAAAGAGGAGAAGAGGCCTTAGCCCAGCAGTGGGACATTCACAGGCTGTTACTTTACTTTTTTTTTTTTTATTATAAAGACATTAAGTTCAATGTATAGTTAACATAATATTATAGGTAATGGTCGCACTAAATAATAGTAACTATATTTATTTAGTTCAGCTTGACATGTGAAAGTAGAACGAAACAAATCAAATCTCAGTCACATTTCTTTCATTCTCTTCAATTTGGTACTATTTTTGTAGTTTTATTTGGAATTTGAAATAAATCTTTAACAATTAAATGACATTGTCTGTAATTGTGTTGGTGAATGAGTCAGGCAATGACCGGGTACTAGTGTCAATTGTATTTCGATTTGTTTATATGAAGCCATAATAATTACGGAACGCGGTCACTTGGATTACTAACTGATAATTTAAAATTTATAAAATAGATTTTATTTCTTAAACGACTCCAGTCTGTAATTAAGTTAATATTAGTATATTATGAAACATGAATCAAATTTTTAAATGTATTTTTATTTGATCATTGTAAAACTATTTCAGTGCGATATTTAAATTTTATAAATTTAGTACTAAAAGCGTTTGTATTTTTAAACAAGAAAAAAAGTACCGAATAGCAAAAACTTTGGAATCCGGAGCGATCGTTGCTCGTTCTGTAAATTTGTATCCAAGAAAATCGTGTCTTGTTAAGTTGTCCTTGAATATTTCCTAAATGTCTTAACCTTTTAGCATTTAAGTTAAAATAATATCTTATTTCATTGTTCATCGTCGTATTTATTATACAGATTGACTCTAAGAACGCGTCTGACTGATGAATTATTATTATAAGTTTTACGACTTTGTATTTTTTTTTTTGTAAAATTGAAATAAAAACTGGCAAACAAATAAAAACAAGAAGTCGCATCGGGTCATCCGCTATCTGTCGAAGTAATCGCGCCGCTAATACGTGTTCCAATTGTCCTTGGCCTCTGTTTGTACAACGTTCTAGTGAGCACTGAGCATACACTGCTTCAAACGATATGCGATAAATTTTATCAGCGAAATTATATCAAACAGACATTCCATATGAGGGCCTTTATCGAGATTATATAAATAGTACTTTAATCGATTTTGAAACTTTGATACAGATAAAAAATGATTGAAGTTTTTTTAAGATCAAATGATTAATTAGACTCCACATTTAGACTCTAATTTATTAATTATTCTAATAGTGTGGCAGCCTTGTTGTTCGTGTTTTTTTCCAGTTTAATGTAACATTTATAAAATGTAAAATGTTTTTTTCATTTACGTTATCGCAGTCATTAGTAATTATTTAGACATAATTTATTATAATATTTATCTTACACACACACACATACACAAAAAAATATTAACTATCCTATCGAGAATACACCACCAACCTTAAGAATTAAGTATGTTCAGCCACTTGTTACACTGGCTCACTAACTCTTCACAATAACTCAGTATTAGTGTAGTGTTAGTATTAGCTTTTGCACAAAGCGCTACGACCAAATTTGTCGACCAGGTTTTAGTTTGACCAAATGAGGTAGACACTGAAGAGGCTAAGTTATTAGTATTCATGCTGTCGCCAAGACTAACGATTTCACTAGAATGAAAAGCAAACATACCAATATTACTTACTTCAATGTTATGTAGATACTAATGAGTGACTGAGACTGTATTTGCTTATGTATTAACACAAATTCTTCAAAATTTTGCCATCTACATACAAATACAAAAGTACTTTACTTATATATATACTCAATGCTTTCGATAATTTTTTTCACTGTAATTATAGAATATATTTCGAAAAATTAAAATAAAGTAACAGGAATGAAAAGTCTTACTACCGCTTTAAACTCTTGGTTTTTCTTAAGAAAACATATTTAGTGTGCCATATTTGAACACGTTATCTTTCGATTAGGATCCGCATACTCTATCCACTGGTCTATACCGGCTGTAAATGTAAATATATATTTGTTATAACTTTAAACCAAATTAACAAAACCGAAGAAAAATTATCACGTCTTACATTGATTTGTTATTCGGGCGTTAAATTTCTTACAAATTGCTTGATTATATATAATTTACGATTAAAAATCAAACAACATAGAAGGTGTTAAATATTAGGCGCGTAGTGTAAAATGTCACTTTATTGGAGTTCGCTTATATGTGTCGAAAGTAGTAGTGAAATGCGATGTGTATGCAGGCTATTCAGCCCACGCAATACTATCGCTTAGCCAGAATACGAATGCATCGTCGGGCACGTGGGATGTTTATTATCCTATCTATCTAACGTTACTGTTCGATCTGTTGCGCTATTTTAGTTATTTATTAAATTGAAATTGTATATTTAGTGTGTTAACTTAAAAATGGTATCGTTGGATCAAAAGTTTATGCCTTAATATAACCACACCTTTAGTCAAAACAGAAAAAACACGAAGGAGCCAAACACAACATATTAATAAATGACACATGTAAACGTAATATACATATAACAAAGCAGAATATAAGAGAACTGTAATAAAAGAAAATATCTTATAAGTTTACATTGCACGCTGCACTACATAGAGCTTGGAAACAGCTTATTATGATAAACAGTGCTTTATTTCTTTAGCATGTGCGAAAGTAACTACTTCTAAGTCTATTTATTACATCGTTGCAAATAAACCACTGAACCGATTATATCGATATTTGACATTGACGTAGTCTAACGGCCGAATACTGAAACATTATTCAAAATGAAGTGGGACTTAATTATTTGTAACGCCATTGATTTCAAATTTCGCATACTAAATTTTGAAAGACGTTTCAGTATTCGGCCATAAGACCTGGGACCTGAGATATACACATAAACGAGATATAAGGGAATAAAAATTAACACGGATGGACGACTTTAAAAACAGCTGTAGTATATACATGACTGGCCTGTTGGTCTAGTTGGCTGATTCCGTTTCGGATTTGCGGGTTCGATTCCCGTCCCGAATCTGGGTGGGTAGGTATATATAAATGTAGTAAGTATTTATAGATTTATTGAAAATTGTATTATATATATGAATGTAAATATGTATACTAGTTGTATCAAATGCATGAGATTGACATTTCGCGTTCGAAACATGTCAAATTACACGTCGAACGCGCATGTCAATCTCATACATTGATTATTATTATTTTCTATTCTATTCCATTAACGTAAAAGCCAATCGTCTACGGGCCCTGGAGTGTAAACACGTTTGGAGTATAACTGTAACAAAAACATAATTCAGGAAAACATTGCGGTGTCGAATCATAAAGCGTTGTCGTAAGTTTGCCGGCAACGCATCTGCATGTCCTCGGATGTTGCAGATGTCCATGGGCGGTGGTAGTCACTTTCCATCAGGTGAGCCTCCTGCTCGTTTGCCCCCTCTAACATAAAAAAAAATGTGTTCGTCTTTAATGCGAAATAATATTTATATGCTGTTGTTTGTTCTTGAATCATTTAGACCTTGGAGCTAAAATATCAATATAAGATATAACGCACTGTCTTATTGTCTCCACTGATATCACAACGACCGGTTCTCTTTTCGCCCAGAGAATCTGAATTGCGAAGCAAAGGAGAAATGCTGCTAGCATTCTTGCCTCCATTCCACGCGGTCATTATTTATGAAGTTGCGATCTTTATTATCGCTCTATACATACCTGAGTTAACTAGTAAATAAATTAATCTTATTTAAATAAAATATGGTAATGATTTACTTGGTATAACTGTTATGAATGAAGCTTTAAACAACAACCAATTCTTATTAAACAAGAGTTCACAGGCCTGTCCATAAATCACCGTTAAACCAACATACTTCGAGTAGGAATCAACAAGCAATTATAGTGAATTTGCACGGTTCGATTTTATTTGACCAACATTTTACAAACAAAATAAACAATAAAGGGAATAGATGTCTAACTGTTATTAAAATATGTTTCTTGTCGCACTTGATCAAATAAAATCGAGTCACATTAATGCGGTATTATTTATTGTAGTTCGTTATTGTCACAGATTGAGGTTCGTTACCGAAATTGCTTATTTAAACCGGCATACCATCCACCTCTATCATTAATAGGAAGATTTATTACCCAACGTATTTATCCAGACTCACAGATTTGAATTTATGGATCTCGAATCGCAATTACGACTACGAATGAGTTTCCTCTAAGGAAACTAGCGGAATGGCTGAGGTTATCTGAAAGATCATTAGTCAATTTCACTAACCCTTTGTATCTTGATGTGTTTTCATACAAATGAATCTTATTACACGTGGAGTATTTTAATAAAAAGGTCAAGTATGTGAGAATATTCTGATATTCTAATGATAATGTCTTTACTATTTGTCACTGTCTATCGATAATATCGTCCTAATCGATTTTTAGCCACCGCGGCTGTATTAAAAACAAACCAACAGTTTAGGATTTATAAATATAATAGTGTATATAAATATAATAGCAAAACACAGACGTACTTTTTATTTATTTAAACTCTCAGTCAAACGGAAAAATATCAGAGGTAAATTTTCAACTAAATGACTTGAGACTTAGCGCAACCAATGCTCAAATCTTTATTATGAATAATACAATATGAATATATGATTTTTATAAGTTTATGTTAAATTCGAGGTTAGCATAGATACTATGCAAACAATGTTATTAGGTTACGTGGCCGCAGTGGCCGCAACGTGCCTAGCGCCTTTTGAGATTATGCGCGGCCTGTATCCTGCACGGTATGAGCGTTGAGCGTGGTTCGTAATACAAAGGAAGCTTAGAAGATTCGGACGTGACGATGTTATTAATGCACCTCTATGGAGCTATCGATCAGCGGAGATGTTGTAGCGTCTCTCTTAAACTTAGATCAATGTTTTCCAGGTGTGCCAGAAATAACATCGCGTGTCTAAACAGTTAATACAAAATAACAGCACCGCAGCGGTTTTCATTATCATTTTAACACGGATCTGAAAGCTTTTGTCAGCCGTGAAATATTTTGAATGGGCCGTGACACCGTCCACTCGCTAATAGCACGTCTAATTACACACCCTACTTTTTGTACTAATTAAATTTGCAATGGTCAATAATGCCGTTCGTCGGAAAGTGTTTTGAATATGGACACATAATAGATTCATTTCTTGTATTTTGAAAATAAGCTGTCTATAATTGAAATTCAGTAAATAATCGACTAAAATCCCTCTTATTATATTTGTAAATGTATATTCTCGTAATGCAGGATAAAGCAAGATTCTCGGATACAAGTTGGCAAATACATCGGACGTGGGCACGTAATGGGGACCCGCTGCAGCTGTCGCCACCGCCATCGCGTGAGGACATCTCCACGCTTCCCGCCTCCGCTACCGCCGTCACCGTCACCTCTCCCCTTCGCAGCGATCAGAATGGCATCTATGACACCATCACGGTAAGCTGAGTTATAAATTAAACATATCACTCGTTAAATGTAAGGACGACATTTGTAGATGTTTCAAAGGTTACCTGATTAGATGCATATAAAATGAAGTGATCAAACCGGTACCTAGTCAATGCAATTCATCATTTTCTAACTGCGAATGTTGTTTATAAAAAATATTTAAATTAAACATTAATAACAGCTGATTGTAATTTATAACGCGTTTAATAAATTAATCTGATAGAAAACATTATATCTATAAGTTTATCTATTGTGATTAAATAAAATACGTCTTGTTTTCAAACTATATTATATGAACTTAAGTTCGAAGTTGTATAATTTAATATTTCCTAATATTATAGTCATTTGGGTGTTATTCATATATTACACTGCCTGGAGTGGGTACTTTATTTAAACTAATAAATGACTAGTCCCATTGATTGATGTTATAATAATTTGACTCTAGTGGGTGGGAAATTGAATAAAATGATCGGGTTCGTACGTCAGATCCCGTCACGCGCCGCGCAAACAGACGCCCCCCCCCCTCTCCACCTCCCGCTCCTCAATACAAACGCAGAAGCCGAGCTGCATTCAACTATAGATTTTGTACGAGGTGATTATAAATCATAAACCGCCGGACTCGGCTCAGGTGCACTCGCAACTTACCTATTCCTGTTGTTGAGCTAATGTACCTTTGTGCTAGAATGCTCGTAAAATGAGGGTTACTGCCCGGTGACCAGCTTGCTTTGTATAAAACCTTCAAAGCTAAGTCTCAAAGATTTAAACTTAACTGATTTTACTCAACGGAAACGTTTAATCTGTTCGTTAAATATTACATTTAAGCTCATAATTTATTCACACGCCCACGCGTTATTTCTAAAGGTCAGTTTTTACCGTTAGTTACATTTTTTTGATTTGTTTGTACACATGTTTGTTTTCTCACAGCACGGAAACAGTTCAACGGCATGCGAAAGACGCGCAATGATCGAAAACTAATTTTTTGTTTACTTTTTCGGATACTTTATTAAAATCATTTTTATAATTTACCGCTTTATTAAGCTCATGTCCTTGTCCCAAGGGTTGTCTGGAAGAAATCGCTCTCTTAGCGATAAGCCCGCCTTTGGTGCTACCGGAATGATAATTATATATATATATATTTTCTTTAACTGTGTGTACAATAAAGCATACATAAATAAATAAATAATTTACTTGAGATACAAAATTAAGGTCATATTTTCAACCTTGAATCTGATCACTTTTAAAATATAAGAAAAAACCTGTGTGAGACAAAATATTTAATGCCATTTGAAGTTTCTTTTTTTGGTCCAATACAATAAACAACTTATTAACATTAAAAAACTTTTTTACAAACATACAGACACAATAGATTAAAAACAAATCGTTTTCTATTTTGCTCTTTTGAATGTATTTTTGTAACTTCTAGGAATCTCAATTTAAAATTGAAATTGGTTGAGCTTGTAGAGGTTGTTTGTGCGCAAACTCGCGGGAACAAAATCTAGAACCTATTTAAATATGTCAATTCTACGAAAACCCCTTAGCGCTGGACTCGTTGTTGTTTTTTTTTTATAGTTCTATAACAAACTTACACAGCATAGGAATTCTTGTTACCTATGAAATGAATCAAAGCAATGTTTTCAAAAATTTCCTATAAATTTCGTTCGATTAGGATCAGCGGATAGGAAAATAGATTTGCTAAAGGTCTTGAGCAAGCGGCTTTGAGGTTTTTATGTGTAAAATTATAATCTTTATAGTTCCTCTCGTGACTTTGGAAAATTAAAGGATCTGGAATCCTGCAATTATCGACTTAAATGTACATATATACGCAGACCAGGGGGGGTGGTATAGTCTCCAAGTCTTATTAGAGAAAGTGTGCTGCTACTTTATCAATCTTTTAACTAAAACAGCATAATAGAATTAATCAGCCAAGTGTTCACTTCTGAGAATGTGAAATATTATGTACAACATGAATAAGATGTCATGTCGCTTGTGAAAAGTATTAATTGTTTGTGGTTGAACAACTGATAACTGGGCACCTTTGTCATAATAGGGTATGAATTTACGCATGGAATAGGAATTTACATATTGTAGTCATATTTACTACATACATATGAATATACTCATACAATTTTTGGATTTTTTTAATAATACATTAACGGCCGAATACTGACACGTCACATAAATATTAAATGAAACTTAATTATTTGAGACGTCGTCTATTTAAAATTTCGCAAACTAATTAAGAAGCTTTTCAATGTTAAGTAACGTTTAACTTTTCAGTATTCGACCGTAAAGGCCCTTAATATATAACAATAAATATTGAAAATAGCTACTGTACAAATCACGACCGCTGATCTTTATTATATATATTTCCCTCTATATATTATAAGGCTTTTAACCTCTCACAATATATAGCAATAAATAAAAAAAATGTCTTGTCGTATAACAATTTCCGGGCAGAAAAGAATGGCGATACGCCCTCGTCCGGTTGTAATGGGGTAATTGTGACTATCAGTATTGATAGTCGATCAGAATCAGAACTCTTTCGCGCTAATGCGTCGATTAGCGCGTCTATTCATAACTGTTCGACCTTATAATGGACTGCAAAGTGGAAACACACTTACGGCTACACGCTATATTACCTATTTACCTGTGTACATCATTCGTGGTTACGTCTGTGGTTACAGGTATAATCTATATAAATAAAATGATAGAGGTCTGCAGTTGTGCGCGCATCACGGAAAAACTACAGGATAGATTTCAATGACACTTTCTGAATTTTATTTCTTAGACTCTTGGCCCTTATCAAAAAAAATAATGTTGCGATATCTTCATTTAATAAAAAGTTATTAAAGTTTCATTTCATGTATGTTTAAACAAAATATATTTTTGCTCATTTATTTATTTATTTATTATATGTTGCACACACTACAAAAACATAACAAATACAAAAAACAAGTTATAAATAATATAGTATGCAAAGGCGGACTTATCACTAACAGTGATCTCTTCCAGGCAACCTCTATAATAAAAACACATTTTGTTGTTAGCCAGGAGAATTGATCGGGCATAGTGTGCGAACAATTTATACATAAAATTTATTATATATTTATAAACTAATTCTTATTTTGTCATTTTTACGGTAAACTAAAAGCGACAATACTTGACAGGGAATAAAAAACCAGTTTAGCAACACTCGCAAAAACTTATTGTTAATTTTGCCTCACATTACATAAAACATAATAAACTTTTTTATTACATCATAGGATATTAATAAATTCCAAATCTTTTCTAAATAGTATGTCTTACTACAACCTAATTCTTAATTTAGGCATTTAGTCATGCCCACATTTTAAGCGAAATGTAATTGTTTCATAGCTATTAAATAACGGGCTAAAGGATTTATTTGAGTAAATTTTCCTTTCAACCATAACGCAAGCAAAAGCTACACCGTCCAATAAATAACGGGCAATTTCTTTGAGAAACAAAATTAAATCTCGTAGAAAATCACACGGATTTCATGAATAAAAGATGCGTTCGACGAAAAGGTTGTACGCAGATGAGACTCTGTTTTAGCTTCTGAAGTCGTGAATGAATAATTTAGGATATTGCCGTCTCGTTACCGAATGAGATTATATTTACTTTTTAAGTATCACTCTCTTTTTATTTATCACATTGTTGTTTTTAGATTATTTTGAATGCAGGCGAACATTCCACCTGCTCGATTTATCTCACATCTTCATTACATCGCTAACCACATAATATAAGACTTTATGCTTATGTCCTCTGTGTGCGTAATGGCTTATTCACTTATTTATTTCAATCTGAAATACAGATTACTTGGTGGTAGAGCTTTGTGCAAGCTCGTCTGGGTAGGTACCACCCACTCATCAGATATTCTACCACAAAACAGCAGTACTTGTTATTGCTGTGTTCCGGTTTGAAGGGTGAGTGAGCCAGTGTAATTACAGGCACAAGGGACATAACATCGTAGTTCCCAAGGTTGGTGGCGCATTGGCGATGTAAGAGATGGTTAACAGCTGTTACAACGCGAATGTCTATGGACGTTGGTGACCACTTATCATCAGGTGGCCCATAAGCTCGTCCGCCTTCCTATGCAATAAAAAAAAAAATGATATTTATTTTTTGCCTGATGGTAGAAGTGATGGTAAGGTGGTGTTATACGGGACCCACAGTTTGTGTTGTTATAATATTAAAAATTAAAACATTTTCGTTGTGTTGGTAATTTCTTAACATTCGATAAAACCGCATCTTGTATGTTCGTTTATAAATTACGTAATTTGCTTGTATATTCTGGGGAATGAATACAGCTAATGCGAGTGTTTTGAATTTAAATCGCTTCCAAGGTTTGCTACAATACAAGGTTGAAATTATTCATGTAATATGGATTTAGAAATAGGAGTGATCTCATTCGATACCAATAAATGAATTGCTATACATACATGATACATTGTTTAAAGACACATATGTTTGTTCAATTTTACTTATAAATATAATAATAGGCGGCATAAAAAAAGTTTTTTTTTAATAATTACATTAATGTAGGCAAAGACGAGAATCTCGTTTCCAGTTTGTTCATGTTCATGCGAGTCGTAAAAATGCGAGCTAATCGTTAAACATGAGCAGCCACAGATAATAAGTAGCAATACACTATAATTACAAAATGTAAATAACGTTAGTATACTTGTATAAATATATATACAGTATGCATAAGGGACGTATTTTGTTTTAAGCACATGATATTAGGATGATGTTCGGTGGTGGTAGAGCTTTGTGCAAGCTCGTCTGGGTAAGTACCACCCACTCATTAGATATTCTACCGCAAAATGGTAGTACTTTGTATTGTCGTGTTCCGGTTTGAAGGGTGTGAACCAGTGTAATTACAGGTACAAGGGTATATCGGAGTTTCCAAGGTTGGTGGCGCATTGGCGATGTACGCGATGGTTATACTATTTTGCAATGCCATTGTGCGTGGGCGTTGGTGACCACTTACCATCAGGTGGCCCATATGCTCGTCCGCCTTACCTATACAATAAAAATAAAAAAAATGTACGAATTCCATTTTCAAAGATTTTTTTTGGATGGAACGCTTGAGCAACTTATTCCATTATTTGGATGCAGTCGCGAGACGGGGGACCACCCTTTTGAGATATCTATCGCATTAGGTGTCGGTGTCACCATCGCATCGGTCCGGTGTTGTCGCCGTAAATATAATTCGACGTTTAGACAATGGACATGGCGCCGCCCCTTCACTCAGATCTACAGATAAAGCCTTCTCGCTTGTATTCAAATCTTTTTGAATAAACAAACTGCTTCTACAGAAGTAACACGATATTATGATGTCGGTGTTTCTAATTAGGTCAGTTTCACGAAACATAAACACAAATATGTATCAACGTCTCGATCCCGGAAATATTTGGACTTTTATGCCATTCAATTAACTTTAATTTAATCATAAAAGAAAGCAAATAATATATATCATATCCAAATAATAATATATGTTTACATTTATGTAGTAAATAATCTGTTATTAGCAAAACTATAGGTTACCTACACTTTTTCTTTCTTTTGTATATTTTGAACCAAATATTCTTCGTTCAACTTAATGAACTAAACTAACTTAAAGATTCAGACATCATGTCTGCCTTTGCATATGTATCCAAATAGGTAAATAAAAAATATATAAGATGCAAATGAGAATTGAAACAATTAAATTGTAAGGAATAAAACTAGATAATTATATTTATTATCACTATTTAACTTTTGTAATTGTTAAAGTAAGTAAAATTTATTTAATATTATTTATATTAATGTCAAAAACATTTTGATGACGTTATTTATACATATTGAAATCACTCTTTCTTATATTTTTACACTTTACAGACATAAGATATTTTCGTGTCTAAAAATATTTTTATTTAAAATCCATCTTAATTCATTTAAAGATTTTATAATATTAATTCGTCTATTCGTTATGGATTGATGGAAGTGTGATTAAAATAAATTGCTTTTGACTGTAAACGGCCATCAAAGATACCGCGTTGTGTGTCTGAGTTTGAGATAGACGATGCTTTGGTATCGCAAACCTTTCTCACGATACTCGGTGCGATATCGGGCCCTAAGGCATATTTCATTCGTAGATTTCTTAGAACACTAGCTAGAATGTAGATTTATCAATGTGATTTTTATGTTTTACCTACTAAACTACATAATATACCAACACGGTATCTAACGTATGATAAATCAATTGAAAAGGGTATGTAGTTTGTTGTTATAACAAAAAGATTATTTATACGTTACATAGATAATAAATACATGTGTATAAATAATTATTTATAAATAATTTTTCAAATATTAAAATACTATTTCGTTTAACAAACGATAGATTAGCAAATAGTTGCCAGTATAAAATATATTTTTGTGATTAAGTTATAAATATTTTTTTGATGATGTAACAACTTCTAATTTCGTTGAATTTTACAAAACTGTTAAAAAAACTTTAAACATGATTGATTCATAAGAAACAGATGGCGTGAAAATGTTTAAGTTCGGATATCTCTTATGTAAATGCGTAATCTTTCTATAAATATTTAGATGCTGAGGTGAGGCCGCCGTAACGCTTTTGATGTATTTTACATAAAAGTATACCTGTTTGTATTTCTTGCTTAGTTTTTTTTTACTGTAGTCAGAAATGTTAAAGGTTTAAAACTTTGCCAAGACATTATGAGATTATACATGACAAATAAACATACTAATGTGTTTAGGAATAACAACTATATTTAAAAAACAATTGCAAATATTTATTAGGATAAGTTTTTTAACATTGTAAAAACTTCTAACGCATAAATGATTTGTACTAGTTACAATAGAAATTACATTTGACATAGTTGTGTGATTGTGGTGATAAATATTTTGTATTATTATATAAATAAATAAGCCTAAATTCAGTTGTAAATTTTTTGTCACACTATTAAAATTTTGAGTGAAAGCATTATACAGTTCGTTAACCGTTGCGCTAAAAATGGAATGAAATTCCGAAGGGCTTAGAGCGAAATTAATCGTAGGAGATAAGTGATTGGCATGCACGAATTGGCCCTTAGCGGCAAGACAGGTGTCGTGATAGATTACTTGACTTATATTAAGATCAATTATTTCATACGTACAATCAAATATAATTATGTATAAAGAACAAATGATTTATAGTTAAATTTATAAATGTATTAAAATAAATTTCGTAAAACTTAAATTTCCATTTTATATGTATGGGTGAATTCGTGACTACGACGAGGCGTAACTGTTAAAGCGTCGGAAAAAAATATCGTTAACCGTTGCGCTAAAAATGGAATGAAATTCCGAAGGGCTTAGAGCGAAATTAATCGTAGGAGATAAGTGATTGGCATGCACGAATTGGCCCTTAGCGGCAAGACAGGTGTCGTGATAGATTACTTGACTTATATTAAGATCAATTATTTCATACGTACAATCAAATATAATTATGTATAAAGAACAAATGATTTATAGTTAAATTTATAAATGTATTAAAATAAATTTCGTAAAACTTAAATTTCCATTTTATATGTATGGGTGAATTCGTGACTACGACGAGGCGTAACTGTTAAAGCGTCGGAAAAAAATATAATAAGAACCTGAATTTAATGTATGAAATGGATATCATACATCGCGAAATATTCAGGTATACTTTAATATCGGTAATAATCTAAAGATAAATATTAACATTCCCTATAAATAATAATATACCTAGTTGATTATTTCAACCATACTGTGTCTCATTGTTAAATAAAGTTGACGATACAATTATTATAATAAAAAAGAAGCTTATTACCATGGGTGTCGCCCGGTAGTTACAGGAGCGACCTGTTGACATGGCCCACCATGGGAATCAGGCGCCTTACCCAAAAAATAAGATCATAAAATAACCCATTATAATTTTACAAAAAATATTTGAAAGATATCCCAAACATTTCACTACTATGAATTTTTAATTATACCATACCTAATTCATACGTTATTGAATTTCGTAACAGACCGTCGGTGTTCCAATTTAGGACACGTATGTAGGTACATATTTTTAAAATAACTTCGGCATCTGCACCTATGTGTCAGCGGCAACGACGTGTGTTAACTGCAGGCAACACGTTCGAGCTATTAACGCAAGATTAATATATTAATTCTTCATCGCAGTCGATTAAGTAATCCGGGAAGACTATATTTTTATAAAGTACAGCCGGCTTGGTTACAGCGTAATACCTTGCTCACCTCAGAACGGTGCGTGGTTTGTTTACGGAAGCATGTAGTATCGTCCGCGCTGACCGGCCTCGCTTCGCTGCGCGCCGGTTATACCAAAGTTATGAATGAACTGAAGCGTAATTACGTAATAAGTGGTGTAAGAACTCTCTTTGCACAATACATAAATACAATTTTATATTCAATATAACTCATTGGTATAAAAAAAGCTTGCGATTTTATAAAAAAAATAGTCAATATTCTGCAGTGGTTCGGTGAACCGAGACTGTGAGTTCAAACCAAGTTGTTGTTGGGTTGGCAAGTAAAATGAATTTGCATTAAACACTACTATAAATATTATTTATTTATTCAAGTACTAAGTTAGTTAAAATAAATATATTTTACTGATGATTTTGCCCAAACCCGTTTAGGTACGTAGGTACCGGGCTCCTGGGTGGTCCTACCTACCTATCTAATTTTATCAATCACTCCACCGCAAAATAGCAAAACTTTAGTTTTAAAATGTCTGAGCCGTTGTAAATGCAAGCATGTCTAGTAAAACAGTTTGTTTCCCATATATGGCGGCGCGTTGGCGGAAGATTTGACGGAAATTATTTCTAACATTTCTAATGGGACGGAGTTGACCGGAGGTGACTACTTAGGTGGTATGAGGCCTTCCTATTATTATTATATTTTTTTTTATTGCATAGGAAGGCGGACGAGCATATGGGCCACCTGATGGTAAGTGGTCACCAACGCCCATAGACATTGGCGTTGTAAGAGCTGTTAACCATCTCTTACATCGCCAATGCGCCACCAACCTTGGGAACTAAGATGTTATGTCCCTTGTGCCTGTAATTACACTGGCTCACTCACCCTTCAAACCGGAACACAGCAATAACAAGTACTGCTGTTTTGCGATAGAATATCTGATGAGTGGGTGGTACCTACCCAGACGAGCTTGCACAAAGCTCTACCACCAAGTATTATATTATAAATATAAAAAAAAAAACAAACTAATAAATACTAGTTTACTTTGTACAAAACATTTAAAGATGCTGTTTAAATATAAATGTTTGTTATACATACTCTCATATTCATTGATATATTAATATAATATGTATGTTTATTTATTTGAAACATGTGCAAGTAAATCAGACTGCGACGATTAATGAATAAAAATAAAAGTGTTGGTAGCCCGGGCCCGGCTGCATTCCCGAGGCTGACTCGATTGGATTCGTTAGATTATGCCAATTACAGATTTCGTTCTTGAATTATAATGTTACTGCTTTTAATGAATTATAGACCGTGTACTCGGAACGAATGGCTTTTTAATGTGATTTTTTGCGATGTTTATTACGAATGAATTTGAAATCACTCAACGTCTACAAGTTGTTATACTCACTCGAAATGGTAAAGTATAAATCATCATGTTTCATTTCTTCTGTTTGCACTTCACCCGTCGAAGTATTCCCACGGATATTTATTAATAGAAATATGTCAAAATATTTGCTTATACACGCAAATCGATGCAGTGCTACTGAGCGAACCAATGTGGTATTAATAAATAAACAGTATGTGGCTAAATTTTAATAAATTAATCAAATCTAACCAATCACAAACTATATAAACAAAAACGTCACACTAATGATCGCCATAAAGCTAAGATGACAATAGAACCTTTAAATTGTTCATGATATCTACTAGACGATGGGTTTCAAGCGTACCTTTTTGTAAGACCTGAAATCTTTCGGTCTGTCCATTGACGACAACTACTGGTTATAGAATGAACCATCCATTTAATTTCGTTGAAATTGTATTCCCATAGGAATGCATTCGCAACAAACACTTAAAATTTCTTCGATATGGTATACACATATCTATCTACGTGTGTCGTAGTAGTGTTTTTTATAAAGGATTATAGTTTACATTCGTGCACCCTGACGTATCATTATATCAGGCGCATTGAGTGTGAGATGCGCGTTGCCTAGTAACGCGGCGTCGGGCTGGCGAGCGTCGAGACGCTGTGCGGCGCCAGTGCCTCTCTCGGCTCCGAACGCTGCAACGCCCTCGACGAAAATTCATTTTAAACTCACGTGCGATGTGATGACCTTACTTGCGTTTCATTCGATTAGTTTGTGACAGTTTTTGTTTTTTTATGATCTGTGATCGATTTTAGTGATTATGTGCTGTGAAAAAAAAAACAAACAACATATTTAAAAATATTAAGCAATTAAATAGTTATTCATAAAATTATGTTTTCTCATATATTAATGTTATATAAGATAAAGAATACCAGTGGTACAGATACATGATAAATGATAAGATAAGGTCTTTCTGATTGCGTTGAAAATTACCTACTGGCCTCTATAAGTATAAGACTTTAATTAATTATCTAAATATATTTTAGTTTTATATATCTCGATAACATTTATCAGATATTTTATTTCCGCGTTTCCTTAAATTCAAGTCTATTTAAGTACATTTTTATAATAGTTTTTATTAAGTAGAAACATTTTTAAAGAGTTTCAAAAGGAATAAATATTGAAAACATACCTGAGATGAAAAGAAAGACTAGTGCTTTCGCTGTCCGTTTGCACCATACGTGTGACGATCTTTTATTTAGATGAGCCCCACCCCATAGGTTATTCACCCCCTATCATTAGACACGCGTTTGTTACGAAGGTCAGGGTTATGACGGAAATAAAATTAAGCGTTCCATTTCCGAAACAAAAAACGGTTAATGTTTTTTTAAATCAATAAATTCAATACAAGTAATTACGTACTTTTTTAACTTTTACGCAAAATTAAATTATTCAATAACCAATACAATTATATTCTTAATTAGTTGTTATGTTTCTTAATGTTTTTATGTTTTTTTAATCTCTATTTTTTTGTTCAATAAATACTTTAAATAAAATAAAATATTAATAGGTAATAATTTAGCAATGTGCAGTTTGTGTTACATGTGGGATGCCGCAGTGCAGGAGCGCATGCCCCCGGGCGATACCCTGTAGGCCTGTGTGTGATATTTACTGTCTGGTTCGAACGAATCAACTTCGCTACCATCAGACAGAGTTTTATAACTATGGCTGAGCACTCAAATCACTACTTTATAATAAGTATATCTAAGCCTAAATTACAATTTATCGAGCGTACATAAATTTTATTATTGAAATAAAGATTATGAATGGATTATATTACATTAATATAAAAAAAATTATAGCTCAATACTAATTAAATAATGATGCTACTAAATATAAATAACAATTCGTCGGAAGCAATGTAACGCAAGGTGAAAATGCGACCACGAGCTCCAAACGCTCGCGAGGCAGAGGCCGCGCGCGCGCTACATCGCCTCGCGTTCGCGTTGTGGCGCGCAGCCTTTTACCTACAACGCGGACCCACCAGGGACCACCGGTCTATTAACAAACATCAGAAGAAAGCAATGGTGTGTGTTTCGTGAGTAGATACGTGTAAGGAGGTATTTGAGGGTACATAATGTTAAAAGCGCGTTTGTTATTACGATAGCGGTTTCCCCAACAACCCACTAGCGAAGTAATGTAAATACTATAATGAGACGGTCAAATTGAACATTACGTCTGATCGATTATTTTATACTTAACATTTAACGTCTAATTTTTGTTTGTTTGTAAAAGTATATTTATTTTATAAGGAATAAAACACATTAAACCAGTTCACAAATATCGGCGAAAATCTGAGATTGTGATTGATGTGAAATTTGCAATAAAACGAAAAGTGTAAGTGGCCCGCGGTGCCGGCGCGGCGCGGCGCGCTCCTCTGCGATCACCTCGGTGATTAGATAATGCCAATACCAAAGGAATCTCGACTGCAAGATATGTATCGGATTTTTCTGCTTCTGAGATTTACAATTACTTCGTATAAAATGTTCGCAGCCATAATAAAGTTATGAAATTTTATATGTCTCAAATAATTTTGTCATTCATTTGCCCCCATAATAGAAGCATATATACATTATTTATATTTTCGTATAATTTATCACTTCTTGATGCTATTTCAAAGATAACGAAAATCTCTGATCTACACATCATAAAAAAAAAGATTAAATGACTAAAATTATTCAAACAAAAATCATAGAAAAACATATTTAAAAGTCAAATGACGTAATTCGTGTTGAGTATCGTTAATGTAGCTAGCACCGGAACAGCATAATTAACTACGGAACCCTCCGTAAAAGCTGCAGTAATCACTTAAGCCACACCTATCTTGATGCCATCATTTATCAGCAACATTAAGGGTGATCCCTACATACGATCATATTATAAAAACTCGTAAGCTAAACTTGAACTTACACCAAATAAAAAAATTGATGTTACATTTATAAGCTTTATTGCACATAAGGTGGTCTTGATTCTTTGGCAAGCTGCTCAACTAAGATTATTTAAGCAAGTTACCTAGTTTTTTATTTATTTTTTATTGTATTGTGTGTTGGTAGGCGGACGAGCATTTGGGCCACCTGATGGTAAGTGGTCGCCACCAACGCTCAAAAACAATGGCATTGTAAGAAATGTTAGCCATACATCGCCAATGCTCCACCAACCTTGGGAACTAAGATGTTATGTCCCTTCTGCCAGTAACTACACTGCCTCATTCAACCTTCAAACCGGAACACAGCAGTACAATGTACTGCTGTTTTGTGGTAGAATATCTGATGAGTGGGGAAGGGTACCTACCCAGACTTGCAGCTTGTACAAAGCTCTACCATCGAGTAATTACTTAATAAATGAACATACGTACTATAATTAATATTTCATGTGTTATATTTTCATTGTTAAATCGAAAGTATAAATCAGTTAGGTACCGAATACCAAATACCGCTTCTGAATAAATTCAAAATTTCATCTATGAATGTCGAATAGCAATTTACTACATCTACTTAGTAGTAGTGGTAAATCTGGCTTTGTATAATCTCTGGTCTGGGTGTATACTCCCACTCATCATCTATTCTACTGCTAAATAGCTCCACATAGACACATCTACAAATTCACATAGTATTGTCGTGTTCAGGTTTGAAGGGTGAGTGAGCAGGCACAAGGGACATAACTTCTCGGTTTATAAGATTCTTCGCGCGTTGGCAATGTACGGAGTGGTTGAAATTTCTTATAGCAACTATATCTATCTACCTAATATATATCAAATGGATCTTCATTTAAAAATCCGTCTACCTATTAGGAAAGAATTAATGTGGATTTCATTTTCATTTAATAAGCTGTAATCATATATTTCGTAATAATCATACTTAAGTTTCCGTCCAGTAATTGCTTGTCTTGTTATAATTTCAAATGTTTGAATTGTTTATTTGAAGTGAAACCATTTTTTTGTTTTAGACTCGAGCGGTCAGCGCCCCAGCGCCTTCAGCTACGTCAGTTTTTGCGAGGGAACATGTATGTATTACCTATAATATTTTTAAACATAAATTTGGTTCCTTATACGCTTTTTACATGTTTTAGGACCACCAACCTTAGGAAATAAGATGTTATGTCCCTTGCCTGTTATTAAAATGGCTCACTCACCCTTAACACCGGAACACAACAATACATTTAGCGGTATAAAATCTGATGAGTGGGGTGGGTGGTAACCACCCAGACGAGCTTGCACGAAGCTCTACCACCGAGCTCTACCACCGAGTTCTTTTGTTAAAATAAAGCAAATAAAATCAGTACCTAGTAACATAACAACTATAGTGCACGTTTGGGTGGCTATTTGATTGTGTGACGTCATTTTTTTTATTTACTAAGGGAATTTAAAAAAAATGCATTTACATATTATGTACGTTTACATGAAAATTTAAAATATGAATTAGGAAATATTGACTTTAAGTGAGTGTGTTTTTGATGCTTTTGGTCAACAACACCCGTTCGAACCTATAGATTAGAATGAAGCGAGCTTCGTATCTTTGAAGTATTTTGTTTAGCAAAGTTTTTGAAAACATTACGTTATTTTCAATGTTTTTCTCGCCAACTACTTATTTGCAATATTTGTTTCATAGGAGTTTCAAATAAATTATAATCCGCTTGTAGACGTACAATAATTCATTCTCTGAGCAAAATAATCGGATTAACTGCATTACGGATAATTGTATAACGCAATGCATTTGCTCTGCGCCTACGCACACTTTGTGTCACTTTCACAAAATTATGTCGCGCCTACAACTTGCGCGTTTGATCTCACATAAACATACTTGTGTTAAACATGGAATTTCACTGTTGGCCTGTTAATATATATACTTATTATATAGCTAAGTATAATACTACGTTCGTAAAGATAAAATTATAGCGAAACGAGTGTTGTTTATCTCAACTCAACTTCAGACGAATAAAAATTTTTACATAGATCAATGTTACTAACCTTTTAACTTTATAATAATTTTGCGTTGCTCGCAGTTTCAAAAAAATTTGTTTAAGCAGTATTTTTCTGCTCCCATGGGTCGTTTGGTACATGGTTAATCGGACTGATAGATCTTGAGTTAAGAGCGTACAAACAAAAATCTCTTGGATTTATAATACGTATCCATAGATATTTACGTCTAGTAAGTATTGTTATTGTTCAATAAGTAATATGATGGAGAAATCTTTATAATAAGTAACTATATAATACAGTCTTCATGTTTGTTACTTGTTATTTTCAGAGTGGTGCTCGCTCAGTGAGTTACCCCGGTCCGGGCGGTCAGGGTGGTCCGGGCGGTCCTGGCTCCCGCCTGGATTTGTGTTATGTGGCGGAACGTATGCTCGCACTGCACCTGCCAGATAGAGATGCTCAAGCCGAAGCCCAGGCTGCTCACATGTTGAACAACAAACATGGTGAACATTACATGGTTAGTACCTACATCTGCTATTGGATAGATTGTGTGTCTTAATTGGTTTCGTTTCGATCTTAATGGGTTTGATAGCTTGGATTGCTTATGACTTAAAAACAGATTCATTTTCTAGTGTTAAATATATAATCGGAAATCTTGTACGCTGCGACGGAGGAAAGCTTCGTAAGAAAACTTGAATGTTTTGATCAAATTTTATGCCAAGGCGAGCATTTTACTACTTTTTTACTCTAATATTACATGGATCTTGCAGTTGTAACCGAAACTAGTAGATCACTTCAATGGAACTATACTGTATAATGTTTTATAATTTAAAAAAAAATTGGTTGCCTGTAAAGTCGGTATACGGGCGAAAGTTTTACGTGACAACGACTTTGAGTGGTAAAATAATTTTAATGTGAATATTCATTCGTATAGTAGGAAGAAGGATGAAATAATAGTAACAATTTAAAACATTTATTTATACAAAGAATTATATTTAAAACATTAATTTATACAAAGAATCTCGCACTGAATTTCACTTTTTATGTCTGTCTCTCTCGCTCTTAGGCGGGCTAACCATGCCCGAGTGGAAGGGACGCGTGCCTCTCACTCGCTCTCATTGTGAGCGCATAACGTGAGCGGAGCGTAACGCAGTTTCTTGAAGTGTCACCCAACAAACCAATTTATAAGACGTTGTCACGTCAAAATATATTCAATTTCAGGTATTTGAAGTGAGCGGCGCCGACAGTAGCGGCGATGGTCGCACGGCACGTAGCGTGTTCGGTCGTGCGCGGTCACTGGGCTGGGCAGGAGATCTGGCGCCGCCGCTGGAGCGTCTATGCGCCGCCTGCAAGCATATCGAAAGCTGGCTGGCAGCTCATCCGAAAAATGTTGCGATACTTCTAGCTTGGTTAGTAACTGTGCCTCAAAAGCAGTAACTTAAATATTCCTTCCTTCTTTTAATCAAATTAATTATCTGCTTACTTAATATAGTCTACAAATTATATTATTAATTAATTTTAAAACGAACTTTTAAGGGGTAACCGGGAGCGGCTAGGTGTACTAGTTGCAGCCTACATGCACTACTCTGCGATATGCGGTGCTCCGGAACACGCACTCGACCGCTATGCGATGCGACGATATCTCGACGACAGAGTCCCTGTTTTTCACCTGCCCTCCAACAAACGGTAAATAGAACGATTTAATCATTGGACTCATCTTCATTTTTTATGTAAATATTTAAATCAGATCTCTTATCCACGATAATTCTTACGCACTCAAAGTTTTGTGATAATTTCATTAATACAAATTTCAATCAATTTTTTTAGTTTTTTAGTCTAAAATCTAAATGTTGATACATTTTATGACAGCAAAGATTTCATAACCGTATGTTTATTTATGTGATTATACCTACAACCATCGAATGTGTATCATATACTTATGGCTTTAGAAATCTATAAAAAGAGTTAAGCTTGCTCAAACTCATCAGTATTCCGCTCCGCTTCTCTCGCCGTTCACCTAATGAGGCTGCTGTGCGAGCGTTACTTATAACTTATAATGTAGAGTACGACTATGTGCAGCCTTACTCGCAAATATTCCTAACTGACAACTATATATATTATGTATTATGATATGAACTAAGTGAACCGTTATAAAGTAGTATACATGTGATCTCGTCACACACTAACTGTAAATTCCTTAATTAAGCTGAAGCTTTTATATGATACAAGTTAAACTATACGAGATGATGAAAATCTTGAAAATAATAACATATAAGTTATTTGCTGATGATAAATCGATCCAGTATATATTTATATCATAGATTTTTGTTATTGTAACTTGTTAGTTATTATAGGAGATATTTATTATATATGGTAGGGATCATTCGTTTTTATCCAAATATCAGTAATAGTTTAGCATTTAACCCATCATAAAGTTTCAAGTTACGTTAAGTTGGCAACCGACGGTTATCACCGCCCTTACATTTTTAACCACACGCAATTTTCGTTTTTCGTCTGTCGAAAACAATTTTAACAAATTGAACGAAAATTGGCGTCGTAATTATAAGCTCCATAAAGTATTATTATAGTGAACGAGAAGGACTTAATTCCTCGACTCTTAATCGAATTTGTCGATTCGAGTATTTAATGACTTAAGTACCCTCAGTAAATAAGTATAATACGTTTCTGCCATTGAGAATTCGAATATCTTTTTCATAAATAGAAGAATTAAAAAAATACTGTTATTTTATGCACTTAACGTCGAATCGAATAAATTAAATTATGACGTCACAAATACAAATATCGCGCGTTTTGTAATCACGTATTATTTTGCACATGACACAGTATCGAAATACAATAAAAAAATACTAATAATATTATCATTAAAATATCTAAGTCTCTTGATAGTTAGTCCAAATACGTTTTCGTTCCAAGAGTTAGTAATTGTTTTCTGCTTGGTTCTAGATATATAGATACGTTTGCGGGCTTGCTGGCTGGTCAGATCCGAGTGAACGCGGCGCCACTGCAGCTGACCCACGTGAGCGTGGCGGGCTCACTCGCAGCGCCCACCACCCCTACTATCGCCTTCCTGAAGATATACGAGAACTATACCTGCGTCTACACATCAGGTGTGTATGTTCAAGCTCTTGGATTACTAATATATTGGTACCACTTTTCAAAATTGTCTTATTATTAGACGGACAAGTCAATTATTGTACGGACAGTAAATAAATATTAAAGACTTCTGCTATTCTATGTAAAAGCCTTATAAGTAAATATGTATTTGATAAGCTACAATTAAAATTACAATACGAAATTAAAATACTTAAACGATAATATATGTTAATAAATGTTTTTTACCCTAGGATTGTACATGGTCAACGGCGGTGGATGGACTGTAGGTGTAGGTCGGCTCGCGCTACGAGGTGACGTTCTGGTGCGCGCGTATCGGAGACCTGCGCATGCGCACACACACGCGCACAATCCCCAACGACACCTGGTCTTCGCCTGTCAGTTCCACACCTGCGCTGTTGCGGACCACACCCTCTCTTTTACTAAGCAACAACTTGACCACGCTGTGCACGGTAAATCTTTGGCACATGCCCTCCTTGCTTATTATCGACTAAATACACTTAATACGCACTCTTTAAAATTTTACCTTTAACATTCCTGTAGTTCTTAAGTGAGGAAATGCTGAATTACTACTAGTACACATACTTAGTATCAAGTTATATGTACCTTTTAGTCTAGATTAAAATTTTAATCTATAATAAAGTGTGGTAATTTACTGCATTTCAACACTTATAATATTCTTATTTGATCCTTGTAAATATATAACCCATATTACCGAGTAAAGATACCAATGTTATTTTATGATGCTGTTACACAATTGAAACAATCTTCAATACGAAATACCTCCATATGTTTCTCTCTCCAACCAGACCCGTCGTTTCCAAGCGACGGAGCGGTCGAGCTGGTGTTCGCTCGTGGCGGGTCGGGCGGCGCCACGCCTGCCCCCACCCCCGCGGCCCCGCTGCGTGCCGCGCCCGACGCACTCGCGCGCGCAGACTCGCTCGAGCATCTGCGACCACTGTCCACGATCACTGATGATGATCCAGGTAGGCACCCTTTACTTGATAAAGCTTTAAATAATTGGTAAAAACAAACCGATAACTTTGTTTTGGTCCTTTTGCTTAAAAGGCTTCGAGACACAGTCGTTTGGTTCCATTAATAGAGCGAAATATATTTTCTTTATAACAAATAATGTAAGCGCAATTATCTCAAAACACAGACTCTTATTGTGTCAGAAAATAAATTATTAAAATAAATAAATTCGATCAACAATACTACTAGATAATGCCTCACGAACAAAAACAATACTCAAATGTGGCACCATAAAATGAAGAAAACGATGTAAATCTTTAATAATTTTTAACCTAAACTATGCCTTGTTCTCGAGCAAAAAGTGCGGTTTAGATAATAGATATTCACTTACGATCTTACGCCATGAATGGCAAAAATACATGGGAAATGTACAATAACGGTTATTCCATATTCAACCTAATGTCCTTAGCAATAAGTTATGATTGGACCATACTATATTGCAATAACCTCACAAACGTCATTGTGTTCTTACTTTTCGGGCCGTTTTGAAGCCCTTACCGCTAATCTAGTACATTATTGATCGAAGAGGCAGACGAACAAAATAATAAATATTTTGAATTTTTCCTCCTTTTCTATAAAATAAGAAGTTTCATTTAACTTCAAACTTCATGTAAGTTAAGTCTTGCAACTAAATTTTAAACGACGACTGATTGAGCTGAAATTTAAGATACCTTTTTGTTATGGTGACAATTATATGCAGTACCTAAATCATATGCATACGCATACATTAAATTAGCTTTATATTTTAAATTATTTGAACTATGTATAATGTACGTATAATTCATAATGTTAATATCCATTATATTCAAATGTTAATGAACTTATTATATTTTTTTTTTATATAATTTGATTATTAGAACAAGAAAATTATAAAATATATTAATAATCATAGATTAAAATGATAAAAAGGCAAATAAAATATTTTATGTAGATTGATTGAATAAATAAATGTTTTTATTAAATGTCATGTTGTGATTGAAAATAATGTTGATGAAACTTTGAACTTGGGACGTTAGAGTAAAACATTTTACAGAAGAACTCTGGCCCGCGGTAGTTAACTTAAGTTTTATTAGCTTCACATCCGTTTTCTGTTTATTTTTGTTGTAGCCGAGTCGTTGAACGTATATCATAATATAGAGCCACATGTATGCAGTGATATAACGACTCACATTAATATATTTATAACATTACGTAATAATTTGTCACGGTGACTTTTCGGAATAAAAATATTAATTAACAATAAACAAACTATTAATTAAACCATATTGCAAATTGCTCTTACTATATGGAATACGATAACGACAGATGAATTGATAATCTTTATAATTCCTTCGTAAAAAGTCCATCGTAACTTTAAGAACAAATAGAAACAAGCTATTTCGTAGTGTTACTATCAACATTATATTTTCCTATACATCCGTATTGTTTGCTTTTCTTTAAGTTATTTTAAAACTTGTTAGCAATGAAATTAATGTTATTCAGAGAACTATTTGTAATCCTACTTTCCCCTCCAGTTAAGCGTAAAGCTCCTTTTAGGAGTGTGTACCATAATAGCCCCAAAGGGTCAGGATAGCTCCTTTCTTAACTTTCACATCGCGAACGCCTGCATCATTAAGCTATTGAGATTTTATAGAGGTTCATACAACACAACTTATATGACCACAAACTTAAAAACGATTTCATTACAATTTTATTCACTTCAACCATTTTATTTAACCAAGCAAACCAAATATAAATATGTATAAAATTATTAATAATTAAATTTTGCTAATAATAATTTGCAATATAAGTCGAACAAATCTATTTATAAGATACATAATTTCTTTTCATATCATACAGTTAGTTTACTTAATGATAATATTGTACCATCATATCCATCAAAGATTTCTTAATTACACAAAACCGGACACCGCAATGGCCCACATTTGTATGAGTGGAAATATATAGTGTCGACATGTCATTATAATAGTTGACAAAGCTGTTAGCGGTAGCGGTAGTGGCGTTGCAGGTGCGAAGCTATTTTAGTGATGTTCACAGCCGCGCCGCGCCGCCGCCGCCCGCCCAGTCTCACGCCGACACTAACCAGTGCGCCACGAATATTATCAGTTTCATAAATCCTCTTTTATCAGTGATAATATATTATCAACACAATGACATATATATAAATGAAAATGTAATGTAATACAAAATTTTGATATACCGTAATAAGTACATCTAAGTGAACGTTGCTGGATCAGCTGATCGACAGTTGTTTTTTTTTTATTATTAAATAAAGCCGGTAAGTAAAGCTCATGATTTAAAAACAAATATTCTATACAATTATATTGTGAAGTTTAACTTCAGTGAATCACAGAAATGTCGATGGAAATAGCGACTTGAATTTGAATTCTCAAACAATTGTTAGTAGCACATTATGTCAAAAATAAACGAGCTGAACTAGCGTAACAGTTGAAAGACGTAACGAAATTAGTTACATTATACAATGGTTACTTTCAATGGTCACAGCTATGGTGAACGGATTTTATTATGGGAGTGTTCAATGGGGCTACACTATCACGACGCGTGCGCCTAATTGATTACCGTGGCGGATAGTTGATTGATGTCCATTCTCCCATCTAAGATGAGAGTTTATTTGATTTTATTTCGACACAATCAAATATCGAAAAACCCGCGTGAACGAGGTCACTTAACACTGATTAACTTAATCTACTAATATAAATTATTTGCTTAAACATAATATGGTTTATTTCTGTTTCAAAAACTTGATATATAACAAACAAAAAAATATTTGATTTCCAATATATTTTTTTTATAGATTTCAAATTTTTAAATAAAATAAGTTTTAGTTAATTAGATGAGCATTTGTTTCTTGTAGTATAATTAAAATATATTTA
Organism: Nymphalis c-album; assembly: GCA_963151315.1. Lineage (NCBI taxonomy): Eukaryota > Metazoa > Arthropoda > Insecta > Lepidoptera > Nymphalidae > Nymphalis > Nymphalis c-album. The sequence goes on along the minus strand of OY720590.1, from coordinate 7,048,402 downwards.
TATACCATTACGAAATACATGTATTGATATACATCTTATGTTTTTTTACATACTTAGTATACATATAAGTATTATAAGAGACCTGTACGGATTAGTTCATCCAATCGATTGAATACTTATTAGCGGAGACGCAAACCTGTTATGCATAATAATTAGTTTTTCTTACGTAGTATAATAATAATAATAATAATAAACAGCTTTATTGCACACAGAAAATAAACAAAATACAAGAAAAAAGCTTAAAATCAAAAACACTACAAAAGTATGCAAAGGGCGGCCTTATCACTAAGTAGTGATCTCTTCCAGGCAACCCTACTGAAAGAGACTTACAAGAGAAAACATAGTGGGCTAGTGCATTAACAAATTAAAAATAAATATACATACACACAAAATACAATAGGCAATACAACAGATAGGTGCGAGCATACTTAGCTGCTAGTAGTGAAAGGGTTAGAGGAGGTTTAATTTATTGAGAGGTAATGCAATTTAACACGGGTTTTGAATACCTGAAGTGATGGAGACTGACGGACTTGAGTTGGTAGTGCATTCCACAATCTAACCGCCTTTGCCGTGAACGAATTCATGTAGGAATGGGAGTTACAGGAAGGTACGCTTAATTTATTATCACTCTGAGAGCGAAGATTAAGGTGAAGAGCAAGGTTACCAAGGAAGGAAAAACGTTCTTTCAAATAGGACGGGGAGGAAGGATGAAATAGTGTGGAATAAAGGAGCGAAAGGACGTGTAAGTTGCGGCGATGCTTTACTCGGAGCCATCCGAGTTCAGATCGATACTGGGATACGTGATCGTATTTTTTGAGTCCAAAAATAAAACGGATGCATAGGTTCTGTAGTCGTTCCAGTTTATGAATCAGCTCCTCCGTTAAATCAGGATAACAGGAGTCCGCGTAGTCCAAAATTGGAAGGAGAAGAGTATTGGCAAGTGTTATTTTGGTTTTAATAGGTAAGAAATTTTTCCATCTTTTTAAAGAGTGAATTGTTGAAAAAATTTTGCGGCTTATTTCAGCTACGTGAGGTCGCCACGAAAGAGATCTATCCATAATGACGCCTAGATTTTTAACAGCGTCGCTGTAAGGTAAAACCGAGTCGTTGAAAACAACATCCGGTAGGCCAGCGTAGTCAATTTTGGATAGCTGTTTAGTAGTATATTACTGACTAACAAATTGTGATGTTTTGTAAATAGTATTTGTGTAAATGTCATCGCAATTAATTTTCAGTATAATATATAAATTTAAGTAGTATACCTATAATATATCGTTCATGTATTCTCAGTTTTTTTTGTTGATGATGTAAAGAAGTTTTTCTTTTTCAATACTTATATATTTTTTGCGTTTTCTATTGCTTCAGTAACTATTATCTATCTCTATCTATCTATGTATCTATCTATCTATCTATTATTATCGTCATATCTTCTCAGCATAAAGGTTGACAGAGTATGACGGTCCCTCGTTTGTACCATCCAATGGTTTGTATAATATACTAAAGTTAAATAAGTAACAGTTTGAGATGTGTCAGTGTTGGGCTTATGCAGTAGGTTTTTCTTCTAAAGTTGGTTTTGATCTTATTGAGAAACTGTATCACTGCAAGGTTATAAGTTTGGCAGTATTTCATCCGTCGCCGTATAGTTTTACCGCCAATCACGAGGTGAGTATAAACACATAAAGCTCAGCTCTGTTGGCCTGGACTGTCATTCGTGATCTTAATTTAAGATTCGCTGTTTAAATCCTATTAATATACTGCAAATGTTATATAATTTTTGACAAGCGAATTTTATGCTTCAAATTTTAAATGTGAAGAAAATACGGATATTGCATTAGTATTCTTCGTTTTTAAACAAACAGTCATCTTCTATTTTATTTTAAAAAAAAATCAGAAATTATACATCGTATATACGAAGGCATAGGAAATAACACAATTGAAACAATGAACGTTACAAATCAATACAGAAAACGCGTTTTCAACGGATAGTAAAAGCTAGCGAAACACGATTAATATAACGACAACTACATTTTTCATTGAAGCTCAGAGGCTCACACTAACCTAGCAGTCATTAATTCCAGTGCATTACTTGTGCACGCGTCGTGAGAGCCGATTATAACATGTGTGTCATGAAGCGGCTTTCGTTTTCAATTAATTATAGTTTATTATTAAATTGAAATTAATCTTTATCTCGAATAGGTACTTTCATTCATATTCAGTTCGCAGAACCGGTTCAATGATTGATATAAGCAATGACTGTCCTAGAAACAGGTGAGCGAAACATTGATAATAAGGATTGTTAACTATATTTACAATTTTAGATATTGTATTCGTACTCGAAACGTTTTGTTTTGGTGTTTTTGTCTCTAAAGTTTATTTATTAAATGTATAATAAAATATTATATATATTTACAGTGTAATGAAATGTTAGTAACTTTAATGGTAAAGTTACAACGAACGCAGTTAACCTAACCAGTTGTCAATTTAGCAAAACTCTAATTGTCCCGCCTTCTGTTATTATGGTTACAACATAGTGCTATATATATGCTCAATGAAACATTATATTTGAAAATCGAATACAATTTTGTTATATTAACAGAAATTTATTCAAATATAAATTGAAATTTTAATAACGTTTAGGTAATAAATTTGTATTTGTAACCTTATTATAAGATCATTATCCACTAAAAGCCATGTTATTACATTTGAAGTCGTAAATTTGTAGAAAATTATCATAAACTTGAATATTACGTTATCCATTACAAAAATCTTGAAATGGAGGACCATACATTTTGAAGATGTGATAAAAATGAATATTTTGCAAAAGGAAGACACGTGAACCGGTTACGAATTCGAAGTTCGACCGTCGGACATAAAGAGTGGTTTTGGGATAACGTTGAGTAATAATGCAGAGCTTAGAGTTTCGTAGAAACACAAGGTGGAGCGGCCCGATGACATCATTGGAAGCCGTCACGAACGCACGCTCACCTTCGCGCAGATTACGGTCTAACCACGGAATTTTGTTCAAATCGTTAATGCCCATTACAATGTAGAGCCCAACGCCACATAACACTTCGCCGAAAGATGTGTGATACGTTCACAGTTTGTACAGGTGCGCTCCACGACTTTGTTTACTGACTATCCGCTGGAGTAAAGATACCACGAGAACCAAGTTTCAACGTTTTGTCGTCCAATCTGTATGTGTATTCCACTTGCATTACATTAGCGAAATTATGTATATGTTATAAAAATAATGTTTACCTTAAACGGGTGGAATAATGGAAGGAACCAGTTTGATTAAATAGTGGTTTTACTAAAGGAGGTTTATATGCTATATAACTTCACGCTACGATCCTAAGTAAGTAAGCAAGTTCAGCAATAACCATTAACATTAGCCACTCTGGCTAACAGTGTATGGACTATCTCATCAAATCTCAAAGCAACGTAGGACACAACTTGTATTTAATCTAAATATATATAATAATAATTTACTGTCTGTGACATATGAAACTACTGAAGCTACCGTCGTGAAAATTTGCATACGGGTTCTATTTACTTAGTAGGTTAGCACCAAGGATGCAATTTTAAAAGAAATAACCCCTCCTATTCTGATGAGAGAGAAGAAGAAAGAGCTATAGAAATAGGTAAAGCGAGCAAAGCCCCGGGTAAAGCGCTTGTATTTAAACATAAAACATGTTACACATCGTGCGTACACAGATAAACATTTAAAAAATGTTTCCTCAGGCCTTATACCGGTAGACGATAGTAGTGTCACATAGATTGATCTTTTATAAATACATTTCATGTCAAACGCGACCTTGTTTCGGATTTTGATATGTATGATACGAATACAATTCCTGACATACTGTCATATTAACGATATATTTAAAACTAGTAACTTGCCATTTTTGATTTCATTTTTAGAGTGATAGAGAAATAGAAGAATGATTATTTATTTTAAGGAAGACAGGCTACTTAATGGTAAGTGGTCACCGCCGCCCTTAGGAAATGGCAATGTAAGAAATATTAACCACTTCGCACATCGTCAATACCAACACTGTGAAACAAATTATGTCCCTTGTGCAAATTATTTAACTGGCTAACTCAACACACCGGAACATAACAATACTTATCGCTGTCTCGCGTGGTAGAATATATATGACGAGTGGGTGGTACCTACCCAGACGGGCTTGCATAAGGCTGCCACCAAGTAAAGTTGTCTTTAATACCCGTGTAATCAATAATCCCCAGAACAAGAGACATCCGAATATCATGGTCACGCTAATTTTCATTAGTTCTTCAACGTTCGTCATAAATTTATCATCGTGACCTTTGTCGGGTTCATCATTAATAACCGTAGACATGTTTTCGAGAGCTCAGCGGGAGATTTAAGAGAATATTTTATTAATTTGCAAAGACAATATTTTAAATACGCTGTGTATATCAGCATCTTGCTTACACTGCGTTGCTTAGAAACAAGTTTCTAAAAATTTACACTAGAACCAGTTGTATGAAATAGATTAATCCTAAATATATATAGATCATAAATTGTAATACTCGTTTACTAAGAACTAATTTATATTCTCGATTAAAAACAAATGTTAAATATTAATTTGCATATATTTTCGTAAAGTATTTATTTATTTATAGTTCATATTAAAAAATAGCAAATGGCGCGTAAGAATTGGCAGGTCAAGCGTCACACATCCTCTTCCTGCGTCGGCGCAGCGCTAGCGTTCATTTCGTAAGAGTAGCCCTCGCTTCACTGTTACCGTGTTATTTTTGTGAGGATCACAGAAATAACTGTATGTTCCCTATAAGATCTCGATGTTGACGGTCACAGTGACGTTGATAACTTTATGCTGATCGCGTTATTGACATCTTTATAATTAGATTCGTTTCGAAATTTGATTAGATTCCATCTTCAAATTAGAATATTTTCACGAATTCCAAGAAATCGAATATTATCTTGATACTTATCGTTGATTAAGACATACATACATTCATTGATACATACATTAATTAGTGTGAAGATGTCATTTGACCTCATTTATTTATTTCTTTAGAAACGTCGCTTAAAATATATGTAGATACATATATATATTTTTCCTATTTCCAGCATAATATTAGGATACAATAAAATCATATAGTATGTCCAATAAGTTGCAAATAAATAGAAGGCGTTTGTGCGTTATCTTGATTTTATCCCCTTACTTTTGTTCAATAACTAAGCTTCGTGATGTATATTGACAAACATAGAACTTGATTTCTCTAAATTAAAGGCGTCCCAGGAAATATATAGTTCTCATATGTCATTATAGTCGATTTATTTAACCCTAAAATTTATCATTCTTTCGGGTCTTTTTTGCCCCACGGACAAACACTGTCCGAATTAAAAACTACAAATTACTATTATACACCTAGTTCAAAGGGACTATATAAAAAAACCCACTATAAAAATTATTAAAACTATTTATTATTTTATTAAAACTAAACTACTGAGCACTTAGTATATTTTAAACAGTAGAGTACTGTATAGCGTACACATTCGTATCCTATAATCTGATCTTGAATATATTATAATAACAAAAAGGTACTTCTCGCAAAGGACATTTCCTTGTTAGGCGTAGTTGCCTTGAACCACAAACCTGTATGGAGTCTTCTATACAACTGTTTGTTATCAACAAGGCTCTACATAATTATGATTTACGCATAGATGTAAAACGTAAAAAATTAATAAAATATAAATTTTATTGTACGATGATATAATAATAACGAACGCGTCTTAGAGTTTTTAAAAAGATTTTATCACTAATATGAGTAATCCTTCTTAATACTTTTAATAGTAAGGTTAAGTATTAAAAGTTAATGCAAAAGGTAAAAATAACTTAATTAAAATTGTCTGAAGTCGGTGCCAAACTTGCGCGGCGAAGACGCGCCGATCATAGAAGCTCTACTTTTTTAAAGTCGGTTAAAACTAGCATTTGACAGCTTAGTCAGCGATTGCGATTACATAAAGATTTTTAGCATTAGGTTTATTTCACGTGTAAGAATAAATAGTATTTATTAATTAGCATTAAATAAGTTAGATGAAAACAAAGTTCGTCACGAAGTGATCATTACAATCTATTCAATGAATAAGAATGACTCTTTGTGACATTCCGTGAGACAACGGTGACGGCCGGGATATGGGTAACGGGAATCAAACACAGCCCTTTTAGGGATCTTGTCTGGCTACTCGACTACTTTTAACTACTGCTACTCAATGTTAGCAATAAACAGTTAATAAACAGCGCGTGGTCTTTCTACAAGTTGTAACATCCATTCAAATAAAATTGTTTATACTGTTATGCATTACGATCCGTCTAAATGTATTTTCATTATGTTTTTTTTTTTAATTTAAATTGAACCACAAAACTGAGTGCTTAACTTTGCAATACGGAGTTTACACTTTCATAATATTAGAAACTTTGGTGACAGGTGACAATAACGGCAGTGCAGAGGGCTCGGGCTCCGGTGGGGAAACGGGCGAGGGGGCGGAGGCTGCTCATACGTTCGGTCCTTTGGACGGGTCCATCTACGCGACAGTAGTACGCGCGAGCGGCGGACCATCCTCTCCGCTCAGCGCTTCAATGGATTCAGGCATATCGTCGGCGGGCCGGCGCGCCGCCCCCAGTCCGCCCGACGAGCTGGACGCGCTGCTGGGCGATATGCTTAGAACTGTGAGCGCTCTACCCGATCCGCCGCCAACGCCGGCTCCTCAGTCGCACGCCGACCGCGCTCCTGATATACCGTACCACGCGCGCGCTGACTCTGCGCCATTTACTTACGGAGCACCCGGTTTGCGGCCTGGCATGCTTCGCGCTTCTAATCGCCTCGCCAGCCCCGAGCTGGTACGTCGCGCTCTCGGCAGCGACCGGGGATATCGAGCTATCGAAGACGACGATGACGAGCGCACCGTCACTCCGGATCCTTCTCAACGGTCACCATTATCACCGCGCACCCTCCGCAAATTTACACACGATGACATCACAACTACGACAACTACAATCATCCCACCTCCGGCTTCACCCGTACGCAACGGAAAGTGAGTACAAATGTCGTATTTATTCATTTTGTTTACTAGCATAGTTTATAATATTTTATTTTGATATAAATATCGCATATTATTTTATTATTATAAACAGCTAAATATTTCGTTCTTAATTAAATTAAAGGCAGGACCTTTAATCCTGCAAATTAATATTTTCTATTATAATTCTCAATATTTGTGTAAATTAATTTTATGCAAATTGTGCAATTATAGAGAATTGCGGAAATGGATTACAATTAATGATTGCTTGCGAATATGTTTATAAAAACGTCATTATAAATCAATATTAAGATAATGTGAATTAGTGTAATCGAACCCAGATAGTAAATGAGTAGAGTATAATTAAAAGAAGGGGAATTTGGTGGGAGATATAAACATGTGTTCCTGTGTTGTGGGCGTGGAGGCCGCGCGCCCGCCGCCTACAACTGTTTACACTGTTACCTTACATCGATAGTTGTATTTTTAGATATCAATAGCATATTAACTAAATGTTTTCTCAAGGTCTTATTTATGAAGCAAATATATTATGAACCAATAAAAAATTATAGAGGCGAAATCATAATAACAAATTTGCATATATTATTACTAATAAATTGTATAGTCGTATAGATATCAGATATTTAGTATTACCTACAGATGGTATTTACGTCTTGACCAAATTAGGCGTTAGACTCGTGAGAACAAACAAAGGCAGATAGTGTTTCGTCCAGCTAAATTTCGACATACATGGTTATTCAGTCTGAGCAATAACATTGTGGACGCTTGGTTAATTTATTTAGTCGCGTTCCGCTCGACCCACTTCGCTGTCAATGAGGGTAATGAAATATCCCAATCATAACCAATCTCGGCTATTACGTCGCGGACCACTTGATCATTTTTATGTTCCTGTAATTGTATTACAAAGGACCTCGTTAGATTAATATGTATAGTACGATGTAACATATCGATCGACCATACTCAAGATTTGATATGATTAATTAATTTCGACCTACTACATAATTGAAACTTTTTCCATGTTATTTTAGCTGCAAAAAGACTTGCAAATTTTAAAATTTTTGGTTAAATAATTTTGTTCTTTGTACGTTTTTTTGTAAATATAAAACATACCAAACCATACTTATATTCGTTCATTTTCAATGTATTTTATTTGTATTCAAAATGTTTATCCTTCTCTGCTCTTTTAAAATGGATCCAGTTGATTTGTATCGAATACCAGATTGAATACAAAAATCGTATATATAGAGCCATATCGTCTTTTTATTACAAAAGCAATAAAGAACTACTTTACTTTACATATTATAGAAACCTGTTTAGCTGTCGCCAAAATGTATCGTTATCTTTGTAAACGTTATCTATATTGATTAAGTTTGACACAAACCTATATAAATCAGACCCGACGCACTAAATTTTTTCATGAACCAGATTTATCGGATACTAAAAATATATTTGAATAAGATTTGAATATTTATTTCGTAGTATTTCAGATGTTCATTAAAAGAATTAATACTTTGTTAACGTCCCATTGCTAGGTTACTCTTATCTTGAGGTGTAGTTTTGAAGCTTCAAAACTTCACCACTATTTCACTACACTATTCTTATGCGGGTAGGCTACAATTGTTGCAACATATACAGGTTTCCTTGCGTCTTTTTTTTCACCGCCGAGCAAAATATGAATTAAGAGCTGTGCTCCGCGGTTTCACAGGTGTATAATTAATAAAAATATAATGAATAAAAATCAGCCTAGAAGCTTCATCGATAAATGGACTATATAACACAGAAGTATTTTTTAAGTTCGAACCAGTATTTCCTGAGATTAGCCGGATCAAACAAACAAACTCTTCGGCTTTATATATCAGTATAGATAACAGATGAATAAAGCACATGAAAACTCGGTAGTCCTGGCCCGGTTTTGACCCCAAAATCTTCGCTTAAAAGTAACCGTATTCAGTAGCTGCCTCGAATCCAAATTTATTAAAATTGTGAAATAAATTCCTTAAAACCGTAGTGTATATCGATATATCTAATATATTATATATTTGAAAATTCTAAAATGATCGTTGTTAGCTCGTTGTTAGTTATAAGAAGTGGAAAACAAAGACGCGTATTGCGACCCCATTGCGGTAACAAGTAATAACAGTAATTTACTCGTCGTTCTTGTTGACATGCATGATTATAAACATTATATGCGATACATCTCAGCACTCCGCGGGCGGTCCTTTGTTTTCTTAGTAAGTTTATCGAAAATACCTTTCATAATAACAGCGGTTGTATTCTCTATAGATCATAAATCAGTAACGTTAAATAAAATGTGATGTTTAATAGTAATTATTACAACCACTTAAATTACTTCAAAAATGAGGGAGGTTCTAAATTTAGGTTTATTTTTTAATGTTATTTATCTTAGAACTACGTTATGAACCGACTTGGGTTTTTTTAAATTTTGTTTAAGACGGTACACTTACTATTTGGTACTAAATAAATTTGAAAAAATAAATATTAGTACTATTATTGATGATAAAAAAATAGGGGTGAACATTTTTATGATTTTTTTATATATGAGATAATTATTTTAATTGCATATGATACATATAACATACATAATTATATGATAACAATGTTTATAATATTATATATTTTATCTAAATTGGTTTTTCTTTAATTTATCTGTATCAAATTAAAATTGCTTATTTTAATAAGAATTATATGTTCTTATCGATACATATAAAAAATTCTGTCGGACAGACATATCAACGCACAGTCCAAAATACCCTCAGTATTTTGGGCAGGCACCACGTAAAGGAGAACGGCAGGTTCGTATGGGAGTTTCGTACCGCTGATAAAATTTCGCGTGGTGGGATATATTATGTTTTAATTGGTAGTTAATATGATAGAAAAGCCCTTTTTCAATTCTTAGATTTTTAAAAGTCAGGATGTAAAGATATTACCAGTTTTATTTTTAAGGTTATATAGTATTGAATCTATGTAGATTGTGGCAAATAGGTATGACGGCGGGAGACATTTAGACGAGAGTAACTACGAGTACGATGGTATGTCACTCTGGCGGAACGTCAAACGGACAGCTACCTATATATTGGTTGGACGTCATCGACGAATCGACGCTAAATTATAATAAAATTGTAATTGAATTGTAATCAAGATGAATATACCTAACGTTGTTATTAATATGCCGATAGGTACATAAATATTGTTTTACTGATAAATTATAATTACGTTCTAAGATTGTTTGTAGCTCGATCTTTATTATTATACTTACCATTAAGTTGGTAGATTGAGTTGAGGATCGTACCTACTCAGTGGGGTACATTAGGAGACACCTATGTCCAGCAGCGGACTGGAACAGTTTGATAATGATGAAGTTGTTAGGTTTCGAGTATAGGTAATAGAAACAATACTTTATTTTTGTAAGTACATTTATTTTATTGTGCTTATAATTAATTTATTCTTAATATTACTTCATATGAGTAGGTTATAGGTCGAGTACACCCTCAGGCGAGCATAACTTAATAATAATAATAAGTACCAAATAATGCTCATCACATGTGAGCAGCATTCCACTATTTTTAAACCTACAGTGCAGTTACACGAATTAATCAATTAAAGCACGTACGTCGTACACACACAGCACAGTATATAGCGTTCTTTCGCGAAACTACTATCAAGAAATAGAATACAATTCACTAAATGTTCAGATGCACTCACAAACCCTACATTCCAAAACAATAGCAAAAATTTGAACTGACAGATTTCCTTCCTTGTCAAATGTCAATCCTTAAGTACCTGTCAATAAATAATTGCCAGATAAGCAAATAAATATTGGTCCCGAAAATCATTTCTATTATTAAATCGTTAATTATTATTATTTTACGCAAGAATAATGCATTATTAGGTATAATATAAGTGTTTAAACATATCTAATGTAATTTTTATTTCGAAATAATTCATTAATATCGAATTAATGTTATTTTACATAGGGCAACTTCTAAAAAACCAAACTGCATTTAGTTTATTTATTTACTATACTTTTATTATACAAATCTTCTTATTGATATTATTCATTATTCCCATCTTCTAAAAATACTACACTCATGAAAATAAATGGCTTAGTTGCCGTAATAAGTGGTACAATTTTTATAACAAAACAAGAAAAAAAGTATGCGGTACGAAATTTGCCAGTCTCCTTTACATACGGGTTCCTTTTACACAGTAGATATAATTATAAAACTAATATTAGTATATTTTATGAAATGTCAGTCTGTCTGTATAAATAAAATGTCATTTAACTGAATAAAATATCATTTTAGATTTACTATAGACGACGTGATGATTTGAATCGTGTTCTAAGTTTGAAACAAAATACATGCACCAATTGTTCTATTTTCAAGACGTAGCCAATTCCGTTCGAAGAATGCACAGTATTATTGTTATCATTGGTTGTTATTCAATTAACGCCCACGGGATTTGAGCCACACGAACCCACGCAATGGTATCACCTGCGATACGTTTTTTATTATTAATAAACAGACTATTCATCAAATTACTAATAAAAAAACTCAAGGAACATTTAAAAGCTTGAAAATGTTATAAATAACGTGTCTTTATTGAACATATAAATATTACATGCATAAATAGTAGGTATATATGTATGTATTACTGTTCCGCAACATTGCAGCGACCAGCCGAAAACGGCTAAACTGGCTTGCGAATTATTTATGTGGCGCCTATTTGATCGATAAATCTAAAAGTTAATCAACTATTAAATATGTTAAAATAAATAGCTACGTTCAGAACCGTAGGCTCTAATTAAAATAGATTATGTCTTAGTTTAAACGAGATCCGGACGTGTAACCGTTATTAGTACACCATTAAAAGCAAGACATGTGTTACACATCTACTTTACGAATGTTATAATACATTTTTAGATAAATTTCGAACGTAGGTATAAACTTTTATTGCCGTCATTTGAATGTCGTATTGCATTATATTTTAGAATTTAATTAAAATTATTTAAACATTTATGTAAACAAGTTCTTCGTATTATAATATCGAATATGAAATAAACCGAGATCTATTATTTCATACGTCGCAGTAGTCAATGTAACTCGCAAGTGAGTGAAATTAAATCGCAATTTAGAATTGGTGCGGTTGTGGTGTGCGATTGCGTCGCCGCCGTGACCCAAACAAGTTGCTATTTCGAGATAAACGTCGCCATAAACGGCTTGTGCGATCATGCATTGACGCAGACCTCATAAACATAGTCCTCTACTTTCTAATAAACGCGGCTTTGTTAACTCTCTAATGCCATCAATCAATAATTTCTTAATAAAAAAGATATTACGTAATCTCCAACTAATTATGTATTAATTTATGTTGACAACTTCGGTGCCCACTTAAAAATAATGCATTAAATATTTCAAGGATTATAATGTTTTTTAAGTTAAGCAAAATATGTTTGGCTAAGATTACATCAATTTATTTATTGATTTTATGAGTTCAGTGTTATTTGATGATTCATTTTAAAAGATAGAGCAAACTCAATAAACAATTGTAATTGGTTTATAAAAAAAGTTGAAGGTCGATGAATTACTTATCGTTATTTATTTGAACAGATGGTTAAATGGCGACGCGGAATGGATTGAGCGCCCACCTAGCAGCGCTAGAAAACCCGAAAACGGCACATGGCGTTCTAACAGTACAGTGGGATGGCAGGACTTTAATACAATACGCAGGGAACCGAGGAGATCCGAGGGTAACAATGTCGAAGGAAACTCTGGCCTCACATGGCTACAGAGACAGCAACAGAAATTGAGAGAGAAAAAAGAAGCTAGGGAAAGGGTCGCTCGACTGCCGCTCGAGTGGGACGCGCCTTCCCGACATGTGCGCAGATCAGCTAGCCATCGGTATGAATATATATAACATTACTATATTTATCTGATTATAAACTTTTTATTATTTTTGTTATATATCCTTAAATGTTGAATTCTGTCAAATAGTGTGGATGGATATACAAGCGACACTACCGCGTTTGCTGATGACGACGATGACTTCAGCGTACCGCTGCATGTCAACACGCGCACTCCTCTCAGGACTGACAGTATAAGTCCACAGGCTCCTGACAGGTATTACAATATTTTTGTTTGTTTTTATTTGCAGCTAACCACAGGGGTTAGTTTCGGAGACTAGACAATTTTCCAGGATGTTTTAGTATGTTATTTTGTGCGGAACGCACGTATTATATCTGTCATTTCACTCATGTATTTCGTTGGGATGATGATGATGGCATGACTGTTTTTTTTTACAGTAGTGGAGTAGAATGGTCAATAAACTCCTATTTGTTCTCTTTGATAGAAGATGCGACATCACACAATTATAACTTATCAAACCTATTCCAAATGTTACATATGTAATGAAGAAGTGTTATTTTATCTTCAGAACCTCATCTAAGAAAATCATGTATGAAAAGATGACGTTGCGCGAGTGGAGCACGAGCAGCACCCCGACAAGCACACAAGCGCCTGGTCTACTGTCCCTAGCGGAGCCGAACAACAATGACACCATTGTAATTTTTATACCTATATTTCGATCACCGTCCTAAGTAACAAGCAGAAATGTGTTGCGGCCGCCGGAGCACATTGATAGCAATACGGCTTTCACAGAATATGTATACTCGTTGTTAGCATGATATGAAATTATACCTATTTATTTTATACTATACTATATGACATATTGTATATACAAAATTATTTTTAGAAAATAATTGTCGTTGGAATGCGCCTTCCATGTAACATAATTTTATATATGTTTTCTAGAGCCGCGAACGGTCGGAGAGCTGGTCTCGAAGCTCGTCACGCGCGGGCACGCCAGCGTTCCCCACACACCCGCGTACACCTTATCCGCCCACGCCCACGCCCTCTATTAGCGCACGACCGCCGAGATCGCCCACTGTCTCCAGGTTCAGTCTCCAATCATGATTATGACGATCATTATCAGTATTGATATACTTTATTTGAAATTAAAGCTTTGATATGACAAACTTTTTTTAACGAAAGTATATATTTTTTTATTGTTTTATTCTGATTTTGTTACATCGCTTTCTTTTTTAACCAAGTAAGTAATTGCAGGAAAGAGCGCGAAAGCAGCCCTGAGTCCGAATACCGAGTCTACAACGGCGTAGGCACCGCCAGCAGCGGCTCGCGGCGCTCCAGCGTGAGCGCGACCGAGCCGCAACACGTCGCGCCCGACCGCGTGCGCTTCGCGCGCGACACCAGCCACTACTGGTACAAGCCGAACATATCGAGGGATGACGGTGAGCATTGTCTATGTATTAAAAAGAGAACAACCTATACCAAAGAGTTTAGTTTACATCCATTAAATCAAAAAGTAAAACTTAAATATTATTGCTCGATATCTTGACTTTATCCCCGTGTCCACTCCAGCGGTGGCAGCTCTGCAGCAGCTAGAGGAGGGCGCGTTCATAGTGCGCGACTCGAACTCGTTCCCGGGCGCGTTCGGGCTGGCGGTGCGCGCGGGCGGCGCGGGCGGCGTGCGCCACTTCCTCGTGGAGCCCACGGCGCGCGGGGTGCGCCTGCGCGGCTGTCCCGACGAGCCCGTGTTCAGCTCGCTATCCGCTCTCGTCTACCAGCACACCGTCACACCGCTCGCGCTGCCCGTGCCGCTCAACTTACCCGAAAGGTGATTAGGAAATATCATTAATTAGTTACTATACAAATTTGAACTTCTTTAAGAAAGTCATCGTAAAACAATACTTTTACGGTCTACCAAAAAACTTGCTCAAAATGTCAAATACCATTCAACTTAATTGATATCTAATCGATGTAAATGTGGTTCGATGTCGGCAGAGACCCCTGGTCCGGCGGGAGCGCGAGTGCGGCGGCGCGCGCGCTGCTGGCGACGGGCGCGGCGTGCAACGTGCTGCTGCTGGGCTCCGAGAACACTGAAGCGCTCACGGGTCCCGCCGCCGTTAAAAGAGCTGTACAAAACATTCTCCAGAAAAAGGCACGTTACATTTTATCAATAAAATAATATTAGAATGTCTGTTTTTGGTGTCACTTTATCGAATTTAACTTTGAAAATTATGACAAAAATGTTTTAAATTAATTCTTATTTCTATGTTTTGCTCAGCAGACGGCGGGCCACGTCGTTCACTTCAAGGTGTTCGGCGGCGGCATAACGCTAACCGACGCCGCACGCAAGCTGTTCTTCCGCAGACACTACCCCGCCACCGGAGTCTCCTACGCGGGACTAGACCCTGACGAGCGCCGATACACCCATGTTGATAACGGGACACAATCAGAAAAGTACATAACTATTTTTTTTTTATATATGCATTAATTTATTTGATATTTTATCAAAATTTTGTGGTTTAATATGTGATAAGGGTTTCATGTTTAACATATATTCATAGTTATATAAAATAAATTGATAATAAAATATATGTTTTGCAAAATGTAGACGAAATATATTGATCGTCGTTAACTAGAACTCGAATGTTACGTGGAGCGAAAGCTCATTTGATTTAGTTCTTCATTAAGTTTTTTTTGTCGTATCTATAATTATTTAGAATGAAAGTGATCGATCTGATTTGCTGTTATAAGTTCTCAAACAAAATATATCTCCGCAGACGTATATTCGCGTTCGTGGCGCGCGCGTCGTCCGGCGCCGACAACCAGTGCCACGTGTTCGCGGAGCTCGAGCCGGAGCAGCCCGCCACCGCCATCGTCAACTTCGTTAACAAGGTCGGTACATAAGCTAAACTTCTCCACATTGAAAACATACTCTTCACATATAAAAATAGTACGCTCACACTGTAGTTTGAATTTTTATTCTCACCACATTCAAAGAAATTACAAAACGTAACAGCTTTTACTTGGTGGTAGATCTTTGTGCAAGCTCGTCTGGGTAGGTACCACCCACTCATCAGATATTCTACCGCAAAACAGCAGTACTTGTTATTGCTGTGTTCCGGTTTGAAGGGTGAGTGAGCCAGTGTAATTACAGGCACAAGGGACATAACATCTTAGTTCCCAAGGTTGGTGACGCATTGGCGATGTAAGAGATGGTTAACAGCTCTTACAACGCCAATGTCTATGGGCGTTGGTGACCACTTACCATCAGGTGGCCCATATGCTCGTCCGCCTTCCTATGCAATAAAAAAAAAAAAGCTTGTAAATATCTCACTGTTGGGTTCGGGCCTCCTCTCCTCTTGAGAGAGTTTGGCTTTCGCCTGTACGGTGCAACCAACCCTTTTTGGAGCACGCTGCTTCAATACGGGTTGGTTGATACATGACAGATTGTTATCTGACAAAAAGTTTTCCTCATGTTTTTTTTATTCAAATTGAGCACAAGAAGCCTTGGTTTGAACCCACATTCACTTAAGATACACGTGTTCTACATACTGAGCTATTTCGTCCAAAATATACTGTACTTTAACGATAATCATATTAACCTCTCTATTAAAAAAATATTTTACGAATGACACATGTAATGTTCATTTATACTCTGTTACAGGCTCTTCTCGGGAACTCGCAGAAGAGGGACATTATTTAATATGTTGAATGAATCGCAAACCCAAAACGAGGTAGATTTCTCGCCCCATCGTGAACCAACAATACTCACTTTTATGTGTCAAACACGAAGACAGATCACGATTATTATTCCACAAATAAAATCACAACAATGATTTTCTATTGTATTCCACTATCTATAAAATAATGTGTATTTAGTTTATGAAACAGGTTTTTATTGGTTTTTTATAAATTATTTTCAAAGATTATGTACGCTTCATATTCACCAAGTACGTCGTACTACTATAATTTTAATATAATAACAAATAAATATATATTATATTAATAATTTAGTATAGAAAGAAACTAACTAGTCTCATCATATAATTTAATATAGATTAGAGTCGTGCGTGCCTAACATTACTGTGTTAATGTTTATTATGATAATATGAGATATTCAGTCCATAGTAATTTAAATAAAATCAATTTTTGTTCAAGATATAGTTGAGAACAACCGTACATACGAACGGCTAGCTGCCTACAAGTACAACGAATTATCAAACGATATATAAGTACAATATTGTCTACATAATAACTTACGAAGCATAAATTATATTAAGTTCACGACGTAGCTTTTTAAAAAAGCTGACGCAGAAGTCCAAATAATTCCAACAAAATAATTTTAAGATGGAGACAACACAAGTAGAATAAAATTATATGCCTTATGATTTTGTTTTAGAGCTTCGATAAATTAAATTTGGTGGTAAATACAGTGAAATGCTATAAATAAAATGCCTTAACAGTGATCTAATAAGTTTAATAGATTAATTATATCTTATAAAATTTTAATGGTTAAATTGTACCCAGTTAATTTAACGTATATATCTATAAAGTATGTAATAAATGTTGTCAAATGTATTTATTGGTTATAATAAATCATTTAAAAATTATATTGGTGTTTCGTTTTGTGATTACCTGACACTTTTTTGTATTATTATTGAAATATATTATAAATAAAAACATTTCAAGTTTAAAATGATAGTAAAACAAAGTTATTAATACATTAAAAGTAATTATAATTTATTTCGCTTGGAGCTAATATATTAAATGAATTTAAAAAAAAAACCAGACAACAGGACAGGATGCCTATGTACTAGTATTTTAAATGAAACATAAAATTACTAAATATGATTATTTATTACAATTATTCTACATGAATTACGATGAAATATCATACCAGCCATAGACATTTCACAAGAACTTATACATTTTGCATAATTATAGTTTATTTATTTGTTATAATATTGTTTTTTTTTTCCTAGTCTTTTTTACGGTTTATCATATGTAGCTCCGTGTATTCGGTACGCGTGTGCCATCAGTCTTCTGAACGGCCGAATCTTAAATGTCCGTAGTCATCGAAGGAGTCGTCTGCTCGAACTGGACGATTCCGTATCAAGCCGTACTCTCTGTAAAAACGTCTCGGCTGTATGTCGTCTTCTTCTTCTGTAAGTGATAAGCCCCGAAGACGTGTCCCTTCGCAGCACCGCATTGATATTACTAGCGCAATGGTCAGTGCCAACGAGATTATTGTGATGAGCCGCATTTTGACGCGAATAATCTGTAAAGAGATGTGAAGATAAACTTTAGAGGCGGTAGAAATATTTGTAACCTATTTAAAATGTAAATTCTAACAAACTTAAAGTCTGCAAGCACCATTAAGGTTTCCAGTGTTTAATTCATGACTATAAATCATTTCATGGCCGGCGGCGCAAGAATACATCGTACTCTCCACCAACTCTCACTGGTAAAGATTCGTGGAATAAACTCCTTTATTTAGAAGTGGGGTACTAACTGTTACCGATAAGTTACAATTAAATTAAGAATAAACTTTTGTTTAATTTTAATAACTCGGCATTAAAGCTTTTATAAATTAAAGTCTCCGACACATTATACTAAACTTCGAAATTGACAAACATTGACTATTCAATTGTAGTAACGAAACAAAATTAACAAAAAGAAAACAAGAGTTCATAATATTTTTGCCATCTGTCATATCTGCGATCTGCGATAAATTATAAAGTTATAAGATTTACATGAATTAACGGATTATTTTCAAAAACACTAAAAGCGATAAACACTTAAAAAAATCGAAAAAGAATATGTTAGTTAGAAGAAATTGTGTTAATTAAAAATAATAATTGAGGCAATATCTCTTTTCTTTTGGTTTAAAAATAGTATCTAATGGCTCTTACCAGGTCGTGAAGCTGCCAACGAGATAAATGAGCTTCGGGAAGAATATCTATCATTTTTATACTGGCCGCAACATCGAAAACAACCCTCCCCTTTTTAATATTCTCGTCGCTGGCTTTTCTTGGCTGTAGTAATTGACATATTTCATTTATTATTTCAAACAGAATTGATCTTATTAGTGACGAAAAAATATTATTTTAAAAACAAAGGCTGACTTTATTGATGAGAAATTGTATTTGAAAAGAAATTTGAAGTGAGTTTTTATATATACCTTTATAAAACTAGCAACTTGCCCTGGCTTCACACAGTTAATATATTTGTTCAAATTCATATTCAAAAAATAAATTAGGAAATGGAATATTATTCAAAATAAGATTAAAATAAAAAAGGTGGTATGGTCGTTCAATTCCGGCCATCATCCTTTAAAGATCGAAGCTGCTATTTTCTCAGCCAAGCGGAAACACCCATTAATAAAACAATCACGACTACTCTTAAAACAATAAAAGGTTTTTTATTAACAATTGAATTAATAAAACATATTTAAAAAAAAAACGCAAAATAAAATATTTTAAAAATGTCAGGATGTATACATTTGGATCGTTGCTAATACTTAAATGATATAATGATAATACCTTGACACATAATTATTTCCCGCCATTTTTTTCCATGACAATCTATTAAAATAACTGTTAAATCTAAATGTTAATATAAGTGTTTTAGAAACAATGGGTGCGACTACAACAGAGTTTGAAACATTTGAACAGCAATTTATAGAATTAATTAGTGAATATCAGACACTTTCGGTATGGTTTTTTATTTCTTAAAAAAGCAATATGTAAGTTAGTATCTTATGTAATCAATTATAACACTGGTCTACAGTGGTTTTGTTGCCGTAGATATGAAAATGTTTTTGAGTCCATTTATGCACACAATTCATGAAACTCAATGATTTTGTTAGATTTGCTCAGATTTTTTTTAAATCTTTATTTTCATTTTACTTTACAAAAATCAAAAAACGAGAAATAAAATAACAGATATATTTATAATGTCAGTAATATTTTGAAATTAGGATAACATCGAAGTAGATAAAGAGGATAGTCGAAAATATATTTTATATTTCCATAAAACGCCTGTTATGAGCTTTTCTTTTATATTTTTTCAGGGAACAATCATTTTTCAAAGATCAGCAGTAATATGCTGAAAATCAAAATAGTCATAAAAAAAACATGAAAGTACGAGCACATTGAGAACTTTCATGAATATATTCGTAATCTGGGCATTTGAAAACGTAAAAATTTGCGATGATATCCAGGGCAACAAAAAAAAAACTTTTGTAGAGCTGTGTAATTGATAATCTGAAGCCCTCTGAAGGATCATTTTAAGCTCAAAGTACAATTACGTACTTAAAACAATATTATTCAAAAGTAGAAATAAAATCCGATATTTTTTCTTTTTTTATAAAAGGCTTCCGAAAAGCAGTTGCGTGCAGAACTTCGTAGAGAGGCAGCGCGTGCAGAGGAAGCAGAAGCTGCTCGAGATTCGGCAGAGCGGTCGGCGGCGGACACCCGCGCTACCGCCGCCGCCGCCACCGCCGGCGCCGCACAGGCCGCCAAGGCACTCGCAATAGCACAAGAAGAGCTGGTCGCTGTTAAAATGCAATTGGAATTTATTGTGAGTATTTAACGTGATAGCAGGTTAACTACCATTTTAATAATTTCTTAATTTTGTAAATCAAATAAATGCTTTTTAGATTAGATAAATAAATGACAACATATTAAATTACATAAATGCAACGCTCGATGTTTCTGTTTTTTAAAGGAAAATCAGCGCAAACTCTTTGAAGAGAAATGCACCGAGATGTCCGATAAAATAAGTTATCTTGAAAGGGAATTACAGCAATTACAACCTCTACAGTCCGCGCACGGCACCATACAACGTCAGTATATCGAATTACAGGGACGCATTCAAAACGCAACAGAAGAAGCGCGAAGGTTTCTAATGCAAAGATTTCAATACAATGTGAATGTTAAATTCTTTTTTTCCGTCTATAAACTCGGTTCATATAATCTAATTCAATAAGCGAGGTGTCAAAACTTGAAGTTGAACTTCGGAGAGTAGAGCGCTGCGCCGGCGCCGGCGCCGAGCTGCGCTCGCGCGCGCGACTCGCGGCCGCCGCGCACGCGCGCGAGCGCGCCCTCGCCGCCGACGAGCTGGCGCACACCGCGCGAGAGCTGCACTCTGCCAACGGTACTGAACATAGATTAAAACCGCCCGTTCTACTTGAAGATATAAATGTCATAATTTATTTTTATTAATATGAAATCATTGTATGTAACTAAAAACGATGTAATCGATTTTCAGCTGAAATAGCCCGCCTCAGAATTAAAGTAGCCGAGTTACAGCATCGATTATCCAATGAGTCCGTTAAGAAAATACATGATCCGGAATGTGAATCTTTAGTCGAAGCGCGGGCGGCTTTAGAAGCAGAGAGATCAGGATCGGCTAAGTTGGAAAGGGCCTTAGCGGCGGCTTTAGCTGATAATGCTGCTTTAGCATCTGAATTACATATAAAAGATAATGATTCAGTCGAAGAAAAAACTCCAATGCCAAATAACACTTCGTCTAATATATGTCCTATAGATATATTCCTAGCGGAATAAAAATAATTTAAAAATATATTTTCACTTTTCACAAGAAATGACAATAAAAATATACTAATTTATGTTTTATTTACCATAGGACCTTAAATTAAAAATAGAATCATTAATGACGTCATACAGGTTCATTTGTTTAATTATATAGCTCTATAGTTTTTACACTTTTTAATATATTACATAAGGTTTTAAATGTTAACTGCCAACAAAAATAATTATATTTTCGTTAATTTGCAAATACATATAATTAAGAGTAGAAATCTTGTGTCTGAACACTATTTTTTTTATCAAAAAACGAATATGCTCTATTTGAAACTGTAACAGCGCACTAAAAAGTGTATATTTTTGAAATATATCGTAACAATTGTAGCTGCAAACTTAATTTGTAGCTCAAAGCTTAAGACATTCAAAAAACTATTGTGGGAGAACCAGCTCACTAAATGTTCACCTTTTCGCAGTCGAAACGAGTTGCCAAATTAAGACATGGATGATTTAACCACATCTTTTAAGAATACGAATTGCATTTTGCTTATTAAATAATAATATATAATTCATAGTGTAAGAATATGTGCATGAGTACCGTTGAATATAACAGAAATAGGAACCGGTGGACGACCTATTGTACTGCATCATGCTGAAACCTGTTTCTAGAAATGCGCTTTGACCACGCCGAGCTATAAAACACTGCATAATTAAGGAACCTCTTATAACGTAAAAATCACAATTTGAGATAATAATCAAAATAATTTAATTTTTATTCAATATTCGTCAGTTACATAATGACTTACAATACAGATTTTCAATGGCTGATTCTCAAAAATGATTTTCATATTCCTTTATAATATCTTTATTGGAATGGGAAAATACATTGATAAGATTCATTTTTTTATTATAAAATGGAATGGAATGCATGGAAAACCCGCCGTATGTTTAAGCTTGTTAATTGATCAAGTATATTTATATAATAACAGAAAACGTAAATAAACTAGTCATTGTAAATATAAATATTGTTCTATTTAATCACTCATGCATATTTTAAATACTTAAAAAACTATTAGCATCGTTCGTTTTATTATACCTGTGTATCATATCTATATTGCACAGGAAACATCGTCCAATGTTATGTGGGCAGTATTTCCTCACTCGTTTTGGCCGCTGGAGGTAGAGTGGGTGCAATAAGCAAGTGACGCGGAGTTTTCGCAAGGCTTCGCGGCGCCCCACCTCGAGCCGAGCTGCGTAGGCGCCTCAACTGTGTATTGTGGTGTACGCAGTCAGTCATTCTTCGACATTGCGGGTCGTGAACACTTTGCGCGACGGTCCGACACAAACGCACAAATAATGTGCATCCGATAGAAACGATCTGTGATATATAGTGTTAAGTTACATGCAATAACTGAAAGTGAAAAGTTTTAATCGACCGTGATATCGTGGATATCTTAACGGCACTTAATATAAAGTGAGCATGTTGTTACGCTTTTGTTTTATAACATAAAAATCTTATGAACACCATCGTTGTATACTATTGACCATACGGTAGTGAAAGCGAAAAATTAAGAAAATATGAATTTACTTATCAATGTAACAGTTACGCGATCTGATACCGAACACATTGTATTGTTGTAGAGAAAGTTCCTTTCTACAATAACAAGCCTATTTTCATACATATCTACACTAATTCTGTGCGTTTATGTATGTTTTTAATTTCATGGTCAAAATTAATTTGCATCTATATTAGAACCAAATTTATCTTCAACTAATAACTGGTTACATCAGAAAGACAACATTATAAAAGCAATATAAATATGGCATTTGCCTTATTAGGCTTAAAGTGTGTTCCACCAACGCAAATAGATGTATGTATATACAGTGAGTCAGAGAAGTCTGAGGACTCAAGGACGGTGAGCTCAATATGTGGAAACAGTTATCATGTGAATTCAATGGGTACATCACAATAAATCACCCACGACACCTGCCATCTCTTTTATTAACTTAGAGTATTGTCCGCACGACATGAATGATTGTGATAATAAATATGTACACAAGTTATTTATATGCAAATAACTTGTTTATGTCATTTACGTGAGGTAATCAATTCGAATACCTATATATATTTTTTTTGCATAAATATACTTAGTTATAGCATCAATACGTGATATCCGTAAGACAAAAATCTGGGAAAATGTATTTAAAACATATTATTATAAGTCTTTGGTCGCGACTTCACATGTGTTAAGGGGAGGATTGCAGGTGTAACGTATATGCAATTTGTCCATCCTTGGAGCTCAATCTTGCTTCATACCCAATGTCATCAAAATCGTTTCAGTAATTTAGCCCTGAAAGCGTTACAGGCAGACACAGAGACAGGTTACGTTCGCATTTATGATATTAGTTTAGATAGGGTTGTGTTTGATTTTAAATTTTATGTACAATTCGAACGTTCAAAAGTGGTTTTCTATGCGACAATTTAAGGGCGTATATAAAAAGCAGAATATCTACATATGGTCATACATATCTGACAGTAAAACAATTAGTCAGATACTATTTATATATTTTACTTTTATATGTATGTTTATACGTGCGTAAGCATTCCATCGTCGTCCTGCTACTAACAACTCCAAGTGACATATTGTGATATTTTCTTTTTTGTAACTTTGTAATAAAAAAACCGAATACAAAAGTAGACGAGCAAATGATCCACCTGAAGGTGGGTCAGACACCGAGCTCCTTAAATAAAACAGTTCGGGATAGTAAAAAAATAAAGGTTCTTCGGCTGATATTCAGTTTGAAATCTCTTCAATCGTGTTGGATAGTTCTGAGAGAGAATATAGACTGTATCTGTCTTTGCACATACACTTAAGCACTTTATTTTATCTACTGTTAACAGTGAGTGCCGTGGTCGAAATCGGTCAGGTGAAAACCGTCAAAACATCCTTAATGTATTAATAACGTTTCCGAGAAACTAATGATCGAAACAGTAACAGCCTGTGAATGTTCCACAGCTGGACTAAGGCCTCCTCTCCTTTTTTGAGGAGTTGGTCAATCATTTTAAATTATTTTTTTATAATGCCAACTTGTTATTCATTTGATTATTAAGGTAATTTATGTAAGTATTAACATATTATGTTTTATTAAATTGCATGCTAACATATTTCTTTTTATTGCAGTAAAATGAAGAACAACGCAGCTCTATTTTCATTTTTAATAGTTCTTATAACATCGAGCACAGTTCAGTGGTAAGCTATTTTTGTTTAACCTATATTACTACATGATATTTAAATATAATATAAAACTTCTTATGTTAAACTAACGGATGATTTCAACTATATAATAATTATTAAAATAAAACACTTCACATATACAACATTTGTTTTTCTGAAAAAAGTTAACAATATATCATTTAATCTAAATTATAATAAAGTCAACATAAAAAAATAAATCAAATAACTGATAACGCCACTTCACCTGTTTGCAGCTGGCAACTACATAGTTGTGCTAAAAAGAGATTTTCATCAATAAAGAATCGGGGAAGATGATCAAAAAAGTAAATTAAAGTTAATAACAAGTAACAGTACTGGCCCGTGATTAAGCTAGGCAACCCATTGGCGATTTATCGATGTACATATTTTTTTAATGTATAAGTAGGCGGATATGTGTAACACCTGATGGTAAGTGGTCACCAACGCCCATAGAAGAAATGTTAACCATCGCTTACATCGCCAATGCGCCACCAACCTAGGGAACTAAGCCTCGAAATATTTATAATTAAAATATTATTATTTTTTTATTTTATTTTATTGAATAATAATAATTAAACAACTAATCAGTACAGGTTCCCATGAAGTTTAAAATGTTTTCATGTCATTTTACTGTTTACATACACTTATAACAACTATAACGATGCCTGTGCTAGTCGAAACAGTTTTTATTGGCACTTGTAACCGTAATTATAGCTGGTACAAATCAATTAATATAATATTAATTGCTATATTGATGATGGATAGAACAATACTATTTTGAAATAAGTACAAAATTGCTTTATTTTTACCGATATTTAGTACTTGTAATATATTGGTACAAGTATAATTTATGTAATTCTTACTATAAAGAGAGTATCTGACTTGAATAGAGGTTACAATTTCATAATATATTTAAACATCTGTTACAATATGCAAAACATTTACTTAAAGACCATATTGTGAACTTTATTATTTTTATAGAAAACAAACGACACGTGTATATAATAAATACGATACTAAATGAAAGAACGAAGATGACATCAGCTGCTTATTGAGACTTCTTATTATATAATCATTAAATACTTCTATGAGATAATCAATTTAATATATTGATTTTTATAATTTGTATTTATTTTGTAGCGTATCAGTATTAGGACCAAAAGCGCTGAGGCCGTTTGGAAATTATAAAGTCTCCATAGCCGGTGGTTCCCGCGCCCACAACCTATATGTGGCGGTGGAGGGCAAGCGAGCTACTGGAGAGCAGTTCTCACAAGGAAGACTCGTACAGGTCCCACCAGCTGCCTCCAGGCTAATAGATCTGGAAGTAAGTCTACCTAACTCCCCAAACAAAATATTATCACTTCCATCACTTGGATAATATTTGTATAAGGGAACCTTGATAATCAACATGTTTTATTATTTAATGATAAATGACTCATTATTATGTGTAATGTTTTATGACACATAAAACATGTGATTCATGTACAATTGTCATTTTCTAAATTATTATCAGCTATACTATATTCTAAAATACGTTTAATTTTACGCAGATAGGTGACCCAGGGCCTGGTAAATATAGGTTGGTAGCTCGGTCTACCTCAGGCCCGCTTTTCGCGGCATCAGCTTCCCTTGTTTATCAACCGAGGAGTTTTTGTATTTTTATACAAACAGACAAACGAGTGTATCAACCTGGAGATACAATAAACTTCAGAGTTATTGGTTTGGACAAGTAAGTAAAGTCAACATTACAAAATAGAGAAATACAATTGTTATCGTAACTATTAAAATAATTTTTAGTATGTTCCGCATAATTATTTAAAAACGAATATAGTAAAAAAAATAGCATACAATTAGTGCACATAACATTAACACACAAACTAAACACTTTCGATTGTAACATCACAAAGAGCGATCCAAGTGTTCGCACGCTAAGATTACGTGTGATTACCGTGCGGTCGACGACCCGTTGCGCAGATACCTGCCGTTGACGGTACACAAACCGTGAGCGAGTTGAACACGAGAGTCGTCGTTGTGCTACTGGGCCACTGTTCCGCTCCACTTGATGGTTCTCAAAGAACAGTTTATTAAACCCAATAATTCAATCAGAGAAATAAAAAAAATATATTTATATAGTAAAACACTTGACATGTTTGGCGGCATTGTTGTATAAGAAAGCACTTTCTCTATCGAAGAATTTTCGATCTGAAGTACCATCAAATGATAATATATAAATGGTTTTATGAGGTATTCTTCTATAAGAATCTTCATTTTAAAAGTTTCTATATTCTCTACTCAGATACTTGTTACCATTAACGAGCACAGTGGACGTGAGCATCTTAGACACGGGTGGATCACCGGTGCGCCAGTGGGCCGCTAAACCTCTCGATCGAGGCATTTTCGCCGAAGAGTTGCTTCTAGCTGACGAACCAGCTTTAGGGCAATGGACTATACAAGTATATATATTATATTATGTTATGCCTATAGTTGTTCATTTATTCACACATAATTTATATTGTTTTACTTTTTTATTGCTATTATTATTCTACTACTCTTTTTTACCTAAGTTCACTATTTTCCGTTAATTTCTTTAGAATAAATAAGTTATTTTAACAACATTTTATATGTATTATATTTTTTTATTAAAGTGTCTTTTATAAAGTTGAAATTCTTTCAAACAAGTTTCGTTGTTCGCGTAATATATATCACGTTACAATTTTAAGAAAAATACGGTATTATTTTTATACAAATGAATTCCAACTAAAAACTGGTACGCCGGATATGTAGCCTCCAACCAACATGATGACCTTTGTCGATAAAAAAAAAACAAAATAATGTTAATTATACTAATTAATACGCTTTTTAATGCTAAAGGTTGAGGTTCGCGGACAAAAGTACTCCAGACAGATATTGGTGGCAGATTATGTGCTACCAAAATTTCATATGGATGTACAAATGCCGAAGGAAATGCTGTTCAGCGATGGCCGTTTCAACATAAATGTGACTGCCAAGTATGTTACTTATTTAAATACCTAATATTAACAACACTACTACTTAAATTTCCCTCAGATATTTATCCTCAGATTTTTAGAAAGAAAATATTCTCCTTAGTGAAATATAATCTTGAAATACTTGAATACTTAAGTTACTGGCTTATATTAAGTTACACAGTTACATAATGAATACGTATGAACAGTTATGTCCAAATCACTATATTATATTACACTATATTATATACTAAGATATAGTTTTTTTTTTATAGTAATATGCTTGATGGTAAAATATTTTAAAAGAAATAACTCGTGAAACGAAAGTGCTTATTGCTTTTGTCTCTCTTCTTACCAATTTAAATAATGTTTGTTCAATATTGCGAAATTCAAAAATAACGAAGGCAAAAATAAATAATTCAATAACTTACCAATCACAATAACATTTATCAACGCTTAAAGCTATTTTCACTATTGTAATAGAAAATTATAATTCAATTTACTTGTCATAATAATTATAGACATCAAAGTACGAAACACAATAAGTCTGTGAGTTATTATTAGATATTGGAAACTCAATTTTCATTCAAAGAACATGTAATCCCGTCCTTATTGTGAAAACAAGAATTCTATTCTATTATAATTATCTGGAAAATGATAAAATTTCCTTATTTTATTCCTATTGAACTGAGGTAGTACAGACTCTAATCTAAAAAGTTGAAAAAAGTTAATTGCTGTCTGAATCCGACCACGGTAGTCGATCTATGAATAAACTATTAAACTAACAGTAATCATTGTGGATTTATAATGTGTGGCGCAAAAACACGGGGACCTCTATTTGTTCAGCTACATAATTCACTTTGAAGAGAGTACATGCGTTGGAATACAGATATATACATCTTCATACTCTTCGAGGATCACTGATATATGCGCTCTCTCAAATATGTATATATATTTTAAAACATATTACACAACTTTGTTCGCAGTCATTTCAATGGACTTCCAGTAAAAGGTGAACTGACAATATCCGCGTACGCCGTTTTCTTCTCCGGTCTATTACAACCAGTATTCTCGACACCCGCCCGAAAAGTCATCGACTTTAATGGCCAAGCAGAATTAGTGTACGATCTGAAGACTGACCTAGATCTTGCAGAAGATGCTGCAAGGCCATTGGTCATTGAAGCCGTTCTAGAAGAGAAAGACACCTTAATACGCCAAAACATTACGACGAGGATTCTTCTACTTCGCACTCCGTACAGACTTAAAGTAACAGCTCCCGAACGATTTAAGCCTACTCTGCCGTACACTG
Source organism: Nymphalis c-album (assembly GCA_963151315.1). Taxonomy (NCBI): domain Eukaryota; kingdom Metazoa; phylum Arthropoda; class Insecta; order Lepidoptera; family Nymphalidae; genus Nymphalis; species Nymphalis c-album. The sequence goes on along the minus strand of OY720590.1, from coordinate 7,019,337 downwards.
TTCAGGTACGCTTAAACGTATTAAATAATCGAGGAAATTTTGCAATCATTTTGTGTATTTTTAATAATTTTAAATGATTGTAGATCGAGTTAGTAAACTCCTCTGGACAAACCATGACAATATCTGGTGACGTAATTGTCGAGCGACTATGGGACGACGGATCTCCCGTTAACAAAACTACTATAGCTCTCACTAAAGGCTTCGCAAAATACACCTTCACACCAGATTTGGCTCATGCTAATTCAACACTTAATTTAGTGGTAAGTTAAGTATATGTTTTGATATTCTTATTTTAAGGTATTTTCTATATCGTTGGTAATTTAAAATAGCCTCTGATATTTAGATTAAATCTTAAGGTGCTTTAAGATAATGTTGTTTGAATAAGAATTGTAAATGTATTTTGCTCAGATTAAGTATAAAGAAATATCGGAGCGGGTGGTGAACGTCCAGAAAAGTATGGAAACTGGCGGTCAATTCCTAGTGATGGAACTTCTAACTCGCAACACTTCGGTGGGTGACGAGATGCGTGCTCGGATCACCGCCACTGAGCCGATGGATCTCGTGCACTATGTTATCATTGGTCGCGGTGACATCCTCGTCGCTAAGACTTTAGAAGTAAGTTTTCTTCGTGTACGATAGGACGACGAACATTATTACTATATGCGTAAAATAAGAAAAAAAAGAGATCATGATAAGTCTTCCGTCTCTTGCTCATGGGATGGGAGATCAAGTTGCTAAGCGTTGTGTGTGGTATGTGCCGCGTGTAGCTGAGCCCGGCGCGGCGCAGCGTGGACGTGTCGGAGCGCGTGTCGGCGGGCATGTCGCCGGGCTGCACGCTGCTGGCGTGGTACCCGCGCCTCGCCGGCGCCGTGCGCGCCGCCGCGCTCTACGCGCCGCACGACCACCTGCTGCGACACCAGGTACCGCCGCACTACCACCGATAATACATTCATATTCAAATCATAATAGCTGCAGCTGGTATGATTGATCAGCACTGGTTACAGTAAAATATATTTACCATATAATGCTCTAATCTTTATGATGGAATAAAAAAAAAGGTAAAACACGAATTATCTGTGTTTGTTATAAGGCTATCATCGAATTCGATTTAATAAAGTTTGAATATAAATAAGGCGAATACGCTTTTTCCCTTTCCAAAAAGCTTGGATGTCTTCAAATAAGTATAATTTTTTTGTTATTTCATCAAATAGACTTAGAATGAATGAATATATTTATTTTATTATTTGAGACAAAGCGTAGAAATAGTAAAACTGTTATATATTATATATATTGAAAAAAAAACAGGTAACAGTGACGTCAGTAACATCAGGCTCCTTACTCCGACCCAACGGGTTGGTGGAGTTCCGCGTGACGGGCGAGCCCGGCGCGCAGGCCGCCCTCATCGGGGGCGACGAAAACTCCATCGCGACGGGGCTAGCCGACGACAATGGACTGGGCAGTGGCCTCGATATGCACACGGTAAAATATTTTAAGCACGGCTAAAAGAAAATCTACTTAAATGGTATTGTAATTTAATATTTAATACACAAGTTAAAATTTCGACATATTTCCGGATTAATTTTAAGTCAGTGATTTTGAAACTGGAAAATACATTTCAAAATAACTGTTCTAGCTACTTATCAGTACTAAATCGTGTATTTATTTTTCAGTGTTTTTTTTTAGTAAATATTATATAATTGATTTTGACAGCTGGGCAAAGATTAATGAACAATTAAGTAGAAAGTTTAAAGCTCATTCCATCACTGTTTCAATGCCGTTGTTTTTCTAGACGATGTATTCCTTATCATCGACGATGCTTATTATCAGAGCATTTATTCTTCTTTGCTGCATCATCTCAGAATTGTTTTATGTGGTTACAGTGTTTTGATAATTCAACTTTGTCGACAGATCGAACGAGAAGTGGAAAGCTTCAGTGGACTAAAACATTCGCTCTTCAAAAATGAAGACCACTTGCCGAGTTTAGGACTCGACTTAGGAGGGAAAAATACAACTGATGTCTTCAGCGTATGTAATATTATATTATATCATCATTAGCCCTTATTTAATGCTAAAATAAAATAAAGTCGTTAAAATAAAGAATGTTTATATTAACTGATTATTAATATATGATTTGTTGATATGTTTAGAATGCCGGTGTAGTGCTTCTGACAGATGGACTCATCATTAAAGGCGATGATAAAGGTAAGTTTGTAGTAATGTTTGTAATAGATTTTTATTTTGGAGCCAAATCTACAATTTGTGAACACTTTATATCAGAAATCTCGTAGAGTCATAGCAAACGACGTACTAATTACTATGCTTTATGACACGTAATGGCACTCGCCCCGCCCGCAGACGTGTCGGCGGTGGAGACGGGCACGCGCGCGCCGCAGGCCGGCCCGTACGCCTTCAGCCGCGTGCCGCCGCCGCCCGCGCCGCGACACTACCTCACGCGCCCGCTCTCGCCGCACTCCACGTGGATGTTCACCAACCTCACCATCGGGTAAGACGGCATCGGCCCACAGACGTTTGTATGGCTCGTACGAGTGTGATGTTTTCCACTATAGCTGTAACTACTAGAAAATTCAAGTGAAAAAAAGCGTATTGCGGATTATCATACCATGTTGTCATATACATACATAACTGTGTATGTCTAGACTCTAAACTGTTGTTACGCATGTATTACTTTGAGGATTTTTTGTTGTAGTATCATTTTTGTTATTTATATTTTGCGTAATAAATAGCCATGGATGAATTTTAATTCAATTTCATATGAGAAAGTCAATGGTATCATGTATTTTACACCATATTGTACATATCCGGTCAATTATATAGATAGGTCCATCCTAATCGTACTTTACAAATCTTTAAGGTTCATATGAGAAAATAAATAGATCCACAAGCAATTTAACTCGTGAATTTTGTTTCAGTAATGATGGTATGGGCACAAGGGAGCGCTGGTCACCGATCACACCTGGAGAATGGTCAGTCGGAGCCTTTGCGATCCACCCGACTCTAGGCCTAGGTCTGGCCGCGCCACGGAAACTGACCACCGCTCTACCTCTCTCTATGACCGCCGAGCTTCCAGAAACTCTACAAAAGGGAGAGACGATAGCGATTATAATAACGCTCAAGAGCTCTCTGACCGTAGATACCTCAGTTGAAGTCACTTTCCACAATTCCGATCAATATTACGAATTCGAGCCCTTAGAGAATAACGTCGATTCATCTAAAAGTAAGTCATATTTGTAGTCTATATTTATATAAATTCATAAATTTTCTTTATTTTTTCCTCTCATGTAATCAATGGATTAGATTCAGTGATTAGATCGTAGGGCCAGGTGGTGAAGTGCACCAGGGCCCCGGAGCTCAGGGGGTCCCTATAACCTAAGCTTTAAAAAGAGAGGAGCATCAAAGAAAAAGAGAAAAAAAGTTAGAACCTCGAGGCTGCTCACAAGATAAATTTTTTTACATGTTTTTAAATGAACATGAACAATTACAGAACTCCGTAAGTTCAGCTACGTGGCTGAGGTGAGGGCGTGAGAGCCCGATTCTTTCCAGCTACACCACTGTATTCTTATTTAATTATATACAATATAATTATGATAATGTAACAATGCCTATGCAAGTACGTCCTGAAACTACATATAGCAAATTATAATTTAGTTTTACATCAACCCAATCAGTACGCTTCAAAATAAATTTTCTATAGCAGCACGCCATAAGGATGTTGGCAGGAACCAATCTAGCATAGCAACAACTTCTTTCTGTTTTGAATAAGTGAGTGGAGAAATAGAGTTCTATTATTACGTAAACACGAATGTACTATAATATAGTCGCGATGGAAGGGGAATTTTTAAATATCGGCATGTTGTTTATAAATCTTAATGTCGTTGTGGTCAGAGATCGAGCTTTTCCGTCGCGTACGCGTGACGGTGCCGGCGCGCTCGCTCGCCAGCACGGCCTTCCTCGTGTCGGCGACGCGCGCGGGCGAGGCGCCCGTCATCGTGGAGGCCAACGGGAACGGGGTCTCCGCTTCTCTATTTCGGACCATCGATGTTATGGTGAGTCTACACGTTACATGCCGCATCTTACATAATCGTACTCAAGACTTTGTCTTTGCGTTTTGAATACTTTCTTGTACTATTTAGTCCGACTTTCGCTTCCCGATTCGATTGATCGATTGCTTAAATGAAACTTTTTTTTAATAATCGTTTTTTATTATATATATCATAATTATCATGATATTACATAAACCATTATGAAAAATTAATATATAAGAGAACTTCAATAGTTATCTCTTTTTTGTAAACAATGAAAGTATTTAAATATTAACAAGTACCTATTTACTTGATAATGCACAAGTTCGTACTTCAATATATGTTAATTTACGTAATATTATACATTACTTATTTTAACATTCAAGACTGACATTTGCATAATAAATATAAAACTCAATACAAACAGTCTTAGGAAAACAACAATATGGCAATACAATTATAAATTGCAGTCGCGTCTCATTAAGAGCGCATACCAACGAGGAATTTAAATACAAGGAAAATGAATACTGAGAGTTTTACCTCTACTACTATGATTGAGTAATGTAATGTACTTCAGTAAACACAGTTGTTAAGAACTCTTGTTACACATGAATGTTTTCTCTTCATTGTTACCTCGGAATACAACATCGACTTCTCAAGCTTCATACTAATTATACTCGTACTAAAATTTTTATAGCTATAAGAAGTTTTAGAAAGATATATTTACGTAATAAAGGCTTTACTTTATCAAACAGAATAAGTTTTTTTAACGAAAAATAGTTTCAATGTGTACACACGTTTTATTTAACAGTCGATAAGACTTTCACTTAATTTTCTTTTACATTTCTTTGTTTTCAATATAAATATAGATACTGCATCACGTTTCCTATTTCGTTTTTTAAGTTTTTTTTTATGTAGATTACATACGACAAAAGTGATTTTATAAAGTGACTATATGTTAAATTAAGATGATAACGCTTTTTTGTATTTCATATAAATATTTTTTACGGGACAACGTCTAATAAATCGATGAACGCTGGCTGCATGCACGAAAAAGAATGACTCATTGTCCCGTTACGCTCATTGTCCCGTTACGCTCATTGTCCCGTTACGCTGTTTGTACGCTTGCGCCGATTCTATAAACCGGCTTTACAGACAACCATTTTTTTATATTTATTATAACCCGTCACACGTAACACGTCATTAGTACGATGGCCAAAAAGTAATAAAGTAAAGTGTTGTGTGTCGGGTTGTTTAAAAGGGTTAAAATAAAAATAAATATATTTCAAAAATTAAACCATATAAACGTATGGCTTTTTATATATTTTGGTCAGTCGTCATTAAAAACTACTAGAAGACACTAACAAAGTTATGTTAACAAACTAATTTCAGGATGGATATGTTGAAGATATTTGGTCATGGGCACTGCTGGATGGTCGACGTGGAGTTGCTCGAGTCAACGTTTCATTATCGCCAGCAGCTGGCACCAAGCTGGGCGCTGTATCCTTAGAGGCCACTGGCGACCTGCTGGCTAATGCTCTGAGAGCGATGAAGGCGCCTCCAGTTGTCGCAGCAGACGCTAATTATGCGCTCCGACCAATGGCGCGAGCATGCATTTTACTGGACTATCTTCAGGTTCAACGATTTTTACACATTCTCCAAAAAGTTTTTTTTAATTGTATATGATTGATCGCTTTTAATAATTATATCTCATTTCCCTTTAGCAATTATAATCCAATTAATAATTATTAGTGTAGTTATGGCGAAATTAAGCAATCAGAAGCTGGAACCACAATAATGTGTTTTTTCCTAGGCAACAGAACAAGATGACGAGACAACGATAGTCAAGGAAGCTCGTGTGCAAGCAGCTACTGGCTACCAGCGTCTTATGGCTTTCCGCCGACCGGACGGTTCCTTCTCACAAGAAATTGGCGACGAAGCTAAATCTGATGTCTGGTTAGTCTATAGCAGTAAATAAAGTACAAGCTTTATTGATTAACAAAAACTCTTCAGTCCTTCATCGAATTTTTAATGTTACAATAGATTAATTAATGAATTGTATAAACTAAAGCTACGGTTCCATTAAGTTGTATTCTGTGCATGTTGTAAGTTGTGCATCTCTTGATCCTAAAGGAAGTACCTTATCATTGATCTTGTTTTAGATTACACCTAGTGTAATTATATAATAATGCAGGATGACATCGGTGGCAGCGCGCTGGCTGTCGCGCTCGTCTCGTTACGTGGAGGTGTCCCCCGAGGCGGCAACGGCAGCGGCGCGCTGGCTGGTGAGCGCGCAAGAAGCGGACGGCAGCTGGCAGCCGCCCCGCGAGAAGAACGATCCGCACGCACAGGCGACAGTACCGCTCACCGCGCGCGCCCTGGTCGCCTTGCTGGAAACCAAGGTACTGGTCCGATGCAACCTTACATTGCAAGTGGTTAATACATTGCAGCTTAATCAAGTATTTAAATTTCGTACCAGGCCAACGACGTGCTGTACAAGAACTCGATCAACAAGGCGACGGACTGGCTGGCGCGCGCGCTGTCGGCCGAGCTGGACGCGTACGCGCTGGCGGCGCTGGGCGGCGCGCTGGCCGCCGCGCGACACCCGCAGGCCGCGCTCGCGCTGCAGCTCCTCGACCGCCACGCCAACACCACGGGTGAGTCACGCCTTCATACTTCTTCTAACGTCTTGTTAAGTTATACCTCAGGAGACCTCAGCCTTAATAAGATACAACCGGAATGTTTTTTTGTATTTTAGCCATAAGTAAATAGACACTCATGATTATTGTGTGTACAGGATCTGCTCTATATTGGACACGCAAGATATCAGCTTCGGAGTGGAGGAATCCTTGGTTAAACGGAAATAGTCTAGAAGCCTCGACGGCGGCGTGGGGTCTGCGTGCCATGCTGTCTTCCAACCTTATAGAAGAATCTGTTCCCGTTGCTCGCTATCTGCTACAAGCACTAGGACCGAAAGACCAAGATCCTGATGTGGTATGGTATTTCACACCAAACTTTCACAACCTGATAAGCCAGTTCAAACACCCAACCTAGTTATAAAGATCTCCCCGCCGTTAGCTTGGTTACCCAAGAGTAATCAGTCAATGTAATGTAAAATATTAAGATTGAAATACATAAATGTTGGCCCATTTGATACCAACAAGTATCACCAACTTGATCATCAATACCTTTGTTCCAGTTGGACGCGTTGTCGCAGTTCGCTCAAACAATAAAAACAGCGACTAAGCTGAGGGTGTCGGTCGTAGTCGCTGGATCTGAAGAGCCGCGGCAGTTCAACATAGACAACGACAATGCTCTGATCATACAAACGCAACTGGTAATAATCATTTCCGTACAAAATGTCAAGCGTACTATGTCAATTAGAGCGTGCAATTAAAGTAACTAAGTACTTCTTGCAGGAAGTGGAAGCCGATAGCGGATATATTGTTTTCCATATATTACCCGATCATTCTTTCTATTTTTCAATTCCTTTATTTTGTTTTTCATGTTCATTCAAAAAATGTTATTGCTTGCTCTTTTTTTCAAAATTGTTTTATTCTTATATTTTAATCTACTGTCGCTCACAGTGTGTCCAATGAGCCGTAGCGTACTGAACACGCCGAATCGTCATCGTATAACATGTTCCCCCTTTGTCGCAGGTGCGTGAAGTGCGCAATGCGAGCGCGTCGACGGAGGGTCGCGGCGTGTGCGCCGTCGGTCTGACTGCGCGCGGACGCACGAACGTGACGGGTGCGTGGCCGCGATACACGCTCGACCCGCGCGTCGACCAGGTCTCCACCCGATACCGCCTGCAGCTCTCCGTTTGCATCGGGTGAGTGATTGGTTATTACTAGAGGGTATTTACCGGGTAGTCAGAAAAACTAAGGTTTCGAATCGATACCTCGAGATCAACAACATAGTGCTTCTATTAGAACTGTTTCTCAATTTGACACGATCGATAAAAAAAAATAAGATACAATACAGTTTCTGCGTTTTGTCCATCAAGAAAACCTATTTTTTTCAGATTTGTTCCAGTAGGAAATGAAACTGAAAGTGGATTAGCGCTACTTACTGTGCAGCTACCCTCAGGATATTTAGCAGATATAAACACAATTACGGAATTGACGGTAAATGAATTTTTGTTTAGATATTTTTGGTACCTATCAAAAACTTAATGATATCGCACTCTCCTAGAGTTTAGTATATTTATCGTCGTCGATTAGTTCTTGATTCTAACATATTGTGTGCAAATGTCACTGACGACGTGTATCCGCAGGCGGCGCGGCATGTGGTGGGCGCGCGCCTGTACGCGGGCGGGGCGCGAGTGTCGGCGTGGCTGCGCGCCGGCGTGTCGGAGCGCTGCGCCACACTGGCCGCCCCGCGAGCGCTGCCCATCGCGCGACAACGTCCAGCCTGGGTCACACTCGTCGACCTCTATGACTCCAGTGAGTACCAAAATAGTGTATGAGAATCCACAGTGTACAATACTATGACTCGTATTCTTAGTTTTAGTAAAGATAACAACTGCGTCGTTACAGAACAGGACAATTGTAATTCCCATAATATTAATTCCCATAATATTACCACACGACACCTGAGTATGAGTTAACTAGCACAAGGTGAACGATCGTCCGCGCCCGCAGGTCACCGCGCGCGCGTGTTCTACCAGGCCGTGTCGAGCTCGGCGTGCGACGTGTGCCGCGCGTGGCCGTCGTGCGAGCGCGCGTGCGGCGCGGCGGCCGGCCAGCGCGCGCCCGCGCCCGCGCCGCCCGCGCCCTCGCCCGCCGCGCGCGCCTCGCTCGCCGCCCTGCCGCTGCTGCTGGCGCTGCTGCCGCTACTGAGATAGACAGTCGTCACACAGGAGTTAAAAAATCGCGTATTAAATACAACGGTCATCTGTAATAATCTACATATATAGTGTAAATACGTAACATTTTATAATTAAATTTTAATTGTAACTTTTCTATAGTGACGACTCGGGCTCTATCCTGGTGATCCTAAAACATATTTGTATCGGTTCCGATTAGGAAGATGTACGTAAGCAAAGATAAATCAAAACACCAGACTTCAGGTAATTAAAGTAAGAAGAGCTAGCTACCTCAAAAGCTTATCAGAATAAAATAAGCACCTATTGGTGCCTTGTTTTCATTAATTTAGCAAACCGACTTCGTTTTTACATTAATCTAACCGCCTTTACGAAGTTGTTTACGGCATTGCTTTTGCAATGTAGACTAAAAGCTCACGTCACTTTACGGACTTGAAGTCCAAAATAAAGACCTGATCTGCTCGTAATCTACAATATAGAAATATTAATTGTACTAGCCAAGTTATGTGTTGAAGAAATTTTTACGAAATAGTAGTCCTGGACTATAAAAGTTACTTAGGAGACATGGGATTATATGCAAAAAATTATTCGCCTGGAATATTTAAATAAGAAATCACATAGCTAGTAAAACTATTTTATTAAAAATACAATTTGTTATATGAATTACATTATTGCAAATGCTATTATAGCATGTATTGTTTTGTCGTTTCCCTACAGAATTACATTGTCACAAGATTAACATCGAGGTTGGATACTTAATTACTTATGTAATATTCGTTAAGATATTTTACCATCCCGTATTAATAATCATCATTCTGAACTAGTTGTTTTCATTAATATTTAAGCTTTAATATAATCGTAAAAGAACTGTGTTATATAATGAAAATGTTCTTTGAATAAAGTATTATTTTTTCTAAATAATAAAAAATATATAGTTTATTATACAAATATACATTGCCTAGTATTATACCATTCTGGAAATTGCTTTTCAACCAAGTTGAATAACGTCTTATGTAACATTTCAAATATAACACAAAACCAACCTATTATTAAGTTTCCCTTTATTAAATTATAAAAAAATCGTTTAAAATGATGTATATTTAATTTTCTTAATCTATTTTATCAATATATCATCCTATATAAACTCTCATTTCATCATGACTGTTTCTTTTTCGGTAAAATTAAATTTCTCATCTTGTTTTATTTTCTCATGGTTGTGAAGAGAATTATTTTACTTTTAAATTACAAATGTATTTAATACAGTTATAAATATCACATGTGTTTAAATAGGCATTATTTATTACATTCATTAAATTATAATTCTTCAAAGAAATAAATAAACTTACGAAACTAATATGCATTTTTTAATTTATGATTTGCATCATAATTTAAATATGATAACTTAATACATACATACTATAATTTCCAGCAGAAAACGCTTGTACAAAAAAAGAAATATTTCAAATACATTTTTAATAATATAACTTAAGTAACAAGGTAAGGTAGGTAAATAATATATTTAAATAAATATAAAGTAAACAATTCTTATATATTTTTTAAATATAATAACTAATTAAAAATATATGTTTAACAGATGTTATTTAGATTTACCATAAAAAACTTATTAAGTATGCACAAACTATATCATGAACAAAAGTTGAATGTGTATTATTAATAAGTCACAACTGACTAAGTAAATAATAAACGAATTTATCTTGTTTTAAATGTCTATTTTCCTGATCATATAATGGAAAAATCCCAAAACGGAGAAAGACATCGTTAATGGAACTGCAGACGCTTTGATCCAACTCCAGAGACTGCAAAATAAGTGCATGTTATAATGTTAAAAAGATGAAAAATATATTAATTACTAGCTGTGCCCGCGGCTTCAGCCGCGTATAACTTTTTTTTTTTTTATTGCATAGGAAGGCGGACGAGCATATTGGGCCACCTGATGGTAAGTGGTCACCAACGCCCATAGACATTGGCGTTGTAAGAGCTGTTAACCATCTCTTACATCGCCAATGCGCCACCAACCTTGGGAACTAAGATGTTATGTCCCTTGTGCCTGTAATTACACTGGCTCACTCACCCTTCAAACCGGAACACAGCAATAACAAGTACTGCTGTTTTGCGGTAGAATATCTGATGAGTGGGTGGTACCTACCCAGACGAGCTTGCACAAAGCTCTACCACCAAGTGATGTTCAGGAAACTTCAGGAAATCACTAAGAGCAGACTTATAATATTTCAGTATACAATATTTTTAGTTTTGTTTTCGTGAGATATTCGTATTTATTAGTTTTCGGCGCACCTGGGTCTAGATAGGGCAACAAACCATCATGCCTTACTAGCTAGCGAAAAACAAAAGAAATGGGTATTACATATATTATTATATGTATTAAATCTGTAATATGTAAAAAAAAAACATGCCACTACTCGAACTAAACATATTTCAAACGAAAACAGATAGAGATTTACCAGGTTCCTGTTATACAGGGAGCGCCGTGCGTCTCCGACATATTCTGTACCTGCGTTCGCTGTATATAACTCAATGCTAAAGAAGTATAGAGTATAGGCAACAGCGCGGCATGTGGCGCACTTTTCATGTACGCGTGAGCACGTTTATCCGTATGACCAGCATAAGCATATGGACCTTATTTCATACGATTGATCATATAGATTTACTTCTATTGAATCTAAAATCATCTTTTAACTTTGTTTTGTCCTAAATGCTTACAATCATAATTAAATGATAGTAAATTATGATGATTGAAAACTTTTGTCTGTAAAAGGTAGCTAAAGTTTCTGCCAATTCAACTGAACAGCTTCATATTAACAGCTTTATATTATTTTTTAGTGATAACCGCACCAAAATCAGTTAAGCCTTTGCTAAGCTTAACACGCTTAAACGCACAGACAAACAGACAAAAATTCTAACAATCATTGTTTTGGGTTATCTTGTATTGATATAAGTCCCGATAATAGTTTTACTCACATATCTTTCATGTACAGAGAGCGATCATTTACATTTTTTTTATGTATAGACAATTAAAGCTTAAGCCGAATGCAATTAACTATATGAAGAAAATTAGTCGTTAAAATCTAATAGTTTTAATATATGTATAATCAATACTTCTTTTTAAAGTTATTTATATAACAACTCACTCATATGGATCGTCGGAAACATAAAACGGCTGCGTGGGTAGGAGACCGCAATCAGCAATGTATACGCGCATCTCAGGACGATCTTCGATGTTAGTTGGAGTCAGTTCCACCATATGCACGACTTGTTGACCTTCCACTACCTTTTTAATTCAAAATCAATTAAAAAAATAATTTAAAAAAATGAAATCCTTTAAATTACGGCTTTCTTTAGATAATGACGAAATCGCGATCCATAAACTAAAGGAGTAAACACATTGTTTATTAATAAAATTAGTTACGTATATTCCCGGTAACACGGCAGAATAACTTTCATCATTCGATCACAATTTAATTACATTATACATATCACCTTTCCTATAACTGTATGTAAACCGTCCAGCCACGGCGTGCCTTTTGTTGTTATTATAAATTGACAACCATTTGTGTTCTTTCCTGAAATCAAGTTTACTTATTATAAAACGTTGCATACAATTTCCATTTCATATTAGAGTTTAGTTTCAAAAGTTAAGAATAATAGATAAAATCGGACGATTAAATAATCATATTAATATTATGTGTCATAATTGAAAGCGCATAAGACATGGTCATACAGTATTAGACCAGTGCCGATAGCTTAGAAAATGGTAAAAAAAGAAATAAAATTATAGTAGGATGAAACCGATTGCAAAAGAATGAGAATATAATAAAAATAAAAGGAAAAATAAATTACGAGCGATCAGAGGTCGGGAACCACGGTGGGGGGTGGTTTTAAGGGTAAAAAACGGCTTTTGTCGATTTCCGGCAAAACTACAAGTCTTATGGAAAAAAAAAAAATGGCAAAGTTGTAGGTATTAAGAAGATCTACAATTTTTGTATTTACACTTTTTTCACTTAACCTCAAAATTTACGTGAAAAATTCAAATAACCAAGTTTTTGGTTTTTTATTTGTATCTTTAACAAATAAATTTATTTTTTCACGAAATTTGCCACCCCACTTCCCGATCTCAGGTCGCCCGTAATTTATTTTTACTTTTATTTTTGTTATATTCTCTTCCTTTTTCAATGGGTTTCATTCTACTATAAATTTTTTTCGTTTCAAAAATTATCGGCACTGGTCTAACATTATTTTGTATTTTAGAAATTTTTTATGTGTTTCAAAATATATTAAAGTCAAATTAAAAGAAATTTATTGTTTTATATTTTATCAGTAGCTGCTAAATCGATTATTTTAGCCTTGTAACCTACCTCGCATATTAATCGAATTGGCTATATGTAATGTATTTTATTGTTGTTGTTGGCAATATTTTATGCAGTAACGTAATTAGTACACAAACATACGTTCGCGCAATATATTTATGTTTAAAAAATATTATCTGAAAATCCAGATAATTAATGGAACTTACCCTTATTTGCCATAGAAACAAAACCTGCTACGGTATGTTCCGTATCTAAGTTTTCGTCTTCAAAAGTTTCACCATAAATACTAATAGAGCCTTTGCCATCATCTGACACAATATCACCTCCTACAATTAGTTTAGTATTTTTGAAATAAAAATGTAAAGTAAAAGATACAATAAATATTATTTATAAAAAAAACTTACCTTGTATCATAAATCTTTTAATTATACGATTGAAACTTGTGTTCTTATACGATTTTCCTTTTATACCTTTTGTCGCAAGGACCTTAAAATTTTTCACTGCTTTCGGCGCTAAATCACCAAAAAGTCCTATTACAATGCGACCTATATGCTTATTCTCTTTATGAACATCTAAATAAACTTGATCGGTTACTCGAAAATGATGCGCCTGTAAGAAAATAATAGTGATATATTTCAATAAGAGTTTTGAAATATTTAACCGTTTAAAATGTTAGATCCCCTTACTCTGATTGCACTTAATAATTGCAGTACGGTCGTTAATAATAAAGATAACTTCATATTGGAATAGCACCTGTATCTATCTACATTCAGAAATAGAATAAAAGCATAGTTTATAAGAGTCGGCGATAATTGGATATAAGATTACGTTTCGGAAGTCTTATAAATGCTTCGCACAATAAATGTATGTAGGTATGTATTAAATATTAAGTAGGTCTACGTAGTTTGGGTTATACGAGACCATTCGAGTAATTTTTTAGTGTTTAAAATATTTTATACAAATATTACAATCATTTTCATCGTTCTAGTAACTGCAATTATTGCAATTCGGTTAAATAAAGTTCTAAAAGTTACATACCACTGTAGGTATTTGCTAATAGAATATTGATTTACTTGAAATGTCCTTGAGATTTAAATATTATATATATTATGGATAACGATCATATTAGACCTTTGTACGTCACTTACGCTATATACAGGTTGTAAGAAAACACGTGTCCGACCCGTGAAGTGGTTATTAGGTATCGTGAGTCGGTTCTATTTATGTAAACATTTTTAAAATATTATGCAAAAAAGATTACCCATAAAAATATTAATTGTCATTTTCAATTGTAAATGACGAAAATTTCATGAACAACTGAGGTCATGACCTTGTGTCCGAGCTACCCGATAGGAGACGACATCCTGTACGTCGTATGTACGAGTACGAGGTGATGTGATGAAACGAAAACTACCAGTCATTCAAAACGAGTTATTAATTGATCTCGCTTGTTATAAATATAAACATATAATGAACCGGCTTGGCTTCTCATGGGAATCACTAAGCACGTACATGGTCAAGGAAAGGTCAAGTCATAAATGACCAGTGGAACATTTTCAATGGCTGTAGTGCTTGATTTGAACTCTTCAATTCATGTTACAAACACAAGAGCACGCCATATTATAATATGTTAATAAGAATGAAATGGAAAATACTGCATACCTGATTCAAACAACAAAATTATATAATTTAAACGTAAGAATATATTTGTCTGTATTCTGTAACTTCCACTGAGTACAGAACCTTAAGATAACGCCGGCATAATCAAACATTCGCAATGAAAGTACGCATGACATCAATCAAATTATTATACCTTAACCGGTAAAAAGTTTTAGGATTAAGATAAGATAATATATACAATAATACTTAATATAATATGAAGATGTTCTTGCATTTTTAAATAAATAAACAAATACTTTGGTTTTTTTTTCATAGGTACTTTTATATAATTGCGGATGTAAGAAATATTAACCATTCCATAGAAAAGCCCAAGCACTAGCACCTAGAACACATCTTTAAGAAATAAGAAGGTAATATATATTAACATTTATTTACAGGGTAGAGGGTAGAGGTAAGGAGAAACATCTTTATACATTAAAAATGTCCGCCGAAAGCAGAAAATTAAAGTGGCGCCACATTAACATCAGGTTAAATTTTAAAGGAAGCGCCAAACTCAAAATATAAACTTACTATTTACAGATCATGAAATAAAATCAATAATTCGTTAAATTTATATTTACTACATTGTACTAAGCAAGGTAGTTGAAATTTTCAATAAGTAACTACTTAGTCGTCAATAATATTAAAAATTTTAACTCGGCATACTTCAGTTCGTTTACAATTATTGCTATATTCATACCATACCCTTTGTCTACACTAGCGCCAATTTGCAGCTAACACCTGGACACTTTTTTAAGTTTTCTACTATAAGAGATGGTTCTCCTTACCTCTACCCTCCATAAGTCACAGTTTCTCCCTTCGGCCTCAGCCTTGGCTAATGTCATTATTCATTATGACATTCGTATTTCATACAATCATAATCATATTCATACCCATTGTGACTTATTATTTACCCCCCATATATTTTGTCATAAAGTAGTTATAAGGAAAATGATTGTAGACAAAAATGACTACATAATATGCGAGTTTGAGGCACGTAGTAACTGGAAAAAACTGGTTAACGGTCTTATTCACTACATGTAGTATTGCAACTAAAAATATTAAGTTAATGCTCAATAATGAGATAAAATAACATTGTTAAAAATTTATACGACTATTAAATCAAGACTGTATCATGAGGGCCTTTTCCTGTATACAAAAAAAAAAATACTGTCAGCTGTCAACTTGCCAGCCATCAAGATTTAAGGCATCTGTCTGTTGTTTGTTTGACATTAACTGTAAATTATGCTACATAGGATGAAATTAAATTTAAAAATAATTTTCTAGTCAATTTTCGGGGTAAAATCGTACCAAAAAATTTAGTTTAGCAGTGCAGTGTACTAAAATTGTATGTAAATATGACTGTAAACAGTACTATAGCTCACCAACGCTTAATACTCAGCGGAGACCGGGAAAGGTAAGACGTCACTTTTAGGTCTTCTTTAACTTATTATTTAATAATATTAAAAATACTAAGTTTATTTTAAAAATGGAATATTTGTTTTATGTGATATTATATATTTTATTTAAATTATATCATAAATTACTTAATAAAGGATGTTTCATATTAATTACTTCTTGTTAGTTATAATATAGTTTGCTTGAGTTGACTGTAAATAAAAATGCAATGCAATTTACAGGTTCAAAGAACTATTAAGGCGTCGTTTAATTGAATGTGGATGGAGGGATCAAGTAAGAATGCTGTGCCGAGATGTAGTTAAAGAAAATGAAGGCAACAATGTTACATTCGATATGTTACTAACAAGAGTAACTCCCCAAGCTAGGGCCCTTGTCCCAGACTCAGTTAAAAAGGAACTATTGCTAAAACTTAAGACTCATCTCCTTACACAGAAAGATCAATAACATGTTATTTCTAAGCTTTATTAATGTATGCCTTGCTATTTAATTTGTCATTTAATAAAATAAACAGTATAATAAATATAATAAAATTATAAGTTTACAACCAACAGCATAATTTTATTTTAAATATACATATTACTTACACACACAAACAATACTGCCATAGGTACTATACCTATTATAAATACTATTGCATTTGAGAAAGGATTGAAGGATTGTCATGGAAATGAAATAACAATTTATAATTTATGTACACATAGTTAAAAATGGAAATAAATATATTTTAATGTTTATTCATATATGAAAACATCATAAAAAACAAAACAATTTCACTATGTAAACTCCACATACTGTTAAACTGATTTCAAACTTGTGCATTATTTGCAATAATAATAATATACATAACATACAGATCTATTAATTTTATACATTGTTTTTAAGATGTACAAAAGGTTATAAGAAAGAAAACAGTTGCTACAATTAGCTGCATGCAAAAAGGTTGCGTCACAATCAAAAATCGAACCAACCATTACATAAGAAATATATTCAAGACCAAAACTTAAGATATATTTTGAGATTATTCCTCTTGGTAGTAAGATAATGTTGGATAAGAAATTACTTATGGTTTAATATAGAATGTATTACTATTCATATCATATCATGCATCTCCTACTGTCACTCTATGATGCAGATATTAACATCCAAATAACATTGAAACATTTAATAATAATTTACCTACTATAATTTCACACCAAATACTTTGAGCAATATAAATACTTAATCAGTAATCTCTGTTATTTAAAGATGCATAAATATTGTGTTTATAGTGTTAACAAAATTGTATGTAGTACAGTATAAAATATATGAAACATAAAGTCGGTTGAACAGTTGTCATTAATGTATATGGTAATATGTAAAAAATTAAGTGACATTTTTTTATATTTATAATAATAGGTGGGGGCCTTATTAAACATATCGTTCAAAATGTATTGTGCTCTAGACATACAAAAATTTAATGAATTTCTTAACATAAAAATGACAAATTTCTACCACATATGACTTCAACATCACATATACATATCAGGCTATTGATTCATTTTTAACCGACTTCAAAAAAAAGAGGAGGTTATCAATTAATCTGTATGTTTTTTTTTTTTTACTTTGTAGACTTCTGTCGTTATTTTATTTAAAAGTATTTTTCATCTTTATCTTGTTTGACAATTTCCCTTTGGTAAGATCTTTACTCTATAGTAACTATTATTTAAGATCTTGGTATATAGATTCAATAAGTGTCTGAGAAAATGATACATCTGACATATTCATTATGAAAATACTCCCTTGAATAAAACACATTCCATATTTTATACAAACTTAAAGCATGTAAGTATATGTAGTGTGATAGTTAATTATTATGCAAACTGTACTGATATTCAACACATCAGTAAACAGAGATCAATGTAGTATTAAATAAACGCTTTTCATTCTTATAATATTTTTTTACCTGAATCACAGGACAATAATCACGTTAACTAATTCATTCTAATATAATAAAAGAACGGATGCATTACCAATTGCAAGTTTAGAATAAATAAATGCAATAAATAGTACATAATTTTTTTTATAATGAAATAATGAGCAATCAATTTTCCTAGAATAACATCCTTAAAGCTTTTAGATGCCCGATTTATACTCAATATATATATATTATATATATATTTTTTTAATTTCCTTATTTAAACTGTATGTACAGGGATATACAATGGAATGTTTTATGGACTTTTTATACCATAACGGGTATAGTATTTGATCACACATATCTTACTCAAATATTAATAACAATATCAGTACTCTCTTATATAATTATGCCTAATAGTTATATTTTAACTTAAATTAAACCATAACATGATTCTACTTATACACCGACTAATTGATTATTAATTTCCACAATACTGCTGGATTACCAATGAGCAATTCGTATTTAGGAGCCACATGCAATGCAAATTACAATTACATAAATATTTATCTAATCTAATTACATAATAACATTTTTGAAAGAGATTCGTTTGAATCGTTTTTGTGATTGTCATTTTTTATTAAAATATACATTACAATACATTTAATGTAACCAGCAATGATTTGCAATTCTTGAGCATTTATTTAAATTTGTATAATAATCAAAAAATCGTCATTAAGTGCAATAAAAGGTACAAAATGATTGCTAAAAATAAATATAAAATACGATTTGATATTTTAAAATCACAAAAGAGGACCAATAATGTCTGTGTTATTGATAAAAAAATTAATTACTTTACCAAAAAAAATATATCTTAAAATGCAAAATGAAGAAAGAAATATTTATGTTATTATATAAATTATTTAGATTTTAAATAAATTGAGCAATTTTGTAAATGACTTAATAAATAATATTATTAATAAAAATATATAAAATACAATTAAATACGATAACAAGAAATAGTAGTTCATATGAAATGGTTAACATTGTCATTGAATGGTCCTCTGATTGATTTATTTAAAAATAAATAAAACAAATAACATTATTATAAATGTCAACACTCATCACATTCATATAGCAAGTTCACTAAAGAATATCATGAAGCGGTAACAGATTATAACTGAAGATTACATTATATATTCGATTATAAATTCATTCATATTCAAAAAGAGATTCATTAGTAAGACTTAGAAAAGAGTTTGACTTAAAAGATTGCCATATAAAAAAAATACGATTAAAAGTAGCTTTTATACAATATATCTCTATCTATCTAAATAAAATTCATAGGGACGATTAGCTGCTTAAAACATTTAGAAATAACAAGCCATAACGTAACTATGATTCAACATCACATAATAAAATTTCGAAATCAATAACACAACAGCTTCGGCGACTATTGGCTAATTACAACCTGCGCTCAATTCACGCTAAATTTTGATTCCTTTGGCTCACTTCGAATCAATATGGCATATTTACAAATATATATAACTATTTTAAATAGTAGGTACCTAAAAGGAAGAAAAAGTATACGTTGTAAAATACGCATATTTTTTTAAATTTCATTAATTTCTTTCTCTTCTAATAAAAATAAATGTTTTGTAGTAGATCTTATTGCATTTGTAAACAATTTTTAAACCCAACTATCATTCTTAATTCATAACTTAAATACCAATAACGAAACTTATTTATAATAATAACTTTTAACAAAAACTACTCCTATATATACTCTCTCAGGACTCGGATAGATTCTATATAATTATATATATAAATATTATTGCGTTATATATCAGTGTGCTAAAAAAATCCAATAGCTAGTTCGGTCTGGCGGAACCTTTCAAATCGGATCGGTTCGAGGAATACTCGTTTTCCCAATTATCTAGAATATTTTTTATTTAAATACACACATCACATTTCTTATCTACCTCCACCTATCCACACCGAGAACGATTCGAGTGAATAAACATCGATCTCGGCTCGAATCATATCGTCTACCCAGATCTCGACTGTCGAGACTCCTATACTACTAAATCAGTTACCACCGTGCTACCCACAAAGTAGAATAAGAACATAGAACCTAATGAGAAAATATTCAGAAACATTAGTCGGTACGGCGAGGAGGCGGCGCGAGGAGTGCGGCGGGCTAGGAGAGCGCGCGGCGCGGGCGGGCGCGCACGCGCGGCGTGGGCCCGCGCGACACGAGCACCAGCGCCGACGCCAGCGCCATGCGCACGGGCGCGCGCGCCCCGCCCGGCAACCTGACGAGGAGATGATTAGTTAAATCCAGTCGTATCTTTGATGATTCCAAATAGTTTTTATTATAAGATTCGGTAAGTGTCGACTTTCAATTCGCCGTTTCTTGTACTCCACATTGGCTATGAAGTCTTCTTAAACAATATAGGGTTTTCGGGGTGTTGTTGATGGTATTTACAATAATTTCTGCCACATCGTCAAATTGTGTCGATACCGACGCAATACTGTGGTACAGGTTCAGGGAGTAACTATCGAATAGTTTTAGGACAAGGTTAGCACTAATGCATCGAACCAGGATGACCAGGTTTCCACAAATCTGTGTATGAGATCGTTGTTGATCAAAAAACCGTCTCAGCCTGAATATTTGGTCGCTTTTGCGAAAGTAGAATAAGTTAATAGTAATGAGGCTCGTCCATTGCACGTTGCCAAATGTATCTGTCGTTTATGGTTTAGTGATTCTGTATGTCTCGCCTCGAATTGCTGGGCCTGGGAAACACCACGCGCACCGCCGCAAAGTATGATGCAGAGTGGCTGGCTGTGAGTGGGGGGGGCTCACCTGACGAGCAGCGAGGTGACGGCGGCGCGGCCGTCGGCGGTGGGCTCGATGGCGACGGGGCGCAGCTCGGCGCGGCGCCGCCGGCCCCACGCGCCGCCGTTCAGCACCACGCGCACCGCCGCGAACGGACGCTTCGCCATGTGCAGCATCTGGTCATTAATACGACGGAGTTACTAGACAATTATCAAGTCATATTCATCATATGAAGGAATATAATGAACATAATTGATTCAATTCAAGTGTAGAGCAAAACTAGTATGCCTGTGATTTAAGACCATTTAGAAAGCAATTTCATGTATTTTAGCGGGAAACGACGAGAATATTAGTAGACCAAGAAATTGAATTCACTAGATAGATAACGAAAATAAGCAGTGTCATGCCAAGTGTCAGAGCATGAGACGGCGTATAAAACGCAAGCCTAATTTAATACTCCCAAACACAATTTATAATTTATTAAGCATTTAAGGACATTTTTATATTTATTAAGTGTTATATTCATTGGATTTTTAAATTATTCGATAAAGATATTCTTGAAACTTATTTATTATAATAGATCACGATAGAGCTGATAATGTTTTTTGTACACTAATATATCGTACAAAAGGTACGCAATAAAACATTGCGGAAAGGAACTCACCTCTACGACGTGTCTCCTTCTCGCTCTACGAACATCGGCAGCTTGTTTTGCCTTCCATGCCACGACACACGCCGCCAGGAAAAGGAAAAAGCAGGAGAAGAACACCGAGAAGAAGACGAACAGATCTATATGCAGCTGGTCCTGGCGAAAGAAAGTAACGCCGAAACTCGCTAAGCCATCTTCAAAGTGCGTCGCTTTGATAATAATGTAAAACTTCGTATGCGTCAAGTCATGGACGTTCTGCGGTAACGTCAACACGAGGCGGTTACGTAGATTCTTGACACGAAGTAAAACATTCCTCTTATCAACTGTCACATACGTAGCGAGGTCTTTAGCTGTGAAATCGGCCAGAGAGTATTCCGTTTTGTCGTAGTACCAAGTAGTTTTTCCAGGTTTTTCCGGTATATGGTCGTCGAAGGATGGCATCTTCCTGAACGGTTCGTGTTTGTAATAAGTTGGATCCAGGTCTACTGCATGAGCACCTGTGCTCGAATTCACCGACACCACGAAGGAACTATCGTTAGGGCTCATATATAGATCCACGGCACCTTGAGTGACATCGACTATAACACGTATATCGACGTTCATATATCTAGGATTAACAGCTACGAAGACCGTCTGACCCGGATACAGCGGTCGAGGTTTGATTTTGCACTCATCTGAAATAAAAAATTAAAACAATCTTAATATCAAATGGTTGAACTTAAGCCCACATTCAGTCAATCTAAGCGTTTAATAAAAAAAAAGGAAAAAAAAAGGAAAGACTAACAAATCAAATCCTCCAAGAACTACTATTATTTGTCTAAAAGTTAGCCAATAAAATATATTTCGCATAAAACCTATTATACATTATAGTTTAATAACGAAAAAAATGTAGACGACTATATCAAACGCTAAAGAAAAATCTGTATCAAAACCCTATATACTTAAAAATTTTTGTCATATCATATATCAATAAATAATCAATAAAAATTACCAGATTTAATTGTATGGATCTATATTAGAAGCCGTGATGTTTCCAGGTTTAATAGGTTTTATGAGTCAATATATAAGAAGAGATGCATACGACTTTAGACAGAATAGACGATGCGAAAATCATTATTTTCGTTGTGAATAAAATTGCCGCAGTGTAACCTTTGCAAAGACGAAGACAGCGAAACAAGAGTTAGGTGTTTTCTGTTTTCCCGTTATAATTTAACCTTAGCTTAGGGTAGCGAAAAAAACCCATAAAAGCTAAATTATTATCATCGCAAATTTTCGTTAACCTTTGGCGTTTTTACGGTATTTTCTCATGGAATATTCCATAGTCTAGAACACCGTAAAAAATGGTCGTGAAATGTCAGAAGGTGATAAGCGACATTAACCATAATAATTATGACATTTCACGAAAACGCATCAAAATTTTATATCACATCTATGAATTGTAGTTCATCATCATCAGGTGAGTTGAAGTTCTTATCGAATCCTACTACTGTAATTATGTCAAAATATATATGTCAGAAGTAATTATATATGTATCGATTTTATTTTGTTTGTAACGAAGACACTACTAACCTATAGATTTCCCGTCGAAGCACAGCTTGTTCTCAATGTTAATAGTCTTGTAGCACTGGTGTCCATTGCGCGGGTCTCCCATGTAGAGGTCGCGACACTTGACGCACTGGTAGCGCCAGCACTCCTGCGCAGAGTTTTTGCTGGAGCTGGCGGTCTGGCACGTGGCGTCGCTCTCCGTGTTGTTGCCGCAGTTGCACTTCTCGCCCGTCACCGGGTCGCACGTGTCGCCGTGTCCGTGACACTCGCATCTGAAGTTCGCGGTTACAAAATTACATACTTACGCGATACTATAAATTACTAACTGAAACCGCGCGAAATTTAGTTTGTGAGTTAGGCTAACTTTACAAATATTATTTCGGGCAGAAATATGTGACTCCCTGAAGTCAATTGAAAGCTTTGTATCACTAAAATCGGTATCAGTAGTGTAAACTAACAGTTACACCACTGAACCAGTTTGTCGAATACAAGCGAACAATTTTTCCGACTCTAGTAAAATCTGTTATTTTTTAAATTAACGATACGTACGGTCGACACGGATCTCGGAAATCTTCTGACCCCCTGAAGTATCCTTCGATACAACGTTCGCAGCGAGGCCCGGCGGTGTTGTTCGCGCAGCGCACGCAGCGCGCCTTGGCGGCGCCCTCCCGGTAGTACTCCTCCAGGTCGGCGCTGTTGATGTCCCGCGCCAGCGACACGTCCGCGTCGTTCGTGCACACTAACGTGTGACCGTGGCAGAAAACTGAGCACGGTATACACTGACCGTTGTCGGTGGGATCGCCCACGAAATTCGGCTTACATTTTTCACATTGGCTGCCCTGTGGCGAAACAATTACAATGTACAAATATAATGTAGTCTTTAAAATGAGTTTTTATTACAATTTTAATTAAATTATTTACTACAAAACAAATTGAACTACATTTCATTAAAAAAAAACACGTTTTTAAATGAACAACAGAATATATATTTATTAGAGTACTAACAATTTATATTATTAATCGAAGGTTTTCTTTGTCCTTCCTTTTCACGTTATCAATCGAATCTTTATTAAAACAAAAGTAATGCATTAGATAAAGTAAGAATTAAATAAGGATAAAACAAAAAAGGTTAGTAAATTCAGTCCGGCTATCTTGGATTGCACCTTTTATATAATCTATGACTACAGAGTCCCTACAAGCGATATGCTAGACCCTATAACCAGTAAATTATAAATATGTCGTAAATGTAAAAAATTATAATCTAAGGAGTACCTTACGAATCTACTCGAAACAAAATCGAACTAACCATGGTATTATTGTGACACTCCGTGCAGACGTCCAGCTTGTCCGGGCCCTCGCAGTGCGAGTGTCCGTTGCACTGGCACTGTATGGTGCAGTTGGCGCCCACGTAGCCGAAGTCGCAGCGGCAGCGGTCGGGCTGCACGCACGCGCCGCGCACGCAGCCCTGCGAGCACACGGCCGCGCACACGCCGCCCACGCGCTTGTGGCCCGCGCCGCACTGGCACTCGTAGCCCGCCGGCAGGTCGCGGCACACCTGCACCCACGGGCGATAAGCATTCCTTACATCTCTCACGGAGAGCTTTTATGACGACACAACGAATGAACGCCTGAAAGAATCGACTCACCTCGGACTCCGCTTTGCATTGATGGTGATTATTTTCACACTCGTTCTCAGGCGGGCAGCGGGTGTAGTGCCAGGAAAACGTGTCGTTCGTCTCGTTCGTTTGATGCACGTTAGAGTATACGGCGGCGCAAGTCGTTCGAGACGAATATTCCAATGGCGAGTCGATGGACCCCTCGGTACACACGCCTTCCCCGTTGGCTCCTTCCAGTGCGCACCAGCCGCAGTGAGAATGATGGAGACACTCGGTACACTGTTCGAAGGTACCGCAAGGTGCTGGACATTTATTTTTATCGGCTTTAGTTAAAACCAATCCACAAACGCCGCCCGCACAGTACAACGGCTGATACGATGGAGAAATACAAGTGCCGAGATAGCTTGCCCAATGGCATTCGGAGGATCCACCCTCGGAACCTTCTGAGCTGAGACAGGACTGACAATCGTCGTACAGGTGACATCGACTGGGACAATCTTCTTTAGTAACTCCGAAATACGAATGCACAAGTTTGGGTGAGAGCGCCCGTAAGCTCACGCGTCCTGGCTCTTCTATTATAGCGCAAGTCCAGTTATAAAGCTCTAGTGGATCGTTTGTTATTCTTGTTATTTGTGCTGAAACCATAAAAATAAAAAACATCAAATATATTTCAGCTCTTTTACATAAATCAATTCTAATGATACGAAAGAGTCCACCCACCTTCTCTATTCGCTAGCCGTGTCCAAGAGCATTGATTCGAAACACATTTGTCACAGTCTGGTGCTACACATCTTAGTTCGGGACACTGGGCTGAATCACTGATATATGTGGTTCCGGCGTTACACTTTATGCTTACACAAGATTCATCTGTTGGCACGCATTCACCTGAATAATATAATAAGATTAGTTACCACCCATATGAATGGATTCCGTTCTTTAGCATAACGTCTAGCACCACAGATAAATTCTTACCTATTCCAGCAGCGCACGTTTCACACCACCGACAAGCCGGTTTTTCTTCTGGATACAATGGCCAAGCAGCCAAACAGGACATGCAGGAAGTAAAATTTTCACAGGGACGTCTTGCCACTAAGTCCGCATCACAAGCTGCTCCCGCATTAGTAGAAATTCTATCGCCACCTTCACATCCCGGTTTATCCACAGAGTAGCATTTTTTATAATCTCCCGTACTACAGAAACTACAGCCCATGTGACTTCTACATTCAATTTTACTAGCGCTCCATAGCGAACATAAATCATCGGGTAGGGTAACACGCGTAACTTGACAATTGGCACTTCCAGTCCAACCGCCTACGATATAAATATTCCAATCACTTTCTGACTCCATGTCTATAGCCATTGCATGTGCTATTGTTCGTGGTGGTGGATGGTCAAGAACACTTGGACCTGAAAATATAAATTATGAGTTAAACATATTTTAATCAAGAATGTAGGTACTTATTTTACAATTTTGTAGAAATACAAACCTTTGGAAAGTTTAACCCATTGGTTACAACTGTAAATGTATGCAATCAGTTTATTTGTCCGTTTATCAGGAATCGTTCGACCGCCGAATACGATCATGTACTCATTCGTTGTAACAGCTGAATGTAAATACGTTGCTCTTGGTAAGTTGTCGTGACCGTTTAAACTTGGAAAAGTTGGTAATTCACTCCAATTTTTAGACGGGTAATGGAATGAATATAGTTTATTTGATATTATAGTTCCATTATACATGTACAGTATTCCTCCGAACACATACAGACTTTGAGAAGGAGCATGATAAACCGTACTGTGGCCAATTAATCCGACCGGCTTGGAGCCACCGCAACTCAGTTTTATCCATTTGTCATTATCCAAATCGAATTCCCACATATCTGTCATAAATCCTTCTTCTAAAGAAAAGCCCCCAATGAGCACAAGACTTTCGTAATCCTGATATTTTTGGAGTGTTAATGTATGTCCAGCAAGTGGTGGAGGAGACTCTTCTTTGCTTTTGATTTGACTCCATCGACGCTCCTTTAGACTAAACTGCCAAAAATCTCTTAATGTTTTGTTTTGACCACTTTTTTCTTGCAGACTGAGCCCACCAAAAATATAGATATTTTGCTTGGAATGGTAGATTTCAGCAGCGTGGAAATATCGACCTTCAGGCATTTTTGGATCAGGCGTAGCATCTACATTTACTTGCATCCAAGTGTTATTTTTTGTATCATAAAATCTTATATCATTTAAAGGTCCATGCGAAAGCGAGTATCCTCCAAACATCCATAAACCTCGCCTATCAGCTACTAGACTGTGTCCAAATCTGGGTAAGGTTTTTCTTAAATGATCTAAGCCGTCAGAGAGAAAATCCGAATTGAAAAGTTCCGTGAATACAAGTTGTGATTTATCTAGTTTAAGAGAGCAATCATCCCCACCATACCCTTCGTTACAAAGACATCGTCCATAGCTAGTGTCGCACACTCCACCATTAATATGTATGCTACAGTTATTACGACATACTTCTACATTGCATTCATAGCCACCGTAGCCTTCTCCGCAAATACAGTGTCTGTTTTTACATACCCTGGGCCAATTGCAGTAGCCGTCGCAGGCTAAAACATTGTAAACGCCTTCGAAACCTTGTTCAGGTTGGCTCTGTTTATAATGAACGGTCAAATTACCACTTCGAGCTTCTACGACACCTGAAGAGGCCCCATTGCAAAAAACCCCTAGAAGTTGACTCTGTTGATTGTTACTAAGATCTGGCACACCGCCCAAACCGTCATAGACATACACTGCATTTTGGTCGCATGGCACGTTGAATGTTGACGAGTTTACTGTGAATTGTATAATGGCGTCTTTAACGTTTTCAGCTGAGATAATCCACAGACATTCCTTGGCGGGTCCTATAGATTTAATTTCAGGGTCAATTTTATAGGAACCGATACCTTCAGTTTGAGAAGCATTTAACATTCCTCTGGGTTCGCATTGATAATAACATCTGCCTCCGTGGCGTGGATCTCCATAGAATTTCGGCTTACAGCGTTCACAATTTTGACCCTCGGTATTATCTTTACAAATACACTCACCCGTGGCGACGTCACAAACGCCACGGGTATCATCGCCGTGGTCGTTACAATCGCAACGTCGACAACCTTGTCCAGCGGTCGCATTGCCATGGCTACCGGGCTTACACGATTCACAAAATTCACCTTCGGTCCAATCTTGGCATTCATCGCATCGACCCACACCGGTTCTACAAGTCGAGTGATTATGACATCCACAGTTTATCGAACAATCGGCTCCCGTCCAACCCAAATCACAGTGACATTTGTACTGCGGAGCACCTAAGCAATATCCGTGAATACAGTTGTTGTAACAAGTTCGCATGCAACTTTTTTTTCCATCTCCTATATATCCCTGTTTACACTTGCAAGTATACGACCCGTGAGTGTTGTTACACACGGCATGCTCGTGACAGTCGTGGAGCCTCAGGCCGCACTCATCGACGTCCGGGCACTGCGCGTAAGCCCAGCCCGCGTCCGTCGAGGTCACATTCAGTAGGGAAGCGCAGTCCACGTGCGAACGGGTGAAATCACCCTCCGTACACATTCCGTTGATCGGGTTCTCGTGCGAGTGACACCAGCCGCAGCCCATGCTGCGCAAGCAAGTCGAACACTGCACGTGAGACTGACAGGACTTGCACTGACCGGACTTCCTGGTGACGTCGTCGGCGGGCGTGGAGGCGCGGTCGAGCCACTCGCGGCACAGGCCGAACTGGTACTCGCTCGTGTAGACGCTGAAGCTGAAGCACTGGCGGGTGGCCTCGCACCACACGCAGCGGCCGCGCTCGTCGAGGCAGTGCTCGCAGTCGAGGCGCGTGCGGCACGGCGCCGGGCACTCGGCCGGCCCGCGCACGGCGCCGCCCGCCCGCCCGCGCCGCGCGCACCGCGCCTCGTCCGCCCACCACTCGCAGTAGTCGCCCGCCACGCAGCGCTCGCAGCCGATGTAGTTGGAGCAGTTGGGGCACGCCGCGGGCAGCAGCGTGAGGTACCGCCACTCGCCGTCGGCGGCGCACGTCTGCGTCTCGTCGACGCTCCTCTGTTCGCAGCGGTTCGTCAGCTCGCACCACCCGCACGCCGCGTCCGAGAGACACAGGAGGCAGTTGTCGTAATTCGAGCACTGCCCGTTCGAGTAGGGCTCCAGGAACTCGAATGTGAACGCCTGGAAATAAGAAAGTATACAAATTATTTCTCACAATTATTCATTTAAAAGTCATCGAATTCCTATCGTATCTTTAAAACGTACCTTTGCGCTTTCTTGAGATTTATTGTGTTGAAGCTCCATTTTGGCGTGATGATGGGAGGGGTATAGGCCCGTATGTAGGGAGTCGTTTGCGTGCATGTCTATGGCGAGACGGCCGGGCTGCAGAGATGGCCAGTCAATTGGGGAACATGCGGAGGGCTGAGCTGTTAAATTAGCGACGGGTTCCGTGTTCTCTCCGAGATTGAGTGTCAAGTTGGAGTATCCGGCGCACATGTGTAGTGTTTCCCCTGTTCCGTTCCAGTACTGCGGTATGTGTAACCAGCCTCGTAGCCTTGCTTCGCTAGGTCCGGCAAATATATGATTACTGCCTCCGCCTGTACCCCAATCGACAGTCGTCGCATTCACTACGGAGACACCATCTGGATGATTCCAATCGGCGGGCTGCTGATATCTAAGAAATGTAAGGCCCGGTCGTTTGTCTAAAATTTTGCATTCTTCTGGAGTCGTCACTTCAGTGCCGGTATTACCCCACCAGCCTGGATTTTCAGAAGGTGTATCTTCTCCACAGACACCGTAGTTATCTGAAATGATCATGTATTGCATAAAATCCTTTTTTTCCGCATATGTAAACTTTTTACTAATTCTCGTATTGACACATCTTTTTTTTTTATATATAGTCATCAATTCAAAAATGGATAAACTTACCGTCTTTATGGTGACACCGAGCATTCTGGACACACCAACTGCACTGATACAGGCCCAGTTTAGTGCTAACGGAAATAAGTGGTGTGCGAGAACTATTTTTTCCTAAGGCGGGACCGTGGATGAGGCACGAATGACAGTCACCAAGAGCTGGACAAATACCCCCGCATCGTATTGATTGTAAATTAGTCGTACAATTCGATCCTATTGTTCTTCCATAGCAAATCTAAAAAAAAAAGTTATACAGATAAGATAATAAAATTACATACATGCAATCCGCTGAGATTTAACGTAAAAATATATGAAATATTCACATCATCAGCCGAACACCATCCGCACTCAGGATCTGCGAGACATTCGGGCTGCGTTCGATGTTTCGGGCACGCTGACTCCGGATCCTTATCGATAATACCGGCGTGCCAACTTGGTACGACATATGCTAACAGGTCACCTGAAAATATTCATAATTCAGATAAAAATATTAAAAAAAAAAACTTTTTTCGTAGTCATAATTCCAAGGTATTTATTTAACATGACCGTACATATCGTTTAAGAACAAAGAACTCATTAACATACAAAGTAGTATGACTCTTATACGTAAACACAGTATATACATAACGAATTATAATTAATTTAAAGGGTGTAACACACCTGCGCGATCAAAACAGCGGAAGCGAGCAATACACGGCGTCATCTGTAAAGGTACCGTCACACTTGTTAAACTAAAACTTGTAAAATACTAAGTTTTTTATTGTTTTAGATATCTCACGTCCGCTATATTTGGTCGCACTAATGTGTTCTATCCCTAATGGATAACATTGAGGCAGTATCTATTTGTCAACATTGTAATTTTTATATCATATATATAAAAACTCTGTCTTATATATTATACAATATTTTTTTAGTTGGTTTATGATTAAGCATCAAACGTTCGATTTAAAAATTGGCTGATTAAAAATCCTGAACGCCGTCGCTAACTCGTAGACCGCGGAATTGGCTAGTAACATATTTTAAGGTGATTCACACATAATTTATGATAAATTATTCTCATATTACGTACAACTATCACAAATATATAAATATCTAACATATTCTACATTGTTACGAGGAACTGAAGGCTATGTATTTTACTATCTGCTCCGCTCCTGTTCCTGTTTCGCCTCCGTGGACCGTAACGTAATGTTGAATGGCCCAAACCTCAAACATTTGGCTATCGTATACGAAAATATTTTTTCAAATTCAGTTTCAGAAATTAACGCGTTCAAACAAAGAAAAGAACAAAACATTAAGTTTTATTATTATTAGTATTCTAAGACTTTGTTGTAATCTTTGCAATATATAACACTAATATATATATATAAATGTAAACATAACATGACGTATAGGTACTTGTATTAGTTTGTATCGTTGTTGTTATGTTAACTTTATATTACATTTATATACATAAAAAGTGTACATAAGTTTTACATAGGTTTTAATAACGTATATATATATGTATATAATATTTCACAAATAAGTCAACGATTGTGATATATAGATAAACCTATACCTACCATTCACATTGCCATGGTAGCCGCCGGCAATAAGCAAGGTAGAAGGTGGTTTGAGCGTAGCGGCGTGGGCG
Source organism: Nymphalis c-album (assembly GCA_963151315.1). NCBI lineage: Eukaryota > Metazoa > Arthropoda > Insecta > Lepidoptera > Nymphalidae > Nymphalis > Nymphalis c-album. The sequence continues at coordinate 6,987,931 of OY720590.1, read as the reverse complement.
AACACACCCTGCTTTTTAGGATACAACTTGCGAGTCTTGCCGAGAACATCTAACGGTATCCAGGAATGACATCCGAGGTGGTAGAGGTACATTTGACCATCATAGCAGATTTCTTCCCTGTTGTGCCGGTGAGAGTATCCACCGAACACGATCAAATAGTTACCTGGAAGAAATGAAATGTTGCCATATGTAAAATATATTTAAAGGTATTGGCATATCATAGATCTGAACCAAATACCATTTATATCTGAGAAAATTATAAGGAATTTGTAAATGCTGTTTAATTAGGTTTTACAAAATATAACCAAACAATCGAAAATCTATACAGGGTTATTTTTAATGACCCAGCAACCTCGCAGGACTAGATAGCTAACACCATAAGCAACAACTTTTGTTCTGTGTTAAAAATAACCCTGTATATAGTCTATTAACCCTCCAAATTAGACTATAAGACCGTATCTTGGATTTTCACTTCCAAGTACTACTTGTAGTATCAATGGAACTTTTATGTGTAAAAAATATATATATACAAAAAAGTCAAGGAGTTTCTTTCGCCGGTTGTTCTCTGAGGTATTTATTTGCGAGCGTTTTGACAATCAATAAGCCAGTGTTACGTAACGTGTTTCATTATCGAATAAATATCTTTGGCTTTATATAATATGATTTTCTAACTACGAAACAGATATAGATATATATATAATATGAATGTAGATGACTCATGATCGTCTCACAACAAAATTGATATCAGTTTCCGTCGAGTCACGCACACAAATTGCACTTCGTTATTACTAAATAGGCTTGTTAAATAAAAGCGGTTAGTAATTACCGATGACCGTCGCTGTGTGGAAAGCTCGCTCGCGCGGAACGTAGGTATCGCGCAAATGAGCCCGTGGATAGTGGATCTCGCTCCAATGCTTGTAGTCTAGATCAAAAGCGAACATACGATCGGAGAGTTTGGAAAACCTGAAAAAAGAATAAAAATATTTAAATCGTTATACAATTATTAAATTACACGAATGACGTAACGTATACACACCGAGCGACGCTTGCGACCACTCCACCGTACACCAGGATAGAGTTGGAGTGTTGGTGGTAGACCGCGGTGTGCGCGACCACACGCACGTCCAGCTCCTTACCACCTCGAACTTGAACTTTTTCCCATGTTTCATTGCCATTATCGCTCAATCTTATTTTGTAAAGGCTGAAAAATTAAAAAAAAGAACAATAATAAAACTTTTTTAGTATAAATTAACAACTAGACAACAAAATAGTTTTTTCTCTAAACCTATTAAAATTTACAAATGCAGATTAGATTCTATGACGTTTTTATGTTGAAGGAATTTATTTACAAAGTATTTTCTAGTCTGTCCTTGCAAATAAATCTAATTGGTTTGTTTACGATACGTCCTAGTCGCCGTAACCGTCGTAATGTTTCAATTATGACGCATTGATATTTGCAAAAAAATAAATTCAACAAAAAAATAGCTTTTCTCTTATCTCTTTGAGGTTCAATACGTATCTTAGATTTTTATCACAATCGGTTCGGCCATTATAGTCAAAACACAAAACAGACAGTCGATTCCGGGAAACTGTCGTATTCATAATTATAATGAATTATTAATAATACACCGGGTACACTAAGGAATTAAACATTATGTCAAGATCAAAAAAAAATATTTATATTTGTTGTATATAGGTCCGTACTTGAATGAACGACCCTAAAAATATCATATAGTTCTATCAAAACAGTTGCCTCAGTTGTTGAGATTGGCAGCAACGTGTAAATAAACACTAATAGCTTTATAAAATACTAGGTGCCGGTCCCGACTATGTTCCGATAAAATTCATTTAGTTTAAATTAATACCTACAAAGGACCTCCTTTCATTTAGTTCATAACTTATGTTCCAAATTTTAAATCATTCAATTCATTTTGAATATGATTTTCGCAAAATTTTATTGAGTCTACGTCGCAAATGGATCTACATTTTCGAAAATCTCGTGATTTTTGTATGTATATAATCGTTTATTAATAACTTAACTAACCTGGACGAGAATTCGCCGTCAACTGTACTTCCACCGAAAAGATACAACTCATCCTTGACGGCGGTTAAGGTGTGACGCGTCAAGCCGGGCGGGCTGAACGTGGCGTTCGCTGCCCTAAGGGTCCACGTGTTGGCCAAAGCGTCATAGTACCAGAGCTCCGAAGAGAGACTTCCATCCGACAGCTTCCCACCGTACAATATGAAACCATTTTTGCAAGCACATGCCGAGTGTCCGTACCTCGGTTCGGGCTTGGTGTAATTAGATTTGGCATTCGAACTGAGAAATTCGGGACGATCGGTGAATTGCAAATAGCTTTCCGAGTACGGGGTGGAGGTGGGCGTGTACATAAGTGGTAACGTGGTTCTGTCATGGTTCGAAAATGATGTCAATAGCAAATTGAAAAGTGAACTCCGGTTGCCAATCTGCCAACTGCCGTCGATGTTACCCTGAAATAACAGTTCCATTGATTAACAGTTCAAGCATATTGGACAGTTATTTTAATTGATACATATTTATGTATAAAATTAATTTTTCATCGTCTGTAGACCGCGTTAATTTCGCTTCGGTATACGCCCCGAAGAGAATACAGAGCGCGCCTGTGTTTACACACACGCTTGTGAATATAATATGTTCTGGGTAGTTGACTAGTCTCAGTGAGAATCGTGGCTATGGCTGAAATCTGTCAGTTGAAGGTTGAAAGCAGCAAACTACGTGATATGAAACAGGCAATTACATTTTTTTGTATGTCATTCTTATGAATGCCATACATCAGCTAGTTAAAAAAAAACTATTGTTACGTAATTAATTCGAAACAAAATGAAACATACATATTTTAAGAAACACACATGCAAACAACAGTTAAAAATAAATTTAAATGAAGTACTTTAACGGGTTGCACTTACAGCCAAGTTACGATTAAAAAATAATCATATAAATAGTCATCAAAGCTACTCACCTTGGTAAATAAAGTTAATAAGGATTTATCAATTTCTTCGTTTGTAGGATAACGTCTTAATACTTTTCCGTTTTCGTCATACCATTGACTAGTAGAAAATCTGTGCACCAAGGATATAAATACAAGGAAGTTAACTATTGTGATAATTGTATTAAAGGCTTTATATGCTAAATAAATAACGGTGCTGTTGTTGTTAATGTATTATATACATTGTTTAATTTACATAACACAATACCTCATATTACTAAAAAGATTGAAAAACTGATAAGTCAACATAATAGTCACAAGTTCATTCAATTATACATTATGAAACAATGCGGTTTATATAATATGTAACATTTTGTTGATACCATTCATTTATATATATATATATATATTGTTTTTTTTTTAAACATACATATGTATTATCATTAAATCTCCACATACTGAGTTCATTTCATTGTTTAAATTAAATATCGATTCTTTTTTCGTAAAAAAAATTAATATAATATAATATTAAACAGCCTTGTTTTGTTTATCTTAGGAAGGTAGGCAAATTTGGATACTGGCAAGTGGTAATCCCCGCCCTTAGAAACAAACAAGATAAGAAGTTAACAAACTATTAACATAACTTAAACACTGTCAACCTTGATCTCAAGTTGTTATATCCCTTGTTACTGTAATTGCATTGACTTAGTCACCATTCAAACGGGGCCACAGCAATACAGTGTAATGACGTTTGACGGTGGATTAATTAATGAGTGGGTGGTCTCCACCTAGACAGGACTGTACAAAGCCTAACAACATTTATAAATCTTAATTGATATATCGTCAGACTCATAGATAAAACATCGAGTACATTTCATCTGAAACTCTGCAAGTATAATCTCTAAAGGTGCATATTAAAAAATTTTCATATACAATCCTATGAGATATTGTGCACATAAAAAAAAGGCAATTCCATAAATATGATAACATTTTTGTAAGAACTTACTTGTAAATCTCTAATAGGCTTAAAACTCTATTCAGATCATATCCTCCAAATACATATAGAGAGTCCGTTTGATTAACATACACAGCGGAGTGAGCTGCTCTCTTTGTCATGCCACTTTCCGTGTGGGATATCCAATGCCAGCTATTACCTTCTTTATCGGCATTTTTCAAGGAACACGATTCACCAGAATATCTGAAACAGATACCTGATTATTAATCCATACTTATATTACAATTATGCTTCAAATGCCGGCAGTGTTCATATGACATATTCAGGTTTCCTTGCAATATTTTTCTTTATTGTTTTAATTAAATCACAAATGAAACATGTCAAAGGCAATGATATCAATTGAAACTGTAATCTTTTGTTAGGATTCCTTATTCTATTCTATTTAAATGGGGAGACATTTGGTTAAACATATTTATAAAACCTTTTTATAAAATCTATGAATTGATAATAGTTATTCATTATTTTTTCCTTGATCTAAAGATCGTTAAATAAATTTACATTAAATTTATAGTTATTTATTAATTTAAATAAGTTTACTTCACATAATATATTTATAAGGAATAATTTATAGATAATACAACTTCAGAAACAAGATTTTATCAAGAACCTTTGTTTAATAATTACTTTATTTTAAGAAAATGCATTTATTATTATATTCTTTTGCAGTCCAATATATTAAGATGATGAAGATTTTACCATTACAAGCACTTTATGATATAACTAGTTTCTGCGCATGCGCATTCTATACCCCTGACATGTATGCAAAATTTTATGAGGATCAATTGTGTTAAGACAACGAACAAATACACATTTTCACACATATAATATTAGTAAGGATATAGTTTCATTTCTTGTGCCTATGGGTAGAGGTGTTCCTTATGGTGATATGACCATCATGAGAATACAATTAGAACTTACCCTTTTTTACAAAGACACCTGTCCCCTTTACATTGTCCATTTCCAGAGCATCCGCTGGGGCAAAGTTCTACACTGCAATCAGGCCCACCCCATGTACCCACACAAAAACACTTATTGGACATACACAAACCTCGCCCCGTGCAATTATTTGGGCAGTTGTGAATAGCATATGTAGCCCTGAATCCATCTAGCACATAGTTCGTGTCGCTGTATAGTAATATTAACATCTACAAAGATAATTCACCTATTACTTATCTGAAAATTATAAATGTACTATATATTTAATAATAAAACTTACGTATCCACTTGAAGCGGTCACATTTTGTGGCTCTGTTTTCCCACTGAAACTTCCTAATAATGGAGCATCAAATGAATCACCGTCATATACAAATACATAGTCATATGAACATTCTGTTCCCATACGAAGGAAGCTCAATGTAATGTACTGACTTTTATTTGCAGCTTTAATAAGCCATTCGCAATGTGAATCCTAAAATAAAATAAAAATGATTATTTTGAAGTTGTTTAATTAAAAATTGTCAATTTTTAAGTTTAAACTTCAACCTACTTGGGTATAGTTGGAGTTACTGGGGCCATCAGTAATAATTCCACTTGGCTCCGTGAAAACCCTACGAGATTTGTCGCAAGGTGCTGTAGAGGCAGCGCACAATACAGCTAGGCATGTCCAGCTGAGAACTACTAAACTTGCACTTTTCTTCCGAATACGTGGGTAAAACATGCCTCTTCCAATTTATCGCAAAACATAAATCGAACATCAGAGCCATATAATCATGAAATTACGACTAATATCACTAAAATGTTAAATAAACAACACTCATTTAAGTGACATCTACTTCAAGGCTAACTACTATAGGATATGAATATTGCCACTGTATCTTGAAAATGTTATGGCTAATGGACAAGATATTGCTTTCTAGCTAAAAAAATGTTTACAATTCTAATATTAATGACATTTTAATACTTTCTAACGAGTTTTCCACAAACAAACAATCAAATCCATCACAGCATTTTTGACATTTCAACTCAGATTTATTTATCATAAAATCTTATCTGTGGCTAGAGGCAAATGAACCAAATTAAAACTCCTAATAATATATATAATTAAAAAATAATATGTAAAAGGTAAAAAAAAAATTGAAGCAAAATATCTTTATAAAATCCCTCAACATATGGTTTTTAATATAATATAAATTTTCTTAGTTTTACTAAAGCTACACATTTATTTACATTTTAGGATTGATACTAGATGGCATTGGCTACTTAACATAAAATAATCCAAGGCAACAACAAAAAATACTTTGTTAAGAAAATGTTTTAATTTATCAGGCAGTTATAATATATAAAAAAAATTGTTAAATTTTTGTGAGATTTTAGAGTCCAAATAGGCATACGCGAAATATACTCTTGGTACATAATACTTAGGTACATAAGTAACTTCATTGAAAATATTAATATTATGATATTAATGCAAAAATTACTAAAACTATTTACAATATCATGATATATTTAATTATTTTATCAATTATGTTGAATATTTTGTTTGAGTCACATTACAGTCGAAGAGAAAGCGGAGAAGCAATACAATACATAGCGAAAGTGATATTATGCAATTTTCAAATGCCGGCAACGCACCTGCAAGTTCGGATGTTGCAGATGTCCATGGGCGGTGGTAGTCGCTTTCCATCAGGTGAGCCTCCTGCTCGTTTGCCTCCTACAAAAATAAAAAAAAATAAAAAAATTAAAATAGATATATGAGTTTTTATAAAAAGCATATGCAAATAGTTCTGCAAAATTCTTATTGAAGTCAGACTACGTTGATGATATTATGAGAAATATTTTTTTATGCTGGATATTTATAGTTGTTCAATTTATACTCGTATTATACAGAAAGCAACAAAAGTTGTTGCTTATGGTGTTAACTATCTAGTTCTGCGAGGTCCTGTATATGAATATAAAATATTTTATTCATGTAATTCTTATTTCTTCGGCAATAAGTTTATCATATTTTATATATATATATATATCATTATTTGCATAGCTATTTACGTATTATAATAATTGTGTTAATTTTATTTATCACCATGTCTACATTAAATCTTTTCTGCCTTCCTACTTATGGGTGATTGGTAAAAACGATTTTATTATTAATTGCGTATTTTGTACTATTTACCAGTATATTGAGTCTTGGAATTAACATTGCATTATTTAATAAAAAAATGACTATCCTGCTTTTCCCTTTGTGTTAAAAATGTAGAGAGGCGTTGATGGGCATACTTTTCTTTACAGAACGGAACAGAACCGTTAACAACCCTTTTATTTATTCGAATATTTCAGTTTTATATTATGTTCTAAAAACCTTTAAAAAATTCAAATTTAACTGAATACTCTATATATTATACGACTTACGGGTATTTGTAAAAATAAAATCTATGTATAACGGCTAGACACGTGAAAAATTTAATAAATCTAAGAAAGTCTAAGAAATCCGAAAGATATTCCATCTGTTTTCATTTTCGGGATAACTGGAAAACTTTGCGAAAGCGCTGGTTGCTTCGTAAAAAAATATATTTTAAATAAAACTAATATATACGATGACTGTAAAATTACAACGTTATGTAACGTTTCAGTATAACTTGTGCTACAAGGGTTCACTTCCATAACTTATACTTTTTTACTAAAAAAAAGTATGCTAACACTCAAATTTTGAAAAACCATAGAAATTATGAATATTTTGTATCCAACAAGTTATTTTATTTATTGTGTTTTTTTTTATTGCATAGGAAGGCGGTCGAGCATATGGGCCACCTGATGGTAAGCGGTCACCAACGCCCATAGACATTGGCATTGTAAGAGATGTTAACCATCGGTTACATCGCTTATGCGCCACCAACCTTGAGAACTAAGATCTTATGCCCCTTGTGCCTGTAATTACACTGGCCCACTCACCCTTCATACCGGAACACAACAATAGCATGTATTGCTGTTTTGCGGTAGAATATCTGATGAGTGGGTGGTACCTACCCAGACGAGCTTGCACAAAGCTCTACCACCAAGTAAAACGTATACTACATAAGAGTTTTTTTGCTCATTCAGCAATAATTACAATAAATAAGAGGAATACATTCATAGGAGGTTCAACTCAAGAAAATGTTTATTGGATATAAATGTTATTATATGACGGATAATTAATTTTGTAATATATTTCTAAAGTTAATAATAATGAAGCTGAAATTGCTGTCTTACACTATAACATTTTCTATTAGGTGCTTATTTTTTTGTTTATTCATCACAAGTACATAACAAAAACAAATCTATCGATAACAACTAGAATTAGTGACTAGTAATTACACTGTGTTACTGTTAGCTTTTATGTACTGGAACTATGATTTATGTATGGAACTAACATTCTAAATTCAAATAAATTAATATAATTATTAAATAAATGCATAGTTTCTTAAAAATGTCTATTGCGAATTATAATTTATGACACGATTTGGTGATCATGATTCAAACTATAGTGAATATTTTTATAATTTGGCTAGAAAGGCAAATATCGTTAAAAAAAAAACTGAATTGCACATTTTAGAAAAAAAGCTTTAGCCTTAATAGAAATTTAAATAAATTAATAATTATATTTTTTTTTAATTCATCGATTATTTTTTTTAAATCTTCTAAAATTCTTATTACAAATAAGAAATGAGATTGTGCAGTAGTTAAGGTTGTGCGATTTTGGGTTCAAAGTGGTTGGTGTAAGGTTATAATAGAAGAACAAAAGGCCGTTCAGTAGGCGGCTAAGATGAGTATCGATCGCTCAGGCTGCTGACTCGACAGTCGCACTCCAGCGTAGCGGGGTGCGGGAAACGCACCGCGCTCTACATCGCAAGGACTAGATGGCGTGAAAATAAAAATATACAAAATCATTGCCAGTTAAAAATAATAAATAACCATGATTGTTAGTGGAAACTCTTTTGTATTTATAGTTATTTGGTAAATAAACAATTTTGAAAGCATTTTTATTAAGCACTTAAATAGAGACCCCACAGTAGGAACGATATAATATTACACTGTGCGAACGGTCAATAAAGATTATAATATATTCTGTATAATTGATTTTTCTATTGTCCACCAATACAGAATTTTAGTGTATCTGTTATTATTTTGTCTAACTTTGTTTATTTATATAACTGTCTTATCAAGTATATCATTTAAAATTTGATACAAATTATCACTATAGAAATAATATCAATTACGATTATTATCAACACAAAGCTTTCATCTGCACATTATACGAGTATATTATATATTAATTATTGAATATAAAAACATTAGTCTTTTTTTAAATAAATTTATATTTTATGAAGTCAAGATATTTTTATGGTCTAGTTTATTGTATATTATACCTAATCGTGCTCTTAATACATACTTATACTAAATTATAGGAGGTGAAAATTAATAAATCATTAAAGCGTGCATGAGTACTGGAAGGGGCTGTTGAAGATTTTTCACCCGGAATGAAGTGATAACCGCTAATGACATGCCCGAAGCGCTAACTCATCCACCAACACTTCAACTTAATTATAAACATATGAGTATACATAATACATAAACCATAAATATAAAAAAAGTAAAATTGAAGAATATATAATATTCATACAATTAATTTTTCTCACAGTATTTTTCAATACAAACGACCACAAGAAGAATTATCAACACAAACTAAGCATATGTAAATACCCTATACTTCGGTTAATACTAAATAGTCTAGCCGTTGGACCAACTCGATACCTATATTTTAATACTATACATACTTAAGTTGAATATTATTATTATTTTTTATTTTTCATCCTTTTCTTTCATCTTATGTAACTGCAGATCCCAATTTTGTGGGTTCTAATCTAAGATATAAAAAGTTATACTATTTTTTCGTTCAGACATGTTAAGGTAAATAAACTTAAAAAGAATTACGCCAGTCAGCCAGTAAAGCATAAAAAAATATTGTAGCTGTCCTGTGAAGTTCCAATTTACAAAATACGTGAAAATTAATTAAAAAAGAAGGAGGTTCCTCTCATGTCATGTCACGTGTTTATTAAACAACATATTATGTCAAATATTGTTGTTATACCGACACATTATTCAATCGCAAGTTAAACTTTATCAGAACGTTTTGACAATTTTCCTAAACAACACTATCTAACGAATTGTCAAAATAATCTAAAAAAAAATTGATTTTATAAACGATGTCTAATATCATAACGAAACCTGTCTTTAATAGCACTCTTGTGGACGAGCGTGACGGTACATTCTAAGGGCCGTTTACCATATAAATGAACTGACTGCGACCGTTCATTTTTTAAACACAAACACCACACGTTGTATCCAATGTTTATTCTGTCTCCTGATTTCGGACACATGTTTGCTGGAAAATTTTATATTCATTTTTCTGAACTCTACCTTTGTGAAACGTATTTTTCAAATTTAGAACACAAAAGACTTTTTTCATAGATGAAAATTGTTCATAAATTTTAATTTTAATATTTCTTGTAATTTTTAATAAACTGAAATACTCATATATGTACTGCAAAGATTTGTCTGCTATTTAGCGGTAGGGCTACTTTTAGGCGAGGATATGTAAGAACCGTGCCCCTGGGACCGGCCACTTCACATCATCATACAAATGGCACATTAGCCCCGCGGCCGGACGCACCTTATCTGCCCCTGAACTATATTTGTTCTGCAGCGGATTACAAGAGATTTACCACGGTCACCAACCATTAGCAACAGATTACGCGTCCTGTGTAAAGAGAAGTTAACTTTAATGTTAATTTAATTTTTTTAATATCTATAAATTTACTAAATTGCTCTAAGATAACTGATTAGCTATTTTTAATTTTATAGTTATATTTAAACATTTTCTGTTTTTAGTCCCAAACTAATGACCGTTAAAAATATTTCACAATTAATTTCATTTAATAATATTTTTTCAGTAATTACAGATTGCTTTTGATTTGCAGTCCCATTTTTCCTGTAAAGGAACGTGCCGTGAACTTATTCATCTACACTTCACTATGGCTGATGTATACACCTGGTAAAGAAAATGTTTTTTTCTTACACAACAACCAAAATATGAAATAAAAACGAACAAAATCTCTGGGACATGCTCGGATATCAAACGGTGATCCTTGTGTGAGATCAATGTGTTTCATACCTTGAACCTTTTCGTCTCATCTATATGTATTTTTTATTAAATTGAGAATGTTATAAAAATTTTATTTAGTTATAAAACGATGTAGGATAACTATTGTAAAACTATTCTGTTAGAACTCTCTTAATTTGTTAGCCCTGAAATGTTGACAGCCGACTTATGGTGAGTTCGATGTGTGGATTCGTGAAATGGTATAATTTTAATGGCCACTGTCGCATATTACATTCTGATATTTTATGACCATTTTTTACTGTGAGTTTCCAGTTTCTTCTAATAGAATAAACCTACAGGTGTTACTGATTTTAAATAACTGTATAAAAATGATAAAGTCAATTTTTTACCATTTTGTGTCGTGGGTTTATATAAAATGAGATAATAAAATAATTATTTATTTAAGACAGACCCCGTAAATAGCTTAGAATTTACGTCCACGGGTGCGATAACGCGGCTCCGCTATAAATCAGCGGTCTGTCGATGTGGGGCCGCCCTATTGCAGCTCGCGGCCTGATTTGTCGCGTCCACATTATGCCAATGTATAAACCGTAAGGGTGGTTAAACTTTTGTATCGATATTAAAATAATAATAATATATAAATATTGATATATCATTGAAAAATTCAAAGCACAATGCAATTACAAATAAATAAACAATTTTTCTTCCTTTTAACATTTTTAACATCATTATACTTTATTAATAAATTATTATTATACTATTAAATATTTATATTTGTTCCAAAAATATATATATTTTTCGTTCTACTAAATATAAAGTAAACATTGTTTTTAAAAATATTATCGATGTTTTATTGTTTAATATTCCCAGCACTATCTCCCGTTTATAGCCAAGCAATAAAGCGTCGCTCAGTAAAGTTGTCCCCACACGGTCAAGAATATCTTTAACTATTATTGAGGTCCACTTGCATAATCACATCGTTTTGCGACATAAAAACATTTACCAAGTTATTTGTAAGATCTTCATATCTAGCATTTTTTTTTTCTTATAAATCTGTATTTGTCGTCTGTATTCCTAAGCATCACAACGATAAATAATGAATTCAATAATAATCTTGTCACATTACTCCCGAAAAAGTCGCTTAAAATGAAACAAAACGTTAAACAGACGCGTACACTGACCCTTACTTAACACAACGGTGTTAAACTGTGACCTAATTACAGATTAATACGCTTAAGCGGAAACCTCACCAAGCAGGTTCAAATGGCACGGAAGACCGACTACGTAATACGTATGAATAGCGACTGGGAAACGAGCTAATAGTCAACAATAGCTATTTTACTTTTATTCTTCTCAATTGCTTAAGTTTCGCGACTAAGTAGATTTATAGTTTCCTCCCCATTCATTATCTGTATTGAACTACGCTGCCGGTGGTGTCCAAACGCGTGGCATAAATCTGAATGCAACTAATAAATAGCCCGCCAAGAAAACTTTCCTCCGCTCTGACATAAGTTTCAGAAGTTCGCCCCGTTTGACTTCACACTGAGTGTGATAAATGTTTCCAATAAGAACATATTTTTCGCTAGTTTTCAACAAGTATTGAATAATTTTAAAAGGTTGCTTTGATTTTAAATGTAAGGCATAGTATTCTTAATATATTTGAATATATCATAGTTAATATTACAATAATATTTTGTTACCATACAATCAGATGCGACATGCAGTTTCACGTTCGATAAACGGTTCATGCTTCGACCCGTGCGTGCAGTCTATTAATTATTTTTTAACAAACGGACTAAAAAATGCAAATTTTTTTTTTTTAAATCAAATAAACTGTTCAGCTTTTTAATATAAATATAAATATAAATTTTACCATATACATATACGAAACCATTAAATTATTTAAATGTATACCGCATTTTAAATAATGTTTTAATGTTTATCTGGACATAACTGAAGTTCTATATGTGAAAATATTAACGATTACATATTATATAGCCACCGTAACTGTCATCGAGTAAAATAAAAAGAATTATAGCGGAAATCATAACCCGTCCCTCTATTCCCAATTTCCTAATATTGTTTCTTTTTTTTGTTAGCATTTTTTTATTTACGAAAACAAGGAGGCCATAACTCTTGCCGCTTGATCAGATATAGCAGTAATGGCAATAATGGATCCTGGTCAGCGGCCCGCATGCAAATAAATCTGCGGACCGATGCAATGATGTGTAGAGAATGGGGTCCGGTAACAGTTGATATCGCTACCGCTGGCTGGCCTGCTGGCCTACTTGACTGACACCTGAAATAATTCAAAACTACACGGTGGACGCTTTATAGTCTAGCTGATAAATATAGATTTTGGGGAATATTTTCATACCATGTGAAAGATTTAGTGGTTAGAGAAAGTGACTATTAAGTCGTGTGTTCAATTCCAGCCAAATACCACAGTTTTCATGTGACTAATTCTTGTTTATTATTTATTTGTGTTGCGGGGAAGTAAACCATCATGATGAAATCTGCATGAAATTATTTCGCGTGATTATGCCAACTAACATGTTACTAACTATTTGAGACAAATACTTATTTTTTTATTTTTCATCCAAGTATACGAATAAAAATGAATGGTTTGAGTATTAGGTTAATAATATATTATCCAGTTAGATAGAGCATGTTTGAATAATTAAATATTGTACATCGTCACAGGTTAAAAATATTTTACTAGTACATATAATTAGTTAATACTTATTATAAAAACGTGCCATCGAGAATGTTTTTTCTATATTTATTAAATTGCACACAAATTAATATTGATAGCAATTTCCTAAGCAATTTTTTTTATAATCAATAAAATTTAAAAACACAACTGAAAGGGTAATAGAATTATTTAGTTATTATTTTTATGACCCTCACAAATGGTATTTGTATTAAGAATGTATAATACAAACCTACTGCTTAAATTTTGTGATTTGAAATATTAGTTTTAGGGTTGTGTGGTCTAACAATAAATCCATGTTTTATTCATTGAATTTTACTGACTTTAGTGACCGTATGAGAAACGGATACGTTAGTAAAAACTTTTTATTGGATAACTTTTTCTAAGGGTATTCCATTTAACTATAATATATTTTCAATTGAAACTAAGCTGACATAATTTATCAAAGTATTTTTTTCAGGTATGGGCGAAGAATCTTTACCTGCGTTGTTTTATCCGGAAAATGGGCAGCGATAAAAGTCAGAGCAAATGGCAGTCAATAAAATAAATAGCGATGGCAGGGTGTTCTGTAAATAAGTCGGTGCCCAAGCGCGGGGCGACGATCGCCTTTTTTATTGGCGCCTCGATTGCTCTCGACACGACGAGTGTAAAGCGGCGAGCGGCTGCAGCAACGCTGATGCCGCAGATTATATGAACTGATTAGAAATAGAATTCCCCGCTGTGTATTATCAACAAGAACACCCATGCACTTTAAAACAAAACAATGTCATGATATAAAACGTGAATTATGATATAAAATTGTACACACGTCTCATGTACTTTTGGAAAGTGATATAATATGGTTTGTTTCATTTTACTCGTTTGATTATGTTCAAATACAGTAAGGAGATAATTCTTTATTAAATTATGGAGCACGATTCAATATTTCCATGTATTGAAATCAGTCTAAAAAATAAAATAAAATCTCTTGTAAAGTTTGTATGAAACCAGTCCTTCCTTTGAACACAAAACAAACTTTGTTTTATGTTTTACTAAATTAGATTTTTTCAACCGTTCAGGGAACCACTCAACGTCAATATCTAGTATCGGAATTGTGTTAAGATAATAATAAAGTATTCCGCACGTATCGCATTCGGTCGCGAGGCGGCGCCCAGATAGATGTATTAATTTGTAAGAATTTGTCGTTGGACCCTCGCCCTACGCCGAACTTGAATTCCAATCACGAACTACAAGTTCCGTAATTGCGGTTAATGATTTCTTTAAATAGCTGTACATAAATACTGTGGTCACTGAAGACCGAATTTTATTATTTTTTTACAAAACTTAAATGAAATAATTCTCTAGACACATTTTACACATATTTAAAGGTTATAGAAATGTTTTATGTAATAAATAAAAAACTATATATTTTTATTTATGACCACACTAAAAAAAACTAATAAGTTCCGCTCCTGTTTTTATGTGTTCGGAGCGACTTACATTTATTATAGTAGCAGTATAGTGGACGTGGTGTCACTGCGTCGCTTTAGGCTACGAGCTCTCCCAAGGGACTCGTCAGTGCCGGCAGACCTAATCCAATCACGGCTATTGGTCTGATCACACGCCTGCTCTACCTACGGTGTAAAGCTGCTATTGACTATAGCTAACACCTGACTTAATCCTATTTTGTTTTACATAAACAATATATTTTTTTAATAAATTAAATTAAATTAACCGTAATAATACAACAGCAATTAAAAACCATTGTCATTTTTTGTCAAAGTACTTGTTTATCCCAACTTCATCCATCCAAATTTTATACCAATCAGTTCCTTGTTTTAATTGTACATATATTACAAACATTAGTATACATATATTAATCGTGCAACAAAAATTTTCATTATTAATAACCCCGAAAATTATACAGATTTCTACGACATTCATAGTCCTACGACGGTCCTACGAGCTACGAGGCGTAGTTTCCTCAGAGAGAGACAGTTAATTTACCTAAGCATCTTATTGCTATCAGTGCTACGCCCGCTAGGATTATGTTAATTGTTAATTTGTAATGCTGTTATCTCTCTTTGTGTTCTTCAGAGAATACTGTAAACGTAAATTACAGGTTATAAATGAGTAAATTATATAAATTGTTCAATTTTCACTTAAATAATATGAACTACAAATATTTTTCCAGTGAAACTAAGACGTATACGGTAAATTAGACGCCTAATGAGAGCCACGGCATAGAATGACGTGACGTATTAGAGAATCCGCGATGGTCGAGCCCGGTCGCCTCAGGGCAGAGGTAATGGGCGCGAGAAGCGAGGGGACCGACTATAAGTCACCCGGCCATCTGATATCAGCGAATCAATGACCGCCCCGCTATGATACATGGGATTATCAACCGTTTATAGTTTTAGCTGTGGCTACCGAATTAATACTGCGGAAATATCACCTATAAATTTTATAACTCGGATGTGTTCATTAGAAGATAGATTAATAGCTGACTATATTTTTGATACTGGCAACATTTTTTATACTCTTCATAAGTGCAATACGCACTGGTAAGGTGTAATTTATAAAAGTATTCTTTTTTATAATGAAATGAAATAAAGGTCACTTCAAACACATACTTTATACAATTATTAAAAATGTTACTGGCTGTGACAAAAGTTATTCGAGTATTAGTAGTAAATATCAAAAAAATAACAATACTTTCAACACAATATAGTTGGATTCCGCCAACTAATAAACGTAGAGACGCTGGACATCTGTCACTAGCATTATTGTTAAATCAGACAGGTTTTAAGGGTCTCGCCCTGTCACCGCGAGTCTGTTTCAGGCGAGAGAGGGCGCTTGTTAGCGCGAACGTGCCTCGCGCGCGCCCGCCGGTAAACACGTGGGTAGATAACAATCTATTTGGATTGCCTCTATATTTCATTTTTCCTCCTGTACCCCGCGCTAACTAGATAGACGCGCATCATGCCCAGTATAAAGGAAATACGGGAGCTCCTCTCTTAAAAAAGAATTTATTCTGTTTGTAGTCGTGTACACTTACAATGTTTAACGTCTTAATTTTCACGAGGAAATATTGAACGATCAAAGCGTATTTGTGTTTAGTAACGATTGTAACGCTTCTCGTCTTCTTTCTCTCGTCAACTTATACAACAATATTTTTAGATCAAATAACTATTAGCAATGATATAAACCGGTTCGAGCGGGCAAAAACTATCCACGTGTTTTGTGTTTACAATTGACTTCAACGAAATACATTACTTGGAAATCATCATGTGTCCGATACAATTCACCGATATGTGAATATAGGATGATAAAATAATCCTAAAACATGTTATTTAAAAAGAGATCAGCCACCAATGGGACATTTACGGAATGTTACTAATTGATTAACTTAAGAACACGTTTATTCAACAATCTTAAATCTTGAATATAATATTAATTATAATTCTAATTTAAGTAACTAGTACAAAGAATTCAACTAGAGTGCTAATCTGAGAGAAATCAGTTCGTATCTAAGACGAGTATTGTATTATTCGACTTACGGTGATTATTTTGAGGCTGACCGTGTTCTGCGGTTTCTTTCGAGTTTGTTCTTTCAGAGAAGCTCCACTGTTCTGGTTTCATATGACCGAGAAAAGGTGTCAAATTACGGTTAGTTAGGTAGTATTTGCTCTGAGAACACTGGTCAGCCAATAGATTGTGCACACGGTGCTCCCTATTCTATGGAAATGCAATCACGAATAAAACCGTAGTGTCTCCAAGCACGCAGCTCGAATACGAAAATTATTTGCTTAAAAAATTGATACAAAATACAAAGGCTATATGCAGCAGACTATAACATAAAATATTTATAGGAAAAATTTATGATCGTTAGCGCCGAGGTGACCCAGTGGTTAGAATTCCTGCATCTTAACAGAAAATTGCGGGTTCAAACCCGGATAGGGTTTTTTGAACAGTGACAGTTTTAACACTGACACTAGCAGTGACAGTTTTTGTCAGTTAGAACACTGATGAAGTTACATGTATTTCCTCGTAACGAGGTACAGGAAAACATCACGAAAATCTAAATATGACAGATGAAAAACTTCTACATGTGTCCATCATCGTGGTGGTATAAGCTCCAAGCCTTCGCCTCGAAATTTACACGCTATTACTAAGAATATACAAAAAAAAAACAAGGGAAGAAAAAAATCAGATGACCTTAAATTGACAATGTTTTATCTCGTAAGTGTTGTACTTGTGCTTCGATGAAATCTTTAGCCGGATATACTTAAACTATCAAATTAACTTCACAGGTTTTAACAAAAAGCCCTTTCACGAGCCCATCAACTCTTCGCCCTTTTCACAGAGACAGAAGGGTTTTATTATTTTTTAAGTATACGCTCGTTTGCACGCGAATGGGCTACTTAACCACGAATAGAAGCTCCCACCGCAGATTTCACCCTATACTAACTCTATTGCGCAATTTTATGTTAAAGATAATAGTTCGGCCACGCTTTTCACTTGTTTCTCTGGTCGTTTGCATCAAACACATTTCCTCAAAACGATACATGATAAATATAAAATTGTAATATAACTGAGTCTGTTTGTATAGAATAAATATATAGGCTTACAGGCTCTAAAAAATTCGGAATAGTGTTTAGCGGGATTTAAGCGGTATGAAAATTTACCTGGTGGTAGAGCTTCGTGCAAGCCCCTCTGGGAATATACCACCCACTCATCAGATATTCAACCACCAAGTAGCAACACTTAGTTGTTAGTAGATATAACATTTCGGTTCCCATATCAATTCCCATTCCATATAACGTTCCGGTTGGTGGCCCATTGGATTTGAGAGGAATTATTAATATTTCTTACTGCCCTAATGCCTCAGGGCTGTGGTGACCACTTACCATTAGGTGGCCCATTTACCCGTGCATCTACCTATTTTGTAAAACAATCTACCTATTTACTCGATCAAATCCACGAATAAAAAATAGATATATTTATACAAAATCAATGTAGACTCCATTACTTAAAATAATAAATTAATTCGATAAAAAAATAACGATGCTATATATTTTTGAGTTAGAATGATAGATGAATAACCGATCGCATGTATATCAATATAATCCGCTTTGAAGATAGCAGTTGTTACTATTGGACAGGTACGACATGGGATCGTAATACGGACCTAACGTGAAACGTGACTGGGTTGCAGATCAGTAGGCTCGTCATAATTTTGTACGAATTCATGTTCAATAGGAAAAAATGCGGACAGAACAAAACATTCCTTGAATTTATTAATGTTGGAAATGTTGAAAGAAGTAATCATAATATTATAATTATATTACATACATTATTAAGTATTATATTACTGAAGCATATCTATGAAAAGTGCCATATTGATTGTGGTCTATGATGATGATCATGGTCTGGATAGTGAAAACACGCCCATGCAACAATGTGAAATAACGAAATAAACGAAAATACCTGTCTTTTAAAATAAACGCTTATCAAATTTCTCAACTTATCAGCTCCATAATATTATGCCTTTATCATTCTATCTAAATAAATAAAGAAATTGTTTTTGCATATTCAAATAATTGTTAATGTCTCAAGTTATAAATCCTTTCATAATATGCAATTCAAATATCCACGAGAATTGAAAAATAAAACGATATTATCGCTTCAGTCATAATAATAACTATCATTGTGTAATTTGTATTTATTAACCGTTAAAACGTAAGAGGAGTCGTTCCGGAATCACTAATTTGCAACCCTCAAGCGATTGTGCTGGCGGGTTGTGAGCGACAAGGCATTTGATTCTTATTCATGGCGGGGGCGCGTCGACCGCGACCTAACGATTTGATAATGTATTCACTTGATAAAGCGGAAGGTGGTACTTCGCGAGTACCGCATTAAAAAACCAATTACAGCGTGACTAAATCGCGACGCCGCTCTCGGCTATTTGTCAGACTCCAAAGGGATAAAAGTATATTTTAAATTTAATTTCACGCAATTTTTAAAATTAGGGGACAGCGGGTAATATTATTTTTTATTGAGCGCCGGTAACGAAGTTTATTAATCGAATGTTGAGGCAACGATCTTGGCGAGATTATGTAGGGGTGACTTTGGATTATGTAAAACTTGTATAGTGCTTGAAGTACTTCATATATCTTTAACATAAAATATGATAACTATAACGTATACAGTTTGAGATAGCTTATTATAGAAAATAGTAAACTTTTGAATGTCGAACTTTATTTTTTAATTTACGTATCAAGTTGTGAAAATTGTATTTTAAGTTAGTAAGGGCTCCGTATAACTAACAGTCGCCCTAATACAATAACGGGCGGAACAAACTGCGCTATAAAATATCACCAGTGAATAAATCAGTTTTGCTGTGATGCGCCCGTGTTCCTTCCCCTACCTTAGTATCAAAGATTTATGCTCATAGAAAATAATGTTATAGATAAAATATTAATTGACCAGTAGAAGTAATTAATTGTCAAAGCTATTACATAATTTAATATTGTTTAGTGTCTGATAGACAGTCAGATAATGGTTTGGATTCAATTTCAGTTAATTTTGTTTTATTTTATTTCATCAAATTATAAAACTTGAACACTACTTTTTATATATATTTATTACAATATTATTTATGATTACATAATTTATTTTTATATATTTCCATTAAATATGATGATTTAATTAAAAAAAATATATACTAAATTATTTTTTCAAATATCCTTTATTACTGTCATAAAAAAACAAATTAATTCACTTGAGAGACCACGTTAAAGGAGGCGAATATAAGTGTAAGGCAGAAGCAGAAATGCAGCATCAGTATTCGAGGCATTGAGCGTGAAACAGCGGTGCGTGTGGCGCCCTCCGCACTGATTGAGCCGCGACAAGTTAAACCATTTGAAACAATTTAATAGAGATCAAAAATTCAGAGCCCCACGACGCCCGCACTAACTTTTGAAGTTTTTTCCCTCGCTAAAGGGATTATCGGTAAGCAGGAATGGGGGGATATATTAAAGATTTTGTGGATTTTTATGTAATAACTTCTTTCTATTAATTTTTGTACGTATTCGAAGTAGAGGATATCCCAATATTTATATGATATCCCTATTTTTATTAAATAAATATAGTTTCAGTTGATAGGACTTTTTGTGGTACTATCATTCTACCGTTTAACAGTAATCCTTTGTATTGCTGTATTCTGTTTGAGTGGAGAGTAAGCCAGTGTAATTACAGACACAAGGGACACCTTAGACCCCCCCGGGTTGATATTTGACGTTGAAAGAAGGAACTTCTTACAGTATCAGCCTGTTTTTGTATTTGTCTGTTTAGACACAGCCTCTTGACAAAGCCTAAAATAAAATGTCAAAAGCATTTCTTGTCATAATAAAGAAAACTTAATTCAGTTACGTACACAATAATTGTATATTAAACATTATCAGACAAAAGGATATGATATCATAAATAAATTAATGATTCATCAGTATGATATTTCAATTATCTGTACTAATAAACATGTTAAATTCGTAGAGCTATACTCATATCAAATTTCCTATCCGTTTGAAATTTATTTCTATGCATTATAATACAGCTTAGTATAAAAAAGTAATATCTTATTAACATCCCACAGGCCGACAGGTACATTTTTCTCTTAAGGAATTTTGAGCTTATTTCTGTGCATCATTTTCAGTTTACATAACAAGATATTGTTATAAAATCATACTTGATATGTTATCATAGTAGTAAATGTTTATTTACAGATGCAAAAGCCATAGTTTTATATAAAAAGCTTAAAAACTATGTTAGTACATGTACTCACTATTATTGTCTTTATGTATCACTAGCTGATACCCCGCGACTTTGTCCGCGTTGCTTGATATATTAACAAAGTTTTCTTATGTACGAAGGAAAAAACATCAAAAAGATCGCAAGCAAAAATATACTTTGTTTAAACATACATCACTGAACACGCAGTGCATATACAAATCGTTGTTTCTTGAAACTTTAATAACCTTTTATTAAATGAAGATATCGCAATATTTTTTTTTTGATAAGGGCCAGTGTCTAAGAAATAAAATTTATAAAATTTCATTGAAATCTATCCAGTAGTTTTTCCGTAATGCGCGCACAACTGCTGACCTCTATCATTTTATTTATATAGATAATGTCGAAATAAAACACACAAAGTTTTATTTATAATAAATAAGAGCTTGTTGGTATTATTATCATTTGTTCTTAGTTCGTGATAATTGGCATTAACATAGCACCATCAAAGAATAATATGTGGTATAAAGAGGGAGCATACTTGCTCACAAAAAAAAAAAAACTGCTATGCATGTCTTATTTCCGACCATTAGCTAGTTGTATATACGAGTATATATATCAAATACAGATTAAAAATATTTCCATCACTGCATTCCCCATTTTTAAGGAATTACCAAATGTCATTGTTGTTAATGCCGATGAAAGCCGAGATGGCCCAGTGGCTAGAACGCGTGAATCTTACCCGATGAACGTGGGTTCAAACCCGGGCAGGCACTACTGAATTTTCAAGTGCTTAATTTGAGTTTATAATTCATCTTGTGCTCGACGGTAAAGGAAAACATCGTGAGGAAACCTGCATGTGTCAAATTTCACTCAAATTCTGCCACATGTGTATTCTGCCAACCCGCATTGGAGCAGCGTGTTGGAATAAGCTCTAAGCCTTCTCGTCAAAAAAGGAGAAGAGGCCTTAGCTCAGCAGTGGGACATTCACAGGCTGATACTTTACTTTACTTTATTGTTGTCAATTAATCATTAACCTTTTGTTTGAGTTTGAGTTACTCATAACCATAGACTTTCATCGTTAGGCGGTCCAGTTACTATTAAGGTATTAAAATTTTCCAAATGTAGTATAATCATGAAACTAAAAACCAGAAAAAAGCTTGCGAGAAAGTTTATACTAATTAAATTAATACAAATAAATTTTAAGCCAAACTTCTCAAAGAACGGTGCAATAATTTTAAACAATCTTTCGCATGCGAATGTACGAACTCGCATTTAACCGACATTTTTAATAATATGTGATAGTTAAGAAAAAATACTTATTCCTGGAATAAAACTTAATATTATTGAAGTCCCTGATCGAATTCATGTATCTACTCCACTTCTTAGCTGGAAGGCTATCAACGTAAATATCTGCAGCTTTCGCGTTGCTTCCGAGGAAACAGAGGTATAATTTTTTTCCTTTACAATTTGAAATCTAATAATAATAGACATAAGGTTGAAAATGTTTCAGTCTGCACGGAGATGAAACTATATCGCTCCAAAGTAAGCGGATATGCGATTGCGATATGATAGGATCAGGGTTCATCGGAGCATGCCCGAGAAAGACGCTTCGAGGAACTCACAGAGGGCACCTCGGTAAAAACTAATACCATTTCACAGCACCAAGTATGCTGTAAGTTATAGCTTTGAAAATAGAACTATTGTTCCGAGAATTATTTTTATATATCATACATAAGTTACTATAGTTTACATTCAACTTCGAGTGTTAACTTAGTCATATCTATTTTTTAAACAGGATAGTTTTGTTTGTTATTTCATTCCATATTCACTCAAAACTCTCATTTAAAATAAACGCTCGAATGTCATAGATTATATAGTTTAGCGATACATTGGTGCAATAAGTCCATATAGTCAAAGAAAATCATTAATACGATTGCTGGAAATACTTTAATAGTCATTGATGTACAGATTTATATATATCTGATATATAAATTTTAATAAATATGTATAAAAACGCCTGTACAAGAGATGAAACATTTACAAAAATCTGTGGCCGAATGGATTAAAAAAAAATGTTGAAGATCTTTAAAACAACACATATCCGCTGTAATATGAATTTAAAATAGTTTTTACATTAAAAAAGAAATTAGAATTATTATTCATTTATTTTTTAAAAACTTGAAAACTTTGCGGTAAAACAACACATTATAATAAAATTACATAATTTTTTTCTAAAATAATGTAATGTATTATTTTTAGTAAAGAAGAAAATCAAAAATGTACACGTTTCATCCGTAGCTTGTTGTAGAAAGAGTAAAGAAGATTTCACATTAAAAAACGTATTAACGATTTGCGAATATTGATAATATATTTTTTTAAATTATTTTAACGTTAAGCTAAACAACGAAACATGTATCGTGGGATTATTGCAAAGTATAATGGAGCAGAACTTCTTCCCCATCCGGCTCATCCGATAAGCACAACCGACCGGAACGATGTACCCTACTCGCATCAATCGCACTATTGATTGTCACTGAAAACTTATAGCTCCTGTTTAAATCTAAAAAAATGCTCCGTACACGCCGATACAGATGTACTGATGGCGAAGCGATACAAAGAATTTTATTACTGTCATAGATGAAACTGATTTTATTACCTTCATAAATATTATTGTTTTATATAGCTTTCCTTGTGATGTTTTGCGTGCGTAGTGTGGTCTTAAGAATAAGTTTAAATCGAAATTCTATAAAAACAACATATAAAAGAAGGATTTATTCAATTATGTGTTTTTTTTTAAATAGACATTCTTAATATGAAAAAAGATGACCATATTTTTTTTAAAGAGAATAATACAATGACTAAATACATTATTCTTTGTTATGAACAATGATACAAAATTGCCGTAAATATAATAAACATACCATTCAAATAAAATTCAATGGTGACTTTTGTATGATATTACACTGATCAACAATTTTCTTAAGTATCTTGTTACAGTAACTACCTACCTATCGAATTATCTGTATTGCACTTAAATAATACATCACACTTATTATTAATGTATTCTAATATGTTTATTTAATGTTCTGTAGCATTCTTTATAATTATAGGTTATAATGCTTAAACTTTTTTTTTCAATGAAACCTCGTTATCATATTGTAGTCATTTTTTTTAAACCGAAATCTTATCGCTAAAGCGACTGAGTGGTGCAGTGATTCGTTAAAAATGCTCAATAATGACTGTCATGGGTTCTATTCTGTTATAAAATATGATCTTTGTCTGTTTGTGAGTTTATGTTGATATCATATGTTTTCGAATAGTAGACGTACAATGATATGTTTGTATAGTGTACGTGATAGGCTTGTAATGTATACTTGATATTTCAAATCAAGAATTTCAAAAGTTTCTGCCATCTCTTACTTCAGCGTTTGATTTAAAAACGCGAAAAAATAAAATAACGCGAAAATAATGTCATATATATTTATCGTCGGCATTTGCACAGTATATTATTGTTTCAGTTCTTTTTTTAATTAAAATAAACCTATATAAATTTAATCTAATATACTTAGCTCGATGTATGGCTTAAGGTATGTCAAAATAGTTTTCATAATAATTCAATTCATAACCATTGAAGTAAAATAATCTCAAGATTGATTCAATGCAATCTCCGCCGTCGTTTGATTGAATTCCAAGGAGATCCTTCAAAGTTTTCATCGGTTCGGATGTAATGGCCGTCTTTGACGAGTCGCAATCCTTTTGAAGAAAGCGTATTAAATTTAAATTCTGAGAGCTTTAGTGGTGAATCAAAGGAGATTATATTTTTCCAATACAAAATAAACACAATCATGACTAATCGGATCTCGTTAAATGACCAGTCATTTGCTGGAACGACCGTCAATCGCAGAATGTCCCCGTGACTATCTAAAGTATTGAGATAATAGGAGAGGGGGTCGGTACGAGAGTCCCCGGACACGAGCGAGGGCAGTCGGGAATAATGTAAGTGTCCGGGGTGACATTTGCACCGAACTGCCGGCGACCTCTGCCTCTTACTTATGCGGTTTTTAATATTTTTATTGTAATGGCTTCGGTCACTTTGGCACAGGAGTGCTATAGATAATCTTATACTTTTAAATAAAAACATTTTCTTTATATGGTGGACATAAAAAAAAATTGACATATAAGATTGATATGTATGTAAAAATCTTCGTAAAATTATATTTACGTATACATGCATATTTATATACTATACTGAGCAGTACTTTAACAATCAAGATGGTCCAGTGGAATACGTGAAATCTAAACTAAAGATCGGG
This sequence comes from Nymphalis c-album, assembly GCA_963151315.1. Taxonomy (NCBI): domain Eukaryota; kingdom Metazoa; phylum Arthropoda; class Insecta; order Lepidoptera; family Nymphalidae; genus Nymphalis; species Nymphalis c-album. The sequence goes on along the minus strand of OY720590.1, from coordinate 6,962,061 downwards.
GTTACTTATCTGGGAACACACTCCATAAAATATATTTTTTCAGTTTATAAGACTGAAATGTAGTTATTTATTTAAAAGAAATACGATGTGGTGTTACGAATGATATAATTTATCAAGTTTTAAATAACTTGAAACAAAAAAATTTAAAACGTTTTTTTTTTCGTGAGCAGTCTCACGTGATTTCAGGCTTTCCGTATTCTGAGGTAAAGGCTATAAGAAAACGTGTAAAAAACAGCTGTGGTGTTTCCCGACACCCTTGCGGTCACTATTATTGGTGGCTCGACAGCGGTCGCCGTAAAACTGCCCATAAACCATCCCATGGTGGCTCCGATACATATCACCGCATTTATTAAAACTAATATGTTCTTTTATCGTTAAAATTAAAAAAGGTCAGTCTAAGCATATGAAAAAAATGATCTAGGTGAAAATAAAATACGCAAGAAGGCTAAAGCCTCGAAGGCATAACGTAATATATTAGGTGAAATGAAATCTGTCAGCAATCATTTATGGCGAAGGAGTTCTGTTATTAAAATGTAGCGGACATCAGGAACGCGGACGATGGTTCGTGAGTCCGGGAGGTCGAGGCGTCTCCGCGCCGGCTGCGACCGCGACGCGATCTGATTTATTACCCGAACAGCAGTATTTTATTCGGCGGGCGCCTCAAGAAAACTATAAGTTTCCGTTCGGCAGGACCAGGGGAGTAGCCCAGTAAATATTGTCTCCGCTCACTGCATCTATACATACAGACAGATATCGATATTTATTACTCTGTGTTTAAAGATAATTCGTTAATGGATTAGGCCCTTTATAAGCTTACCGTCGTTTGTATTGTTTTTAAATGATTTGGTAATTTATGTCAGTTTGTCAAACTTCGCTAATTATTTTAATTTAATATCTTGAATATAAAGTTGAGTTGGTTAGGTGACTAAATATTTTGAGACGTCTAAAATGTGACTCAAAATTTTCATTAAACTTTTTTAATTTTATTGTATTGCTTATAATAAAATTAAAAAACCTTTTTCGTAACCTTTTGCACACAATTTATTACCGCTGAACGGAACGATCGGTATCCACTTACAAAGAATAAAAAAAACTATAACTGTTTTATATTATATGATATCATTGACAGGAACCTATTTTAAATTCTCTGGTAAATTTTGATCCTTATCATCCTGACAGTTTATTCAAACGCTAGAGACGGCAGACATTCAAAATGAAGGCAATTTGCTCGTCAACGTGCACTATGCCCTCGGCGCAACACAAAATATAATAAAATGAACTGCGTTTAAAAGACAATAAAATAAAAGATATAAAAATAATGGTTAGTGATTTAATTTTACAGAATTTTAAAATTGCTTATAGGATAAATAATATATTTTAGTTTTTTTTTTTTTAAATTGATGTTTACCCACCCCTTCTTGGTTTTGTATATAGTGGTGGTGCTTGGTTTTGTATAAAGTTCTTCTGGTGGTAGAGCTTCGTGCAAGCTCGTCTGGGTAGGTACCACCCACTCATCAGATATTCTACCGCAAAACAGCAGTACTTGGTACTGTTGTGTTCCGGTTTGAAGGGTGAGTGTAATTACAGGCACAGGGACATAATATCTTAGTTCCCAAGGTAGGTGGCGCATTGGCGATGTGAGCGATGGTTAACATCTCTTACAATGTCTATGAGCATTGGTGACCACTTACCATCAGGTTTCCCATATGCTCGTCCGCCTTCCTATGCTATAAAAAAATAAGGTTTTGGGGCTCCTTCACATCTTGGAAAACTAATTCGCAAATACTAAAACACACTAAAAATATGTTTAAAAATAAATCTTATTTATTTTATATTTATTAGAATTAGCTTCCTATATTTTCGAAATATTTTTATTTACTTCCCACCATTCCACGAGTATTTATATTCCATTTTACTCGTATGTATTTTTATGTTCTAAATGTAAATATTCAAGTTCTAAATTAAAAACTATATTTTTTTATGCATAAAAGTACATCCTTAATAAATATCTACGCCAGAAATGGCTCACTGCCGAAAACGTCATTAATGGATCACAAATGAGAAAGCGATCAGCGTCGTCCCCTGGTGTTAATAATTCCCCATTAATGAGGCATCAATGTCAACGACGCCCGCCCTGCGCCAAATGATGATCCTGCGTACGCTTGAGCCTTGACTTGCTGTAGATATCTACTGACACACCCTTTGTCGCTTAATTACATTAAGTAGTGTTAAGAGATTTCCTGAGAAACTTTATATTCATTCATTTATATACAGACATACAGTAGAATGAGTTTAGTAGATATTTTTTTTTCCAACGGATGATGGTCGAATGTTTGATGGTGAGTGGATAATGGTTAACCTTTGGTTGGCCTTTATTTATTTTACTTGGTGGTAGAGCTTTGTGCAGGCTCGTCTGGGTAGGTACCACCCACTCATCAGATATTCTACCGCAAAACAGCAGTACTTGGTACTGTTGTGTTTCGGTTTGAATGGTGAGTAAGCCAGTGTAATTACAGGCACATGGGACATAACATCTTAGCCATGGTTGGTGGCGCATTGGCGATGTAAGAGATGGTTAACAACTCTTACAATGCCATTATCTATGGGCATTGGTGACCACTTACCATCAGGTGGCCAAATGCTCGCCCGCCTTCCTATGAAATACAAAAATATATACATATATTATTTTATATTATTTAGTTATTCTGGTTCATTCACCTTCCAAACTGATCACAATAATATAGAGATCGTCGTTGCGAGAAAACTCTCAGAATCTTATGCCACCATCGCATATCAATAGATCAAAAAATTTGTAGCACTAAATACATAATATGTCAAACATAATGTGTAATATGCATCTATATAAATAAAATGATAGAGGTCTGCAGTTGTGCGCGCATCACGGAAAAACTACTGTATAGATTTCAATGAAACACAAAAATTCAAAAATTCAAAAAAAATATTGCTATATCTTCATTTAATAAAAAGTTATTACAGTTTCAAGAAACAACGATTTGTATATGCACTGCGTGTTTAAACAAAGTATATTTTTGCTTGAGATCTTTTTGATGTTTTTTCCTTTGTACATAAGAAAACTTTGTTTATATGTATATCAAGTAACGCGGACGAAGTCGCGGGTATCAGCTAGTACAATAATAAATGTATGAGATTGACATTAGCATTCGACATGTAATTCGAACGCGAATGTCAATCTCAGACATTGATTAATATTTTCTATACTATTCTATTAACGTAAAAGCCACTTGTCTACAGACCCAGCAGAGTATCCGCAGATGCATTTCGGACCTTTAATGGTCTAAAGATCACAACGCACCCGATCAGGGTTATATATTTTAAAACAGTTTAACGAAAAATACAAAAATTAAATGACAAAAATGAACTATAAGTTAGCATCGGGACTAAGCTTGTAAGTATAAAGAAAATCCATTGAGCAAATAAGGCTAATACCAATTACAAGTATTAGACACCGTCCGTGACGGATTAGAGTAAGCTTCTGTTCGACTAGACTTGACGCATTGCCGTTAATTAAATAATAATATAATCTTAAGGACCTTGCCGCGTGTTTTAAGTGTTTCTACTTTAGTATCTGTGTAAGTTTTTATAACTTTAAAAAATAAAATTAAAAAGATGATAAAAATGTTATTTTATTTGGATTTAATTTTAATACAGAAGTAAAATGTATTCTGTATTCGCTGCACTTTTCTAAATATCAATAAAGTTATGCAAATTATATGAACAGAGGTGAATGACCGGTAGGACACAATAACCTACTTGAGAAATATTGTTTTTGTTATTCTGCAATAATCTTCAAAATCTTTTGTTACATTTATATTGCTTAGTCATCTATATTTTACATTATATTTATAATAAAATAATTGATGATATGTATTTTGCGTATTATGAGTAAATCGTTAAATAAAAATAAGTATAAACATCATAATATTTTGACGGAATCTGGAATATTTCAGATAAGCTAGAAGCAACTGTTTTCTGAATAACTGACAAAATATTTCAAAATTGTAAATATCACTGAATTTACAATTTTGAAATACTTTTCTTAATACTAATGTGTACTTACTTTATTTAAAATAGTTAGGCAGCTCGATAGATGCACCACTTGACTGCAAGTATGTCATGAAACCGCCCAAAGACGTTGGTTGTTAGAAATATTAACCAACCCTACCCTAGGAACTCGGATTGTATGTCTTTCAACTACCTTAGGGATTACATTTTTAAAAATCCTTCCTTAGTGCTACTGTTTAAAGAATTAGTATAGAAGTTGGAATAGTGCTCACTCCAGTAGATTGAGCTGTTCGTTGAATTATCAATCAGTATTTTTTTATATATACAGGTTATAATTTGATTTTACGTAATCCATCCACCTTTAAATTGCAGTGTAATATGGGTAATCAAAATGAAACAAATATACCTCGATATTAACAGAACAAATAAACTATATAAAAGTTAATAGTTATTAATTTAAAAACAACCCCCCAAACGATTTTATCTTCAATATTCCTAATTTCATTGATTTTTTTAAAACTATTTTAAAGGAATTAATACATATATTCGTCGCATGTTGATAGCTATATGTTACACGATACAACTCCTCCCCAAAGCTAACATAGTTTGTAATGCTATTACATCGTCATTAGTGTCCATTGTTTTGATCTGAGCGGAATTTACGCTCGACGTTTCCCTACGATTACTGCTGCTACGCCCGTCTGACCACACACTGATTGAAACACTTGTTTCGTGATCATTAATCACTTACGATTATTCGATTTATCTCTCTTAAAGCTAATATTTTATTACTAAAAACATCTGAAATGAGATAAACATAATCTTTAAAATATTCCATATAAAGATATACTAAGTGATATTATTTTAATGATAAAGAATATACATATAAAAAAATAAATTAACATGTATTAGTAAGTAAAATAAAAATAATTAAATATGTAAAGTAATCGATTGATTCAGAGAAGAAAACGTAACATACTAAGATTTTATGTCCCTTCTGCTTGTAACTAGACTGGCTCACTCACCCTTCAAACCGGAACAACAATACCAAGTACTGCTGTCTTGCGGCAGAATATCTGATGAGTAGGTGATACATACCCAGAAGAGCTTGCAGAGCCCTACCACCAGTATCTAGGATATATCTAAGATTGTATACCTTTGTCACAAGCCATAATGTAGGAAAAAATATTTTTAGCGCAAAAGGAAAGCCTTATGGTTTATTATTTGTTTATTTTCAATGGAAATGAAAATAAACAAATAATAAGTTTTTTACCTTTATGTGAATAATTAAAAAAATATCCACCACAGTTATTGCAGATGTTTGTCTTCGTTTGACTAAAGAATATCTGTAACGGAAAATTGTGGACGTAGCATTCAATTTATTTATTCGCTTATAATCTTTTTAAATCAAATTAGACTTCAAAATATGACTAGATTTATACTAAATTAACGGTCCTTACAAAAATTCGATTACCTATTTATACCATGTCAAGGCGATTGGTTGAATGGTATAGAAGCTCAAGTACTACAGCGCCATCTAATGTTCATTTACAGCAAAGTTGATAGCGAAAATTTTCTTTATGGAAGAACATATATATACTAAAACTTCCGTATCGCGCTGCATCTTATGCTATAAGTTTTACGTACATTACTTTAGTAGTTTTATTACTTAGATATTACAAATAAAACGTCTCCGCATTTATTAGTATAGATGTATTGATATATGTTAAACATAACATTGAAAACAAGATATTAAATTACACAAGGATTCCAATAGCGTCAATGTTATGAAATGTTCACCTTGGGTTTGTGCAACCTGATCGCGCCGGCACATTGTTTTTGCGAATTTGATCTCATACAGCTCCTCCTGTCACAACCTACTGACAATACCGTGAGACATAAGTTGCAACTTGCAATATACGTGATTCAATACAAATTAATTCTGGCACTTGCGTATTCGTGTTTTGAAATGTATTTAGATTAATACGCTTTGCAAATGGAATGTATTTTATCATAGATCAGTTTCATGTCCCTATGTCCTTTTCTGTGCCCCTGACACGGATGTGCAAAATTTCATGATGATTGATTGAGTAGTTTAAACGTGATACGTAACAAACAAATAAAAAATCACTTTCGCATTTATAATATTAGTTAGGATAATGTAAGGTTCCAACGCCTGTTTAAATTACATTGATTGTAAGCAATGATTCGATGCGACTCGAACGCCATCTATTTTATGTTTATTTTGTAATGTATGAAACCTTCACGAAAGGAAAACCTTTTTAAAGTGTTAACAACAACTATATAACACTTTAAAATCGTAACAGATAAACGGCTTCCCATTCTTTATTTAATATTATGAATATTCTCCACGGGTATTTTAAGTGCCTACCGTTCCTTTCATAGATATAAAAAAAACGAATAGTATAAGTTTGACTAAAATAAAATCTATTTTTTACGAAATGATTCCTATTGAAACAATACATGCTTATAGAACTTATAGAATTTTCTACTCGTAGAAAGGCTGCACTCGAATTTAAAATTTTAAATGCTCCATTGAACTTATTGAATTTAACAAAGTAGAATGTCATAGCGTACTTAATATACATGTATCTATGCATATAAACAATGTATTGTTATATTTACGCAATATTAATATTGAGGCCGTGACGCGCGTCGCTACGGAAGGTAAGAAATAAAAATGTCACGTTAAATATTGAATATGTACGTTATATATTGTTTTACTTTGTTTCAAAGATGTGCATTGATTATTATTCTTACACATTAAAACATATCTTATTTAGTTGACTATATTATCGGACCCATCTTTGCAAGATTATGTCATTTTATTATTTGCATGCGCAAGCACAGGTGCACTCTGTCTTACTTGCGTCATAGCCTTATGATTGGAAATAGATGAGATACAGTATCAATATCAAAATCACCACGATATCAGCGGGAAAATGTCAACTGCTATACAATGGCCTTCCACAAACTTCATGCAACCCCTACAATATCGCGGTCCAACTTGAAACCTACTAAATGCTGCCTGAGTAACCTGCGTCTTATACTTCGAGATCGAGAACCTTTCTGCCGGCTGCGGCCATCAGTTCTGTAAGCTATGTACCCAACCACTAATATACGTGATTGCAAGGAAGCACAACCTAAGTACTCTAAACTTTATTTGTCATAGAAAAATCCAGTAAATTCCATTAGCCTCGTGTACTTCTGATGATATGCTACAAAGTAGTCGCTGGAACAAGCTATAAAAATGAAATTATAATTATTTTAAAAAAATCTAATTATTTGATAAAACTAACAAAAATGTTTCCATTAAGGTAATAAGAAGAAACGCCCGTCAATGTTTCACTCCTTAGGAAAAAGCTTTCACCTGAATGACTTGGATTTTAATCCAATAATCCGACTCTGTGGGTTAGCTGAATTCTTATGTGTCAAAATTTTACATTTTACAATTTATATGTTAAAAAAGGTTATATTAAAAAAAATGTTAACACACGCGTAAATTATTCGTAGATTTTCATGGAAGTTGTAAACCAATAAAAAAAAGTTTGTAAATTACTTAATAAATATACTTTTTTAAAAATATATTGATAAGTCTACTGAGTTTCTTGCTAATTGTTGATTATTCTCGAAAAAATCTAAGTACCTACACTTTTAAAAAGTGTATAATATTTATATTAAATAATCTTGTAACATTACGATTTTGGTTCGAGTGTTTAAACGGTATAGAGTCAGAATTTTGTCTGTACTTCTTCAACGTCAACACCAAATTGCCCGAATCACCTTTATTTCAGGTCGCTGTTCCTCAATAGAGCTGAGGCTTTCTCCAGATGACGAAGACGATAAGCATTGGAGCTTATTCCACCATGCTGCTCTTGTATGGATTGGTCTTAATGTTAACCCTCACCGCCAAGTACGAGAGTACAAAAAAAATGAAGTACATGTTTCTGAAACATTGAAATGAAAATTTAAGTGCTTTCCTGGGTGAAACCGACAAGTCGGCCTCTTATGTGTCTTATTATAATTCTAGTACCAAATACGCATTTCTTAATATATTTTTCATTGATATATTTAATATAACGACGATTACGACTAATAACCAAAAATAAAAACGCTCAAGCTGTTTTACGCTCATATAATATAGATTAACTTTCGACTTTGTTTATAATTTATTGTATCCTAATGACGTCACATTCACGATATTGTTATTCTCTAGAATAGAAAAGACCGGATGTCCATATCAACATTGTGGGTCAGCAGACAAAACAAACTATAATCGACTCCCCCCCCCCCCCCCGATTTCCAGGTACCCCATGTTTCTCTTGACACAGTTGCACTTGTAAACTGATAGCCTTTTTAAATAACATATTAGATTCAGCAAAACTTTATTTATCGCGTTAATGTACTTGAAAAGAAGACAGACAAAAAATATATTTATTTAATTATTTATTATGGCATATATTTGACATGTTTGTAATAATGTGAAGCATTGCTGTTTATAAAAACTATAAAAAAATATATTTTTTAAGAAAATGCATTGAAAAGTAAACAATAACTAATAGAGTGTTTTATTAATAGGTTTAATATAAAGTTTAAAGCTATCTAAAGTTTCTGACGAAGGATTCAATTTTTTTTGTGTGATATAACTTTTTTTTTATAGCTTGGTCATACAAATTACTATGTCTCTCTTATACGTCTTCCTTAACCAGAAAACTGGGCTCAAGGCATGATGAATCAGATCAACCTACGAATTTATATTAAATACAACACAACAATCGCTATTTCAATGGATATTTGTCGGATAAGTATTTAAATAAAACGCTAGGCTTTAAGATGAAACAAACAATTCAAACCTAGATTCAAGAAAAAAATTATAGTAAAAAAATGGTATATTGATTAATTGATCAAACAAATTCTTATAGAATTGAAAGCAGAAATTTCCAAAATGGATGTCGACTTTCCAGGTTCTATTGTGACGGGTGGCGCAGTAATAGCATGTACCGGTTCGTTTGCCGACAATCGCGTTTGCGGCGACGCCCTGCGGTGCGCACCCGCTCCATCTCGCGCGCTCACTACAGGGAAAACTGGAAAAATAAGTCGAGGTGAAATCTCAACAACGAGACATTTATAATTCATAAAAGTACAACACATCCCTTTTGTTGATAGAAGTTGATAAATGATTTATTTTATAGTTAGCTATTTCTATGCTACTTCGATAATGATGAAAAATAAAAATTAATCTTGAGTCTATTTGATTTGTTCTAATACGTGAAAAACATTAAATATTAACATTTATTTTCAACTATTTGCAAAATTTAATACACGTACATAGGAATAGTTGTGTCCACGTGGAGATATAATAGGTCTATCATAGCGACTAAATGGAATGAATGGTTATTCATTAACTTAAAGTTCGAATAATAGACAATTTTTTTTAATAATAAATAATCGAAATAAATATATATCTTCTATAGATAGACTGTAATACTCTTGTAATCCTTGACATGAAGCAGGCGACGACACACTCGAGACACAGACTCAAAAGCCGACGGCTGCGACAGTGAGAGCTGCATAATTACCTTACTAATTACCCACTTAGTAATATTGATTTTTAATACTAGCAATTAATTACTTTTTCGGGATAAATTACAATTAATATAATCGACGAACTTTCAGAAAAGGTAAAATATATAAGGGTCATATAAACCTAAAATATTCATAATGTCTCTAAGCTTAGCCGATAACAATAAAACACATGCCTAATCGCTGAGAGAATCGAAAGGGCACGAGTATTATCCAAAAATCCCACAAATAAAATTCCAATTACGGGAAAGAAATGACATATTCCGTTTGCACAAATCCTTAAAACGTCATCCAGATATCCATTACATGTCTATTAAATCTTACGACATATATTTGTGGGGCTCAGTCAGCAGAGATTCCCCTCGCAAACACGGCGCCGATTACGAGCTCGGCCGACTGGAGTAAACGAATATAAAACACATGCGGGAAGACGAATGCAAAATGTACGAGGCAAAGTTTTGCATAGGTAAACACTAGGCAGGACCCCTTCCGCGAACAATCATCAATAGCCTTGGGAAATTCATATCTCACGCAGATCAAGTTTAAATACAAAAGATATCTCACTCTTACATCTGCATGTATACATTTTCACTCTTACATCTACAATGTAATTATGTAGAATCGGAATTAACATGTCACTTTACTTTATTGAAATGCTTGTTGTGTTATAAATATATCACAGATATTATAATCTATAGAACAGTATGAAATGAAAGAACTATAACTCTAGACCACCCGCTTAGATCACCCTTTTAAAAGTTTGGTCGTCGACACCGACAGTGCTCGATAAATAACCAAGTGTTTGATATCACTTAAAATTTTAAATTGTCTTTCAATGTGAATAAGTATTGAAATATTTTACATGAGGAAAAAAACATCCAATAAAAACCGGTATGTCCCGATAAATAGAACGTTATACGGTCTAAAATATTATAGTTATCTTTGTTTTAAATACGGACAAATATCACTGCATTTTTGAATTCTAAATTGACGTTTGTTTTAAAGAAATACGTCTTGCAAATTTTAAAGTCTAGCAAATGGCTCTACGGCTTCCAGTCATGAGATTTAAACTCTATTTTAGGCCAATATACTCCGTGTTTTAAGCAGTTAGCATTTTCTACTCGTCGGTCGTGGCGGATCCCATCCCGTCGGACCATGATAGTGAAGAAATAGGTAATGCACCTGTAGACGAACGAATCCATTCGGCATAGTTAGTGTCTATTAGGAATGACTGCCTTGATCGAAAATGGTTAGGAGACATGCCGCCTCCGTGATTATTCTATCTATTCTACGAATCATTTGTCCCATGCATCGGTGGATATTTACAGGTGTGCCCAAATAAAGCATGTTACAGTAGTACACAATTACTTACTATAAAATCGCATTAATAATTCACATGTGCTAAACTTTGTGCAGGCGGTTGGGTACCACCAACACACTGTTTACTCCACCGCCAAACAACAATGAGTTGTATTGCTATGTTTGGAGTGATAATCATGCGGTGTAGGCCCACCCTAGACATCTTATAAACCTAAACCCATTAACTAAACTCATAACACCCTTAAGATATAACTGTTTGGTGTAACTTTTTGAAAACTTACAAGTTTCGAGAGCATAATAAAATAATGAAAATGTGACAGGAACAATTAAGAAATACGTCCTATAATTAATATTAAAAATATAATATTTATTATGAATCACGCAGGTGGTTGTCAACCGTGGACAAACATCGGCACGTGGAGCCAAATCTAGCGAAAACCTGACCTACAAGGCTAATTTGAAGGACATCGAGAAAAGGAGAGTAACCTGACGTAGCAGCGTCTAAAGTGATGAGTCGCGCGTGGCCGGCGCTGGGGCCGTCGGGCGCTGGCGGTCGCTCACTCGGTGACGAGCACGACCTATCGATTGGCAATAGTGCCTAGTTAGCGATCCGCGCCACTCCCGCGACCCGCCGCGCCCCTTTACCTCTTGCCATAAACGTGCTATACCTGACGACACCATCCTTTTATTATTGATGACTTTTATTAGAAAACAAAAACAATAGAAAAGGAAAAATACGAACTTTTCATATTTATACAACTTGCTTATATTGTACACCTGATAAAACGTTCTAATTGCAGTGCAATGAGTTTGTCTTTGAGAGATCTTTTTAAGTAATACTACCCACTGCACAACATATTTTTATGTTATATTCATCTGATGTGATTTGCTCATAAAGTATAAATAATAAATAGGTAATTAACATATTTTCAATGTAAAATATCAAAAATCCGTTAAATTTCACTCCTACTTAAATTGTAAATTTAAATTAAAACAACAATTTAATATCTTATGATTAACGTCCTATTATTATAGATATAAGATCCAAATAAAATACAAAATAAATACATTTTAAGCGATATATGAATACACTTAATTATTAAAAAGAGTATTATTAAAATAGTCATACAAAATTATCAAATGTTCAAAAAAAGTTTATTTTAAAACGTGATATTAGAAAATATGTTACGAAACTACAGAGGTCGACCCAGAACGGGAGTATCGACCGGCGCGACCCTGCCGAGCTGGCATAATGCTGCCTCAGCTGCAAGTAAGCGCGACGCTTCTACGCCATCAGCCCTTTTCCGACAAACAAAACAAACGTTTTAATATTTTGTCCTGTACTCTGTATTATGCTTTAGTTACGTAGACTAATTAAATTGATTGATTCATTTTGAGATTTATTTAAAGATCTTCTATTTATCGTAAAGATATTAATTAAGTTGTTACTGTGAGTTAAAATGTCAACGTATTGAATCATGTCAACTAGCATGAACGTCTGAGCTCAACCAAACAAAACCCAAAAGCAGCATTTTTGTTTAATAATTCCATTTAAAGTTTCATACAGCTTCCTTCTGCCTTCCTTCCTTATTCCTATTTTAATTTTAGCGATTTATATCAGTTTTAACAAAGAAAACGTAGACATGATATAGGATGAGTACAGACAATGGGCTGGACAAAAGTGGACTAAGCGGCAGCGTGTGCCCCAGAATACCATAACATTTCATTTCCAGCAGCAAATGTTTAAAGAATGTTATAATGCGTGAAGAAAGACATTAAGAGCAGGAAAGTTTAACCTTTAATGTTAAATAATTATTTATTTAGCAAGAAAAGGTAAGTCGGGTATAAATGTGAGTTTCATGGGCTTTTACTTATAATTATTACTTCTAACTTGAGTGCAAAAGACTCAAATATTAGAGCCCTGTCTGCTGCGTGTCAAATACACAAGGCGCAACAAATACACACATCGTGTTTCGAACTAAATGTAAATACTCTTATATACTACAAGGTCTGGTTGTTAACAGCTGCATAATACTAAAAAATAATACTAATATATAGAATATTATCAATGTTTGGAAAAATAAAAAGCTGTTTATCAAGCTATGTATTCTCTACAAGTCCACCCGGATAAGAACCACCCGCTCATCACATATTCTATTGCAAAACAGCAATACTTAGTATTGTTTTGTTCCGCTTTGAAAAGTGAGTGAGCCAGTGTAATATTCTTGCACTTGTTAAGAAAATCTCCTTTTAGCCATTTTTAAACCCGTGCGTTTTATTGTAAAAGATTTTTTGTAGTAGTCATAAATATATTTTTATTTTTCTGGGTTTCTAATTACATATGATATAATGTTAATCTAGAAATATAAATTCAATTTTATTATTGAATAAATATTGAAGTTCATGATAATCATCATAAAAAATACAGTCGATATTGAAAGGCTATTTATAGTACAAATTTGGCTAAATAAAATCATAGTTTCCTCTAAAATGGAAAGTAGAGTTGAATGGTGACGTCACAGTAGCACCCGACCTTGCCACTAGAAAAATGTGCCGCGTCGCCGCAGCCGAGCTCTGCTGGCTCATCACTACGCGCGGCCATCGCACCCTCTACACCGTCTACAGTAAGCGGCCTCCCAACCTTCCAACTCCACCAAATGATGACTTAGATGATTATTGACTATGATCTATACTTTTAATTCTTTAAGAAGAATATAGTTATATTAAACAGGATATTTAATCACATACAAAAAGGATTTCCAGGCTTGATTTATACTTATGTGACACAATACCAATTTAACTAGTTCGTATAATATTTTATATACTTTTTGTATATTAATTGATACTTTAATTACGAGTATTTCTATAACTTATTGTGTTTTTTTGAACCTTTTAAAATGTAAAGTAGTTTAACATTATAATTATATTTTGCATAGAAAATATAATGATTTAATATAATATTAAAATCATGATTTAATAGGATTAGATAAAACTATTATGTAGATAACATCATAGAATATAAATAAAAGTACTAACTTAGTCATGCTATGTTTTAATAGTTATAATATAGCGACAGTTGGTTCTAATATAGGTACATATATTATATAGAAAATATATATTTGATGCAATAATATTATATCAAATGAATAATTAGGTGTTCCAATTTAATTATTTATATTTTAAAGTAAGATATCGTTAAATAATTCATAACATTAATTTCCTTAATATCAACGACATGTCTATAAAACTGAGTAATTGTACGATATATTATGATGATGTATAGCAACAAAATGGGCCATTTCGCCGCCGGACCGCAGTAACAATGCCCATAATTCTCCTAGACTTCATTAACAGCCTTCCATTTGCATGACAGCCTCGACTTACATACAACTACAGCTTATAATAAGCGCTCTGTAGATAAGAACCGAGCATGGACATGGCCCTCTCCTGCAAAACCATGCTAAAATTACTAATAATCGACGAAAATTCATTGGAATTTGAGCTTTAAAGCCATGGAGTAAAATTTACAGAGCGTTTGGCAGCTGAAATGTTTTTTGTATTCAGAACTTAATAGGCGGCGTAGTTTCTCTCGTTCTGACGGGGCGTGGCGCCGGAGGACACGCCCTGTCTCCCACCACAAAGCCTTTGGCTTTACAAGATCGCTATGAATAGTATTGAACATACAAACGTACATAACTACGATATTATAATATAACACAATAGCTATAAGCTACATCGATATGAAAATATAAGTATATATACATCTACATGTACGAGATATTTATTCTTTTCATTTAATATAAAGTTTTGAATTTCATTTGAACGGAATGAAATTATGTAGATAATTCATTTTTAAATAAAATGTCTTCACGAACTCCATATCCAGAAACTTTATTTAAATAAAAATAAATGGCAACAAAAATGAGTTCCTCGTTATTTAGGTGCACATTATTTTATTACTTTTCGATTCGATTTTGAACGCAATTCTTACTTAACGATTTTATAAAACTTTTACCGAAGCGTTCAATGTTAATTATTAGTTTAGACTAATAATTATATGCAAATATTGGATTTACCTTTAAATTAAATGTAGTGGAATTAATTTATTTTTAATAAACAATACTACATTATACCTATTAAAATAAACTTAGAATAATAGTCGTAGTTAAAATCGAAGGAAAGAATAAGTATAAATTATAATCATAAATTATTAAATTATATTACACGAAACACTGTCTTCTAACTACAAAGAATGTTATTATCATGGAACATGATGCCCTAACACTTCTAATAACAAAGAGTATTGAATTACGATTTGTAAGAAATCCGTCAGTTCGCGACGCGTAAGTACCGCAACAATGTTGGTTTCCTGTTTATTTTCACATGCACGACACAAACACATGCATACTACTTGACTTTATTTATCGCAAACATGTTTATAATAATTAGATGCATAATTTAGTTTAATCTCATTAATACACTTTTAAACCCAATGATAACTTAGAAATATTTTAGACGAAATTACTTCTTGTTATAAACCAAACATAATTTTCATTTCATCGAATGTTTGTTGTCAAAATGGAACAGCTGTATTGTAAAAATGGTTTTCTTCTGATTTGAAATTATAATTTAGGTAGGTTTGAATAAAAAAACGGTATATATTAATTAATAATATATTATCATCGTTAATGTTAACGAACTATTAGGTAGCGTTTATAATATATAAGTATATAAGAAGCATGATATTTATAAAATAGATATAATCAAATTCAAATCAAATAACGACAAATATTTACTGATAATATTTGAGAATCTATTTGGTGATAGATATGAAAAAAAGATATAATAAGGAACGAAACAATTATAGTGTTTTATTTAAACAAAAACGTATCTAAAAAAAAGTTTTACATTTGTGCTGTTTCGAAGGAAATCTTCATCTTAGTTCCTTTTTACTTCTAGTATAGAAGTAGTAGCTATAAGTTCCCATGCCCGGCGGTAAAGGAAAATATGGTAAGGAAACTAGAACGTGTCGAGTGGAAATCTTTCACTTGTGTGCCACTGCCACTAGTTTGCCATGGAGCACTGATGGAATAAGCATTTTTTTTTCATAGGAAGGTGAACGAGCACTAGTGGTCACCAACGCCCATAGACAATGGCATTGTAAGAGATGTTAACCATCGCTTACATCGCCAATGCGCCACCAACTTTGGGAACTAAGATGTTATGTCCCTTGTGCCTGTAATTACACTGGCTCACTCACCCTTCAAACCGGAACACAACTGTACCAAGTACTGCTGTTTTGCGGTAGAATATCTCCTTAACAATACTCGATGGAGTTCTATGCAGTAATAGAATACTCAAAGTTACGGTAAAGAGTGATCGCTTTTAGAAAATCGAGATTAATTACATCACAATAAAGATAATAAAAATAAAGTTAAGTCATGGGGTAAATTCAAATTAAATAGACACGCTTACACGCTTATTTTTTCTAAATTGTGCAAAAAATCTCATATTCTCATTTAGTTAATAGTAAATAATGAAATAAATTATTATTAATAAAAAAATAAAACAAACCTTATCTAAAATTTTATTTTATTTATATTAATTTCAACATCTACCTGTAATAATAAAATTTTAATATTTCTAAATTTTCGGTAAACATATATGTATGTGTAGGCAGGTAATATTTGCAAGCATTGCATTTCGCGACCTAAATTAAATGAAACTGTTGGGCAATCGCCTGTTGTCGCTAACTTGCAATATTGCTCAATCAACTTCAATAAGTCATTGGACTCGTTGTAACCGTGATATTAATTATGTATTACAATTATTGTTATTATTAATTATAATGATACAGCCAATATGTCTCATACCCACGATACTACAATTCTAAACCTTAATTTATTCAAATTCATTCATTTTTATCCAAATTATTTATCAATTGTTTTAAGATTATTGCATTTGTATCTAAACATTAATTAAATTTAGACACTCGTTAAGAAATACTCAATCACATATGCAAGTCTTAAAGACCAGAATATTATGGTACACAGACTAGAATTTTATTATTCCCTCGTTTGTATAAATTTTGATTTAAAGGATTGAAACATGGAATTTTACAAATCTTCTTTTTACTTCAAATAAACGATTTTTACTCGTAAATATGAAGTACTTATTTTTTTACCAACCCGCTTTAGAGCGGCGTGGTGGAATAAGCTCTAAAACCTTTTCCTCAAAAGAGGAAAGGAGGTCTTAGCTCGGCAGTGGGACATTCACAGGCTGTTACTGTTACTATTGTATGGGTAAATTTTTGGTTTGTGTAGCAAGTTATACTTTATGAATAAATAAAAAATATATTCATATATTTTCGCTTAGCATTGCGTTTCAGTAAGTTTTTTCCTTAGGCTTACCTATTTTCATAATATGTTAAATTAAACAATATATAATCTACCTTTATTGATGCTTAAAAAAAATTTAACTTATTTAAAATAAAATCATGGTTAAAATAATTCTGATTCTTTCCAACAAAATTAAATCAAACAGATAAAGAACGCACATACATTAAAAATAATATTTATCGAATACAATTTGTATAACAATTTTTTATTTCGGTTAATTAAAATTATTTCCATCGACAAGACACCAAATATGGTGTGAGAAAACCTCCTTAACAGGAAACATGCAATATATTTTAAGCACAAAACACAGAAGAGTTGCTAAGGAGGTATACTCGTAAATTTAATTTTTTTCCCAGAAAAAATACTTTATATTATGTATTAAAAATATTTTTAAATTTGTATAAGATAAATAAATAAATTGATCTTACAATTACCTTGCATATCTTTGATAAATGTCTTCTCTCGTTATAAGCAAAATATCGTAACATTCTATTATGAGTGTAACATTCTATTTTTAAATATTTTATTTGAATTAATATTGTGGACAATCAACAAAATTAAATTGTTTCGATTGTTATTAAAGTTAGTTTTATATATGTCTAATATGTTTAATCGGTTTACCATTAAAGATATAATATTTTATCTATTATTCCTTAAATTATGTTATTTAAAAGAATTAGAATTACACGTTATTTAGGTAAATCTTAATAATATTAATAGGTATTACCTACTTCTTTGATATTTTTACTTCATGTGGAAAATTGTCATTGTTACAGCATTATCCATCTACTCATATGGACTGTCTTTTAGACTGTAAAGTGCCTACTACTTTCTTAGAATTTATAAACATAAATCACAGGTTTTTCAGCTTTATAATATTTTCCGTGATTTATTTATTTTCTTATAATCTTTTTTAGCTAAAATATTTATTTGTAAAAGGGAGAGGTTGAATAAGTTTAAAGCAACGACGATAAATAAAATCCAACATTATTTAAGAATATTTTATTAGGAAAACAGAAATCCTAAAGTTAATATTCGTCATTTATGTAACTATTTACAATTATTTTCGATTAATTAGATGAGTCATTATAACTTATGTATATTTTTTAATAATACATATACTTTAACGAAGCTATGAATAATATTATACGACACAACCATACATTTAACACGGTGTTTAAAGAGCCATCTTATTCAGATATCACGGCTTAATAGTTCCACCATTTAAAAAACTATAAAACTGGAACTGATTATAATTATCATTAACTTTTCAAACTTAACAAAAGCATGAGCAGTCCGTCATTGCAGGGCTTCAATAGCGCTGCCAGGCGCATGCAGAAGAGGAGGCGCCAGAATTAGCGGCAGATGCGGCGGCGGACCGCGGTGCCGCACCCTGCCGTCACAGCTCCGAAAAGAACTCTGGGGAGGAATGTGGAGTGGGCGGTGCATGGCCTGGGTGCTGTGGCACCGCATGCTCACGACCCACCAGGGCCAGTCGTTGCTTCAGCACGTCCCGCTCGTGGGAGACACGAGCGACCTGCAGCTGTAGAAGATGTATTTCATCCTGCAGAGATCTGTTTGCCAATTCCAATTCTTGTCTTTGCTGAAGCCTCTTGCTTCGACAATTTTGTGCATACCCACGATTCTTAAGTGTACGTCGTTTTTGTTTCAATCGCGTAACGTCTTCTCGTGGAAATCCATGTAATCTTTTATTTAGTTCGCGTACACTCAACGTCATCAACAAATCATCACTTATGAGATCATCTCCACAAGATGATGGCTGGTAAGATTGATGTTGACCGGTACGTGGCGATACTGCAGAGCATGAACTTGACGGGCGTAAGCCAACTTGTTGTAAATGATGATCCTGTTCCCTCCATTCACGACGATCCCACTCTTCAAAACTACCGCAAGGAACTGTACGCATATCGAGAGGTTCGCGCATATGAGGTAACCACAACACGTCATCCACAGGGGGAGCACGACATGGGCTGCGACCGACGGGTGCTGGTGGAGTCTCTGGAGGTGTACTGGGATCTACGGCAATTGCTACATGTGGCTGAGGGTATGGGCCTGCATCAGGCCACTGACGACAAGCGCGAGCGCAAGCAGGTAATGTTTCAACAAGTTCATGCCAGCCCGCTCGTAGAGGTTCACGCTTAACAAGATGATGATCTTCGAGATGATCTAGTTCAAAGTTTTGGACATATTCGTCAGCGAGCTGATCCTCATCAGCATCACGGTGTGGCTGAGGCGTTAGAGTTTGCATGGCACCCGCCTGAGAACAGTCGACGAGTGTATGTTCTACCATGGAGCCGTACGGGGCACGCGCCGGCCGGAAACGGACTGCCGCGGCGACACAGGGCGGCACGAGACTCCGCCCTCTAGTCCAATGACGTTATGCGACGCGCGCAACTTTACTACAGCCTTTATCATTGCAAACATAAGTTCTCTACATCAAGACATCATAATATAAACACAGCACACATTTACAACTCAGGTTTCATAAGATATTATGTACTTAGCGCATGTGCGCTAATCACGTTATAAACTTTATAATATCATATTAAATGGTAACTGACATTACGAAATTTACAAAAACTGATTACAATTATACATCAATCTTATAAAAAAGGAATTAACGTTACGTATAATATATACATTTATATCTACCGACCTGTAAGAATATATGTACATAAAAACTTATTTCTTTTGGTAATTTTAATGAAATGTAAATTATTTTAAATAAATCACATTTCGGGATAGACTTTGGCAGTTAGGTGGCTAACATTAGAACAAAGTGATTTCACGCGTCGGCGGGCACAAAGGGGTTAACAAGTCAGCGTAATTTCGAATTACATTTAATCACCGATCTGCCCGCACTCTAAACATTTAACCCTTGCTTATTATCCGCAAATAATTGAAACGATGCGCCCATTATTGTAACAACAGCCAGTTATAATTAAAAGCATATATTAGATGTAAGGAAATTAAGTCCTTGATTAGTACGTATTATTTTTTATTAAATATTTTAAATAAAAAATTAAGTCAATTTTTTTTACTAATTCTACTACTTAGCAACAGACATCAACGTTGTGTAAAAGCTTAAACCAAAAAATAAATTAACTTTATAACTTTATGATTTAGTATATCATCATTGATTTTAAAAAGTAAACTAAGAGTAGGTTATGTAATGATAATACTTAATTAAATTTATATGTAATATATGATTTACAATATTTGATATCATCAACAATTCAGTATCAAATAAGTTAATAGATTTAATAAAATAAGTATATAAACATTATTATTAGTAACAAGCTTCATTTTGTATATTAGTATTCCAACTATCTAATGGAATTTACATTCAATGTGCTTTTTAGTGCTGGATATATTAAAAAAGAAGAGAAATGTTTTAAATAATGTAACAAGATATACATCCTCTACGAATAAACTGCTCGTTCAAACCACATAGTTACTGGCTGAAATTTTGCTTTACGATAAAGGTAGATTTAGTTAGTCGAGGTAGGGTTGGTGTGCGCTGCGGCGTGCGAGTGCGCCGGGCCGTGGGCTGACGCCGTTGTTTGCTCGCCACGGTCAACATTGTTAGCGGAGCCAACGCTGCCGCAAATGTTATTACATGATTACTCGCGCCCGCCCGCCGTACGCCGCCCGTCACGTAGCGATCGCTCTGTTTGATCCCGCACTCCACTAATTGCATCGATTAATGGTAAAGTTCCTTGATTTAAAGAAACTCTGATAAGTACTACTAACTCTTTGATATATTTGTTCAAGAAATGTCACTGCTGTAGTGCTCTTTACTTCGCGATTTATAAAAATAAGTCTAGTAATTGTGAATTCTGTAGATCTTATATGTTCAAACCCAAGTACCCACAATAGTTTTTAAAAAAATAATTTGTAAAATATGGCTTAATATTTTAGCAACGTACTTGTAATGACAAAAGTAATAGTCATATAATGAAATGTAGCTGTCTAACGGCCGAATACTGAAACGTCTTTCAAATATGAAGTGGGACTTAATTATTTGGAAGGCCATTAATTTCAAATTTCGCATACTAAATTTTGAAATCTTCATATTTAAATGACGTTACAGTATTCGGCCAAAAGTCTTTGAAATATTAAATAATAATATAAACTCAATGAAAATTAATACGTTAAAATACGTTTTTTATTCATAGTATCTTCCTTGTTGTTAAACAATAGTAAGAGCGACACAGGTAGAGCGATAGCGTCGTCGAGTGGCGGACTCCCGGCGGCGGGACACGTACCGTCGCTATCGGAGCCTCTTCATCAATTGATCTGCCTTCCTCACTTATAACGCGGATGTCGCAACGTGTAAGGCTTCATATTTTTTGTAATTACATGAGGTATTTAAACGTTTCAAAACAAATTATATTATTTCTCCATTAAAAGCATGACCAATAATTAATAGTGTAAAAATTTTAAAATAAGTTTTGACTAGAAAGAAACTGAAGACGATCTCTTGGTAAATATATTTTATAGAAAGTTTCGAGTTCTTTATTGATTACAAGTTTGTGTTACTAGAAGATTGAGATGAGAACAAATAGCGCCCGCGGCTTGGTAGTGGCGCAGACATAGTAAAATAGAAACTTCTTTATTAAAATAAAGGCATCCTATACATTGATACAATAAGCTGTAAGTACGCGTAATGATGAATTTAATTACAATATATCGAATATTTTTTGCATGAGAGTTTTTAATATATAAAATAGCTTGGCCAGCTGTCCATCCATAGACATTAGCGCTGTGAGATATATTGACCAATCCATACATAACAAATGCGTCACCATCCATAGAAGCTAAAATCAATTTCTTAATGACGAAATAAAATTAGCCCCTTGTGCATGTAATTACACTGCCTCACTCACCCTTCACATCACAACACAACAATATTAATTTAATATTGTTGTTTGGCGGTAGAAGATTAAATCTGATGATTGGATGGTACCTACCCTTTTTTTCTTTTTTTTCAAAAGAAAACCTTCAAAAAGGTACCAGGCCCTCTTAAGCCCCTTAACCGGGTTATGTGGGATTCTCGGCGGAACTCTCAGGGGGCGAAGCTGATCTCGCCCCCCCTCCCCGCACTCCACGCTAGTGCGTACGGCAGCGCGAGGTCATCCAGGCTGCCATCCTTCTCAGGGTCGTCTGAAATTGAGGCCCCAACCTCACGCATCTACGGCCCCAGGGTTACACCCTACCTTTTAAACCCCGGGCGTTGGAGCTGTGGGAGGAAGGATACTACGCCGACGTCATCGCCGAGTTCGGCTCTTTCCCGTTCCCGCTCCGCCGTCTACTTCTGGATCATGACGGACTGACAGAACGAGCTGTCGGCCCTCCACGCTTCCCTGCGGAGCATTGCTGCCACGACTGCTCGCAGGGTCAAGTCTTGTCCGACTATATGGACCAGGATCTCCCTCTCCGCGCTCCTCGCGGGGCATGCCCCCAACGTATGCTGAGCGGTGTCCCCGCCGCACCGCAGTGCTGGCACATCGCCGTCGATTCGCGTCCGATCTTACACATGTATTCTCCAAAACAACCGTGACCGGTCATTACCTGCGTAAGTCGGTGATTCGTCGCTATCGTCTCACCCAGGCTTCGAAAGTTAGCAGTATCGGTCTGACGACGCGCTTGCGTGCATACCGTTCTTCGCAGAGACGGTCGCCACGTCGCAAGTGCCCTTAGTCAGAGGCGGCGCTAGTCGTGACTCGTGGGCGACGTGGGCGACCGCCCACGGCCTCGCAGTCTGGCGACCTTGCGGTCCGGGGACCTCGCACCTCGTAGGCTTATGCATTAGGTACTTAAAAGCCGTGAAAGAGAGAAAATTTGGACTCGATCGGTTTTATTGACATAAGTAAATATATTTTTATTTAGTGTAGGAAGAGTGCCTCGCATGGCAGGCATGTTTCAGCGAAAAAAAATAAGCTTCGCGATCCAGTGTATAAAACAAATATTTAATTTAATAGTATTTTCGTGTTACATATTACCTTAGCGGTAAATAAATGTATAGAACTTAACTTTGATCATATGTACGATAAGGTTACGGGGGTATGTAGACCCAAAGAATCCAACTAAAAAAAATAGCTAATGAAAACATTAAATAATAATAAATATAGAGTAGAAGATAATATGATATTAAATGAAATAATATTCTGTCAATGCAAGATTGTAAGAGGTAGTGAAATCATGTTGTGATTAGTGGCCTTCACCACTATCAGATTATCGTTCATCGACCCATACACATGTCTTATTGCCGAGTCAGAGGTTGCACGCTTAAGCAATTATTCATAGGCTTAATAATAATATTATTCTAAAACAACATATCATATAATTTATTATTTAACGTTTTAAATTTACAAAAAAGATTTAATAAAAATCATTAATTGGTAGTTTATTATTTCAAGCAAATTTCATCAAAATCGGTTCAGTGTTTCGGTCAGGTTAGCCATGAAAGAAACAGAAAGACAGATATACACAAAGAGTTACATTTATAATATTAGTGTAGATTTTTTTTTTATTGTATAGGAAGGCGGACGAGCGTATGGGCCACCTGATGGTAATTGCCAAGTGGTCACTGGTGTGATGGAGTGAAATCCAACCCTGACAATATCCATGAGTGTTTAATTATAATTTGAAATTAACAAAATGGATTATTTGTCATCGTATGTACATAAATGTTCTACATGTAAGGCGTTTATTTGCTAATACGAGTAAATCACGCGTTTAAGCCGGTAAGCTGATTGTACTTTATACCGACATTACGACACCCGAAGTTACTAATAGATTAATATTATTAACGCACGATCAAACATGATAACCTTTTGAATTACACTATTATTTTATTTATAAATATTTATATTTAGTGACAAACTTTTCAGAGGCTCATGTTAAATTTAGACTTTTGTATACTTGCTAAATAATAATGTTGCAATGATCTCGATTACAAAAATATATTAATAATAATCTACAATTTCGATAACAAAAAAAAGATTACTACTGATATGTATACAAAAAAGTAGTAATTGTCTGAAAACATCCTACTACCTGAGGACAAGTTTTGGAGCTTATTCCACCAGGCTGTTCCAGAGAGAGCACATGTGGCAGATTCTCAACAGACACATGCAAGTTTCCTTGCGATGTTTTTTATTTACTACCAAGCAAGAGATGAATTATAAACACAAATTAAGCTCATGAAAATTCTTGGTGTGGTTTTTGCCTAGTCTCAAAATAAGTAAAAATAAGAAATGCGTTTAAATTAAAGCCAGTTTTTTCCATTAATTAGAAAAGTTATAGCCCCAAATAGTATTTCTTATTTAAAAATTGAGCTTATGAAATTAGGATGAATATATGTATACATTTAAAACCAAAATAATCAGTTAAAGGGTTCAGGATTTAGCACTAAAAGTCTAATTTTTCATGTTTACGTTGTTTTTGTGACCTAGACCTACAGGCAGCTTTTTCGCAGCCCATTCCTTTTTCGCCCCAATATATCTAAAGTGAGCCAACGACCCGAAACAAAGATGTAACTTATATTATTGCAAATATGACTGGTACCTGAAAATGAATGTAAAATTACAGTGTTACTTTAGACTTGGTATCGACAACTTATTTATTTTTTAACAACTTCATTTATTTTAAAATAAATCGGTAGGCACCTAAAAATTAATTAATATTCCATGTAGTAAACTTTAAACTATATTTTTCACTTTGCATGTTTTTAATTTGAAAATTACTATTGAAAAATAAATTTAATGATAAAAAAAAATTACTTTAAGATTTACTAGGTAATCATAAGATTTCACGCGCATAATTTCGTTCATAGTTAATCAGTTGAAACTTTAAACGTTGTTGGCATTTGCCTAAAGCCTATAAAAACGGACCAACTATGTATAACATTTTTCATTCAAAACATATTCTTCATTTAGCATCAATAATATTTAAACCTATATATATTCTTATGTATATTTAATTTCAAATATGTTACGAGGTGCCTGTAGCAGGGCAAGACCTAAATTGTATGTGGGCAAGATTAAATTTGCGAGGCCCTCTTTTTTTAATAATTGCTTGCGCATAGTTCCGTGACTCCCCGACGCGGTTGGCGCAGCTATGCGGGCCTTTGCCTTTTAGGTTCCCGGGATACAAAGAAAGTGCGTATAGCGCCGACGTCTCCTCCCCAGACGTCTTCTTCTGCAGATCGGATCAGCGGTTGAACTCTCCTCCGCTGCCGCTCCGCATTCGTCATCTCTTGCTGTTGAGCATGACATTGATCATGCTTGACATCGAGAGATGTCCACCACGCAGCACTCTCCATCAGGGTGTGGTGCTCTACTGGACAGTCGTGGCAAGAGGGTGATACCTCCCATCTCGCAGTCCAGGTACTTACCGAAACAGCCATATCTGGTAAGCACTTGCGTCAACCCATACAGGATGTAACAAAATACGTATCCGACCCGTGAAGTGGTTATTAGATATCGTGAGTCGGTTCTATACATGTAATCATTTTTAAAATTCTAAGCAAAAATTTTACCCCGAATAAAATTTAATTTAACTAAATAACGACTATTTTATTGCAACACAGGCACGGCGTCAGCGCTCGATAGCTCTTACCTATCGGGAGTCATGACCTCAGTTGTCCATGAAATTTTGGTCATTTACAATTGAAAATGACAATTGCTATTTTTTATAAGTAATTTTTTTTCATAATATTTTAAAAATGTTAACATAAATAGAACCGATCACGATACCTAATAACCACTTCACGAGTCGGACAGGAATTTTGTTATACCTTGTATAAGTAATTGTGTTGTGTTATAATTAGGTTTATACCTATGGTTTATATATTATTAATTAATACCAGTTTGTAGTGCATAATTTAGCAGAGCTATTGGCAATTGTATGGAATATGTTAGTCTATGGTTTTTTAATTACATAATACTCAATTACTATTATTTATATCTACTCATAATTCAATTTTAATAGACAATATAAAGGTAGGAAAATGATGAGGAACAATACATACATAAAAGGTTTTTTTTCATAGGGAGACCCCATAGACAAGTTTTCAATATTTCAGTTATCTAACAGATAACTAATCGACGAAAAACTTTATGTATCTACGTATTAATTTGATTTGAAAGTATATTTTACTAATTTTTAAGTTGTGATAAAATCTGGAAAATAGTGACCCTCTCTTCCAGATTTGGACGCGTAACTAGTGCAAAAAACAACATTGCGTTAAATCACATTAAAAAATAAGTAAAAATTATCATGAACAAAAATTCAAATTTCGTGTAAAAAAATATTTATTGGTAATTAATAGTTACATACAACATTTCATATAACTTTTTAAAAATATTATACTCTGAACACATCAACAAATATTATTTCCAGTGAAACTATTATCACAGAAAACTACACTTCACATGCATAATTTGATATATTATAAACCTGTTCCATAAAAAAAAACGCCTTATACTAAGACCCCACATATATGTTAATATAAATGCCTAAATACCTAATCCCCATTTTTACTTAACATAATTATTATTACTTTTACTTTTTAATTAGCCAGCTGCTAAGTAAAAATTAATCGAATTTTCAATCAGTAATTTAATTGATAATTATTTTTCCTTAATTATAAAATAATTCGTATAAATCTTTGACATATATTATGTAATTGGTTTTAAAAATATTATTATCAAACTAATAATTGCGATAGTAATTGATCAATAATTTGTTTCACTTCAGTCTTCATTGCAAGGAACCCTAACATTCATAACACATCACAATAAAATTGTAATATTTCTATTCATAAAATAATAATAATAATTAACTAATATATGTAACAATTCTCATCGAGACTACTTCATTATTGTATCAGTAACAGCCTGTGATTGTCCCACAGCTGGGATAAGGCCTCTTATTATTGTATATGACAATATCATTTTTAAAATTGTATATTGTAAATTTATCTATATTTGTACCATTGTCATGAAATCTCATTGGAATGCGAACCACCTTTCACATTTAAAAATACTAAAAAATGCATTGTATATAATTGTAAAAAACATAAATTATCATCATACGAAAAAATATATATATTATACACTATTTTTTTCTTACATTTAATAAAATATTTATAAAAATATTAAATTATAGACCCCTAAATGATTAACTATAAATTATTTAGTAATATTATATTGTAAAACCATTCCTAGGTTCTCAAATAGAAAAACATATTTTTATATATTTGGCCTAATTTTTGACTAAATACAAATATTTATGTTTAAGTTAAGATAATGCACGTAGTTGCAGTATTATAACAAAAACCACCAAATTCAATGTATTAAATGCTTAAATCGTGATTGCAACATCATCTTAATAATATGAACTTACAAATTAATTGAAAGCTGCTTTTAATTTATATTATGTTCTTAATATCAATTCTTTGAAGCTATAATTATATATAATATAATTCACCTGACTAATTGTAAAAAAATATTTTTTTTAGGTTTGTTTACAAATAGTGACATTTCAGGCGCGGTTATTATTGTTGTGGGGCAATATGAGCAAGAGCATAATCATGGTAGTACATCATGATAGCGAGGGGTTGACCCAAAATGAGGGAACTCCATACAATGATATTGCCCCATCTAGCCCCTAGTTTCTTCTCTACTACGCGGGATATCACAGACAGGGGAGGTTGCGCCATCATGCCCAAAAACGCCCATATCCTAAACATCTGTAGCGGTACACTAACCTGAAATAGAAATATGAAAAAACTTTATAGATCAATTTTAAAAATTTTATGACACATTAATGGAATAAGTTGCAGTTATTTATAAAGCCATCATTGGAAAATTTATTATTTTCCATGATTGCTTTATAAATAATTGTATCTGTATAATCCTGTCTTTTTTTCTGATTTTGGTAGAAACAAAATATTATATTAGGCTCTAATAGGCCTACTTTTGTACCCTTATGTTACATTATTTGCCAGACTATATTTAAAAGTACATTCGTAAACATATCGTATCGTATTACCTAGAAATAATTTATATCGAAATTTTTTTTTGTAAAAATTTTTTTTACATAACCCAAACGGAATGAATAAGAACATTTTGACGTCAAATTGAATATATATATTTTCTTATAAATATACAAACACCCCTAATATAATTTAACCGAAGATATACTCACCAAATATTCGTGGAAGAATGCCGATATAAAGAATACAACTATACTAGCGGCCCCTTTAGAATATCCTATCTCCGTCATAGGAATGTAAACATGTCTGACTGCCCACAAATGAACAGGCATGTTCCAGGAGCTCCAGAAGACGGAGATGTTGTTCGCATTCCACCAGTCGCTGTAGAAGTTACGGTCGGCGAAATGCAACAACTCTCCCATGAGATTGAGGAATGAGTGGAAACTGAGGTAGAAGAAACACAGCCAGATAAGATGATTGGGAACCTGGAAAAAAGTAATCAGACATTCAATTTTCACGCACAAAAATAGTTTCTTGATATCTTCTGAATCTAATAATATTACAAAGACATTTATTTAAAACATTTCATTGGTTTATAGATTTAATACACGAATAATATAAAATCACGAATAATATAAAATCGCAATTACGTGTATTTTGAACAAAATAAAATATATTTTTAAAAACTCTGCCTGTTGCAAGCAGAAAAAAGGTTGAGCAAGATTAGCAAAGTAAAATACTAGTTAACCTCAAGGTCTTGTTTTGTCTCTTTGGACAAAGTATAGAACTATAAATTATTGACACTAGACCAAGAACAAAACAAAAGACGATAGACTAAAAATAACTATTTATATCGACGAAAATTTTAAAATGTGACTCGGCTTGAAAATTTTTAGCACCTCAAAATAGAAAACCTAAAAAATCTGTATTATGCGAGTAATAGAAAAAGGAAATAATCAATGGCAAAAAATCAGATTCAATATTAATTTTACCTATAGCTATTAATTAATATTAATTTTAACTATACTAACAATTTTACCTTTAACAATTTTAACGAGCCTAACAAATATTAATTTTACCTATAGCTATTGTTTTACATAGTTAATTGTTATGATTACTTTAAATCAACCTTGGCGCTTCTTTTACATAATCTAAATTACATTAACTACTTACGGCTAACTTCAACAGTCGTTCTGTCATCTTTACGAAGTCCATTTCCGAGAACGGATCCACGGCGTTCCTGACCGAAGGTATCATCCATTGTTGGAATAACGCCATTACTAAATTCATACCAAACACAACTTCTATGATTCTTTTTATTAAGAACCTTTTTCTAATTCTGAAACAAAATATAAAAATACTATATTTTAATATTCGAAGGGGTGTGATTTTAATTAGCGATTTTTGTGAAATAAACTTAATACAAGAATACTGCAACCGTTACTGTTTACAAGAAATAGTTTTAAAAAAAATATATAATTGGTAACATTATTGGGACGTGACATATGAAAGAGGCCTAATAAAGAAGGTCAAAATTTTATGACAATTAGAGCAATTGTCCCAATATTTACTTGGTGGTAGGACTTAGTGCAAGCCCGTCTGGGTAGGTACCACCCACTCATCAGATATTCTACCGCTAAACAGCAGTACTTGGTACTGTTGTGTTCCGGTTTGAAGGGTGAGTGAGCCAGTGTAATTACAGGCACAAGGGACATAACATCTTATTTCCCAAGGTTGGTGGCGCATTGGCGATGTAAGCGATGGTTAACATCTCTTACGATGCCAATGTCTATGGACGTTGGTGACCACTTACCATCAGGTGGCCCATACGCTCGTCCGCCTTCCTATGCAATAAAAAAAACAAAAAAAAATGGTAGAGATTTTTATTTGATTAAAATCCTTACCATATAACAAAACTCCGCGCCTCCAGAATCATATAATACAAGTGCATATTAAAGAATCTTACCGTGTAGTGCGTGGGAAATTCAATTCGTAGCAAAGTGTTGGTGCCAATAAGAAGTAAAAAAGATCTTTAAGAGTCAAATTATCCGGATATTTCACCAATCCAGACAGTGCAAAATCGTTTTTCTCGTCTTCTAAACTTTCTGAAGATAACACACAAAGACATAGATAAAATTATTTTATATACATACATATTACATAATTATGGGAAAAATATTAAAATTCAAACCAAAACATAAAATAAGTAAATTAAGTAATTATAATTAAATATGAAGAATAATATATAATACATATTTATTATTATATAGTAAATCAAGACATTTAAAGAAAATATTTCCATAGTTATCACAATGTTTTACTACAATAAAGCAGCTTTTAATAAATTTTAAAAAGCAGAAAAAAAAAACATATTAATAAAGTTTTTGTTATTAAAAGTATCTATCCAATTAAACATGCAAGATTATAGATATTATTGCTCGTTTTTTATATTTTTATCTAACACCTAACACAATCACCTCTTTCTTATCACTGACAATTAATTACCAATAAGAATCTTCACAAAATGTTATCATGTATATTGTATAATATGCCTACATGTTATAAAATATTGATTTTTCTTAAGTTATGATGGTATATGAATGTACTTGAAATGTGAAAATATGACTAATTGAGATAGATATTTGTTTTATTAAGTGTTTTTTCTAAAAAATCTGTAGTTTTTTTATAAACAAATTTAACAATTAACAATACCATCGTAATAGTTTTCAAAATCGATACCTTGATGGGAAACAAATGTTGAATCTGATGTACAACATCTCTTTACCAAACTAAATTAACGTGTTTAAAAGAAATTATATTTATTATAAGACGAGAAATACTAATATTTTGTATACTAAAATAGTAAAAATAGTTTTTGTTCATAAGAAAAGTATACCAGCAATGCCTTTTTGCAAACTAATTGTGTTTTTTCCTTGCAGTTAACCTGACAATAGCCCAAGGTCGGGTCAGGCAAGACAGGGTCGAAACTATCTTTCACATTGACTATTTTAATAATTAGTTAAGCAAATATATAACAGAATATACAGCTTTTTTCAAATACTATTAAAAGTTTATTTTACTAAGATCTTGGTCGTATGTCCTTCATATAAAGAATTCAAAGGCTATTAGTACAAGCGAACCAACCACCAAATGTTACAAAATAGTTTAGGTAACAAAAGCTGCAAATAATAAACATATTACAAAAACTAAGTGCATAGCGTTCTGTGCTGTATTTAACATTTAACTTACGCTCTTGTTCAGCATTAACTAGTTCATCTGGAATAACGATGTACACATTGTTAAAATTATAGTTATAGGCATTCTACTCTACTCTGTATGCTCTTAACTAACTGTTTTACATAAAAGAAATTAACACTGTTTTGTGTTTCCATGTACATTGCTTCCGAAAATAAAGTCATAAAACACTCAACCTGAGCCACTGAACCAATCCTAATGTAGTTTAACATAGGGATAGGTTGGGACCTGGACAATGAACACATTTTAATTTAACAGCAAGACTTTGATATAACGTTTACTTACTCCAATTAGGTGCTGATAAACTTTGACGTCTTAATGTATTTTTATATTGTTTCCCCTTCATTCCAAGTCTGCACCAATGATTTGTTTGACAATAGCTCCACAACTTTAAGAAAAGAACCAAGTATATGGTGCATACTGTTGTAATGCCAACTGAAATTATAAAAATACAAAATTTTAAAAATAAAAAAGTATTTATAACTTAGACACATAAATGTATTCTTTATAATATAACTGTAAAATTGCCAATCTATGCATGTACGATTTTTACAAAAATATCACTTACAGACATACTAAATAACTTACAGGCCCCATTTTTTTTAATTTACATATATATTTATCATTCTGTCTAAATATTTAGGAATATTTTAGTCACAATTTAATTTTTATATACAAGCCTAAGTGATTGACTAACAAAAACGGGACCAGCGAATTTGAAACTTAAATTGAGTGACATCTGTTTAGAGAGACATACTTGTTAGATTCAAAATAAAGTGAGCGGAGAATTCGTTGACATAAGTTACTTTAGTAAACATATTTAATACAAACCAAAACTAAATTGTGTTCCCTTGAAGTACAAAATGATTACAGGTAAGCTTATCTCGGAAACCATATTTATTATTTGTAGACTAACTCCAAGCTTTTGTGATAGTATCTCCTGTAATTAAATAAAAAAAATATTCAGAGTAAAATATTAGAAGAAAATATTAGTTAATCAAACATGGTTTTCTCCTTTTAAATGTCAACTCATTAACAATAGTAAGAGTAACATCAGTGTTTATAAAAATTTACTAAGAAACAAGAAAAATTATTTCTTATAATAAATACAAGATGGCCCAGTGGCTACAACGCATGAATCTTAACTGATGATTGTGGGTTCAAACCCGGGCAGGCACCACTGTTTTTTCAAGTGCTTAATTTGTGTATATAATTCATCTCATGCTTGACAGTGAAGGAAAACATTGTGAGGGAACCTGCATGTGGCAAACTTCACTCAAATTTTGCCACATGTGTATTCCACCAACCCGCATTGGAGCAGCATGGTGGAATAAGCTCCAAAACCTTCTCCCCAAAAAAGTAGAAGAGGCCTTAGCTCAGGAGTGGGACATTCACAGGCTGTTATTTACTTACTTTACTTATAAATACAAGATAACTCACCACTGCTATAGCCTTTTCAATCAACAAACATATAACAGCTGGCACCACACTAACTGCAAGTTGTTAATAGATATTGTATTTATTATTTTATATTGTATTGTAAGCAAATGGATGGGACCAACTCAAAATTGTTTCAACAGGTGATGGAAGTTGCAGTTATAGACAGGTGAAACGAAAAATGGAGCCATATTGACATGGCAATAAGATCTGTTTAAGAATAAAGATTGCCAATGCTTAATCAATTACCATGAGGGCTAGTATATATGTATTTGTCATGGAGTGAGTACTTATATCCCCTTTATTGTAAATTGCTACCAGATTGTGCTGCAGCAAATTAGTCTATGCCGTTTTGAAGGATATGATAATTGAAATAATACATGTATTATTTCAATTATCTATTATCCGGTGCTTAGGAATTTATATAATGTTATACAATAATTAAATATATTCTAAATTAAATAAAAGTACTCCATTACAAATTCTGTTTGTATAATATATAACAAGAAATGTTCATTAAAATCTATGCTATATATATTTATATATTTATACTTACAAATTAATAATATCATAGATGGATATTGGTGACTGTAACCCTCATTGTGGCCAGTCAAAACAACAATCCATTCAAATGGATTTACACGTATACCATATCTGTAAGCAATATTTTTATTTAAATGGAGAATATTGGTTACATACAAAAAAACTCTAATATGGATTAATTTATGGAATATTTAGTAGGTAATTTCATAACTCTTGTTATTTATTTAAAAATCTTACTTCAAAAAATTTTCAAGACACAACCGCAGTCCACCGATAGTTAACATAAGGAAACCCCAATTCACTAATCCAGTAAAATTTGTAAATTCCGAGCTCCATGAAAAAAGTGAATCCCTTGGTTTGTGGCAGCTGTAAAAAAAAGAGTTTCTATAAAATATAAATTATGTAAATTTTTCAATAGATTATTAAATCTACACAATAACTTTTCTTTTATGATTCATCAATATGTTGTCCTGTCTTAATGTTCAAAGTCTAATGCTACATTATTCAGCTATTATTAATATCTCATTAAAATTCTTTAATTATACGTACGGTTTGTCTAATTGAGATTTTCGCGCTTTTTTTTCTTTTTCGGTAATTTCTTCTGCTTTGGTAACGCTCTGAGCTCTTCTGTACCGAACAGCATTCTCTTCTGCTTTATTGGACATTATAGTGCATCCACTCTCGTGATATAACTAAAAAATTACCAAACAAAAAATCACATTAGTTATTTTATCTTAATTGATATGCCGTCTTATCGAATTTATGTATATTATTACCCAACCGACCTAGCGGTATGCATTTTGTTCTTACCTTTTCCGATCAAAAATTCAGCACATGCAATTAATAAATATATTATTGCACTTCTTATATATCACATTTAAATATTATGTGTTGAACTTATTTAACAGCATTTATATTAGTATAATTATTCACTCATTACAAAGTTTTCAATTGATCTTACACTCACACAGAACACATTGACAGGACACACAAATCAAAACTTCAAACTTTGGAAAAAAATAGAATCCAACCGTAAACCGGTAATCAGTGTCAGTACTCAGTTGTCACTTGTCACGTCTTGTCAGGTCAGGTTTTACGTAGTTATTCGATAGCGTTTACGTTAAGGTGGGTACTGAGTTACTGATCGGTGTTACGGGGGCGTAATGTACCATTCGCAGCGAGCTAAACGGCGTTACGCCGTGTGCTAAAATCCGTGTATCATGCTCGTTTCGAACTCTTTGCTCTGTCTTTAGAGGAATGTTATATCTTTTTTTATATCACCATGAAACCTTTTTATACATTTTATTAATTTCTTTTAATTCTTTCTGTCCAATGATATTATAAGTAAAAAGGTGTAGATAGGTTACAAGCACTCCGTGAGCACTAGTTCGAATTCGAAATCAGGATTACTATCCACACTTCACCTCAGTATTATGTCACCATTGTCAATGGATAGACGTCACGTAGCGATTACAATTATAATTAAAAGTGACCCAAAATAACCAGAAATGCGGTCGTGTGTTATGAGATATTGCACAAATTATACTATCAAAACTTCTTAAACTTAAGGAATCACTTTTCATTAGTAAGTTTACTATTTATCTTAATATTTTCACAAATCAAATATTATATTCGTTAAATATGACGTTAGAAATGAATGAATGCAACACAAGTATATTATTATTAATGAACGAGTGCAATAGAGATAGATGACGTTACTGATCATAGAGTAAAACAGAAACAGTGGTGGCAGTTGGCACATATATAATAATTTTATGTTTGTATAATTTATATTTTATATAAATGAAAAATAATATTAAATTATTAATTATATTAAATTACTAAATTGAAATCAAAATATAAATAAATATTTTTATAGTGTCGTAAAGAAGATGTTTATTTAGATGTATAAATAGTGTTTAGATGTATGATCATGAAATTAATTAATTGTTTCTACATTTCCATCAAAAGGTACATCCAGTGGGTTGATATTGTTTATTTGATATTAAATTTTTATAAAATTATTGATAGTTCTTATTTGCCTATTTTCAATGAATTTTTAGTACTTTTACAAAATGAATTTAAGAGTAATCGCATTCATAGGCATAAATCCGGGTAAGAAAAAACGTATTGTCTGATAATTTATTCTATGTCGTTTCTTTGACACGAGACGATGCACTCTCGCAAATATGTTCGTCTTTTTTTCACTCGTGATTCTTAAATCATGCCACCCTACTTTAGCGACAAATCGTTATGTAGTGTGTATATTGCAAGATAAAGTTATTTATGTGTGCGTAACAGTGTCATTTTCGCCTATCTACACCTTTTTACTTATAATATCATTGTTTCTGTCATTATTAATATTACGTCATTATAAAATTATCATCTACAAAAGATTGTTTTATTTTATTGGCGACGAGATAAAAACTAAATAAAGCATTATGAACGATGAACAGTTTGCCCAGTTTTTATACGCTCAACAAGCGCAACAGGAGCAAATTGTCTAAATACTTTCACTGTTAGTACCAATGATATTATAAGTAAAAAGGTGTAGATAGGTTACAAGCACTCCGTGAGCAGTAGTTCGAAATCAAGATTACTATCAACACTTCACCTTAGTATTATGTCACCATTGTCAAAGGATAGACGTCACGTAGCGAGTACAAATATAATTAAAAGTGACCCAAAATAACCAGAAATCCCGTCGTGTGTTATGAGATATTGCACAAATTACACTATCAAAACTTCTTAAACTTAAGGAAACACTTCTCATTAGTAAGTTTACTATTTATCTTAATATTTTCACAAATCAAATATTATATTCGTAAAATATGACGTTAGAAATGAATGAATGCAACAAAAGTATATTAATGAACGAGTGCAATAGAGATAGACGATGTTACTGATCATTGAGTAAAACACAAACAGTGGTGGCAGTTGGCACATATATAATAATTTTATATATTTGTATAATTTATACAAATGAAAAAGAATATTGAATTATTAATTATATTATATTACTAAATTTAAATCAAAATATAAATAAATATTTTTTTCAGTATGTCGTAAAGAAGATGTTTATTTAGAAGTATAATTGTTTCTAGATTTCCATCGAAAGGTGCATCCAGTGGGTTGATATTGTTTATTTGATATTACATTTTATATTTTTGATAGTTTTTATTTGCCTATTTAGTACTTTTACAAAATGAATTTATGAGTAATCGCATTCATAGGCATAAATCCGGGTAAGAAAAAACGTATTGTCTGATAATTTATTCTATGTCGTTTCTTTGACACGAGACGATGCACTCTCGCAAATATATTCGTCTTTTTTTCACTCGTGATACTTAAATCATGCCACCCTACTTTAGCGACGAATCGTTATGTAGTGTGTATATTGCAATATAAAGTTATTTATGTGTGCGTAACAGTGTCATTTTCGTAGATTGAATGCTATGTATGTAACCTATCTACACCTTTTTACTTATAATATCATTGGTTAGTACAGACAGAAACAAAACAAAGGAGTGTGATGAGCGCCCCTTCAACATCAAGCGAAAAAATTATGCTGATAAAAAATTTCAGTATGGACAAATTTAACGCAGACACATGCAGAATCGAAGATTACATCGATTTTTTCGAGAACAAATGTAAGGTTCTTAATATTATAGACCAAAATTTACAGAAAGACATTCTGTTAAATACATTAACGCCGGATACATTCCAAGAGGTAAAAATCGCCTTAACACCAAATTTTGAGTCAAGTACATACATTGACATATGCTCCAAGCTCTTAGATTTATATCGGATCAAAAAAACGAGATACCGTGCATTGTCAGAGTTTTGGAACTGCACAAGAGAACCTGCTGAGTCCATGGAACACTATGCGAACCGACTTAAAAGTCTCAGCCGGGAATGTGGATACAAAGATGAATTATTAGAACGACAACTACGAGATAGATTTGCTACAGGACTTAATCACCCGGAATTGGAAACAGATCTCAAACAAAAGTGGCCTGATTTACAGGAGTCAGACAGAGAGGTAACGTTTCAAGAAATATTTTTAATTGCACAATCCCGTGAATAAGCGGAGCATGAGACACAATCAATCAAAGTAAACAGAATAAAGAAAAGTGTTACTCAAAAGACCAGATTTTCAAATAACAAGTATAAAACACAACGAAAATTACGTTCAGAGCAATGTTATAGATGTGGTAATAGAAATCAACATGACATTTCTAAGTGCGCCGCAAAAACCCATGTTTGTGAATAATCTAATATTAAGGGACATTTCGAGAGCTGTTGTATCAAAACAGGACGGGCATATATTATGCCAGCTACGGAGAATAACGTTTCTAAACGGAAATTACATAGAATAAACAGTCAAAGCCAAAATTCATCATCAAACTCTTCACATCAATCAGCTGACAGCAGTGAGGATGACGAGGAGTTTGTTTGTAATGTCGACCACGCGACTAAAAACAAAAATTGCAAAAAAATTGATGTGGAAATTGATAGAGTTTGATGCACAATGGACTGGGACCCTGGTTCAACATATTCAATTATAAACACAGACGTCTGGAAGAAAATCGGATCACCACCTTTGACAAAGGGAGCTAAGCTGAAAGCATACGGAAACAATTCGTTAAAAACAAAAGGTCTTACTGACGTTAATGTCAAAGTCAACGAGCAACAAAAAAAATTACCTGTAGTAGTTATGAAAAATGCAAAACCAATGCTTTTCGGGTTACAATGGTGTGAAATGTTTGGGATGGAATTCCCAAAACCGGTCTTTTCAATAAAAACAGGAACTCCACAAACACTAAATGAAGTACTCACACAGTATAATGATCTTTTTAATGGCAAACTCGGAAAAGTAAAAAACTACCAAGTTAACGTTCATATCAAACCTGGGTCAGAACCAGTTTATCTACCGGCTCGACCTATCAAATTCAGCATAAAGAAAAATGTCGAGCAAGAGTTGGACCGCCTTGTTGAAAAAGGTATCATATACAAAGTAGATCCAAACATAACAGCATTAGAGTGGGCCACACCCACTGTAAGCGTTTTAAAACCAACCGGTGAAATCAGAATTTGCGGAGACTACCGTACCACACTCAACCCAGTTCTGACAAAACATTTACATCCAGTACCATATTTGACCATTTACGCCAAAAACTAGCAAACGGAGTTTTGTACTCAAAACTTGATTTGAAAGACGCCTACTTACAATTTGAAATAGCTCCTGAGTCAAAAAAATATTTGACAATATCAACCCATAAAGGTTATTATTACCAGTACAACAGAATGCCGTTCGGGATTTCAACGGCACCTTCAATATTTCAAAATTATCTCGACGAACTACTTGGGAACATACCTAACGTTACAATATATTTTGACGACATTGCACTAATAGTAAAAAGCATAGAGGAACATTTACGCACTCTGCACAGTTTTTAACCGACTGAAACAGGCTGGTTTAAAAGTAAATTTAAAGAAATGTAACTTCTTACAAAAAGAAATTGAGTACTTAGGACATGTTATTGACCGAAATGGAATACGCCCAACAAAAGAAAAGATTGACGCAATCACTAAGGCTTCAGAACCAACCAACACGAAAGAATTACGGTCTTTCCTTGGACTAATAAACTATTACGATCGTTTTATTCCACATTTACGTGGTATTTGTGCAGATCTCTACGAGTTAACCAGTGGCAAGCAAAAATGGCGTTGGTCACAACACGAAAAACGATTTTTTGAGGATGCTAAATCTAAAATTGCTACCACAAAATCACTTGTTGCGTACAATGAGAGCCGTCCTATTTTTTGGCAAAAAGGGGTTGGAGCTGTCCTTTATCACAAAAGCAAGGATATTGAAGAGCCTATAGCATTTGCTTCCAGGAAACTTCGAACAGCTGAGCTTAAATATTCTGTAATTGATCGTGAAGCTCTAGCTATATTATTTGGAATTAAAAAATTTGACCAGTATTTGAGAGGAACTAAATTTAGGACTTTCTTAGGACCCCAACGTAATCTACCAAAGCTAGTAAATAATAGACTTGTCCGTTGGGCGCTTTTAATTGGTTGCTATCAATATGACATTTGCTACCAGAGGGGAGAGAATAATATTTTAGCTGATTGCCTATCCAGATTACCAAATTCGGACACAGAACCATCGCCAGCAGAAAAGGCTGTATATAAAACAACAGTACACCTTTTAGAAAGTAGAATTGCGGACCTTCAATTGACACAGAAGACCTTAAGCCGTGAAACATCTAACGATCCAGTCTTGGCACTCATTTGCCAGTGTCTAAAAACAGGATGGAGGGAATTGGATTATAAACAAGAAATTAAACAATACTACAGGAAGCGTAACGAATTATCAGTAGAAGGTAAAATCATTATGTTGCAAGGAAGGATGGTCATACCCGAGACTCAGAAAAACTGTACTAAAATATTTACACAGGGGGCATTCAGGTATATCTGCTATGAAAGCACTGTCACGTTTTTATATATGGTGGCCATCACTTGATAAGGACATTGAGATTTATGTGAAAAGATGCACTAGGTGTCAGGAAAACAGACCGAATAATACAGAGCTTCCAATTTTCTCGTGGTCAATCCCTGAACAAGTATGGGAATGAGTACATATAGATTTTGCTGGCCCATTTGAAGGTACCTATTGGTTAGTTCTGTGTGACGCTTTAACAAAATCGTGTGAACTAAAACCAATGAAAAACATAACTACCAATAACTTATGTCTAGAACTAGATAATATCTTTAGCACGTTTGGACTACCACAGCTAATTGTATCGGACAATGGACCTCAATTCACATATTATGAGTTCTCAAATTATTGCAAGAAACAGGGCATAATTCATATTAAATCTTCACCCTATCATCCTCGCACTAACGGACTTGCTGAGCGTTTTATAAGAACTTTTAAAAACAGAATGGTTTCGGGTGACGGAACTTCACTCAAGCGTCGGGTAATAGAATCTTTGTTTACCGGAACACACCACATATTACTACCGGTAAGTCTCCAGCACAAATGATGTTTGGCCGACAGTTGAACTGCGTTCTATCTAATATTCGGCCAAACAATAGAAGATCATTACATTATCAACAAGACGTAAAAGCCAATATTATGTCTTCCACACCCACATATAAATCTGGTGGAAAGGTATTTATCAAAACTAAATTGGAGAAAAAGTGGCAACCTGCAACAGTAGCGGCTCGAACACATAGATACTCGTACGTGGTAACCACTTCAAGTGGGGCACAGAAACGGAGACACGTTATTCACATAAGACCACGAGTTGCTGCTGCTACTCCAGCTAACACATCTAGACCACCATCCATATGTATACTAACACACACATCCACACAATCGTCTACACCACCGTCCACTTCTTTACCATAAATACATTTTGAATCAACACCAGTTCCCTTTTTTTTTTTTTTTATTGCATAGGAAGGTGGACGAGCATATGGGCCACCTGATGATAAGTGGTCACCAACGCCCATAGACATTGGCGTTGTAAGAGCTGTTAACCATCTGTTACATCGCCAATGCGCCACCAACCTTGGGAACTAAGATGTTATGTCCCTTGTGCCTGTAATTACACTGGCTCACTCACCCTTCAAACCGGAACACAGCAATAACAAGTACTGCTGTTTTGCGGTAGAATATCTGATGAGTGGGTGGTACCTACACAGACGAGCTTGCACAAAGCTCTACCACCGATTTTTTTGTCAGGTACGACTACCCCAGCGGCTGATCGACAAGATTTAAATGGGGAGGAATGTTATATCTTTTTTTATATCACCATGAAACCTTTTTATACATTTTATTATTATTTTTTAATTCTTTCTGTCATTATTAATTTTACGTCATTATATAATTATCATCTACAAAAGATGGTTTTATTTTATTGGGAATCAAATTTGATTAAAAACATCACTATACTCGAAACTACAACAAAATAAATAAAAATTTTAACAAAACAAAAACCAAAATTAATATGCACTAAGAAGTAAAAAAATAATTGCGTATTCTTCTATAATTTGATAATTAACTTACTATTTTCTACTCATCAATATGTAGGAACGATTGTGTTGTGTGGTTGATAATGTAGTTACAATTATTGTTATTTTTGGAGTCGATGTCAGCCAAGGTGGGTTTATAACTACATATGTACATCGTTATAGGTG
Organism: Nymphalis c-album; assembly: GCA_963151315.1. Classification (NCBI taxonomy): domain Eukaryota; kingdom Metazoa; phylum Arthropoda; class Insecta; order Lepidoptera; family Nymphalidae; genus Nymphalis; species Nymphalis c-album. Next base: position 6,920,220 of record OY720590.1, on the reverse strand, counting down.
AGATGTGCTTGTGTCGCACAAGCAACTTAACGAGGCGAATAAAAGTCTATTTTTAATGTGTAAGTTTTTGTTTGTTTTTAAAGGATTCCCGTATAATTATTGCGAGGTATATTAGTGTTTCCTTGGCTGACATCGACGCCAAAAATAACAATAATTGTCGAAACAAAACCATCGAAATCGGTTGAATAGATATCGAGTTATTCGTCCATTTATCGCGCACATATTTATGCAAATTTACGACTTATATGGTTTTGTCATGGATGCCATGTCAAAACTGGACTAAAAAATGGGACCCCATGGGAAGCAGCCCTTTCAAATAAAAAAAATCATCAAAATCGATTCACCCAGTCGAAAGTTATGAGGTAACAAACACAAAAATAAAAATAAAAAATAAAAACATACAGACGAAGTCGGTTAAAAAGTCCCGAAGTAACTAGAGACTAGAATTGATGCTTCGCTAGCGCCACGTGCGCTCGTGACGATTTGCTGCGAGACGTAGGTTCTGAGTACTGACTGTAGAGCTGAAGCGCGTAACACTCAAATGATTCGCCAAAAAACCGACAGCGGAGTGGAGCACTACGAGCTGCATTGCGAACGCCTTATTTTCCCGTACCGACTGCATGAACGCTCGCTCAGGCTCGCTGTGTAACACGTTACGTTATATACATATATATATATATATAATATGTATATATATGTTATATATATTTACATATATATGTATATAACGTATGTATGTAATGTATGTATATACATGAATACCTTAGTGGTTAGTACCTACTAACTACTACCTTTTGTCGTTATTCGTTAAGGGTCGTCTCTCGCAATCGAAGGTCGGGATTTAAAGTGTTACGTGCGACTTCGAGGCGAGCCGTAAGCGATAACTGCGACAATATAAGCAAGGAGGTTTTATTACGGCGATTTACATGTGCGTACTGGCATGACGGAGGGAATGTGAAGAAGAGATGTGGCTTGTCAATATTTTTTTAAAAAAGGCATTGTATTAGCGTCAATAAAGAATTATTTTTTTTTAGTTGAGAATAATTCTGGAATAAATATAATTGTATAATTACTGAAAACAAATTTTATTTAACATTCAGAAGTGGCATAGAACTAAAAGGAAACGAAAATGAAAAGAGTATCTGACAATAATACTGCGTTAACGCGGATTACAAAAAAAAACCGTTTGCTATCAACTTCCATGACGAGCACTGAAAATTTTCATGTTGAATCTGTGAGTAACGTCACGTCGTCGACTGATAATGATTCTGAAGAAAATATTCACTCTGATGTTATGCTCGAACGGCTTTTATCAGAGAAAGTTGAAAAGATAGTGGAAAAGTTTTGTAATGAATCGCGTCCTTTGCGAAACATATCGGGTGAGAAAATCGTACCAACTTTCGACCCTGATAGTTACGAATGCAATGTGAAGAACTGGCTGGCGAAGATTGACCAATTAGGGATAGTTCATAAATGGAATGACTATTCAAAAATAGTGATTATGCAAACTCGTTTAGTAGGCCAAGCTCAATTATGGTTCAACCGCTTAGATGAGTATGATTTTACTTGGGAGCAATGGAAATCTTTGCTGATGAAGGCGTTTCCAAGAAGTTTTGAGTATGCTGATATGCTCGAAGAGTTAGTTGGGAGAAAGAAGTTAAGCACAGAAACGATCACGCATTATTATCACGACAAACTCGCTATGTGTCGCCGTTGTGGATTAAATGATCTTGCATCGCTTTCATGTTTGATCAAGGGCTTACCACTAGATCTACAGAATAATGCTAAAGCATTTAAATGTGAAACACCAGAAGAGTTTTACTCAGGATATTTATCTGCTTTCGAGAATTATCGCTTTAAGCAAGACGTAAAAAAAACAGAAACTATCTACCCTAGTATTCCTCGTACAACGAGATCTGACATGGAAAGAAGACAAAATGTAAATTTACACACTGCATCAATGTCGCGTTCGATTTCATCTGCATCACGCCGAATGAACTGTTTTCGGTGCAATTCATCTGATCACATGGTAAAAGATTGCTCAGTACCTGATAGAAGAATTTGTAAATTTTGTGGTGAGACCGGGCATAATATAAGTCGATGTACAAAAATTGAGAATTTGATGAAGAAAGGAAAGGATGGTTCAGTTTCAATAAACATTGTTCAAAATTTAAATGATATTTACAAAAAAAAGATTAAAATTGGGGATAGAACTTTTTCTGGATACCTAGATACAGGAGCTCAATTGAATGTTGTGTCTTTGAAAATGGTAAACGCCATGGAACTTAAAGTTAGAGAGACGGATGCTGTATTAAAAGGGTTTACTGGCTATGCCGTACCAGCTATGGGTCAAATAAGTTTAACAATGTTAATTGATGGTTTGAGTTTTGATACGACAGCAGTAGTGACACATATGAAACTTCCAGCTGATGTGGATATACTTATAGGTCAACCTGTTATTAATTCAAAGGGAATTTCGTTAGTTACTACTCAGGAATCTGCTATGCTAAAACAGGATGCTTGTCAAGAAACGGATTTGACCAAAGACAAGTTTAAAGTAATTTCTTGCTCCGATGTACGAATTCCACCTCAAGAATCTGGTTTTGTCTTAGTGAACATAGTAGGAAATACAGCGAACTGTGATGTATGTACAACACCTAGGTTTCATGATCTTGAGAATAAATACTTTACTATACCCGCTACATTACTAACTGGGACAATCGGTTGCCTGAAGATTTATAACATGGGACAGGAAGATGTACTGTGGCGAAAGGGCGAACTTATTACGCGTGCAGTGCCATGTGAAACGATGAAGAACGAAACATCTGAGAGGATCGAGGGCGAGACATCGACTTCGCTTCAGGCCGATAGCACTGAGGTGCGTAACTATTATTATTATTTAATCTGTCCGTTGGCCTTCTGCTTCTGTTTTCTGTATTATTCTGTTCTGTTCTGTTCTGTTCTGTTCTGTCTGTCTGATCTGTCTATTCTGTATATTTTTGTTCTGTCTGTTCTGTTATATATATGTATCTGTTTAAAATTTCGATTCCGAAATTAATTCTGAGTCTGATTCGATTCTGATTTAGTATTGATTGTATTTTAATCTGATCATGAATTGGATACCGACCCTTAACCTGATTTTGTTAATTTTAAAATATATATAATCTTGATTTTTTTATTCTCGTCTGAATTGATTTTATCAGAACGGACTGCCGAACACTTCAAAACCACACTTCTATCCCAGAAGACAAATACGCGTTGATAGCATTTGTACCTTTGAACTTGAGCAGACGTTTGCGTACCTTCGAACTCGCAAAGTTGCAAACACGCTTCTTTCGGAAATCGATATTGGAAATTTGTCAAAACAGGATCATTGTCGACTGCTCGAATTGCTTCTTAAATACCAAGATTGTTTCGCGGCTGATACAAAAAATCTTGGCAAAACTAATTTATCAGAAATGAAAATTGAATTGACTTCTTCGACGCCTGTCTTTCACAAGCCGTATAGACTTGCGAAGAAAGAACTTGACATAGTACGGGCTAAGGTTAAGGATTTGTTAGACGCGGGAATAGTTAAGGAATCTGAGTCAAACTATGCATCACCGGTTATCTTGGTCAAAAAGAAAAATGGAGATAGTAGATTGTGCATAGATTATCGAGCTCTAAATGCGTTGACAATCAAAGATAGGTTCCCTTTACCGCACATTGACGATCAGCTGAGTAAATTATCAGGTAAAAGCTTTTACACCAGTTTAGACTTAGCGCAAGGTTACCATCAAATTCCCTTGGCAAAGGAGTGTACTAAGTTCACCTCGTTTATAACTCCTGATGGACAGTGGGAATATACACGAGTTCCTTTTGGGTTAGCCAATGCGCCGGCAGTATTTCAGCGCACGATATATAAGTTGCTTGGAACATTACGCTATGAAGAGGTTCTAACGTTTATGGATGATTTATTGCTACCTTCAACTAACATTAATGATGGAATCTGTATTTTAGAAAAGGTTCTGCAACTAATGCGAGAGTCTAATCTCAAGTTAAATTTACAAAAATGCGCATTCCTGAAGTCCGAAGTAAATTATTTAGGACATGTTGTATCACCTGTTGGAATACGTCCAGGAGATAGGAAATTAAATGCTGTAAATAATTTTCCTACACCTGTAAACGTTCACCAAATACGGCAGTTTATTGGTTTGTGTTCTTATTTTCGCAAATTTATCCAGAACTTTGCTATAATCGCAAAACCGCTTACTGATTTGACCAAAAAGAATGCGAAATGGAGTTGGCAAAAACAGCAAGAAGATTCATTTAATAAGTTAAAATCTTTACTTGCGAATAAGCCGGTTTTGGCATTATATAATAGAGAGTATGAAACAGAAATCCACACGGATGCATGTAAGATTGGTATTGCAGGTATCCTTCTACAAAAACAACTCAATGGTGAGTTAAAACCAGTTATATATTTTAGCAGAGTGACAACCAAAGAAGAAATGATTTACCATAGTTATGAACTGGAAACTCTAGCGGTAGTGGAGTCGTTAAAGCGTTTTAAAATCTACATAATAGGTATTCGTTTCAAAGTTATAACTGATTGTTCAGCTGTAAGAAGCACTTTTACCAAACGAGATTTGGTGCCGAGAATTGCTCGTTGGTGGCTCCAAATTCAAGATTATGATATGGAGGTGGTTTATAGACCGGGAACTAGTATGAAACATGTAGATGCACTAAGTCGAAATCCAGTTTCTGAGATATTGATTGTTTCAAATGCTGAAGATTGGTTTCTGACAGCGCAGTTACAAGACGAAAAACTTCAGTCTATTTACAAACAGCTGCAAGGTGAAAATCCTAATGATGAAGTGAAGAACAATTATTGTATCCGGAATAACCGTATTTATCGCAATACATTAAATGGTGAACGACTTGCCGTACCGAAGGATGCTCGATGGCGAATCATAAAGATGTTTCATGATGACGTAGGTCATGTTGGGTTGAAGAGATGTGATGAAGCTATCAAAGCAGATTATTGGTTTCCTCGCATGACCCGATTTATCAAGAAATATGTCAGTGCTTGTCTAGAGTGTTTGTTTAAAAAGGGAAATTATGGTAAAACATCTGGAAAAATCCACCCTATAACTAAACCAGATCAACCAATGCATACTGTACATATAGATCACATGGGACCCTTTCCAAAAACATCCAAAGGAAACCAATATGTGTTAGCGATTATTGATTCTTTCACTAAATTTATAGCAGTAAAGGTAACCAAGAGTCTTAGATCACTTGAAACTGTTACGGCATTACGGGAAGTATTTGCTATATTAGGCTATCCAAATAGAATTGTGACGGATAGGGGATTGTCTTTTACAAGTCGATATTTCAAGGATTTTTGTATAACGCATAAAATTCACCATACTTTGAATGCCATTGCTGTTCCACGCGCTAATGGGCAAGTTGAGCGATTAAATCGGACCCTACTGAATGCAATAAGAACTAGTACTCAAGAACCAACGGCATGGGATTCTGCAGTTCCTGAAATCGTAATGGGAATCAATCAGACGGTTCACGATACAACAAAATTTAGTCCCTACGAACTTATGTTCGCTCAAAAGAAGAGTTTATTACCCGAAATGACTGGTATTAGCTCGAAAATAGACAGCATTACAAAAAGAAATATTGCAAGTGAAAATATAAGGAAGAAACAGATTTATATGAAAACTAAATGCAATGAAGGCAGAAGAGAAGCGAGAAAATATAAGAAAGGAGAACTAGTTTTGTGGAACAAAGCCTTTACTACCTCAGAGACTGGGATCAATCGTAAAATAGACAATCTATACGCAGGTCCGTACAAAGTAACACAGGTGTTACAGAATGACCGATATAAAATTCGAAGTGTAAAAGGAATGAAGGGTTATAAAAAGTTTGTAGCACTGGTTTCTGCTGATGCGCTGAGACCGTATAAAAGTTCTGTTAATTATGATAGTGATACTAGCAATGACGGAGATATTGTAGATACGCAAGATTTAATAGACCTCCTAGAAAGTTAGATACTTATTTCTCAGTCCGATCTAACTTTATCAATTCAGTTTATTTTCGTAAAATTTTACACTAATATTGTTATGTGAATACCTGGTGGTATTCACCTTGTAGGATGGCCGATGTTACGTGCGACTTCGAGGCGAGCCGTAAGCGATAACTGCGACAATATAAGCAAGGAGGTTTTATTACGGCGATTTACATGTGCGTACTGGCATGACGGAGGGAATGTGAAGAAGAGATGTGGCTTGTCAATATTTTTTTAAAAAAGGCATTGTATTAGCGTCAATAAAGAATTATTTTTTTTTAGTTGAGAATAATTCTGGAATAAATATAATTGTATAATTACTGAAAACAAATTTTATTTAACAAAAGTTTTAAATTTATTATTTGTTGTTGATAACATTTATTTCAAAATTACGATAACTGAGTACAAATACGGAAGTGCGATTTACACGTTTTTAGTGATTTTCTGATATTTTTTTTACACTTATCCATAAGCATCTTAAATCCGAATTTTTCAGGCGCAAGTTACATTCATTGGCTAACTGCGTGATTTATTTCAAGGTTGTGGAGCATCGCTTTCTATATAATTCTTACTGACGAAAATCAGAGTTTTTCAAAATTCACCACCTAAGAGGGTGAAATAGGGGTTGAAAGTTTGTATCGCGGTTTCGTCATTTTTCATATAAGAAAGAAAGAAATAAATAAATACGTACTTCAGTCAGCCTTCGTGACTACACTCCGCTTTGGATAAGCTTTTGGTATCAAATTTAACTTCAGTCAGGCTTACTGCCTCCTGGAAATTCCGCCCTCTCCCCGTGACGAGAGTGCCATCCGCATAACATAACATCCCCGTCCCGGGAAGGACGGGTGCTCGCTGAAGCCAGCTCACGTTCCACAGGATTGGGTCGAGAACAGAGACCTGGAACGCCACAGCTTACCTATTAAAAGTAATTTTCCAGGATCTTCAGTAAAACGCTTTTTGTCGTCTCCAACACTGAGAATATAAAGTTCATTTTAAGCTGTCTTCAGCTGATCTCAGCCATGCGACCGTTACGGTATGCTACCATAACTTTTATCGACAACAGTAGATACACTATGTATCTACAAAATCCAATTTGTAAATTTACTACGGGACGAGTGTCTATTCCAGGTCTTCAGTCGATGGTAACTTCAAAATTTTAAGTCTTAACCAATCTAAACTACGTGTATGATCCAGGGATGTGCTAGGTATTTCGGAATTGACCTTGCGGAATATTGAGGCTTAAATAGTTAATTTATTAAATAATTAACAATAGGTTTGCTTTGAATGCTAGACCGCGCCGATCGCTCGGTCAACTCGATAGTCTTTGCACTGACGGTAAAAATTATACTTAAAATGTAAGCCAATTTATATACTAATAACAATGTTGTACATTAACCGTACACTACGGTCTCTCCATCCGAAAAGAACGCCAGGTAGACACTGAATATAAATTTATGAAGATTATATCCGTCCAATGAAGATGCGTTTGTAGAATCTGTTCCATTTATTTATTTATTTATTAAGGCAAACACAACAGGTTACAATCACATAGATAATATTTCATAAACATTAATAGTACATTACGCTTGTTTTTAATAAGTAGCCACTAGCCGGCCCTTAAGAGTTGACGAAATGCTTAATCCACCTAGGCTGGGCTTACTGCGCTTACATGGGAACAAGAAAATATAGTTTTAATATTATAATCTGTTTTATTTTTCGTTTCACAAACGTCAGCAAGTTCAATTTGACAACTGTCAATTGATATCAAAGGATTCAAAGGTCCATTTTGTGTCGACGGAAGTGTGGGAGTGTAGTTATGTTGTTGCTAACGTAATGTTAGGCGAATTTAAAAATCTATAAAATTAATGGGATAACCATTATTATTTAGAACCCTTTCCAGAATTATATATATAGTAAAATATGAAGATTTGGACATCAGAACATACTTTCAAGTATGTTATGACGCAACAGACACAAAGATACGTTGATAGAAATCTCAATAAGATAATGATTTAATTTAATAAATTGTTGCAGCCACCCATGGGAAACTGTTGCTCAAGCAGCATGGAGAAAATACCCTAACCCAATGAACCCAGCTGTTGTCGGGATTGATGTTGTTGATAGAAAGGTCGTAGACGGTATTTTACACACACATAGACTCGTCAGTTCAAAGTGGTTTTTTCCACGATGGGCGCAAGCAGTAAGTTTTTAAAACAATTAATTCTTTGGGTTGAATGACTGAAAACAATCATTAATTAAAGTTCTTGATGTAACTGAACATGTAAATGGGTTTCAGCTGATTGGCACAGCAAAGATTTGCTATGCCAGTGAAAAGTCAGAAGTGAACCCTAATGAGCGTGAAATGACGTTGAAAACAACAAATTTAACATTTTGTCATTACATTGCTGTTGATGAAACAGTTAAGTACACTCCTCATCCTTCTGATCCTGCTAAAACGCTTCTAACACAAGAAGCTGTAGTTACTGTACAAGTAAGTAATAACATTATAATTGTATTAAATAAGTATAATTATTTTTTTGTTTTTGTTGAAAATTTTAAAATAATTTTAGATGGTTTTTTTTTATCTTGAAGGTCATAGTCATGACTGATATGTTATCGCTTGACAGTAACAAATGATAAAAATAAAAGAATAACAATCACTGCTTTCTTTTTTGTAATGTCTAAAACAAAGACTTCACTTTGTGCATCACAAGACTATAATAATACTTTGTACAAATCATTTGACAAAAAGATAAAATTTGGCAAAGATTATAATTTAATTGTCTAATAATAGATATATTAGCGTAGGATTATGTACTGATATAGCAGTAAATGAACTTAAAAAATGTGCTATAATGACGATGAACATTTTGTTTGTCACAAAATAATATGAAAATAGAATTTAAAGTGTAAAATAATTATCTGTATGTAAATGAAAATACATTTGACTTCAATTTTATCTTTATATTGGCTTATGATAACTTTAAAAGCATTAATTTATCAAATAGCCCTGTGTACTTGTTCTCATTTCAATTTTATTCTTTGTTCGAAATTGTATCTAAAAATAATTGACTTATGTAAGTATATAGCTATGGAATGTGTGCAAGGACGTTGTTGTTTTCATTATATAATTTGTGCCTGTCAATCTTTTACATTTGTATATTTATGAGACTAATGGCCGAATACTGAAACATCATTCAAATATTAAGTGCAACTTAATTATTTGAGACGCCGTGAATTTATAATTTCACATACTAAATTTTGTTGTTAATTGAGTTGCACTTAATATTTGAATAACACTTCAGTATTCGGCCAGGAATCATGAGAGAAAAGTTTGCATAGCATTATTTGTAGCAATGCAAATGAGTGGTTGAAATAATTGTTTATGGAAAACTTTCACTTATTTAAAATATAATATGAATAATATTTTATGTACAGTCCATTAATATTTTTAGGACAAATATATATCATAATAAGTTTATTGTAGAGATGAAACGGATATATGATAACTGTCCGGCTGGACAGGTCTGATACCCGATAGTAATTGAGTATTCGGCTGGATCCGGATAGCAAAATTTAAAAATTCCTCATTATTTTACATAAGGCAAATCATACCACAATAAGTTATAGACACCATTTATTTTTTTAATCGTACGTCAGAAATGTTTGTTTTATTAAATATAATATATAAATTAGTTTATTATTCAAAATTAATAAGTAGCAAATTGTGGTGAATGTTGGTGAGAGGCGACTCCGCTTGGCTTCGTATACCAGACCAGCTTCTGAAAATAGCCTTTCGCTGTAAACGCTACTACCAGGTGCTGAAAGATAAATTCTAAAAACCTAGAGCAGTTGTCAAACTGCGGATTCAAATTAACTGATTATTATTAATTAACTGATTCAAATTAACTGACCACCAAATGTAGCCTGATTGCGATCGAACCGAGATGTCTTTAAGATAAAGTCAATCTCATTAGCAATCGGGTTTTGTTTTTCTTGATCGCGATGATCACTACTATTATCTTTTGCCACATCATTGAAGCAGTCCCAAAAAAGTGTAATGAGCTTCACGTGTGAAGTTGAATCCAGTTTTTAACCGACTTCAAAAAAAGGAGGAGGTTATCAATTTGTCTATGTTTTTTTTTTTGTGTTTGTTACCTCATAACTTTCGACTGGGTGAATCGATTTTGATGATTTTTTTTTTTATTTGCAAGCTGGTGCTTCCCATGTGGTCCCATTTTAATTTGGTCCAGTTTTGACAATGACATCCATGAGAAAACCATATAAGTCATAAATTTGTTTTAAGTATGTGTGAGACAAATGGACAAATAACTCAATATCACGCCAACCGATTTCGATGATTTTTTTTATTGGAAAGAGTGTACTTCAAGGGTAGTTTAATGAAAGTTTGGTTAGATTCTGATTATGGGATCCATGACAAAGTAAGGGAACTCTTCAATTCTTAGGAGCAAATTAACTAAACTCGGCCGAATCTTTTATAGGCTATCCAGATTTTTCAGTCACCTACTGTAACATCGTTATGATCAAGTAATTGTAGTACTATTGTATAGAACACTTTTTTATATACCGTCAATAGTTTTCGCAGTGCACGCAAAGTAATGACTTTTATAGGCAACAGTTTGATACCTTGGGATACATTGCTCCATTTTAGGTTTAGGGTTAGGTTTCTTTATTTTTTTTTGAAAATACAATATAGCCTATGTTACTCGGTAAAGACGTAGCTTTCTAATGGTGAAATATTTTTTTAAATCGGTCAACTAGTTTTTTTATAATATATACACACATTCCGTCATATTTTATGGTGAAGAATGATATAACACAACATCTATAAACATACAGTTTATTTAATTATTATTACTAGAAATAACTATTTAATTATGTTATGGCTGCCCAACACACCACCAACTAAATCTATTTAATCAAAACATGTTAATTTATATTCATACATTTAACCATATTATTATTAATAATTAAGTACCAAAAAGCATTTTGACGTGACAACGTCTTATAAATTGGTTTGCCGGGTGACACTTCAAGAAACTGCGTTACGCTCCGCTCACGTTATGCGCTCACAATGAGAGCGAGTGAGAGGCACGCGTCCCTTCCACTCGGGCATGGTTAGCCCGCCTAAGAGCGAGAGAGACAGACATAAAAAGTGAAATTCAGTGCGAGATTCTTTGTATAAATTAATGTTTTAAATATAATTCTTTGTATAAATAAATGTTTTAAATTGTTACTATTATTTCATCCTTCTTCCTACTATACGAATGAATATTCACATTAAAATTATTTTACCACTCAAAGTCGTTGTCACGTAAAACTTTCGCCCGTATACCGACTTTACAGGCAACCAATTTTTTTTCTTTATAGCCTATTCCAACCACAACAGGAATAAACCCAAATAAACAAATTTGAAACCGAATTAATTCGATATTGGTCATCGATATCAATTTACGCGATGTCATATAAATAATTAATAAATTAATTAAGAACTGTTTACAGTGCATAATAGTGCAAAACGATTTGAAAATAGCATGCAATTTGTAAATTTACGGTGTGTTTACATTTATTTCCATTGGAATAGGGTATACGTTTCACTGTTTTAGATTAATATTTATAAATAATAATATAAACTGCGCTGGCTGTCTTATATGAGCAGCACGTTTAGTAGGTCTACACATATTCTACACAATTAATTAGTGTACTTCAGATTCACTAAAAATCGAAAAATAAACACAAATTTCAACAAAACAAAAACCGACTTTAGTAAGTTAATTATCAAATTATAAAAGAATACGCAATTATTTTTTTAATTTTTAGTGCATATTAATTTTTCATTTGAAGTCGGTTTTTGTTTTGTTAAAAATTTTGTTTATATCTTCTTTCGTTTCAGTTTTATCTATTCGTTTAGCAGGTGTAGAAGACGGCGATGATCTGTTACTGTCAGAAGAAGATTCGTCGAAAGAGTTTTTTATATACTCTATCAGGATTTTCTATCGGATTTTCAGTTCCGAGAACTCCTAAATAGTCTGACTTGAACTTTGGGTCCAAATTGCTTGGGCCTCATAGCTTGCCGAATATCCGGTATCCGGCCAAACCACTATCTGTTTCATCTCTAGTATATAGAATAACGAGTAATGACGCAATTGCTATATTATGACATGATTAGTCCTCCAGACCGATATCGACCACGGCGGCGAATCTCAAGAGAGTTTAGCCAACTGTGCAGGACATATTATAATGCACATGTGTGTGCCTTACATATAGCCACTAGACCAATAAGGCAGTATACAATAAATTCGTAAATATTATTATATTGCTTTTTTTTCAGGGTGTGCCACTAAGTAGCTACATGGAAGATTTGCTGACAAATAAAATTTCCTTGAATGCAGGAAAAGGTCGTCAAGCAATTGAGTGGGTTATAGGAAAACTAGACTCAGAGATAAAGGAATTAGCAAATACAGCCTGCAAAAGCACAGATGAGCTTTTATCACAGACAAAAAAGTCATTAGATGATATCACAACTAAAGCTAAAAGATCTTTAGATGATATAGAAAAATTTAGAAAGTCCAATGCTAATCAACGAAGCTGAAAAGAGGAGTGATTTCAACTACGACCATAAGGGGACTTAGGTTAATTGACAATTATTATTCATTACAATTTATAACACAATATTTTGTAGGAAAGTTTCAACATAACTTTCACATATAATATGATGATTTCTGCTAAAACTGTCCCTTATGATGTTTACATTTAATTGATATGATAGCAATGTTTTCATTATAGTGAGGAATGTATTATTATTAATTTATTAAATGTATGTATGTATTAGTAAAATAATTGTGTTTTTGTCAATGTGTAGTGTTATTGTTAAAGGCATTTGTCATTTGAAATAGTTAATTAACATGCATTTTATGTACATATAAAATTGAGATGCATTTTCTGTATTTCTATATGTCATTTGTGCTGCTTCACAGGTTTCACATGAAAAAACAGTGATTAATAGCAAAATAAGCTTTTTGTTTGAATAATTTGATGTAATTGCAATGTTCAGTTATGTATCAGCGAATTATAAAAGTTCTAAATAAAACTCAAGTTAACAATAGTTTTTTAATTATTTTATAATAAATTGATCTAAAGGAAAACAGTATTACAATATATTTTTATATGTTACAATAGAAAATGTCGAAACATTCTCAACTTATAATTTATAAGCACAAATATCAATTCCATGTAACATTTCTCACTATATATCATTGTACATTTCTATTTAATAAAATAAATTTTTGTTTACTGGCAGGATATATAATGTTTTATTTACCCCATATAGAGATTTTTATTATCCATTGTTTTTTAAGATTTTTTTGTATACATTTATAGCCGTTCACCCGCGGCTTTGCCGCATAATAAAAAGCATTAAATTTCAAGCAGATCAGAGCATTATTTTATACTAAATTTTTCCAAACCGTCTCTCTCGCTTCGGGTTGACGTTTCAAAAATCACAAAATGCGTATGCATTTATTTTTACTCAGAAGCTTTAATTATAAATTTCATGCTTACATGAGAAACGGGTCTTGGAGCGCGCGGAGCAAGGTATGAAGCTCCAAGACCTGGGGATAAGTGGCGGCCTAAGGATCCGCCGCTCGGCGACAGGGGCCAGGGCCCTCGAGCTGCCCATAAGAACCAGGCGGCGAAGCTGACCGACAAGCTGAGTACCGTCCTCGACGGGGTCGCGAATGTTGCACAGCCGGTCAGCAGGGCGGAACTAAAGGTGACGGGTCTCGACGATTCCGTCACCAAGGAGCGGCGTGTCGCAGCGGTCGCGTGCGAGGAGGCCTGCTTCCCTGAGGAGGTCAGGTGCGGAGCGGTGCAGCGCGGACCGGGCTTTATGGGGATGGCCCGCGTCACCTGTCCCATCGCGGCGGCTAAGAAGCTGGCCAACACCGGCCGCTTTCTCGTCGGGTGGAGTGCGGCCAAGGTCGTGCTCCAGGAGCAGCGGCCTACGCGCTGCTTCAGGTGCATAGGCCTCGGCAAGCCCTCTGGGCATTTGATGGGGGCTCGGGACTGTAACCCCCCCATCACGAAGGGAAAGGTGGTCCCCGGCACCAGGACCTCTCCCACATCGAACGACGCTAGCCGCCAGACACGCGAGGAAGTCAATACGAACTCAAAATGAGCGCACTGTCTATTGGCTTCCTACAAACGAACGTTAACCACTCCTCCGCAACGCAGGACCTATTGCTGCAGTCCATGGCGGAGTGGGAGATAGACCTGGTGGTGGCCTGCGAGCTCTACTTCGTCCCTCCCCTAGCTTATTGGGTGGGGGATGTGGACGGAACGATGGCGGTCCTCTCGAGAAGCGGAACGGGTCCCCCCCTCTCATTCGTCGAGAGGGGCTCGGGATACGTTGTGGCTGGGTGCGGGGAGTACGCGGTCGTCGGAACGTACTTCTCCCCCAACCGCAGCCTCGCTAAGTTCGAGACGTATCTCGGGTCGGTCAGAGCTGCGGTGGCCAGGCAGTCGCCGAAACCTACCCTGGTTCTCGGCAGCTTCGGCGCGAAGTCGCATGCCTGGGGCAACTCTGCCGTGGATCCGCGAGGGAGGGCCGTCCAAGTGTGGGCGATACTCTCCAGCCTGTCCCTACTCAACAAGGGGCAGGTACACACATACGAGCGCCATAACGAGGGTAAACGAGCGAACGAAACGTCCACCACAGACCTCTCTCCTCGCGGGCGATCCGCCCTGGGAACTCCGGGCGGAGGTGAACTTTAAAATACCCGGATTTGTATACTTATTTATTTGTAACCAGATGCTTGTATACTTCATGTTCAAATATCATGCTTCTAACTTTGAAAATGATGGGTTTCCTTACAACAGTTCATCCCTTATTTCACCATTTATTGGGTTTTGTATATATAGATAAGAATTCTAGAGAAGAAGATTAGAGAAATCATTTAATTCAATAAAATCTTATAAAGATGAATATAAGATAGATAATAAAAATTATTAATATATTTTTTTATTAACATAAAAAAAGCAAAAACCAAAAATGTGTACAGAGTATGTACGTTTAATTGTTCCACTTATTTGAAAAAAAAAAGCTTTTTTTTGCCAAAAGGTTATTATTAAACTTAACACTTTCAGGTACAGTACATTACATTAGACATAATACTAGCTAAGTAACTATAATAAAGTTTGTTGGCCTAAATTATCCCAGAAAGTATTAAGAGTTCAAATCTATGTACAGTCCACATTTTGCAATTACAATAAAATCAAAAACAAGTAAATTTTATATTATTTATTATGAAAATGATGAATATGATTGATTTACTCTTGCTGACTTTCACTTACATATTCACAAAATTATCATCTTAAATATTTCAAAACCTTTATGTTAATACAACCTACTTATTGAGTGCTGGTTCCAGATGATGTCATATTACCATTTATGACACCAACTGTTGCTCTATTTCCTGCAGATAAGTGAGATGCTTTGTGTCTTTCAAGTTCATTTACCCAAGAGCGTACATGTTCTAAACGATGCCAAGCCATCTGTAATACTTTTTGTGAAGCATAACCTGAGCCTTCGTGTGGTTGGCCAGTGGACACTTGTGTCAAATAATTGATTTGATCACTTAGTTTAGACTCAACCTGACTTAAAGTCCTAAGAAATTGAGAAGTATTACTCTCAGCTTGTTTCTGACTTGATCTTTCTTTACCTAACTCCAATAATGCTTGAGCTGAAAAGAGAAAAACATAATCACTACGAACAAATGACGTGAAATAAATAAATCATGTAAGTTGACAAACCTGCACATTGCAAACATGTAATTATATCTTTTTCTATGTCATCAAGAACTTGAATCCTTTCTATGGGACCCGCCATATCTTAGGTTGTCACTTGATTATTTTTATTCAAACAACAAAAAATTGTAACTTAAAGTATGTAGTTTTTTGTGATCCTTTTCGTTATATAGGTTTTTTATGTATTCTAACAAATTTTAAAGCTCTCGAGGGCTCTTCGCAGCTTTAACTCGAGAACGTTATTATAGGACGCAATTATATAATAAATATTAAATAATTAATAGGTATTTGAATTTTAGGCATAGGAAAAAATAATGTTATATTATTAATTTAGATGAATATTGACAATGACAATTAATATTTGACAATCGACAGCTCAAACCATAGAATATAAAAATGAGAATAGAGAACAATCAACAACGCCCTTTTAGACTTATATAATTTTATCGAGATGGCCCAGCGGTAAGAACACGTAAATCTTAACCGATTATCGTGGGTTCGAAGCTGGGCAAGCACCACTTAATTTCATACCGTTAATTTGTGGTTACAATTCATCTCGTGTTTGACGGTGAAAAAAACATTGTGAAGAAACCTGCATCTGTCAAATTTCACTGAAATTCTGTCATATGTTTATTCCACCAACCCGCATAGGAGCAGCGGAAATTTTTCACACGCACACATTTCGAGACTCAATTAGACAATCAGAATATGTTATCGGAGGTTTAAAAGCTCGCTTAAAGTAGATTGTCAGAAAATGTTATTTATAATCGGTCGGTAACGCTGAAACGTTCAATAACTCTCCGATAAAGTGTTTTTATTTAATACAAGCACGCGAGACACAAGGTCCTAACCCTACTTATAAGTATAAACTTTCAATAAACGTGGACGATTTTGGTCAGATGACCAGGGTTGGATTTCGCAGTATAATTATAATACTATTTGTACCATTATTTCATAATGTGTAGTATGTAGTATCGTCAGGCCCGGATTAAGGAGAGAGCCTCCATAAAAGAATTCCCACAGTAAAAAATATTTTAATTTCCGACTAGTAAATAACATTTCCTTATCCCAATGGCTCAATGGCTAAGTGAGGTGGTACAAAGCTCAGCAACTGCACATCAGCTAAAATTATGATGTCTTTCCACAACATTTTTCCCCGGGTTACCTTTTTTTCTTCGGTTACACAGTAAATTATTTCTTGAAAAACTCGACTGACAAAAAGACGTGGGGGCTCCACGTCTTTGTTCCCCGAGGCCTCCAGACCTCTAAATCCAAAAATATATTATATATTTTTATGTTCAGGTCTACCGACTTGTATTATGTATTATATATATTATGGTATTTGTTTCCCAAAAACGAAAAAGATATAATAATTTATGTATGCGACCCCAAGGTTTACTAAGTACTCCAATCCGGTCGATATTATTTTAATAGCATTAAGCAATGATATTATAAGTAAAAAGGTGTAGATAGGTTACAAGCACTCCGTGAGCACTAGTTTGAAATCAAGATTACTATCAACACTTCACCTCAGTATTATGTCACCATTGTCAATGGATAGACGTCACGTAGCGAGTACAATTATAATTAAAAGTGACCCAAAATAACCCGAAACGCCGTCGTGTGTTATAAGATATTGCACAAATTATACTAGTAAAACTTTTTAAACTTAAGGAATCACTTTTCATTAGTAAGTTTACTATTTATCTTAATATTTTCACAAATCAAATATTATATTCGTAAAATATGACGTTAGAAATGCATGAATGCGACAAAAGTATATTAATGAACGAGTGCAATAGAGATAGACGACGTTACTGATCATTGAGTAAAACACAAACAGTGGTGGCAGTTGGCACATATTATATAATAATTTTATATGTTTGTTTTATTTATATAAATGAGAAAGAATATTAAATTATTAATTATATTATATTACTAAATTGAAACCAAAATATAAATAAATATTTTTATCATTATGTCGTAAAGAAGATGTTTATTTATATGTATAAATAGTGTTTAGATGTATGATCATGATGTTGATATTGTTTATTTGATATTAATTTTTTATAAAATTATTGATAGTTTATATTTCAATGAATCTTTAGTACTTTTACAAAATGAATTTATGAGTAATCGTATTCATAGGCATAAATCCAGGTAAGAAAAAACGTATTGTCTGATAATTTATTCTATGTCGTTTCTTTGACTCGAGACGATGCACTCTCGCAAAAATATTCGTCTTTTTTTCACTTGTGATACTTAAATCATGCCACACTACTTTAGCGACAAATCGTAATGTAGTGTGTATATTGCAATATAAAGTTATTTATGTGTGCGTAACAGTGTCATTTTCGTAGATTGAATGCTATGTATGTAACCTATCTACACCTTTTTACTTATAATATCATTGGCATTAAGGTATAAAGGCAGAAAAATCAAAAAAAAGGTCAACCGTACAAATAGTATAATTTTTTTGTCCATACTCCATCTACAAGTACAATAATTTTCTTAGATCATCTGTATCCAACGATGCAGCTGACGTTTGCGTTGACATTTGATAATTCTAAATTCTATTATTCTAATTTCTGATACACTTACATCTATGATCCGAATTCCGACATCGTAATTTTTGGTAAAACTTTAGAAGAATCCTAACGTATTTTCTTAAATATGCAAGCCTTACAAGCCCTGGAATGTATTGCGTTGATTGAAAAAATCAATCGGCGCAAAAAAGTATATCGGCCAAGAGGGAATCCATTTTCTTTGGGGGATGAGGAATTCCGAAAGCGGTACCGATTTACAAAAAAGACGGCTACTTTAATAATAAATTTAGTCCGTGATGACTTGCAACTGAGCACTAAAGGTTGTGGTACTTCACCAGAGTTGCAAGTATTGACGGCAATAAGATGTTGGGTACGTCGTGAGGTATGCGAACTTATACACAATGTTCATCCTTTTTCATAGTTAATGTTTGTTACCTCGTTTTAAAATATGTTTTTTCTAGGGTCAAAAACATATTGGAGACCTTCATGGGTTGTCACAAGCCACTACCAGCCGTATATACAACAGAGTGGCGCGTGCGCTGGCACGACATTCAACACACTTTATAAAGATGCCTATATCTCTGGCAGAACAGAAGCTGCTGATGGAATTCCGCAAGGCACTTGATGGTTAAAGTTCTCGCAGGTAAATGATTAAATAAAACAAAATAATATTTAATTTTAAGAATTTAATCAAATATATATTTTTTGTAAAATTCTATTTTATATTTTCATAGTACCTATAACTTCAAATTTTCAGTTTTCATTTCATTTGTATTCTCCTCCATTCAAGTTCACAAGCAGCAACTAGCTCTGCAGGTGAAGCAACTTTAATTAAAACATTATAATATTAAGAGAACATATATTGTAAGCTGAGTTCAATATTACAACATGTTTTTCTTAATATTAAAATATTTTTATATACTTTTATCTTAATTTTTCTAGGTTTTGGACCCGGCATTTGTGAACTTGAACGCATTAAAGGTGTTGTTGGACCTATCAATGGTGAGCCCGAAGGTATTGGAGGAGGTGGCGCCTCTACAGTGTCCACATTAATAAACATCTGAAAATATGAGAATTTTCTATATAAATAAGTAATTTATACAATAACATACCTCTTAACATTATTTGTTTTGTTTTCTTTTCCAAACTCCTTCTAAAGATGATTAAACAATTGATTCCAGTATTACACTACATCCATAACAAAAATATTTATCTAATATTATATATCTCTTTCACTCGATTGGCCTATGCGTCCGAGGAGAAGAAAGACAGCAGCAGCACAAAACTTACATCTACACGTGAACTATTTCATCGACTGTTTATAAAAAATAAAATAAAAATGATTCAAAAATATTCATAAATGTATGCAGTCATTTCATCAATGTTTTGTTATGACGTTGTCACGTTAAACTATCGTCCGTAAACTGACTTTACAGACAACCATTTTTTTAAATTTAACAGTACACTGTACAGATCAGAGTCAAATTAATTGGAGTTAATAAATAATAATGAACTTGTTAGGGAGCTAACTCATGTCCTTGTTATGTAGTTAAGATTTCTTCTATAACCACCATCGACCACCACAAGTTTTTAATATCTCCCTCCTCTGCTCAGCTCTATGTTTTGTTTCCGAAAGGATCAATCCAGTCGGTAACAACTTGATCGTCGACATTTGAATTGCTCTACGGATGCGAATGTGATCGAATCGTTCGTCGGATGCCGCCGTGTGTGGCATAAAGGTGACTGGGATGGGATGCGGCCCTTCTTTGCATCCTATCCATGGATGGGGTGGATTTGTTTCTCGCCGGATGATTCAGATGTTGCTGAGTCGTTGATGTGGTGTTTCAGGGCATGGGACTCTTTATCCCGTACTCTGCAATATTTATCCGCGGCAGAACTCAGCCTTGGTTTGGTCGCTTTTGCAATACGGCGTCACGCCGAAAGCGAGAATGCTATCAAGCCGGGCCTGATGCATCGGTATCTCGTGATGTAAATACCAGCACATTTAAAAAGGGATTGAAATCTGTCTCTAGGTAATTCCAAAGCGTTATTGCCAAGGCGAAGTCGGAGCACATTAGCAGGACTAGCGGGAGATTGGTGCGTCTTCCTTTGAGAACACGCGCATTTTGGTCTCTCGCTAAGACTGTCTTAGGGAATTTCTGTCAGCCCTACCTTCCATCTCTGCACAGGCACGATGACTCGTTGCCCCATACCGCGAAGGAGAAATCAGATCGTTTGTGCATTCTCTTCGCGTCCAACTCGACTCTTGATGACCAAGAAAAGACATCACCAACAATTTTGCGGTGTGATACCACGATGGCGGAATTTAAATTCCGACAAAGTGCAGTTCGTAAAGCACTTCTACCTTTGGACTGTCTAACTCATAGATGGGCGGATGAAGCGGTTGAGTCCAAGGAACCTCCCAATTAGCAGTCAGTATGGACATAGCGAAAACCTTCCATCGTGTATGGCATGAAGCGCTTATTTCCTAATGGCTTCCCGAGAAATTATACAACTGGATCACCAGTACTGTCAGATCGGACCATCAAGATCGATGTCGACGGTGCAAGCTCTGACTTAAAATTCGTCAATACTGGTGTTCCACAATGCTTCTTCTGTATGTTAATGACATGTGCAAATTAGCAACATTTAATATTGGCAGACGACAACACTGTAGACGTCTTACACACCGGCTGCGCTAATATTTGTCGGGAATACGTCGATGAGTATAAACTTATCCGAAATCGAGTGTTTATTAACCAAAGTCTCCGATTGGGGCCAACCAAGCTTGGTACTTCTTTTTTTATTCGCTGGAACAGTGGGAGGGCATTATTTACGTGGGGGACACTCGTATGGGGCTCGCTGCTCTTCAGGGCGGCGAATTCGCCCCGGTTAGCGGAATACCCAATAAATAATCAGCGGTACCCTTCCCGTCTTTAACGAGGTGCGGTACGGGATCGCTTGCGTATGCTACCGTGACGCTCTGACCAAAATGGTTCAACTCAACTCCATTACGTCTCTTCCGCCGCTTCTTTATAGTTTTAACTTTATTATTTGATTAAATGCATTTAAATAATCTTTATTGCGATTGGGAGTGCGATTTACACGTTTTTGGTGATTTTCAGTTTTTTTAACAATAATCCATAAGTATTATTTTAAATTCGAATGTATCAGCTGCAAGTTAAATTCATTGGCTCACTGTGTGATTTATTTCAAGGTTGTGCAGCATCGTTATCTATATAATTATGTCAAAATCCCAACCTTCGATTGGGGTAGAATAGATATCAACTCCAAAAATAACAATAATTGTAACTACATTATCAACCATACAACATAATCGTACCTACATATTTATGAGTAGAAAAACGTAAGTTAATTATCAAATTGTAGAAGAATACGCAATTTATTTTTTTACTTTTTAGTGCATATTAGTTTTTCTTTTGTAGTCAGTTTTTATTTCGTTATTTTTTTAGTTATTTCAGTCATTTTAACGTGATATCGCCTTTTTCATTTTTGTGATTTAAACAGCATTATATAATTCATAATACAAGTCGGTCGGCTTAGATAAAGTTATGGTATTTTCGCGTAGTATAGTGGCATTACAATACTACTTACTACACACTATGAAATAATGGTACAAATAGTATAATTATACTACGAAATCCAACCCTGAATCGTTCAAATTAAGAACCACTGTATAAAATACCGATCTCACTATAATACTATACTATACGAAGTACTCAGTCTCTATGGTTAGTGACTTTTTTGTGGCAACACTATTTGCCTATAGTTCATATTTCACAAGTGTCATTTTTCTCCTTGTCCAACGTCAACCACGTTTGACTCGGCCATTTTTGTTGCGATAGTCGTCAGACATGGTAGGTGTTCACATTTCTGAATCTCTAATTATCTTTACAATCATAATTAAATTTTTTCCTTAATTCGTGTTGTTTTAAACAGTAATACTTAGACATATTTGTCAAATTAATAAATCAAAGCCAGTTTTAATTTTGCATGAATATAAAATGATGATACAAAAACTTACAAATTTTATACGGTTAGAACCTGAAATAAAATGAAGATTGTACTAGGGCGGACTGATTAATGCTATTCAAACAATATTGTTTGTTCATGTTTCAGCAAATACTCATACAAGATTACGTGTTTTTCAGTCGCATAGGAAATTCTCGGCGCCTCGCCATGGATCTATGGGATTCTATCCCAAGAAGAGATCCCGTCGTCATCGTGGTAAGGTGAAGGCGTTCCCCAAAGATGACTCCAGCAAGCCTGTGCATCTTACTGCTTTCATCGGCTATAAAGCCGGTATGACCCACGTGGTCCGTGAACCTGACCGTCCTGGTTCAAGTAAGTATTTTATAACACTAACCTTAATTTTGTCAAGAAGCTTGAATACGGCTTAACAGCTATTTATGCTTGAATTTATAACTTTTTAGAGATCAACAAGAAAGAAATCGTAGAAGCTGTAACCATAATTGAAACTCCTCCCATGGTCTGTGTTGGTGTTGTTGGTTACATTGAGACACCACACGGTCTACGCGCATTATTGACCGTATGGGCTGAACACATGTCGGAAGACTGCCGCCGTCGCTTCTATAAGAACTGGTATGAGTGTTACAGTTAAATATTTTTAAATAATTATAACTTGTCATAAACAATGCTAATTTCTACTCTTAAAGCTCTCCTCTCGTTAGATGAGGGTTAATTTGTAAATATGCCATGTGCATATTGTCACCAAGTGGTCTCCGCTCAATGAAGAGGCCACGTGGTTTTTCTTACAGCAGCTCTATACCTTTGTCCTCCGATTAGGTATAAGTGCAAGAAGAAGGCTTTCACTAAGTCAAGCAAGAAATGGCAGGATGAACTTGGGCGCAAGTCCATTGAAAAAGACTTCAAAAAGATGATTCGTTACTGCAGTGTTGTGAGAATTATTGCACACACTCAAATGAAACTTCTCAAGCAGAGGCAAAAGAAAGCCCATATTATGGAAATCCAAGTTAATGGTGGTACCATTGAGGACAAAGTAAAATGGGCTAGAGAACACCTTGAGAAGCCCATTCCTATTGACTCTGTCTTTACTCAGGATGAGATGATTGACTGTATCGGTGTCACCAAGGGTAAAGGATACAAAGGTAAATCTAAATATATTATTTTTGTATAAATTAGTGAATTGCATATATAATATTTTCTTGGTTATTAATTTTTTTATTGTTGTATAGGTGTAACATCACGTTGGCATACAAAGAAGCTTCCTCGTAAGACGCACAAGGGTCTACGTAAAGTTGCCTGTATTGGAGCATGGCATCCTTCAAGAGTATCGTTCACTGTTGCCCGTGCTGGTCAAAAGGGCTATCATCATCGTACTGAAATGAACAAAAAGATTTACAGAATTGGACAAGGTAATTGCTAAGTGTTATATTCTTATGTTATTAATGCTTAATTTCAAATTATACACAACTGATTTTGATGTGCTTTTTATAACAATTTAAAATGTTCAACTTTAATTTTGTTATTTTGCAGGAATCCATACTAAAGATGGCAAGGTTATTAAGAACAATGCTTCCACTGAATATGACTTGTCGGAGAAATCTATTACTCCGATGGGAGGTTTCCCTCATTATGGTGAAGTTAACAATGATTTCATCATGATTAAGGGTTGTTGCATGGGACCTAAAAAGCGTGTTATCACTTTAAGAAAAGTAAGTTTATTTTAATATTCCAAAATATATTAAATTATGATTTGCAAAAGTGCACAACTTGTTTCTGGCTGAATAATGTACTCAGATGTTAATATATTATCATAATATTTAAATAATTTATTATCTTAACTATAATTTATCCATCATTAAATTTATTACCCATATGTTAATTGTGATATTTTCCTTTTCAGTCCTTGCGTGTGCACACCAAAAGAGCAGCACTTGAAAAGATCAACCTTAAGTTCATCGACACAGCATCCAAATTCGGTCATGGACGCTTCCAGACACCAGCTGATAAGGCTGCATTCATGGGTACTCTTAAAAAGGACCGTATTCGCGAGGAGGCCGCTGCCACAGCTGCTCCAGCTGCAGCTCAGTCTTAAGTGTTATTGACACAATAAACTGATTAAAATATAATTTGAATTTTACTACCTCCTGCTTATAATTAATTACTAAATGTGGTTAAAAGAAAACATCTGAAATCTAGCTTATTTCGAGTTTTTAATATTTTTTTTAAATTGAATTGTTGTACACAGTCATGTGCATAATGAAAATGATTGTTACGATGGAGTTAAAACGTGTATGAAATCTTTAATATACAGTCTTCGATATACACCCAGCTTATAAATAATTTAATCCTACTAGATGCAAATACAGTATAAAAATAACAAACAATAGGTATGTTTGGTTAGCCTCTTAAATTAATAATAATAAAAATTCATTTAGAATTGCACTGAATTAGCGCCTATTGTAAGTTAGCACTACAAATTACTACCTTTTTGGTAGTGCTTTGTGCTAGCTTGTCTTGGTATCTACCAACATCTCGTCAGATATTCTACCGCAAAACAGCCGTACTTGTTTGTGTTTCGTTTTGTAGGGTGAGTGATCCAGGTAGGCACAAGGGACATAAGGCCGAATACTGAAACGTCTTTCAAAATGAAGTGGGACTTAATTATTTGGAACGTCATTACTTTCAAAATTTTGTATGCGAAATTTGAAATTAATGGCGTTCCAAATAATTAAGTCCAACATCTTATTTGAAAGACGTTTCAGTATTCGGCCAATAATGTCATAGTTCCCAAGGTTGGTGGCGCATTGGCGATGTAAGCGATGGTTAACATTTTCTAATACGCCAATGTCTGAGCTTTTTTATACAATAATAAAAAAGAATTATCTATACCAATATACATATGAAGCTAAAGAGTTTGTCTGTTTGATCCGGCTTATCTCCGGAAATACTGGTTAGAATTTAAAAATTATTTTTGTGTTGTACAGTCCTTTTTTCTCGAGGATGGTTCTAGGCTGATTTTTATTAATTATACGCGGGAGGAACGGCTTGGCACAGCTAGTGTATTATAAAATTAAATATTATATCTTATAACATTAATTGTACAGAAAATTCCAAACTTATTTGTTCATAAATTCTTTATTTTTCTGGTTTGGTTTGAACCTGATGGATCCACTTTACTTAATGCATTCAAAACAGTGGGTAATTTCAGCTCTTATAATTATGAAATAAATCATTTCTAATTATGGTTTGCAACAACAAAAATTGATAGAAATGTATATTAATTTTAGATTTAAAAAGTTAATACATAATTATTTATTGATATGAGATTTTTTCTATATGTGTCTTTTATAATGATTATTTGTATAAAACTTTAGGCAATGTGAGCTTGAAATCATACCATAATTAAATTTAATTTCAAATTTATTAAGTAATAAGATATGTTTCAGTATCAGCAATTGCAACTTATGTAATTCAACAATAACATTAATTAAACTGAACCTTTGTCAAAATACTTGTTTTCTACTACATATCTAACACATTGCAAAATAACATTTCTTTCATGTTGAATTTCCTTGTGCAATAGCTTTTCTAGAAGTGTTGAGGGTAATTTTCTTCTCAGGTTAATGGGTTTGTTTCTACTTTTGGCTTTAGCACACATTTGAAGGCGTTCTTTTTTTGTTAGTACTCGTTTTACAGGTTTTGATTCATCATTTGTTGTAACCTTGTCAACTGTTGCTTCTTCAGGTCCACTCTCATTTTCACTTTCTATAGGATTATTAATTGAATTGTCAGCCTTTGGAACTGTTTTATTTTCATTAGCTAGTTTATTAGGTTCTTTCCTACCATTCAAATCTTTATTGTCATTATCTTTAATTTTTAAGTTTGTAGCTGTGTTTGAACTATTTACTGGCTTAGTGGGGTTAGTTATTTTATTTACTTCAATATCCTCTTCATCACTGGACTCATAATTACATATCAATGATGCTATAGCACCACAAAGAGTTGGTTTTGTAATTGTTTGATCAACTACTTCTGCGTCAGTCACATCTTCATCTTCTATTAAATGATTGCTAACTTCTGGTGTTTCCTCTTCTTCACTATTGTCAGCTACTATATATTGAATGCCTCTGAATGGTTGCAGTTTTCTAGTTTCTTCCTTGAGAGGAATAACTTTTTGCACAATTTTTTTTAGTGTTCTTTTTTTGTTTGGCAATTGTGGTGTAATTTTTCTGTCTCTTAATGTTTTCATATATTTTTCACGAGGCATGTATTGCTGGTTTTTATTGTCAAATCCTGGAAATTTATAAATTATTATGATCATTTTAATTGTACATCATACATGCAGCATAGGTATGTTTTTTTGGAAAATTAGTAATGTAAATAAAATAATAATGAAATATCAACAAATGAGAAAAATTGAAATTATTCTTTCGATTAAATAAAAATTGAATATTCATATAATGTATTACCAGATTTGACACTATTGCCATTACTGAAGCTGCGTTTCAATCCCATTTTTTCACCTCTTCTGATCTTTTCTTTCATTTCAGCTTGTCTTTTTTCTATATTTTCTTTTGTTGGATATTTCTTTTTCCTTTCTTCCCTCCATTTCTTAATCTCTTCTGGGTTGCTTAGTTTTCCAATCCTTTTATATAACCCTGTAGCATGTTGCATTTGAATGTGTTTTGTAATTACTTGTGGGTGTGCTACAAATTGACATCCATCTATGTTGCATTTCTAAAACCAAAAGATAATAAAAGTACCAGAAAAAAGACAATCTGATTTTGAATGCTTAATTCAAGGGTTATACTTACTTGATGCTGCTGTTTGTGAGAATTAAGATGGGTCCTGGTCATAAAACTCTTGTCACATGTTTCACACCAATATTTTTCACAGCCGGGTAATGATTGCGGTGGCAAATGGGAATTTAAATTAGTTTTCCTGAACATAATAGTACCCTGTGGCCTTACTTTGCGATTCACTAGAACACTTTGTCTGTTCATAATTCTGTTACCATTTTGCGATAATGTATTCATGATTAATATAAATTTATTCTTTCTTTTGACCTTAGGTTAATTGCAATTGGTACACAAATAATTGTTTAGCTATATATATATATTTCTCGTCTATAAAATCAACACTTAACTGTCAATCGCACTGCACTAGGACTCAAAGGTCTCAAATAGTTTAGACTTTAAGTTTTAGAGTACCTATGCAACACAAAACACATACACACTATACAATCATGTTGTTTTTTCTTTTTTGTCAAACAGTAAATGTCAATGTCAAATTATATGATGGGATAGATAGATAAAAGAAAACAAAAAGGTTTCTCGAAATAAATAATACATGTTATACATAACGTTATGATTATATTAAAATACACTTGAGCATATTATTAAGAATTAATATCTTACGAAATTATGTTTAATGTAAAACGAACGAATTACTGGTTCAGTACTTAAAAAATAATTAACCTTATTCAAGGAAGGATATATTAGGGAACTTAAATAAATAATATTTAACATTTGGAATAATGTTAGTTTAATTATATTATTTTTTATATAATACATATCTTTAATATTTAATATATTAATATAAATTCTAAAACTAAAATAAAAAGCATTATTATAGTAGAATCTTTTTTAGGACAGTAAACAGTAACAGCCTGTGAATGTCCCACTGCTGGGCTAAGGCCTCTTCTCCTCTTTGTAAGGAGAAGGTTTTGGACCTTATTCCACCACGCTGCTCCAATGCGGGTTGGTGGAATACACATGTGACAGAATTTCAATGAAATTTTACACATGCAGGTTTCCTCACAATGTTTTCGTTCACCGTCAAGCACGAGATGAATTATAATCACAAATTAAGCACATGAAATTCAGCGGTGCTTGCCCGGGTTTGAACCCACGATCATTGGGTAATTCACGATTCACGCGTTCCTAATTTGGTAGTGCCCAGTGGTAAGAGCGCGTGAATCGTGAATTGGTATATATTTAAAAAAAAAGAAATAAAAGCTAAGTATTTCAAAAATATTAAAAAATAACTTTAAGCATGAATTTTGATTATTTCGTAAATGATTTTCGATAATTTATTGTTTGTAGTTTTATGATTTGACGTAACATACGGTGTACGGTACGACACTACGACTCCGGCCCTTAGCCCATCACTAGTAATTTAGACAGCATATTTTTTCTAAATGCATAAATTATCGAAAACAAATGAATTTGAATTTTGAACTTCACAATCACAAGCAATATAACATTGCAGTTGGTATTTTCAGAGGATTCTGGAAAGGAAATGTATTACTGCGTCTAAAACTAATTACTTAGTTCGAAGTACGTATTCGAAATGAATAATTCTGCTGCAAAGGTATTACCTAAATCATTACAAACTGAACTAACGCTAGTTATTTTATGGTTATATCATTACTTATTTACAAACGTAAATTTCAGGTGGGCGAAATATTTACAGAAGCTGGTGCAGCTTTTAATAAACTAGCAGAAATGACGATGATGTTGCACCCAATGACGGAGCAGCAATCAAGGTTTGTTTCAGCTTAAAAACATAGAAATTATGTTGCTATTGATTGAGTATAAATTAAAACTTAAGACCTTATTTTTTATTTCTTGTAGGGTAAAGTATTTTTGTAATATCATTGCTGTTCGCTAGCATATTTTTCGAAAATATTAAACATGTAAATATGCTTAAAATAATTGAGCTATATAATTATAACACATATGGTATGCATCTTGATTTTTGTACCTTAAAAGTAATGACTTATTCATTAAACTTTTATCAAAGTTATATTTTTAATTTTATAGTATTTAAAACATTGAAATAAAAAAATACTTAATTTTTTTTTTAGATATTATGGATTATTGTATTATGGTATAGCACTGTTTATTTAAATATCTACTTGTTTACTTATTATATGCATTACATTAATTCCGATTATACTGGCAGTCAAACTCAGTCACTGACACATGTGATCAATGAACATTTTCATTGTTTTAATAGTTAAACATAAATATTTACAGTACACAGTCGAAAACACCAGTTAAAAGAAAAATTCAGGATGAACGTTTGGGAGTAAGCAATACTGGTTCAGGTCAGGTAAGCATACAAGAGAAACATATTTATCTAAACTGCATGAGCTTGCATAATTTAAATGTCTTCTTGTTTGGACATTTGATAGCAGAAACATCTTTCTATAATTTTATGGTTATAATTAATGTTTTCAAAATAGTTTATTTGCTACAATAATAGCTGCGTTTAGATAATTTATGTCAATAAAATAAAATTGTGTGGATTATATTTTAATGTGAATTTAATGACTAATGCATTAAGTCAACTAAAATAATATTAGTTTCTTAACCTTCTGATTCTAACAAGCATCAGGTGTGGTTGATATATAGAGTAATTAATTAAAATAAGCTAATTAATTAAAGCTTTATAATAAATTAAAAATGTAGTATTGTCATATGGATATATATTAGAAGACATTCAGTGGGTGTTGGCCTGGCAATTGAATTTAATACCTGTCGCATCCAACCTCCCACTAACCCAATAAATTGATCTAGTCTAGATATTGAAAAATTGTAAGAAAAAAAATGAAGATCTTTAGCCTTGCCCGACATTTATGCTAAACTAATTTCTGAATGTTCACATTTTGGAATATGGACATGAACTAACAATATATTTTTTCAGGTAACACTTAATATGCTAAATGCTCCAGAATCTGAAATGGAAGTTGAAGGACTTGGTAGTGATGTCAAGTTGGAATTTGAATCCAGCACAGAAGAAGTTACAACAACTTAAAAAACGCAAAATATATTTTTTTAAATTTTATTATAAGTTGTACATATAATTATAATATCCATAATCATAAGCTATAATATCAGTTACATTGAGCAAGTATTTCAATCATTCTTTCAAATGATAACATTGGATCTTTCTATTCCACGAAGAAGAAGGCGATTCATAAATTTTAATATGTGTCTTATCACTCAAAATATTCTCAATTTCTTTATCTACATTATCTCGAATTTGTAGAGACTCGTATAACTCGAAAACTTGACCAGATCTTTTCATTCTTCTTTGAGCATTTTTATAACACTTCCATGGTTGTGGCTCTATGATAATAGACTTAGAATTTTCTTTGAGAAATTTTAAGAAATTTTGTAATCCTGAATCTCCATTGTTAATATGTATCCACATTGTGACGGAAAAACAAAAAACTATATCAAACATGTTTTTGTTTTCACTTTTAATATATTCCTGTATTAGTTCAAAACCATTTTCAGTAGTTATATCTCTTGATACAAATGATATACTATTATGAGTGTTTCGTTCCTGAGCTCTTTCTATTAAAGTGGGGTCAATGTCAATGGCTAAAATTTTTATATTAGTCTTAGGATATACAGTTTTTAAATAAACATATAATTCTTCTGTAAGTTCGCCAGTATTACAGCCTATATCTAAACAATGAATATATTCACTATCTGTATGTGTAAACATTTTAGGATGTAAGTTATTTATTCTTTCTTTCGAACTGTGAAAAGAGTAATAGTTTATAAAATTGCCAAATTTTGCTGCACCAGGATTATTTCCAGTAAATGACAAATCCTTATCATGTGACATTGTGGTTTCTATTATATTTTCTTTAATTGTAATAGTAAGTAAATTATTTATTGATTATCAATAAAATTGTAAAGTACTGTATTTTTTTATTTTGAAGCTTTAACTATTATATAAAATTAGAAAATATTTATACTTCTTATAGATAAATACCCGTCTAATAAAAGATTAATTATTGAAAAGTCAGTCAGAATAGTAAATATGAGATTACAAATAAAATAAGTACAACAGCCTATTTTTACTTGAGTAATGAGTTAGTCTTGATTGCTTTACCAGCTGTGCTGACCCGGAACTGTCAGCTGATTGACATTTGACAATATTGACGTTTATAGTGACGTATACAGAGTTGCTTAAGCCATTTTTTTAATATTGGAATGTGTTTGTGTGGAATATAGTCCTTTCGATTGCGGAACCGAGAAAAGGGAAATTTAGATAAACACTTCTTACGGGCTTATAATAACTAATAAGTAATATTATTAAAAATGATAAATTTAAAACATAAAAAATATAAATAGCTAATAACTAATTATCTGTGATGTAATTACATAAGATATAAATTGTAAGCGATCCCGCTCACGAGCAACTTTTGTCGCGGCGACAAAACCAATTTTTTCCCTTTCACGTCACTTATCCGCTAAAAAGTCTCCTTTTGTCATATCCCCACATTTCGAGAATACTCCCCTCGCTGCCACAGCCAGTATCGGGATACTTGGCGTCGAGATTTCGAACGTTGTTCATTTCCGCGCTCAATTGGAAGCTAAAGCTAAATTGACTTCCAAAAAGCTTGGAGTGCTCAACAAGGCGAGACACTACTTCACGTCGGCCCATCGCCTAAGACTTTACATGGTGCAAATTCGGTCCCACATAGAGTACAGCTCTCACCTCTGGGCAGGAGCTCCCCAATACTAGCTTCTTCCTTTTGACCGCATCAACGTAATATAGCAGTTCGAATTGTCGACGATGAGATCGAGAGATGTTGGGTCACTCTGCATCCTTTATCGCATATATCACGGGGAGTGTTCTGAGTTGTTTGGTTTAGTACCGGCAGCTGAATTTCATCACCGGACATCGCACCAGAACTCAAAATTCCATCCCCACCACTTCGATGTCTAGAAATCCACAACATTGCGTTTTAAGGCATTTCCTGCCTCGCACGATCATTCCGTGGAACCAGCTTTCACCGGCGACTTTTCCGAAGCAATATGACAAAAACACCTTCAAGATGAGAGCGTACTCTTTCCTTAAAGGCCGGCAACGCACCTTCGGATGTTGCAGATGTCCATGGGCGGTGGTAGTCACTTTCCATCAGGTGAGCGTCCTGCTCGTTTGTCCCCTCTTACATAAAATAAATAAAAAAAAGAAGCTTTGCGAAGGCTGCGCTGACGTTTATGCTCGGGGTCACCAGTTGTGGGGTGAAAGGAACAGGGTGTAAAGTTCTTCATCCACCCAGTGGTGGATGAAGAACTTTCAGTAAAAGGGATCCTCCGACCAACTGGTATAGAGACGGCGAACTTCTTCCCTCGGTCCCCCGAGATTAGGCAGCAGTTTTGCATGGCACCCGCTACCTTCTCGACCCGGAGGGCTAGGCGCTCGAAGTGCTCTTCGAAGCCCAGCGACCCAGACGTGACGTGACCCAGAGCGTGAGACCCAGGTATTTCATGTACCTGGCCAAACGGTGTTTGTGTCCAACACGGAAGTGCGAGTCGGGCGGTTCCCTGCTCCTCGGCAGCTTATGAAACCATAGCGCCTCCGCCTTATGAGACGCTATCTGAAAGCCCAACTTGCAGATTCGTTTTTGAAAAAAAAGGGTGGTACCTACCCCGACGAGCTTAGACAAAGCTCTACCACCAAGTATAATGATTAATAAATCAAAAATTTCAAAATTCGTCGGCAAATCTAGAAAACAAATGAAATATGACAAGAAAAATGAACAGTCTATACGTAATTCATAACGTTACATTTTCTAAAAAAACGGGATGTTATTCAAAAGTTATAAATGCGAAAGTTAGATTATTTTTTTACCCTTTCAAGTCTTAATTAATCGACCAATCATCATGTTTTTCATACTTGTTATAGAAAAAGACAAAGGATATGTAATACCTCCCATCTTCATACGCAGTATAAACTAGTTCATAATACATATACATACTCCACTAAAGCAACGTGCGAAATGTCACGTTTTCTATATATATAAAAAAACTGACTGACTCATCAACGCAGAGTCTATAGTCTAGTCTATAGTATAGTTTTATATACTAGCTTCTGTTAAGTAATAAAGAAACACGTATTTCACGGTTTTTGGAAATCTACCCACCAAGCGGTTGAAATAGGTGTTGGAAGTTTGTATGGCGGGTCCGTCATTTTTGATGTATGAAGCTTGAAATTTCA
Organism: Nymphalis c-album; assembly: GCA_963151315.1. Taxonomy (NCBI): domain Eukaryota; kingdom Metazoa; phylum Arthropoda; class Insecta; order Lepidoptera; family Nymphalidae; genus Nymphalis; species Nymphalis c-album. Next base: position 6,886,752 of record OY720590.1, on the reverse strand, counting down.
TATACTAGCCTCTGGTTAGAAACGGATAAATACGTATTTTAGGATTTTCGAAAATCTATCTCCCAAGAGGGTGAAATGGGGGCTTGAAAGTTTGTATGGCGAGTCCATCATTTTTTATGTAAGAAGCGTGAAATTTTATATAATCGGTCATACAAGCCACTGGTTTGAATTGAATATATACGTTTTTCAGCTTTTCGTAAATTATGTCGCGGGTACCGCTACCAACCGCTAGTATTTTATATATAGAAAAACTTATCCGATACGACTTGCGTGCTTTATTGTATTTGATGGTATTATATCAGCAACCAGTAAACGACTGTGCGAAGTTCAACTTAAACGGATGAACGATGCGTGAACGGGCAGAATAAAAAATAACATTCATTCAATTTTAGGGTTCCGTATAAGGTAAAACGGAACCCTATTATTAAGACTACGCTGTCCGTCTGTCACCAGGCTGTATCTCATAAACCGTGATAGTTAGACAGTTTAAATTTTCACAGATGATGTATTTTTGTTGCCGCTATAACAACAAATACTAAAAACAGAATAAAATAAATATTTAAGTGGGGCTCCCATACAACAGACATGATTTTTTGCCGTTTTTATAGACAATGGTACGGAACCCTTCGTGCGCTAGTCTGACTCGCATTTTTAGTTATAAGTTTGCATTTCCGGATAAAAACCTTTTAAGAACACTGCATAAATTTTATTATATTCTCATTGTGTGTCAATTTCTTAAATATTTATGATTACCTATATTTAGACCATGTTCGCAATTTTGCGGTTAAATTATTGATGACAATTAGTTAACACATATTTACAGACAAAAGTAAAAACAGTTCCGTGAAATATAGCAGTTCTCAAAGTTAGTTAAACAACATGAAATACATGTGTGTGCAAAAAAATTCGATGATAATAGCTCGTATAAATAATTCAAGTCGTAATGTATATTTTATAACAATGCAATTTCTATTTAGCGTTGCAACGAACCGTATAAATATATACAACAAAGATATAAAACCTAACATTCGATAATCTACCCAATCATAAACGATGAAAAAACGACTTAAGGCGTTAAAACATTTAAATTAATTTATTCTTAATGTAAGTAGTAATTTTTATTGCATGTTACATTAAAAAAAACGATCATGTTCTACGTCAAATTTTTGTCTCGTACTTGGAGACAAAATAGTCTGAAGTAGGTTCATTTTTCTAAACATACCAGTTATGAGTGTAATTTTTACTTACATTCTTTACTTCATTTTAATTCATCTCTGGTTCAAATATATATGTACTTTTTTATATTTCTCATATCTCAGTACTTCATCAAAAGTGAATTGAATAATTTAATAATATATATACCTTAGTGATATAACATAAACTATTATTTCGCTACGGTTCGATACGACTCTTACTTTCTTTAATCGTACATATCCGTAGTTCCTTATGTTGCACATCCTCATCCACGCTACGTATTGCATTCGCATGGTCAATGCCTGCACAAATCGACCTTGGACCCTCTACACGTGGCATTAAAGACAAATTTACTTCAGTATCATACATTGCAAGTGCAACTAATAGAGCTGAAACCGGTCGTCCGTGAGTGAAACGTGGGACTACAACGTCCTCATGGAGCACGCGAAGTCATCTGCAATTATTGTTTTTTCATGCGCACATATAAATCTGAAACACGCATCAAAAGTAGTAACATACGAACGTATGTCTCGCTTTTTACTGTGCATTTTATCGGAGAAATTGCGTTGGAAAATAGTTCTCCATCATTTCAAGTTCAGTTACGTAAGTGGGCGTGCAAGAGAATTGGTGCGGAATGGCGGATGTTTGGTGGTGCTAGTCGGTGAAGCGACGCGCCGTTATAAGCTCGCATCGTTTCCCTCGACCATCAGTCGACGCTAAGCCACCCTCATATACGTTAATTTTATTTTTCAATTGTAGTGTGTTTAAATTAATAGAAAAATGTGCGCTTCATTTCGGATAGCCGGCTTATTAGTTATCTGTGTGGTTGTCGCCTCTGGACATGTTCATGGGCCTAGAAGATCACGTCGGATGGATATAGAAGATTACGAGCAAAATGAAATCGACAGTGGAAGAGCTGATGAAGGATCGTGGTGGTCGTCCGCTGAGTTTAACATTTTACGAAAAGTTTACGATGATTGCAGTGCGCAGAAACACATAACGACGTGCCTTAAGGGCAAAGCCCTAACGGCTCTGACAAGAGCAGTAGAGCAGGTGAAGGAGTGTTCTTAGTGGATATTGTGTAAAGTGAATTGGTTCGGAATGGTTTGTGTAATATTTTTAATGTGTTGTACAGGACAGCGTTCAGCTTGCTGATGGACTAACCCTGGTGAAACAAGCTGATGCGCCAAGTTCTGTAGCCGAGCCTCGCTTCCTCCCTGGAATGTCAATGGAGGACAAGCTTGACACCATGCTACGTAGTCGATTCGAGCAATTATTAAGCACTCATACTGTTTCAATGGATCTTGCATCGGAAGGTAGAGGTAGAGGTGTGTATGACATTAATAAAATAATGTGTTTTTTTATATAATTTAACTTTATTTAGAAATAATATTGTAAATTTAAATATTGTACAGGAAAAAAAGTTCTGCCCTACCTGCTTCTCGGTATTTTCACAACCGTGAGCATCGTTGGAGGAATAGCGTTGAAGACTTTAGCTGCCATTGCCGGTAAAGCGCTGATTGCAAGTAAGGTAGCCTTAACGATCGCCGGTATCATCGCCCTTAAAAAGCTGTTCAGCCATGATGGTGCGACAGGTGAAACAACTTTCCAAGTTCACGCAGATGGCCACCATAGGTAAATAATTTTTAATACAAAATTTTATAATTCCTTAGATTATTAAATTTTATTTCAAAAATGATAATTTATATATATTATTAGGGTTAAACAAAAAGGAAAAGTCCTTCTCCTTAAAATACTAGGTGGAATAAAATAAAAACTACTACATACTTGGTGGTAGAGCTTTGTGCAAGCTCGTCTGGGTAGGTACCACCCACTCATCCGATATTCTACCGCAAAACAGCAGTACTTGCTATTGGTGTTCCGGTTTGAAGAGTGAGTGAGCCGGAGTAATTACAGGCTCAAGGGATATAACTTCTCAGTTCCCAGGGTTAGTGGCGCATTGGCGATGTAAGCGATGGTAAACATCTCTTACAATGCCAATGTCTATGGGTCATGGGACCGCTTTGTGACCGGTTGGTGACCGCTTACCATCAGGTGGCCCATACGCTAGTCCGCCTTCCTATGCAATAATAAAAAAAAGTAGGACATCGCTATTATATAGCTAAAAGTACAGGATTAAAAAAGCTATTGCTAGTAAAATGACCGAGAATTATATATATTTACTGTGTATTTTTTTAATTCTAGTCTTTAATTCGAAGGCGAAACCTATATGTAGTGAGGCCAGCGAGATCGGGCGCGATGGACCCATACCGATACTACGCAGAGCAGTCGCAAGCTAGCGCTAGTGCGTAGACGCGCGGTCGCTGAGCGAACTTCGACATACGCCGGCCTCGCTACGACCCTGCGCTGAAAACCATACAAAATAACCTCAAACCAAAGTGCCGTCCACCCAAGGACATTCTATTTAAAGAAACCCGTTGTCCACCTTCATACTACCTTCAAATCTATGTCAATTAATAATTTATTGTAATTTATTTAATCGTGACTACGGTTTTAGGTATATTTAAATATAAATTTAAATTATTTAAGGATAAAATAAAAATTATAATATATATTGCGGTTTTATTCTTTGATTTTGTGTAAAATTTTAGGATACCTGAAGGAATTTTTACTTGGGATAAATTAAACGTGTAATTTTGTGTTCATTTGATTGGATTTTAAAAGTTTTTTTTTATGAAAGAATGAATTGTAAAAACGATTTGGAAATTATCAATCAATAATTAATAGGTAATTAGTAAGTAACACTGATCCACTTTCCTTGCACGCTCTAGCGGAGAGGAGTCAAGAAATATGTTAAGATTTTCCAACTGTATGAGTGCAGTGGCTACGAACGTGGAAAGTAGAAAGTTTTTACCGATTCACTGAACATGCATGCTTAGATACTGTTAGAATGCCTAGATGTTGGTGATCTTGTAATTTTAACATTGTTAAGCATTTATGTGATACTTGATATATATTTTCTATATGTGACTTTAGTACAGGATACTTTCATTGATTGCTTTAGTAGCACTATACGGATAAACAAACAGTTAACTAAGCATCTCTATTGAGGAGGGCAGTGATAATGCCGCGGAGTGTGGTATGGCGTTTGTTCGGCTGCGGAAGGTCAGGCCGTTGATTAGTCGGGCCCGGCTAAAGGCCGACCACATTGCGCGTTTGTACGCCCGAACGCTGTTTATAATGCAGATATGTGTTTGCCCAATCGCTGCACGCTACGTTGGCTATATGGCATAGTTAATGCGGCTCGAGTCTCTTTGCATACGCAAATATAGGGCGGGCGGTCCAGCTCTGATTAAGCGGTACCATGGCGGTGATGTTGGCTTTATTTCCGTTTTAGGAGCAACGTTACACTTGATTACTTATCCACATTTTAGTGTATTTTGGACTTTATTTTTGTAGAACATTAGATCTTTTTTTTAATGCAGTGTTGTGTATTGCAATGATTATTAATTAACACATATTTACTACAATTTGTTGCAAATATGTTTAGTAGTTTATAAGGAAAGTACAAATATAATATAATATTTTATGCTAAATATTCGTGTACATATATATTATCTACACCTGAAGGCTCGCTGAGTCCACAGGGAGGCTAACTGTGACTGGTGCATTAGCCCATATCAGCTAATTCTCTTGCTTGGTGTTCCTGCCAAAGGGTGCCTTGAATACTTAATGGTCTACGTCTCAAATTAGACTATCATCATAATATATGTACATGCCTATATCATATATCCCTAGATACAATGTGGCAACGATCTCAGTAAATACGATAAATTATGTTACTATGTTTGGTCTCCAGTGTAAATATTTTATTTACAACAATGATCACTACTATCTGAATGATGACTACTACTTAAATATAACTGTATGCGTTACAATAAAACTGATTACTTCGACGTAAGCATATCTCAAACAAAATCCAGCAAATAATTTAATATTGTTATACTTTAAGCAGTATGATTTATGAAAATGACGTCGCTAAAAATCAATATAAATTTATAATATTACTGAATACGGAAACACAACGAAAATGTAATGTATTTTTCGATACATACATATAAGTATATAACATATGAGGCTGCGGGCGTCAGTCGTAGAGCGAAGTTACTTTACGGGTGAATGGTCAAAGTATCCGACATAAACCTATTTTGTTCTCTTCTTATATTGGATGTACGTTCCCTTCTTCAGCCACCGCGCCGCCGACCGTTGTCCTTTGAAGCAGGGTTGTCTGAAAAGTAAATTCATCTCTATATTTTGGCGGCATTAATTACCTTTTAAAATGTTATTTTTATTTTTTAAATCGTACATTGTTTCTTCAGTAGCAACAAAATGTAGCCACTTAAAATATAAGTCAGGCTTAATATTATCCATTTATATATTTTGTATTTATATATTGTTTTTGTTTTGATAACAAGTTTTTTGTTATTATATGATCGATAGTAAGAAACCTAAGACACGGATCTGGATGATGTGGGCACCGTTAATTATTATAAGAAATAATGTAAAGAAATTTCGAATCGAATTGCTTAATAAAAAAAACAACAAAATATAATATTTAATAAAATTAACTGGCGTAACAAAAAGATAAATAATTCTTATTTCGTGTAGATCAAGTAATTAGTACATATATAATAATAAGTATTCATTTTTTCGTCACTATAAAGATCTTATAATAAATGACATGTGAATATGTGAAGGTCACAGAGCAACATTGATTTACCTTGATACCACTTATTATATTTAGTACTAAGAAACGTGAGAGCGTAGCAGGCGATCAGCGACTTTCCCCTCCTTACACCGTTAGAAGAAAGTGTAACATTATAACATACATATAAACTTTGTGAAAAGTCATTCATTTTAAACGAGATTGAATTACTCTATGGAAAAGTTATTAGATTTGAAGATAATATGTAATTGGCGTTTCATATTTATATGACAGTAGAAACGATAATTTATGTTATGAAAAAATTAAGAAGACGTATTTATTTATACTATTACACTTAAATGCTAAATAAATCATATAAAATAATTAATTGTTATCGTTTGTTACTTCGTCGTGTAAAACGCTGTTGGTATTTATTAAATTGTTAATACTAAATAGTTATATGTAAAAATCGCGTGTTCAGCCCTGCGTTTGGGTGGGCAGTGAGGAAGTTTTGTTGGGAATTATGTTGGTACGTGCCAAAGCCATTATTGCTGCGAGAAAAGTTCATCAATTTCATTTCTATCTTCGTACAAGTCCAGCGCTCTCGCTTTGTGCTACATACTTGTATCGCTAGCTTATATATAATATAGAACACATAATATGTTATACCTACAATGGTAAATATAATATTTACAATCTTTTACTAACATTTACGGAATATTCTGTTCTCTTTACCGGTCCGTGCGAGTAGAGCCTGGTAATCTGTAAAACAGTTATCACTATGTATATCAGTCTCTCACAAAGGAATGTGAACATTGTTAATAGTATATTATAACTCTACTAATTAATCAAACTACCTGTACTTTTCCTTTGGGATGAGAAATAAATAATCATTTCATTTCATTCTCAATGAAGTTAAGTCGACAATTTTGATTTAACGTAAAAATACTAAAACGCTTAAACTATATGATAATGATTAATCAATTTGATAAAAAAGGCGCAGTGAAAGTAAGTGGACACACACACGCTTGGCAGTGGAAATAGAATTATTGCGAAGTGCATTTCGAATTGAATAACAAGTGGTCTTCCACTTTCTAGTTTTCACTTGAGAGACAATTAGGAATGTTAGGAAGATTGTATACTTTAATTCTGTTAAATGATTCGTTTGAAATTTAAATCGGTAAATATCGGTAAATACTAACTTAATAACCTCGTGGTTCGCTAGTTAATAGTCGGGGCAAATGGATAGTTTGTGTGGTCTATATCGGTTAGGACGAAGTCATTTTAAATATTGAAAAGATAATTTTTAATCTATGGAGTGACGAAATGTACATATTTTTATAGCTCTTATAAATTATGACGTATATTATTAATGTTTCAAATTATTTATCTTTGAACAATACGAGTGATTTCTCTAATCAAAAGTTGAAAGTCTGTAATGTATCATTTAATAATGATGAAGGTAGCTAATAGCATAATTGTACCATTTGTGCTGAATTCACTGATTTTCAGCGGTCGCAGCTGCGGTTTGTGTACTAAAATTAGGATGCAGGTAAAACGTGGTATAACTAGTTGATTGCGAGATTAGATAACAAACATTATTTGATTTAGCGAATTATTGTATTTAACAACTTTTTAATACATGAAGTTATTCGATTATCTTATATATTATATTTATTTGAATGTCTCCTTTAAAATAAGTACCTAGTATTTAATACATTTACGGCCGAATACTGAAACGTCCCCCAAAAGTCAAAGTTAAACACTACAATGACAGACTCCTAAATTAGTACACTATGAAATATTAAATTGACGGCGTCTCAAATAATTAAGTTCTATTTAATATTTAAGTGACGTTTCAGTATTCGGCCGTTAATATATTTTAAAATATGCAAATATGATTGGTAAGTTATAGGAATGATTGTAAGTTATTCGCATGTAAAGATAATTACCAAGTATAATACGTCTTTTCCTAACGGACGCGTCTTAGATACACTGTATATAATTTTCCACAAGTGCACGCACTGCGCTGGCGCACTTCACCTAATAAGATCAGTGGGGCACTCGATCAGTATGTAATCATGCATACTAGAGAGCATAATTTTTATTTAAATCTAAACTCAATCAAGTAAATAATACAAAACGTATAAATAATTTAAAAAATATTACAAATGATTACTAAAAGTCCGAAATTTTGATAGTTATATAATTAAGGACAAATAGCGTTATATACTGTAAACATTTTGTCGAATCTCATTAAACTCTATAGAATATTTCGGATTACCGTAGGGAGCTTCAATTAGCTGCGGCTAGGGTGTTCAGGTGGCCGTCGTCGCTCGCGACTGTACCCCGAAGACCTCCCTGGGAGGCCAACCAACAGACCTTGACTGATGAATGGGCGCCTACATGAGTTTATTACCATGTAATACAGTTGAAAGTTGCGTAACTGGATGACATTGCAAAGTTTGCCGGCCACCACCCTCTGGACGTTAGTCCGGCCGTCATTATGTGTCATTAGTTTTGCGACACTGACCAAATGACTGGTCTGTGATATCGAATGACTCATTCCGTTCGTGATTAGTCTCTGTGATTTTCTAAATGCTTAAAAGTAATTTCTAGCTAAATTGTAAAGCAAGTAATATACAAGCTATTTGTTTTAATGTTGATCTAGCCTGGACTCAGTCATGTAAACATCACTTATTAAATATATATTATTGTTTTATAAATTATATAAATAACTTTAAAATTTTGATTCAATTTTAATTATTGTTTTTATCTTTGTTTTTGTTTTATTTTAAACTTTATAATCTGTACCTGCTTTTTTAATTAATCCATTGTAAGGTGGGTATCTAATGGAGGCAAACTAATTTACGACGCCCGTCTTGTGTGCAGAGCGAGCTATCTCCCGCCCTAATTATCTCATAAATTACCCTTAGCAATATAAGTGACATGTTATTGGAAATTTGCCATAACGCGAACAATTCTGTAAGTGAATCTCAGTTATATAATGGAAAATAATATGGTTTTGTCTTTAATTTCGTATAAACCTACCGTGATGTTCTCAGCTGAGTTAAATACAATGTATGTATGTATATTGCTTTCTTTCATACATTAATTATGCGAAGTTACATTATGATTGATCATTGTTTTGAGTGCTGATAACAACTGTTACAGATAGATAGAGCTAGATTCGAAGTTACACCTTCAGACAGATGAATCTTAGTTTTGATTTTGTGCGTAAGTTGTTTTATAATTCAATTCGTACTTGAAGAATCATGCATATTTCAGATGAAATTCTGTCTCCAGTGTATGTATCCAACCCGTATTGGAGCGTCGTGGAATATTCTTCTCCTCAAAAGGTTAGGTAGGAGGCCCAGCGGAACATTAACAGCCTGTTACTTTAAATATTTCTTACGTTAGAGGTTATAATGAAGCGGAAGACGAAATTATATTTGGCAATCATGCAATCAAGAAACGGTCTTTTTGTTTCTTTTTTCATGCATCCTATGCAAGGTTTATGCAATTTATAATACGTTTTAATTTTTGATTTGATATTGTGAACTTTTATAATTAAAGTAGACGATTTAATTTAATGGACGCGAGAGAGGGACTTGGCGGTTGCGATATTTATGGGCGATACGGCGTATAATGTAAGTGTATCTGAAGGAAAACGTTTCATTCCCGCCGGAATATAATCGTCCGTTTGTAATTTATATTGTCTGCTGCAGAGGCGAGTCCCGCTGCACATTCATTTATTTTATGTGCCATTTACAATTGTCGGTCGATGGTCAAGGGAGCGGTGAGGGATGAGGCAGGGAGGCTGGACGACGTTGCCTTCGCATTATAAAACCGTGCGGTCATCTGCGAAGCCCGTAATTGTGTTCGTAATAGGAGCCGCTCGGATGAATTGTAAGCGTCCGACACATGGGTCGCGAATCTGTATTTTATCATCTGGAATGTAGTAAGACATAAACAATATATCATTCTTAAATAACTATTTAGTTAAATAAAGAACTTAATGTAGGCGAGAGGCGCGAGTCTGTTCCTTTTTAGTGAAACAATATTTATTTTTAGAATTTTTATGTTTTCTTCCGTCATAAACAATTGTAATATTTGATGATTTATCAAAATAAATTTAGGTTACACGATTTTACGTGAAGTTTTTTACTTTATAGGTTCTTACCTATAGTACGAAATTTACTTCCTGTTAAATATATTTTAAAGTAAATCATTGAAATATTTTTTGAATATAAACAATGAGCTTCTTAGGTATAACATAGTAACAGCCTGTGAATGTCCCACTGCTGGGCTAAGGCCTCTTCTCCTCTTTGTGAGGAGAAGGTTTTGCAGCTTATTCCACCAACGCGCATTGGAGCAGTGTGACAGAATTGTGACAGAGTTTCAATGAAATTTGACACATGCAGGTTTCCTCACGATGTTTTCCTTCACCGTCGAGCACGAGATGAATTATAATCACAAATAAAGCACATGGATTCAGCGGTGCTTGCCCGGGTTTGAACCGACGATCATCGGTTAAGATTCACGAGTTCTTACCGCTGGGCCATCTCGGCTTAGGTATAACATATTAGTTTTTAATTAATAAATTTATATTCATTACTTAATTGCAACTTCTAAGTTAACTTTAAGATGACCTTCTTAAAATTTAATATGTAACATAAATTCTCTTAATAAAAAAAAAGATAAAAACCAATAGCTATTTCTTAGTCACTGCACTTTTCGCATGAAAGTCGAACGAGCGGCAGCCAAGAAAGAGGCTGAGTGCCTCTGTATTCTTTTGTTTTTTAATTATAACGCTACCGAGGGTGGGGTGGTGCCCCCCGTCGAGTTCAGTGGAGGTGCTTTCTTGTTAAGCGCGACGGGCACTCGCCTCCTACGTGGCTCGGCCATTCATTTCGTAGAACTTATAACCTGACCCGCGTACTTATGAGCGTCGCCAATAAATATAGCAATGACCGGAGGCTAGCGCAGCGGTCCCTGTCCGATGGTCGAGTGGTGCGGCGGCGAGAGCAGGACAGAGCGGGCTAGGTGGCCGCGGCGAGGCATTGTTAGCTAAATATCTAGGTGGTCAGTTGGGCGGACGGGGGTCGGGCGGCTAGAAGACGGGCGCGCCGGGCGCGCCGGGTGGGGCGGCGGACGTGCCGGGCCCGGCGCCGGCCGATGTATTGAGCGCGTATTGCAGACGCGGTCACGCGCTGCAATATTGCGTTCGCTCTGCGATATTGCCCCTCAGTAACTCAATTTGATAAATTGTGCAAAGTTCGCCGGCTCTGTAATGCCATGAGCTCGATCGACATGTTGCATCTAGATGTAATGAAATTTACTTGTATTCACCTACTTGCATCTTCACTGCAACCTTGCCACGACCGTCCTGTAGCTGGCATTCGCATTTGATTTCTTTTGAAGTTTAGATTTTATACACTGATAATATAAATATTTGTAAGCAACTACGAATTATACTTGGGTAATTCCACAAGGAAGAATAAGCATTGCGTGTGCTAAGGCATACACGCATAAAATACATTTTACATAGTTTTGTGTTACTTCATTAATATCTAATATAGTAATTTATGGACTAATAACTAACGAGCTATTAGGAATGTTATCGTGACATATCAAGAATATCATATAGTTTATTGCTGACGGAAAATAAAACGAATTTATGAAAATGGCTAAAACGTTTTGATTATTCTACGAAACACGAACTAGTCATAAAAACAAGCCTACAGTTTGTACAACAAAAAAAGTTAGGTTATGCATTAAGTAAAAGACAACTCTTTTCAGCCTTTAGAGCTGTTATTTACATTCGGTTTAAAAGAGATTTGAAGTCGTCTTTCTTTTAATTAAACAATTAATATTTTTTTAAAACCGTCCACGCTTATTAATTTGAACATGCCCGTAGAGTTTTTTATTTCCAATTTAGAGGTTCATTTTGTAAACCTAATTACACTATTTGACAATTATTTTACAAGTTTTGAGGTATATTGTTTGATTCCGTTTTAGGATGCATAATATTTGTATAATGAGTTAGTCCTATGAAAAATAAGATTTGTGTGCTAAATGGTAAATGTTTTAATAGTTAATTGTTACATACGTTAGGAAGTCTCTAAGAATTTTTTAAACTAATCCTGTTTTTTATCCTTAATCAGTGGTAGTCGTGCTATGTATATGAACTATTACATGGGTACAGTATTTAACACATTATATGACATATTAAAGTAAACATCAAAAATATTTCAGAAATGTTAATTTGCTTTGTTATAAAAAAGTCCACAACTTAATTAGTAATTGATATTAGATCTATTGGTTTTATTTGAATTGTTTTATACAATAATGTTGAAAATGTAAGTTTGTTCGTTTGCCGTGTTTTTATACTTGTCCGTGATAAAACTTTGTGCAAGTCCTGTACCACAAACCTGTGTTTACAAGCACACTGAGTACTGTGGATCTTGTGGATGTCAAAGAAGACAGTATAAATAGGTTTACCTGATATACAGACTTTTTTGAAAATAAATCATAACAAACATACGATCAAGGCTATATAGTAAAAGAAATAAACATTGGAAAATATCTATATACTGTATACTAGCGTTTTGTAAATTTTGGACAAAATGTAGCCTTTGTTGCTCGCTGATAATGTTGAATTCCATTGTTGAAAGAATTTTCAAAAATCGATTACGTGGCTTAAGCGTGAAAGCGTTACAAACAAACAAACTTACATTAGCATTTATAATATTAGTAAGGATTTGTGTAAATCATAGCACAGCTTGGCGCTTCAGATTTTCTATCATCCACGTTTAAATAGAATTGGACAAAACATAAAATGGCTACAGGAAGTAAGAGCTGTTTCACATTGTAATGACACAAAAGATAAAATTTATTTTTAGTAAATGATAATTTGTATAGAATTTTATATTCAATTAAATACATTCAACGTTTAAGAATATTTTGTATTTGCTTTAAACACTTAGTGTCTTTTTTCAATAAATCAACGTATTGTAAATATATTATATTGAGCAATGTATAAGTTTTATAAAAAGATCTTAATAAGCGTACAAACAACCTGTATTACTAAAAAAAATACAGATAAAACCCGTTGAGTTTCTTGGTCCGGTTCTCCTTAAATCTCAAAAACCAGACCGGAATTTCTTTGACGATCGGGTGATAGTTTTTCTCATTCATCTAACAATACGTAAGTGTAACGATTCTTTATTGAATAAAGTATTCAAATTTTATTTTGTAAAACGTCATTTTAATTTAGTTGTTACGACGTAATCTCTAAGAGTTCACAAATTATGACAATTAAACTTTTATGATACAAACCATTAGTTTCATTTAAAATAACCTTCAATACAATTAAAATGAGGGATATTTCCAATTAAAATAGACAAAATCGTTCGTCATTGTGCTGACCGGCTGTTGCGTTTCAGTCGGTCGCGTGTGACCGCGGCTTCAGGATCGAGAAAATGATTTATATTGTTTGTGTAACGGCGGCGGTGGGAGGCGCGGGTGGTACGGCCGGTCGCTTTCTCAAGCAGATCCAGTCCACTGCAGATATGGGCGAGTATTATTATTGATCCGACTCGGGCGGTCGGCGGTCGGCATTTCCTACCGCTCATACTCGGGCGGGCGGGGGCGCGGGCCCACTCCCGACATATTTATTGAGGCGCGCGGGAAGGGAACGATGCGGGAACGTATGGACGTACAACTTATTATAAAGCTGGCCACCTCACGGTGCACTAACCTTTAATGAGACGGGGCGCGGGTCGGGGAGCTCGCCTTGCGCCCTCGCCCAATCCCGACCCGTTATGATATTATATCAACTTATAACGGCCAATAGCAGCCCGTTATGATATTGTAGGCGGACGATAGCGAATGCAAGCTTCAGTTTTTCCTCGTAGGGCGGGCGGGCTTATGATATTTCGTTATGATTATAATGGGGTGCGAAGCTTGTTTGAGTTATCTTCACCAATCATAAGCCGCCCTATGTAAGATTTTCCATTGGATTATGATTAGGTATATAACTGTTACATTTTCCGAGTTGGCAAATGCAATATTATTACATAATATAATATTGGCATAAATTTGTTAAAACGTGATATATTATCAAATTAACATCTATATTGCAAATTAAAGTCCATTTCATACTTAAAAGTCGTATTGCTTATTTTCTCAGTTTTTTTTTTATGTAGTTTAATTAATTATCTTAATTTCAATAAAATTAGTTTAATCATCATAAATAGCCGTAATCTTTTCGAGTATTGAATTAAACGGTATCCTTGTTCGGCAAATGAGTTGATAATAAAAAGATAATAAACAAGCGCCATTGTAACAAACTATAACAGATCGGTAATTGCTTCCACGATGCCTCCTCGCGTTATTACGCCTTTTACGACGCCGTATGGGGTGAATAAAACATTTTTACGAGCGGCCATGGCTGTTATAATACGATACCTACATACACTATGTACTATCGCAGGTAATAAAGTATAAAACTGTTTTAATATATACACGATTACCTATTAACTTTATGGCTTCACTTGTTTTTTTTATATACAAGAGAAAATGTTTAATTTTACTGTACTCTGATGTATACTCAAAATGATGTGTCTGTTTTTATGAACACGTTATAAAACAACAATTTTCAAATTACTTATATCGTTCATTTTATATTATCTAAACAGGTCAAGACAAAACGTTTCTTACGTTTTTTCTTCTCTGTTTGTCAAAGGATTTTCTTTTTTTTTTGTTTGGTAACTATGACGAGCTTCGGTGTTGCCAAGAAAAAAGTTTCGCAAGTATTTCTTCAAATTTTTAGCAATTTTTATAGTCGAATATCGAACACTGGTTATATTAACTAATTTAATATAAATATCTAAATACGTTTATAAGAGACGTATTAAATTAATGGTTGAATTTTTTGTTAGTATTTTGTCCGTCAATTGAAATAGTTCGTAATGTACTGCAGTATATACTCGAGTTATCCTTCTAACTTTCCGTATGCGAGTTAGATAATTCAATATACATCTGAAGTCACAAGCATTAGATATATGTCCCTCGGCGCTTCCAGACGCGGGGCGGACACATGGCTACGGTCACTCAAATAGATTGCGTCATAGCGTAATGCCATCCCAGAGCAGAAAACAATTATATCGACGGAATGAATACAGTATCGCCCGTCTCGACTCGATGCCTCTTTCATTCTACGCTGCTTTCTCTTTGTCATCCACCATACGCGTTACATCGCCGAACCTAGATACAATACGAATACTTATTTTTTATTTTTTACTCTGGGGACACTTTTTCGACCCTCGTCCGAACGGCCTCTTTGAAAAGTGGACATCGGAACGCGAGGGAAGGAGCCCCCGAGGACGCCGGACAGAAAATGCGTTGTAAACATTGCGACTACATTCAATTTCCCGTCATTTTTCAAACTGATAAATAATTCTGTCATCGAACGCTCGGACAGGGGTCGCTATGAAGTGATTGTCGACGGACGGCGGCCGTAAAAAATAGCGGACTATGAGCTCACATTTACTCCGCGCTTGTATGTGTGCGATAAATTTCTTTTTTATTATCAGATATCGAGGGACTACGGAATCAAATAAAGCGCTCATATTTAATTCATAAGATACCGGCCATATACTACTTACGCAACACTATTTTATTTAAGACGTAGGAGATTACGAACGGTATGTTACGATGTTATAGCGTGGATTTTATATTCAACAAGCTCATACCTGCGGCCTCGGTCGCGTGTGTTATAGGTTATTACGGAGTCCATTCCGTTTCCATAGGTTTCCTTTCATTATTGATTTAATTGTATACGTGTGAGATAAAAAACATACTAGATTTTAAGTCTAATTTGTTTTGGTTTAACCAAAATCGGTTTAGTTGAAAATATGTACATATTACAGTTTTGTGATACTATACATAGATATATGAATAAGGATTTTGTAATCTCGAAAAATATATATTTTTTTACAAATGGATACGATGTATTATTTTACTACAAGTCTTTAGTCTTATTCATCTATCAATCCACAATTTACGTATTAATTATGACAGAAATATACGGCATAGTCCTTCCTCACGCGTAGCCTTGTGGCAAACTGCTCAATGCACAAAACTAATTAAGATTAATCAATAGATCATTTTGTATTTTATACTGATTTAATGTTGTATTGATTGACATATTATATATTAATTAGATTATAAATAGGACACATATATAGTATGTATCTAGTGCCTACTAGGTTATTTCGATATAATCTTAAGTAATCCATTCAAACGATCCATATATAGTCTATATATTGATTTCGAACTGAAAACGTAACAAATTGATATAAAATATTCTATATTCAATTATAAGGACTTTTGAATCGTGATTTTAGTTAATTTAAATTTAAAGGTAGCACTGGATCGGAATGATGATTCTATCGAGAATAAATTACATAGGTTGGTACTTGGTATCTAATATCTATGTTTATTAATTATGTAAGTAACTCAACACCCTACAACAATAGTAACTACACGTTCTTTCATCATTTGTATTATATTTTATAGAATAATACTGATCTAAGTTTCTTAGCATGAATATTACTTTATTTCATAGTATTCAATTTATACATACATAACATAAAATCCAAGAGTTGTCAATACTAAATGGGATCACATCGTATTCGTGTAACGATATCTCATTTAAACTGTTAAATTTATTACATTGAAATTATACCTCGAATGTCCAGCAGATGTGTTCAATACATTTGCAGAGACAAGACCGGGCCGGGGTCACTCGCAGTATTAAATAACTCTCCGACAGCTAAATGAGTAGGGGACGCGGACAACGTGGCTTTTCTGAATTATATTACACGTAAGTAGTTTTGTTCGGTTGCTCCGGTCATTTTCTTTTATTAGAAATATCTACTTTGGTCTATCTAATTCTGATAATTACATAATTTTATATGTATAGAGGTTATTTGTTTGTTTGTATTGAAACTATTGATCTGGTTCTATGAAATCGTTTGGTAATAGAAAGCTCATCAAGTGGATGAATATAAGGTACATGTTTGTATTCATAAAAATACATTTTTAATTCGAAATCTCAATGCTTATAAATTCATCGGAAGAAGTGGAATATGTTGTATAGCATCTAATCTATACTAATATATAAAGCTGAAGAATTTGTTTGTTAGATCCGGGTAATCGCAGGAACTACTGGTTGAATTTAATTTTTTTTTGTGTTTCATAGTCCTTTTATGGATGAAAGTGATGACCGCGAGGCACAGCTAGTCATTAATATATATTAAAGATGATTGAGTAAACTCAATCTTATCAATCATCAAATCAATCTTATCAAAAGAAATTGCATTGAAACTAATTTAATCTCCTAAAATGTCCTTTAATGTGTAAAGGCAATTGTTAAAACACAATTTATGTTAATAATATGAGTTATTCGAAAACAAATAATAAAAATATTACATAAAAAAATATAGGTACTGTATATTATATTTAATCCATAACGACAGGAACGAAGGTTTGAACTGGATAAAACCGGTTTAGTATCAAGCAACTTGTTGCAAAATTGGTTCGTAAAGTTTTCGCTAGATGGCGGCAACGTTATAAAATTATTATCAAACTAATGTAAACATTTTTTTAAACACGAATTATTTTTTGTATAATGTTGAAATTTTATTTTTAGTTAGTTAGGCAGTTAGTATTTACTTGAAATGAAGACTATTTACAACAATTATTTGAACAATTGGATCAATTGAAATGGTAACAACAATAACATATTTTTTCCTGAAAATTTGATTACAATTGATTATTATTATTGAGACAATATTCCTGTTGTTTTTTTGAATTATGTATGGATAACGTTAGTACCTACTGTATGTATAAGTTACTTCTATATTTGTGTTTATGTTGCTTTTTTTAAAATACAAATTCGATATTTTAATCTTAATGATTGAAAATTTGTATTACATTCATATTTGGTGGTAGGACTTTGTGCAAGCTCGTCTGCGTAGGTACCACCCACGCATCAGATATTCTACCGCAAAACAGCAGTGCTTGCTATTGTTGTGTTCCGGTTTGAAGGGTGAGTGAGCCAGTGTAATTACAGACACAAGGGATATAACATCTTAGTTCCCAAGGTTGGTGGTGAATTGGCGATATAAGCGATGGTTGACATCCGTTGGTGACCACTTACCATCAGGTGGCCCATATGCTCGTCCAGATTCCATTGCAATAAAAAAAAAAACTTGAGTAGGCGTGTTGGCTAAGTAAAAATATTAGGTATATATCACATATTTTCTAATTATAGTTGTTTATTTAAAAAGTGAGTGTAGTTACAAGCTTTACATATCTGGCTGCCTGACCTGGCTATAAACGGTTGGATAACTTGGTCGCCACAATCAAATGTATGGCCAAATGTGTGATCAATATTTTTACGATAAGAGAATTCATTAACTAGCTTCATTGCCTTTTGATGCCAATAAATATGCCTTAAGATTTATCTTCAACTTAATTAAATACGAAAGTACTATAAAATTGTTTATTCTTATAATTAATTCTACTTCTATTCATTTATTATGAACAACTTCATTTTATTTTTAATTTAATATAATTTGAATTTTTTTAAGTAATATTAACGTTCTAATCCAACAAAAACGTCCGAAAATATTATTCAATATTCATTTGATAACATAACAAAGAAAATGGTTCGTAATAATAATAATTAAATTATACTTTGTGTCCCTTATTCCTTTTATAAAGATGGCAAACGCGCAAATTGCAAACGATCTTCTATTTTTTAAAATAACAGATACATTTTAAAGTAATCGGACTTAAGTCAGAATAACTTATCGAAAGAACTACTTACTTAAACTCATATCTTTAAGAATTTGATAAAGAATAAGTTCGAAATTTTAAATATAAAGATGTTTTTTTTTTATATAATATGAGTTATTTAAAGCACCACATTACACATAAGCCCAAAATAACAAGAGATTCTTACAAAATCCAAGCGGCGATTGCACCGAACAAGGCTGATAGAATTCAGTTTATATTTTATTCATACATTGTATTGTTGGAATATCAATTGCCTCGCCCGGCGGTAGGTAAAGGGTACATTTCCAATCCGCACGGGATTCACTTAGATTTGAAGGAAAATAGATTTCGATTTCGAAAGCTGCGACAAAGCAATCCGATATATTTTTCAGACAGATATTGCTAGCGATTTCTTTTGAGCTTTGAAATATAAGGGAGGATATCCCAGAAAATCATTTATTTTATTTATGAAATCGTTGCGTATTTATTTATTTTATAAATACAAACGGAAACGGATGCCTCTCATATAAACGGTTGTAAGTAAATATAAAACTATCAGATTTTTTATAAAGTTTAGGTTACATTATTAATTGTAACTAATGACAATATTGATTTAAATTAACTAGGCTATTTACTCATATGTATACACAGCTTGGTTACATTCATAGAATTTTAAAGTATTTGAGTTTGACTAATTCACGTCGTTCTTTAGTTTAGCTCAAAACTGAAAGGATAAGTTGTGAAAGGTCAATGTCGCTTAAAGTCGGAGACGGGTTATTTCCTCTGTTTTTAATTTCGTCGGCAGACAATGCATTAAAGGAAAACGTAAAGGAAAACATTAAAAGGGGAGAACCGACCCCTTTTGGAAGTGATTAATTTATTATGTTCTTTGTTTCTGATTTGGTTTTAGAAAGGCAATATAGAATTATATTAATTTCATTATTACTTTATTGTTATTTATTATATGATATAAAAATATTTTTATAAATCTGTAGAATATACGTAATATGAATTAAAGTATTTTTTTTAAATTCTGCGTCTATAAATTTTAGAAAGTCATGAATAAGTTTTCCAGTATAGATTTGAAATCTAGGTGCAGATTAATTGTATCCTATGTATTCAACATAAGTTATGTATCAAACTCGTAAAAGTATCACTCGTGCAATATAAAAGTTAACGACACAAGAAAACGCGTTTTCCACAACATTAAAGATAACAACAATACGGGGGCGAGCGAGTGTAGAGCCTCCCGCGAGGGTGGCGGGCGGGGGTCGAGAAAAATTCAATATTAATATGAAGGAGGTGCGAGTGAGAAGCCTTGGCTTTCTCGCTTGCGCGGCCAATGGCGACTCGCGCTGCCTTTGCGATATGATGAATTTATGGATGTAATAAAAGCGAGGTGCGCGATTGGAGGAACGGTCACGAGCAGCTTATTTTCTTTATTTTCATATCTGCAGTATGACTCTCGAGTTGTTCACCTTAGCTTATTTACTTTGATGGCAACGTTTTAAAATGGTCGCGAATATTTGTTGCCTTTTTATAAGATTTCATCGAAAGTTTAAACGCTTAAGATTCGAGGTTTGTAAAAGCATTCGTTGTACAAAGAAACGTAACTGGCAGTTGATTGAGGCGTAAACGACGCTCGACCGCGGCCCGGAGTTTCTTTCTTGATTTGCTTCTTGAGTGGCCGAAAACGACACTTCTATTTGCATGAACTGTATTTGGGAATTCTATTTTGAGTTTTGTAAGGTCGTTTACGTAAAACGAAGTTTATCTATCTATTATATTATATATATCTTTAAGTATCTCATAAGAAATGTTAATATACATCTTGTATATGGTTTAATAAATAATAAAACTGTTATGTCGCATGTATTGCTTCTTTGAGCGGAAAGAATCAATTACATTTACGACAGTTCCACGAGATCAGAGTACGGCACTTTTCCGTCGGATAAGGATATCTGAAAAGAATTGATACCGTCTATAATGCGTCGGATAGAAAGGCGTTCAAAAGGCAGGCTGACAGCAGCAGCGGCAAAGACAACGCAGACAAAATAAATAGGAGGGCGGAGTGCGAAGCGAGGCGGAAGTATTGGGGATCTGTGAGCGCAGATTTGAAGTCCAATTATATCAGGTGGCTCAGGTTTAGCCCGCGGCAAACGTCTGCGTGTCTATTTCAAAGACTTCTGCCGTAAACGCATTTCATTTCCAGCTGACTATGTTGACTATAAAATATTGTATCGAATGCAATTGTTAAAAAAACTTTCACAAATCTGTACCTACATCAATACATTTACAAATATCAAAAATAATAAACAATCATTCATACTCGTTTGAATTGTTTTTCACTGAACGTGTACTCTGTTAATGGAAAAATACATTTGGTACACTGTTCCGTACTTAAATATAACTTAATAAAAGTAAGCTTGTTACATATATGCGGTAGACGTGCAGCACTTTACAAGAGCTCAAAGCAGAAGTTTTCCCCACAGCGAGATTCCTTTTTCTTTGTTTGGCGTATTTATTGTAAATCTACTCATACCCGCCGGCCGCCCGTTAAAAGTATTCGAACATAACTTTTGGCTCTAGTAGCACGGAGTCTGTGGCGGGCATTGTTAAAATTAATGCGATACTGGGCCCGGACTACTTACAGCGCTGCGGTATGTTTATATAATTGCAATTTTATACAACACTTTTTATAAGCCGAGTAAGATATTTGACTACTGCAAATATATACAAATAGAATAATTATTTATTACATTTATCTATTTATATATTTATATTTTGTTGTTATATATACTTTACAACAAATATAATAGATATATAAAGGATTCCATTAGAATAATGCCATAACAACGTTAATTTAATCGTTCGTTAGCTGTGAAAGTAACAAAACGATTCAATCGTCTCATGCTTCGCTTCCATTCCATTCTATAGCACGAACAATTGACCGATATTCCTTCTGGTTTATTTCGGTACACGTTTTAACAAGTACGAGGTGGAAAATTGGCAGTGGAATAGTTAGGCAGGGTTAGATGCGAACGCGACGTTCTCGTTAATATGATTTGCTCCGGACCACGCCGCAGCTCGCCTCGTCTGCTGCCGTTCTAACCGACATAATGAAATTTCTCGTTTCACTTATTTTTTATTCGAAATGTCAAATATTTTATATGCATTCGTTAGAAAAACAAATTTTTATAGTAAAACATGACATTTATAAGAGGCCTGTAAAAGTCGTGCGGATAAAAATATTAATGGTTATTGTTATTATCTCATTATTTGATATATTTTATCCTATAAATTTAATTTAATTTGTAAGTTTTATTTGGAATATTTTGTAAGTACCTCATAAACAACACAAAGGACCTTTAAAGAGCGGTGTGGCCACGGAAGTGCTACAGAAGACGTGTAGTGGGCTGGGGAGGTGGAGGTCCAGTCTTGAAGATACTTGCGGGGTGTCCCCCCTCTCCCACTCTCCCCCGCGGCGCCGGACGACTTGCTTATTCTATCAAGCGTGAACACACACGAGCGCGCTTGCATCGACGATGTGCGCACACATCGAACAGGCATTATACGGCCGGCCACCACTCTACTGTGTCAATACAATACGCTCTCTTCAGCTGGACTTAGATTATTTAGAAAGCACTTGTAACGCTCATATAAGAAGCGCCACGGAAGACGTATTCGACGTCACAATGGCCGCTACGTGTCGGCCGGGGCTAAGGCGGGATAGCCAAGAAAGATTACGATCCTAAAAAAACAGCGTCCACTCAAGTATACGTCTATTTCTATTTCAATTTCATTTCGCTATTCTGAAGATCTTATCTGGAGATCGACTTCCAACACTGTTAAAAATTTACATTGTCTATACATATATTTTGTCGTTATAATATAATACTTAAGAAAATTAGTAACATTGAAATATGTGACAAATCATGTTAAAACCAACACAATGAAACTGTAAGGATGTTGATTTGTAAATCTACATAATTATTGTTTGCACAGCTGTCTTTCCCTGTCATGTTTAATGCAACTGGCATTAAACATGACAGGGAAAGACCATCAGAGTCATATCAGGGTATGGGCGGCGTGAGAGTGCGCCGGCCGCGGATTATCTGCTACGCGGCTACACCGTATGCCTTTGAGCTGCTACGCGCGTAGCATTATCATTCAGATCGTTATCTTAACTTGCAATATTTAACATAAATATTTTTACTGTTATGTTTTACAAATATAACAACTTTTAAATAGTATCATCAAGCGGTGCAGGTAATGAACGTATGTAATATATCAGCTTCTACGTAAGTTTGGTTTAATAGTATGCGTTCAAATTTATCGCTAGTCGATACTCTAAAATTAATGACCCTTTAAATTAATAAGTGTCAAAGTTAGCAGTGATCGGGACAGTGTCGTATCGTATGTGTGTGTTTATGTTGAGCCTGTGTGGGTGTACAGACAGGGGCACATGTGTGAGTACTTTCATAAATCTGTCGGGAGATATATGAGAGCGCAATTTCCGGTATCCGGCCATTAGCGCCGAGCTTTTATAAGCTTAAAGCTTAGGTTAAAGATTTTCTGGGTAGTTTAATGCGAATCTTGTAATAGGTACGATAAATTTTGTATAAAGTATGTGATTGCATATTAGAAGTCGATTCGGGACTCTTAATGTGTATAATTTAGCCTAATGTCTGTTTGGGCTGTCTCCATCAATTTCGATTGTTTCGATACAAATATGTACGGAACGGATTTCAGAGCTTGCAATCGTTTCGAGAAAAAAAAATTAATCAAATACACGACAATCGCATTAAGCGTTAATTTTATTATGGACCGTTTTATTTGTCTGTGATTTAAAATATAAATACTTAATATTATATTTATTTTTAACTGAAGGAATAATCAATAGTTGTTTTAAATATATTCCGAGATGAATAATGAATGATAATTATTAAATATTTCTTAAACAATGTTTACAACTCGATTTTTTCCCAAAATGAATAGTTCAAATAATATATTTATTTAATAAGACATAAGTCGTTTTCGATATTGCTTTAACATAATCATTGTAAAAAAAAAACGAAAGAAGGTGAATTATAAGTACTTTTAAATCATTATATTATAGGATTTAATTGAATGACAAGTTACCACTGGTTCTACCGGGAAGAACCGCTAAGCATTGACTTCTATTCTCAAATAAAATGAATAGGTACTCATAGATATTTTAATTTATTTTACAAATATTTTCTACGTAATTATTAGCCACAACAGTTGCTGAATGAAAATGATTTTAATATTACGCTACTGTGTATAAAACGACTTATACTTTAACTAAATACAAATAAAAATTAAAAATAATTATTATACAAGTCGTGACCGCGTGGAATGGTGATAAAACTTATACTTTGTATATTTGTAATTAATGTTAGTTGTTAACTATTTATACAGTTACATGTATTTTTAATACGTTGGATCTAACGAGACTTAAATTATAAGTATGAATTTAAGTGTGGCGTTTTTATATTTAAAGTAAAATATTTCACAGTTGTATGTATTTTTCTGTAGGATTCGTTCGTTTTGTGTCACTGCTGTGTAATTTCGTTTCCTTCAATTGCTTCAAATATTATGAGGCATAAAAAATAAATTACCTAAGTATATTTAATGTACAAATCGCTTATCGTAATAAAAAAAAATCTTTAGTAGAATCTATTTCTCAATAATTTCGTTTATTATTATTTAATTCGTAATTTTATGACGAATGACAAATGAAAATATTTCCTCTCCGTTTTTAAATAAAGAGTAAAATTCAATATGAATTACAATAAACTAACAGCAGGACTTCATAATCGGATATCGATCAAGTTTTAAAAATTAATTTATAAACCTAAATGTCGTGCACCCCAAATGAAATTATAAAATAAACACGATCATTTGTTCCGCTTGTACACTGCATGATATGCAGCTGCAACGTCATGAGCTGTTCAATAATGCAGGCCATTGTTCTATGCTTGACGCCTCGTGAAATATATATGATCCGCTTCGAAAGGGAGCGATTTGATTTTAGTAATATTTTTAACTTTTGACGATTTTTTAAAAACATTCTTCTTCGACTTTGTTTGCATACATTTTGAAGATATTACTTTAAATATACTTAAGAAAATGTTATCTAGCGGTTTATACGATGTATATTTATAATTTATAAATCTATTTTATTATATTATACGCAATCGAGTTAGTTTTATAATTATACATATTGATTTTTAACTTTACTCTTGCATTTTTTTAAATAAATTTTCACCACTAAAGTTGGGTCTAAATTTTTTTGAATATTTTTTTTTATAAAATGGAATAGTTGGAAAACAACAACTGAAGGGTTGGTTATATACATACATTGCAGTGATTTTGATAAATAATTATACAATCCAGTGAAACGAACTTAAGTATCCATTATTTCTACTGTGACGAGTGCTTATGAATTAACGATTTGTAATACACATATTTAATTTAATTTGTTATACAGGCAGCGTATATTTATATACGTCGAATAAAAACTTATTCTCAATTAAGGCAACAATCTTCATAAATCAATTTCCCCCCGAATTGAATGTCAATAAGTGGGGTCGGTTGTTAAACGACACGCTGTAAAATAAAACTTTTCGGAGGGCGGAAAGTTCCGAGCAAAAAGAATATTTACATTAATTCTCTTCATTATGTTTTGAAGAATAATCATGGACGCCGTTTCCTATTCCACTCTCTCGATTGAGTTTTTATTTGAATATTTTTTTTACGCCGTCCCCCGATTTGGTCTCCGTGCGACAAAAGGAAGTTTTTATTAGCATCTTAATGATTTTACGGGGAGTCCCCGGTTACAACAGCCTTTATGTTGTCAGATTTTCTTGAGCATTTTTTGTCGACTTTTTTGCATCTTACATTATTAAAGTTTTCATTCCGTCGCTTAATGAAGCTCATTTCTTCTGTTCGCCGGAGCCTTGATTGCCTTTGTTTTGCATAAATGCAAGATTTCTATAGGTTCTTTCTAGCACATCGGGTAAGTTCGGAGACTCGAAATTTGTTCTTGGATAAGGCAATTAATTGTTCCTTGTCTTTTCTAAGTTTGAGATTTAAAAATCAATTTAGAAGAGGAACTATAATTTTATTCTACTGGTAAATACCAATACTCTGTATTATAGTGTTCTAGTTTGAAATTTACATTGACGGAGATGAATAGGAAGTTGCTTCTTACAGTGTCAATATATATGGGTTAGGTGATCACTTATCACCGACCACGTTATCGTCTATTCATCTGCTTTCCCAAAATATATTACATATGTATTATATATATATATATATATATATACTAACTCAATATACAAAATTGCGATTTATTAGATTATAATTATTCATCTAGTTGAACTACAGTTGATATTACTTTATGTTTACATTTTAAGGGAAGTTTTACACTTGAAGGGAATCAACGTTCTTAGACTTAGGCATTTTTTAAGACGTTCGAGATTTATGTTTGCCAGTTACTGGTCCTTTTTCTGCCATTAACTACTATTCCAAGACTGCCTTACGCACCACAAAATAATAATTGTCCGGAAAATCGACCAAAGCTGTATGTAATGTTATGAGAGGAAGGCCGCCGTTTCTCTCCGCTCGCAATCGAGTCCGAGATCTTGCTTTCTTTTTAATTTCCCTACGGCCTCCTAATGAGGTCTCGGCGGAGGCGGCTCCGCGCCGTTATCTATGATATTCTTGAGGTTGATGCTTATTGTGCGTGTCACTGATGACTTCCCTTTTTATTATCCTCCCGAATACAATTCAGTGGTCGCCTAAATGAGTTCTTCCCATTTGTTTTGCTCTTTTTATTTCTCTTGGCGGCAGTTTGTTTCGTGTCAGGCCTTAATTTCTTTTAATTTTATAGACTTAAAATATCAAGTCAGTATCACGTTACATTTTAAATACTTTTTATAAGTAATCTTAGTGAGAACTCTGAATGCGACTTCGCCCTAATAACAAATCACCCGACTCCGCCTCCACTTATCTATTAAAATGAGAGATTATTGTCGGCTCAAATGTACACAAAACGGTTCGGTGTTATTTTCACTGGATTGTCCAATATTGTCACAATCTCTATGGAAGGGCAATTAGAGACGTGTCGCGCGTGGCGGGCACGTGGCGTAGATCCTACCGAAGCGGAGCGCGCGCGTCGTGGCCCTCATTACAACCTAATGTTTATACTGTGCGTAACATTGGGTGACGCTCCGATAGCGATATGTTTAAACGAAAGATCCCTTTAACAATATCATACATATAAATGTTAATACTTACTCATAGCATTTACAATTCAGTATTCTTATTCCGCAAACATTGATCGAAGAGAACGCGTTATTACGAATCCAACGCGATTATCCGTGACTTATCGAATTAATAAATGGAATGGCAAAATTTGGGTATCAAGCGAAACCCCATCGAAGAATTCACTTCATTTAAATATCGCATTTTTCTTAAAGATTATACCGTACGACAGCTATAAAAGAAAACAGGAGTCCCGCCCCTCGATAATGCGACGGAACTGAGGAATTTTTATTTCGTTCAAATCTCTTCTGACATAGGTATATTTTTGCAAGATCGCCTGGAGGTTTTAATGCCCGATTTTATTTAAATTCGTTTAGGTGGTGTGAGTGACTGCGTCCCAAAACATTTATTGCGGGAGCGTGATTGTATTTTCAAGTAAGTGTACACAGATCGTTGAACTTAGTGACATAAATTGTTAATATTTGATTTAATGTCAAAAAGGCATGAATAAAAAAGTCATATCAAAATATACTAGACCTGATAAAAGAGCTTGGAGCCAGTTTTTGTTAATTTTATCATACAAGATACTTATATTTAAGTGTATATTGTATTAAATATAGGTACACCTCTATGATATAAATAATTTAAGTGTATATGTCATATTGTAATAATAAGTATTTGATTGACGAAATAATGACTACTGAGATTATTCCCGGCTTACAGTTATAGATTTACACTAAATTGAATCTTATAAAATTATGACTTCAAATGATTTCAAATCCTTATAGGAGACTAATTAACGAAGTATATTATGATTTTGTTTTTGTACTAATAAATTTCCAAAATTTCGAACAAAATATATTATACATTGATGTACTGTTCTTGTGATAATGTTATTAGTTCTAATGGTCTTTTGTATTCCATGTTTAAAAAACCAATAGAGAAGTTCCTCGACACTGATATGTGAGGCCATCATTCACTTACTCCGTGTCATAGTTGCATCCCTCCCTGAGGGAGGTGCACCGGTGATCATTCTTCATTTGCAGCGTCGCGACACCGCCTGACCGCTGATGATAAACTAGTGCAGTACATTATGTACTATGACAAATTATTGGTTTTTGTTTCTTGCCTTTGCGTTTTTTTCTCACCACGTGGTGTTGTGGTTTTTTACTAAATTTCTGAACTGCATAGAGAAGAACATCTAAAATCTCAAAGATCAAATAATACTATCTCATAACGGATAATATACGTACACAAAAATATGTACCTACCGTCATACAATATTAGAGTGTGCTAAGTCGTGGACAAAGCAGACCGTACTATGTATTAGCTACATTTACATATATAATACTTAAGTCAAATGAACTAGAAAAATGGTAGCAATTTTTCGTCCCGTTTTTACTTCTTCCATCTCAATGAAATTCACCGACAAAATTTTCCTTGCCATTTGTTTCCATCGCGCAAGATCTTTTCGTATGAGGCGAGTTCTGTGTTAATATATGTGCCCGGAATACCGTGGTCATATATTAGACCGACCTCTGCCGGACCGGACATAACAATCCTCGATTTGCTATAATATCGGTCTTGCGTCCCTGTCCATGCGGGTGGTCAGCGGGTTGGAGCGAGCGAGCCAAGGAGCCCCGGAAAACGCGGGGTGGCGGCGAACGTGCCGCGTATAATAAGCATTTCATGCACGGGGTGCGGGCGCGGGTGTTACGTAGGTACCATTTTCCGTAAGTCGTATACCTAACCGGACTGTACATTATGAGCCAAGGGTCAGCGGCTTGTCTGCTGTCTCCCTCGCGCGCGTACAACCATATCCAAGAATAATTTTGCGTGATATATCGTGGAGAGGGTCGCTGCGACCGACCTTTATGAGAAATATTTAACGTTTCTAAAATGTATACCTACCTGTTTCGGTTTTGTTAAAAATCATTTTGTTTTGTTTATATTTCAAACAGATACTTTCTTAGTAATAAAATTAATTTGTTTGAATTTATTTACTGAAGAAGTATATATGTTTGAATAAAATTATTGGTAAGGGATATACCGAAACGTTTTAATTTATTTTTCATTCGAATATCGTTTAAGTGATAGAATTCATAAATAATGGTCTGTGAGGCGAAGTAGTATGGATAAATTGAAAGCGGTCGAAAATTCATCTTTTATCTGTAAGATTTATATTCGAGGAGGCCGTAAAGCGAAACAATAAAAACCCAAAACAGCAATAAATTCAAAGCAATAGACGAAAAGGTTCAAGAATATCTTATCAACTCTTGCCACGCATTGAACGTTTAAATTGTTTGGCAAACTTATGATCCAACTTTTTGTATCATTCACATTAACATCGCTCTTGTGACGTAATTGTTTTTGATTACGTTACGAGTAAACATTTTAACAGAGACCTGTGTTTACAAGCAATCAACACTTAGTGGACAATTGTATGAGGGTTACAGGTAGGTAAAACAAACAAAAGACAAGACCAGCGAGCCTCCTGAGGGGGCGTCCTCTTAAAGGACAAGGAAATGCGGTGTCCTGGACCACAAGGTGTACTTTATGCATTAGTAATGCAATCTAATTGACACTGAACGAAGACGATGACCACTATATCTTATTTTAAATTCAAACCGTCTTTAATGGACTCGAATAGAGATTTAAATTAATTAGAGGGTAAGTAATTTGTATAAGTTCATTCGTAGTTAAATCTAGAAGACGAACCTCCGTTTTAGTTTAATGCGAGAGGGCTGTTATTAAGGAAACAAGCGGTTAATAATTTGTGAGTTTGGTCCGGCGCACTTACAGCGTCGATTCATTATCGTTACGGTCTCGGTCGACGGAGATACACGATATGGCCCACTGATTGACCCC
This sequence comes from Nymphalis c-album, assembly GCA_963151315.1. Taxonomy (NCBI): domain Eukaryota; kingdom Metazoa; phylum Arthropoda; class Insecta; order Lepidoptera; family Nymphalidae; genus Nymphalis; species Nymphalis c-album. Next base: position 6,856,883 of record OY720590.1, on the reverse strand, counting down.
ACATTAAAAATTACATACAAATAGATAAGGTTAGGTAATTTGTAAGGGAAGTGCTCACTTCCTTTGTTCTCATTCGTTTCCGAGACGAATCAAAAATTTATGGAATAGTCAATCAATGCAGCCGTCCCGTAAAGGTTGATAACGTAACAGTACAGATTTTACGTAGAGGCGATTCAGAAACATTTAATATATATAGCCTTTGATTCGTTAGGTTAATTTTGAAGGGGCTCGAGTCGGGCGAACGTAGCAGCGGTCGCCGGAGGGTCGAATAAATATGTCCCAAAGAGTTAAGTGGGAGAGAAGTGCGAAGCGTAGACCGCGTCCGACGTTTGCTCTTCAACTCGTGTTGTTGTACCACTTATTACACACAAAGTTCTGTTAAAGTTTTCCTCGACACTCGAGCGCGAGTTTAATTTACTCGATAGTGTAAATAAAGCAAGCGGAGTGGGAAGTTTCGCGGCGAACAGTCCCAGGGCCCCGGCGCCGGCTACACTTGCTGCGGTCGAGTGATAATAACGTACCGCCACCCGGGACTTCCTTATTAATCGAGAACGACAAATTTTAACGACAAGAATTAATGAATCTCGTTACTTGGGTTAATCCCCCGGTCGTAAACCGTTCGCTTCGAGGTAGTTAAGGTGCGCGGGGTCTTCAGCCATATGTCTACTCGTATGTTGTTTTGGTTTCACCTTTAGACTTATTTCGTGTTTTAATTGTTGGATGAATATTCACACATCACGGAGCGCAGTTTAATGAAACAATACTTCTTTGTTGGGTTATCATATGTTTATCAAATTAAAAAAATATATTATTTAATGATGTTTATTTTTTTTTTAACAATTAACACAATTATAACCTAAATGAAGGTAAAATAATAATCATTTCGTTCTTATTAATTTTATAATATGTAATATGGAAAAACAATACGAGATGGGAAGATGAAAGGTGAGAGAATAGCAAGTTGACTAAGACCAAAGATATATATCGTCCAGTTAACGAGCATGCGAATGGATCTTTATTGTAATTGTCTTCTGTAAGATCGAGGCGATGCCATTACAAAGCCTGTATGTGTCCTCACACTTTAAAATAGAAATATAAAATTGTTTAAACGTATATATATAAAGTTGTTGTTTTGTTTTCTTAGGTTAAATAAGTATTTTTTATAACAATATTAAATGTTTCATTCGGTATTTTATATGCTGAGTATGTATTTGTGTTATTTATAGAATCATTATAGTTAATTTGCAGTGTTGTAATTTGAATATATACTTATGCTTTGATTGTATAAATAACAGTTTAAGGTAAGTAAAATAAACAATTTTGTTCATCATAACGTAATGTATGTAGTAATAAAATAATCTTACATACCTAAATATAATATATAATTTTAAGGAAAACAAAGGGTAGAAAATCGAACATTTCAATTAAGCTCAAATGAAACGTTGATATTGAATTCTATCAGCGAGTGGTAATGCGTGTGTATTCATCAGGTGAAGAGGCGTGCGGCACATTAGGGCGGCGGCCTCAAAGCCAGAAGACTGATTATGTCTATCCGCAATTTCTCTCCGGCCCTATTCTCGCGAGCTAAAACTAGCGAGTTTTCCACCGTAATATTAAGCGGTCGCTTTTACATTTGTCCTTATAATGGAAACGTGCAACTAATTAATTACAAGCGAAAAACAATTTATATCGAAATGTGTCTATTAGGAACGATGAGCGTCTAATGCGTTCTTTACGCTCGATAGTTAAGATAATTATAATCTTTTGTTTTCCGACGTGTATTTAGCGAATGTGGAAAATTATACATGGTCCGGTTACAAGCCCTCACCCCATTAAGTGAAGGCGAGCTCATTCTCAGTAAGACTAATCAAATAACAGTCTCCCCATCGTCCGGTCGCCCCCGACTCCCTCGCGGCTAGTGGTCATCTCTCTTATCGATTCTGGTGGAATTCGTGCAGAGAATGCGATATTTCCCAACTCCTATTACACTCGCCAAGAAACAAACGTAGAAAATTATATTGGACATTCTTATAGTTATGTTTTGGTTGAAACGAAGATATAATATAAAGTTTGACAAAACGTTGTTCCATTTCAGTGAATTTTTCTCATTGTAACATAGAATTGAATACCTATTTATTATAACTAATTAACTATAAAAGTAAGCATATTTATATATCGTATATAGTTCGTTTATTTTGTTTTGTCAATTATATATTTAGACATTAATATATGGACATAAATATGAATATATGCTAAATATAAGATATGTTACTTTTTAAAAACTTTTTCCAAATGTTTCTTTATAAATGGTAAATTTCAATGATGTATTACATTATACGAATTACTTTAAATATATTTGCACGTAACATAGTCTAAAGCAAATAGTAACATAGGAATTGAAAGATTAGCGACATGGTAGCGCGCCTAGCGTAAACTCGTCTACATTGCCTCCGACCGCAGCCGTTGAGCCGATGGTGGACGCTTTTGAAGTACACACGTTAACTATAAAATCATTTCAATGGATGTTTTGAATTTAGCTTAAGTATATATAGGCTTCAAGCTTGATACATATTAACTACGTTATTATATTTATTTGTATATTATAACATAAACCTGAAGTTTTTGTTTGCAAGCGCCTTATCTGAGGAACTCAAATCGTTGAAAAAAATGTTTCTTTTCTATGTTAGATTCTCCATTTATTTAAAAAGGCTAAGTTATAAAATATCTCGCTGCGAGGAATAAGCTATATATTAAGAGGCATAAGATTAGCCAGTATCATATAATTAACTGATATTATTAATTAGCGCCTGTAGTAAATTTATCTACAATACATCAAGCTACAAAAGCGACTTTAGAAGCAGGCGGTGCACATATCTGCAATTTAACTATTACATTAGTTACATATAACCTTTTATTTATTAAGTTATTTTAGTATCATTTTATTTTGTATGTAAACTTGTGTATGATATATATGGAATTCATGTTTAAGTATTCTAGGCATAAATGTAACATAATTTTGAGAATAATTTGTATCGGGGTTATATCGGAGGTATTTAAACTTTTATTTGGTAGGTATTTATTTAGACACCAATCCTCTCTCTATTATCATTGATTTGACAGTTTAAAGAAGAAGACGGAGCATTGTTTAAGTAATCATCATTTAAATAAAATAACAAAGCCGTAAATGTAATATAGCTGTACTTTTGGTTTGGAGGGAATTAGTAAATACTGAGACTAGTGTGTCATTTCCCAGTCTCCGGATATGGGTAAATCCATAGAGCGTGTAGGAGTGCGGCGTGGCGACTGTGGACGCTGCAACCGCTCGCTCCGTTCCGCCATGTAATTCTAATGAGTATTAGTGTCGTCCGTCTAGCTCCCTGGACCTGCTCCTGCCTCATTCTATTCACCTACTCGCTTATTGGAATGGGAAATTTATTACATATATGAGATTATTCTATACAAACCAAAAGTCCTCTATATCCTCGAATAAGCACTTTAAAGTTGCAATAGCTGTTCCACAAGTCCATTTTGAACAGTACGTAAAACCTTAAAAATTAAGATTTTCATTATAACTGAATCGCAGTTTTGTTTAATTATCAAATGTTACAATAATTTTATGCTTAAACTATTTTTTTTATAACGAATTATGTACACTTTTATAATTATATTTGTCAAATATGGTTCAAAAAATTAGACACTACGCACCAGAGTTCTGATTATTGAATCTCGTTTTAAAAATCATTCTAAAATAAAAGCTATATGTACTTAAAATTAGTTTTAAAACTAGATGTGTGAACACCTAGTCGTGAGACTAGGTGACGTTCTGTAATACGGGCCTTAGTTATTTTAAGAAAATGTACATGCGTTAATTGTTCTTTTTCTTTCAATCAACAATTGGAAATAAGATGTAATGTCCATTGTGCCATATACTAGCGCACTTACTTTTCACGCCGTAAAAAGCCAATACAAAGTATTTCTCTCTGGTGGTAGGTATTATTTTATGTAAATATATGTAAAATTTCGATTACTCATAACCTATCTTCTCTCTACCACATGTATGCAGACGATGTCCAAATCTACATCCAGTCGACTTTGGAGAATCTTCCTCTGGCCATCGCAAATATGAATAAGGACCTCAATATCATTCTTGAGTGGAGCAAATCTTTTGGCCTTAGTGTTAACCCGAGCAAGTCCCAAGCCATATTAATTGGCAGCCGGAAACTATTATCGAAAGTCGATTGGTCCTCCTTGCCATCAATAATGTTTAACAATATTGTTATCCCTTATTGTGACCATGTTAAAAACCTGGGAGTTTTACTTGATAATACTCTTAGCTGGACTCACCATGTGAATGGCATCAGCAGGAAAGTGTTTGCAGCACTGAGGTCTCTGCGTCGTCTTCGACACTTTCTTCCAATTCCAACTAAAATTATGCTCGCACAGACTCTACTCCTTCCTATTCTTGATTACGCTGACGCTAGCTTTGTCGACTTAACCGAAAACCAATTAAATAAGCTTGAGAGACTTCAAAATACTTTTATTCGGTTTATATATGGACTACGCAAATATGACCATGTTTCCCACTTTCGTTCTCGCCTTAATTGGTTACCCATCCGACATCGCCGGAATATGCACATCCTTACTATTCTATATTGTGTATTGTTTCATCCTGTTACTCCCTCTTACTTGAAGGAGAAATTTTTATTCTTAGGGAAATCTGGAGAAGTACTCCGTTCTGCGAAGAAGTGGACTTTAAAGGTGCCCGAACATAAATCATCTATTTATAATAATTCTTTTACAGTTCAGGCTATCAAACTCTGGAACGACCTTCCTTTAAATATTCGGGAGGCTAAATCAATACACATTTTTAAAAAACTCGTAAAGGAGCACTTTTTGTCTAAAATACCTACCTAATCACGAATAATTTAGTATTGTATTCTTTTTTATTTTAGTTTTCTTGTTTTGTTTGAGGACTTATTGTTTTTATCATCGTATTTATTGTATGTATTTATGCATATTATATACCTGTAATCTAAGTATGTATAATAATTTATTTATAGATATATTATAATTATGTGTTTTGTATACTTATATTGATTATTTTCTAGTTTAGTTTATTATGATATTGTTACCTTTTATTATTAATGCACCACCTACCCCATATCCATTGGGATACTCCTTGCACCGTTGGTTGCCTGGAAGAGATCGCTATGTGGCGATAAGGCCGCCAAAATTGTATGCCTACTATTTATTTAAGTTTTCGATATTTGTAATTGTTTATTTTTTCTTTGTGGTGTACAATAAAGTATAAATAAATAAAATAAATAAATAAATAAATATATATCGTAATATGGCTTTGGATATTATTTCTTTTTTGATATCGGTTCTCTTTGAGATTATCTTTCTATTATAAGTTTGTATGTAAGACGTTTAATTAGAATACAAGAATAGAATAGTACTCGTAATGCATGCATTATCAATGAAACATGTGTGTATAAGTATACATATATATAATTGAATATTGAAATAAATAATAAATAGGCAAATATAAGTATGTAATCATGTTTAAATACGCCAATTGTTTTGTGATGATGTTAGTTTGCACATTAAAAAACACGATGGCGTTTTTGGTTCTAAGAAATTTGCATCAGTTTGTGCGAGATATTTTTAATTGTACTTATATATGTTTCTAATTGTTTATATAGAAGAAATATGCAGATCTTTCGGTAATAAAACGATTGCAAGAATAGTTTCTTAATAAATTATTTATTTGAAAGTTATTACGTAGACTTGTATAATGGTTATAAGTTATATTATCTATATAAATAAAATGATAGAGGTATGCAGTTGTTCTCGTATCACGGAAAAACTACTGGATAGATTTCAATGAAATGTTCTAAATATTATTTCTTCGACACTTGGCCCTTATCAAAAACAAAAATGATTGCGATATCTTCATTTAATAAAAAGTTATTAAAGTTTCAAGAAACAACGATTTGTATATGCACTGCGTGTTCAGTGATGTATGTTTAAACAAAGTATATTTTTGCTTGCGATCTTTTTGATGTTTTTTCCTTCGTAAATAAGAAAACTTTGTTAATATATCAAGCAACGCGGACGAAGTCGCGGGTATCAGCTAGTTGTATTATATATGCGTCTAAAATATAGTTACATATCAAGTACGATTCATTCAATGCCATAAGGCACACTGAACGTCTGTCTGTACACACATCGCTTCACTGGACTGTGAAAATGATTTTGATTTGACCCTTTGGAGGGTGCCCCTACCACAAAATTACATTTCCATCTGTATATTTGTATTGTATCTCTAGAATACTAATTAAAAAATGTTACTTATTAAATGAAATCAATTGTTTCATTGAATGTCTAGAAATATTATACTATGAATAAATGAATAAAATACATATAAATTGATCATTTCATTTTCAATTAAAATGTTAAACATAACTGATAAACTTGCCAAAATAATTAATATTCGTAACAAAAATAATTTATACATACGAAAAATTAAAATAAAAACGTATACATATTGATATATTTTTTTTATCCAATTTGATAACAGCTCTTCATTCGTAAATGTGTTGGTGGCGATAATTTTATTCTGAGTATATCTCCTTACTGCTGATATATTCAACAGAATATTCCCATATGTGCGTAATTCTGCGGAATGGCAAAAAAGGTCTGTTTGAGGGGTGAAATATGTAAATTTATTGTCTTGGGCGGCTCGGGCGCGCTGCGTCGGGCGGCGCCCCCGTCATACGCCGACACGTACGATAAAGGAAATGTTAATGCGTGCCAATTTATGTGCTTTCCTATGATTTCGCTGAATCGGGCTCGCCGTTTTCCCCTTTATGTCAAAGCGGAGTGAGCATTTTGTTTATAAATTGAAGTGTTTTCAATACTCGTTTAAGTCATTAGATGATTTTGATACTTTTACATCTGCTTGGAGTATGAACAGAAATGGTTAAACTTATGCCGATAATTGTAGCTTTTAAAGATAACGTTTTTGTTATTTTCTTTAAGAAACCTTAAATTATTTTGCGCTCTTCAATATTCTCTCTGTTTCTAATTGAAATATATTTTGCTTAAAAGTATATTTTTCATACTTTATAAATATAAAATAATGTATGCATGTTTATTATAAATTATGTGAGAGTAATAAATCTAGTTCTCTCTATGGTTTGCTAACAACGGCGACAAATAACCAAATGTCTCCCCTCGCGATTTGCTTTGACAAATTCACAAAGGCCAAATGTGACATAATACCGGCATAATTCAATGTTTTGCTCACCATATTGTATTTTATTTATGAGTTATGCCCTGTTGAATATTTTGCTACTCTTTTACTCTGCACTAACGGGAGCATCTGTCTCTGTCTGACATCACGAGGGTGTTGTTTCATCGTTGCTGGATGGACGGACGGTTAAATAGTACCAGTTAACTTACACCGCATCCGATATGCGTCATTTTGGGGTTCGTGGACACTTGCAGACCTTGCAATGTTTATTACTTAAGGTTTATGAGTAACAGACTTCTATGGGTATTATAATTATTATGAATTTATAAAAAGTTTTTTTTTTTTAAATTATAACCATAACGTCTTAAACGCCGCTAATGAATGCATATTGTAAAAAAGATATTTTGTATAGGAAGTCACATGAACATTTCAGAAGTGAGCTCGTTTAATTTAGGAGGGGTTGCTGTCGATATTTAAATTTTTAAACGTCGCCCAGACAGGGACACGGGAGGCGCGCTGCACAACCAATTTGTTTGTACAAATTTGTCAGACAAAACTGTAAGTTGCAATTGATTGCAACGGGTATTTATTTTTCGTACATTATACATAAACTCGCAGAGATTTAAGTGACACGCCAATTGCTATTTATATTTAATTATCGTTGTGTTCCGTTACTGGTACAAAAAATCATCTCTATTTGCCAGACTGTAATAAATTTTATAATAAAGTTACGGCCCCAAAAATACTCTAAAAGCCACAGCAGATGATTAAAACAGCTAAAAAATCTGTCAGCGTTTGTATCTCATCTTAAATATGATGAAGAGTAATAAGCGGCGCGTGCGCTCCACGGGGGCTCTCGGATTTATCAACGCACCGCATGGGGTGTATAATTTTATAAGTAACTGTTATATTTATAAGGAAGTATTAAAGAAATCGGTGGCATCATGCAGCTTTATTATTTGTAATGTAATGACATTCGTTTTTAAAATAAGTAAAATACCTTAAAGTGTTAGTGATTTAACTAAATACGATATATTTGTGATATTTATTTTGAAATTGATGTCTACTTAATAGTTAAATATATAAAACCTTGGACTGTGACTGACTATTGAAATTAGAGGTGTGACGTTCACTCATTTGCAAATAACTGAAACGTCGTTTGTACACTAAATATTAACAATATAAATAAATAATTAAGAAACTTGGTACATAAGCGTGGCGGCCTCATTTATTATTCTTTATAAGGAAACAAAAGCGAGGGTTAGCCGTAATAAGGCTCCGCCACCTCGCTGGCTTATCTTTATTGCCTCCAACCCACGTAGAATAATAAATCGTTTTCATCAAAAACAAATACTCGACAGTTTTTGCCGAGTCGAGCGAGCGGGAGGGAGGGTGGCAATTTTCCACCCCCATAATACAATATTTTCCGACATTTTCCACGGGAATACAGCTTCGAATCGCTCGCTCACAACCGGCAGGTTCCTTTAATGTGTATTTTTCGTCCAATCAGAGAGCGGAGAGAGTCTCGATATTACCTCAACTGTCACACATAAAGTGGAAAATATGGTCGGCAGATGTGGGGGGTTCTCGGGATGAAGGGCGGGGGTTGCGCGGGACGGGGTCTGCTTGCCAGTCGGCGCGCGTACGCGACGCTCCGGCGCGCCGGAAGAAACGCTTCGAACAGGTTTATAGCTTTTCTTTCAGCTCCACTCAGGTACGGGCCGTATCATAACAGGGAATAGCGGCGCGTGATGTGAACCCGTGATAAAATAAATGTCGAGATAGGCTTATGTATTGTACTGTTTATCTTAATAATGGCCGTCGGGAGAAAAGTTTCGATTAAACTTGGGCTTTTTATCCACACAATTCTGGACTGAAATAAGAAATATTCCTTAGCAATGTTAATTTATCGTTTATTACTCGTAGATTCATTGTCTAGATGGAGTAATCAAGGCTTAGAATAATGAGACCGACGTATCGCCTTTACTAACAATGAAAGATTTTGTTAAGACTAGGAATGAAACATGATGAATTCATATGTAATATTATAGGTACTCACTCAAATACTACATATTTAAAATATAAGTTACTCCATGTCCATCTGTGTGGTATTATGGATATTTTGCCTATAGATAGATTTATTTAATCGAAAGGTGTATAAGAGAAGATGACATTCTTTGATTACATCAGGATTAGACGTCCCTGCTGAGAGCTTCCTGGCATATATGAAAATTGTGCATTGTGAAACTGTTTCTCACAAGCAGTTTTACAGAAAATTCCACTACAACCTCCTTAAGCCCATCTATTTAGGACTTTTGATATACAATTATTCATTGCATATTGCCTTAAATATATTATGAAATATATAATAAGGAAGAAACAATAAAAAATATTGAATTTCATTGAAACAGTCAGAGGATCTGGTCGTTGCGCTGAAAGCGAGGAAGCGCTTAGAGCGCGAGGATACTCGCGAATATAAATCGCGATTCATTTCTCATCGTAACTTTTTGTCGGTTCTTATCTGTTAGACTTCACTTTTCATCATCCGAGGGGATTTATGTAATGCCTAGTCATTTCTCGGCGTCGAGGCGAGGCTTATCGGCGGAGAGCGAGTTCGCTTGATTGATGAGCGCGCAAAAATAAATGTTCAGTTAAATTATTCGATAAGTTGGAAACGGAAGTTAAACGGGACTTATCTTTGTTCCTTTGCCCCCAAAGATTTTATGCTTGTAGCTGTTATGCCAGGGGTGATTGATAGGTTGAGGCCAATGAGCGATTGTCATTATTGAATGTACAACGTCTTTTTACGTAAAATAATAGAATACAACACGAATTGTAACTGTTAACAAAAATAATATATTAGAAATAACAAAATATTATATTACTTTATTCTGGTTGGTTCTTCAAGCGCTTTTAGGTTAGCACTTCAAGTAAATAAAGTCAAATCACGTGATATTAATGTATTAATAAATAAAGCATATTATATGATACAAGATTATATAAATAATAAAAGACCTTAGAATTCGTTGATTTTTATAACCAGATTGTATAAAAAGATTACATTAATGAAATACAGTAACCAGAGTTTTCTGCCGATTCTCCGCAGTCTGCATTCCGAACCAGTGCGAGAGTTTCGTTAAATGTGATCTTATAAAACGCAGATACAAAAGTGCTCGTAACAACTTAGTTGAAAAGTAGGTATATATTGATTTTTAACTATCCATTGTACGCGCCAATCATGTCACCTCTGCTGAACTAAAGCTGACGATACCACGGATTAATACTTTAGATTCAAACGAGGCGAATATTTAATAAACTAATTCATTATTCTTTTAAACTATTTAATTTATAAAGTTTAATTCGATTCCATGTTTTATTATGGAAATAAAAATTCAATGTAGCTATTTTTGATTTCAAGTGATTATTGTCGTTGAAGTAATATCGACCATATAATTTCGTTGTACAGTTGTTTTCTTGACCACAATATGTGAAATAGCTTAGGGGAACTTACTGCAATATAAAATTAGGCATGAAAGCTAATGCCATAATTGTAGGCAATCAGCGCCCCCACCCGATGATTTATGGCCGCCGAGCGCCGCTCGCTGCTTACATTTACATCTTTTAACAATTCGCTACTATCGCTATCTGCAGATTTGTGGATTTAGAAGATTAGATCCTTTGTTTATAACTTTATGCAGTTCTGTGACATTGTGACAGCACTATAAACTTTTTTGTATTTACATGTATTATTCCGGAATAAACAATTTAAAATATAATAAAAAACTAGCAAGTTTCTTAATTTACATTTACTCTGTCCAGCATTTCGTATTGTCGTTATCATATTGTCAATTTTTAAGAGAATATCAATCTAAATAGTTTTTGAAAAGATAGGTATTGCGAGTAGTTAAAATTGTGTTTCAGATTCTTAAATTACTTGTGGGACCGTTGCCGGTTCACTTAAAAAGAACATTGTGGCTAATCTCCAGCGACACATGTACAAACAAAGTTTAATTGTGAGCGGTGCGGCACCGGCCGGCCCCGGGCAAAACCGATTACAGTCTTAGCGCTGTTCACCTTCGATTCCTGCACCGTTCCTCCCCACCCACACATATTCAATTCCAATCAATCCTACCGCACATATTTATATGTAGACGTTCAGTGCATGTTTTTATTGCGGACTGCATTGAATGACGGCCGCAAACATTGCAGCATCCGCCTCCCTCGCTCGCGTCGGAAAATCCTTTTATTTTTAATTTCGATTTTGATTTTTTCCGGGCGTGCCGTGTCGTCCTAGTTTTATTTCGTTTCATTTCATAGCGCAGGGTGGGTGCGCGACAGATCGGAATTTCAGATATGTACAATTTAAAATCGTGTAAGTACGGTCAGCGTACGGAGGGGAGGACAGCGCGGGAGGCGCTTCGCTCGCTAGACTGACGCCTGTCGGTTTGTTTTCTTTGCTTTTTTACGAATTCTATTTTCATTTGATTGCATTTGAATTTCCGCCGCCAATATCCGCTAACTAAACACGATTAATGCGGAGCGGAGATGGACAGGCGGGCGGGCCGGCGGCGACGGTGGGGCCGTGCTGCTCTCTAGCCGTTTTGTCGTTTTATATTAGATGCTAGCTAATTTATTGCAAATTGCGCTGCAGAATTCCTTTCGCAATATCTATGTTTTGTTCTTTGTAACAACTATTGAAGATTAAAGACCAAAAACGATTTAATTTCTAGTTAGTAAGGATATACATATGAAGAACATAAAGGATGACAAGTCAATGTTTCCCTGTAACTTTGTAAGTCATAGAGGACATGGAGTCATACAGTACAGTGAAATAATAGTTACGACTTTAATTACTAATTTACATAATATAAAGACGATGATATTATTGTAATCTCTAAAGGTATTTGATGATCTTATATTTAAAAATTTATTAAAATATGAATTACAACACAATAAAACCATTTGAGACAAAACTGACCTTTTTCTATAATAAACAACTATGATCATACACTTATCTTAATGTTTTATGTTGCGTGCTGAAAGTTAACGCATGACGGTATCTAAAAAGTTAATAAACAGAAAAATAAGCGATTATTAAATGAGTGGTCGATAAGTGAACATAATCAACTTGAACAAAAACGATTTTTATTATGACGGGACATTATCTGTCTGACGCGGAATTTGCACAACAAACAGTATTGTAATGCGAGTACAAGCCGGCACGAGATCGATCACGGTAGTCCGTTATTGGCAAACTTCTCCGCGACACGGCCCTTGATTAAAAGTATGCAAATTTTATTACATCCCACGGGGTGCGGGCCTGGGGGGCCACGTACACCCGATTGGGGTCAATTGAACTCGTATCTGTAATGTAATTAGTATCAATCTTCACTTACTCCCAACACTCACTTACGTTGTAAACGGAATTAATTTTGTTAGTGCAGTTTAAGTGATAAATTGCAATGATTTTACAATTATTGGATACAGTAAAATTCTGAATTTATTCAATGCAATATAAGTGCCTCACTTTCGTTCTATTGGGCAACTTACTTAATTCTTAATGGACTTCTGGAAAATTCCCGTGGGTACATCCATCATAATGAAAATACAAGTGAATGTCTCTCGGTGGACAAAATATGCATGTCATTTTTGTACCTTTATAAATACAGCTAAATAATCTACAGCATAATTTTAGGAGTAAAATTTATTATCAGATTATCGAATAGTATACAAATGTCTGACGATTTAATATGCCTGTAACTGAAGTAATATGAACAGAATAAATCTCGTTTGTAATACATTATTCTATACAACATGTACCACTGAGAGGTTTTGTTTATGTCAAATTGTAATTTATTGGCTACTCGGCTCGACTAGGATATTACAGTGCGCTCCGCCCTCTGGCCGCCTGCTCTGAGTTGAAAATTTTATATTGCCGTATCGTCCGTGACGTCATCCTGTTTTTTCCTTACCCATGACCAGCTAAAGCGATCTTTTGATTAAATTAAGGGGATCAACAGGGAATTTTTAAACTGATTGATAGGTTGACGCAGCGTTACAAGGAACACTGCTGGAATTTTTATTAGTTACAAATGATTGAGCGTAAACTTCGCCGGTATAATTTATACAATTCATAAACATTAGGCTTTGATCCCGTGAACCAATCGTGGGTGTCTCGCTTTATTGGCCTGAAAATTAATTCAAAGTTAAAGGTATGCCTATTTAATATTCGAATATCTGTAAATGTTTAAATGTCAAATAGTTTGTAGAAAAGTAATTATTTTTTTAATGATTCCATGATTCTTATCTAATGTTTAATTTTATTTCTTCGTCGATTGAAGATAGTTATTTGTACGTTTCTTTATTTTCATAGTACTAATGAATCGTTAATACATCACTAGTGCAACATACATTATTTAACACATTGGAATCCACAAACCTCCGGTCCGATCTCCGGTCCGGTTCCGGGTATTTTAACCATCATCACTCTACCAAATGTGTAGCCTAGATTCTGGAAAGATCTTTAAAATCCGTAGAAATAAATTTATAGAAAATTAATTTTGTTTGTAATTTTATTCTACTCTAAAATTTTATATTAAATTTCTTTGCTAATCTTTGTTCGAATAATGTACTTAGATATATGAAACTTATCATTACAGCTTAATATAGATACTTTTGATTAATAAATAAATAATACATATGAGATTAGATTTTGTTTGAATTGAGAATCAAATTTCCTTGGAATTAACGTGCCTTTTCCTGCACGTGGCTACGTAAGAAATACCTATTTATTTACGTTTTTGTTTAATGATAGACCGTCGGGTGCATTAACAGTTTATATATTATCTTAATTTGCTATACATTACGAAATGTTTATTCATTTCTATATATTAATAGCACAACTGGTGTTAGTTAATTATTTTTAAACGATTATGGAACGAGTGAGATTGATTAAACTAGTTTTATTAGAAAGAGGGTCATGTGAAAACATGAATATATTCAAATTGAAAGCTATTATGAGACGGACCACATTTTTTAAACGTAATATGGCTGAGTGGAACATTTTCATGATGAATTTCCATAAATGGATATAGTAGGTAGTGTTGAGAAAGAAATTAATATTACAGCTTAAATGAGTGTTATTAGATATGTTCTTATTATTTCTTAAACTTTATTAATAAATGGTGATATTTTTTAAGTTTTGACCTAATAAAGATGTTTCGTTTTATGAAATCACTATAATATTTTCATAATAAAGCCAACGCCTGCGCGAAAAACACGGCAAAGCGCAGGATCCTGAATAAAATATGAGCAATTTGAAATAATATTTGCGGATTTATTTCAAATATGTTGTCATATTTCTCTTGATTTTTTTATAACTATGTAACTTTATTAATTGTAAAGTTTTTGTTATTCATATAAAATTACGTTAGATAAGTACATTCTTGTGGTAATTACATGTAATATACCTACGAATCAGCCAATGGAATTACAGTTTACTGTATAATCCTATAACACATGTCATATCAACACTAACTGTACTGAATAAGATTGTAACAAGTGAATATTATAAAAAGGTAAGATTTGGTTTTTTGTTTGTTACGATTTAACTCAAAAACTACCGACCGACTACTCGACCGATTTAAAAAATCTTTCACCATTAGAAAGCTACATTCTTAAAGAGTAACATAGGCTATATTATATTTAAAAAAAAAATTAGAGATCCCTATCTAAAATGGAACAATGTAACCCAAAATATCAAAATGGACCTCATCAAAAGTCAATATTTTGCGTGCGCTGCGAAAACTAAAGACGATATATAAAAAAGTGTTCTATGTATTACTAGTAGGTACACAAAAAAGTCCCCGATCGTATATGCCTAACGTTTATAGTTAAGCCACAATAATAGTTTCAATAATCAAATAAGGGTGGAATCGATTAATGGTAATTGGTATCAAGATATTAATCCTTAACAATTGTAATGGTTTTATAATAAAGGTTGATTATGTACGTGTAAATTCCAACTTATATTATTCGGATCGGATTTTTGGTTAAGAAGTTATGATGATTATAAAATTCTCTAAATAAGATAAATGCACAGTTTAAACAAACTGCAACTGTCCTAAATTTAGTCTATTAAAAAAAATGGTTGTCTGTAAAGTCGGTTTACGGACGATAGTTTAACGTGACAACGTCATAACATAACATTGATGAAATGACTGCAATCGAGTGAAAGAGAGATAGATACGGTGCAAGCGTACAATCAGTGTAACGGGACAATGAGCGTAACGGGACAATTGGCGTAACGGGAAAATTATTCGTGCATGCAGCCAGCGTTCATCGATTTATTCGACGTTGTCACGTCAAAAAATACTAATTTACGTTATTTTTTGCGGGCGAATTGCTAGTAATATAAAATATATTAAATTGTAATGTTTGTATATAATGGGGGTAGATTTATAATTACTGATTATTATCAGACAATGTATCTACCTACCGAGCTATAATGTAAAATGTGAATATCATATTCCTTTGTCTACCAATATAAGTCGTGCTGGTGTTTTATTCTCAATATTTCTCATAAATATATTATATAGTAATTTCATATATCCTAGATGAAAATCAACGAAAATTTATTAAGTATATCGGTGAGTTTTGCTACCACAAAGATACTCACAAACTGTGATCATATAAAAAACGGTAATTATATATGTAATATATGTACAATCTTGTAAATTATATAATATGTGCAATAAAAACTATTTCGTTAATGTTGTGGCTAACTTCTAAGGCATCTCCTGAGACTATGGGTTCAAATACTGGTCAAATAAAATTAAGATGTTCCAGTAGATACATTCTCAGTGGCCAATGTCGTTGGAATTTAACAATGTTTAAATTTTGTTGATCTCCTATCAGTGAAGAAACAAAGAGTGCACCTATGTTGCACCTGAGTTAGCTAGGGCCCGTTACGTGCCTAACTAGTAATTCCATAATTAATATTTTTCAATAATAAATCAGTCATCAGTCAGCAGCAGTCAACAGTCATCAGTCAGCATAATGTTATTTTATTCGCTGGTAGCATTTTGCAAGCATGTCTATGTTGTTACCACCTACTCATTATTTATGTACCAATAAATGGCAATGCTTATTATTGTTGTAGTGTGTTCCGTTTTGTGTGTAAGTCAGTCAGTGTAACTTGAAGCACAAGGTACACACCAATATCTTAGTTTCAAAGGTTTGTGGCACATTGACGAAATAAGACGAAATTATAATATCATGCCGTATGTAGGTGAAATCAACCAAGTTATCTGTAGCGGTGGGAGGTCTTATTTTGTGCATAAATAATATAGTTCAATTTGTCTAAACTTAAACAAATGAAATTGCTAAATGAAAAAATTGATTCCTTTGTGTTAAATAAAAGTACAAATAAATATCTATTCATGGCAAATATAAACGGCAGGGTTGACACCCAGATATTTGACCCCGGGTCGCGACCCCCGACACCCCAGCTGTGATGGAACACATGCACCCCATCTCATGATTGCAATTTTTCGCCACGCATTTCAGTATCGACACATTAATACAAGTGTCACATTATGCTATAGCAATAAATACATTTGTAGTATTTTTTTTTTATTCAAATAAAATTTCTTGATCACCTTCTCCTCAAAAACGGAGAAGAGGCCTTAGCTCAGCAGTGGGACATTCACAGGCTGTTACTTTACTTATTTTACTCACGATGAGAGAGTTTTAAATTTCAACCTGCCATGAGTTCAAACATACAGGACCATGTAACCATAATATATCCCTGCCTCGTTGGTTTAGTGGCTTGATATAAGGCCGCAGACTCGGTGGTCCTGGGTTCAATTCCCAGGTCGGGCCAATAAATAGTTATTGGGGTTTTCTGTCAGAAAACTCTCAGTAGCAGCCCGGAGTCTGGAAGTTGGAAGTGTGTACACTCCCGTGCCTCGGAAAGCACGTTAAGCCGTTGGTCCTGCGCCTGAACTCTTTCCAGTCGTGTCGGATTGCCGTCCCATCGGATTATGAGAGCTAGGGAAAAGAGAGTGCACCTGTGTTTGCGCACACACTTGTGCACTATAATATCTCCTGCGCAGTTGGCTAATCTCTCCTGAGATTGGCCGCCGTGGCCGAAATCGGTCTGGAGGACCTTAATATATCCCTTTGTATATATCTAAGTCTCTGTGTGTATCCTCGGGTAATTGCTTTTAATAAATGTTTTTAACTATATTTTCAACTAAAAATAAGTTTGTTATGGTCTGAAAATATTTTATCCAAAAGTGAGGCATTTATTAAGCTTTAAGTAATGTGTCATATTTTTTTACAACAACATATTCTTAATAGGATAAACATTATAATATTTTTTTTCTAAAAACGCTAGCTTAAAGAAACTAGTAATTTATCAAACGATTTGTTTATTAAGATTTTGATAATCGTAGCAGACAATATTATTAGACAATATATAAATAAATATAAGTAATTAAATATTTTGATCCAGTTATATACCTAGCTGTTTCATTTCAATGTCAGAATCATAAATACTATAATGAAAAATGTAATATTATCATATAATGTTACGTTAAAAATTATTAAAACTTTTATACTAAAATCACTTCTAATATAACTTTCTCTAACGTCTTAATTACGTAAGAAAATCATTTAGTTAGTGAGACGAGTATACGAATATAAACCTAATGTATTATTTACGAGCAGTCTCGTAGCTGTCATGGAAAACTGTCTTACTGAAGTTAGCTGGAGCTCGCCTTGTCGTCGAACTACGGGCGGAATTTGTCGACTTAAACCAATTTCACTTTAACTCGCCTAACAACTTATAATAGAGTAACTTTGTAGATTAATCGATTTTTGGTCGAACACCTCAAATAGGCAACAACCGTGTAAGTTTAGGTAATCTTAGATTTACGGTTTTAGTTCCTGAGTATTTAAAACTTACCTAGCAAAATGGTTATCTAATTCAAAGGGGCATAATTATTCTTCATTTCCTAAGAATACTTACCTAATTGCTATTAAGTTTGATATTGAAGAAATACGAATAAATAATCATTATTAAATGCCGAATATAAACAGTCAATATGGTCTTCGTGATTAACGAAATATTTACGTACCTATAACATTATATACTAACCATACCGAAATAAAAATATATAAAAAAATATTTCCGATAATAGTACATTTATCACTCTCGGGATAGTACAAAGTAAAGCAGGACGCTTTGGCTTTGGCTTTGGCTTTTACGTTAATAGAATAAAATAGAAAATAACAATCAATGATTGACATTCGCATTCGACATGTAATTTGACATGTTTCGAAAACAAACAATATTAACAACGTAAAACCCACTTGTCTACGGGCCCAGTCTCTCAATGAATAATAAACGATACTGAAATCAAAATGTTTCTATATATTAATATTTAAGTGTTTCGATTCTAAACTTGTAATACTGACCGGGTCAACGCTACTGTTCAGAATAAACGATAAATTACTTCTTTTTCCTCTTCTTAAATAACCGAATCTCACCCTCCAACGTCGGCAGAGTTATTTTGTAATATTGTTTAACTTTAATCCAGGAAAGTTTAATTACAACAATACTTATAAAGGCGACGTACCGTTATATTCTAATTATTGTACCGGTAATAAAAATACGTAAACGAGTGTATTATAACAATTAGACAGACCTCCTCGATCGTTAAAAGGGAAATTTAAATGGAATTTTTATGTCCAGCAATTAAGGATAACGTCGGCGTACTAGACATTTTTGTAATTACAAAAATAAGATTCTTGAAATGTAGCGTGAAAAAGAATTAGGTGAAGTTACCGGAAAATACCTTGAACGCTTCAGCTGACATTTGAAATAAGAAAGTAGCGTTTAAAAATATTTGTTATATTTATTTTTAAAATGACTTTAGAACTGAATTGTCCATTATATTATCTGTTTAATTAATTATATTTTAAACAACAATATATAATAATAATAATATCCTGGGACATTATTCACACACGGCCATCGGATCCCAAACTAAGCAGACCTTGTAACTATGGAAACCAGACGACTGATGTAATTATACCTACTACTATTCATTTGTAAATAAACACTTATATAGATAAATACACCCAGACTCAGGAAAAACAGACATGTTCATGCACACAAAAGTCTGTCCTGGGTGGGAACCGAACCCACGATCTGCGGCGTGAAAGGCAATTGTCTTACCAACCACGCGAACCGGCTCGTCAAACTTACTTTTTTTAAACAATACTTTATTTGTAAAATACAAGTCTTTATATATATATATATATATATATATAGATTTTTCATCTAAGGTAATTGTGGAAAGCGTTTATGTTATAACCAAGTTAAATAAGCATACCTCCGCTTTGAAACCATAAGTCAAGTGTGACATACCCAGTTGAGTAAAGAGAGGCGTGTTCTACATGAAGACGAAGCGAGGTGTAGAAGCCCGAGGGAGTCTCGGATTTATCGCCACAGTCTGACGAGAAGAGGCCGCGCCCGCGCCGCCCGCTTGCCGTTTGCTTGCCGCCCGGCGCGCTAGTCTTGCTCTGATTTATGCCGCGTAATCTCGCAAAACTTACTTCACATTTAAATTTCCA
The DNA here is from genome assembly GCA_963151315.1 of Nymphalis c-album. Lineage (NCBI taxonomy): Eukaryota > Metazoa > Arthropoda > Insecta > Lepidoptera > Nymphalidae > Nymphalis > Nymphalis c-album. The sequence continues at coordinate 6,836,983 of OY720590.1, read as the reverse complement.
AACTGTCTAAGCTGCTCTTAACGTCGACCATATTATCTCATTCGATCGACTATAAATTTTATAAGCTGACTCGGTTTTGTCGCTTCAGCGTTGACTTGAATAAATAGTCCAATGGGAGTGGGATGGGAGAATTCTTCTTTTTAATAAAGCGCTAAAGAAACGTCAATACATTAAATATATTACTAGAACAGTAAACATCTCAGATGTTACCGCCGATGACAAAAATTGTTAAAGTACAAATTAAAAAATAAATTTAAAGGGATTGTATAAATAAATGAATTCGAATTTGTTTCGATAGCTGCAAAAGATAAAATATTATTTTTTTTATTATTAAAGAATAATCAGAAAGCGAAACAGCCAATTTTTCATTTCATGGTATATGGTCACAACATTCCATATATGTATATATGGTGGGAAGTTTTATCGAGTATTCTTTACTTCCACTAATTAGTTGGTGGCGCCTCTCCAGGTGAGACTTTATTCGTAACTACAAGAGATACTTGTTTGCGCGTATTCATAAATCACTAAATAGCAATAATAATGTATATAATCGTTAACAGCAGCTAATCGATTAATGTATCATTAAATTTCTTATAAGTTTTACTTTTTGTTCGCTGACAGCTCAATGGCTACACGTAATCTAAGAATACGTATGCCTTTAATATCGGTTCAAGTCAGTAGTAATTTAGACACTTCAATACTCTGTCTGTCCATCGTGTCTAAAAGACGAAGAATTTCAATAAACAAATTGAACATGGATAATTATAGGCTGTTGACATTTTTTAATCACATTTAAATAACGAAACTGAAATTAAAATTTATTTTAAATTTTCTTTATTATTAATGTTTCTTTTATATTTTATTTGGTGGTAGGTTTTTGTACCAACCCACCGATAAACAGTACTATTTAATATTGTAGTGTTCCGGTTTGAAGGGTGAGTTTAATTACACGCACGAGGTACATAACTTCTTAATTAAAAACGTTGGTGGCACATTGGCGATGTAAGAAATGGTTAATATTTCTGTCAGTGCCAATGTCTACAGTGTTTATAGCAAATGCCATAGATATTGGTGGTCCAATAACCAGTCCACCTTCCCATTAAAAATACTAATCTTAAATAAAAAGTCAACACGGAAGGAAAGTTTTAAATATATAAGAAAATAGAGGTTATTTTTTCCTTAAGATATTTGAATAAATCAGTTACAATTATTATGTATTTAAATAATGATATGAAATAAAATGTGGTAGAAACTAAAACCTTAAAACGTGAACAATATTTAGTACATCTCTTAATAATTGTGCCGTAACCAAATTGTTTATGCGCGTTCTCGATTCGACTATACAACCGCGACAGATCTACATCCTGGTAGCTATTACTAACGGTCCCCGTCGGGATTTACGAAATGAACAGATCCTCAGCGCCTGTTATGAATATGTAATCTAAATTTGGAATTCTCTGAGTGTGAGAGCGATGTTTGCCACAACTGTTTCAAACAAACATTTGCTTTGGTACCACGAAACTTTGTCATGTTGCGTTACACGGGGTAACATTCCTACGGGGCTGGCGATAACACCCGCTTTGATTAAATCTTCGCTCCAACCTTGGTACCAAGTCCATCGAGGCCCCTCTCATAATTCAGTTTGGAACTTTTTAATTAGCTTTATATTTGTGTTTGCAGATTGAGACTTCGTCTCTCGGTTTATCATTAAGATGGTTGAGGTTTCCAAGTTACGTATTAATAATGTCGTTTGAATTCCTTAAAGGTTTCTTAATGTTTTTAATGTAGAGTATACATTAAATAATTTTATATTACTATTACATTTTTGTATGTTGTTAATGTTCTCAATCTGAGATGGTTAGAAAACATGAGTTATAATTAAAGATTGCGGATTCAAATCCAAGTTAGCACCACTGAATTGTTATGTACTTAATGTACGTTAATACATTGTGAAGAAAAACGTGAGGAAACCTGCATGTGTCGAATGAAAGTGTGCTACATATGATCCCACAAGCCTGCATTGGACCAGCGTGGTGGAATGAAATAAAAAAAACACCTCAAAAATGAGAGGCCATAGTCCAGTACTGAAAAATTAGCATGCCTTTGCTTTTTATGTAAAATGTTGTAAGTTATTAAAATACATATATACGTATTTACAAAAAACAAATGCTACAATTCTTTAAACCAATTAAAATTAAATTTCTAATAGGATATATAAAAATAAAAATATACACTTCATCTCTTAACACTTATAAGACAAAACTAAAACATTATTTAACAAAGACTCGCATAAGGCTACATATGTGGTTACCGTTGTTCGAACGACAAACACATGACTTGAATTTGATCAGACCAAACTAAATTTTATCAGTTAACAAACATACCTGGCCGTTTGTTACCAGTAAATGTGATTTAAGACGCTCTACAAATATTGGAATGTCTCTTGTTGGTCTCTCAGAGTACCTAATTAGTAAGGCCAGTCTATATTCAAACCGAATAGCAATGAATCCACTTGGGACTGGAATACTTACTCTTGAATGACAAAGCAATAAGATATATCTTATTAAAAGGATTTTTTTTAAATAATAATATTATATTCGAAGATTTTGGTTGATCAAGTTTTTAAATTCGAATTTAAAAATAGTATTTTTTAATTTATTTAAAATGTTATATTTACAAAGACATAGATATCTTAACTTGATTATTATAATTAACTAAATTTGTAAATAAACGTGTCTAATGTAAAAATGACGTAAGTCTTTGATGCGTATATTGTATCTTATTTGATTTGTAATAAAACTTCATATTCCTCGTAGGAGCATGTGTATGACTGGGGTGCGAGGGTGTATCATTTGCAACGTTATTTGCTTTGCCTCGTGTTTGTTCAGCCATCGCATCAGTAAGTTGTAACCGAAATGTAACTTCATGTCCTCGACAGATGCGTCACATCATTAATTAATTTTAGAAGGTTCGTTTGTTTAGTGGCTAGCTTATGAGGCTGTTGGTCTTGACGTCCTGGGTTCGAAGTCCTTGGATCAAATACATTCACATTACTATCTCAGAATTTTTTTTAATAGTAGCCCGGAATTAAGAATTTTTTAGTATTTCACTTGTCAGACTCGAAAAAACAAGTAAATCCTTTGTCCTGCGTTAGACGAATCAAAATGGTGACCTATTGGACCATAACTCAGAGAGCGTGCGCATACTTTATATTATAATATCCCCTCCGCAGGAGCTATTATTTGAGTACATTATTTTATTATCAATGATTAGCATATACAAGCCATGTAACAATGTATGTTAAATGTTTTGTAATTACAAGCCGATGGCAAGGAAATAAATAGGGTGAAAATCACGTCCGAAAATACTTTGATACATACCAAGCTATTAAAAGCGTGTTAAGAATGTCTCTCAGTATAAATTTACTTAACGTAAAACAAGTACATTTTACTTCCTTTTTATGACTTTACTTATTTAGGTTTGGTAAACATTATGATGTTTGAATAATATTTCGATAAAATCACTGAGTGCTGTAGAACCTTCCGCTACAGGAGATATATAATACTAGACTTTATTGATATAAAAACTAAAACATACTAAAAATATTCTTCCAAAGCATAATCTCTCAATTCAATGAAAATTCTAGTCGATAATACTTACGTAAGAGCTTCAACTAAATTTAATACTTCAAATTGAATATAAGAACTGGAAGTTAAATCGTCTTATATTAAGATAATATAATTATATATAATATAATTGACGGTATAGGAATGCGGAAGGCGGAGACCACGTCTTCAACAAGAAAAAGTAGTAAAGAAAAGTAAATATTAGTATAATATCTTCAAATAATAATATGAATAAAACAGGTCAACAAATGTAAGGTAGACATAGAAATGTCTGCTCAGACCATCATGTTACATGGAAATAATCTCGCAAGCCTCAAAATTTCGAATCGCTTATATTTCCTCTCTCCTCGCTTCTTGACTAATGCTTTATATTAGTTTATCTAATCATTTTCAATGACTAAATTGTAGTGTAGTGGTCGCGTTTTATTGTATATATAAATTTATATTTTATATGTATACCCCACATGACTCCCAGATTTTGACTATAAGTTAAACTCCTACTCTACATTACATTTACCCGTATTAAAAGTTGATTCAATTCACTGATTGATTGACAATCAATTGATTTACTTACAGCCACATAAGCATCGTGTAATTTTGTTTTAATAATGTCGAATATTGAAAACGAATGTGCCATTCCTTTTTTCCGCGATAAGTAAATACTCGAACGTAATTTTTTTTTTAGTTTTTTAAAGTATTAAGTTTTGGATCTGAACTTGTGATCTTCTGCTTATGATCAACGTCTTTTAAATACTTGACCACCATCTTAATCTATACTATTATATAAAGCTGAAGAGTTTGTTTGTTTGATCCGGATAATCTCAGGAAATATTGGTTCGAATTTAAAAAAATATTTTTGTGTTGTATATTTCTTTTATCGAGGAAGGTTCTAGGCTCACATTATTTATTATTTTTGAATTAATTATACGCGGTTGAAACCGCGGGGCACAGCTAGTACAGCATAACACAACCAAGTGAGTTATAGTGCTGTTTTAAATTAGCTACCTGCATGTTTCAACAGATTATGTAATCAGGTTGTGAGTCCGTCGCTATCATTATATTTTAATATATTTTATGTCATGTATATGAATATATTATTATAACGGTAAAAATATTTATGTTTATTTTAGATTTGAGTATCGTAAAGATAATATTGCTTCATTAAATTTTTCGTTTAATCTGAGAAATACACTAATTATGAAATAAAAATAATAAATTTAAAATTTATTTTTAAATTATCGAGATATTATTTTTTCTTACGAGAATCCTTATCAATTATATAATGTACAGTTTCTTTTTAAGGATATTAGCTTTAAAACTATAGAATTAAACACTATTTCGTGGAGAAATAATTATATTATGATCAGAAAGGCAACAAAATTAAACAATAATTATTTATAATATTACGTCATCTTCTATAATAAAGGCAATATAAATGAATATATCCAGCATAGGTCCAGTGGCTAGCTATACGGCTCTAGGTCTCGGTGTCGAATCGTAAGGCATATAAGATAAATACTTGCATATAAGTTAGCAGTTATTACATTTTATGACTCAGTAAGTCAGAAGAAGTAGAAGAAGAAGAGCAAGAAGTTAGTAATCTAATATTTAGTAAAGCAAGTAACCCGTGAGTAAGTATTGGATGAAATTAATCGAAGTTCGGATTACGAGAGCCGAGGCTTAATCTGGAGAGAGTATCAGGGCGCGGAGTTGTTATCTGTTTAATGTCTGGTAAACAACGGGATCAAGGGATAAGGAGCGTCCTTCCATGCTGGCCCTCCGGCGTGGATTACCGGCGCTCTGAGGAAGATTGCTCGCGTCCCACATATTAACCAAGTCTCCGCTTAATATAATTAATATGTGAGCACTGATCAAATAAGGAAGGTAAGCATTAGATACCCAACGGATTACGTACTTCAAACAAAGTACATGGTCTTGTATATTATGCTGATTAATATTAACAATCATTTGACTGAGTGTTTATTTTTTTTTAAAGACATTTTATTACTTAAAGTAAAACAACTTTAAATGTGATAAAAGTGATATCATAAATATCTACAGTTCGATTTTACATTATCGATAACAGAGATAGCATTTTATTTGTTTTATGGAAATTAATCTGACAATCACGTATCTAAGACAGCAGTATCAAACTGTAATAGAGTAACCGAGTCGAAGATTTGTAAAATTAGATATTCAATGTATCGGGAGGGCCGGGCTGTGAGTTCGGGATGGCTCAACAGGCTCAACCGCGTAATCGTCGTCTAACTGTTGTGGAACTCGTAATTGTCCACCGAGCGAGACAGCTGAATGCGCAGCGCGTCTCAATCGGTGTCGACTTAAGACTCCATGCAAATTCAATTTCGTGCCCAAGCAATCCTCCACGTAAGGCCCAACCGAACATATTATTGCTGGATTTATCTTTATTGCAGCTGTAGAACACTTCAACTAACTTCGACTGTCGAACTTGCGCCATTAGTGAAGACACCGAGACACAGGATTGTTTTCGTAGGACTGGAGTTGTAAGCTTATTGCTTTTAGTAATACTTTACTGAATAGTTTAATTTAATCTGATTTTGATTAAACAATATAATACTATGACATGTTTTAAATTATGCCACTGACCTTGCAAGTGGCTTCTGATCGACGTATTGCGACTATGAATTATAAATATTTCAAACACGCGAATAATATGAGCTTCATTGAATGTGATTGAAACATCTACGTTACAATTTTACTAAACAATTTTGACATATTAATATTTATAACGCATCAGCTTTCGCTCCGCTATGCGTGTTCATAAATTGATTCTCATAATAGGGCCTCTGCTATGCATATCAGAGTATTCTCTTATCTTATACGCATAAAGTTTTCCAATAACATCATACATAATTCACTATAAATTGAATTCAAATATGGTGAGGAAAGCGGTGCTTATGAATTTGATTAGATGCGCCGTGAGTACTTTACTGGTTTTTCGAGTTGACTCTATCGAAGAAAATAAAGGTATATTTAACAATATTAAAACTGTGACTCCGTTGATAAATTATGAAGATAAAGTTGGTATTAAAAGTATTACATTGTATACCTAATGTTTTGTTTTAAGAGCAACATGTTTTTTTGGTTTTCATTAAAAACAATTGTGTGTACAGCGTATAAATTAGATTTATTTATTTTTATTTATTAATAATAGATTATTTTCATTTCATATTGTAATGTTATTGTGATTTATAATTAACCTGTGAATAGAAATAATAATACACCAGCGGAATGTATAACATCATACATATTCGCCCATACATAGATATAATACCCACTGATCCGGCTTATTCAATACGAACACTTCACATTTCAGATAATACTTCGAACGCTATTAAAAATACTACGTTTATAAAAAGGCAGGATGTTTACGACATTGTCAACACAGAATTCAATTTGGTATAAAATAGCGCGACAAAACGCAAACGAATGCATCGAGTGCTCGTCTGTTATGACATAATACTCGCAATGCGAACCATAATGCCGGACCCGCACAAAAAGCCATCGAGCCTTTGAAGACTAGACGTCAGAGAGTAATCCACCCGTAAAATGTCCCAAATCACTACAAAAAGTAGCCGACAAAAGTGTTGTTGTATAAACGTAAAATGAAATTTAATAAACATCGAACAATAGGACGGATTGTAGACAGTTTTGGGAAGATTCAGATAGTGAATGGGAGATAAGCTGGCTAAAGGTTTGTGAGCAGCGCGTATGTTTGATGTCGCCTCTCGTCGTCGGAGCGTGAACGTTTTAGAGCAAAATTGCAAACGCTACTCTCTGTTGCATCTGTTAAATGTACACTTCACACAAATAATAGTTTTAATTTCGTAGATGGATGACATTTTGTTATTTAGATAAAAAAAAATATGTCTGCTTCGGGATGTCAGGCTGAGTAATTAAGTACAAAATAATTGTTATTAGATTAGTTTATATTTTATTTCGACGTACTTATGTATTTGTAGATGACTCAAGAGAATTAATGTATTTGTTGAAGATTCATAAAACTTTTTAAGTAAACAAGTTATAAAAAAATACCATGTCTAAAAATAGATTAAAAGTTCGATTAAGATTTATACATTGAGATAATATTGCATTCGAAATATTTAATTTAAGTTAAATCGCGCAATTATCTCTGAAGTGTATTAGAAGATAAGTATCAAACGTTTCTATTTAACTTCTCTCCCGAGCACAAATTCCCGGAGCGCCATATTGAAATGTTTATAATTAAATTACATAAAGACGAAGAAAATTAATTTCACAGTGCGAAGTGGCGAGCGCCTCGCTCCGACAAAGCGGAAGCGCTCAAAGGTGGCGCTGCCGTCGCTTCAATCCAATTTCCCAGATGTTTTTGAAAATTGCCGAGGAGTTGAATAATCACGTTATAACTTAACGATATTAAATTTTATACGTTAAAGTGTTAATATTTCATTTCAAGTTTAATTAAATTAATTCTAAAGTTTGGAATCTTTTGAACGCAAGCGACGCTAGGGTTACTCTGACAAATCTTATGACTTAACTCCAATAAATACATAATTATATTTCATTTTGGAGTAATTAATGATTTCATTATATTTTTTATTCGATTTACAAAATTATTTTCTTTATTTCCATTTCATATATAAAGTTTTACATACAATGAATTTCTTGAATATGTTCAATTTTATATTTCATAATATGTATGCACATCTAGGTACTAAGTATAATCTAATTGACATGGATTTATAAAGAAATATCTTCAGAATTGTCTCGATATGTTTTACCTTGTGCGCTAAATCCTTATAAGGCGGCAACCGGCGACGAAACAAATTGATGTACCCAAATAATTATTAATGCCTCACGAAATTTAATTGGAAAAGTTGAATTTGTATCGCGCTCACGGCGTAGGTGAGCGATTTCCGTCGCGGAGCGGCGCCACTGCGACTGTTTACGAGATAATTAATCTCAAAGTATTTACGGCTTTAATCGGGGCACTCCCGCCCGATGGGGGCAAATAATTTTCGTACGTAATAACGTTCCCACTGACATATACCTTTGCGTGAAACGATCACGCGTGAAACATTCGATTATAACAGGCACTCAAACTGAAGAGAATATTTTTTTAATTTTTTAAACATCAAAACCAATTAGATAGATATATATTAATATAGGTACGTACATGAATAGTTTTTAAAGTTATTTCATTTTATTAACATATCAAGATAGATTCCTTTTTTAGTTTATTGCATCGTAAAATAAATATTAGATAAATAACTCGTTAAATTGACTATTGAATATAATGTATTACAAAACATTTCTTACGATAAGTTGTGTAAGGAATGAAGTTCTACTATTCGATAACAGATGGCGCGACACGTATTAGTTTAGAAGAATGTGTTTATATAGTTCCGACTTCCGTCACGTTATCAGCGCTACTTTTTACATCAATTGTTTTAAAATATTTATATAATAAATATAATCGTGTATGTGGTTTATTTAGTGAATAAATCAATAAAATATGGATTTACTAATAAACAGCGGTGTTTTGGCATGGGATAGCGCATGGGCCGTTTAAGCTAATTAACAATAGATCGAATCCGAACGCAACAACAATGAAACACGAAGAATAAATGTCAATTTCACAAACGACGAGGAGGGTTCGGTTTTAAATCGAATTCCGTTTAATAATAGTACCGCGTTAGAGTTGAATGCACTCTTGATAGTTCGATAGTTTATTGTATTGTGGACATTATAATGATCTCATATTAGAATGCCTTCTTACTAATAAATTATATTAGAATTCGTGTCAAGAATTCGTTTTGAGTGTTTGAATGATTGTTGTTCGATTTATAAACGCAATCGGTAGTTATTAAGGCTGTTGTAGTGATGGAGTTTTACTGTTTATGATGTCAGTGTCGTATCAGTATAGAGAATAATCAAATAAATTATCACCAGCTACAAAATAAAATTTTAAATAAAACATAAGTTTAATTATTTGATCATACGCACATTAAATCTTAAAGTTCATATTCTAAATAACTAGAGTAGGTACTAACTATCACAACAATATTTTAGTTCATTTTTTATTTCATAGCCTCCTTGATTATATTGCAAATATATTCATAATTATGAAATAAGTTTTATTGTACAAATAACTAAAATAAACCAATTAATTTAAGCAAATTAAAAACAAAATAGGTAAGATGGTACAGTAGGCAGAACATGATATTTGAGTTCAAAATATGATGTGGTTCAAATCTGAAGGAGTATCGCTGACATCTGTGTTAAATTCTGTCAAATCTTTATATTTCATCTTATGACGATGAAGGAAAACCTCACCGAGAAACTTGCATCGCATGAAATACTGTTTATTTCATGCGATTTTATTTACTAACTCTAGAGAAACAGTGTGGTGGAATGATTTTGTGAAAGAGATAATTTTGAAAAACAAATTCTCATATTAAGTAGCGGTAATGTGAACCTACTTACATCGGGTATCTATGAGGTTATCTCTCCAATAACTCATGAGTTTTACGTACACACATACGAAGTATTGTGGTAGAGCTCTTAATGACGTTTACATTTTTTATCCTGCGGAGTTGCTTTCGCGGTTTCTTTCTTGGCCTGAGGTATTTATTTTAGAAGTTGCTTTCATAGTGAGTAAGTAATATCAGAACTAGGCCTTGCCTTTGCTAGTGATGACACATATTATAATAATTGAACTTACTGGTATGTTTTCAAAAACAATTAGTTTGTTCCCAATTATCATTTAAAAGTTAATACAACAATCATCGTTAAAACAGTGTTTTTATTCAATATATAACGAGTCAGTTAAATATTTTATTTTTCAAAAGAAAACGTTTCTAATGCATTTGTTTTCGTTACGTAAAATTGTTCACAGATTTGGCGACCATTTTAAAAAAGCTCCTTGCCACAAAATAAACCTTTGCTATTTAGCTTCCAAATAGAATCGGATGAGGCCCCTAACTGTGGCATCTGATTAAGATCTGCTCACTGAATTCGTTCGTTTAAAGTATAAAATGAGGTAAAAACAGGGGAAATCTTAATGAGAAAAAACCATTGCAGGATTATGAGCGGAGATTAGCATCAATGTAATTTATAAATTATTGTAAATGATTAGAAATATTATAGTATGAATAAAATTCGAAGTTTCAGAAATAAATAGAGCTTACTCACTTTATTTTTTTTAAAGTGTTTTTTTGTATACAAACGTAAACTCTCCCATAAACATCCTAAGGTTGGTTGTAAAAAAACCTTATTTATATTGATATTGTCCGACACAGACATATTTAAAGTTACGAACAGAGTAAAATCATATAACACGATAAAGCAACATTAAACTTAACGTGGTCAACGAGAATAATTACCAGGGTCGGAAGGGGTGGCGTGCGCCTGTATGAGGAACTGCCCCGCTGACCACCCCCGTTGCCCGGCAACCGCCTAATCATCATAAACAGATAACCCGCCATCTTATATGTTGGATTGACTAGGCGAGTGACTTATTTAGAAATAGTATATTATAACTATTACGATTATGAAACTTATTAATGTTGTATTGTATTTATATAATGATATTGATTTTGTAAAGGAATTTTTAGTTTTTCTCTATCTACAAAGATTAAAAACTTGATGGCAACGACAAAAAAGAAAGATGTGTTTGTCATAGATAAGACAAAAATATATTGCATTATGTTTATTTTCATAAATTAACACATAGTACCGGTCGATTTATCTTTCATGTGATAAACAAACTGAGAAAAGACGAATCGTTTGAATAAAATAATTGAAAATGCATTAAGCATTGCCTAAGCACTTATAAATAACAAGGATAAAGCCAGCGACATTTCGGATGTAAGGTAATCCTTTCACTTGAGCGTTTAACCCTCCGTTTAAAGTGTAAGCCGAGTGAATTTTTAATAAATTTCAAAGAGATGTCAATCGTGTGTTTTATTTTGCATAGGGCTTAGCGGCAAGGGTGCGCGAGTACACTTCGCTGTACCTACGTCATCTGTTAGCGCCGGGACACCCTCGCAATGCATCTACTGCACTTATTTTTGACAGCATATCAAATGATACTTTAATTGTGTACACACAGTCTAATAACTGATAGGGTTATAATTTTAAACCAAGATTTGTTATAATGAATTAACGGTTGAAGAGGTTATATGACAAAAATTAAATTAGTTTAGTGATTTTTTTAATTTTCTTACCGATTTCATTGATAAAACCTTAGTTCAATACCATGTCAGAACCGCTAAATGTTAATTATGAAAACAAAGATGCATACACTGCATATAGATAGCCTATGTGCCTCAATGGTTAAGACAAATCTTAACCGACGATAGCGAGTTCAAACCCGGGCAAGCACCACTAAATTCTCATGTGCTCAATTTGTTTCTATGGGAGGCGTGAAAGAAAACATCGTACGGGAACCTGCAGGTGTCGGATCAAAATAACCCAACTAATAAAGAATAAAGCAGCCCCCAGCAGTGGGACACTGACAGACACAAATTATAAATATTAGATGATGGGCGAGAATATTAATTAGAACTTAACTAAACATTTAACCTTTAGAAACAATGGTACCTAACGATACCTATGCAGTCGAGATTTACGTAACTACTATTTAACGCAAACAAACCCGATTCAAATTATATAGAAAGCATCGCAATCAGACCATATCATTTACGACGGGCCGCTATTTAAAGGGCAGTCAGTTCTAACTTTAAAAAGGGTAATAGATGCATGTCTTGTAGGCTATTGTCTCAGGGTAAATGCTTCCGTGAGACCAGCGAGTCCCGATCGAGCGACCTGACAATTTCAATTTGTATGCCGGCCACCGCGGCCCACCCCGCTAGTTCTCACGCCACTACTACGTCTTACCTAATTATTATTTACCTTTTAACCGACTAACACATGTTTACCTGTTAAATATTACACGTCGTGACTTTATTGTGAAGTTGATTGGGTTTTTTTTATATGTGTTCATTAAGGCCGACAACATTTGCATAACATTTCCTATTGCTATAAACGAAAACATTTAAAGGAATTTTAATTTGAAAACTGTCGTGTATGGTTTTAACATGATTTATGTAACATAATGTGCAATTAAAAATATTTTTAATTGGCATATTTAAACTAGATGTTGTTAACATTTTATTATAAATGGATAAAGTAAATTCACTTTCCTCGTTCATTAATTTTATTCCTAATAATATTTTATGAGTTTATTGAATGAGTTTTGCAAATATATAACCGCTGTTTAAGATGAATGAACGGGGTTCCTATGAACCGAGGATGGAGTCCGGAGCGAGCACGCTTCACCACCTACCTATTCAGGATGTAGCGATTATGGCGAGAGTCTAATGATCGCATCCCGCTTTGGTTCTACATTCGCATACAAGTTTTTATCATTTTTCTTGTCGCTCTTACCTCACCGAGTACGGGCACATAACGGAGACGACAGGAAACTTATACATCTTATGATTCATAGTAGGCATAGATTAAAATTATTCATGTCACATGAACTCGACGAGGACGACGAACATAACATAATGCAATGCAATTTTATAATTCTCGCTAGCAACGCGCGTCTACTGGATTGTATTGCATTCCAGTTAACCATTTTGTACTTGATTACGTGTGCTTAAATGGCTTTATTTAATTAAAACTGATTTTCTTTTATATTTATTTTAGTTTAACGATAAGAATCATTTTATTGTTAAAGATAATGAACGTGGACTAACATGTATAAATAAAATTATAATATTGAAACATTTATCATTGAAAAACTTTGTTATGTTAAGAAGTTTAACTCCCTGTGGGAAATGTCTATGGAGGTTGGTATTTTGCAATTATTTTTAACTAAATTCCCAATGAGAGATTTGAATTTAATACATGATCATGATCTTGTTACGATGGAAGAAAATGAAAAAAAAAGAGAATAGATAATAATGTGTTAGAAAAATACTATACATATTACCAATTTATTTTTTATATTACTACAAAGCTGTAGAATCTGTTTGTCTGTTTGTTCGCTAACCTCAGGAACTACCAGACAGATTTGAAATAAATGTTTACCCACAGGGTCCAATCACTAATGAATATTGCGAGCGGAATCGCGCGGAAAAGATTATAGTAGAAAATTATAAATGGAAAATATGTATAGCGTATTCGCGACAAATATTTAGATTTTTATATGAAAAATTTAAAGACAAGCAACCATTCATGGAATAAGTAATATCGAAAATCAAATTGGCGTTGCTATTAAAATACCGTACTTATGCAAAAACGTTCACGATACATTAATGTATGTATTGCGAGAATCACATTAGTGACATTAAAATCCTCTCTGCATTCGTTAGTGGCGACTCTGTATGGCAAAATATGTGAACCGACTTGATTTTGCTATTCGCTCCGTATGATTTTCAGAAATGGCTGTGGCACATAGGCACTAAGGATACAATATTTTTATGCTGTTCGTTTTTCCTTAGCGGCTGTTTTTACTGTCATTACCTTATCTAAAGTAGGAAAATCGATCGGGATGCTACATTCTAATGCCAGCTTGCAAGCCCGCGCGTGCGCCGCTACTCACGGGGATTAGGGCTGTCATACTAACTTTATAGTGATAGATGCTAGACCAATGACAGCCAATAAAATTTCTGTTTTGTATGCCACATAAAACTGTTTGATCGTGCCTAGCTTAGGTACGGCTGTTAGGGCTTCTGCTTTAAAAAGGATAATGAAATTGAATGTTTTTCTTAACAATATGTGTACATATCAGTGTATATTTATTTATCTTTTTAATTAAAAAAAAATATTAAGACTACATAAAGGCTTACACAAATATTTAAAAGGTAGCAATCGCAAATTGAAACATTAATTCAAATTATTTTTAAATTAAGTTATTACACACCATGCGGAGAATCTTTCTCCGGCTCTCCTTGGAATTGAGGTGTTTATAGACGAACCGCTGGTAGGTTTTTGTCAATCAATAAGCAAGACGTATATAACACTTCTATATTCAATGAAGATTTTAAAGTTTGATTTTAAATATTTATACTGTAAAGTGAGAGCCCTAGTTTTTTGTCGTCATATGGGTATGGCGCTCCTACTTATCTTTATGTTTCAATAAAAACTTGTTCAGTACTAAATGTAATGATTTTGATTTTTTTTATTAATTATTAATTTATTGCATTTTATTAAAAATATGTTTGATTTTATTAATTATACATCACCGAAAATATATTTCCGGCAAAACGCCTTATCAAAATAATTAACGTTTTAAATTATTTTAACATAAACAATCACTATTACATATTAAGGAAATAATTTAGCGTAGAAGTTAGCCGGTCGATTACACGAGGACGTCGTAAAAAGGCACATAGTCTAAGTGTTCGGCGCGCTAATTTGAGAGAGTCAGTCGGAGTGTCGGTGTACGATGGCATCTTCACGGCTTACAATAGTAAACAAATGTGTCGCGCGGACGCAATTACACTGGCAGGTGCGCGGGCGCGGCGAGCGTCACGCCGAGTACCGGGCGCCGGCGAATCGCGCGCACATCACGCTCTGCTACCTCCGGACTTATGCTAATGGCCCCTGCGCCGCGTAAATTGGAGTGAGCTTGCTGCAAAACAAAATGCGTCCGCCTCTTTATCTTATTAATTCAGTATTGGTCGCGAGCTATGCCTCTACATACCTCGGCTTAATCTCTCAAAATAGCTTCTAAGTAAGCGTCTTATAGCATATTTTCATTCGACAAAGCCTCTAGGAGAGCCGGTCGTCCAGCGGACACAGATTGGCGAACCGGGAGAAATTCGAATACAAAAACTAGCGCGGGAACGAACGTGAAACCGATTAAAAGGCCACATCACGATTTTGTATGCACTTTGCACTCTCTCGATCTCATGAAGGTAGGAACGGACTATTCTACCGGGATTCTTTTTTATTTTTTCCATTCTCGTAGATTATTCAAAGGTGCCTTATAATTAAGGTGCTCTCACATTGTTTTTCGTTTTGTTTCCTTCCGTCGTTAAGGAGTATTGTTTCTGGCGATAGAGCTAGTTTGCTTTGTAAATTGGATTGATATTATTTAAGTGAAGAATAAACCCAGTTATAAACACTACACGAACTAAATAGCGTAACAAATGTATACACTTTTTATAAATATACGGTATCCATGCCGTAGTAGAACGATGATTGAATATTCATCCGTGGATCAACAATAATAGATCCCATCAGCGGTTGGTATGTGGTATCACCGGGCCTCCCAGTCCGTGTGGCATCACATTTCATATAATAAGACTTCAATACATCGCACCGTGAAATGTGTCGATACAAAAACTTAACTAACTATAACGTGTGAATCGTATTAAAAAGATGTTTAGTCATTCGACTTCATAAACGGGTGGCATTCGGTTTGTCGTGATTAAATTTCAACCATTAGGACACCGTTACGTCGATCGATTGATATAAGCGGATAATGTGCACCTACAATAATCCGACAAATAGAATTTCGGTTGCAAAATAGCTTTCCGTTATCTGATAATTTAGTTATGGAAACATCATTCGGTCCCGCGATTGTTGTTTGTTGTGGTATCGCGTTTCGACTGATTGATACGATGTAATGGCAGATAGCGTATCGCTTAGATGCGATTTATATTTAATAGTTTAGATTCTATATATTAATTTAATATTGGGTTTGGAGAAGATAAAACTAAGAGATAATTAAAATTTAGAGATATATTGGTTTATAAATTAAGTAATATATTCACAGTATTGATTGACTTTTACAATTACATACATGTATAAAAATAAATTAGTAACTTCTATAAGAGCTATATACTATTTGCTAGTAACTTACATGACGTCATCAGAAGGCTCTTAAGGTAGTGTTTAATGTGTGTAAAACTCAGGTAATTCGTATTGTACCAGCACGTAGTCCCGTTAAAGTAAGTAATTTTGTTCAATTGTCTCGCAAAGCGAAGCCCGCCAATAAACAATCGCTCATATTGAATGAAAGGAAATGTCTGTCTGGAAATTAGCTTCGTAACAAGAGAAAACCTTTAAAGCCGGCCGTTTATTATATTTTAACTGTTTAAATTGTAAAAAGCGTCGGACACTAGCCGGGCTAATGTATTTAGCGTGTCGCTTGATGAAGTAGCTACACATTTTTAATTTTGTGACAAAAAAATACAAATTAAGGCATGAGTAATTTTATTTTTTTGTTTTCTAAATTTGATTTTGGAATAATACAGTTGATACGCTTATATAATAATTTGTAAGAAACATTTATGCGGGTAACAAATTATTGATCTTCATTGAATCCCCGTAAGAAATAAAAGTCGACGGATAATCCTAATTCAAAACGCATTTCACATACAAATACCTTATTTCAAGTAAAGTACGAACATTATGCTGGCTGGTTCGCATTTAAATTATTCCAGCGGATCGTTTATAGGCCATAACCGAATTTGGGAATTAGCTATAAAACAACATTTGATAGGGGCAGGCGCGGGCGGTGCAATTTGAATGTTTCGCCCGTTTCAAGCTCATTGAATTGCGAGGCGCGTGCACCGCCGCCTCCTGCTTGCCACCTTGCCACCGCGCCACCACCGACACCGAGTTTTATGATATTGCACTCTCCAAAGTCCACTTAGATATCGCTTATAACCTCAGAATGCTACCGTAGTCATACCTAACGTCAAAGATTTCTTGAAATCGTTTACGTTTACCATTAAACTTTTTAGCGTTAATAAAACAAAATGTTGCCATGCTAAATAAGCTACCCGCATTAAAAGGAAAAAACTTAGTACATGTTTAGCATGTGTAATCGTGAGCTCATTGGTTATCGCTGGATCTTGGTGCTGGCTTCCCATCTATCGAAACGCAAAAACTTTTAACAGGATCTTATCCGTTAAAACATAAATTACTTATTAATAGACTTGTCATTTCCATACACAATCTGTGAGAACAACCGGCGTGATACCATGTTTAATAACATCAACATTCTAAGGACCTTTTATAGAACGTGCCCGGTCGGTACTTCATTATGGAAAAGTTATATGCTAATACATTTTAGTTATAAACTGAATATTAATTTTATGTAATTAGTCGAATAAAATATGTATTCGTTTTAAAAACGTTATTGAAAACAGCGTATTATTGAATATGAATGAAAATTTCTTATTCAATCGTTTTTATAAAACTGACGCTTTTGGTATGCGAGTAACGATTCATAATAAATTAATTCCATTAAATAAATTTATACATTAAATAAGAATGTCTGATATTTTTGATAGATAACATGCTATTAATATAATTCATGAAAGGTATTTCCCATTCCAATTACATAATGCAATACTTTAAATTGGCGCACATTACTCTCGAAGTCTAAATTGATCACCAAAAGTTATGAGGCTGGAAACCATTAGTGTATATGTTAGATAATCAGTTTGGAACACTTGTATCTAGCGAGCGCGGTCAGCCACGAATAATATATAAATATAATTAACCGTCGTGACTAAAGAAAGAGTTCGAAGCAAACGAGCTAGGAATTGTTTAAAGGAAACTATCCTTTGCAACGATTTAAATTCCATTACATTGAAAATAAAAAGCCAATTTGAACTTTATATCGCTGTTGCTTGCGGTTGGGACGTACCGATAATTTCTAAGAAACTATTAAACTAATCTAGATAACTTGCGAGTTAATTTTGTTTCGCCTTTATACTTTTATATCGTGCTAACTGTATACTTAGTTATTTAGTAACTCCCTGGTAATATCCCACTGCTGGACTAAGGCCTCTCCTCTTATGAGGAGATGTTTGGAGCTAATTCCACCACGCTACTCCAATGCGGGTTGGTGGAGTACACATGTGATAGAATTTCAGTGAAATTTTACACATGCAGGTTTCCTCGCGACGTTTTCCTTCACCGTCAAGCACTAACACGAATTATAACCTCAAATTAAGCACATTAAATTCAATGGTGCATGCCCGGGTTTGAACCCACGATTGGTTAAGATTAACTCGTTCTAACAACTGGACCATCTCAACGTTATACATGGTATATAAAATATTACTAATTGTAGCTATTTGGATTTGAGTGACGCATTACACTGTAATGTGTATTTATCAGGATCGCTGTTTGTGTAAAAGATAGATGTAAAGTATATTTATGTAAAGCACTTGGTGGTAGAGCTTTGTACAAGCTCGTCTGGGTAGGTACCACCCACTCATCAGATATTCTACCGCAAAACAGCAGTACTTGTTATTGCTGTGTTCCGGTTTGAAGGGTGAGTGAGCCAGTGTAATTACAGGCACAAGGGACATAACATCTTAGTTCCCAAGGTTGGTGGCGCATTGGCGATGTAAGAGATGGTTAACAGCTTTTACAACGCCAATGTCTATGGGCGTTGGTGACCACTTACCATCAGGTGGCCCATATGCTCGTCCGCCTTCCTATGCAATAAAAAAAAATAAAAAAAATAAAAAATAAAAAAGCAGTGTTTGAATGTTTTTTTCTATGAATATAAAAAGAAAATCTGGTATTTTTAAATGTATAATTTTATAAATAATATCGATAAATACATATATAGTAGATTATATCGAATTTAAGAACCGTGTAAATAAATATGTTTATTTAAATAGGAATCAAAATGTTATTATATATATATGGACATATTTGGTAATCGCAAAATATTACTAACACTTTCAAAGTTAAATCTCGGGTCTCCGGTCGATTCTTTGAAATTTTTAGATAAAGTGAAGTTAGCTATGGTAGCACATTAGAGCATGGGGCTAGAATTGAACTTACCAACCTTAATAAACAGTATTGCTTGTATCGTTAAACAATTGTGGCTTAATTTACAAAGAAATCTAGTAACTGGAGACAATTGCTCGTAAATATTTTTTATCTTTTATTATTAGTATGTTTTTTGTATTCAACGTAATACATAAATAATTAAAATAGGCGAGTGGTCACATGACTTACAAAGTCAAAAGTCCTCTGGCCATAAAAGTTACTCAACGCTGTAATATTATCCAATGTTTATATTATTCAACCTTTCTTAGTTTAACTTGAGTTGTATTGAGTGTGAGTTGAATTTGACTGTTGTTATGTTATTTATCGTTTGTAGATCGATTAAAATATTGTCTAAGCAAGGCGATGGAACAATGCTAATAAATACAGCCTGTAGGCGATGTGTTCGACGTTTCGACGGACAGCGTCCGACCGTCACATGTCCATCAGTTCTGCTCATTGCGTACATTGCACAATTGTGCATTCCCTCCAATTTCAGCCTAAGCACCGAGAACAATCATTGTTATTATGGCTTCAGGCGTCAAATCGTCTAAGAATTTAAAATATATACTAATTTTATACTAGTATATTGGAAATTTCCAAGCAATAGAGAACGAAATTGAAATTATAAAGCGATTATTTTTGTTTACTTCTAAGATAGTATCTTCATTTTAACAACATTCAATGCAATGTCTTAACATGTCTTTTCCATATATTTGATATTAATAGAGTTTTAGACCGATTGGCCGTTCAGATACCAACCTCCACTTTTAATTATAAGAAAGCCGGAGGAGAACCGGAGAGTGACTTTGTTTGAGCAGTTCTTTATAATAAACTGGTTATTGTTTAACATTTAAAACATTTCAAAATAATATATTATTGAAAAAAAATAACTTACAGCTTTAGATACATACGTATCTTTATCAGTATTGACTTTGATAATCATTGTAGGTTAAATGTTATTTATAAAAAACACTTATTGATTACGAAAATACTAAACAAAGATAAATATTTCGAAATATAATAAATACCAATGTATATAAAAAGCGAGTAAAATTAATTCACTTGGTTAAATCGAAGAGAAACATTCAATCATCACAATGTTGAAAATTACTAGTACCTTAGTCGTAATATTTATGGCGGCTTTGTGTTGTGAAGGATCGGTTATAAGATTCCCAAGTGCTCAAATTATTTTACAAGAACAACGTTTTCTGACTTCAGGACAAAATGAACCACCAGCGTGGCAGACTCATGTTATCGACTTCATAAACTTGGTAGATATAGATTCAGTGTTGAGCACTGTTGTCAGATTTATAGACGACCCAGAAGTGATGAGGTTCATTGGGTTCCTTTTAAGCCCAAAGTTTAAGGATATGGTCTGGGAATTAGAAAGCTTGAAGGAATTTGAAGAGGTGAGAAAATATCGTTATAATTGTTTTTTTTTATGTATAAGTTTAAATATATATATATATTAATTTATGTATTGTCCTGTATACATTCCTAACTAATTGATCCGATTGGGGTGAAAATTTGGTGAGTTTTTTAAATTTAAATAACTGTCTGTCTGTCCTTCGATATAAACTATTATACCCTTATTCAATCCGTGAGAACCCGGTACGGGTAGATAGTAATAAATTTATTTATAATGCAATAAATATTTTAATATTACAGGATATAAAAAGTTATATTTCTTTATTTGTAACTTTATATTGATAGCTAACGACAAAATCCAAACTATGTTATTAATCAATATCATAAGAACTATTTAAATAACAAGCAGAGTGATAAAAAGGAAGGGAAATTTCTACCGAAAAATATTTTTGTTTTAATTATATTTTAAGTCAATGTTTTACTTTACAGGCTTACATATTTTTGGCAACTAAGGGTTATGATATAAAAGAAGTAATTGATTACGTAAATAAAATTTTCAATTTACCTGAGTTCGACAAGCCCCACAGGGTTTTGAGGCAGGCGGGTAATGGTGCGGGAGTTTCTGGATTCATTGCGGCCATTGTTGGAAAATTACCGCTGGAAGAAATGAAAAATCTATTGAAAACTAAAGTGGAAAATTACCCAGAAGTAGCGGAATTCGTTGCAGTGATAAAATCTCCTGAATTTGTGGATATCATGCAAAGAATGCTCAACAATCAGAAATTTGGTGAATTTAAATCTACATTTGAAAATTACGGCGTCGATTTCAATTTCATTTGTGTAATAATAAATGAAATTAATGGCGATGGATACGAAAATGATATTTGTGGAAATAAACATGAAATATATCTGTGATTATGATATTTCTAAAAATACTATTTCTTGACTATTCTTGATTATGAATCATTTACGTGAGATATGTAAATCCAAAATTATAATACCGCTATCACTTTATTTGTAGTTTCATTTAAAAAAATATATAATTAATTTATTATAATTAGTTATTAAAAGTGTCATTTTTAACTTTACGAAATTTTCCAACTAATAGCATTGGTATCGAAATTTAAGCATAGCGAGTTTGGAAATTAGCTGCCTATGTCGTTGGTAGTTAGCCGAACTCATTACAGAAGTCGTTTATACAACACGAGTCCGCACTCAGCCGCGTCCGGGCCCATGCACCCCGGAATAACCGATCATTTGGAATACTTGCTAATTTTGAGGGTCCCGTAGACAGTACGGAAATAGAACAGGTAAAAAATATAAATTAATGTCATTTTTATAAAACTTTGTAACGTTTAAGCTTTTGTTAAATTGTCACTGATGACAATAAATGTATTTGAAAATTTTGTTAATTCGTAAGTTATCTTATTTATATATATCGTTTTTTTTTTAACAATGCGTTTTTTGTAGTGTAATTGTTCTAATTTTAATATTATTTACTAGCTCATTTCATCCTTTTTATTTTTTTTTGTTAACAATAATTATCAGATTTAACTTGCGCACAGCTAACTGTACTGACAATAACCTTCATAAGGTGCCAACAATATTTTCTTTTTTAATTTTCTTTATCTTTTTTTATTATATTGGGAGGCAGACTGACAAGTGTGACCCGATTAGAAAGTAGTCACCACCATAGACATTGGTATTTAAAGAAATATTTACCATCACTTATGTATATCGACAATATACTAACATCTTTGATGTTATGTTGAGTGGTTCGTACCTCTACTCAGACTTGCACAAAACCTTACTATATATTGATACTAATATGTATCAACAATATAATATTATACTAAACAAATTATTGTTTGATCCTATGGGGTAGCTCTATTCTGCTTTATCATATAATTACTCCCATTAATTTGAATTTGAAATCTACTCTAAAGGACAGGATTATGGTCCTTTAAGGTTATCAGTCAAGGGAAAATATAAATAAATAATAATAAATATAATAAATATATTAGTCACGCGTTCCACGCGGAAAGTAAAATAATATATTGTGCGTTTTTTTTATTTTATTAATTTTGTGATTTCAATAGTACGATTTCGAAAGGGTTTTACATTAGGGCGGTTACATGAACTAAATTCTACTTTTTCAAAACCTTTCATTTTGTAAATATATCTTAATTGTTAAACGAAGGTATTTTGAATTCTAAATATCTTTTAACTGAAAGACAAACAAGACGCATAAATAATGTTTTAATTATTTCATAAACTATACAATACTAGTTTTGTTCTACAAATAATTATATTATTATTTTTCGTAAAATTAATTACATCTGCAGTTTGTACTCTCGCAGTCATTCAAGCATGCTTTCATAATTTTTATTCGAAGAAATATTATTAAAAACTTTTTTATAAAGATGGCTGGTATCAGAGAACCCTAACATTAACCAACTCCAAACAAATTAATTTTCCAAACACGCAATAGCAACACTATTAACTACATAAATGAGTTGTGTTTCCTGATAGCCCTCACTTATTATCGTACCGGTTTCTGTGGTTTTAACTTTTTAACTCAGTTTTTGTTCACTCAATTTCTCGTTAAGATAGCTATCAACTTATAATATAAGTTACTACTTGCGGTGCCAACTTTATTAAAATTGGATTAGTTAGTTATATATTTTATTATCTATTTCATAGCTGTTGCATGTATTGATATAATCATGATACCATGAAAAATACTTTGTCATACATATAAATAATCAAATATGACCTAGTGGATGTAATATGATGATCTTAGTCGAAGAACATTGGTTAAAATCCAGTTTCAAAATATTACCTTTGCTTTGAAAATTACGTAACAATTTAGTGTTTTATTTAATTATAACATAAATATATACCAATCACGCAGAGCAGTTGGTGGAATAAGGTCCGAGCTTTCTTCTATTAAGAAGGACACCTTTGCCCAGCTCTGAGGTTTTAAGGGCTGTTATTATTAACAGCAAATGAAGTATTTAAGAGAGAATAATTTATATACAAGATGCGCAGACGCTATTATGCTATTCATTTAATTTAGTTTCAAAGTAAAAATAGTTATAATTGTCGTTAATTGATGGTTTTAATTTAAAAACACTATGATAGTTAATATTTCGATATATTTTATTTGCAAATAACATTAGTGAGTTTTAAAGATAATTCAAGCGAATAAATCGTCTATTTACGGAAGTATGAAGATAATTTTTGTCTACCCTGCTGAGCTAAGTGAAGGCAACACGCAGGAAGTGGGCTCGTCTGCCGCTCTGCATCGCTTCCTCTATCGCTGCTTCCGTTTCCGATCATGGATACATGACGTACGACCCGCCCCTTTCGATACGATGTTTTTCTGAGTACCGGGCTTTGATCTTGCAATTTATTTGCTTGTCAATTTCAGGAAAAGGACACGCGGCGCTGGGCGCCTCCTATCGCGTCGATAAATCTTATCAATATTGCGACTGTAAATAATATTAACATGATTCAGCAATATTATATCTTGTTAAATGGTGTGACTAAATCTTGATAAGAAGTACAATTTTCTGGATTCTATATTCTTATGATGTGATTATTTATAACTTAATGTTGCATTAGGTTCGAGTTTAAAGTTTTAGCGAATAGTACATGAATAATACGTAAGACAGTTTGATTTATATGACAACCTAGTTATTTCTGAGTTTTTGAAGTATTGTATTAGTGATGTTGTTTGAAAAGTTTTCGTCGGTAAATATGTTTTGTGAAGACACGTAACATAACTTAACAAGCAGTGTAGACATCTTTAGTAATCCGTAATGGCTTAATTGTAGAAAAATGTTCAAATGTCTTCTTCTGTATTACTTGTTATCATATCTTCCTTCCTTTTCCTCATCTTCAAATAGACCAAAAATACGCATCTGTAGAGAGTATAATTAGAAAACAAATGATTAAAAGTGTAATTCTGGATTAAAATTTATATTTAAATCAATTTATAAAATTTTCGCCTACATCAAAGTCATTAAGTTCAGTAACATTTTCAATAAACTACAGCAGTAAGTCGAGGCGTGAAAACTGGTGACATATTAGATAATGTAGCGGAAAGGACAGAGGAGATTATTAATTTGATGCATCGGCCAGATAGCCGCTAAGACGGGCCGCGATCGTATGGGGTGTGATCGAACATGTGGACAATCTTTCACGCTCATCTGTACGCTCACCCTTTTATTGATCTACGTTGAACCGTTGTAGTAATATGGATCATGATTCACTGTTAATAAAAAAATTATATACAAAATATGAAATTGTTAAAAATATAAGAACAGAGGTGGCCCAGTACCAGTGTACCTTAACAGAAAATTGCGGGTTCCATCTTGGGTGACATCTATGAAATTTTATATTCTTAATTTGTTTCTAATTCATCTCGTCCTTGTGATTATCATTATACGTTATGTAAAAATGCAAATTACGGATTTCAAATACGCTAACCCGTATTGAATTAACGTTTTAGAATAAGGTTCTAACCTTCGCCTGAGAAGGAACAGCACCTCTTCTTCTCCTTCCGAGCAAAGAAACTCACGTGGAAGTTTAGTTTTAAAAATATATTTTTTTCACAAGCTGTTCAAATTAAAAAAAAAGTTACTTGTAGAAGTTAGTGTAATGAGATGTTTTCTTGGTGTAATTAAAGTCGGTTCCATATTTAAAATAATTTATACTCGCATAATTTTGTTAAGTTTATCTTTTAATTTGTTTCAAATGTCTTCATTATAACTGATAAGTTAATAGCATATACCGGCATATAAATTAAGATACACTTCGATAAAAATAGTCAACTTTTTTATTACAATTTTATCTTTAATAACTTGATGATAACATATGAATTAAATGTCAATTTTGTTTCATAAGATAATATGCAATATATAATATGGGTATGTCCATCCTAACATTTCATCTCGTTGATTAGAGTCCAGGGCGTGGGGTGCGGGGAAGAGAGCGTGAAATTGTCTGCTCACTTCTGTAAATATAATTTCGGCGACAAAAGGACTATAAATGATACGCTAAGGGTCCTGCTGCAAGTGCGTGTCACATTTCTTGTTATACGAATTTTTAAATTAAGTCCACGTTTGTTTTATCTGTGTCGATAAGTTTGATCAAATTCGAATTATTTTATATTTATTATAATTATGATATGCATATGTCGAATATAGCCGTGGATGCAATATCATTATTTAATGATTGTAACGTTATATATAATGTTTAAAATAGTAAAAATAAATTGAAGAAATCCATAGTTAAAAACATAATACTACTAATGGTAGGTAATACAGATATGGAAATTGAAAATTTGAAGAAATAATACATGAATTTGTATTTATTCCAAACAAAAAAAATCGTTTGGTTAACAGAAGAGAAAAATGTATGGAACAGGTTTTTCTTTGCCTACTTATATATAGGTCTGTACATAATTGTTAATTATTATAATTAAAATTAGTTATTTTTTAAATTAATTTTCTCGGATCTTTACTCAAGCTCACAATGCAGTGATTAATTATTCGTCCTTCGTTTCAACCTTGTCCTCCAACTTCACTACTTTATGGCCTTTATTGTATTAATGCACCAGATTGTGACTAATGGAATCACAGAACAAATAAATTCAAATGTAAATAGTATAACAGCGAAATGCTAATAATAAATTTCTCCATTTTAATAACTGTAACTGTGCAAGGGGAGCTTCTGGCCTGTTAAGTCAATATAACACTTCCATTACTCCAAATTAAATTCCTCGGGGAGAGAAATGAAGTTTTTATTCTGCGCAGACAAAGGCCCGGAAGAAAATGCCCAAGCGATACTAACTTTACAAAATTTTAGTTGTAGAACATTTTTCATGAAATCTTTTAGGTATATACTTAATTTATTATAAGCGTGTAAATAACAGTAAAGTTTAATACATTAGATTAATTTGGTTTCTGTTTTCATTAAAATTAATTTGTCTAAATCTAAAGCGATGATGATTTTTTTTAATAACAAATCTCTGTTAACAAAAGAGAGTTAAAAAATCCGCTAAGCCTGAATAGCTGGCAAGTGTGCACACGGGTGCGATGGGTATTAATATTTTAGGGAATTAATCATTATAATCCTTGCGACAAACAAGTCGCCCCCGGGAGTGCGAAGAATATAATGAAGTTGTCATTTTTTAGCTTGCACGGGGGAGGCTGGAGGAAATCCAAATTGAATCATGCGGCGAGGGAATTGTGCTATTATGTTATTAAACAGAGGAGGGCAGGACCCCGTTCAAGTTATTTTTTATCCGGAGGGCGTCGTGGAGACAGTTAACAGTTTTCACAATAGAATTATGATATAATTTGACACAACAAAGGCGTTTCGGCACGAAGTCCATGACGGTTAAGTTAATTTACTGAATGACTCGCAGTTAAAATATGTGTTAATAAATAGATTTTTTGTATAGTTAGTTGTCGCACTTTCGTTATGACTTTATGTTTAAAACCGTTTTTAGGATTCATATAAAAATTAGGTTTATCCGGATTGCCACAGACACTACACAGATACTATGTAGTTTTATTATGTCATAGAAGTCGGAAAAAAATAGTCAGATGCATTAGTATACACGCAAATTGTTATAAATATAATGAGAATAATTAATATATATCTTTTTTTTTATTGAACGAAGAACTGATAACAAATGATGAATTTAAAGTTAATCATCCTTATTCGGGTTCACAAATTACAAATTTGAATAAATATATCAACTTGCACCCACGTGGGATTCGAATTCGCACCCTTTGGGTGTCGCGTAAGCTTCTCTGCAAATTAAATTATCTGACCTACCGTGACAAAACGGTGCATTTGATGCTTAAATTATAGTGAATATATTATCGAACTAAGAGAAGCACGTGATATTGGCAAAATCTGTTTCTGCGATGAGAGAGATGTATTGCCTTTCATTTGTTTAATCTGTTGCTATAATTGATCTCGTGCTTGGTGAAGAAGAACAACATCGCGACGATATTTCGAAGTGGCGGATGATAATCTGTCATTGCATTGCGGCGTGGTGGAATAAACTCTAAACCTAATCAAAGGTGACACACATATTGAGCAATTAAGTGATTGCAGTTTGACAGATTGACTTGGTGGTAGAGCTTTGTGCAAGCTCGTCTGGGTAGGTACCACCCACTCATCAGATATTCTGCCGCAAAACAGCAGTACTTTGTGTTGCTGTGTTCCGGTTTGAAGGGTGAGTGAGCCAGTGTAATTACAGGCACAAGGGACATAACATCTTAGTTCCCAAGGTTGGTGGCGCATTGGCGATGTAAGCAATGGTTAACATATCTTACAATGCCATTGTCTGTGGGCGTTGGTGACCACTTACCATCAGGTGGCCCATAAGCTCGTCCGCCTTCCTATGCAATAAAAAAAAATTATAATTACAATGACGCAGTTAGTGAATTTATATTAGATTTTTACAATACAATTGCATAACAATAATAATATACTCTATTGCGCAGATAAAACTACAGACAGTATAGTGAAATAGAGCCTATCGTTAAGTGAGCTATCTGTTCTAGACAACCTTTAGATGTTCACCATGTTTAACATGAGATTGTACAAAGCGCTATTGGGGTCTGAAAAGGTCCAATAACTTTACATAATAGGTATAAACATATGTATGTAAATACTAGCTGTGACCCACGGTAAGCCCACGTTAAATCTATATTATATAATGCTTTGCTAGTGGAAACAATTATCTAACTGATTTCGATTAAATTACAGCAAAACGATACCTTGCAATACTAATGATAACATTTGTAATCATTCCGTTTTGAAAAAAACCTCGATCAAATCGAAAGACAAAAATTAAAATAATGATTTTGGTAACTTACCAATAGCCTATATTAACTTAATCAACGGATTAAATATTTAATTATATACATAGATAAATATATATCAACAAATTAAATATGTAAAATATTATGTTCATAATTGATACATTTTCGGCTCTGCTGACGATCGAATCGGGATTTTGTTAATGTTTTCAATTTTCTTATTTAATTCACTCATATCCATTATCCCATTCTATATCACACTCAAAAGAGCTAAGAGTGAAATGAAAGCTTTTATCCATATGTCAGGGAGAGTACTTACAGCGGCTTATTGTCACCCCCGCTAGAGAATTTGATAAAGCGTGTGCGAATATTAACAAAAGGAATATCTTGTTAAATTGATATTGCTCATATGTTCATGGAAATTGCAACTCTAATTACACGTTTTCGAGTCGCTTACGAAATATAATTGATTGCATTAAAATTCGAAGTTACGTCTTTGTGATGAAATAGGCGTGAAATTGTCTCCGTTGGAAAATGTATAATTCAAAGGGGAAGATTAAAATATTATCCATGTTAAGTAAATATTCAAATGAATATTTTCCGTGTTAGACAACAATGAGCTCTGGGGGAGGCGCGTAATTTGATAGATACCTATCTACAAAATGATTGTTCGTTAAGGGACGACTCTGTTATCATAAATTATAAGCGCGATTCAGGATTGGAAGAAGTTAAACGGTTCTTAGTTTAATCGATTAAATCCAATTTTATAATTACAGCGCTTAACTGTATCGAATTGTAAGTTATCGATGAATTAAAAGTATTATGGATAAATATTACTATGAAATATGTAGTATTTGCTGAATTTACTTGACCACTTCTGGGCAAATAACTTCTAAGAAGGTTTAGTTTAGTTAACAAAGCTGATCAAATGTGGGTCGATTGATGCACATGTGGCAAAATTTCACACATCACATGCTGATCTCTTCGCTTTGTATTTCTTAATGAGCATGACATTAATTATTATAAGCCCAAATTAAGCACATGAAAATAGTGTTTGCATGGATTTGAACACGCGATATTCCATTAAGATCTGCGTATAATATCAACTGGGCCGACCCGGCTCTTAAAATTAATATTGTTAATATATTTTTTTTATTGTCTTATGACCTTAAATACCTGGCTAGAATTACACATTAATAACTTAAAAATATAATATTTTTATTTATATTATTATTAACGAAAAATGGACGGTATTTATCGAGTGTTCTATTAAATAATTACTTAGTAAACGTGAAACTCACATATAATGTCTTAAATAAAAGAATATTAATGAAAATATATTTTTTAAAACTATTACATACATATGTAAATCCAAAGTTATGTCATAAAAAATAATATCAATGTCGTCATATTAAACCCATAATTTCCTATCACTTAGAGTGTTCAAGTCATTATTCGTAGAGCAATATAATTGATGTAGCGTGTGTTCGCGAGTGCATTCGGTGACAATGTGTCATGTAAATTATACACTTGCGCCCCGAAGCGAAGCTGCGTTCCGCCGGGACTCTATTGTTATAATAAAACGCCATCCCGGAGAATTATTGTACACCGTAACGAGAAATTGGTTCTTAGTTGTACTTGTGGATGCATATAATTCAATGGATTATATAACTATATTGATGAAGAAGTATCATCATAGATGAGATAAGTATCATTTTTTAGTTTTACCAAAATGGATACAAATTAAACTTTAAATAAGTACATTTGAGAGTTAAATGAGCGTTTCGTAAACAGCCTTTATATATCTCACTGCTGAGCATAGGTCTTCTGGGTCTTTGGTTCTTCTGGTTCTTCTAGATCTACGTCTTTTGAGAAGAACGTTTGGAGCTTATTTGACTACGCTTCTCCGAACTCTCGGTGAATACATATTTTTGTGTATCTGATTGTCATCCAATACATGCACGATATTTTCCTTCACCGCGGAGTACAAAGTGAATAATAAATACAAATTTAGCAAATGAAAATTCAGTTATACTTGGGTTTGAACTCCGATTACGATTAAGGTGCACTTGTTTTAACCACTGGGCCATATCAGCTCTAAAAGAGCGTTCCTTTAAAATAATATAGATGTTTAAAAATATTACGGAACCATTGATTTGACGTCATTGCGCCTTTGGGTGTACATCGCGGGGGTGTAACATGTTTATATGTTTATTTTAATACGCGTGTCGTGCGTATAATACGGAATTTATTACGGCACGACCCTCGGCTGGATTAATGCGATACGGAAGATTTGAATTCAGAGCATTAACTTGGATTGGTAGGTTTAGGTGGGAGGAGGAGGCAGTAAATATAGGTAGCCGACCTGTCACAGTGATGAATGTCTCATATTTAACCTATGCTTGTGCATATAATAAATACAGCCTCTTCGAATGTAACGTTATTTATTATTGGTTATTAGTGTAAATTATTATATTACTTAGCACACAATAATAGTTACGATCTAGCGTATTTATACTCTACTGATTATTATTTTTTTTAACATTTTATTTACAAAGGTCCATAAGAGGGGTCTAGTATCTGTAGGGCACTATGTGTAAGCATTTATATATTTATAAAGCTCATATGAAAAATAAAGTTAGTTGGCATTCGATTGTCAGCCCTGTCATTCCTCACACACCGCTTAGAGGGCACGCCGTCGCATAGACATAACATAATTAAGACTAACAAAGAGTAATATATCATGTTATTTGTCCCGGAAAATCTGTAGCGATTCGAGTTTGATTCTTAATCACAGTATTGCTCTTATTTTTTAATTTATGAAGTAATTTTTTTTTATAGCATTGCAAGGTGGACGAGTGTAATTGTAAGAGATGTTAACCATCGCTTACATCGCCAATGCGCCATCAACCTTGGGAATTAAGATATTATGTCCCTTGTGCCTGTTATTACACTGGCTCACTCACCCTTCAAACCGGAACAAAACAATACCAAGTACTGCTGCTTTGCGGTAGAATATCTGATGAGTGGGTGGTATTTACCTAGATGAGCTTGCACAAAGCTCTACCACCAAGTGACGAAGTGAAGTTAATTATGTTTTCAATGATACTTAAGAAAAAAAAAATCAGTAACTTGATAAGTTTATATGCGCGTCATTAATAAATTTAATTGAATGCATAATAAAAGCAAGCATGCATAATGCATATGTTAACTTTTATGTAACCTTTTTATTTAACCTTATGCTTGGTGTGTTTGAATGAATATTACTAAATTCGATAAATAAGCCCATTACGTTATTTAAAACATTAGCAAATAAAAATGAAAGTCTCTAATCATTTACATGAGCATGCTTATTTAATTGGTGCTAACATTTATTTTTACTATTTATACAAAGTAAAAAAGGCAATCAATTTTAACTAGAGCACGGGCGCTTAGTTTGTGGAGAATGACTAAAAAAATACATATAGACTATAGTCTATGTATTTTTTATATAAAATAGATTGCGCTCTTTTTATGCAAATACAATAAATAATGCTTGGAATGGAAGTGTGCTTAAATTCATTAATGATTATTGTAAAAGGTTGTTGGACCGGTTCAATAGAATGAGGAATACATAACGATTATTTAATTGAAAAGAATAACCACTTAGTTTCCCGCCGGTTCTTCTTGGCGGAATCTAAATTTTATACTGGTGACAACTTTATAAAATGAATGAAGTATTCGATTTTTATTTCACCAACCAACATTGAAGCAGTAATGAAATAATCGGCCAGCCTTCTCCGTATCTCCAAGAGGTAGCCTCACCATAATAGATGGACATTTACATAATGTTAATTGACTGTTGACTTTGCTTTTTTATCATTTATTGTATTATAGTATAACGTTTATTGTTTTCGAAGAAATTGAGATCAATGGTGTCTATGATAGATTCTATTGTTTCCTCAGATCTTATTTAAGGATCGAGAACCACGGATGTCCAATGATTTATGACCACTAATAACGAGAAAAACTGGCTATAATCTATTTTCATTCGTATACAAATCGGTTGAACAGAAAACCATAAAACACCGCACACAAAGAATCTTTATGTAAACATAACATACATTAAAATCCGTTATATCTGTTGTTTTAAGTCATTTCGAAAGCTATCAATCAGAAGCATTGTTTGTACTGTATTGAGGCAGCCGGCAACTATGATTAGATTTTATTACGAAGTACATAGACAACATTGAAAACTGTAAATGTAAAAGAAAAATCGAAAAGAGACAATTAAAAAGTGGTTAGTGATTTCGTTTGGAACGAACAAATTAAATTAACATGGCTTATTTTCGCTTGATCCAATGAGACAAATAGTCTAAGTAAAATTTATGTATCGGAATCAAATTGAATTTCGTCTTTGCATTTTATATTCGATTTTTTAGAGCCGTATAACTTTAACGTCTCAGCGTAAGGAACGCTGTGGATACGCCAGTGGTGTAAATTCGTAACGTCAATTTATTTACTTTTAAAATCGACTACTTGATCCATTTTTAATTTTTTGCACAGATTAGATGAAAATTTGTTGTCGAAAATAAATTATGTCAATGTCATAAAGTGCATATTGCATACAATGATTAAAGTATTCGAAAACAAAAAAAAGTGACGTAAAGCAACTGTTGCTCTATACTTTCAATCTTGTGAAATTTGTTTTCGCGAAGGATTTTTCTAATCTTCTTTAGCATCGTTTATATTGATTATAGCGCTCCCGCCTTATTTATATTCAGTTGGAGTTTTTTCATCACGCCCTGTGCTTAATATCGCAATTTGTGTCGTAGTTGGCGTAAACCGTGGGGACCTGTCACCTTATTCTTGGTCATTCCGTCTTTCTCAGGAATCTCTGTTTTATTAATGTTCTTAAACATGAACAATCAAAATTAAATCTAAAAACATTAATAAACAGGTAATAATTATTATTTGTAAACTACAAATGTCTCTTTGAATGATATAATTTTTTTTTTAAATGTTGACAATTGAAATTGATGGAATTTTTGCTTAATTATGAGATTGTCTATACTTTCTTTTGCGGATTGTCAAATATTATGTCTTGGATTCCCCAATCGGATTTGAAAGCGCTCAAAAACTATGGCGCCGCAGATCAATTAGTTCCAGGTAATAAACAAAGCAAATATGTCCGTTATGAAAAGAATTCGGCTGCCACCAAACTTCTTTTGATACATCAATCAAAATCATACACATAATGAAATCATCATTTGGGTGGCCATAGAACCATCCACGGTTCTCAGAATTTTAGACGGACTCAAATGTGCACCGCCATTATCACATTCCTGATTTATTAATTAGAACTTTGATAGCCTCGGATCAGACAAATGCGGCGAACTATTTTTTCAATAAGCCTTACTGAATTTTTAATATTAAACAATTGTCATATCGCAAAAAAGAAAATTTTCCAAATGTCTATTTCATATTCGAATATCTACTTTTTAAGTTTGCCCGTTTGTTATTTTTTTATTAATAATCATTTTAATTAATGGTTTTTTATTATGATGGATCAATAAAAGTTTTAATTAATGTTGTAAGTGTATTTTTTTAAAGGCATCTCATTAAATTTCCTGTTTAACGTTTATGTTAGCATGAATTATTTCTTGTTAGGTTTTTTATTTGCGACGATTAACTCACATAATGGTTTGTATATAAATATATTTTTTATGATTTATTGCATAAAAATAAAATTATTAACGTCAGAATAAGTTAAATTATGCCTAATGTATGCATTACAAGTTAAATAAATGTTGTATTATATATTAATAATCAACTAATTAGCATTTATTTAGATTGTATGAATATCGCTTTCTACATAAAGTATTATTCCATTTAAGTTGAAAAATAAATATCTTTATATATATATAGCCAAAGATAGAACAGTTTAGCACCTTTTCTTCAGTTTGTTATTTTTTTTGGTAGGAAATAAGAGTTAAAAAAAGTACGAAACATGCAGATTCATATACGTTTATCGACCAGTGGATGAATACAAGTAATATAAATACTTTTATATTTTTTCAGTTTCAGACTTTAGAAAACATTATGGTTTAAGTTACAGCCAATGCGGTTGTCCTTATAGAGTTATCAGATGTATGGCCGCATGTAAAAGCATCGGCTATCAGATATATCGTTTAGATGTTCATTGTAAGTGCAAATGTCATGAAATGAAAACTAGTACTATTTTGCCATTTTTCAAATGGAGGACAAATGGCACTACGTTTAAGTTACCGAAGTTGCACAGTCCGCGCCTTTACGAAGTGATCGGAACCTTGTCGCCCCAACCTACTACTTCTGGAACTCCGGGGTCTACAGAATCCGAATGTCCCACACTACCGACAACAGAGAAAGTGACAGATAGTAGTGAAACTAAGAGTGATTCAGGGGAGACTACAAATGTAATTGATACACAGAAAAATGTAACTGATGGTACGTTGGATAATAATACCAATAATACTGGTAGCGACAGTAACAACACTAGTAACCCAGAAACTAAAAGTAATGCTACTGCATTATAATTTACATCAATTGTATAATAATAAAAAATAATAAAAGATCTGTACGTTACAGCTTTTTATCATTTCATTTTTTATAAAAAAACAACTCCTTGGAATGTTTTGTGTGATAATATTTTTTTTTGGACAGAAAACATATTGATATTATAATAATAATGAGTAAAAATGATTGGTAATTTTTTTCTCATTGGAATTGTATACTAATATCGGAAATTCTGTGAGTCTGTTACGTCATCATGAATCAATCATTGAAACTATTTTAATCATATTTCCACGCATAGCATTGTCTTAGATTGCAACCTAAATAAGTACATAGGTGTTATTAATATTTCTTGCAATATTACGCTAAATCGATTGAAGTTCAATATAGTGCTTTTAATGTGATTTAAAAAAAATCGTTAACGTTAGATTTAGTAAAATATTATTATAGCCCGGGAGGGCAAATGACTTTACTAAGCGGTAGTAGAGTCCAAACGCGACGACGGCTAGTGCAGTCGGGAAAAATGATCTGCACTAGCCGCCCCCGCCTTGCCGGCCCGCAAGATGCCTCTTCACGCCTCGTTTGAAGGAACCCAGGTCATAAGAGGAGGGGAACACGTGTGCTGGTAAAGAATCCCATGTTTTGGAGTTGCAACAAATTTGTTACGTATAGTTATTAAATTATATTTAAGAAGAGTTGGCAGTGTAAAGGTATTTTCAGAGAAGCTAGGTATTCGTTTATACAAAAGGACTAAAACAAATCTTTATTTTTGTAAGCTATTTAGTTTTTATGCAATTTGTTTAACAGCATTGTATTTAAATAAAGGCTTGCAAAAAGGAAGTATTTTATATGTGAAGATTATTGAGGGTTTTATTTCGTATAACTTATGAAAAAGATTATTAATCTTCAAATAATTTAGGGCTTGATTACAATACATTATGTACAATCACCGTTAATACATTTCAATTTAACACTTGAAATTAAAAAATAATGTTTTAATTGCATTGAAGGTAAGTTTATGAGGTCAATTTATATAACACTCAGTCTTAAGAGATATATCTATAGGTATACGTCGTAATTATTTAAATCGTTAAAATCAAATTTATATATCGAGTAATTTTTAAATTTTTGTGTGGTTTTATAAATTTTAATATACATACTATCTAACAATATAGGCAAAGATATTAATTACTAATATTACAGGCAACAAATGAAATACAACAATTTTCTACCCATGTGCAACTCTTAGTAGCAGATTTTTAGGGTTCCGTACCCAAAGGGTAAAACGGGACCCTATTACTAAGACTCCGCTGTCCGTCCGTCTGTCACCAGGCTGTATCTCATGAACCGTTACAGTTAGACAGTTTCACAGATGATGTATTTCTGTTGCCGCTATAACAACAAATAATAAAAACAATAAAATAATAATGTAAGTGAGACTCCTATATAATAGACATGATTTTTTTTTGTCGTTTTTATAGATAATGGTACGGAACCCTTCGTGCGTGAGTCCGACTTGCACATAGCCGGTTCTTTTTTTTTAAGTAACCATACAACTACACAACCAAATATCAAAGTATGTTCATAATCGTTCATAATCGAAGATATCAAGGCTTACACAATAAAATACATGCTATAACCTTTTTTGAAATCGACTAAAGATATGAAATGAACTTAAATTTTTGCGCGTGATTAATAAAAACATCTACTTTAAATTAGCCGTATCTGGGATAAATGTCTCTATTACAAAAAAACCTGCAATTCTTCGAAAGCATATTAATAGATAATATTAATTGAAACAACAATTTATTGGTTTTATAACTACTATAACACCGTTATAACAATTAAATTACCTTTATAGGTTTTGCTGAAAGTGTAAATTAATATTTGTAATCACGATTAAAATTATATACCGAGACATTTAGAAATTCTTAGTAATGGATGTGACTGTAATTGTTTTTTGTATTTCATTCAATTTTCTTCTAATAAAGTCCTCATCGGACATGCCACAGGAAATAGGTAAGTAAATTATAAATTCTAGTGTAATAAAAGTATTTATTAATAATACTTACCTATTTTATTTTTCAGTATTTCCACCATCGGAACTAAAAAGCTCTAACGTTGTATCAAATAGTAAGTAACATGAAGCTTATAGAGTCTGCAATAATTTACTATTCTAATTTGAATGAAATGTTTTGACTTGTTATTTATTTATAGAAAAAATATCTAGAATGTTGTGATATATGGGTATAAATAGCAAACAGAAAGCAGTTCAGCATCTATTCTGCTCTTATTGTCGTTGATAAGCAATAATAAATAATTAAGAGTTATCAGTTACAAAAAAGTTAAAAATGATAAGAAAACACTTTAGTCTTATTTAATTAAAAAGATCTATGTAATAGCCAAATTCAATTTGTTACTTTTGTGTATGTACATATTATATTATAGCATTATTCCTAAAGTTTATAAGTAAATAGTGTTTATTTATAACGCCACGTGTAAATATTATGGTTTAAATAAACTTTTAGGTTCCCTAAAATCAGCTCTGAGGTACGGTTTTCATAGAACATCTGAATGTCAAGATTTTGAAAAAGTCTATATTTGTGTCCAAAAATGCGTTGATTTGCGGTACGACATAGCATATTCAGATAAATATTGCTTCTGCACTTGCTACCATAAGAAAGAAAAGGCAAGATATACACCGAAATCATTTATTGATCAAACTAATTGGAAGTTAGGACCACCATCGACAACGAAGCCAGCTTGGGCAGTTAGCATGAAGACATTAAAGGTAACAGATGCACTTGAAGGTGAACATGAGGAAGATGTTACGAAAAATGTAGATGAAATTAACAATACAACAAATATATATGATGATGTCAATGTTTTTAACGAAACAAGTACCGTTAGCAGTGATGTAAATGCAACGATTGATGATTCAATCGATAAGGGCAACACAACTGACAGTATCAATTCAACTGATAGTGAAGTTTCAAATTCTACGTCTGTGTCAAATTCAGGCGGTGAAGATTCAACAGGAGGAACATTGAGCCCCACTGATGCAGGTGGTGCAAGTGAAACAGCAACGTAACTTCTGGAAAAAAATACTTTTATTGATCTAGCTTTTAGACATTGCTATTTTAAGACATGCGTTACATAGTTATGTTATAAATATAAAAAATGAAAACAAAAGTAATCGAAAATTACAATTGTTTTAGTTTTTTAATAAACAATATTAAGTAGTTTCGTGTATACGATTTCTCTACAAAAATAATACGCCAAGTAAGTTCGTGATCGGAAAGGTTACGAGTATTTTCTGATATAATTATCAATATATTCCACTTAACGACGGAATTAGGGAAATAACTTCTATCTCATAAGATATTGATATTGCTTTCTCAAATAATGTTCCTATATATCACGATAACTCTTAATTGATGTTAGGTTCTACATTCAGTCAACAAATAATTTATAAAAAGAATAATACTTTAAATAAATATGAAATAGGCTGCTAGTATAACTAGACTGGGCACTAGATATAATAATGCTCAATATTGTGTGCCCAAGTTCACTTTATATTGCTTCCCTCTCAAAGTCTGAAGATAGATCAGATAAATCAGATCAGTAAAAACGGTTAATTGTGCTTTTCGAGTCAAGTCTGACTACATAGAATTTCTTAACAGAAAATATCATTGGTTGGACCAGGGTTTTCCATCCAGAGATTCTCGTATTACAAATTTAATTGCGTTCTATATCCTATAATATTCCCCTCATATTTTAATATGACGTTGACATTTTACGCTATATTTTGAACTACAATAGGTCCAGCAGCACCAACAGTACATATTTAATATTCTCCCTATATAAACCTATAAACTTTTGCACAATCGGTCTTATTTATATACATTGCTAAGCGGCTGTTTAATTAAACACTGATTTCGCACTTTCTGTCATTATTGATTTGAGATTTGAAGAAAGAAGACGCAACATTGTTGAAGTAAGCACTCGCTCAGTAACTTTCAGCCCGAATATGATTAGAAAAAAGACTGCCTCGTATTTAATTATGATATGATATCGTATTAAATGATATAAACGCTTACTAACTCCCACTGTAATATTTATTTAAATATAATTTTCATCTAGTTTTTCGTTTATTTGTTCGATTTAAGCCATCTGTAGAAAAACTTTTTCGAATACCCATGAGACGTTATGTAAGATTGACGGCTATGACGTATCACTGAGGATTTTTTTAGCAATATATCGAGAACATAAATATGCTTTTATATCATACATCAATTTCTTTTGTCACGTTCGACGTTTTAGGCAAAACTATTTTTTTATTATGGATATATTTACGATGTGCTTGAATAATGTTGAGTATTAGAATGGACGTGGAAGAAAAAAGTGCGTTTTTTTTAGTTTGACATTGACAATACTGTTCAACAATTAATTAATTATTGTTTATAATAATTTACACTGTTTGTTTGCTTAAATATGTCATACTTATCAATCATGTTATTGTTAAAATCAATGCTACGTGGTGTTTAGTTACCGTTTAAATGGTGAGTGAGCCAATGAAATTCATTTATATATAGAAATATATTTTATAACATGTAGGTGGACTGACAGATTGGTCACTTGACGGTAAGTAGTCATCACCACCGCTATGACATAGGCTTAGAGATAAATATTAACAGTTCCTAACATCACCAATGCCTTGAGAACTTAAAAATAATGCCTGTAACTATTGTAAATACCATTCATTAGTAGGTAATTCTAGTTAGCAGTAGGATAAATGAGAGGGTGATACAAACCCAGACAGGACTTGCACAAGCTACCTACCTATCTATGTACCTTGGCAGTATAGTAAAAGGTAATCACAGGAACATTGGATATGTAGTGTCTTAGATTCCATGATAAGGGGTGAAGTGAAAGTGGAATGTGTTAAATTTCTTAGTGCTAATATTTATGGATGATGTTATCCTTTTACCATTTCTTATGTTCTGTAATAACACATATAATTGTTTGTATGTTTATTTATATGTGTGATAATGGGCTCAATGGCAGTTATAGTCTTGTCGATTTGAATTTCTCATTTGTTATTTATTATTTTCTAACTTCATCTTCAAACTTTTTTTTAGTAAGTCATAATTTTAATTACTTTGTAATTGACAATATGACTGCCTTCATTAATATTAGAATTGTTCTATCATATTTTTACATTGATGGCATACCCAAAGAATAGTTTAAAGGGACGATGAACGCAATTGTAACAAATAATAGAGGCGAAACGGTTCGTACTAAAGAATATAAAAAGGAATATTTGGGATTGAGTCGTACGTCGCTTTTCATACTTTTGGCTCTTTGTCACCAGGGGCTAGAGTTATAAATCTCGCGATGACCCTCCCTTATGGCAGTAGAGATACAAAGATAGTAGGTCAGCCGGGACGGGGCTGGACGCAATAAAATTTCGATTGTCGATATTTATTAAAGATTGACCCCTCGTTTTTCTAAAATATTTATAGTTGTAGGGAATAATGTATCCCTTTGATCTTGTGAACACATATTCCGTTTAATCTAGTGATATAAGATACTTTATATTTGTAACTGTACCGTTGGTTTTGTAACTAGTTTATACTGTCTTATAAATCCTGACGTCCTGTTGTTAAAAAATCTATCCCATTGGTGGGTCTATCCCATTTGATTTTTCTGTAAATATAAATGATACACAATGTTCTTATAATTTGTCTCTTGACAAAAAAATCTAACTGCTAGAATATTTAAGTTGTTAGTTAATATTCACTCACGGCCATCTGATCCCAAACTTAGCAGAGATAGAGAACTGATATACTATTTGTCTTTATTATTATTAAATAGTATTAAAGCGGTATTAAAGTGTACACACATTCATAATTAAATGGGACGGCAATACCTC
Organism: Nymphalis c-album; assembly: GCA_963151315.1. Taxonomy (NCBI): domain Eukaryota; kingdom Metazoa; phylum Arthropoda; class Insecta; order Lepidoptera; family Nymphalidae; genus Nymphalis; species Nymphalis c-album. The sequence goes on along the minus strand of OY720590.1, from coordinate 6,795,839 downwards.
ATGAAGGGATAAGGCTCAGATAAACCACCAATGGAACGTGATGGCCGAAGCATGAGAGCTCCAGTTTGCTTCTTCAAAATTTCTAGGAAGAACTCGATAGGTATTATTGAACCGACAAGGGAATCGCTCAACTTGTGCCCTCGGGATCAGCACACTTATCAACTAGTTTAAAGACTAACAAAGGGGCATTTGATAAAAATACTGAAATGAATACGGAGTCGGATTCATTGTTATGATCGTTTGTTTAAGGCAACGTCTAATCCATAGCATATTTGATGAAAGATTGATTCATTCGTAATGAAACGCTGGGCTTCCTTTTATCTATCTACACACAATCGAGGGCGAAACAAGAGGAAGGCAAACAATAAATCCACCTACATAAAAATTGCAACAACTTTGTTCATAATACCGACGGAGGCATCATCAAAAGTTTGTTCGATTCGCACCCTCGCGCCCATTCGTGCAGAGATTACCAATAAATCCAATACGGGATAATTGGCCCGCTTAATTCTGTTCTATCTTTCTACTTAGTTCAGTCGTCAGAATGCCAGCTCAGGCCCCTAGGGATAGTCCAGTTTGGCTATAAACATCGTTTGCTTGCCAAGCAAAACTAATCTCTCAACTCTGATATTAGATATTATTTTCTGCTGACGAAATAATATAAATCGTATGATCCGTTAATGAAGAGAGTAGTGCGCTAAATGACGTATAGTATATTTATAATTGAAATACATTAATAAACCACATAGTATTTTTTGCTTACGATATAATGTTTACTGTTAATAAGTATAGGAAATAATTATACGCTTACAGCCCTACACGAAACGTAGATAAGTATTGCTAGTGGAGTTACTTGCAAAAAATGAAAGATACAAAATGTTTTTTTTTTCGAATTTAGTAAAAAAGCGGTACCATAGGTATTGACAGTAGCTGTATGTACATGATGGACATAGGTGTCGTTTTTCCCTCTCGTCTAATGGATGAGTATTATTCAGCGCGAGGGTGGCAGCGATTTGATATTCGCATCAGTCGGCCCTCGGGACTCTGTGACGTGATTCTGTAGCAAAACTACTGGCTTTTTATAAGCGTTGTGATATGGGAATGTGCTTTGGTAAATCGATCATGTGCCTTTTTAAATGTCCAAACTGAAAGTATAGGGGACCGATATTTGTTTGTACATGCAGACATTGATAATAATTGCTGTTTCAGTGCCAATGTTTTGTTTTTAAATTAAAAAAGTTCCAAAAGTTTTTCAATACCGTGTTCATAAAAGGAGACAATTCCCAATTCGTTTATATTATATAAATATAAAATATCGGTGTAACTTTTTGCTTATGAAATAATTTGATTATTCATTTTATGTCTATAAATAATTTCGTTGGTATTTAACAAAACGCAAAGGTTAGATTAAGGCAAATATTGAAAGGCGACTTCATTTATTTTTTTTGGAACATAAATAATACTTTTGAAGTTGAAATACTCATGATACGCATGACACCTTCAAGTAATAAGAATAGATGAATGTATAACATATATACAAAATATATTCCGATCACCCCATGATGAGTTGGAATTAAAACGTCAGTCAAAGCGGAAAAATCCTGTTCCGAAAAATTAGCCAACAAAATTCCGACAAATAATTAATCTGGAATAATCATACAAAACGATGCGAGCGGGATTCTCGGGCATTATTACCATTCATTTCAAATCAGCCGTGTGGAGGCCGGGAGGGTGAGGTCTCGTCGACCTGAATAAGCATACATTTTCCAATCAGGGCACGTATCATTTAACTTGCTATTAAATTCGACTTCTTCCCTTCGAATTATCATTATGTCAAATGTTAAGGCTCGTCGTGTGTAAGCAACCTATCAGACTTTCGATTGAATTCCCAAATTAATTTTGTACACCGAAAATGTTTCGTACAATACAAAAAGAGTAACATATTATTACGATCCACAGATTCTCATGTTTTTAACTTGATATCGTTTAACATAACGGAATTTTTGATGATGATACTTATGGCTATTAATTAATCTTAATTGTGTGTGAAAAAGAACATTAAGTTTTTCCAAAGGTGGCGGGCCGTCTGAAAATTCATAAAAGATCTTTTCGACCTAAAATTTATTGTGTGGCGAGCATTCAGATGCCGAAAAAGGAAGCGTGAATGAATCGTTATACCTACTCTGAAATACGTTTCATAAACGCCGTCATAACATTCATGCTTAAGACCTTTTACTGTAATTACTCGTCCGGAGAGCAAGCTATAGATGGATGAATTAGAGAATTAAATTTTTATGAAAGAAGTCTTGGTTGTTTCTTACAAATCCACATTAATTTCACTGAAGCAAGCCAGACGTATAAATTAAAGTGTGTGATTCTTTGTACCTCACTGGTTCTAAATGCGGTTCATTTGAAATATAAGCTTTCTTTGAGTGAAAGAAGTGTTAGAACCATAGATTAGTTTTATACATTGTACGTACTTCTTGTTAATAAAAGTACTTTTATAGTCTGTACAATAGAGTCTTCTCATCAAAAAAGAGGAGAAGAGGCCTTAGCCCAGCAGTGGGACATTCACAGGCTGTTATTATTATATTATTATTACAATAGAGTCTCGCTAAGCATTCCTTGCTCGATGTTTGTTGGAGTGGATAAAGATTACAAAGGTAATCTATCGCTGGATGTTGTTTTAAAGTGTAACATGTCAGCGCGCGGTGTCATCACGTCGCGTGCCACGCGCCAAGCACCTGACGCGTCACCCGACCTCCCCCATTTATTAAATTAATAACTCCAACTGAACACCGTCATTATCCGTCTAATTGGAAGGGCGATGAGCTCCTCTTTTAACGCATTACCTAAACGTTTAACTCGAGCTTTATGAAGTGTGTAATTTGGTTACTTACGACCTAGTCCTAAGAATATACCTGCTATTGAAGGTTGAAACCTTTTTTTGTTAATTTGATTTCCATATCATATAAAATTTGCATAGTTTTGACACTAATAACGAATTAACCGATCAAGCCTTTATCACGGCTCTGGCAGAATGTTATCAAAAAGTATAATTAATGTTAACGGTAAAATTTCGTTGTTTACAAACATATTATTTTGTTGCTCCGGCGGCGCTTAGGGCTACACTTTACTTAGAAATTTAAGATATATAATTAAGAATTTTGCTGGCGTAATAATTTAGGGATCTTCTAATGAATGATATCGGGTTCCGTGTAATTAACGCCAGAGGCTTATTGTTATTTTTGTTATCAAATATAAATATGAGATTTTGCAAGCCTTTAATTTACTGTACTTGAATTTTGTTTTATTATTTTTATTTTTAATTGATTTTTTCCACAACATTTTTTTAATTATGAATTTCGTTTTATCTGTTAGTTGGTGCGATATGTTTAATAATATAATAATTATATTCGTTCTTTTTTATTCTATAAGAGAGAATGGTCCAGTGGTAAGAACATGTTCACTGTAAACGAAGTTCGTGCGTTCAAATCCGGCTAAACAACACCTAGTTTTTGCGAACATAGTTGGTGTTTATAATCAACATGGGTATCCGCTAATCCTCACCGGAGCAGCGTGGAGGAATGACTTTAAAACTACACCCCAATGCTGGGTAAATACCTCCTGTATTTACCTCCTGTAGCTGTGAAGTTTCATTATTTATTTTAGAGCAATTGAAATGAAACAACAAAATAAGATGTATCTAAGTAATTAATGAATTATTGTTAAAGATATAATTTTAGGGGTTGGTAAATAAACGATGAACACACAAATAATAAAGTAATGAGTACAAGTGAAGACCTTGGCGGGCGGTGTTCGTTTCACCGTGTAGCTGTTGAGGCCCTACAATCGCTAGCGTGATACAAATATACACATAATTTTAATGCCGGGGTGAAGCATTAAAAGTCAGGGATCAAATGCCTTTAATACTGTATGGGGGAGCTGTGGAGTAGACATTGTTGTATTTTGTTTTTGGTCTTTATTAATTTGTAATTAGCATTTTTTTCCGTTATTCTTTTTTTAAATATATATTATTAATTTTGAATATTTAATTTAATTATTCTTTTTATTTGACATGTTATATGTTTGGTTAATTTAAAATTAAATTTTAATTGTATGTACTTATTTCAATATTAAATTATTGGGTTGGGTGAATTATTGGGTTAAATGTTTGCAACTGTATTTTAAGTTGGTTCCATTTTTTTATTCTGTTAGCAACACTATCTGCAATAATTAAGTTTTAAGGACCCAAGACAAATGTTTGCAATGCTTAATAAACAAGAAAGCATTTAGTTGTAATTTAACGTTTTTCAAATTGCTATAATTTCATATTGTCTCCAAAGTAATAGCATGAATATCTCATGGCATCTCTATTGCTTTTAAACAACAAAGTGTAAGGCATTTACACAGGCGGGGCGCACGCGACGCACACGGCTTACCTGCGCCATCCGCACTTGACTTAGCCTAATCTCCAATCATATTCACTAATAACACTTGCTATCAAGTGTTCTATTCGGCAAGATATCTTTTTTATGTTACTGAAGCTATTTTTCATACATTTAGGATCAATTTAATAAAGAAAAAATCTCAATGAATGGCTTTAGGTGTAAGTATTTTATATACATGGGACATAATTTCATCTGATTCTTTCATATTTCCTCACGATTATAAGCAAGAGATGAATCATATGTATTGTATAATTTTTTGATTATGTGCTAGCTTTTAATCTACTGGACTTATTGTCCATATTCACTTGGATTTTTATTTAATTATATGTGATAAAGACAAAAACTTACATACGATGTACTTACACCAAGGGTCAATGAATTATTATTTTTGATGATATTGAGATAGAAGACCGACCTTGATAGCAGATGGACGCATATTCGAGCTTAATATGCTCATTGGGTATATACGCCAAAGTATCAGAGCATCGTAACGAATTCGTCAATATTTTTTATTAGTATTATATCCCGGGACATTATTCACACACGGCCATCTGATCCCAAACTAAGCAGAGCTCGTACTATGGAAATCAGACAACTGATATACTACATAATATACTAGTTTTGCTTTTGTAAATACTTCCTTATATAGATAATTTTACCCAGACTCAGAACAAACAGACGTGTTTATGAACACAAATGTGTGTCCTGGGTGAGAATCGAACCCACCACCTGCGGCGTGAAATGCAAGTATCTACCAACTACGCCAACCGCCTCGTCCAATCCATCCAATCCAATCCATAGTCATAGTAATGAGTGGTATCGGTAGAAAATAATGTAAAACATAACGACTTTATTGTATGCAATCCCGGAGCGATTTAGTGATGAATCCATAGCCATCATATTATTTTTATCATCAGTGAGAATTAGCGCTTCATTAAGAATTGTGACAACTAAAAGCTGACATTTTGTTTTATAATTAGATTGATATTCTCTACTATTCAATATTAGTACAGTCATTTAAAATGCTGTATGACCTTTATTTTCGAGTTTAAAATTCAATTCAGACGATATTATTTATTTATTTTATATTTGCTTTTTACACAATGAAATTCTTATGTATTAGTTTCAATATAAAAATATATAGCTATTAATTCGAGAGTGGCGTATAACCTTATTCTATTTTTTTTTAAATATTATAAATTGAATTCCAACTGTGACTTAGCTACTACTACAAATAATACTACCACATACAGAGCTTGATATCAGCTTACAATTCTCATCAATATAAAATATATATATTTTAACAGATTTACCAAATGTAAATTTTCTGAGTTCATGTAATATTCTGATTAGAATACGCTATTCATTATAATTGTAAGTATAAGGATACGCTCATAGTTATCAAAGTTATCTATAAATACAACTTAGCACTCCCGATTAGGAAGACAGATGCTGTGAAATAGTTAAATTGTGAGTATTGTAATAGTTATGGCTTGCTTTTCGTTTGTACATATTTCTCTACGTACAAATTGCAATGCTAACTTCAGTATGGATAGAGGGATTTCGTTGTATGATGTATTTTTAGCGTGGTCTTTAGTTTTTTCTGCTGTAATACCACGAAGAGGCTCGGCTCGATTCTAGTAAATTGCTATTAAAAATATATGTACTGTGCCTAAAGGGTACCATAAAATAAATAATTAAGGTAATAACTTTAAATACTTATAGGAGTATATTGTACATAGTTTAAGCACTCGGTTTCAAGTTAATTTAAATATCTTTCAACCAATTTAGTCACGTTTCTTCTTACACTTGATTTGAAACAATTTTTTTTATGTTCTTCTTTTAATTGTAACTAAATAGTTCCTTATAATTCCTTAATGAGTTTTTTTTAGATTGTTTTCGCGTATATGTTGTCTTATAATATATGTAATGGGTATCAATTAAAACCTCGTTGGAAGCGAATGCAAATAGCGAGTATTGAGAGCTACAGTGCTATTATGTATCATCAAATATTCAGTCTTAAATCCGTTCACATATTACGCATTCGTCAATAGCGTTTGAGCCGTCACCCTTTTAATTTACGAGTCGGACGAGGGGTCATTAAACAATAAAGTGTTGATTAAAAGCCCCTATGCGCAGGCGGCGGTGGCGGGTGGAGCGGGTGTAGCGAATAACTGCGCTTCCTGCAGTGGAGTCATTATTTTATCACCGATGATTGACACCGGCCGCCAATCACCTCGAGAGCTACTGCGACCCACTTCGCGATGGCGAGATGACGCAAGCATTCAACAATCTAGTAATATAAATAGAAAAGTGCTTGGTAATGCGTTTGTGATTTTGATGCATCATGTGACTATGAAGTTGACGTGTTCTAGTATTTTGATGACAAGAGTTCGTCGAAAGATGAAATGCGAATGCATTCGTAGTATTTTTTTTTTTCTTAAAAGTAAACATAAAACACCTGATAGCAATTTGTTCTGGTAACGAAATTGTTTTTGAATGAACAACATGAGGAATAACTTTTATGTGTTGTTTCTTTTTTGTCGGAGTATGTACAAAACAAATTTTACTTTCAATATTAATACTCTTTCAGTTTTTACAAGTAATTAAAAAAAATACATAATAGATTAGAAAATTGATATATTTTTTATAAAATTAATTTTCCTTTAAAAATAAATAAATCGTAACAGCAAGTATCAAGACTATTGTACATCTAAATTGGACATTAATTGACATCTTGATGATCCGCCATTCACAATAGTAGGGAGTAACAGATAATTACTTGAGATAATACGGGGAGCTATGAACAGGAACCTCATTAGGGCGGGGATTTCAGTTTCATCACGTATAATCCCTCACGATTGTTAGGTTCAGACCACATCGAGGGCCTTTACCACGTCCAGATATATTTTACATATGACGGAGATACTGTTACACCTTATTATGTGTAATGCATTCCGAACGCTAAGATCATCTGGAAACCATTTATGGAAATTGTATACCAATAGTTAAAAAGAGGACCGTCCTGTTAACAGATTTTAAATCATTGCCGTCACCGACCGCCATTGTAACGTCAAGTTAGTTCAAAAGCGGTCGTTCCAGGCGAACAAAATGATCTTCGTCCGATCGGATTGCGCGTTCCACACCTCTCGGATCAATAGATCTCATTCAAATAATAATAAGGAGTTATAGATCAGCGGGGCCTGTCAATGTCAGCTGACGTCCGCAGCAAGGCTTCTCCTCACATTTGACTATGGAAATGGATATTTATTTGACGTCTCGACCGCCGCCGCAGTCCACGGTGATCGGCGAAGATGATAACGCTTCGATTTATATATTACTCGTTGATCGGCAGCCGCTTCGCCCTTCACCGTGAACCGCGGGGTTAGTAGGCTGAGCGGTTACAACGCACATTTATTTCCTAACCTATGACTCATACAATTATAGCCTGAATGTATTTATTAAAAAAAAAAAAACTAAACGGAAAACACATGCTACACGTTGCATCTATTTTAAAGTAAATAAACAAAAATCATAATTCATATAACCATAAAAACCGTTGAGATATTTTAAATTGTATTAATTAATTCAATTTCATTTAGTTAAAGTATTTTATCAAGTACCATTTCGAACTATCGTTTGTGTTAATCTCTTTTGTTTGTGCTTAATTGAACTTATTTTATTAGCGCAGTAGCAACAGATTAAAAATTTATAACGAAGCTATGTCACGTCTCCGTTTAATTAGGTGAGGCGTTGCGCATCGGGAATGGTATGCGCCCGCGCCACCTTTGTAATCTACGTGCTTCTCTGTTTTCATTATCAAGCTAAAAATATGCTAATGACCAATTATTGCCCATAATATTAAATTTGCGGAACTATTTTATTGCAACCGAACATCGATAAACTTTTTATAAGGTAATGCCTTGTTCGATGACTATGCTTATAAAAAATATGTAACATATTTTTTTTATGTGAATTTATCTTAACTAAAGAGAAGATGTTTATATTTTTTTTATGAATTACAAAGAACTAAATTCATATTCGTTAATGTGAGTTAGTTTTTATATGATGCGAAACAAATTTGGGTAAAAAATGTCAATGATGACTATTTACTGACACTGTTTCGTCTCCATTTCTTAGCGCATTGTTACAATCGCGAACTTGTATGTTAACATATTCACAGCCATACGAAATATAAAAACGCAGAAAAACAATATATTTTATCTCAATATGACATCGGTGAGCTATTCGCAATATATAATTACTTCGAAATGTCGCGAGATGTAGCTCCAAGTAAAGCGGGTCAGTGATCGCGCAATTGACATTTTGTTGTATAATATATTATAGGCTCATATAAATTACTATATGTTTTCTTGATTAAACAATATCGATGTTATAAATATACGAGTGTATTTTTAAATGTGAACTGAGTGGTCGCTTTTATTCGAACCATATTTGTGTATGTTTTTGTATCGAATGAGATTTTCGAGGTTAAAGCTTAGTGATGGTACATTTATGGGCTGTGTCTTATGCAAAATGGTTAAATGTATTGTATTTGATAGACTGCGCTTATACATAATTGTTTTTTATAGTATCCTTGATAATGAAAGCGAAACGGCATATATCACCCGTCACAAAATAAATAAAAAAATGTATGAATAAAATAATTTATAACTCAACACACGAATAACTCGACCACAGCGCCAGCTGATCTGATCCTACGATAGCTATATGGTATTGTTTCGATAAAACAATATAATTTTGTGTGAATATGACCTTTATGAAGCCTTTCATATTTCGCGATCACAGATGCACCAAGATTATAATATTGATATATAAATATAACATTATTTAGGTACCCTTTTAAGGTTACTAAATAAAATGTTATTATGAGCGATGTCTTCAATCAATAAGTCTTATTTCAATAAGTTACACTAAATATAAATATTGTAAATAATATATACTTATAAAAAACTTAGCTCGCAGTTTAACTCAATAACAAAAATTACTTTATTAGCCCCATTGATTTTTTTTATGTAATTGAAATATTAAAACTTTAAATATAATCAGAAAAAATCGTACGTTAACTCTAGAATTTGTAATATTATAATACTTCATATTAAAAATGAATATATATAATGACATATTTTTGTCGAAACCTTATATGTACATTATAAAAACTAGTAAGTTCTATACCTAAATAATAATTATTAAAATGCAGTTTTAGCGTACTGTATGATTCATTAATTATCTCGCTCTAACCCTTTTCACCCTTACCAGACCAGCCCATAATTGCAAGTACATCTTACTGAGCGCCCTTTTCTCGGAGCGGGATCAATAATGTTTTCTTTATTAACAATAGTAATTTTCGATATTTCTTTTATGAAAGTTGTTGCTTACGTCTCTAAACTTATTATTGTAATTTATAAATAAATGCAATAGGTTTGGAGCAGTTATTTAGTAAGGTTTGTTTTGTGTGTAATCTATACTAATATATAAAGCTGAAGAGTTTGTTTGTTTGATACGGCTAATCTCAGGGACTACTGGTTCGAATTTTAAAATTACTTCTGTGTTGTATAGTCCTTGTATTGCGGAAGGCTCTAGTTCATTATATTTTTATTAATTATACGCGGGTGAAACCGTCGGGCACAGTTAGTTAATTATAAATTCATTATTATGTCTAAAATATAGGTAATAAAATTGATGTAAAATGTGGTTTAAATTTTAGCAACGATTAGTTTACTATAAAAGTGACAACAAAAATCTTCGTCAGTGAAATAGAAGATAAACATAAAGTGTCTATAGAGCACAGAAAGCTTTCACGTTTGTGGTGTGTAAACATTGAGAATAAAACACATATATATTCTTTGGATCGTACATATACTATTAATTCTAAGTTTATGTACTTTGGACTGCCAAAGGTAGTATATACAAAATATGCCTGATCGATTGATTTATAATTACCTTGTAGCTAATTTCCTGTAAATATGGCAATGGCTGTTTGCATAGGCATCGAGTTGAATTCACACCAATGAGTTCTGTTGTTTTATATTCGTGAATATTGGTTAAATAAATTGCTATAAATAAAAAAATCAAAAAACTCGGCATAACAACAGAATACACGTAAATAATTTAATAAAATCCCTTAATAACACTGCTGTCAATAGGTATAGATTATGATTTTACTATAAAAACGTCAAATGGCTTGATGCCAATGCAACTTTTCGATTGCTATTCCGCAGTTGAATGCAAATCAGAGTCCAGTGTTAAAAGCAACGCAATCGAGTGGTAGATGTTATCAGTCCGTAGAGATAAGCGGGAATTAAAAAAATATTAGAAACGAATCGCAAAAAAACAAACAGTACGCAACGAAAAATCTACAATGATTTAACATTGACATAGAATCGTGGGCAAAAGTGACGCGTCCGTTTTAAAATTCACGTTCACGTGTTCTAACCACTGGGTCATCTCAGCTGTTTATCGATTATATGATATTTTAATTTTAATACTAGTTTTTCACATTTAACCCCAGCGCCAATATATATTAAACTAGTAAAACATCATCATCGAGAGAGAGTTGTCGATGTTTATTTACAAATAGAGAGGATGAATGTCTTAACACACTTGACTACGGTGTAGTCGGTTAAATGCCACGTGTCAATATATTTATGAGCTATTGTACTCGATAAAGTTACAGCAGTCAAATATATAACCAACGCGTACATAACTCAATGGCATATGGAACTGTTAATTGATACGTTGACTTTTAGTTAGATTTATAATCCATGTTTAAACGACCTAAGTATTTTCTACAACTTGTAATTGCTTATACAAGTTAAATCATCATATAAATAAGGTTTTACTTGTAATGATAATTAATTATACAGTTATAACGCAATAAAAAAAATTAAGTATACATTTTTTTTAGTAATAATATTTAAAAGATAGTTTTGAATTTTAGTAGATCAATGCCGTGAAATTGTATAAAATCCGGTCGAGTATGTAATGTTACAATGCGGTAGAGATACTGCGACCCCTGGTCCTGCGCCAGCGCATATTTACATCTCGCTAACTAGCTAAGCCACGCCTCGACCAATGTATTGTACGGAAATGTCGGTACGGAGCACGAAACAATTCTACCGTATACCGTAATATCTGCATACAAATGTTTCGGTGCTTCGCTTCGCTTCGGTATTCCGCTGCATGTGTTTATGCTTTATTTAGCTTCCCTAATATGTAACTGCCTTAGAGGAAATTGTACATCTGCAACGGAGCACTTTATTAAGTTCACATATTGAGATAAAAGTCAGTCACTGTTACAAGTCTATGAAAAAATACCTGATGCTCAATTATAATTATTGTTATTGGAATGATTCTTTATTTGAACACCATGAAAATAGTGTAATAAATATTATACATATGATTCGAGACGGCCTAGACGGAAACCCTGGAACTAAAACGAATGTCACGGGTTCAAATCCGTGCAACTAATTTGGTTCAACTTATTAAAATTTAATGTTGTTAATCTTTATTTACAATTCATCACTGACTTGGGGATGATAGATAACTGTACAGAACACATGTGTCGGAAATTAAACATCAACTAACCTTTATCCTGAATAGGAGAGGAAGCCTACATCCTATTGGACATTTAAGGGTTATTGAAAGTTGTAGAATGTATACAATCACCAAGGAATACCCATGCCTCATTTTTAAAAAATACATTATAACTAAAAGCAGGAGTAGAATAATTTTAAAATTAAAATACAAAATGTAATTGCTATACGTACATGTGTTAGTCAATTTCACTCTCCTGACAAAAACACAGACAGCAAAATTTGTCATTGAAAAGCACGTAATGTAAATTCTATTATTACGGCCTTTTATTTTTCAATTACGATCCCCCGGTCTCGTCGGGCGCCTGGGGGTTAACTTTGCAAGACCCTACGATGTTCGTTTTTTTATTTTATTTCATATGTACCTATGTTTATCCTAAACAATTTCAACTGTTGCTTGTAATTATATACTGATAACCGTGATCGGTTTTTGCGTGTTTATAAGTTGTTCTGAGTTATTCGTGCAATAACTCATAAAAGCGGGCCCTTGTCGGTTATAACGAGGTGTGTTTAAATTTGTTCGCGAGCACTCCATAAAGTCAACACTAGCTGGTCACGCGACGCTTCGATGACGAACGATTGCGGAGCCACTGTGCCAAGCCACAGAGCATATTTAACAGTTTCCTGAGACTTCTTTCTTGTGTCAAACTTATGGCTTATTTATAAAAAAACCCGCCCCGGCTTCGCCCAAATAGAGTAAATATTCCTAAAAAATAAACTTTCGTAGTATTGTATAAGCGTATGGGCAACAGCGGGACGCAGGGGCGCGCAGGCGGTTGCATCGCGCATGTATGATTGGTGTGTGGCCGCTTGAATTTATTTATTGCGCGATAGTTTTAAAATTACGATAACTCGTAATATATTAATTTGAATTGGGTGGTGTAAAGGGAAATTATAAAATACATGAAATGCTTAAAGTAAATAACGTATTTATTTTAATAAGGATTAATATCATATCCGTTTTATCCAATAATCCCTTTCCAATTATAAAATTATTATGTAACCATTTTTTAGACATTAAAGTGGGTATAGTTATCCTTAAAAAATAGGCATATGCCATCGCGGAAGTTTCTGTAGATATATGAAAGAAGAACAATTTCACGATAAATTATTTTGTTAAATTTCAAAGGGATTTTACAGCATTTTCAATGAAAGCTCCCAATCGGCTCGTTTTTTTTCCGACTTCTTCAACAATTATCGTCATATTTCAATCAATTCGTCAAATAATGAATTATACACGTAAACCTTCCTATTGAATCACTTTATCTATTGGTGAAAACCGTATGAAAATCCGTTCAGTAGTTTTTTAGTTTATCACATTCATACAAACAGACAGGAAACGCGGGGGACTTTGTTTTATAATATTTAGTGATGTTAAATAAAAATATAAGTTTTAAAAGTAAAACTATTTAAAAATTTGTTCTTCATTTGTTGTTCAATAACTTAAGACATACGACGTTGATATTATTTTATGAAAAAAATAAATGGTTTCAAATTGTATTCAATGTAATCATTATACTTTTATATTCGTATCTAACGCAATTAAATTACTTAACGATGCATTAAAACATAACAGTAAAATGTAGATGAGATGCTGAATTATTTATGCTGTGTAAACCACAGGTAAGTCGTCCCTCGGAGCCACTCAGCGGCCAAATTAAATCATTTCTATTTCGCTTGCAATTGACTAGACACGCAATACACGCGTCGTCATTATAGAACACGGATAGTATGACGGATAAAACAAATCTTCATTTGTATATTTATGCGGTCACAAAATTAATACGAGGGTAGAAAATAATAGCGTGAATGGACAAGTTGGGTATGTACGCCTCGTATTTGTAGGTGCGTGAAGATAAGGTATTAAACGTTTACTGTGGAAGAAACTGTTGTTCGTACTGGGGACTTGAAAATTGTTATATCTAACTTTCGCTATTTATAATGTTTATATATGAAATTCGGATTTAAATCGCGCTCATTTATTTATTAATTTACGTGAATTTTAGTCTGAGATGCACCAGTCGTGGTCATGAGCTGATTGATTGACACAAAACTGTGTGATCACGATTGTAGCCTGAAAACAATATGATCATCATCAACATGATTATTCAGTCATCCATTCGCGTCATCATTTATTAATTGCTATTTTAATAATTGTGCGAACTATAAGTTTTAAATCTTATTTCAGACTTTATCTTCCAAACAAATTCCCAGCATAGCAAAGAAAATAAAATGTTAATAAATAAATAGTTGTCGTCTGAGCTAATAGCTTATATTATACTGTGCTATGTATCTTATATTATGTAATAACATACAAGTAACCCGCATTGGAGCAGCGTGGTGGAATAAGCTCCAAAACCTCCCCAAAAAAGGAGAAGAGGCCTTAGCTCAGCAGTGGGATATTCACAGGCTGCTACTTTACTTTATACAAGTAATATGTTTTGTAAATGTATTCCTAATAAGTGACTTTAAGATAAGTTGGCACACATCAAACATTATTATTCTCAGTTAATATGACGATGTCCATATGTAAGATGTGTCGCACGTGGAAAATTTTATTTGTTGTAATACTTGTAATTGTTAGCCGACATAAATGTGATTAATAAGCAAATCACGACAGTTACAGATGAAGAATCCGCTTTTGCGGAATCGTAAATACATGGAATTATTTCAATTTAAGCGTAATGTATGTTTAAAAAGAATTCAAGAGAAGATTGACAGTTCTCGGGGGAGAATTAACATTTCCTTGTACAACATGGATTCGTTATTTCAGTTGTTTCAATAACCTCCTCGGGAACTCCATAATACCTAAGTATTTATACTTTTCCATCGTTTTTATTTCTTACTTGCAAAATTCTTGAATAATATAGTACAACATAATATATATATGTTTTGCTATAATACATAGAATGTTTTTAACGATTAGGTAATTACTTTAAGATTTTGGCAACATGTATTAGGCTAGCGACAACTTAAGATTATGTTATTATTAGAAAGTAATTAAAGCTTTAATCAACAAAATATTCATTAAATATTAAAGAGACTTTGTCTAGTCGTAAATACTTACAGATCGATAAAATTGTTTGTGCAGTATAATACGAATACGTAGTTTAATTTATGGTCTCATGATCGAACCATAATCTTATTATTTTAAGTTATTAATTATTTTAAATTCAATATTTTCTTTAATTTCAATATAAAAATCATATTAAAAAAATAATAAAAGAATAGATTCGAAACAGGTTTCGATTAATCTTACAGATTATTATATAAAAAATAATATCTTTCAAATTGTTTGAGTATGTATAGATATAAAATGCTGTAATCGTAAAGTTGGACTTGTTTCTTTGATTCAAGGAAGTCACTGGCTATAAATAAGTTGGAATGATGCGTAAATATGGATCAAGCTATCAACGTTATCTGATGTTAATCTAAGATAAGTTCGAACATAAAATTTTATTCGAAACGGCCACTTGTTAACGTGTTATATACCTACCCGTAAGTCGCGCAATTTCACAACGAGCCCACCGCGCACGGCGGATCACGTACTCTGAAATCCACGATGAGAACATAAACTATTTACCAACTATTCAATATTCAATACGCGATTGCAAAATACGCCAAATTATTGCATTAGTAGCGAACAGGGATTCCCGATATTGTGGTTCAGCGATCGGCGGCACACCGCGATATGCGGCATAAATAATTTAATAATTCGCAATACGGAATTTACCATACGATGTGTCTTACCGTTCATCTGTTTCGTATTCAATATGAGTGTTTGTTTCTCATACTGCGACAGCATTGGGCAACGTTCGGACGTGAGATTTTCTCCAAGTGAAATGGTGGCTTCGAACCGACGCATAAGGTCGAGTTTGATGAGGTGTCAGCGACTTGGCTCCGATCTTTTCAAATGGCATATGTTGATATGTAGGTGAATAAAGCACGTCTGTACATTTCAATATCGGGAACATCCGTGTTATACGCGTGACCTTGCAAATCACAGCCTGCTTTCCAAACGACTTCACAGAATCGGTAGCCGGCGTCTGTATTGCACGACCGTTAACGTGTATGAAGAATATTTTATTAGTTGTTACTTCTTGATTTATTTAAGCAATGACCTGTCCACTATGTCTATTGCGCTGTCACGTCGTTATTTTTATTCGACGACTACAATAACCATGGGAACTGAACCACGAGTATCATATACGTACTTCCATTGAATTTTTATACAAATCATATGAATTCGTGACATTGCGTGCTTTATATTAGAATGTATTGCTGTTTTGCAATTCTTATATTGTAATTTACTGTGCAAATGATATGTGATAGTCATCGATAATGCTTGATCGATTACATTAAAACTATAATAAATAATTATAGTAATAAATATTAAATATTAATCATTTTAATATTTTGTTAAGTGAAGACATGTCATAATTATATTAATGTTAAGAGGTCGGTCAAATAGCTGTTCGTGGAACTGTTCCTGTGGACGAGTAATATATTGCGGTGGTGTGGTATTCGTGTCTGAGTTTTGTAGACTCCCACCACCCCAAATTCATTCTTTGCATTTTAAATATGGAACACACGTTATGTCATGTTGTAACTTACTATTATTTATATGTGATTTACATTCGAATGAGGCGTTAGTTTTGTAGTCCGAATTCATTTGCCAAATGTATTTTTAAAATTATTATTTTTACATTTATTACCAATTTCAAGTTGTTATTATATTATAATTATTATTAGTAACTTAGTACGAAGCTAAGCTTGTTTCTAAGCAAATGGAACCTTTTTTAGATGTTGCATATTAGTTTTGATTTTACACCAGAATAGAGTCCCGCTGCTTAGAGTCATAAAAACAAGTTATCATATAAATTTGTAACGTATAAGATATTTTTCCTTCATTTAAATAACACAACCCTAACTCTAAAAGCATGACAAAGACCATATCTTAATTACTGCAATAAAACCATACCCGCTCAAAACCTCATAACTTTACTAGAGTGGAAAATAGGGAGACCAAAAATGTTAATAAAGGATAGTAGGCGGGACAGCGGTCAACAAATTGACCAAATGCTTATACATGTTCGATAGCGGCCACACCGACACGCCACCGACCCATTCGCTGGCTGTTGGTGATAGCGAAGCCTTTAATAAATTATACACTAATATCGTTTTAAAAACGTCGTCCACAACTTAACCCAAACTTCACATTAAAGATAACGCACTGCAGAAAAAAAATTAATGGCTTCCAAACTCGAGTAATCCTTAAATCTTGTATAGCATATTACTAAATGTGTATTAGGAAGCATCTCACGCCGTGCTCACCCTTTTAACCCTAAGAGAACGAATAAAATAATCGGCGAGTGCTGGAGCCCTTAGCAATTATGTGGAAATTTCCTGACAAATACACGTTATTGGTGGAAGAGCCACGGTAGCAACGGAGGTGGAGGGCGGCGGCGCGGCGTGCTGTCGCGGTGTGCCTAATGAGGCCGCTAGCTTCTTTTATTTATGTGACAAATGTAAATTGTTGGGACTCTGGATAGAGTGAATCTTTCACGAATATTTAGTGCGAGAACGCTCCGGTACACGCCTTATGAATTCTCAATTACGTATTTTTGTAAACATGTTCATTTATTCATATAATCACGGATACTAATAAATATATCATAGATTGTAGTCGAGTTAACTGTGTGATAAGTATTTATGTTAGTAATGGCGTGGCATTATTCCGCTAAATGGTTGAATATAATGCATCAGCTATATAAGCGACGATCGGGCCATATTTATCGGTGCGCGGGTAATCGTGCATAGTGTTTACAACTTAGGAGCATGTACGTTAAAATTTATGCTTCAAAGATTTGTTCGCCACAAATAAGGTTGTCAGCGAGTCTTATCTATGGGATCGTTAATTAATTAGAGAAATTGAGTGGCCGCGGCGGCGCACGGGGACCTATAACTCGCAACCCGCCTCGTATCATAGCTTCGTTCTGTTTTATTTATTTTTACCACTCACGTGAGCAAAATTGAATTCAAATAGGTACGGTTAGCCACATGCTAATGGTCGCGTAATGATAAAACTGCGTTCGCCGGAACAGATAGATACGTGTTCTGGATAGGACGTGGAAAATGCAGAAAAAATATCAAAGTACTTTTTGATTTTTATTAGATTAAATATTACACTCGACTTATTTAAGTCATATTCAGGGTTTGAATGTAAGTTCCGAGTTAGAGATTAAAAACATGAATCTGGATAAACTAAGCTAAATAAAAACATTATATTGAATTAAAATTTCTGATATTGACAATTAAAATATAGCGTATTTAAATTTGACAGTAATTACTTATATCCTATTCCAATTGCGTTTATATACCTTATTTGGAATTCATTTATATAATTGAATGATATTATTGAAACATTGAATGTTATTGGTATTTATCAAAAACATAAGCGTAAATAAATATCCTAAGTCACATAGACAACGAAGCGGCTCAATAAAATAGCAGAGCATAGACAAAATGCTACAATAACATCAGTACGGGAACGAATCGCCAGTTTACGACATGAGCACAACGACCGACTGCTCTACAAATGAATAAGCCATCTGTTCTAATAGCTACAATTAAACATGGCCGTCCGTTGCTCCAAGTACTCTTAGCTCAACATTTGGCTTTAAGAATCGATACCTATATTGGCTGAAAGTTGCAGCGAAATGAATCCTAGTGCCAATTACAGAAATAGAAGGACGTCGTTAAAAATATTTATGTAAATTACATAAATATAATATATATATGTTGATATAACTTTCACTAAATCTATTCTTCTTCGGATCGTAACCTAACCGATATGATGTTAACATTTACCGTTATGTCGAAACCAAACTTAATTGTGAACTAATTATGTCAATACAATAAGTATGCAATTATGCATATCAACAAAAACAATTTAATTTTTTTTTTATTGCATAGGAAGGCGGACGAGCATATGGGCCACCTCATGGTAAGTGGTCACCAACGCCCATAGACATTGGCGTTGTAAGAGCTGTTAACCATCTCTTACATCGCCAATGCGCCACCAACCTTGGGAACTAAGATGTTATGTCCCTTGTGCCTGTAATTACACTGGCTCACTCACCCTTCAAACCGGAACACAGCAATAACAAGTACTGCTGTTTTGCGGTAGAATATCTGATGAGTGGGTGGTACCTACCCAGACGAGCTTGCACAAAGCTCTACCACCAAGTAATTAAATAAAAAGAAGAAGCAATTTCACGTATGTATTAAATCCGAGAACACATATTTGGTATACGAGAACAAAATATCAAAAAAATGTAACTCAAATAAAGGATAAAACCCATATAGTAATTAGTTTAATTTTAAATACTATTTTTCAGTAAACTTTTAGCTTATTTTTTTAATTTCATTTAATATATAGTTTGTAGTTGAAATTTCTGTTTTTTTTTTAATTAAAAAACTTATTTACCGGCGCGTTATTAACAAAAGCGTCTAAGTTAATGTTTTCAAATATTTTTTTTGTCAAATATCAAGTTGCTCTGTATAGGAAAGCCTTTACAGGACTTGCCTGTTTTTGCGCTGTCGCCAGTCGCAATCGAGTAAAGCATTCATATATGGTAAACTGTCATAATTAAAGTTAATAACGAGCATCGGTCGATCCTTTTTATTGATACTAAGAAATCATCATAACTTAATGTCGAACTGTCCGATGATTGCTGCTAAACATACATTACAATTTACATATTATAACTTGATGTGAAATACATCTACGTATTCTATGAAATTATTAAAAGTGCAAACTAATAAATACTTTTTTTTACAATTGCTCAATTATTTTTACCTCCTATTAAGAAAGAATTAAAGCTAAACTCACAAATACATTTTTTTATATCTATATCTACTAACTGCTGGTCACAGGGCTCATTCTATGTGCAATAGGGCCTTCATCCTCCGCATTCAGCATCCAGTTGGGTTCCACCACTTTCTTCAAGGATTCGCTATCGATCACCATATTATGATTTTATTAAGGATGTCCAATTTTGTATCTTTGCTAAGGTTATGTTAGGGATGCCACACAAAAAAAACTTAAGCTATGTACTAAACGAAACTAAAGTAACTTGTAAATGTATGTGAGAAAGTTTGGAGCTTCATCACGCATTTGCAATTTGGGTTGATGGATACACGCCCTGCAAAATTTAATTCGTCATACAGGTTCGCATCTAAATCATGCATTTCTAATAATGTTTTTCCTTCACAGGAGATCAATTATAAACATAAATTAAGCACATGAAAATTCAATTGTTTTCCGTCGATGGTTTGAACCCGTAACCTTCAGGCAAGATTAAAGTTTTCTAGCCACTATGGCATCTAAGCTCAAACTATGTATCAAGAAAGAATATTTTTAAAATATGTAAATTATTGCCTTAAAGAGACTATACTTAACCGATGTTTTATTGTTATTAATTAAACGTATAAATGTCATAAGAGAATAAATGTTTAACGTTCACATGACCTGTAATTAACAAGTACTTTATAGCATTCTCTCACAAGTTTTATGTCATTCAATCGAAGTTTCTTAATTGAGTAAGCGATGTGAAATTTACAACCGTCATATGTTTAAAAAGTCCTAGTTATCGTTGATGCTGTCCTCTTGTCGTAAATATTGCTGATATAAATTTAATTAATATTTAAAAGACTCACGCAAATACATTAAATACTCCTTATTCGTAGTTATTGATTGAAGGATATTCATATTTTTTTCCGGTTTGAGTCTCGGTTGAAACGTTTGCTGTTCCATTGCGCAATAATATGTGTCGGTATGGATATCAGTTATAGCAATTAATATTGAGAAACTCGGATAACAAATTGTCCATTTCTACAGAAACTAATAAAAACTAATTTCAATAAGTTACTTGGTGGTAGAACTTTGTGCAAGCTCGTCTGGGTAGGTACCACCCACTCGTCAAATATTCTACCGCAAAACAGGAGTACTTTGTATTGTTGTGTTCCGGTTTGAAGGGTGAGTGAGCCAGTGTAATTCTAGGCACAAGGGGCATAACATCCTAGTTCCCAAGATTGGTGGCGCATTGGTGATGTAAGTGATGGTTAACATCTCTGCCAATGTCTATGGGCGTTGGTGAGCACTTACCATCAGGTGGCCCATAAGCTCGTCTGCCTTCCTATGCAATAAAAAATAAAGTTTAGTTAAGGGTGCACATTCACAAAACTTTTTGATATTTTCCACTCCATTTCATTTTCTATACGACAATTTTTTATTCTGCCTTACATTACATTATAATGTACCAATGTAATCCAAGTATAATGTTGATAAAGTTATAACACCGTGTTTCCGACGCCAAGTCAATGCATCCTTCCTAGGGCAAGGCATTCAATTCTATAATAAGGACTCTCATTTTATTTTTGCCTCTTAATAAGTTTAAGTGATGTAAATACTCTTACTATTCACTAAAATAATGTAATTGTAAAATTAGTTTAGCTTTAGTTTTCATGCTAAATATTCGAACTGAAGATCACGCATTCATACATATCCAGGAAAACAACGTTTGCGCGTGCATTATATGTGTTTATAATTTGCCTCGTTCTGCGCGCATTGGATGAAATTTTGCCCCCTGTTTATTCCCCTTAAGGACATTCTGGCATAATTACTGACTCCCGTTTACTTTATATAAAATCGAATTGTAAATATTTGTTAAATTTAATAATTGTATAAAACCCGTAAATAAGTATCTATTAAACAATAGCTTTCCGTGAATAAGAAATTTATGAGAATATAGATCAAACATCCAAGTTTGTTTTGGTTCTCTTTCTGCGCGTTGGATGAAATTTTGCCCCCCGTTTATTCTCCTTAAGGACATGATGAACAATGACTCCCATTTTCTTTATATAAAATCTAATTGTAAATATTTGTTAAATTTAATAATTGTATAAAACCATAAATAAGTATCTATTTAACAATAGCCTTTATGAAAATATAGATCAAACATTCAAGTTGTTTTGGTGTATATTACAATGTAGAACGTCTTTTGACTTGTCAATAAATGCCTCGTGGGTATTTTAAGTTTATGATCACGTGACAGTGAAGGAGTGTCAGTACACAGTACCGGGGGAATGTCCAGCGTTTCTTATTTATGTCTTCTAATAAGACCATAAATATTGATTTTAATTACGCGTCGCGGCCTGCAATGACAGTCGCGTAAATGTCTGAGGATTGACGCGTATCAGCGCTGGCCATTGGCCTTAATCCATAACAAATATGGCCACGTTCAAGTTATAACTGTTATATGTTATAATATAACAAGATTGTTTCATGTTAACCAAATTAATTGATTAATAATTTTCCTCAAAATCGTTTTGTATATTTTTAATTCGTGCACAATTAATTACCGTAAACAATTTTGGACTTAATTATTATGTAAATAAACATCCTATTTCAAGTAATTCAATTATGGTAAATGAGGATTTTATTTAAAAGTAAATTTCCATTAAATGAGTTGAGAAAACAATAAAATACACTTAGTCTTTGTACCTTCCGTCTTACGATAAAAATTGCACTTTAAGTGAAGTTACTTTCATTGATTTAACGTTAATTGATTGTTGAAATAAATTAAATATTTTGTTATAAGGATCATAGTATAATACCATAAAAATATGAAGTTATTGAACTTGCGTCTGCCTGATACTATATTACATAAATTAAAAATGTTCTATTTAAACTTTTCATAAGGAAATTCCCATCGAGTAATTAGTATTCATTATTTTTGAAAAATAATTCTTATGTAAATACAATACGGATTTACTTGAAGTCACAAAACAATAAGCTATGAATAATAATTGAAATACGCTTGGAGATTTCGCTTCGCTATGTAGATGAGCCTTAAACATGAACTATCGTATTTTTATTATAATGAGCACGAAGAGTTGCTTCTGTGTCCTAAAAAGTCTGAATATTTGATGGGTCGTCTCATATTTTACTCTCATCTCGTGAGTTGAAAGCAGACGTATAAATCAAAGAATGTTTAAGCGGAAGGCTGCGGAGCGGCACGTCTCTGTAATTGCCGCAAAAACCTGACTTGAGCGATTTTTAAACTCGATGGTAAATTTTGAAATAATTCCAGTGAATCATACCTCTAGTGTGACAATGTTTTGCTCGTTGAATACGAATTGTTCAATAAGTAACTACTTTAAGTAAATGTACACGATTCGCGACACTTCTACGATGTCGTATCACAATGCATGTGATACTCGCATATCATATTTCTAAAGCCTTATTAATATCGATGTTTATTTATACTTTGCCGAAAGTTTGTTCGAAATTTAAAATAAAACTTCGAACGGTAGGCAGGATGTGGTCCGTAGGTTGGGAATGGGAACTGATTAGCGAAGGCAGCGGATCTCTCAACGGCACGGAGCGCGCCCGCTCTCGGGTGCGTCATAAATTTCCATTGATTGGATTAATCTGATTTGGATGTCAATTTTGCAAGCAATGTGCAGGCACTTTATAAGAAAATACAATCATGATCCCTTCGACTTTTATACATTCTGTTGTGGACGCATAATAACGAATACATTATACTACTCAAGCGTATATTTGCTTAGACAAGAGTGCGACGCGAAATATATTTCCCTTTTGCCTTTCTGATACAATCGTTAAGGATGCAATGAAGATTTATACGTTCATCATTTTGTCTTATTAAAAATGATACTTTTGTTGCTTCATTTTATTCCAAGAGCAGGATTTACATTTTATAGCTGACGAACGAGCCCACCTCAACAGGTTGTCGATTGGCTCTGACATTTTACTCATGTTAACGGAATTAAAAATAAAGTAGCGCATGTCATGATCATTTATTTAATTAATTTATAGCTAATTTAATACACGAACTACTATAACATATCAGTTTCGGTTAACATCTACAAGTCTAAAATATCCTTATAGTAGTGAAATGTTCCTCTATCATGTAACGGCTTACACGAACACTCTACTTTTGAGATAAAGTTTTACTTTTGAGATTCTGCAGCTAATTTCCACCATGCTTGCCCCTACACGAGATACATGTGGCAATTTCATCCGACCTGTGGAGGTTTCCTCGCTATATTTCACTTGACAGCCGTGCACGTTATGGAATAAATTAGAAATACAAATTTCGCTACAAATAATTTTAGTTCTAGTTTGAACCCGCTATCTTCTTGTAAGATTCATGTGCTCTGACCACTGAGCCGTCTCGACTCTTGTCGCTATATAAGAACATATCATATCCATATTAAATTATAAGCGTAAAAAGCATGTGTTTATTTCAATAAATAGGTATCAGTGAGACATCCGACCTCACGCACTTCGCAAAAAGTGGGAATCAAAACAGGAAGCCAGTGCTTGCCATACCGTTCACATCCCGTATGTATGTATGTATGCGAACCCGGACACTGCATCTCGTTCGGTCCCCGCAGCCCGCAACGCGCGACGTGCAGTTACTCGGGTTATATGTTCACATCTTTTTTACGTATACTCTTATCGCGCACAATTTTCTTTTTATAATATTCGGTAATGATTGAAGTTGTTTCGTTTTTAATAGCGATATAATACAATTTAAATATCGATTCCAGCATTGCATCGTTACTGTTTACAAACGTACCAAATGAGATCGCTGCGTTTATTGCAGTGTATCTGAATAATATGATTGAATTATGCACCTCTAAGCTTAGCTTACCAGTTCTATATTTCATTGTGAAATTTATAGGCACAGCTTGCACGGCTTCAGCAACAAACAAGTATATTTCCCACGTCAATTTTGATTGCGGTATTATAGTGAGCGATGACATTTGAGTACATACTAATTTAGCCTTCCCAGAGCGTCTGCGAGTCATTGCGCTATCTACGCATAGATACGGCACCGCAATAACGAGAAGGGGAATTTCTTCTTATTCGTCTTAGCTGGAAAGTTCATTTTTCAAGCGGTCGAAGCGACGAGGTAATCACGGAATACTGGACTCATAGTGCTGAGTAAACAAATCTTCGACATTGTATCTGTTCGCCTTAACTCTCTATATTCAAAGGAACATTGTCAAGAGAAACGTACGATTATTGTAGCGCTTTCTTATGGATTGTGTTACGATAATATATAACTCGTGGATACGCTAAGGAGGGCTTCACTATCTGCGATTTCATGTGGTTTATCAATTTGAACGACTCCATAGACATATTTGTTTACTCGCAGACAATGTTTGCGCTGTTTTACGAGATAAATTGTGATTTCTGCCTTTGTTAAATTACAGGTGTATTGAAATTCTATTCCATACGAGCATTATTTGATATGTTCGTATCGAACACTTTTTATTAGAGTTAATAGCAATAATTGAGTCGATTTTTTTTATATCGTCTGTTCTCAACGACTTCGAACCAAATGTTCGGGGACAGACGGCCATAAATTTTTGCAATCATATAGTCGGTCATCTTTCTTTGTTATCATATTGAAGGGACGACATTCCATCGACGTAATTATGCAAAAAGCTGGACCGTGGTCGCGGCGGCCGTCCTTTGACAACCACATCATTATAGTTGACATAAACTTAGATTCGTACGATTGATTTATTAGAAGGTAAATATGAAATGTGGAATACCACGATATTCATGTTCACCTTGATATTACGCAGTCATTGGAAATATTAAATCAATAAATTAATAGTAATATCGGTTTGAATGTAAGTTGAAGCAATCTCGCGTGCAACTTAAATGTCATTACGATATAAATAACGTGTATGTATTTTGCATTCATTTCTTGAACATTTATATATATTTGAATTAGATAGAACTACAATCTCATTCCTAATATATTCTTTATTTAATTTTTTCATTTAACAATTTCACAAACGGGCAAATATTCCAACCGATGGTAAATAAGGACACCAATCGATATTAAAAGGGTAGGAAATATTAATCTCTCCATTCACTGCACCGCAATCCATGGGAATTAAGATGTTATATCCATAGAAGCTGGAAATACAGTGGCTCACTGTTAAGTGGTAATATAATTGATGAGTGGGAGGAACCTACCCAGATGGGCTTGCACAAAGCCATGCCAAAAAGGAAATAGTAGGCTTTAACCAACACCAATAAGCTTGTACTAATAAAGTATCGATTTTAAAGTGATAATCTTGTAAAATGTTTTCAAAAATAAATAGAAAGAAATTTACGTAATATACGTTAGTCAAATTAACTCATTGGGAACAACATTGATTAGGCCACTGGACGTGGACGCCCAAAAGTGCTGTTATACGAATTATAACGAATGATATAAAAACAAGGTATTAATGACTTGAAATTCTATATTATAAATTGTTGGTGATATTTTTTGCTGTTTTCAAACATTCGATTTTATATTTTAGAAGAAAAAGATAGAAAACGCATACTTTTGTCGGAGCGAGCGCGATTGAATGCGTAATTCAGCGAACAGTGGTTAAATTAGCTCGCGATGCGGGCGTCTTTATAGTCCTCAAATTGGCAAAAAGCGCGACAAGTTTCGACTGACACTGATCGTGGAGGCATCAACGAAACAGGTGTTATCATAAACATACATTTTGAAATAAAAACAAAATTATTTTCATGAGTGGCGGTAGGCGCGAACTGCCGTTCGCGTCGCCGACACAATGGCGATTTCTTCGTTTTTTTTTGTTTCGTCCTCGCCGTAAAGGCCGACGATATTAAATTTAGTAAGCGGAGAGGTGTCCGAAATCTCACGCAGACGTGCGATCCGCCACACATATTTCCATCTGCACAAAAAGCGGAACTATAGCCATAAATATGTCCAAATAAACATTAGTCTCAACGGGCAGTGTAAGCTTAGTAGGGTTCTGCCGCGTCTAAGGAATATAGCTTTTATATGTATTTATTTCATACCCATCACAACTATTGCCCTAATTAACTATAGTTGTTTATATCAAACAAACTAACAGTTCGTGATGGTTCAAATATATGTCGAAATAGAACAAAAATAAAATTGAAATTGTAATAACGCTGTTAACTCATTGGTCATTACTACAAAATGTTACAGTAGCAAAAAAATAAGAGGAGGTTAATAAAATAGCAAATATTAAGCGGGCGTTGCATTGTCCGCTAACAAGAGCTCTGCGCAAGCGCGGCGTGCGTTGAGATGACAGTCGCGCTGCGCAGGCGATAATATGTGTACATATGTAACATTAAACTGCAAAAATAAACGATACTTTCACACTACATGGGTTCAAGAACAAGTTTTTCCATAACACAAAAGACGACACTGAATAGTTATAGCTGCTTCGCGTCCTCGCCGCATAATCCAATAAAACAATTCTCGGAATGTAGGTACCGTCAGAATACTTAATATTTTTATCAGTTCCAGTTTTACATAAAACAATGTTGTCTGATATCTGAGAGCTGTAGTGTGCGCTGTCTACACTACCGTTACACGCGAGGACAAAAACCGTTTTATTTAACTTTTGCCTGTCAATAAATTTCAATCTCATGTCAAAAAACATTCATAAATTAGGCTTATTTAAAAGCGAGGAGTCAGTATTCGTTGATTCTTATGCAAGAGAAATAATTATTTTACTGTATTTTATTAACATACTAAGTACTTTAATTGGTAGAAAACAGTAATTACTAAATTTCTTCTTGGTAGAATATATATTTTCAACCAGTAGGATCCTGATGCGAATATTTGCATATTTCTCTAGTTGATCTAGTCTATTCATAAACGTCTTTTGTAATAGAAACAGGATAAAACGACATAATGAAGTATATTAATGCAAACAGACGCATAATTAAATTTAACTACATAGTTTATGGCGATTTTTTCAAAGTAATTTATTTGATTTTTTAAATAATGAGACACGAAAGCAAACATTTAAAAGTATTTATAAATATTTATTACGTATAGTAATTAAAACTCTGTTTAATATTCAGTACGCATTGTCGGTTTAGATCTGTTGACGAAAAAATACATACTACATAGTGTTTATGTATAAAAATTACAATAAATAATAAACGTGTGCAATTAAGCTAGCTAAATATGTTAATATCTTAACTTTTTACATGTAATTCAATTTACAGGCAGATGATAAATTTTTCGTATTTTAATTCAACGCACATAACATTAATTAAACTGAATTATTTTACATATACACAGAGTTGGGGGAAATAGTGACTCGGATATCTAGTAAACATGTTTCTGCTGACTGTACAGATAAAATTGGCGACTGAATCTCAAAATATATGAATTTGATTCAATGGAAGGGCAAGCGGCTTCTCTTTCTGTGATTGCAAAGGGCTGCCACCGGGGCATTCGCTCGGCACATTTCTTTATTTTTAATATTATATATGGCCAGATTATGCGAGTTTCGCCAAAATATTCCGTCATATTTTGCTTTCCGAACGACGACGTGCATAGATTAATATTTATGATAACATATTATTTAGTCTTTTATTTAAGAAGAAATGGATATTAAATGTAAGATTACCAAAAAGTTTGAATAGTTATTAAAACTGTAACTAGATTTTTTTTTAAATTCTTTAAGGCCAAGCTTAGTATTACATAGTCCTAAGATGTGCCTGCGACTTGAACTGTTGTTGTTTGAACATGACCTAAGATCTGAGACTACTTCGGAACAATAGCTATTCCTTATAAAGATCATAATAAATAATATAATACTTTATACTATGATGATAATGAATTGACCTGTATTATCTATACGTTTCAAACAAATCATGATATATCCTTTGCAGTTTTGCTATGAAGAAGTACTAGTAAAAATTATCCAAATTAAAAATTATATAAATGGCTTTGTAATTAACAAAGCCGCACTTTCATTCCCATTATTTTTCAATACAAAAAGTTACGACGTTTACTATTTTTAAATGTAATATAAATGAAAGGCTCGATTCGAAAGGTCTTTAAACATAATATCGTTTCTGTTCTTGATTGTCATATGTATAGCTGAGCGATGATCAGAAATAGACCGCTGATAATAATCAGATAGAGAAATCAATAATTGCAAAGATAAAACAGAAAGGTAACATTAATAATGATGAATAGAAAACGAAGAGCAATGATATACCTACTGTTAGCCAGTTAATTACCATCTTGATATTAATTTTATAGATAAATAAATTTCGCTTACATTTTTTAAAATAGATATTTCTTATGACAATAGTCAATATTATTGTTTGAATATATGTAGATTTTTATATCCTAAATATTCGTCTGAAATATATCAGTAGCAATTTAAAAAAAAACAAAGCAATTATATCAATCCTGTTATATATTATAAATAATATGTATATGGTAATCATGTAGAACATATCAAACCTTTGTATTGAATAAATAATAAAACATAAGAAAAAGTATAATTACTAAATAATATTACTGAAATGCGTTAACAGAATAGAGTTAATATGTAAGATGTATATGAACCAAAAATAGGCCATACAATAGTATTATTGGAGCATAGCCCTGAAAAGGCATTTTGCAAGTGGTCGCTAACACGTGTAGTTGGCTCCCGCGCTACCCACGACACCTTCACAGCCTTTTCCATAATTGCCTCAACGTTATACTTGGACTGTATACTAACGTACACGTTTTTTTTTAAATATTGAAGTAATTGATGTCAAACCTTATACTATATTTAATAATAACTGTTTATTTAAACATTATTCCATTAAATTATCGCCAGCTGTTTTTATTAAAATGTGCGTAAAAAGCATTTTAAAAAATAAACAAACAAAATATTCTTTATTCAAGTGCCTACTTGACGAAATGACGATTTTTATTATAAGTGTTCTCACAAACTTTAGAATCAAGGTTACATTTAAGTTACCACTGTCTTAAAATGTTGATTCTACTGGAAAAAAATATTATAAGCTGTTATTTCACATATTCTAAGCTCCTATCCCTTCTTTCTCAACTTCAGATAATTATGTGTAATTCTTAATTATTCGTTATTTTATATTAATTGAAAAAGAACTGCTAGTTGTATACTGGGTAGTGCTTTGTGCAAGCTCTTATGGGTATTTACCACCCATTCATCAAAGGTTCCGGTTTAAAGGTTGGGTGAGCCAGTATAAATACAGGCACAAAGGACATTCGTTGGTATTGTGTCAAATCGGTGGCGCATTGGTGATGTAAGGATATTTGTGCTTTCTAACATAATACAACATACAACTTTACTTAACTGTATTTAATATTCAAAAGATAAATAAACAAATAGTAAATAAATATATTGAGAGTTGCTTCCAATTGCTGGCAACTGATAGAAAACGAGGATACTATATACAAATATGAAAAAAAACTGAATATTTGGGTGTGCTATAATCAAGTACGCACCCAAATTGCCTTTGCAGATACTGCTTACTACTACTTGTTGTAGTAGTGTTGTAATATGTCTTCTGACATGTAGGTCTTTACGATGTTTGTCAATATAAACGTGAGAAGTACTGTTAATTTTGAAGAATTATCAGTAGTGATGTATCTGTTGCATTCTAATAACTGCGTTTGATTATTTATTTATTTGCTAATTTTTCTCACCGTTCAGGTATTATTACAAAACAAGGCTTTGTATTGAATAAATAATTTGATTTATAATTCTATTCATAATTCTATTATTCATAATTCTATATTTCTATTATTTATAATTCTACTATTGGTAGTGTATTGGTGATTATTTCAGGAAAAGATTGAATCAAGGGTTGAAATTGTAGGAGAAAACGCTAGACACTCAGAGCTTCTCTGAGTTTGTATGCGTTAGTTGGTACAATTTTTTATTGCTAAGGTATAAACCTACAGAGCAGAGCATTTTTTTCTTAATAATTATATCCGAATCTAAATAATTATTATCTTTTTATTTCAAAAATTAACGCAAATCACTTTAGAAACATTCGATATTTGAGGGGATATTCCCACCAAGTTGTTTTGCGATGGGATGACTGGTTAATTAGCGCGTACGCAGCGCACGTACTGTCGTTGACATGTCACAAGACGTCTGCCACCGGCAGCGGCGATCTCTCAACGAATTCCAATCGGGAAGAGCGAAAAAGACACGAGCCAAGCATTCGTTGGTAAAAAGTAGCGGGGCCGGAGCTGCACCGCGGGAGGCTGCGCACTGCCGCTTGCGCCCGCGCCGCCCGCTGGCCGCCGCGCCCGTTTCCTCGCTGCCCCTTGCATACTTCTATGTTGTCGAATCGAAGTTAATATGTGTACATGAAGCTTGTTATGCAACATTTTAGTAATCGCACAAATATGCGAAAAAAAGTTTTAGATTTTATTTACATAGAGAAACTACATTGGTATAGCCGCTTTTTTACAATACAGTATTGGAGGAAATAGTAATTCTTTTGGAAGACTGTAACTAACTTTTTATTGAGTAATTACAGAAAGAATTTAAAAACGCAAAATTTAGATAATTATTTTAGCATAAAATGCGATGAGAAAGTTCGAGCAGAGTAAACGTTCTAGTTCTGAGTATCGTCCGAGTGAATTTGAAGAACTGGCGGCAAAGGGTCGAGGCGCGCGTCGCGACTCACAAAAACAGAACCGTCTGGTGCGCGGGCGCACAGTGCGCGTGTGTGCCGCACGCCCGCGGCCGCTCGCGCCGGCCCCGGAGCGGGTCCCGAGCGCCGCGCTCCGTGCCGTCACGCCGTATGCGCTTGTGCATGCTAAACGATAGACTCCACGCAAAAGTCATCGATATGATAATTCATTTAAAATACCTACTTATTTTGCCAAATGTAATGAAGTAATGTTAAATGAATTAACTATTAAGTGAGCGGCGAAGTAGGAAAATGCGGAAAGGAGACTAGCATGGCAATGGGCCGTGAGTGCGATCGCAATGTATGCGGACGCCAGCATAATACGAATGACGCGTTATAACGGATCGACCCGATTATTTCTGTCCATTTCACGACTGTTTAATAGCAATGTTAAAGTTGGCGAAAGCAAACACACCCGCCCTGTTTATCGAATATTTTACGATCTTCACCAGATTAATTTTAAAATTCTAAGCTTTGTGGAAGCTGCTGAAAGATTGTTTGATTATAAAATCTGTTGCTAGTTTTGTTATTTCAGATATTTATATTATAGTTACTCATTTACCATTCCGATGTACCTGACTGTGTGTTTATCTAGAATCAAATGTTTATAATACTCGTATACTTTATTTCAAATAATACACTCGCACTGAAGAAATAATTTTCCGTATAAACATCTGGCAGAGCTCTCGTTATTCATTACTTGTTCGTAGAGGATGGATATATTTCTTACATAAATTATTGTAAATGTCACAGTAACAATTGTTTCTATGACGCAAATCGATGAAATTATATACATACTTTAAAAATTATATATTTTTTATTTTATTATTCTAATAATAAACTATATATTTAACATGGATATAATGAAATGAACAAAATATTTTACCGGCAAACAGAAATTAGTATTTATGTGTTTCGGTTTGAAGGGCTCACTCAGCCAGTGGAACGATAGGCATGAGGGAGATGTTTTTCAAGGTTGGTGCCGCATTGGCGATGTAAGGAAAATGAATGATTTCTTACGGCGTCAATGTTGACCACTTTCCATCAGGTGGTACATTTGCCCGTCCTAGGCAGACGCCCTAATTACTAAAAAATATACAAGTAATTTTTGAGTCGCATTAAAATTTATTGCCATCCTAACTAATATTATAAATGCGAAAGTAAGTTTGTTTGTGACGCTTTCAGGCCGTAACCACTAAGCCGATTTAAAAAATTCTTTCACCAATGGAAAGCTACATTATCAGGCAGTAACAAAGGCTACATTTTGTCCCCATATTCCCACGGGAACGGGACCTACGCGGGTGAAACCGCGGGAAAAAGACTAGTAATTTAATATAATCGAAATATATTTTGCTAATACAACTAATTTACATCAAATAATTGACACACATGCGAAGTTTTATACAAGAGCTATTTTGATATACTTTCCAAAATAATTTCCTAGAAAGGCACGTCTCTCTCCGGTTGCGTAGAATTTTCTTTCCTTCGGACTATGAGACTAAAGGAATAGAGAGCAGGTGCACTCTCGTTTGGATACACTATAATATCTCCTGTTTTATATTGTGATATCATACATTGAGAACAATAGCGGCAAAAATTCTTATTTCCTAGATTTTGAAATGATTTGTATATTAAGAAAAAAAGGTCATACTCCACTTTATAGAAAAAAACCGTATACAAATGATTTATAGAACACTTGATTATTATCTATGTTTCTGTTGCATTTTAATTTATGTATAAACAGGGAACACAATTATAATTAAGTTTACAAAACTAATGCAGTTTTTGTGTCACCTCGCATCGCTTCGCTTCCGTTCAGGTGACGAGACCTGATACTATCTACACCATTTCAACATAATTTGTCACTATCCTAATATTTTGGGTTATAAAATGTTAAGCAGCTGCTTACGGCTTTTAAAGAAACACGTACGTTTCGTACTCTATGCGAGATAGTCGATGTTCTCTTGTTAAAAAGAAACAATATGTTCGTTTTTTATTTGATAGAAATATTACTAATTAGTAATGAATGTAGTCGTCAGTCGTTATAACAAATGACCTAACAAAATAAAACACCGATGAGTTTTTAATTTTCTAAATATTTGACGTGACAACGTCTAATAAATCGATGAACTGGCTGCATGCACGAAAAAGGATGACTCATTGTCCCGTTACGCTCATTGTCCCGTTACGCTCATTGTCCCGTTACGCTCATTGCCCGATACTCTCGTTGTCCCGTTACGCTGATTGTACGCTTGCGCGGCATCTATATGTTACGACGTTGTCACGTTAAACTATCGTCCGTAAACCGACTTTACAGACAACCATTTTTTATTTTTAATAATTATTTAATGGTTGGCATAAAATAAATATGGTGGGGAGTTTCGTACGTGACGTAAACAATTCACAAATCTGACGTTATACGCCATAGTAGAAGTTCCAAACTCCTCCCCTTAACACATTACATGGTTTCTGCACAGCAGTGTGACAACGTGGTGTTGCTATACTTCCTCAATAGAGCAGCCTTAAATTCGTTAACAAACATCGGCGTTGAAATGATATTCTCGATGTTATCAAATTAATACTCAAATAGTCACCGGCTGTTGTTTTGTTTACGTGAGAGCGATGTGTGCGTTTTGTTTTCATTTGCATAAGAATACGAACGTCGGGCCATTTTGTTTCCTTGATGATATTTTATTATCATATTTTATACATTACGTTTGTTTTATATTATATCATCGTTATCGTATGAATGAAACGTACGCTATAAACACGATTAATTATTTTGAAGTGATTATTTATTATCTACTTTTATAAAAATAGATTCGTACCAACAATCATACTTATATTTACAAGAATAATTATGAATATTGGCAATAGAATTTACTAGTTAAATAGTATCAGATACTAAGAACCATTGTATAAACACGAGAAGTAAATAAAATTTATAACACCAAGTTTTACATTCTGCCAAGTCAATATATCCAGGTAAGTATTTGAGTCTATAATAAAAGCCTGCAGATGCCCTTCCATTTGCCAAGTATCTAATTTAGGGCTTATTAATTAATGGTAAGGCCCACTTTTCTATACAGATGACCAAGATGACCAGAGTTATTATTCGTTGTAAGTATTTGAGAAAAAGTAATTTGAGTTTCTTGTCCGAGATTCTCGACATAATCTACTTTTCGAACCGTTGTATATTTTCAATTTATAAGATTTTATATTGTTGTTGTTGTGATTATATTATCGTACGAAATCCACGTAAAGCTGTTCCTGCACCTGAACTCCTTTCAATAGTGTCCAATATCGGTGTTTTGCGTTTCTTCAGACTATGAGTGCACCTGTGTTTGTACACTGAAATATTCATATTGTGAAGACGAAGATGAAGAGTTATCTTGATTAAAAGCGGTTAATAAGTTTTTCTACCGCAAAATAAATAGTTTTGTTACTTTATATGAAACATAATTACCTAAAAGGGTTCCTATAAATGGTATAAGGATGACATGAGATGATCAAGTTGTTCTTTTTATATATAGAAAGTGCTTTTACCGAACTTTGATATCGACGAAATACATAGAACTTATATCTTTACTGATTCAGATACGAGTAAAGAAGTAATTACATCAGCAATAATCTTTGAAGATTACTATGAACTCGTATAATAATATCCCGGGACATTATTCACACAAGGCCATCTGATCCCAAACTAAGCAGAGCTCGTATTATGAAAACCAGATAACTGCTATACTTACATATTATACTACTTTTCTTTTTGTAAATACATACTTATATAGATGATTAGACCCAGACTCAGGACAAACAGACATGTTCATGCACACAAATGTCTGTCCTGGGTGGGAATCGAACCCACAACCTGCGGCGTGAGAGGCAAGTATCTTACCAACCACGCCAACTGGCTCGTCTTCAGCTCGTCATCGTATATGCCAACATATAATATTATAACGTAACTATTAAATTTTATTAGTTTTTTTTTATAGCATAGGTACGACGACCATATGGGCCATTTGATTGTAAGTGGTCACCAACGTCCATAAACATTGGTATCGCCAATGCGCCACCAATCTTGGGAACTAAGATGTTATGTCCCTTGTGCCTGTAATTACACAAAGCTCTACCACCAGTGAAAAAGAAGTTACTTATTGAAGTACCAGCTTACTTTGTTTCCCTGTACGCTGGATGCTGTTATCGGGACTTAATGTAAGTACACTTTATATATACGAGCTAAACAGACAGATAAAGTTGATATTAAATATCACTTCCGCTTAATTTTGACTATGTCATGCTCTAAATGACCTCATTATAACAAGTTATGTCCCGCGGTTTCACCCATTTTTAATTTGGATTATACCTTTATGCCTGCTTCATACACACGATTAGTGCTTGGCTACAGTTTTTCATATTGATTAACGTTTATGGCTTCCACTCTTTCGATTTCAAGCGTGAAGTTAACCTTCCTTAATAAACGGCCGATATATGGAAGAAAAAATCGAATTCTAGTTATGCAAATATATATAACTTAGAAACAAAGAAACATTTAACTATTGCCACACATAAAAAAATATGGACAATTTAAATTTCACTTATAATATTAAGGACTTAGAATTGGTGAATTAATTCCTATCTTCTAAAAATTGTCGATTAATCTTTGTTGTAACATTATAATGTGACGTCTATGGAAATAATAAATAAATGTTATACGTATAAACTGTTGACAGAGACCCATAGCGGCAATGTTATAATTTATGCACATTTCAAAAGTAGTCCGTTCATTCCGTCACGTCATAATACACATGTAATTATAGGAGTAGATTATGATGACGCTTTGATTTAAATTTTTGTATAATTCAACGGAAACGCTAACAATGGCTCGCCATCTATTTAATAAATGAATGCCTTTGTTATTTTTCCTGATATATTATTAAAAAATATGCAAATCGATCGTATTGCGACAGGAAGTTCATTTTTGTAATAATGTCGATGTATTTGCATGTAAATTAAGTCCGTATCCGCGGATGTAACCATTACAAATTGTAATGTGCATCGTCACAGGCATAAAAGTGCACGGCGTTTGATCTTCTCTCTCGTTATTAACACCAGTTCTCAATAACATTTTATTTTACACTTATTATATGGATAAGAAAATGTCAATACAAATAAAAAAAATATTTTTATTTTAAATTAAACGAACCTTTAGCCGTAATACGTTTCTTATGTCCTAATTTAATACAATTTATTTATGAATCTAAATTAGTAATAAAACATATGTGACTTAATTTGTTTTATAATGCAAGTATAAAAAATGTCCAGAGTTAAATGTAAACAGTTGTAGTCGGTTTAAGTAGTGTTGCTATCAGCCGATAGATGGCGCAAGACGTATCACAAACTACAACCATGCGACGAAATTTAAAACCGTTGGCAATATTATTATATTGCTTATCGTTTTAAAATTGAGATAAATGTCATAAAAGTATTATTTTAGATTTATACTATTATTAATGATAGTACTCTCGAGCTATATCAGTAATGCGTGTTGGCTTGTAGGTTTTATTTAGATCGCGTGTAGTACCTAAAGTTTATCGATCTTAGTTGATGATATTGACAAGAGATGCATTCTGAGTACAGTGCATCGTACGATGCGTTAGTTCGGAGTGCAGCCGGGAGGCGATGCAGCCTGCATGCCCGCCCCCGGACCGCCCCACGCCCCCACCCGCTCCCCGCCACCACCTCGCCTCATTGCCACGACACCACTTGTTTTGATGTACGGCCACTCGACTCTATGCAAAACTTGACTTGTTACTTCGATATTCCTCTTGTAGGGTCACAAGTTTAGCGTCAACTTCGAGTTTCGAATTCGCTCGACTGCGATTGTTCAGGTGGGTTGGTTCCGTTTCGTGTTATTGTTTGTTGCTTGAATCGAAATATTTTCCTTGTTTACTAATCTTCGCTTGCAATCAAGTCTAGTATGAATAACTTGTAGTATAAAAAGTAATGTTGACGATATTTTTATATAGGTATTGTTATTATAAAAAAATAGTAAGCCGAGATGGCACAGTGGTAAGAATGCGTAAATCTTAACCGATGATCGTGGGTTCAAACCCGGGTATGCACCGCTGAATTCCTTGTGCTTAATTTGTGATTATAATTCATCTCGTGCTTGACGGTGAAGGAAAACATCACGAGGAAACCTGCATGAGACAAATTTCATTGAAATTCTGTCACATGTGTATTTCACCAACCCGCATTAGAGCCCGTGGAATAAGTTCCAAAACCTTCTTTTCACAAAGAGGAGAAGAGACCTTAGCCCAGCAGTGGGACATTCACAGGCTGTTTCGTTTACGTTTTACGTTACGTTACAAAATAATGACGATTGGATATTATTTTAGCAACAAAAAACCAGTCTTAGTTAACATTTCGGAATAATGTTTCGAGTAATGCACGCAACACAAATTTGTCAGGAATTAAGAATCGGAAGGCTATCAACGCTTAATAAAAACGGTCCGACGTTGAACAGATATGAACGTAAAACATTACTATGTCATGGCAATGGGATTGTTCGACATCATCCATGTTGCTGAATACCGGAATGTCGTACCAAACCTGTTATCAGCAAAAAGCGAAGTTAATTGATTTTGTTAGTTTAGGCATACTAATTTACTGATAAATATTTAGCGGCTGCCTTATAGGTTCCTCTACAGATGGCACGTTGCTTCATGTTTTACAATAACAAAATTTTATGGTCCTCGCAATCCGGCTTATGTAGTTTATACGCGTGCTTCTCTTTTTTTTTCATTGCTAACTTTCGTCTGTGAATGAGAAACGGTAGTGCGGTAGTTCGATCGAGATTAGAACGATTTATGACTTTTACATTACTATTTATTCGCAATGAGTAGTTGCTAGCGACCCTCTACGTGCCCCGACAATTACCGACTACATACTTCGCGACGCATTTGGTCATTTGAACAAAAAGTGCTTATGATCGCGGTGCGTTGTCGGGATACTGAGTATGAAACAAAAAGGGTAGTAAGTGAAGCCGGCAGGGAATTATTGGGTTTTTCATCAGTGTAGATCAGCGAGCGGACGAATGCCTGCGGGTGGCGCGGGCGCAGGCGCGTCGATGTTTCATAATTAGCTGTGTTATGAATTATATAAATATTTCATGCGCTCTACACGAGTAGCCGACAATTAATTAACTCCTCAGTGCTTACATTAATTAGTAGGAACCACGTTATTTCTTTGTATTTTTAACATGAAAACTCTCGGCTCTAAATATAAATGCACTTACACAATTACAACTGTCTTTTATTTTGATATAATTAATGCTGGACCACCTCGTCGACTTTTTGTATATAATTCTTCTCAAGCTTTTTAATTAGAACTTATTATTATTTTATTGCAACAAAATTATAGTTGTATCGCTTTGCTTTGGTATTTATTGTTCTCGCTTATGACTTTACAATCCATAATTTGAACCTAAAGTCATATTAAGTGGAGTATACCTTAGACCTACATAATTATGTTATTATAACGTAAAATATAGGTAGTTATTTTATAAATTTAATGGCACATGCAATAAATATTATAACCTATTAAAACATAAAGCGATTATATATTTGTATCGATCGATTTTTGATGCTTAAATCTAAACAATAATAAAAAAAAATATTATAAATAATTGTACAATAACTGCTCTAAATACATCTATCAAACATAATTAAAATAAATTAATGTTACGTTTTAATTTCGTTTTAACAAAACATGCAATAAGAAGTTTGTTTTCATAGTATTTATTATTTTATTGGTTCTTAAGATATTGGTCAACACGGAGAAAAACTCGATGGGTTTTAATAAAATTCGCCTTAAATTTATTTCACGTAAATACTCAGATGGTTATCAAAAACTGTATCTTAATGTAATTATCTATTCGAGAAATATAAAACTGGAGACAATTGTCGTAAGGATTTTTTGTTAAATGATTCTTTATCTTTACAAGTACGTATCACAAGTTGAATGTATATAGGTAGATGTCATTTTCATTACATTTCACTCCTGTTTAATTTACATTTTTATAGTATGCTATATTTAAAAAAAAATCCAGACCAGTTACATTCGTATACTGGTCTCCAATAAATGTTAAATGTGAATAATAATAATCAAAGTTTAATATTTTTAAGACAGTAGAGACCTCTAAATTTTATAACTTAATTGCAATCGCAAACTCAAAGAGGATAAGTTTTTACAGCATACCCTCTCATGAGACGGGACTGAACGGTCATTTCAATTCTTTATTTTTATATCATAACTCTCAGCGATGATAAATTGACCGTTAATCATCTCCGTTCGCTTTAAATCTCTTTTGAGCCGCCGCCTAATATATATCTGTTTCAATATTCGTTTCAAAAGCGCTTTTACGAAAAAAATCGCGTGACAGAGTCGACGTTAAGTCAGAAGTATGGGACGCACGAATATAGTCGGACGAAGAGCCACTAAACATTCTAATCACGGCTTTAATCTACAAAGTAGGTATTTGTCGAACGGCATGGAATATTGTGAATGTGAGGTGTATTCCGCAACGTCGGTCGGCACAATGGCCGACTGGAGTGATAACGTGTGCAGCTCGCTCGCGTCTCCCTGATTGTCCAAGGATCGGTAATTTTCCCATGATCGCGAGCCCATACATCCGATATGCTGGCATTGTCTCCCGTTCGTGAAGCGATCATTCAATTTTATCACTATTGTTGTACCTCGTATTACGATATCTCGGCTTTCTAACAAATATCTTCATAGAGCTTGCAATTCGAATGTTAGAGTATAATTTATTACTTATAACAATAGAGGATTTATGGAAATAGAAATAATATTACATTCAACTGGGGATTATTGATTGTCGTCGATTTGAGATATTTGCAAGTATTACCTGATTGTAAACTTAGATAGATCTCGTGGTCATGATACACGAACGAATTCCTAAAAGTTGTTAGTGTAGATTTATGAGAACTTTCTTTAAGAATTTATTCAAGTACTCGAGACTTCATGTCAATATTAACATCGATCTGTTTCTTTAGATAAAAAGGAAATGACATAAAATTTTCATCTACATTCTCTGAATTTGTATCGATAAACTTTAATCTATAATATGGAATACTAATACGAATTAATTACAATATATAAAGATAAAAATCTTACTGCATAATTAGTAACATACTGAAATTCTTATGCCATACAGTTAAACAAGCAAGCTGAAAACTGTTTCAAAAACAAAGAAAAATACGAATTAAATACTGAAAAGTTAGGATTCTACCAAGCAATTAAAAAGTTAACAATAAAGGAATTTACTTGTTCAAAACAGCACTTAAGGCACCGTGTTAAAGTCTAAAATAGTAGAAACAATTAACTGTATATATTCTTCTAGAGATAAGCGTTTTGAAGTTAAGAAAGCCTTCAGACTATTCGCTGAAATAAAATGTAAAAAAACAACAAAAACAAAATGAATGTTTTAAAGAAAATTAAAAAGAAGGAAGTTTTTCCGATCGCGTCTGGTAATCTACGCTGTGTAAAGAAGAAATTAAAACAACTTTCACGAATATTTATTACGCTACTTATTTTGCAGGAGTGAATTTAAAAAGAAGCAACTCTCAGCTGATTAGAATCCTAAAGGTTTCATGAATTATCTTTTTGTGTTCAAATTTAATTACATCTTTCGAATTTCGAATCAAAATCAGTTTGAAGAATTTTAATAAGTCTTACTCTTTTAATACATTTTTGTTGTAGGTTCGATTCCATTTGATTATCGGATTAAATTGAAAGTCCATGTTTGAATTGATTACAAGTTTAAAGCTCCTAAGAAATTTGTTTTAAAAAATGGTGTCAATTCATGTGCCTCGTGCACATTCTTAATTTGATCTATTCGTCTGGATTTTATTAATTACAACTCACGCTTCACGTGAGGAATGAATGTCAAATAATAAAGTTTTTTTTCTTTGTTTTTTATTTATTATCTGTATAAATTATTAGTTAAATTTGACATTTTAAAAAAAATACTGATTTTTTGTAACATTTAATTTGAATTTGATTAGATTGAATCTGGAAGTGCTAGTGTACACTTGTAATTGACATGCTAGATATACTACTACTGTTTTATACGTTATATTGTAAACGTTTTTGCTTTTACAAATAAATACATAATGAAATAGATTTATCATTAAACTCAATTATTATATTTAAACAATGAAATGACAAAATTGCAACCGAAGATATTATTATGCGCTATTTAAAGTTAATTAATTATAATTACATAATGTATCATAAATTATGTAACAGTGGAATCGCTAATTAAAAGCGAACAATGTTAATAAAGGAACCGAAAAATTCAACGTGTTACATTTTAAACAATATGTCGCAAAATATACAATTACTGCAGTAACTAGATTAAATTAATATGCTAATAAGTGAACTTAAATGGTAACTACGACTGAAAAGGAACATGAAGAGCTGTATTATGTTTATAATTATCCATTTCGGAGCTGAGAAAATTGTATATTACCCTACTATTCAATTATTTATTTTTGGTTAATGTCATCCATTGTTTCTTAAGGTACTAAAAATGAATTTCAATGGTTTAGCCGTGTAAAAGGCAGCCAGAGTTAGTTTTGCATTAATTGTAATGTTAGTATATAATAGCACAGATGGCACGCGAGTCTACAGATGTGAAACATAAAAATTGCAATAGAGACGCGAAATTTTAATTAATTTCAAAGCTAGGTCCGGACTCCTTGGGCTATTGTCGTTAGCTTGTTTGCACAATTTTTTTTTGCACAGTTGGTGAGGATAACAGAGATGTGATTAATGCATTGCGAGTGTTCGTTATTTTTATACTTATATTTTTTTAAATGGGAAATAGTAGGTATAGTTGTCAGTGATTTTTTTTTTATTTCATAGTAAGGCGGACGAGCATATGGCTACCTGATAGTAAGTGGTCACCAACGCCCATAGACGATAGCATTATAAGAGATGTTAACCGTCACTTACATCGCCAATGCGCCACCAACCTTGGGAACTAAGATGTTATGTCCCTTGTGCATGTAATTACACTGGCTCACTCACCATTCAAACCGTACCAAGTACTGCTGTTTTGCGGTAGAATATCTGACGAGCCTGCATTTTACATAACGCATGGAACTACATTCGAAAAATTATGCGTAATTTTTTAATACTTTATTTACTTAAAGATTACTTGTATTGATTGTATGTAAAGGATTTGTAAGGTATGTCAGGAAATATTGTTAGATAGTTATACTGATACGGTATACCCGCCATTCTACATTGAAGTAGGGGGGGAAGTCTACAATCAGTTCATTTTAGTCTGTTTTTGTCTGTATACTATCATTTATATAAATTTAATATATATTTTTTAATTTTAAAATATTAGATACATTTGCTGATTAATAATAATTAAAAACCAAAATCGATAACAAACAACAAACGCGGTTTTTGTTTTAAATTATTACCACAAGGTACTAAACGATACCTAATCGTTACAATTACGAGTGTCAGTTTTTCTCATTTGATATTACGCCTTCGATCGATACAAAAAACTACACAATAAAAAAACCAGTTTTTGTCGCATTATATCATTACATACAATCATTTATCATGAGCCGAAAGTCATAAAATTAAGAATGCCTTTAATAATAATAATAAAACAAGTTCGGGATCGCGTTAAAAGTTCGAGACGA
This sequence comes from Nymphalis c-album, assembly GCA_963151315.1. Lineage (NCBI taxonomy): Eukaryota > Metazoa > Arthropoda > Insecta > Lepidoptera > Nymphalidae > Nymphalis > Nymphalis c-album. Next base: position 6,752,431 of record OY720590.1, on the reverse strand, counting down.
GTGTCCCTTGAAACTTATAATGAGTATTGATTTAAATTGTTTAGATTAAAAATCTGGGAAAAATTATAAGGACAGGATGCCGCCATTAGGCTGACTGTAAGAATTGTATGGACACGCTCCATTGGGCACGACGTCGTTTTCTTCCTACCAACTACGATTCTCATATTAACAATATAACAATATGCATTTAAACAACTTGCCAGTTTTAAATCGATTACTGTCAATATATCGCCATTAAACTTAATAAGCTATCTTATGAAATGCAAATTAATACCAAACACTTTTAGTTTCATTTATAAATAATTTAAAATACCTATACCTAATAAAAATACGTTATGGGTTTCTAAAAACGGGAGATCTATAGAGGTCCATATTAAGTTGCTTTTAATTTTTTTAAGAATAATGAGGTAGACATTTTTATAACAAAGGTCCTTGGCCGTGCATCTTGATCTTAATGTTATCTCTAATAGGTCAATAAATAAGAAGCAACGTGCGAGCTTCGGCGACACATACATGCCGAGGGCTTATTAAAACAAAATGAAAACGATCGCTGTTTTTAATATTACCTCCGGTCGATTTTATTCATAATTTTGTTTTTATATGCATAAATGTATGATTCAGTTTTTGTCAATGAACAGTGGCTGCTTATACATGAACATTTATTATATTGCATGTTTACGATGTAATTTAACATTTAGTCACGTTTAATAACATTTTGCAACAATTTGTATTGTGCAGTTATCATATACTGTCGCAGTAGGAGGTCTTTTTAAAGACAACGGGAGTTTTTGTCGATTTTTAAATGGAAAATACCACAGAGTATATATCAGTAAACATTTCAAAATAGACAAGGAATCAAATCATTTAAGCAATGTTCTTCAAATACGAGCATGAATTGTAACAAAAAAAAGGTCATTGAACTTCGTAACACCGCTTGAACGATTCGGGAAAATATATTTAAAATTCTCAAAGAATGGTCGAAGGGTATTATTTATAAAAAAATAAATATTGGAGTTGATCTTATGAATGAAATGTAAACAGTCGCAATGAAATGATATAAATGATAGCTGGTCTCGGTCGGGCGCAATCTTGCCGCGGCATCTGCTCATAGCTCTCTAGGCCTCGCCTGACCGCCGTATGATGTCCCACTCTTTTATTTAGATATTTGTACCGATCCCCTCATTTTTATTCACCCAAAAATCATTATTATGCATATATAAGTATTCCTTTATTTTATCCTCGTCGTTATTTTAATATGTTCGGTTTCGAATCTGACTTCGTCACCTATCTTATACCTGCGTGTTAGTCGCTTTGAGATGTGGCGACAATATTGAAGAGATAGTGAGATAAGGTCCTTAAAGCCGTTTGATGTAACTCGATTCTTTACTGAATCTGTAATATTTATGACACTGAGTGCACTAAGCGAGTATGTTGTTTTGGGATGTAATAAATCTTATTTTTTTACACGTTAGCAGGTACATTATGAAGGCTGTTGAGATAAGTTTAGAGTTATATAATCGTTAGTAATATTATTAATATTAAAGTGTATTCGTTTGTTTGTTATTTCTCAGACGATTAAACTGATTTTGTCAAATATAAAGTTTATCTTTGAGATTGATCGTCTTGTTATTATAGCGGACTTTCGACCAGGTAGACATTACGAAAAGTGTTAAAATGAATATGGGGTGAAATGAAAAAGGTCAATATGAATGTTGGGTGATTGCGAATTTATTGAATCTAAGGGCATTAGAGCAATGGGATTATTACTCTAACATACAATAATGCATATAACCGCTACGCTTAGAGCCACGACAGTGTTTGTGTAGAAGCTGTAAACATTCGCGATGCAAACGTTCAATTTGTCTGCTTTTTCTAATTGTTTTTATTTATTGCCTTTAAGTAAGTTTTTATAACTTCAACTTCTGATTGAATCGAATTTTGCGACACTTTTTAATAAAAAAAATAATACATATTTTTTGTATTTTTTGAAAGTCAAAGTTTTGTTTAGGAATAACGAACAAGGTCTTGAAGCAAATCCGCACCTTCGAAAATGAAACATAAATAAATAAAATAATTACAAACATTATTTTCATGTTCCTCGAGTTCCAAGGGAAGTGTCATGATGAATAATCCCTGTGACAAAGTCTTACGATTTACGACGAACTTACGATTTGTGTGAATTGATGCAAATACTTTATGCCACACCACAAACGTTGAAACGCCTTTAACGATTTTAAAACTGAAGTGATATTACTTTAATAAGGAAACATTTTTGAACGACATTTGTTACATTTATATTCGTTGGAAGATGAAAACCAATTATTAGTTTACGCTTCACTTAGAATGCAAATAATAAATTAATCAAATAATAATAAATTAATAAACAAGATATTTCCAAATCAAGTTTTCAAAATTTTCAACTTAAAAAAGTAAAATGTAATTTAATGTCAGAACTATTATATCTAATAGACACTGCTTTGAAATTCGTTCCGTAGAATTAATGCAGGAATGATTAATTACGGGCACAAGGGACATAACATCTTAGTTCCCAAGGTTGGTGGCGCATTGGCGATGTAAGCGATGGTTAACATCTCTTACAATGCCAATGTCTATGGGCGTTGGTGACCACTTACCATCACGTGGCCCATATGCTCGTCCGCCTTCCTATGTAATAAATAAAAAAAAAAACTAATCCTACAACTCTGGTCACTCAAATAGTAGGTACAAACCAGAAAAAATAACTAAGTTTGCTCAGTAGATAGAAGACGTTAGTCTTAATCGAAGATCGTGACTTCAAATCAGGCAAGAAACCCAAGCATATAACATATAACTCGGGCTTTGATTTGTGTTTATATTATTTACTACATAGTTGTCGGTGAACGAAAACGTCGTGAGAAAATCTACATGAGTCACATGTGTATCCGCTAACTCGCTTTTGAGCAGTGTCGTGGAATAAAATCCAAACTATCCAAGAATAATTTTTGTTGTGACTCTACAAAGATTGTAGTAGTTCATTCTTTAAAGGCTGGCAACGCACCTGTAAACCTTTTGATGTTGCAGATGTCCATAGTGCGGTGGTAGTCACTTTCCATCAGGTGAGCCACGTGCCTATTTTCGTGTTTATTAAGTATGAAACATTTAATTTGCTGTTCTTTTAAATAGTGATGCTTGTAAAATAAAATACATCATTTGTCAGTTTTTATGTTATGTTTAAATACTATTAAGGTGTAAAACATAAATAACTTATTCAACTAACATATAATGGAGACCCTATTTATTTATCACATAATTAGCATACATAATCAAATAGATAATATTTCATAGTCCGTGAAATTAGGCAGCTCACATACATTCGCGTCATTCATACATCATAATTAGAGATACAGTCACAAATAGATGGTACCATCAATCCTATAAGCTTATTTCTTCTTCAATGTATAGGATGTGATTATTCTATAATACTGTTTAAATATCGATATACTGACTATTTGAGGTTCATAAAAAAAGTATGAATTTTCTAAATAAAAATTAACGTGCCTTATGAATGTATGCGCCGACTCGACTATAATCGTTTGGTGGGGGAGCTTTGTGAAAGCTTGTCTGGGTAGGTACCACTCACTCATCAGATATTCTACCGCAAAACAGCAGTACTTGTTATTGCTGTGTTCCGGTTTGAAGGGTGAGTGAGCCAGTGTAATTACAGGCACAAGGGACATAACATCTTAGTTCCCAAGGTTGGTGGCGCATTGGCGATGTAAGCGATGGTTAACATTTCTTACAATGCCATTGTCTATGGACGTTGGTAACCACTTACCATCAGGTGGCCCATATGCTCGCCCGCCTTCCTATACAATAAAAAAAATCGGTTTGAAAGTTCAAATAAAGAAATTTAATATTGTTATGTTTAAGAGTAAAATTGAAAGTAAGTCATGTGTATTTGTAGGTAGTAAATCCTAAATGTCTTGTTAAGTAAATACTGATTGGCGATCGGCTGTGCACGTCCTACGGCCTACGCGGCGGCCGGTAGCGCCGCCCGCTGTGCGCCCCGTCGCGCGCCGCCTGCGACGCCCGACGCCGCTCCGCGCCACGCTCATATTTAATATCTTAATAACCGTTTAGGGTGTGTTTAGGCAACACTTTGAATAATTATCCAATTTATTTCTGACAAAACGACGCACTGATTATCTAATTTGTATGTAGACAGTTGTTAATACCCTGTTTTGTACATGTAATTATGTTAAGCAGTTATTATTTATTAAGTGGGTTGTTATGATAACATAACTTCAACTTATGCTCAAATAAAATTTGTAATATATTTCAACTATCGAATGATACAGTTGGAGGTAAATATTGTTTGCTAGGGAAAACGTATTACGACATCTCAAGGTTTTCTTTTATTGATAAATGGTTATCGAGGGTAGTTAATGGCTGGAAACTAGAGTCGCAAGCAAGCGGCCGCGGCGCGAGCGCGGGCGTCTCGCACGTCGGTTATTGAGTGCGATTTGGGCAAGCAACTCAATACGAGTTCATACTGATTTACGAGATGAGCGTGTGCCCTTTGTGCTCCGGCTGACTAATGGACGGACGCTCACAGACATTTATGTAGATTGATTGTATGAATTTTATTCACAATGTTAATACAGTAACAGATTTAGATGTCATTTAGAAATGGCGTTCTAAAGTTGTGCAATTTAGGCCGTGAATAATGGATGACGAATGGCTAGTTTCTATACAGAACTCGAGCAATGGAGGGGGTTACAATTGTACTATACATATGTATGGGAGAGCGTACCTACTCATTAACTGGGTTAAACTTTATTTTATTATCAAGTATCAAAATTAGTTACTCTTAGTTTAATTCTAATATCTATCTTTATATAAAATATAGCTTTATAAGAGAATATTATATACAACAGAAGGCCCTTGATAGAAATGTTTAAAAGGTTAATTATTTAAAAGGTCAAGAAGGCTACCTTCGCTTTTTGCTTTTAAAATAAAAAGTTTCGTGTTTATTTTTATTTCGGCTCCATCTTTCATTTCCATATGAGAATATTAATTTATCGATAGCCGTTACTTTTAAAATACATCTAACAGTCTCAATGAGTATGTAAAGAATTTAAGACCCTTTTTAATCATACATCTGATGTAATTTTCCAGACATAATTACCTGTTATGAGATAAAAAAATTATTTTATCATTAAAGGAATTCCTCGCATCCCCAGGATAAAAGTTTATTAATATATTTATGAGTAATAAAAAGTACAACAAAACATTTAGTTACGGTTCATAGGAAAGGACTTTCGGAGCATGTTGTCGAGTCATCTTATCGACGCGGATCAAACGCTGTTAATCAAAAATTTTAATGATCATAGTTCAGAAAATAATAACATTTCTTTAGCTACCGATAATACTTCGCCCAAACAGTTTTGATCTTAGACGACCGCTATAAATTAATTATAATTTATGATACACGTCTCTTTATATTGCTTTATGTTGGTCCATTAAATAAAATGACATTAGGACGTTGATATAAAATGTTACCTGTCATATAATTAATGACATTTAATAAAAATCCTTAGATACGTACTAAGATATCGCAAATTTTTGATTATAAATAAAACTGATCAATAAATCTAGTATGTACAAGTAGTACATATGTAGGTTTCTACTCTTTCTTCTCTTAAGGGGAAGGGTTGGAGCTTATTACACCACGTTTGTCTAGCACGGTTTATTGGATGCTCATAATATGGTAGAATCTCATCTGTGATACGTATACGTATATTTATTAAATGCTGTAAACTTAAATTGTATACACAAATGTATAAATATAAATCGCATAAATAAAAAATCGAATTTGAATTGCGTGGTTTATTAAAAGATAAAATTTTTATTCTTTTTTTATTGGTCAAATTGTTTCATTACAATTTTAAAACTCTAAATGTTATTTTTATGGGTGTCGCAACCACTTCTTGGAAAGTATCAAGATCACTCGTTCCGTGGGTATCAGAGGCGGCGTAGCGCGAGACAGTTCGGCATTTAGGCTCATTGTGATGATGTTATTGACTCCTTTCGATCCGTCCATCATCGTTCCTACGTGCTTCCGTTTGTCGCGAGGTGATAATTACTGTCCATTCCATTACAAGTCATTATCTTGCGTGTATATGGTCACTCGAACAAATGATAACGATTAAAAAATTATAATTGCTTGAAACTGTCTTTTTTTGTGTTCTTACATAGTACACACATTAATATTATTATGTATAGTAATTCGGATAATTACTGTGAAATAAGCTGTATACAAATTTGTATTTTTTACACATTACACGAACTTTCGATTCAAGTAATATTTACATTAACCGTTTATAATCTTAAACTGTAATTCCATATATTTATTATATGGAAATAATCGATTTTGAAATCGGCAGACGTTATAAGCAATTTCTTCAAGAGAGTAATAAAGCTGTGTTAATGAGAAGATTCCATTGCGTGTTATGATGATAATTCAAGGAAAATGCTTAATCACTATCCCTTAAGATGTTTACTATTACAACTATGATTGTACAAATTTAAAGCTTAATACTAAGTTAATAAGATTTAAAATCGTTAAAATTGTTTTTTTTAAACAGATACATTCTCCGGTAGCGCGGTGTAATCGATTCGGCTCGGCCGAATATCGATCGTACTCGGTTTTTATAGATGGCTGTATAGTTATACATTTCATCAAAATTATGACTTTTAAAATTGATTGTATTTTACTTTATATAAGCATTAAAATTAATATATAATCGAACTATACTTGTTGTTTTTAATTTTGGCACGAATTCGATTTAAATGAAAGCACAGCTACTCTTTCAAATGGATTTTAGTAAATATTTTTAGCAATGAAATTTGAACGACAAAGCTATATTTAATCGAATCAATAGTTTTCATTTTATTTCTTTAAAATTATTTAAAGAAATTAAATGCATTTAGTTTAGTTATTGAAACATCAAACTAGTATATATGTATATATAATAATATATATATGACAGTTTTAAAGTGTTATTGATATTCTACGAGCAGGTCATAATTACGTCTACTTAGTTGCTGACATATGAAAATAGATACACGACTTAAGGATACTATCAAGATGTTAAAGTAATTATTGTTTAAACATATTTCATATCTACTTATACTTTTTCTTACCTATTAAGTAGTGTTTATTTCTACTGAATATGTTATGTCATGTACCATATATTGCAATAACGGCTCATTATAATAACCAAACGGTTTGTTTGTGGTATGTCGTCAATTACGTGACTGCTTATTACGGCACCGCTGAAGTTAAGTTAAATTAGAGTTGTATTTGGTATTTATTTTTTACAAATCCTTATCAGAAATATAATTATTCATCTCAGTCTACTTTGAGATCGAAATTATTTGTCTATATTCGGCTGTTAGTATACGTGAAGATGACTTGAGTCGCTCTGAATAGCGCACCTGTTCAATGGAATATCATCACGCCTCCGATCCGCTCGTAGCGTTTTCATTTTACAAAAAAATCATGCTCACGTACTTCACGAATTATATGGACTGGTTGGACAATCACTAAAAATTGTACAAAGTGAACCATCTACGGTAAAACGAATGCCCGTAGCCGCGGACGTGATAGCTTCTTCACCTTGTATTTTAATCGAATTTTATCAATACATTAAATTGGATACCTTATTTTAATTACATACTCAGTAACAACTTGTTAAAAGAAAAAGCATTGAGTTTTATTTTTTAAATATAAGTGAGCATATATAACTTTTCTTAGAATATAATTTAGATGTATTCATGACACAGCCTCAGTTGTTTAACACTAGAAGTTTGTCTCTGATCAAAACAGTCGGCGTGTCCGTGCGCGGTATAGTCCGAACTAGATATGAAATCAACAAATTGGTTTTGATGCGTCCGCAAATAATAGGTGGGTGCGGCTGAGCGCTTCGCTGCCGGTCTCATTGTAGTCACTATAAATAAATAGCAACAACAGGTGAATAACTAATTTCACTCGTAAAATTAGCTCTCCATGGGTGGAGTGTAATATTTATCCGTCGGCAACATCCGTCTATTTATGTAGATTATTGCCGTGACAGATTACTTTACATCATATTGAATAAGCACCGATCGCGCGCAGCGGGGCTATTGTAGTCAGTCAGTAACTAATTCTGTAAAATTTATTTATTGTGCCGTCCGCGTATAGTAGAACGCACTCCTGCGATATATATATATATCTGAATCAATCAATTATGAAAATAATTGACTACCGCAATGGAAGCGAGCGTCAAATTGGCTGTTAAATATTCCCGTACATTGTTTTTGTCACTCTTAAATATGCAGAATTCGGAATAAAATATTTGATGCGGTCTACGCCATTATATAAATGGAATTATTCATGCAGCTTGAATATTGGAAAAATTCAGTTAAATTCGAAATTTAATTTGCTTGCGCGACTGCTGTGGTGGCTTCAGGTAGAAAATGCATTTACATGTCATCTGTGTATTTCAAATGTAATTAAGCTACTAACATGTACCTAAAATATATTCAAATATAATAATGTGAAAATAATATATTCTTAATGTAAGTAGGCATTATTATTAATATGAAGGATAGACATAAGCAAATTAATTAATAAATAATATTAAATTACATATAACGTAACTTCCCCGTATGTAGGTAGGTAGCTTCACCTAACCCGAGGCTTGCTCCCCACAAGTGTTCAAAGCGAGCGAAACGACTAGACAACCCTTTGCCGCTCACTCGCTCGTGAAATCACTCAAATACTGAATATTTTAATCTGCGCAGATAACGAGCTCGCAATTCTATTAGATGAAACATAGCTATGTGAGGTTAAACACGAAAACGCCGGCCCCCGTTGCATTGAACACTCGCGAGTCGCGACCCTCCCTTATAACTGGTACGCTTTAATATCACAATCAAATATTTTACAGCACACTAAACGTTTTTAACACTAGCTATTTTTTAAATAAAAACATTGAATACGTAATTGAGAACAAAGTAGTTAAGGTCGATTTGAATGTATTCAAGCAGACATTTTTATCATTTTTACATGTATAGCAAGGTTCAAATAAATTAAAAATTCAATTAAAGTTAAACAATGACAATATGTATCTTTAATTATGCTAAAAACGTTACTTGTGTGAAATATGTCGTTTACTTATCAACGAATGAGTGTTTTGTACCAAACTATTAAATCTCAACGATTAAAATAACAAATTAACAGTATTTTCTATTCGCATAAATGAAATTGAAGTGTCTCTGATTTCATATTACTACGTAATAATAATTTTGTGCGTTTTATAATAAGGCTTATGTTAGTTTTAAATAAATATACTCGTTAAAATTATACATAAATGTCTTGTGGCCGAATACTGAAACGTCATTCAAATAGTTATATTATAATTTAGTATACTAAATTTGAAATAAATGGCGTTCCAAATAATTAAGTCCCACTTAATATTTGAATGACGTTTCAGTATTCGGCCATATGACATCCACAGTTTTGTAAATTTGTTTTTGAAACTAAACTAACATACACATACACGTCATACATTTTGGACCATAAATACATAATATGTTATTAACTAAACTATGACACAGAGCGGATATTTGCCTAACATCTCTTCAGCAATTACACGAACACTATATAGATAAATAAAGGTAAATTTTCAATACGCTTTTCACGTTAAGTGATAAATTAATCATTAAAGTATAAATAACAGAATATATAATAATTTATTTAACACGTGAATAAAGCCACAAAGTTTCAAAAGCCGTTTCCTTGTTAATGGGCAAGTTTCAATCGTTCCACGGGCGTGTATCACAGCCAGCAATAAACCTATCAAATATTTACTAATCTGGAACGGTGAGAGTCTCGCGAACCCCTTCTGTTCCCGGACTCATAAAATAAATTGAAATAGTCGAGCCGCCCCCCAAATTAAAATATTCAAATGGGACGCACGCGCAAGAAAATTGAAAATTGTCGTCTATCGCCCGCAAATGAAACCTATAAACTCCTAATATACACTTCTCGCCATAATAATGACGCAGAAATTATAATATTTTTATCTTCAATTTTAATTACTGACCTTTACTAAATGAAGAGAAGATGTATGTATTGGTTGATTTATTAAGTGTAACAGATTTTCAAGAGCGGCACCGTCGGCTTTCCTATAACAAATAATATTTGCTTAAGTAAATTTAAATTAGTAATATACATATTTTTTTAATTTTACAAATATTCATGCATAAATATGTATGAACTTATCAATTTCCTTATCAAAACTAGGTCATTAACTGACTCTGCAATTATAACATGTTAAGGTTAATTTAATATTATATCGCATTTTATTTTTTTATTAATACCTGACATACATATTTGTTAAAAACAAAAAAATAAAATAATGAAGTGAATTGAAAATCAACGTGATATATCTTTTTTTGGACTGAAGTGTATTAAGCACAGAGTGCGTTTGATTTGATACGCCTTTGAATACTTATACTAGATGGTTTATACTTTTATGACTGCCATTTGGTTACGATTTTAATAAGTATATTATTAGTTTTACTTAATTTATTTTAGAGTAAAGTAAAAGTAATAGTTTTTCTCTGAAAAGTAAAAATAATATGAGGTAGGTACATTATTTTTGTTCTTAGTCATAATTTTAACTTAATTTAATTATTCTAATTTTGTTCAACATTCTTAGACTATAAATTAACAGTAAGTTTAAAATTCTAAATTCAAGTTAATTGTAGTTTATAAAGAAGCTAGCACAAAATGTGAATATCTCAATATGTCACAGTCCGTGAGAGCGCGGAGCCTGGCTTCCGATGTTCCGCGGCTGTGGCTGATTTTGTGGTTTCATTTTGCGTAACCCGATAGACACTGGTTACTTACACATCCTTGAAGTTAATTACAATGAGCCAGTGATGTTACACTGTATATCGATTGTTTTTTTTATTTTATTTATAATTGGTTGATGTACTGGCTTGAGAACTAAGAAGTGATGTCCCTTGCGCCCGACACTATATTGGCTCACTCACCCTTTATACTGGAACACAAATGTAGAATAAGCTATGAGTGGATGGTATGTACTCCGACGGGTTGGCATAAAGCCGTATCACCAAGGCAGTAATCTATAAATGTTTTTTATTTAGTACCATAACGAAAATAATTGCAATAAAATGTGCAAATTAGATAAAACTAAAAGTGAATGTTAATTATAAATTTATGATTAAGTTTTTAAGAGAAGACTGATCCTAGAAGTTTGATTATTATCGACACACAATATACAAAGCAGAACAGAATTACGATTAATTTTATAATACAATAACAAACTGACAAACAATTTGACACACAATTTTTTAAATAGCGTCATGATCGAAGGTCATGTCACTCGGTAACCTGTATTACTTTTAATTAAACTGCGCATTACTACAGTTTATATGCGTATAAAAAACTAATTATGTACGACGTATTAGCGAATATTATGGGTTAACGAATAAGTCGATATATCAGGAGGGAACATCGCCCCGATAGCGTTATTGAAAAATAAATCATTAATTACTCTGGGTTTAAATGTATCCGGCACGCGGTACGCAAACGATACCTTGGGAATCGAGTGCCTTCCGCTCGTCGACGGTCGCCGCACCACCGATATAACGCAGGTCTCGCCGCGGACGTACGCCCAATGAAAACGCATCTCATTACTTTTAACACCTTGCCAACGCATCCAACTGACCTCAGTCGCCCTCTCCGTCGCACTTTTTATTCATTTCATCGCATTTAAAGATTTAAAACGATTGCTTCCATTCATAAAATTATTAATGTTATCGTAAAATTGGGCAAATTTTATTGTCTCGAAGGCATAATGGGAAACTAATGTAGCGTGTTATTATTCAGATCGGTTGTAGCAGTAAAATACGAGTATTTGTGCCTGAGATCTGACGATGCGTCGGGGGCCCACTGCGTTCCCAGCGGAAGTCCCCTTTGCTATTTGAATATCAAACATATTTAGGTAATATTTCATTGGAACAGTTATGATATTCTTCCTTTAAATTTTATTACGCATACGTGTATACAATGCTAACACAAATATGATAATTACTTCGAGTTGAAACTTTAAGATTTCAATCTAAAGAATACAAAACAAACAATATAAAAGACGGTATTTATGCTGTATAGCGGCTGTATAATTTTTAGCACTTCATATCGTAATAAATTTGAATATTTATGTTATAAAATTTAGTTGTTTTGTATTGAGATCATCCGTGCGAGACTTCAGAGTACATATAGGTACATAGTTATGTATATGTACTGATTTATGAGAACATCAGCGGGTTGTAATTGCGATGGCCATCGTACAGTTCACAGAAGCGCATAGAGGGCCACTTGTTCGCCGCATCACGAATGTTGAGCAGCTCTTATAGAAATATTATTAAAAACACGTGTCAATGAAATATTCGTGAGAATTATACAAATAAATTTTTTTCCGCTAATTTATAACGAGATAAATTGTAGCTTGTAGAATTACTCATTAGGGTTTTATTTTATTTTATTGCATTACCGAGCAGTTGTCCGTATTGACGGATCGTACCTAAATGTTCGAGGTCACTGAGTATTTTGGTCAAACGAATAAATATTAATAAAACGAAACGATTGTCTTCTTTTTCGTGTGAAAATGAGCACGGGAAGAGAAAACAATATGCTTTTGTTTTTCTTTATTGTTATTGCAGTAAAACATTTAGCGAACGACGTACAATAAAACACGTTATTTTGTGTGACAAAACGTCAAGCTTCATGAGAAAATATTGACCCGCAGATAGTGGAATAAGAGAATTATTACTGACTATGTTAATGAAAGTGACCCGACAAAATATTTCCGTCATTTAAAAGTTAAAAAAAGTTTTATTTATTTTAGTAAAACGGTACACAACATGGTTGAATACATTTACAATTAAATTTAACATTTATGGTTAACTAACGACCCGACCTGGCTTCGCCCGAGTAGCAGAGTATTATATTTGTCGTAGTATTGTATAAGCTTTTAACCACAGTGGGCGACAGCGGGACGCGGAGGTGCGCAGGCGGTTGCATCATGCGTTAGTATGATCGGTGTGAGACCACTTGAATTTATTTAGTGCGCGATAGTTTTAAAATTACGATAACTCGTAAGATATTAACTTAAATTGGGTGGTGTAAAAGGCAATTATAATATACATGAAATGCTAAAAGTAAATAACGTATTTAATTTGATAAGGATTAATATAATATCCGTTGTTATAGCTTTGCAATTATAACATTATTATGTAACCATTTTTTAAACATTAAAGTGGGTATAGTTAGCTATCCTTAAAATACTTTTCTGTAGATCTATGAAAGGGAAACAATTTCACCAAACATAATTTTGTTATAATTCAAAGGGATTTTACAGCGTTTTCTATGAAAGCTCCCAATCGGCTCGTTTTTTTTTCGACTTCTTCAACAATTATCGTCATATTTCACCAAATTTAGAGAAAAACATAATGAATTATACACGTAAACCTTCCTATTGAACCACTTTATCCATTGGTGAAAACCTTATGAAAATCTGTTCAGTAGTTTTTTAGTTTATCGCGTTCATATAGACAGACAGGAACCGCGGGGGTCTTTGTTTTATAATATGTAGTGATGTAGTGATAATAATATGTATTTTATTTTCTACTATGATTATTGGTATTAAAATTAATATATGTAGAATGTAATATACCGAGATGGCTCAGTGGTTAGAACGAGTGAATCATAACCGATGATCGTAAGTTCAAATCCGGGCAAGCACTACTGAATTTTCTCGTCTTTCTCGTTCTTGACGGTGCAGGAAAACATCGTTAGGAAACCTACATGTGTCTTATCTACACTGAAATTCTGCCAGATGTGTATTCCATCAACCCGCATTGGAATAAGCTCCAAGACTTCTCTACAAAAAAAAAATGAGCGGAGGCCGAAGACCAGCTGTGGGACATTCACAGGCTGTTACTGTAACATTATATTGCACGCCAGATATGTTTGGATATGTCATTGTATAATATTCAAGGCAATAAATGAATACTCATGTGTTTTAGTATAGGTACTTAAAACTATTGAAATATGTATTTTTTTAACGAATTGATTGAATTGAATGTCTGTACATAAATTTTAATGATCGAGGTATAAGTTTTTATTGTTTAAACTTAGACAGTTCCTTTTTATGACGTCATTCGATTACAAAACTTATTCTTTATTTAATGTTGATACAATTAGCCCTAAATGCTTATAATGGAGTATAAAAATGTTGTTAATAGAATTTAAAATTTATGATTCATTCTGAGCCTACGCCGTCCATATGTTAATGTGATGAACGATGAATTGGCCACTAATAAGATAATTGGCCGCGCTCTGTACCGACGTAAATCAACTTCTAAACAGCTGCGGACATCGATAACCCCATGCGCTACGGAATAATTAAAAAACTATCGATATTTAATGGTTTCGTCTAAGTTATTTTAAGCTGAAAATGTTTGTGACCATATTTCATTGAATGAAAATCGATATGCGTTAAGCTTTGTAATATTTGTGTTATTTGTCTGCCTGTTTGAAGACATTATTATTTCTTATTTTCCTTTTTACTTTCAAAGCTATTTTTATACAGCATAGATAGGGCACGACCATATGGGCCACGTGATGGTAAGTGGTCACCAACGGCCATAGACATTGGCATTGTAACCATCGCTTACATCGCCAATGCGCCACCAACCTTGGGAACTAAGATGTTATGTCCCTTGTACCTGTAATTACACCGGCTCATTCACCCTTCGAACCGGGACACAACAATACAAAGTACTGCTGTTTTGTGGTAAATCTCTGATGATTTGGTGGTACCTACCCAGCCGAGCTTGCACAAAGGTCTACCACCAAGTAAAAGGTCCAAGTTGAAACAATATAAATAGGATAAAGAGCGGCCAGGGTAGAACATGTAACTTATATAGCCATTTCATTTAGCGATTAACTATGCCCATGACCGCGTTTGTGGATATTAGATGTAAATTTACTCTTTATTGGCTGTCTTGGTGGAATATATCAATCGTGGTATGGATTGTGTAATATAGGGTATAAGTATTGTGACGTTTGCAGTGACCTGCAGTCGTTAATACTGAGATGTTTCAATGAAAGACATCACTTTCATTGAATCTCAGATTGCAAGCAAATTACGCATGCTAGCATGGAAATATGCCAAAAAATCAATAAAATCTGTATCAGATTTTCAAATAATACAATGACCATTTAGACAAGAACACATTTTTCGTATGTAGTATTGAGTGTAGTTAGTGTATTACTCTATGGTGTATTTTAATGCAGTTCACAGCTTCACAAGATCGGCACGGACTTAACAATATCCGCTGGAACAAGTCCAATTTCGCCTATGGCATTCATGAGTGACGTGATGTGCTCAAGACCTCTTTTTATCTATATTTAGGATTACAGACACGCCACCCGATGATAAGTGGTGTTTTTACATTTGCCGTTACTCAAAAAAGCTGGCGCTGCAAGAAATATATACTACTTCATTCGCTATTGATGCGCTGCAAATTGCAATCTATGATATGACGATCTCGTTTCTCTCTCGATTCTCGTTTATTACACTGGCGCACTCATAAATTAAACTGGAAGACAGTAATATAAAACATTACTGTTTGCACACACCCACCCACTCACACACACAGACACACACACACACACACACACACACACACACACACACACACACACACACACACACAATACACATACATACTACAATAATGATACTTAAAAAATGTTATTCTAAAGTTATACACTAAAGTCAAGTATAATTTAACTACAATACAATTTTAAATAAATATTAGTTGTGTATACAAACCATGGTCACCCGACATGTAGATGATTCACTTTATTGTCGTAAGTTTGGATCGATTTAAGTAAACACAATTAGACTTGAAATACTGAACGATCGGTAATAGAGGATATTTATTGTCATTGGGATTTTATAACCGTTTCGTTTATTTAATTGGTATAAACGCATCCTTGTTTTGTCGAGTTAGAAGTTACAATTGCAATATTATCTAAAGTTGATTTTTTTCAATGAGTAAGATATAGTCTTACTTACTTATTAATTGTCAGATCTACAACCAGTTTGTAAATGAGTACTGTGAAGAACGAACTAAGGAAAATCATTATTTAATTTCAAATATATGTATATATGTTATCCTTGTTTGTTTGTTTGTTTCTTACGTTTTCACCTCTTAGAATCTAAATCGATAATCATGAAATTTTGCTAATTAAATAATTTTTGAATAATTCTTTCGCTAAGATAATAAATAGGTATGAAAAGGTTCTAGACTCCTTTACAATAAATTATAAGGTACCAACTTTTTGAACATGGTTAATTTTATTTATTTTACATAAGATTTACATTGCATAAGATTTATATACTTATTACATTTTAACTTAAAGAAAAATATGGTTAGTGTATGGATATAATAATTATGTTTACAGACTGATGACGCTGATTTATTTTATTTTATATTACCTACAGATAATTTATCGAAACTATTCACCATAAAATGTTAAAAATTATATTAAACACTACGTAACCGTTAGCGTTAATTGGCAATAATAGTTTCGGATTACGTAATTAATTCGGTTTTTAAACAGTATGATATTAGCAAGGTTGTTTTTTACCAACAGCGACGACCTTGCGTACATTACGCGTTGACAGAACGTCAAGTACACAGATAAAAAATATACATGGCATTGTTAAAGATTAAAAAGTGTATCGGTTAAATATTCGCGTTAGTAATGCGATCGCTTTTATTATGTCAACTCTTGAATTTTAGGTCGAAAGTCGATTGGGAAACGACCTGTCCGTGTTGTTAAATATAAATAATTTGGTTGAAACGAAATGAGGGCCATTTAGAAACATGAGGGTAATAAAACTAGTGCGTGTCGAGCGAAGTCGGTCGCAGGCCTACGAATCGCACGTCCAATATGAAGAGAACTCTCGCATTTCCTGCAATGATCTCGTTCGCTATTATTTAAGAAAGCGTGCGGGGGACGGGGTAGCTCTAGTTATAGTTTATAATATAACGTGGATTCGTCTATCGATATCGGTACGCGATGCGTAACGTAACTACATATGAAATTAACATTCCAAACGTAGATCTGAGTACGTGCGCTGCGGGCAGCGATATATACCGTAAGAGTACTTGTTGAAATCGATGTTTTGATATCAACATGCCTAAATGTCGCAATTTACCCATTCTCGCTGTGCCAGATGAATCGTAACTACCTCATTATGTCATCTTCAAAGTTTTCTCTGTTCTATGAAAACTATTTCGGAGTGAATAATTTATCAAGGAGGTTTATCATTTAGCTACAATATATTTTTATTTAAGAGCCGAGGTGACCCAGTGGTTGGAACGTTATGAATCTTTACAGATATTACGGGTTCAAACCCGAAGAATAATTTGTCTAGCGATCTGTATTTCTGATTCGAGTCTGAACAAAATCTACTACATGTGTCTGCTACCAATCCGCATTGGAGCAGCATGATGGAATAAGCCTCAAACTTCATAAAGACAGTAGGCACCTACTGGTAATCTTACGCGCATACATTTGGGCTTCGAATGGCTTCCTGTATCTATTTTCCTATGAATGCCTCATTGGTCTAGTGGCTAGATAGATGAGTGGCTGTAGAGTTGTAAATATTAAAATATCTAGAATTTTCAAAGACAAAAAGAGATGAAAAATTCACATGCAAACATTTTTTTAAACAATTTATTCTTTGCGAAAAGGCAAAGAAAATTCAATTCGAACACATTTTTGATACTGAATATACAATTTGTGGGATAATAAGTTACCATGTAGATCGCCGGAATACCTTAGGGTGTTTTCACACTAACAGAAAAAGAGATATGTCAACATTTTTATAACAAAAATATCCAGAAGGCTTACATAATCTCTAAAATTTGAGTAAACATTTTGGAGAAACTGTGCCGTAACAGCTTTTATTGAACCCCTTATATATACTGTACGTATTAGTTAAATATAACAATAGTAAAATTATTATTGAAAGTACAAGTAGAAAGAGATGAAGTTTACCTACAGGTGATTGTGGGTATCATCTAGCTTGATTGATATATGCATCTCTTTCTACGGTGGTAAGCGAGTTTAAATACTAAGTATTAATTTGGTTTCCGCGTGTTCATCTTTATGTACGACAATAGAAAATAACGATCGTATGAACTTATTTATATGACGTCTAAAGAAATAATTATTTCAGCTTGGCAACACAGTAATTCGATAATATTCTTCGTACATATAAAATACTTAAATAATTGCTTTCGTTACTCTTCTAATTAATTTTCTATTTCGAACGTCAATGAGACGTCCGACATCTTTAATGAATGCCCAGCCACAGCTGCCCCGATTATCTTCATTTTTAATTTCGCGAATAGTATATTTTATAAACACACAATATTTTGTCATGCTTACGAAAACATGTAAATGTCTTTTTTTTTAAATGTTCATTTGAAAAACGAATTTCAGTGAGCTTTTAATTACATGGAAAATTAATTAACTAAAAAAAGTGTTTATCGTAATAACCAAACATGTAAAAACTATATATTTTTTGCTCTGTTATATGCAGTGAAGGTAAACACATTTCCAATCAATTATATTGTTTATCATCTAAATTATATCATACTTCTTTCTTCACGGTTTCACCCGCGTAGTTCCCGTTTCCGTGGGAATACAGGGATAAAATATATGTTACTCGCTGATAATGTAGCTTTCCATTGGTGAAAGAATTTTTAAAATCGGTTTAGTAATTTAGGCGTGAAAGCGTAGGATTGACTGCCTCGTTGGTCTAGTCGCTAGATATTAGGCTTCAGATCCGGTGGTTCTGGGTTAAATTTCCAGGTCTG
Organism: Nymphalis c-album; assembly: GCA_963151315.1. Taxonomy (NCBI): domain Eukaryota; kingdom Metazoa; phylum Arthropoda; class Insecta; order Lepidoptera; family Nymphalidae; genus Nymphalis; species Nymphalis c-album. The sequence continues at coordinate 6,733,411 of OY720590.1, read as the reverse complement.
TGTACGTGCACCTGTGTCTGTGTACGTACACCTGTGTTTGCGCACGCACTTGTGCACTATAATATCTGTATTGAGATTAGCCGTGGTGGCCGAAATCGATCTAAAGAACATTAAAGTTATTATTTAGGATTACGTAAAGTTTCAACTATAATCTGAATAGGATCGTATAAACCCTTTAAATATTGAAAGTAATGTTACGAAATATAAGTCGATGAATATGCTTATCAATACCTCATGCAATTGAATAGCATTAATATGAATTACTGTCCTCAGTAAGCCGCTCCACGTTGTCGGGACACGTGAAGACTTGAAAATAATATCGGATCATTATTTTACAAATGCATGGACATCATTTTATTATGAATCTGTAACCGCAGCGATAAATCGCATTATCATATAAATTTGCATTACCCTTAAACAAATAACGCGATCTATTCCAACGTTTGAATACCGTTTTGAATACGTTTGTAGTTATTTGGTTACGATTATACTTTGATAAGTTTGAAGAATATTACGTTCAGCTTTCAATATTGTCTTTATATAGACGAGGTATGTAATAAAATATAATAATATACGCATAATTCATGACGCAGTGAGCTGTTATAAATCTTTGAAGTTGTATATCAAGGCGGTTTGGTTTTACCGCTAATTAATTTAGCGCTTTCTTTTTCATAACAAACGAGGGAGTGAATGAAATTCCAAAAAGTGTAAATTAACTTGTAGTGTATAAGTTACAGCGGGCTCATTAAATACATTCCTCGTCATACGTCCCGGGGTTTCATAAATATTTTCTCTAGCGCATCACGCTTATACAGCTGGATGTTAGGGCGCTAAAGTTTATTATATTTTTTACACTAACTACAATTTGTTTTGTATTCAGAATTATTTCTTGTTATCAACTTGAATAATAGTAGTCGTAGTAAACATGAAACTTATAGAAGTTTCATGTTTTATTTATATATTATATTGTAATAAAAGCAATAACCTCTTCATTGATATACTTCCATAGTATGTGTAGGTATATCTAAAATGACAATGTTATGCTATTATACCTCAATAAGGAACATCTCTGTATAGTATTATAAGTAGTGTATGATGAGTGGTTAGTCAAGCATTTTCAGAGTGGCGGACAGATGTCATCTGATGATATACACGACTCATTGTGTGGTAATTTCGTTCGACCATTTAATTGCCGTTTCACTATATTCTGACAGTCTGAACAATTTATAGAGACACTCCGAATTGCTCAGTTTTAATACATTGTAATTTATCATCATTAGAGACAAAATAGCCATGTTTGTACAGAGACGAATTAACTTTGGTTGAGAAGGTGGGCTTTAATGAAAGTCTTTTTTTTAGACTTTTTAAAATACTTCAATTTTGTAATGAACTGCGACCGCTATCATAAACAGTCTTTTCATTATAGTGTTTAGTGAACGTTGAATCGGTGACAGATAAAAGGGAGTTATTTATGAAAAAGTAAAAAAAAGCAGACAACGAAACGTTAATAAATAAATAAATATGAATTAACTGAAGCAGTGCCCTAAAGTCATCCGATATGGCAGCCATAAGTCATTATCATGTACCTAATAATTCAATTCAATTATATAAATAATTGTGTACATTTACTGATGTACCTACAATTTCTTGACAAACCATAATGACATTTAACTTATTTAAAAACACAAATATATATACATAGTGACTAAGTATACTTGGTGGTAGAGCTTTGTGCAAGTTTGTGTGGGTAGGTATCATCCACTCATCAGAAATATTCTACCGCAAAGCAGCAGTACAACCGGAACACAACAATACATTGTTGTGTTCCGGTTTGAAGGGCATAACATCTTAGTTCCAAAGGTTGGTGGCGCGTTGGCGATGTAAGCGATGGATAACATTTCTTACAATGCCAATGTCTATGGGCGTTGGTGACCACTTACCATATGCTAGTCCGCGTACCTATACTACAATAAAAAAAGTAATATTTAACAAATCCTATGCCATTTATGATATTAAAACAAATACCTTTTGTGTATAAAAATAGGTATATTTTAAATATAAAACAAAATTATAGTAAAGCAAAGACTTTTCTTCACATAATAAAATTATAACCCAAATAATTTTAATTTTAAGTAGGGACAAAAGATAATACTTTTTACTTTTTTAAGGTATTATTTTATCTTAGTTTTATATTTGTTCTTTTAAAAGCAGTCGTTATTATAATTTAATGATTATTTTTATTAACTTTAAAACATAAAAATACACGAATAATCAATTCGAATTCAAATGAAAATTTGTTTATGCTTTTCGATTTTGTATTATAACAATGTTATTTAAAAGCATTATACGGGTGACCTGTTATATAAGTTGTTTATTTAAAGAGGTTGTGTATGATGAGGTGACTTTATAATGTTTACACTGAATCGCTAATACGACGGCCGGTGAATGTGTTCGATATTGTCGACCTCTTTAATATTTATAGACCGACTCAAAACTAATACCAAACCGATTTGAAATTCCATAAATATGTTTTATGATTCAAAATCAAACAAACATTCAGGTGGGCTGCTATGGGCAGATTCGATTCGTCATTTTATAAAATTATATTATATTGAAGGCGGAGAAGAACACGCTAACTCTGTCCTCAGCTGTAGTAGGCAAGCCACTCGACCAATGAGGCAATAACTTAAATAGGTATTGTATAGAATATTATATGACCGAATATAATAATGTGAAACCTATAAATAGTTATCGATATTAAATAATTTCTCTATGCATTGAAAATTTCATATAAAAGCTCGAATGCTATTAACACAGACAGGTAGGAAAAAACAAACAACACAAAATTGATTAGGTATTATGAGTAATTACTTAATTAGTATGTATACATTTTTAATGTGGTAAATTTTTTAAAAATAAAATGTTTTCCAAAAATAATTTATTATATAGGATTTTTTAGTACTAATAATAATATTAAGCATAAATACTTATTTCGTCATAAATATTTGCACCAAATTTTTATACTGTGGTATTGTTAACTATCCCTAATACTATTGTCCGAAGCTATTTGTTTTGTTTTTAACATTTTTATGTTTTGTATCATTTTTATAATATAATATCCTGGGACATTATTCACATACGGCCATCTGATCCCAAATTAAGAACAGCTTGTGCTATGGAAACCAGACAACTGATATGCTTCATATACTAGATTTCTTTTGTAAATACGTACTTATATAGATAATAGAGAACACCCAGACTCAGGACAAACAGACATGTTTCAATAGAAAATCGTTGACAATCGAACCAACGACCTGTGGCGCGAAAGGCAATCTACCAACTTTTATTTAACTTCATAATTTAGTAAGGACGAATATGCGAAAACTAAAGTAAATATATTTTTATTTTTTAATATAATATCTCGATATTTACCACTATTTTAAAAGTGTTTATAAAATCTATGGTTAACATATACAAAGCTTAGCTATAATCTGTTATCGATTTGTAAGCACGTCGGCGCTTATCAACGATTTATCTCCGTGTTAGTTCAACTATATTTTATGTACCATCCATATTACTAATTATGGCTGTACGTAATATTCATGTGAATGACCTTGAGAATGGATTTTAATCGAAATAATTGTATCTGTAAACTCGTTAAAAATCAATAAAAAATCTGTCATAAAATTTGAATATAATATCTATACTAATATATAAAGTTGAAGGGTTTGTTTATTTGTTTCGGCTAATCAAAGGAACTACATATATAATAGAGAGAGACATATGTAATAGAGAAAGACGTTTCGATCACGGTGGCCAATCGAACGGCGCAACCAAAAGCGTTGTAATTATAGTGGCATGTGTGCGTAATTAGAGTCGCACTCTATATTTCGTAATCCTATAGAATGGCAATCCGACGTAAAGGAGATCGGAGACAGAACAAAATGTATAAGCACTGCCAACGTCTTAATTTCGAAAAACGTTACTTAAAATATCTCGACAGTAGGACTTGATAACTTTTTTGTAGCCCAATCGGGAATTGTATCTCTGACCCTCGGGATCTGCGGCCTTTTTTTCATTAATTACATAAAAAATATGGTACTTTTTAAACTGTTAACATTAAAACTATATATTAGATTTAAATATTAAGACAACGCTGTTGTTCATTTTTATTAACTGTTAAAACTATTATATCTGCGATGAAAAATAACGAGCCGATACAGAATATATCCGAAACAGCTTTATTTAAACGCCGGTATAAATGCATCATTCATAATATCTTTATGAACTCGCGAGGAACTCCGTGTCGCTTAATCTAATCCCATAAATTATGTAATAAAATTAAGTGGCAACTGACAACAACAGTTTTCAAATATGAAATGCGTTAAATCGCAGTTAACAGCATAATACGTGTTTTAGACGTTTTTTGTTGACTCGACGCCACAGCGGCATTTCCTGCTACCGTATGAAAGAAGTAAATAAAACACAATTTACCACCTTATTCCTTTACGTTAAAGTATAAAATTGTTAACGATCAATAAAAAAAATTTCAGCTTCAGTAATGTGGTGATTAATTGTGATATAAAGACCTTTATATTTCTGTTGTTATTCTCTGACGCGTCATTTTATAGACGCGCCACGAAATTGTTACCATACGGGTGACATTAAATATATTTTAAGATATTTATAAATACACGCTCTGTTACATTATAGTATGCGTAAAGCTAACGATTGACTATACTGTATTTGAAAAAGAACATGGAAGGAAGTGTCCAATTAGGCAAAGCTCGGGCATCGTAATGCGATAATTCCGCGAGCTCAATTGATTTCACGTCTCCAGATAACTGCTGGATGTTGTCTAGTGCATGTTATCAGATCGACGCGTCGCTGTCGCCACATGCCGCCCACTCTGCTGGTAGGCCGCATTCGTACTGGAAGTTTTAAAACAATTATTATTGCTCAACTAAATACTCTTTAATTTTCATTGTCGTCGCCTACACACAAAATTCGAAACGATTTTTTATTAATTCACCTTTTATGTAGACCCTATTGATTAAGAAGCATAAACGGAGACGTTTTGGACTTATACGATCGAATAATATGTATTTACAACGAGAAACATTCAATTATGTTAATTTTTATGGCTACTTACAGAGGGTATCGACATTAAAAACCGAACAAACGTTCCGCTCTAGCTTCATATTTTACAAGCATAAAAAACGTATATGGAGCAATATGTGCATAAATGTCAATATTTATCCGGCACGTCGCGGCCGCGGGGAGCTGGCTCTTCGATTTATAAGCGACATTTAGGTCCTAAGCAGCGGCGGAGGCCGGCGCTCACAGCGGTACGTCTCGTATTATAACGTCCAGCATCGTAATTGTCGATTAATTATCTCGGTTTCAATAAAACATACGCTATACAGATGAAATTGTATAATTTTAGTCGACGACCATCACTAATAAGGCATAACCACCGCTGCGTACTCCGTGAATAATCGTACATAAACAATAAAACTGTGGGCACGAATAATGAAATCGTTCCATGGACCCGGTTAACGGATGAAATGACGTCGACCGTAGTTAGAGGAATAGACGTACGTAGTCGTACGACGTGAAAGTGTACGCTCGCTGTGGACCGAGTGCGGTTAAGTATTTATGTGTCATTAATGCAGGTTTGTTAATAACGACGCATCACGTCCACGGTTCACAAGCCAGCAGGATCGGGCATCACATTTATATTCCGTCAAGTTTGTTGTGGCGTTTAGATTTGGATTATGTACGTTCATTGTTATTCAGCTAACAATCTGTAAATGTTTGTATCAATTGGGATACAATCATGAAACAATTTATGAACTATACGTTCGTCGTTTGTGAATGACTATTCTAAACGAACAGTAAATAACATTCGAGAATAAGTTTCGAATTAAGGTTAATATTGGAATTTGTAATAATAATAATATCCTGGGACATTATTCACACAAGACCATCTGATCCCAAACTAACCAGAGCTTGTACTATGGAAACCAGACTACTGATATACTACATATACTACTTTTTTTCTTTTGTAAATATATACTTATATAGATAATTACACCCAGACTCAGGACAAACAGACATGGTCATGCACAGATATGTCTGTCCTGGGTGGGAATGGAATCCACGACCTGCGGCGTGAAAAGCAAAGCAAGTGTCTTACTAAACACGCCAACGGGTAATGACATTATAAATTGAAATAGTCTATTTTAGGTTCATATCAATATCTATTATCGTGATAAATGCCGAACGACCACCTTCATGAATTTTACATATGAGTATATTAACCTTAACAACTCATAAGTGTTCTGCTTGGTTCTCGTACTTTTGTCACCGAATCTTCGCCGCTCTATTATTAAACATTTATTCCACAATGGGAGTGACGGTTGAAATAAGCAATATAATCTAACTAATTTATATTTTATTTATACGTTTAGTTAGAATACAGATATAATACTGGTCGAGAGATTTTCGTTTTATAATTGCAAAGTTATATGTTGGATAAAACAGCACTAATACCAAAAAATTGTTAGTTTAGTTAGTTAACAAATAAATAAGCATTATTATCAGTTAACTTTATTTGTCAAAATCCTTTTAAACACATTTGTATATTGTTTGATAGTCATTAGAATTTCGAAAACACGGAAATAATACGCCTAAGTTTTGGTATAGTATTTATTCCAAATTCTTTCTTTTACGCGACTTACAGTACAGTCGCCCAAGGTCACGTCAGATAACGAAATAGCGTTCATACTGTGCCTACAAAATGTAACAAAATGCGTTGGGCGTTCGAAATTGGGAGGTCGATATAAAGGAGTTTGAGGTTCTTTTTGATGAGACAAAAATATTTACACAGTTTGAGTCGAAAAAATATTGCACAAAACTTCGTTCCTGCCGAGTCCCCCGACCGCACAATTTTTTTTCTGTTCAACTGTTTAGAATGTTGTTATTGTGGCTAGATGGTAGATATTCCGCCAGACGGGCGTCATCAAAACGTATGAATAATATGAAATGTCATTTCGCTTCCCGCGGTTAATACCGTAACATAAAAGGATATAAACGCTGAATGAGAACAAATGACAAATTATAATAATAGGGCACACCTGCTATTCTTTTGATCCGACATTTCTCTCATTTATGACTTTAATCGAGCGGAATGCTCTCGTGTTAATATTGTAATTGTGTCCGCACAAAGCATCACGCCCGAACAATACTCTAATACTTTAATAATATTATGTTTTTTTTTTTGTATCAGATATATATTCTCTTTCATCTCACTTAATTTTAGTTCAAACCATAGTTCTTACATGTAGATCATGTCATTGTCTTGTGAACGCTTAAGATGATTATTGACGTCGTAAGAACCAATATCAGCTAAAGCACTTTAGTCCCTATATTAAGACGTCGGAGTGTCGCTTTTATGTACACATTATTCGAAGATATGTTCGATATTGTTAGAATTGTAAGCGATAAATAATAAGCGTCGGTAATAGAAGAGTGTAGTTGTCGCGTGAACACTGGAGTCATGGGTCGAATTAGTGTATAGTTGCTTACGCACAGGCGGTTTTGTCTAGCCGCATTCGCCTCTCGTACATTAATCTCTGCGCTCGAGATGAAGCGATATGCATTTGTCATCGTGACTGCGATTAACCTCGAGACACTATGTATTGTATCGAATCAATTGAATTAAAAAATTAATGACATAAATAAAAGATGTAAGGTAATCTTTCAAGAATGAAACATTTTATAAACATTTTTAATGAATTGTCTAATTTTTTAAATAAATATTAAGGCTCTCTGCTGAATTATACTAAAATCGGCGACAAAAATTATAGCTATCATCTTATACCATATTCATAGACGGTTCACTCAACATACCTATTTTGAATGTAAAACTATTTTAGCTTTGTGTCGCTTGAATTATTTGATACTGGCATAGATTTCCATTTATCGTATAGGTACCTATTACAGAGTTGTTTTATCACTGCTTAAAACTTTGATTTTTAGATGAAACAAAAGTGTTTACTCGGATACTTTCCAAATTGTAGAACTACTCTGTCATTGTATAAAATTTTACCCACCACACGCGAATAAATTAGTCAGTCGTTAGGCGGTCGGCGGATATCCCAGAAATATTATGTGCATGAATAGAGCGCCGTATGACGGACAGCAGAAAGGGTCGCCCTTAAACTTGCCTTGTATTATTTTGTCATTATTAAATTCCCCTGTCAACGACTGTTTCATTTCACAAACAAAATATTGTATGCAAAATTATATGACATTTGAATAAGCATAAAAATGTCGTATTAAGATTTGTCGTTAAATTGATTTAGGTTTTATTTTTAAATGTATTAAAACGCGAACGTTGGACCTTTATGCTATTAGTGAATGACAAAAAAACGAATTGTCTATGCTTACGGTTGCTTCCATTTTTAAATAAATTTACAATTTAGAATAACGCTTGTCGTTAATATTGATGATAAATCGAATTGTTTTACAGAACGATGCTCAACAATACATAATTTTCTATTGTTCCCAAATTTATGTAAAGACAAGTGTGAAAAACGAATCAACAGTAACCAGAAGTACTTTTGGAACCAATGAAACTCTCAAATTGTCATTGGACTGTATTAAACGAGGGATACGAAGGAATTCGAGTGCATCACGGGAGCCACAACATAGCGTTCTCGAGGAGACAATTGAGTGCTGTAGTAGGTGCCTCGTAGTTATCGACGTGTCCTCGACTTCTCAACAAGCCGCAAAATGAAACTTCTTGATGCCGTCAATCATTTTCCCCTCGCTCATATAGTATGGTTGGTATAACACATGAGAGTTGGCTTGCTAAAATCGATAATACGAGGCAGTGTTTTTCTTGTAACGATGTTTTGTTCGAAATTGTTTGAATTAAAAATTTATGCAGTCTATTTATTTATACAGTAAAAGTATTATTACTATTTACGTAGTAATTTATTATTAGTATTATTAGTAATTTATTGTATAGATAAGCGGACGAGCATATGGGTCACCTGATGGTAAGTGGTCACCGACGCCCATAGACAATGGCATTGTAAGAAATGTTAACCATCGCTTACATCGCCAATGCGCCACCAACCTTGGGAACTAAGATGTTATGTCCCTTGTACCTGTAATTACACCGGCTCACTCAACTTTCAAACCGGAACACAACAATAACAAGTACCCACTGCTATTTTGCGGTAGAATATCTGATGAGTGGGTGGTACCTACCCAGACGAGCTTGCACAAAGCTCTACCACCGAGTAAAGTAATTTTTCTTATAGAAGGACTTACGGCCGAATATTGAAACATCCCTCAAATTTAAACGCTAATTAACATTGAGAAGCTCCTAAATTAGTATGCGAAATTTGAAATTAACGGCGTCTCAAATAATTAAGTTCCATTTAATATTTAACTGACGTTGCAGTATTTGCCCGTAAGTCCTCCTCTTGGGGCTTATTACACATAGCTGCAAGGAGTATAATCTAAATAAGTCTAATTTGGTTTTCATGTGCTCAATGAATATAAAGATTACATACACAATCAACATTTACATGTTAAAGTAATGTTCATGACGGACGGTAAAACACCCGAACGAAAGAGCATTTAATTTCAATAATTAATAGCCTAATTAAAATAACATTCGACTTAAATTTCATTCAAGTATATCAAGTTTTAAAAAAATATTTGACCAAAACGTATAACATGCGAACGATCAGAAGACGGTCCCGCGGCGGCGTCGCAGACGGAAAAATATTTCAGAATTGAGATTGATGTCGCACGCATGTGCAGACGGCTTGTCTGTATGCAAAACAACATGCTTTAAATATAGAACTAATTTATGGTCATACCCCGCGATTATAGATAAAAATAACCAACGTTACTCTCGCCGACAATAATTTATTTATTTAAACGTAAAGGTAAACGCGCAGATAAAACTGAAGTGTTTATGATGGCGGGTTAAGGGAATACAGATAACGAGTGTAGTAAAGGATAGATACTCACGAAATAAAAACCACTAATATCGTACGGCACTCAATTAAAGAGACCTCGATTGCTTTTATTTGAATTCACTGATAAATATTCATAACATACCATCTTTAATTAATATTGTAATATGTATTTTTTTGTTAATTAACGCAAACACATTCTGTTCAGTAATAATTATATTTCAAATGTAGGTATCTAACGGCCGAATACTGAAACGTCTTTCAAATATGAAGGGTGCTCAAATATTTGAAACGTCTTCGAATTTCAAATTTCGCATACTAAATTTTGAAAAATAATGACATTCCAAGCAATTGAGTCCTAATCATATTTGAATGACGTTTCAGTATTCGGCCGTATGTCACTAGAAATATTTTATTAAGAACTATGTACACATTTATAGTTTGTACGTAAGGCTAAGGATATGACAAATGTCAAATGATTAGGAATGACAGCGAGATAATTGTACCAATAAATAATTAAAATAAATCCAATTTAAGGGTAGGCTCCCACGCGATAAGCGATGTTATTTATACACCCTCATCGCACAAAGGAACCGCTGCCGAATATCACCCATAAATATTGGCCTGAGGTGTAATTTTTCACATACCACATCTCGAGCGTCGCACCTTTAAAATAAATGCAAACAAAATTTAATAGGGAGAGATGTGCAGGATCGCGGGCTTCAGGTAAAAATAAACGATCGTCGACCGATGCTTTGAAATGTTTTGTTTCGAGAAAGTATTCTATTGGCTCAGTTAAGATAATAAGCATAATACCGTGAATTAAATATTACAAAGGCACAGCTTGTTACTCTAAAACGTGAAAAAACATTTAAATATTCGTTGCATAACATCTATAATAATACAAACGTGACTGACAATGTCTCGTAAAGTTTAGCTTAGTATATAGTATAGTATAGTTTAAGATTGTATTTAAAACAATATTCAACTTCAAAAAGCCATTTACTATTGAGATATTCAAGTGCCAATTACTAACAGATTACTTCTCGGGGTTGTTAAGTTAGGATTCAATCCGCAAACATAGGTATCTTTTTATTATTACGTCCATAGCTGTGTTATTTACGGTTATTGGTTATGGAGAGTTGAGCGACGGCGGCTCCCGCGAGCCTCGTAAGACGGACTTCGTAACTAAGGGCGTCGCGTCTGACGGATATATCCACCTTTGGGGAATTCTCCGCATCCAAAATTATAAATCGCTGAGAGCTATCGGTGAGACAATATCTATTATTTTTATAAATCGTAGTGTCCACTTAACATAGAATATTTTGTATGTATGTTTCCATGTCGTACTTTTTTAAATCAAATTCAAAATAAACGTGATTCGAGTATAGTCAAACTTATTATCGTCGCCATATTACAAGATTACACCCATTAAATGTAAAGATCTGATTTTCATGTATGGTCAAGAAATGACATCCTAACTAATATTATAATTCCGAACAGAGCTTTTATTGAGAAGGATACCTAGCATCAGCCCACTGTGTGTGTGACGAAACGCGGATGAAGTCGCGGGCGGTAACTAATAAAAATAAAAATAAATTCAACAACCGGGATAAATAATTAGACGACAATATTATTTATTAAAAAGATTTAAATTCATTTTAATAGTAATATATTTTATACATAATTTTATTTAATAATTATGCATATCAGAATTGAGTGCTCTATGACAAGGCGCCGTTGATCAAATATTTTTAGGCAATAAAAAATATTATAGAGACATTGCACGCATTCGTAATAAAAGTCGCTCCATAAATAACGATCATGAAATATAATACACCTGCAATCTTCGGGAAATAGGAAAATCATTTGGAGGGCGGGCGCGGTCAGCCGTAATATTGTTATAAATGTACTTTCTGGAGGACATAAATAATAATGTTGGCTACGCGCTGGACGCTCAGGGAACATTTTGCGTTACGCTCAACGTGTAAAATGTGATAACTGACTTTTTTTATCAATTATGTTTTTTTTTAATAACTAGAGAATTATTTTAAATTTAATGGAAATAACGAAGAATATGCTTAATAACTATTACTTATCTTTCCTACATGTAGTCTATTGTTAACTAATCAATCGTTTAATTATCTTAATCTAATTCAATTTAAGCTTTGCTATATATAATATGTCTGAAGATGTATTTAGGCGGACTAGCATATGAGCCACCTGAGTGGTCAGCAACGCTCACAGACATTGGGATTGCAGGAAATTTTAACAACGCTTACAACGCCAATTCGCCATCAACCTTAGGAACTAAGATGTTATATTGTCCCAAGTGCCTGTAATCACACTGGTTCGTTCACCTTTCAAACCGGAACACAACAATATCAAGTAGGTACTGCTGTTATGATGAGTGGATGGTACCAACCCATATTCAATAAAGCAAATATGTTATAGAAATGCGAAATAATTCGCTTCGACTCGAATCATTCGATTCGAATGTATTTGTCTAAGCTCGATTGATATTAAGAATACAATGGCATACAGCCAGGCGATTGTAGCAATAAGAACGTCGTAATTATTGAACAATGACAGATCTGCTGTTCAGGAAGTTTATGTAACGTTAGCCTAATCTTGGATTGATATAGAAATATCATTATATTATGTAAGAAATTATCGATTGTACAACTTTATAAATGTTTTATCGATCATTTTTTTTCTGACGGTACAAGAATACTTTCTTCTACTTTAAATTTTTTGGTGATGTGCTTTTATAATCGTCGTTATTCAAACGTAAAGTAAGTTAGTGTTAGAGGCTGTGTACAGTCATTTACATATAACTATTTATCTGTAAATGACTGTACACAGCGTTAATTTTAATATCAAATAGAATTTATTTTTATATAATTTCGTTTTACTTATTCCTTCTTAACAATATTTTAGTTGCAATATTCTTGCACGAAGCGGCAACGGCGAGTAGTCGCGACCACCTCTGGGAGTCATTTCGCTCCGACAGCTTGTAAATTCTCCATTATGCGATATGAAATATGCTTCACTGTCCATTGCCGCTTCTGATCCTTCTAAGATTTGGTTTACATATCTAATATTTTTCATTTGTAAACCGATCATGTAATTAATTACTACAGTATTATCAAATCTCTCGTTGACCTCAGAAGTCCCGAGTTCGATTCCCGATTCGTGTCAATAAAACGTTGTTGACTCTTTCTCTTAAAGAACTCTAATTAGCAGCTCGAATTAACTACTTACAGCCCTATGCCTCGAAAATCAATTATACCATTAAACCATGCGTCTCATGTATATCTTCTCTATCTTCTCTCACTGTTTGTGTCAGGTTGTCTTCCCATCGGACTATAAGTCAGGACATGAAAGGATGAAAGGACAGGAGTGCTCCTGTGCTAGCGTAAGCACACACGCTCTCGCGCAATATATCTCATTATATCCTGCGGTTTGGCTACTTTTTAAGATAAAAGATAATATTGAAGAGACAATTCATATCAATAAAACTTTGATAGTTCAATTTCATTACCTGGTAATACCATGTCAAAATAGTGTTAAGTACTTCTAGTTCAGGTGATTCGAACTAATGATAGTTTCACACGAATACCGACGCCATGTTTATGAAATGAAATGCGTCAACTACATTAAAATAAAAATGGAGATGTTTATACGACTCACTCTTTCGTTACATTTATTTTTGCTTTCGACACATAATTTGGCGTTTGTATTCGAATCGGTTTAATGACTTTATGCGACCGCTGAAGTGATATTATATCAATTAAGTTTGTGATTTAGCGGCGACTGAAAAACTCAAACAATGAAACGTCGACATTTATGATCTGAAAATAATGTGCAATGAACTCGCTAACATGCGATTGAGTACGTCGTACGATTCTTGTTATTTACAATCACAAAAATCATCTTCGACGATGACCTACAAAACACACACATTTTTAACACAATTTAATATCGTCACGAAATTTCATTGTATTTAACAAAAAACAATAATGTGATAAATATTTTTCAACAAAAATAGCTTTTCGTATTAAGAGACACCTCTGAACAATTATACGTGTCATCAAGTGTCTTGTAGGACATCAAAATAAAATGACGACTATTTATGAACCTGAAAGCATATTAAGAGCACGCACCGTGCTCTTATAATGTAATAAATCGTCTGGAAAATATAACTATCAACGCTCTGTCATATGCGTGTCAGCGATGCGCCCGCGCACTGCGCCGGCCGCCCGCCCTGTTGCCGCGACGTCACGCATCCATGCACTATAAATTGTAGTGACATAAATAAAATCTGACGTACCATCATTTAAAACTTTATTTTAATAGCCCGCTACTCAACAAGAAATTAAGATGTGTTTACGTGCAGAAGAGCCGTAACACACACAAGTATTCCCTTCATAAGTCTCTTTGCTCCTCGCCATCATAAATCTGTATTCATCTTATCTCATTTACACATTAACTTTGACTACACATTAATTATGAACTAAACACGATTTTGTAATTTTGAATATGTTAAATAAAATTCTTAAATAAAAACTAAATTATTGTTTCTGTTTTTATTGTCATAAAGTAGCTACATTATTTTTATTATTATAACAACCGACGAAATAACCCTTCGCCATGCAAATAGTAATCTGGGAAGGAATTTATGTTTTGGAAGAAGCAGATGGGGAAAGTTTATGTCAAAAAGTGTAATTTCAATCTTTTTTTCTAACAAAAAGAAATAATAGATCGCATATTTGTTTGTATTTTCTATCCGAATTGGTAAAACGTGATTATACGTTAATATATACAAATATTATACGTACAGATAGACAGAGTTACTTACACATGTGTAATATTATATTATACGTGTGTAAGTAACTCTGTCTATCTATTAAGCTTTTACGCCTAAACTACTGAACTGATTTTACTATTGAAATTTGCTATGAAGTAAGCTTAAACCACAAGGAAAGACAGGATTTTTTTTCCTAATACCTGACCCCTTGCCTTTATACGGGCGAAGCCGCGGCCATAACTAAAGAGTAAAAGACTGGTGTGATATAAAGAAAGAGATATTACTTGTTTTTTAATTATTTAATTCAAATAGATTTTTTAATTAATATTATACAATGAGAAGACGGTTACGGCCTCGACAGCTGTCCTACTCATCAATAACACGCCGTCTGATAATTTTTGTCTTGACGAATATAAAATTGCCACACTTTATATTTTTAAATGCAATATCAACCTCATCCCGACTGGAATGTTAACAGCACAATCTTAATCTCAACAAATTGTTTAAAATGAAAATATTTAATGATGTCCGTTCATTATAGAAAGTGTTAATATTTAAAATTCGAACAACGCATTAACGATTCTGATGAACGCTCTTTAGACAATAGCTAATATCTCAAGCTATAAGTAATTTAATTTGAATCATTTTGAGCAGCTGCCAAAATGACTAATTCGCGGTAGCGGGCCGTCATTCTCTTTTTATCACATTTTTTTCTCGATGCTAGATTACAGTTCAGGAAGGTCATACTATTAATGTAATTAATGGCTTCGGTGCAAAATATTGCTAGCATTCGTTTAAAGATTTCTTTGTATTTTTTGTTATTATAAATTTTTCACGCTAGACACTTAAAGTCCGCCTATAATTAAGTAAATTGTCGTAAAAAACATATGATAAAATTATCAAAATAATAGCTAGATTAAATTAATTTGAGTTAGAAAAAAAACTAATATATTCCCACTATATGTTTAAAGCCAAGATCAAGATTTAAGATGGCTCAGTGGATAGAACGCGTGGATGTTTTGAAACTGTAAATCGGGATACTAAAAAATCGTTTTGTGATCTAAAATGATGGATATTGTAAGGAAAATTTTACGAGTCAGATGAAATTACGCCACACGCTGTTTAGGTGTACATATTTAATCACCAAGTTCTACTTTAGCAGTTGTATCAACTTCTTTATAGACTAGGAGGGGAGTACTTTTACATCGATACAAAATATTACATAAATAATCATGGATTGTTGTATAAGCCGAAAAAGATGAATAAATTCATATTTCTATCAGACTTTATTGTTCCTTAGTGTGTCTGCTGACAAATATCGATGATAAAATATGTCAAATGAAATCCCAATATTACGACATCAATGATGCTCAAAACAACGTACACGACATATTTGCAACGTGTAATAAAATTTTATAAAACCATTGTTATCGTAAACAGAAGAAACGGCAATTTTTACGAGCGATTCGTCGCGTTTTCCATTTGCATGATACGAGAATGTCATACTATTCACGCTATTATCTTGAAAAAATAATCTTATTCGGTAACTTTAAAGCTTATGTGTAATACTTGAGCCGGTTGGCGTGGTTGGTAAGGTACTTGCCCTTCACGCCGCAGGTCGTGAGTTTGATTGCCACCTAGGACCGACATTTGTGTGCATGAACATGTATATTTGTCTTGAGTCTGTCTGTCTATCTATTTAAGTATGTATTTACAAAAGAAAAGTAGTATATGTAAGTATATCAGTTGTCTGGTTTCTATAGTACGAGCTCTGCTTAGTTTGGGATCAGATGGCCGTGTGTGAATGTCTCAGGATATTTTTATTATTATACTTTATATTATAAGAAAAAACTACTTATATGTAAAATTATTCGAAATATGTAGTATCAAAGGCATACTGCGCATGTTCTTAGACACTTAAAATTTTAAAATACATTTAGAGGGATTGGGATGAAAGGGATTCAACAAAGACCCATCAAATACTGAAGTCATAACAGGAAACATGATACAGTGGCCGGCGGGTATTAAAAATTACGTCTTTCATCATAAAGGCGCGGTGAACGGCAGCTGGCGCTCGCACTTTATGTGGTTTCGGAACGGCTTCTCTTTAATAATCTTGTTTATTTTTCTAAAGTGGAACACCCATCATATGAAGATGCCTATTAAGATGTGTCATTCACTTAAAGTTAGCATTGTTGTTCTTAATCCCTGCAACGGATTATTTTTGAATGGAAGACTACTTAAACGAGTACGTTAAAATATTAAAAAGCGACCCTATATTAATACAGCAGGGTATAATTTAATTAAATTGACCTCACCAAAGAAATGTTTTCTAAAGTTTGGATCATATGGTAATATGTTTAGGTACAACTAAAGATGTTTGCATCCTATTTGAGATGCATGCTATCGCTTTAGCATAGAACAATATACTTGTGAACACGATAAACAATCACAAGGTATCGTGTGCAGAGGAACAGTAAGCAATAAGCCTTCTCGTCAGCTAATAACAACAGTAGCATCTCCGGAGATATCTCAATAACGTAGGTGTGAGTTAATTAACACATGACGCTTGTCGTGGAAATAGAATTCCTGTAAGCGAGTGAGGGTGCGCGCGCGCCCCGGGCCACGCCGCCACCAGCCACCACGCCACCGCGCCGCACCACCGCCCGCTCCACGCCCGATGTTTGTTTACAAGCAACGAGACTTCATTACGCCGCTGGCTAATGTATTCAACTTCAGCCTCTACGTTAACAGCGACACTTCTCGGAATCAATATGCTCCTTGTATGTTTTGATTGGATGCCGCTGGCGCACACAATACAAACCGGCTCTAATGTACCAAACAATAAAATACACTATCCCGGATTAGCCCACCCGACTTTAATGACATCGAATACAACGAACAGATTTCAATGTTAATACACGACGGGTTATTTCCTATAGTGGTAACGACCTCTGCATTGAACTTGTCCAATTTTAGGGTTAAAGCATTAATTTGTTTTATTAACAGTTTATCGTTTAGCCGTTTCCTGCTGAGACCGTTTTTCGTACCATTACTATTGACTGCTATTTTTGGTAAGAAATGTTAACTTTAATCTAATTAAAACGCTCTTAGTTTAACAAGAAAACGTTTTAACTGAGGACACGTAAGAGATAATTTGATTAATTAAAGAATTGAATCTGAATTGAAATGACATTCATCTTTAAAGATTAACTGTTTGATATGAGGATATTGATGTTATCGCAAAACTCATAATACGACTGTCTGATCCCGTCGCCCCCAAAAATAATAATGTTTCATCTTATAAAAATATTTCCCTTACGACTGTCGCTCTGTATATCACGGTATTTGTCACAGAGGATCACCCTTTATGTTCGTTTCCAGTCAAACCCCTTAGATAAGCGAGCCTTTTATATGCCAAATATAATATATTATGGTTTTCATTTCTTACGAAAGATAAATATGGATATCTCATATCAGATATAAAATAAACACACACATAAAGTAATGATATTTTTTTCTTATTTCAATGATTTTAGGAACTTCCTAACAGTAAAAAGTATTTATTTTCTAAAACAATTACAAAAATGCGAAGTTTTTTAAATTAAACGACAGCTTGAAATATTTACCTTTGTAACTTTTTTTTTTATTTGCGTCAAACGACAATATATTCAAAGTAAAGTCCTGCTGTTTCTATCGAGGAAGCGCACACGAGCCATTACTTCCGACATATGAGCAACGCAAAAATATCCCGTGCATTATGGGTTATCAGAAGCGAGTCGAGTCGTCTCAGAGCTCCGAGCTCCGGGCTCCGTCGCTATTCACTTCTCGTTCCGTTTTAATGGATTGCTCGCTTTCATATTCACCGACGTACAATGTTTGCGCTCCTATAATCACGGACACTGATCTAATATTCTATTTCTAGTTTATTGATTAACCTCATGCCAACTCCGAATGTATGCATAAATAAATTTACTCCGATACAAGCTAATAGCATTTTCCGATACAAACTCGAGTGCGAAGAAACTTCACACCCATTTGTTTGCGCGTCTATAGCTCCCCTTTCATATGAAAGACGAAAACAAACAGAGAATGTGCCAAATAGCAAACAATATTATACGGAATGCACAATAATATCAGTTCCGGCGGCGTGGGTGCGGCCCGCTGTTTGCTCCCGCGAATAAATATGAAATTCGAAGACTTCTCTCGAACGAGTAAATATTATGTGAGCTTTGCTTTGGTAAAATGATAACCGCCAAAATTGAAAATTTGGATTTAGCCCCGAGTAATATGGTATGACTATTGAATAATATATTTGCGTCAAAGAAAGGAGATACCAAACTATTTTCGATATTGCTGACTTATTGCAATGTACACGTAAATAAAAGCACTATAGCTACGCTACCTGACTCCTTATGGAAAACGTTTTTTTTTTATAAGATATACAAATATTATATTATGTGTATATAATTGATCTGCCTTGAATTTGCCTATTATTAACATATTATCTTGTAATATCTGGTCTGATCGGAAGGATTAATTTTATTTATTAAAAGACGACTAAAATTGTATGGTATTTATTGTGTGACTAATATATTGAACTAAGGTTATTAGTTAATATTTTTTAAACATTAATATATCTATCTTTAAAGTGCCTTACATCGATAATCTTTTATCTAGTTTAATTACATGTGATTTTCAATATGAATGAATTTGAAACCATCTGGAATAAAAATCCAACTTATAACTGCATCAAAATATAGTACAATATATTGTATATTTTGATGAGAAATATCTTACAATAGAAAAAGATTTAAATTTACTTATACAAAATAGTTTTATTAAATAAATTGATACTCAAGACATAATCCGCTTAATAGAATATTGCAATTTTTTTATTAGATAAATCTTGTAAATATTATTTTTTATTGCAATAAAAATATTAAACAAGAGTCTCGTATCGAGAGTGCAAAATCGATGCAGAGTTGTAGGCCAAAGGTTTGCACCGGCAGTCCCCATCTTATCATCCCACGAGAATAACTCACAGATTTATGGTACACGTAAAACTTTATGTCGTTCTTTTGTTTCCCTATTTCAAACTTATGAACATAACTTTCTGTGTACGTCGCACGTTATCACCTTTAACCCTAGAATTAAATTGTATTCTTTTTTTGTAATTTAATGGTAATTTTTTACTATCATTGTGTTTTTTATTATTATTTAACTGTATTCTTGTGATTTGTCTTGTGTCTATAATTTGGATTAATATTTTTTTTTCTTAACATATCCTTAATAGAGTATTATCAGTGACATATGTACACCAGTTTGAAAATTGAATGAGTCAGTGTAATTACTGCACAAGGGACCTTTTATCTTTAATAGTTTCTTTGTTTTAAATAAAATGTTTTTTTTATTTTTTTCAATAGAAAATGGTACTTTGTCAATTACATTAGAATAAAGGCGTAGAGAATATCAAACGTAAAATTCTACTAAAATAGCAGACAATAGGTGAGGTTTGAAGTCTGGACGATAATGGAGCTACGCGTTTACGAGTGTGACACCGTTCCACTCACAGTCGGCACATCAACACACTGTCACACGGAATTGACAATTTCAAGAGCTGCGTATAGTGTGATTCCTTCAAAACATGTGTGACAATAAAAAAATACTAAATTTGTATACTTATAATTACTTTTATGCTATACTTATATATTATATTCATGTCAATTTGGTTGGTGAATCAGCTTATTTTGTTTAAATGATTATTATTTTTATTTTATTACAATATGTTTACAATAACTTAATTTTAGGAAAAAGTTAAGGAAGTAGTACACTGTTGAGCGTACCTCGATCATTGTATCGAAATAAATAATCATATTTAAAATAAATACATATAATATAATTAGAGTAAAAAACTTTATACGAAGTAAGTTGGTATGAACTTTAAAAAAGCACCTGAAGCATTTATATTATAGATATAACATATTTAACACACTAGTTTGATTATAAATCATCTATAACATGATACAATGTATCCAATTATAATATATTTTTGAAATAATACAACTTTAAAGAATCCACAAGATAGCCGACACTTTCTGCAATGTCATCGCTGCATATAAAAAGTTATGACCGCTGGCAATATTTGCGAGAGCTGGCCGAGCTCTCGTCGGAGGAAACGATATGCAGTAAACGGTCGGGCGTGCGGTCTCGCGGGGCCACTGCGCTGACCCGCCCGATTTTATGCCAATTTTCATAAAAATAAATCTGACTCGCGTTGATTGAACCAGTCGCCGCCCTGCGCCTGTGATCGCCTTTCTATTTTATTGTTATTAGCTCAGTCGCGTAAGGGTACGAGTTATTGTTTTGCCATTTGTCGCAAAAAAATCGGCAGAAGTGCTTATTGGGAGCCAAAAATTGGATTTTCAAATCGAATATAATATATAATATATCATCTTCGTTGGAAACCATGATAATACATTCAATATATTCTTGAAAATTTGTATTTATATCGGAGGAATACAGAGGCGAAAAAACGTAGTTTAATATTACTGACAAACGTCGTCCGTCTGTGCATTCATCGGATATAAGTAAAGTATCTGATTAAAAAAATTATATTGGTGAAACGTCATAGCTGCACATCAGCAACATTTTAGTTATCAACTGATATTATGTTCCTGTCTGAGAAAATATTTATAAAGGCTTAATAGAATCAGTTGTGTATCTGAACAGTCTTAATGAAGACAAGACGCGAATGGATTGCTGAACTAATAATAGCAATCTCGACAATAAGCGAGAAACTATCTGAGCCACGCTATCTCCAGAATATCAAGATACAAGTGTTATAGCATCGCGCACCTCCTTATACGATTGGAAGATATTCCGATAGTAATCGTTAACGACCACACGCGGTAGCTCAACCTACCTAAACTACCTTAAGCAGAACCTATAACAACGTAAATCGAAATGGATAATAATATAAAACAAAGCCTATTAAATTAAAAATAAATATTATAAATGCCATCGTATAAGAACAGTTCGTCACATAAAGGCTTTTTCTCATATATTTAACTTATTGATATTCTTTAAAAAGACAATGCGTTTCCGCGTAAGGATAATACTTACATTTACAAAACAAGTTATGGGGAGTATTTGGACAAAAGTGCAGTGTAGTCAAAGAAGCATGGCGGGCGATCGTGATTTATCGTCGGCCGCTTTTGAATATTAAATAATCTTTAATGGGAGCGCATGATCGGCCCATTAGCCGACGTCGCTGCTTTCACGTTTAATAAAGAGTCATTTATAAGCCAGCGACGCTTTTCCCTTATCTGGACGAAGTATGTCGCGCGTCTGAGAGGTGCCGCCCTATCAGAATTAATTCATAATTTTTATCCTTGTTGCTGCTTTCAATGTTAATTTACTTTTTCTATTGTTTATTTATAAGAATGTTTCGTATGTATTTACTATTTTGTTATATATATATATAAAGATAAAATACTTTAATATATACCGTCTTAAACTCAGATGGTCTCAAACTGCTGATACTGAAAATGTATCGTTGGATAATGCTGAGAACTAGATGTGTTAGGCTAGAAACAGTCACAATAACTCGAGGCGTCGCGAGTATTGGCTTGATTCCCACGATGGTTAACTATCACCTCATTTGAACCATTAGGAAATTACCCCGTTTCCTCGCCTCGCCGAATGATCTTCTCTATTGTCAAGACCCGACATAATTGTCTCAGAAAATAGTCATTTACACTTGGTTACTATTCCAAATGGCTATACAGTCTACTCTTGCGAATAATATTCTGTATTTTAATAAGGTTCGATATTAACTTTTTATTTTTATTTTTTGTATCATGTAATTTATGTTACATAAGTTATATTAATCTTAATGTCATTCCACTCAAAAATGCACAAAAAAATTAATAACAAGCATACTCGTATATCAATGTAGGCAATGTTAGTTCTATAATCGGATAAATTTCTCGTGAGCGACGAGCAAGATTACTTAAGGTGCGTATCGTCAGTTACGGCTTCCTAATGACACTTCGATCTTAGCCGCCGCTCATTATCGCGAAACATTCGATCGGTTAGCCCGAGTTATTTCTCTTAATATCAGCGCGGCGCGGCGCGGCGTGGGCAGAGCGGAGAGCGGCCGGGATATCGTCACGTATGCGCGGCTACCGACGTAATTATATCGACGCAATTAAAGACCAACTAATATATTATAATCGTTCTGTTAGCGACTGAGTTTTTGCTAGAGCCCCGAGAGCCGATGCGGCGCGTTTTGATCGTGTTCATAGTTCTGCAGTAACACCCCGTTACGGTCGATGCGATTGACATGATTGGATGTTTTCTAAGAATCACGTATTCTATTATTAGAAATACTTTCGTTCAAATTAACTATTGAAGAGACATGAAAAAAAACAGCCGCTATTTGTTTATTCAATAACAAAATATAAATAAGTTCTTTAACAAACTATGATAGCGATTAAACAATAATGCAATGTGTACGAGTATATGGATGGGCACATTAGGCAGTCAAGTCGATGTGACTGCTTAATAAAAGGGTAGGTTTGATTTGCTTGCGGATCATGAGAAAATTATGCCGGAGCACACGTCGAGACGAGGCAGGCAGCTCTTTGAGAACATCCGACGGATAAGAATAATTACTCACAATTGAACCCTTATCTGAGTTTATTTAATAGTCGACAGATGTTAATCGGCTCTGCCTATAATTACGCTTCGATATCGGACGAGAAAAACGCTGAAGCGCTGTACGAATTCGTGGAGGCTCACGTAACGCTTATAATGTTACTACAACAATTTTAACGCGTTGCGTTATCGCTCGTTTTTAAATACGTCTGGGAGTTTTTGGATTCATTTAAAAATAAAATACAAAAACCGATACGAATACCCCTAACAAGTTGAAACAGAACGATAATTAAATGCTTTCGTGTAATTATATTTAAAAGATACCTATATTAAGTATATCATGATGCAATCCCTTTTAATAGCGATTTTCTTTTTAAATTAAACTTGTGTTTCCTGTTCGTAATCATCATTATATGCGTATAGCTATCGTATTACATACAACGATTAGTGAGTACACCGTGACTTCATTAAACATTAAGACAATTTTCGACTGAGCATTTTATCAATAATTATAATCGTGATTAACAGTATTAGTAATCGTTTCTAAGACCAATTAAATTGGATGAAAAAAAGGTTAATAATTAACTGTGACATTGAATTGAAACGACATTGGAGTTTAAGTTGGAAAATACTGAATGCACTATATTAATAATTTTGTCTCGAAGTAACAATTATCAATATTTTATTTAATGTACAATTAAAAAAAAAGTGAAAAGATACATTTGGAAAAAATTTAAAACAATAACAAAAAAAGTATATTCCTTCATTCTTTATTTTTTTATTGAAACTTAACGATTTCACTTACATATATACCTTTGAACACGTTGACTAACTTGAACAGTAAGCAATATATCTTTTAAATCCGTATTGAATTTTATGAAATGTTAGGTATTAATAGTTTTTATAAATTATTTCATATCCTTAACTTCTTTTAGAGATTACAATTAGAAAGAAACAAAGTCAAATCATAATTATAATCATAATCCATCGAGGAAAGCGATCGTGAAATTAATATACGACATTTTATATAAAAAAATATATTTCACGTAAGATTGTTGATCGGTTTTCAACAAATCACGAGTGATATGAAGGTGCGTTCTTATAGCAAATCAAAATAAAATAACAACATTAAAAGTAGGTACATTCGTGCATCAATTAGGTAAGTATATTTATTATACGAACGTCCTTGGTAATATATAGTCTGGTCTATTTGTAAGTTGTAACTCGAATTGTAATATTGTAAAAGAAACACATAATATGAGAATATTCAGAATAATAATAATAACTTTAATAAATAAAGAGTAACACGGGTCTCGTGTCTAGATTATAATCCTGAATATGCTAAGGTTGATAATAAGTATTAACGGTGAGTGAGCAATGTAATTCCAGGCACAAGGGACGTAACATCTTTGGTCCCAAGGTTGGTGGCGCATTGGTGATTTGAGTTAACATCTCTTACAATGCCAATATCTGTGGGCGTTTGGTGACCACTTACCACCAGGTGGCCCATACGCTCGACCGCCTTCCTATGAAATAAATAAAAATTAAAAATTAAAACTACGTAGAACTTTGAATGACTTTACATTTTGGTTTTAAAGCTTAGTTCTACCTCTGAACAATCGGTCGTGTCGGATTGCCATCCCATAGGATTAAGAGTGAGGGAATAGCATTTGCAGCCGATTGTGCACACACTTGTGCAATATGGTGAATATTGCACAATCTTTACCGTAATTTGTCAGGATATCATTGTCACACACTCATAATGATACGTCACTGTAACGCCAATCATATTTTAAAATAGCTTGTAAGTATTGCTAGTGGTTTAATTAACGACCAGATCTTACTTATCCAGACTACTTAAAGGCTACATCCAGTAAAACGTTTACTATGTTTTTCATTTCATTAATAAGGCTTATATTTTTAAAATTGCTTATATAGGTAATATATCTCTATCCTTTTAATGCGTCATTTAGTTAGATAATTGGTTCTATGTTGTAAATACATTAATACTCATATGTTCCGTAAAATATCAGAGGCTGATAAGGACGATAATCAAAATATTATGGCCAGTTTCTATTGTAAGTAGTTTATCCAATCAACTGTCAGTGTAGAAGGTAGAATCGTGGCAACTGTACCAAATACTAATCAATATAATTCGAATATATACTTTAATATCTCCGTTGAATCATTGCGACGTATAAATCACATTGCTAGACGTTCTATTTCCCGCATAAATTGAGATGTTACACAACGCCGTAAACCGTAGCTGTTTTAATTAACGTCTGTGGAAACATGGCATTTGTTGTATTTTTTTTATTATTATTTTAGCCATTGTATGTTAAACAGCGTATTCGTTCATCCATCACCTCATAATCTCCGTAAGCGTTAATAAAGTAGCTACCTATAAATTTCCCGCTGCTGGGCTAAGGTCTTTTTGAAAAGACGGTTTGGAACTTCCACCATGTTGTTCTAAAGAGTGTTGGACGTTGGTATCTGTTAGTTTTTCATACGATAGATGCATTTTTATGACGCTTTCCTTGACTGGCGAACGCGTAATGAAATATAAACAAATAAGCCACATAATACAGGAACGTCAGGAACGAAGTTCTGTGTGTGTCCATATTTTTTCGACCACTGTGTGTACAATTGTATTTTTGTCACAACAAAAAGCACCATAACCTCCTTTATATCGACCTGTTAAATTCCAACACCCAACGCATCGTATTGTGTAGCATGCGGTAAGAACAGTATGAACACTATTTCGTTATTTGACGTGACCTTGGGCCACTGCTATTTACCTCCACTGTAAGCCACATATAAGAACTTCGTTCCGAAACGTGAATCTTAATGGATGATTCCGAGTTAATCATTTTCATTTGCTTAATTTGTGTTTGTAAAACATCGCGCTCGGCCATGAAACATCGTGAGGAAAACTGCATGCGGCGCATGAAAATCTGGCACGTGAGCATTAGAGCAACGTGGTGGTTTAAGCTCCAAACCTCCCCCTCAATGGAAAGGAATGCCTCCTATACAGGAGGCATTCCTTTCCAACGGGTTAGACCAGCAGTAGGACATTTACAGGCTGTTACTTTTAAGCGCATGAAAAATCTGTCGTGGATTTGAACAGGCAGTATTCGGCTAAGATTTACGTTTCCTCGCCACTAATCCATGGCGGCTACATCAGTAATCACTACCAAAATAAGCACTGAGAGTCCACTTAGTAAGTTGATCTATGATTGCACTAAGATAGTGTTGAGTCATTCGCCTCATTTATTAAACAGATTTATTACATTTCGTCCTTTATTATCATAATACTAAGGCCATATTTAGAAAGCACGCGTGTATCATCGTTTAAAATACAAATTATACTCATCTGAATAATACAGGCAAAATATTTCAAAATTTAACCAATTCATTTTGTTTTTGTATACAACCAATTACTTATTATTATAATTGTAATAATATTGCACAAAATCGTAAACGATTTTCGTAGAAATACAAAATAAATAATAAATCCACATTTATTTATATGTATAGTCTATATACATTACAATTATGTATATTAATTATAAAATAATGTAATTATATTACACAGATATTTGAAATATTGAAGAGAATTTCGGAAAGTTTGGTTTTAAAAGAACAGGTCCTTTAGTTCATCAAAGTAGACACGTTTCTAGTGTAATACTTACATAAACTAACACAAATAAAGTTACAGTTTTCGAATTTAGACCAATGTGCCGCAAAAACTTATTGTTTTCGTCTTGACGATTCAACTGAAACATTTTTAATGTTATACATATAAAGCTGTGACGTTGTGGTAACTACGTCATCATTATTATAAAATCTATGGTCATCCAATCAAGATACACGTACAGTCATTATCATATAATATCCTTAGAGATAAAAGACCGCGCAACATTACATCTTATTCGCTTCGATCTCGATCAGATCTATTGCATAAATCAAAACAATCTTGAATTACTTAGTGACTTTTGTTTAATGAATATTAATTTCCTTGTAATCAATACACATAGATTAATGTTTAAAAGCTTTATCAAGCCGAGTTACTAACCGCTACTTAGCTTTTAATAAACGTATTCGACTTATCTTTATTGATAACTTTAGGTACACACTAGTTGCGGCTGATAGTCCGACTGCTTGAATTGGATTGGATAAAGTGATACAGTTTTCTGGCCATCTTCTACAAATTGTTTTTTTTAACACGGGATAAATATTGTCCCGTATGTTTTTCTAAAAGAAAACTACGGCTGTACAGTATCCTTTAAAAAAACTATTCCATCGTTTTCAGCACGATACGTTAAAAAATACTGGAAAATATATTCTTATATTTTTATTTTATATTTTTATAAAAACGGTTTATTAAAATAAATTGTACTGCAAATGACATTACCCCGCTTATAAATGTAACCCAAAAATATGAATAGCTTAATATTATTATGTGATTTAATTTGTCTGTATCTTAAGGAACATAAAAATATATGTATAATATTAAGTATTTACACATATTAAATTATATTAACGATTGAATATTAGAAAGTTTTAACTTCTATAATCAATATTACAATTATTCAAAGATTTATCAAACCCTAACTATACATCGTTTAAGAAATAATTCAATAAGATATTTTCGTAGCGTCTCCAACGATGAGATGAGTAGTCCCTTCAGCGGTGATATGCGTTAACATTCATTACTTCTTTTTTAAAGTAAAGCTCATTCCACACAGAGCGTTAATGAGAAAGCGTAAGTCGTGTAAGTGAAGCTATACATTAGAAGTTTGTGTGGAGGCAATATTTCAGTTCGTGCACTTTGAACATCCTGTTGCCTTTATAAAAGGGAAAGATATTTAAATATTGCAGTCATAAATGCCATACGCGTGCTTGTTAACGCTCTCATGTAAATTCTAATCCTTGTTGCATTTAGAACGGGGCGGCCTAGTAATTATGTGCTTTCATTTGTCTGTTTCTCGGTATAAACGAGCCAACCGCTCCGTAAGCCCGCGCCATGTAAAGCAGTTAACATTTCTGTAATCTCGTTCAGCTATTAATTTAAAGAATACATCTGCGTAACTGACTTCACGGACGTCTTCCGAACACAATTCCAATTCACATTTTCTTATTTGCATATTAAAATAATTTCGAGTAAACGCAATACACGGAGTCGCCTTCCCTCTGTGTTTGGTCATTTCCTGTACAGCCTATGCGACATTTTCGGACAGTCAAATATAAATTCTATGTTAATGCGATTAGATGTTGAAATAAGAAACGGTGAATTTTATCATGGTCTTATTTATCGCCGGTAACGTAGAGAACGATGACAGATAAAGGCGGTTTGTGCGCCCAAATAGATAAAGTAGTGTGGAAATTAATGTCTACATTTACTGGTGCATGAAGTTTATACTTAATTATATGTTTATAGCTATCCACGTTTTTAAATGCTTATTAGTATTACAAAGGGTAACCATTATCAGTTCGGGAGGAAGTGCATTTATTTTATTTATGCTTTGTTAGCCCGTATCATGAGACGTATCGAGACATTTATCAATGCTCAAATAGATATGCATATATATGGTGCATGAAATTTATTTTTAATGTATTAACATGTTTGTTCAAAATGTAGTTCTTACTACGACTGTTAATTTATTATAATTTATATTAAACATCTTACAAACAAAATATTCCAAACAATATTACTTACGTACATGTATATTAAATGTTGATACTAAGTTGATTCTTTTGTTTTATAGTATCTACTAGCAATAGCTAGTCAGTCAGGACATTGCCTTTTATATATATACAACATACATATATGTTATCGAAACAATACAATAAGTTAAAACCATGTATTTATCTATGTATGACAACCAGGAAACCTTACATACGTTAAGTACATTAGTGCGTAACATATTTTTATAATACATTTAACTTACTACGTCGGTAATAAAATATCTGTTCACGTGTAAATATAATTATATAATTTAATCCTGCAGATAATTTTACATTTACTTATTTACAAAATAAAATTTAGGATTTAGGCATAATATTCTATAGTAACTGCTGGGCCAAGGATTCCTTTTTGAGGAAAACGTTTAGAGCTTATTTCACCATGCAGCTCAAGTGCGGGTTGGTGGAATACAAATGTAGCAGGATTTCAGTAAAATAAGACAGAAGCTGGTTTTCTTGCGATATTTTCCTTCACCGCCAAGAAATGCATTATAAACAACCCACGATCGTAGGGTTGAACCCACGATCATCGGTCAAGATTCACGAGTTGTAGCCACTGGGCCATCTCGGCTTCTATAATGATAAAAGCTTATAAAGTTTGGTTTTTTTTTCATTGCTTAGATATATATAAATCCAGGATATATATTAATAATTTATGAAAAACAGTATTTAAAAAGTATCTTGCAAGTTATATTTTATTTCGGTTTTCTGAATATCACCGTTATATGCAATTTTAAATCTGCATTTCTATATCCCCTTTTATAAAGAAAAAACCTTTTGTTGGTAAACAAATTACTGTACTTAAAAAGAAAAATATAAAATAGAAATAATTATTATTTTAGCTTAAATCGAAACACATTTTTCTAATAACATTATTTTATCGTGACTTGTCTATTAATGTATACCTATATAGGTGTGTAATATACATGTTAAGATTATTTTTTTGTAGAGATGTACAATTTTTTATGCTGTGCGCATCGTATAATTTCGCCAGCGATCGTCTGACAAATACGTCCATAGGTTTTCTCTCCGAATATATTGATACAATTTCGGCCAAGGCGTTCAATCTTGAAGACAAGATCTGCGTTGAAGACTATCAATGTATATTCGATGGGTAGGAACTCCACCACGACCGCAAAAAGGCCAGGACAACTTCGTAGCTTTGGGAGTGAAAACCGCGGACTCTACGTGATGGATGTTACTGAGAATTATAACAACAACTATTCTGCTGGACGCAGAAATATTAACTATCCTCCAATACACCACCAAACTTGGGAACTAAAAAGTTATGTCCTTCGTGGCTGAAATGACACTTTCTTTATGACACTTTTACCTTTTTTGGCTGAAATGACACTTTTTTTATGATAAATTACACTTTTACCCTGCGAACACCATTACTAATCTTTGTCGTTCAGTGGTAGAATAAATGCACAAAGCCACTAAGTGAAAAAATCAGCCAATGCAAATTTAGCCTTATTACGAGTGTTATTGATTGAAAGTTTGACATCAAAACATAAGTCGCTTATTTAACATGAACTTTTACTAATACATAAATGTTAGACAAATTTACTTCAAGACAAGTAACTTTGCCCTTACATTTATGGCTATGTTTTAATGATAGATTATAAAATTAATTATACTACATAATTGTTACTGAGGGCAGTCACGTGTGCTCACTGACCGTGGTGTTAGTTTTCTTTATGAACTAATTAATAATTATGTTGTTTTACCGATATGCCATCTAAAAACAACAATGTTATAAATTATTAATTTTATAACGCCACTTACAACAATTGCTGTTTTTAGCTTTATGGTTTGATCATTTAACAAACTCACACATTAACTTGGCATGTAATTAGATTTTATTTTATATCTGTATTTTATTATGTAAACTTGAAAATTTGGAGTTATTGTAATTAATTATTTTTCTTTATTTTAGACCGTTCTCTTTGTGTATGTGTGTGTGTGTGTGTGTGTGTGTGTGTGTGTGTGTGTGTGTGTGTTGATGATAAATAAAAAAGTTCATACAACATGTACATTTATAACGAATTTCTGGTTATATCTTTATTTAAATTAAATTCAGCAGTTTTCAGCGAATATCGATTTCGGTAACTTCAATTAAAAATAGTTATTTCATACAATGTTGTCCTTTTTTACACGTAGCATTTGAATGTATTTTTTACCTCACTGATTTTACCGTTTGTAGCTTCAATTAATTAAAGAAAATTAGGGGAGAAGCGAGTAGTTGCAGGTAGGTAGATAGCACAAGTTATAAAGGCGTGACGTCAAAGTAGCAGCGAATCGAATGGGGGATGAATAATACTTGGTTATTATCATCAATGCGGTTAAATTTTTTCACACATTCCTCGAAGGCGATACGGCGAGTCGAGGGGCGGCCGCCCTCACCCCCGCGCCTGGCGGGAAGCGCTCGCGCGTGAAATTATTATCATATAATACCCCGGCTTTGAGCGCACTGCGATTATTCAAATGCTCATAGCCCCACGCCCGTCGTGCCCGGCTTATAGCCGGCTTTCGCGCAGACATTCTCGAATACTTCGCACCGACGCTTCCACTAAAATTTGTCAAATATATTCATGTATAATGCGCAGGTCTTGTCATGTGAGAGATAAGCAAATGACAGAAAATGTTATGTAAATTCAAAGTGCCTATAATCCTGGGCGAACACCTTTATAATGCGAGCCTGTGGCGGGATAATGGTGGAAGCGTGAGTTATCCCAGCAGATAAGACAATGCTGCGTCTAAATAACAAATTAGCGAATTCATGATTATAAGTAAATGCAAAATAACATTCTTGTGAATGACATTATGTACCTGTCTCGTAAATTATGTACTTAATACGTGCAAAGTTTAATCTTATGAGCTCAGTTTCATTGAAAAATATTATAAATAAAACTGTTGTCAAAGTTTTAGACGTATCGAAGTCAAAAGAACTATCATAAAATAATGATGTTTTACAAATTAAAGAATTTATTGACCTGAAAATGAATCGGTTACCAAAACTGATCCTCTCCATCCAATTAAAGTAGGAATTCAATTATAAATAATGTTAAACTTAAATAAACTTGTTAAAGTTGACCCTCCCGCGTGACTCGCTCTAAACTTGGCAAGTGGAAGGCCCCAAGACGTAAAGTAAGCGTTATCTACGAGCGTATTTTGCTTTGGACTCTTTATGAGTTTCAAACGAGATCCGTCACGCGACGTTAACTCGGTATTGAAGTGATAAAGTGGTCGCTAATCTGTCCTATTCGGGTCACACTTAGTACACTTTATTAATCACAAAGCTTACAAATTACGCCATACTTCCTGCGCGGTGACATCGCTCGGCGTATGTTAATTTTATCGTTGCCTCGATTGGACAATTTGGACACCGTGACAATCTTTGTAAGGGTTGTATACACTCAAATTGTATATTTCGGTCGCTAAGTAGCCCTTTGTTGTGCTTATATTATAATATTCGATTTTTTTTTCGGCCGGTATGCGTGAATAGCACCTTCCGCAGCGGTCGTGCTTTCTTTGATGGAAACAGCTACACAACTGTCGTCGGAGTATGTTAACGCTTTTTTTTTATGTTCAAGAAATACACAGCGGCGTTATTTTTGAAATAATTCGCATACATTGTGCATTATAATATTTTAATTAAATTTAAGTAATTTGTTTGTGTGAATTAATTTAAAATTGTAATCGTTTATAAGGGCACCTTCATACGACCTTCCTTAAACATATTATGTACTACACTTATTAATCTTATCAGCAAACGTTTTGTTTCCTGTATTTATGCTCGATTTTATACATATAATCGCAAAATTTACACTTTGAACGTTGGGTTCTCGGCATGACGCCTTATGCAAAACAGGTGCTACCTGATACTTGAGCCCGTCTTAGTTATTTAAAAGGTTGTAAGTATACCCTGAGGTGTCAATCAAAATTAGTATTATTGGCCATAGTGATAATATTTTATAAAGTCCAGGATATTTACAACTATCACATAAACATATTTAATTACAGTAATTAAAGTTTATTAAAAATATATATACATAAAGACCAGGTTGAACATGTTGACAATATTACAATACAACACTTATTTGGTTTTAATACACAATTTGTGTAAGGTTTCGTCAGCAGTTGCGCCCGTTTACAACCATTATGACACTTATCAGTGGCTTATCGCCTAACGTTATCATAAAACGGTCATAGTGAGGTGGAAATTTACAAACCACTAAAAATAAAATGGAAATAAAAAGCGAGTTACCGAGTACGTAGGTATCAGTACTTATTAGTATTTGGAGATAAAATGAAGTTGGCCCGCTTTGGGCAATTTATTGGGGTAAGTTATGGGCGGCGCGCGGGCTGTAGCGGCTAATTTATTCGCCGTGCACATAAATTACTTGATTATGAATTCAACTCCACTGAATTATTCGTTTGTTGTTGTAGACAGCGCTTTTGTGTAACAAAACAAAGATATTTGATTTTATCCACTCTGTCTTCCCATGGCCACTGTTTAAACGAAACGTTCATAAATTTTAATATAGCTACTTGATTACGTGGCTGACTAATACGTAGTTATTTATTTAAGGCATGTATTTTGTTAGAATTTAAATTAAATATAATAACAATCCAAAAAAAACCTAAGCTAACTTCATAAAACAATACACCAGTTTAATTTGTGCGCAAAACTAGATGTTGGTAGCGACATCGATATTATGTGAGGAGCAAAAGCTGAAACAAACTCGTAAAAATATATAGTTGGGATTATGTATAACAGCGATGGTACCGTCAAGTTGTTTTCCGAGCGGCACTAACGTGCCGCAAGTCGCTGCAGCGCGGAATAATCGCGGATACCCATAAAAGATGTAATTTCAGATAAGCTGAAACAGACGAGCACCGCCCCCTTCCACCCGCCTCCCCCCCTCCGCCTCACTGCCTACTTTCTAATGACTAATTATTATGCTGTGCGTTGCGAGCTTTAACGTCAGTGGGCCTATACCTATGCCTATACCTTTACCTACCCGCGCGCTCTGGCCTCGACTTTGCGGTAGGTCATCAATCTACACGGTGTAACATGACTGGTTTTATCGCTTACCCTTTTCAGGGTTTCGCGTGCTAAAATTTTAACTCAATATTCAATTAGAAGTATGATTTGCGATTTTAATTTGATTTTCAAATACAAATGTTTTATGCAAATTTATAAAATAAAACAGATTAAAAATAACATGTGCAATCAATTATCAATTATTTAATTAGTGGTTCTTGTTGATTCACATTTACGGAGGCTACAAGCGAAACGCCCTGACTTCTCACGTATATTTTTATAAAATATAAATTTTTTTAAATAATACGAATAAACATTGTAATCTTGGCAAACCATAAATAATTATTATATTTCAAAACAACACGTCGTACCGAAAGCTGTATTTGACTATAATTATTAAACGTTCTTTCGATACATATACGTCTATAATATTATGTATTTTATACAAATACTTCTGTAGCATGCAACTGTACAAACTATACTCGTAATATTCAAAGGACAATTTTTATTCATCCCAACAAAAACATCGTGTTATTTATATTGATAAATATTTATATTCCAATGAAAATAAGTTGGTATATTATTATTCATAGTAAGGTGTGTATATAGTTTTGTAAGTTTCTGACAAGAACGAGCCTTGTCTACAAGCATCTCTTCACTATTAAGTATGTTGAAACAGTATTTGATAGGTAAATTTTTTTTTTTTTTTTTATATATAAAGAGGGGGCAAACGAGCAGGAGGCTCACCTGATGGAAAGTGACTACCACCGCCCATGGACATCTGCAACATCCGAGGACTAGCAGGTGCGTTGCCGGCCTTTGAATAAAAGAATTAAATAAATTCTCAATGTTTTTCTTCTACATAGGGCACAAAATTATTATTTCTTAAATTTGTATTAAAAATATTATTTCATGTGCCGAATTTGTGATTATAATTCATCTGTTGGTTGACGGTGAAGGAAAAAATCGTGAGGAAACCTGCATGTGTCAAATTTCACTAAAATTCTGTCACATGTGTTTTCCACCGACCCGCATTGGAGCAGCATGATGGAATTAGCTCCAAACCTTCTCCTCAAAAGAGGAGACAGACCCTCCCAGCAGTGGGGCATTCACAGGCTATTACTTACTAAAAATATTATATAATGATTATAAGATTTTAATATGGTATAGAAACATTTAAAAGCTTTTTTATTATGATATACTAAAATCAAACAAAACCTTCTTTCTTTAAATATTATTGCTATAACTTATCATTATAATAGATCTAATTATATGAAAGCTCAGATAATATTTATTAAGAAACATGTAAAGTTAAATATCGAGTTATGATTTTTATTGTGTGGTTACATAAAGAAGCGACCTGTGTCGCCGGCGCCGACGAAGTCGCGATAGGGGGCGCCGGCGCGGCCGCCGATGGGTGATACCACGCATTACCATACTGTTCGCACCGCTCTCATTATCTTTGATTAACTCTATTACTAGTGTACGCTACTGTTTCTCTAAGATCGTATAGTTCACTGCGGTCATCGCGTCCGATATCGCCTTTAAGTGACGATAATCATATCTAACAAACATTCGTTTCGTTTATCTCTGATACTAGCTAATTAAAATCATAAAATTTCGAATACTTAATTAATTAATTTAGTTTTACTTAATTAAATATTTCACAATAAAAATAGATTTTGTATTTTAGATTTGATTTTAAACTATTATTATACAATCAAATAAAATTATTTAATGAAATTACTGTAAATATAAGGATAACATTTAGAGCTTATTCCACCTTCTTCAATTCGAGTCAGTGACGTCACATGCAGGTTTCCTCCCGTCGTTTTCCCTCACCGAGCACGAGATGAGTTGTAAACATAACTAATAACAATAATTATCTCTTGATATAGTTTTGTTATCAAACAGATTTAATTTTAGGACATAATGAAGCAATATATGTGAATTATACAAATAGGCTGAGCACTAACGGTACCCTCGTATTGGCATATGTTCGTGACTAGTTTACGACTGCTACGACATTGCATATTAATTGGTGTTGCTATCGAGTTGCGCATCGTACGACCTAGCTTCCAGTACATACCCACAAGTACACCCCGTGTCGTGTTCACACGGACACATGTTCTCATACGTAAATACTATTACACAAAATACTACCTTTTGCGAATCAACAGCATTTCGTATACGATTCGTATGTCATTTCCGGTTGTGTTTAGTTGTGCTTTCTATATCGGTATCGCATAATGAGCGTTGAATGTAAGGATACATTGTATACCTATCTACTATGAGTTATTAGTATTTTTAATTGTGTGTTTTTGTAACTCTATCGATATATATCGAAGGGAAAATAAAGATCATATATTTATCGCCACACCACAATTTTTTCTCTTTCTGTCATAATTTATTTGACATTTGAAAGAAAAAGACAGAGCATAAACTAATCACCCCCCAAAACAATATTGATAAGTGAAAACGATGATGTTTTCGTACAGGTGGTGGTGACTGATGACGGTACCAGTAGTACGAGCTTGCACAAGGCCGCCTAGGATGGTACATTCCACTGACTACTATAATACTTTGTATTGCTGTGTTTCAATTTATGTAACGATTAATCCAGTGTAATGCAAACAATGAAATAAGGAATGAGCTACACTTCTCACAGCGTTACAACACCAAGTGACCCAAAGTAAAAAAAATTACAAAGAGTATTTTTTTAAATTGAAGTTTTATCACAAATGTAACATGATAAAGATTAATTTTAAGATTGGTTAATAAACGTAATTGTAACAACCATTTTCTTATTAGTTGATAATATAATCGAGTGTTGTGATCAGCTTGTAAAGAGGTTTATATAGAAAAATACACGCGATAAGATAAGAAATCGCAAATATAAAGTGTTAATTAAGTCTCACATAAAATGTCCACTAATGTTAAAATTGCTATATAAAATGCAAATACAATCAATAAAGTTAATAATTTCATGAGTTCCTTTATCAATTATACGTAGGAACATTAAAATCAATTTGCGTATAATAAAATTAAATCGTATTTAACAATTACAAACTTATCAATAATTACTTGATATTATTTTACTGGATAATGTGACAAGAAATAATATTATTTTATGTAGAACAAAGTAAAGCCTTTAAATTTCCTATCATTTTGAGATGAGTTAAATCCACCACGCAGCTCTAATGTGAGTTGGTGGATTAACATGCGTCAGATTTTCATTCGATACATGCAGATTTTCTTGAAGATGTTTTCCTTATCACGATTAAACACATGAAAACTACTGAGCATAACTTTTGCCGGGTTTGAACCCGCAATATTTAATGTATTCTATCCACTAGTCATTCTCGGTAAAACTATCTAAGAAAAATTACTAAAGACAACAACTACACACGTTTAATTAAGATTTTATTCATAATTTATATTTCTCATATTCGTTTTATATAATAATAAACTGAACCGAGTCGTTTTCCTGGCTTAGCCGTCCGATTGATAGTAGAATCCGCACAAACGGACGCAGACGGCGGCAGCGCACTCGCAACCCCCTGGCGATAGACTGAGCGCATTCTAATATGCAAATGTATTTAAATTCTGAGCCCTCTTCATTACGCCCGTATCGATCTTAGATATACAATTTGTAACGTGATAGGTACCCAAAGCCTAACAAATCAGATGCTACTAACAACTACCTACTGTTCGAAGTACTAAGATAGTTTTAATTATGTAAGCTATACGGTTTATCATAGATGTTAATGACTATTTAGTTATATCGTATGCAAGAATAGATTCACGAGAAACGTGCGCCAAGGTCGACGGAATAGTTGTGATATATTAACATTATAATAATAAACTTATGTTCAAATGCAAAAGTTGAGCAGTTGAATAAAAACTTTGCATTATTGATAATCAAATTTGTTTTGCTTCTAAACCATTTAAAACGGCAGTGAGATAAAAGTTTCATAAGCAGTAGCGACGAAAAGAAGTTATATATTCTACTAGTTTCTACAAGCGGTTTCACCCCTGTGAGAGGGGGAATATATCCTATATTATTTTCTGTACCCATGAAAACGTGTATGCAAAATTTCATGATGATCGCTCGAGTAGTTAAGACGTGAATGTGTAACAAACAAACAAATAAACTCACAATCGCATTTATAATAATTATAAGGATTAGGAATTAAATTTGCAATTAACTGAGAGAAAATACCAAACAAAAACCCTTGCCTTACTTTAAGACTTATTGATTTATATCTCTGTACTAGATCATTAATTACAATTAATTTATAAAACATTCTTCTAGAAGTGTCAATAAATAATTAATTTTCTGATATAAAAGCGGAATTAATTACATTAATATAAAATCGACACGAGACAAAAGTTTATACGGTAAAGTCCATTGGTAATGAAAGTCATGCCTTATATCTTCTCTAATGTTCATGAGAAAGTCATTACTTACCATTAGAACACCCACCTACCACCTACCAGTGTATCACCCAGCCCTCTAGCTATAAATACACAAAAAGTACATTCTCATACTTTATTTATGTTACAATAAACAAGAAGTGGTATCAAAAATTTTATATAGAAATAAAGTCGAGATCAACCTTGTAATTAAAACAAAAATAAATTTGCTTACATTAATTATTATAAATATTTAAAGGAAACATAATTCTACATATCTACATACCAATTTATTAAAATAAGAAACGAAATAAATAATGTTTTCGTTCAAACCAATTCACCATTAATTTAGCCAAGTAAAATAAACAAAACTACTATTACAAAACAAAACGAATTCCCCGCTACCTGTTTTATAACCGAACAGAATCGAGTCTTTAGTGATCGTTAGTATTCTGCAAACTAACTAGCTGCGGGTCCCAATCAGATTAATCTTAAATATTTATTGCACATAGTCTATTGGTAGACGGAGCTGTGCTAAATTAGTATGACGATGAGTACACCGATGGTGAAGAGAACGGTAAGTACCACAACGGACGTGGGTGGGCTGTTCAGACTGATTAACTACTTGATGAATATTGATTTACATGCTTCTTTCTTATGCATATGATTATAATAGAAACCACCTACCTACTTTCATGGTAAGTTTACTAAATAAAAATGTTCACATAATTCATAATCTCGCATTGCAGCTGCTTTGAAGTAGTCCACCTTTGCCCAGGATGAAAAGATTTAGAGGCTGTCACTTGTCTTTGCTTTTACTTCAAACACAATAAACTGTTCTTGTGATCATTGGTTTGATCTTAATCACAATATCAAATCAATATCAAA
This sequence comes from Nymphalis c-album, assembly GCA_963151315.1. Classification (NCBI taxonomy): domain Eukaryota; kingdom Metazoa; phylum Arthropoda; class Insecta; order Lepidoptera; family Nymphalidae; genus Nymphalis; species Nymphalis c-album. Next base: position 6,693,840 of record OY720590.1, on the reverse strand, counting down.
GCGAATCAGGAACTACTTTTTGGTTACATTTTATACATACATACATTTTTAATATTTTTATTATAATATTTTGTAGAAGCATATAAGTTTTTCTTACGTTCATAATTGCATAATGATAATACATAAATAGGTTATAAATACCACATGCAAAATTCGTCCGTGTTATACGTAGTAATTAGAGTAGCGTGATTAATAACAGGCTATAGGTATAAGTCAGTGAAACTATGAAACTAATAAAGCTCTTCCCCTTCCGTATCGGGAATCGATTAGTTGCCGGCTAATCCGTAACCTACAGCGAAGCAAAAACGAACAGAAATAACTACTCCACCTGTCGAATCTGATAAAATTGTTTTATTTAAATTTCTTTGCGTCGAGATACAAAAACGAGCAGACAGTTGTATTTGTGTCTTATTAAAAGAAATTTATAGTTGGGGCATAGCTGATTGACCTCGGTCACTGGAAGGATAACCGGCTGTAACGCATGCAAATATGAATCGGAGTTCGAACCGAGATATACCCGCTATCCGCAGCAGAACAGATCAGACTCTGATCTAAAACGCCTATTAGAGAATTTGTTGCATTGTCGAACTAAAATATTGATCTATTTAGTTAAGTGAACGCGTAATATATTATCATACTTAATACTAAAGGTTGAACAAATATGGGTATAAATAACAAATTGAATAGACTAGGTGTTCGTTTGAACTTGTACATCAGATAAGCACCCTGGATGCAATAACTTTGTACAATAGAATTGTAATAAAAGAACAATGCACTTTAAATAAAATAGACATTAATTTTGTGCTCTGAACTAAACGTGTTGCAAGGTGCGCCTGCGCACGTGCCCATCGCCCGCGGCTACTCTACGTATATCTGTTCCGAATTCGAATTCGTGTCATACATCTTCACGTTTAGTTAATAAGGAATTATGCGTAAATTGGACTCTAGGACCCTCGCGTACGGACGATATGAACGATAATGATAAAGGAAATTGATATTCAAAATAATATCACCTCGGGGTTAACGATCACCGGTGCGCGCATGCGCTACAGATGGTGGGATAAACCGACGTTTGTTTCCGCAGTGATATCTGAATTAAACGATATAAAAGCATTCGAAAGGTGTTCATTACCATGATTTATGCAAGATAATTTCTTTTGTTGCCTCGTGTGTCCACTGTTATCAAAAATAAAAGATTTTTAGTTTTATTTTTTACTTTTATAAAAAATCGATGAGAAAGATAAGTTGTTGATCTGTTAATGATGCGCGTGTCGATCGAACGTTAGACAAGCAAGGTGGTTAGTCAAGGCCGTCTGGAGTAAGGCAAGACGAGGCGGCGAGGCACAAGGCGAGCTCGGAGCATCCCGCGGCCGCGGAGGCGTCGTCCATCTCGCGGCGTTCTCGCTCACTGAGTACATTCCCGTGTAAGTTTTTACACCTATTATTTTATGTGTCGGCGAGTAAAGTTCGGTACGTGAGTTATAAACTCGCTCGCGCCTCTCTCGCCCCTACTTTATAGGTATTAACGACTTGTCCGAGAGTTTTCTTATAAATAAATTTGAAGGGTAACAAGGCTCGCTTTTGTCGGATTAGTAGAGTGGATCTTGTTTCACTTTGTTGCGGAGCCTCTTCTATCTTTTTATAAAAAAAGATAAGAATATTAATGCAAAGTAATTGTAAAGTAATAAAATAATTATTATAGTATTCGTATTAAATGCGCTATACCTTTACCTCATTAATTAAAACTTGCAATTGAAACGAATTGCTATACATATGCTTTTCAATAGTAATAAGTAATTGTTTGATAATAATAATAATTAATAATTTAATACTAGAGTATAGAAACTAGTGAAGACTAATAGTTGATGAATGAAAAACCCTGTGAAATCAGAGGATCACGTGACACGAGGCCATAACGAGTGAAGCAGACTATAAAAACGGACATATGGAAGTTAAGAGCTCTACCTGTGAAATATCAGGGTTGTAAAGTAAATGCAGTAGTGGAGGAGGAGCCGCGGATACGTGCCGCCCGCGCCGCAGCCGTTACCGACTAAAGATATTACCTCATAATTTTCTACTTTCTTTCTTATTTTATATACTATGTATCTCATAAGTAGGTACAATCACTCAGCGACTTGTATTATATCGTCCTTTTAATATATACAAAGTTCAACGATACGTGTTATTACGGTTTGTTATGTGGAAGAATGTGATGACTAAAATTTAACTATCCAACAATGGGTATTCTTAGAACGCGTATTATTACTACAAAAGTGAATTTATGAGTGCACTCTCGAGGTTTCAAATATCTCTAATGGAGCAAGAGTGAGCCGTACAGCGTCTCCATCTTCCCCCACAAACTGCATTATAATGTCTTCGCCGAAAATAACCGCACATAAATACAAAACAATGTGAAACCACTTAAAGCGAATAAAATACACGTCGACTTCAACTCAGTAAAATGAATTTATTAATAACGGAGACAATGAACGTCTGAAACAAACGTTTCACTTTTTGTATTTTTAATTGTCGTCCGGACGACAGCGAAGACGCATTAGAAGAACGAAAATAAACTTTGGATCATATTCGACACGCGCTGCGCTGCTCCCTCCGGCTCCCTGCGCCGGCTTCACTTACCAGCTCGCTTATTACTTTATTGCCTCTACGTACACTACGCCATTTATGCTCAAGATAAAAGTCATATGCAATAAAACTGCCACTGCTCGAAATTATGGCTTTGACTCATTATAAACCTTTTAAGAAATAATTATTGAATTGTAATTCCACAATGTGTCGCCATCTTATAGTGGAGAGTGCAGTTCTTAGATGATATCTTCGCCGTAATTAAAAATCTTGTCGTGACATTCAGAGCCCCGTCCCACCTCCACACTCTTCTGCCTCCTTCAATATTGTTGGCGATTGAATCGCAATTAAATGTAACGAATCAAACTACACTTTATTAAAGAGGCCTGATAGCTCAAAATGGAGGGTGTATATATCGCTCGGCAGAATCGAACGTGCTCCTGTTGAAATGCCAACCATTTTATTTATTCGCCTTAATTATGTATCTTGTCTTAATTTACGATTGGATCATACGATAATCTGAAACGTAATTTATTATAGATGCTTAGGTATTCCAGACATTTCCATAACAAGATTTAGGATTACGGAGAATGATGTCGGGCTCGGTACTCTGTGTAATGATTAAAACGTATTATCATCATTTATGCGTATTTTGCAATTAAGTAAAGTCGCGGATAGCGGCGCGAAGACGATGCGCAGAGGCCGCGTTACGCGACGTCCGATAGCGTCATCGCGTTTAATTTTGTTATGTGTCGCTGGCATGACGGTCGACGTCGTGATACGGCCACCGTCCGCCGATAGCCTTAATGAAAGTAATGGAAGTTTATTAACGATACATCGGCGACTCTTCTTGCACATACACATTCATTTACATATAGTAATAGATTGGGAACCAATGCAAAACGTGCCAGGAGAACAAAGAAAGCCACATTTGCTAATTACCAACGGTTTTGTTCTTGTCGTGCGCACAGACGCCGGGTCGTGAGCTCCCAAGATATGACGATAACACATTCATAAATAATTAGAGCGAAATTTTCTCATTTGTAAGACGGTAGTCATGATATTTGGTAGCAGAGCCCTCTGTTCTGAGAATGTTCAGATCTAGATAAGTGCTGTACGACACGCCTGTTCTCCTCTTATTTTGCTACGTATCAAGATGTACTAAAGACAGTGCTAACATCACGTACAAATAGACTCTATTACCTTTCAATTTGCTATTTAAAGAATGCTTTAAATGTTTGTAAGAATTCACAGCAGCTGATATATATTTTTAATAAGGAATTTATCGTAGTTTACGTTCAAAGGCAAGTAATGCAAACTTGAGAAAACTCTGACATTTTTATGTGCATGGTTGTTAATTGACTTATATTTACAACTAAATAATAAATTACCAAAACTCGTACCAAACACATCATTTAAAACTTTCGATGTTATTAATGGTTTTTTTTTTCTCAATTTAACAAGGACAACACCCCTCTCATGGTCTATGGACCGTTTGTGGTTACAGTCACGCTCTGGTCCTCGCCACACCGCGACTCACATTCCACTTCCGCTTGATTCACGAACAATCGATATTGTTGACTTTATAAAAAAAAATACAAATCATCGTACTTATTAAAAATGATATAAACAAAAACAAAACGAATTGATTTCAATAAGTTTGACGCTCCATTGATATGATTTTGTGCAGACCAAGCTTAGGAGGTATTCGTCTAACCTAGTTATAGCACGAGGAGCCTCGTTGGTCTAGTCGCTATTAGGCCGCAGAATCGGTGGTCCTGGGTTCAATTCCCAGGTCGGGCCAATAAATAGTTATTGGGGTTTTCTGTCAGTAAATTCTCAGTAGCAGCCCGGAGTCTGGAAGTTGGAAGTGTGTACACTCCCGTGCCTCGGAAAGCACGTTAAGCCGTTGGTCCTGCGCCTGAACTCTTTCCGGTCGTGGCTGCGCAGTTGGCTAATCTCTCTTGAGATTAGCCGCCGTGGCCGAAATCGGTCAATGATGGAAAGCGCAAGAGCATCGATGGTGCAAGTGATGTTTTATATACTTTTAAAGTATCATGGGCTGACGTGATCACTTACTACCAATTGACCAGGTAATACAATTCAGCATCTGTCTTACGATTATAAAAATGATCTCAAGAAATGATGAACTAGTCAATTTGTAAAAAATCTATATCCATATATGTCACTATATTAAATAACTAGCTGTGCTCCGCGGTTTCACCCGCGTATAATTAATAAAAATCAACCTAGAACCTTCCTCGATAAAAGGACTATAACAACATAAAAATATTTTTTTAAATTCAAACCAGTAGTTCCTGAGATTAGCCGGATCAAACAAACGAACTCTTCAGCTTTATATAATAGCATAGATTTTTTATGTCTTCTGCAATACGAGCTGCAGCTATTTATCAAAGAAAGTTTTTATATTAGCACGTTATCCCAAACAATCTTGTTTAGTAATTAAAATTTCAATAGAACGATGACACTGATTTGAGCTGTCTATAATTCTGCAAAAGATAAATGATTACAGGTAATTGGATGAAACCGACCGCCGGATTCTATGGTTTTTGCCATGTCACTGTTCGTAGATTAGAATTCTTGAAGCGTAACCAATAGTTATGGGCATTATCGGTTCCAGACACTCTTCAATTAATTAATTTAGTTATATCCAAAATTATAAAAGTTTTTAATTACTATTCCATCCAATAATTATATGAAATTAGGTTTATTTTGAAATAAATATAAGCCTCGATGATTTTGACTGAAGTGTCATTGTTGAACTAATTGAATATGTAACTTAATTTGGTTGTTTTCGTGAGGTATACACTCGTTAAGAAGTTTTAATGGAAATTCTAACCGTTGAGATAATATATTTTAGCTATCGCCTCAATCACAAAACCATGAGTATGAGAACTGTCACATTTTTTTTTAAAGTGACCATTTGTTTCATAAAATTTGTGATGAATACGTCATGTAGCGAATTGAATTCTCTCTCTCTCGTTTAATATCCTAAATAAAGAAAAATATAGCCTTTTAATAATTGCGACGTTAGGTTGATCCTTATACTAGAGGATTTTTACCCTTACAATCTAGCCACTAGACCAACAATGCAGTTACACCAACAAATAATCGTGAACATCTTTCAATATTTAAGTATCTGCATTTATGATAAAATAAATATTAAAAACCCAAAAATTATAAGCCCTAATTATTTATTTATGAGGCGTCACATTAGCTTAGACCAGAAAATGAGTTTTTCCAGCGAAAAAAAAAAAAAGAAGGCGTCACATTAGCTTTCAATCGGTAACTCTTCACTAAAAAGTTAAAACTATCAAGTATATTACACAGATAGAAAGTAAACATACGATCACAATATAAAGAATTTTTAATAATTAAGTTATACGTTTTTAACGAGTACACAAAATGCAACCACTTTCGAAAATTTCTAATTCTGGACGGACAAACAAGCTGATTCTTCTTAAGATACGATAATGTTACGTATAAAACGGCGATTAGCGTGTAATATTAAGCAATATACATTTGAAACGGGCGACATTATATCTACTATCGGTATTAAATGAGACTTAACGTTCTGATAAAAGACAGAATTTGCATATTTATTTAAAAAATGTATTTCTTGTATGTCCTACAAAGAGCTAGCTAGACTTGTCAATTTTTTTGCTATATTATAAGTTATATAGTTTCTTGGCACGCGGATAATACCTAAATAATAACAATTCTAATATGGGAACCTAAGTTCCCATAAAAAAAATATCGCATAGAACTTCATTAATAGGTGAAGTTTAGACTTCACCTATTAATGAATTTAAATAAAAATGTGACATTTTTATTCCGTCAAGAACGAAGTTCTATGCGATATTTTTTCGACTCAAACCAAAGTGTAACTCTAACTCTACTTAACTCAAAGTGTTTTAAAATGTAGAATTTAATTGTTTATATAACAGTACTTGTCAGACCAAAAAGCACCGATACGACCGGAAAGAGTTTAGTCGCAGAAACAACTGCTTTCCGATTCACGGGGATGTATTTCCTTCTTTCAGACTCCGGACTACTACTTTTTTTTATTGCATACGAAGGTGGACGAACATATGGGCCACCTTATGGTAAGTGCTCAGCAACTCCCATAGACATTGGCATTGTAAAAGATGTTACCATCGCTTACATTGCCATTGCGCCATCAACCTTGGGAACTAAGATGCTATGTCCCTTGTGCCTGTAATTACACTGGCTCACTCACGCTTCATACCGGAACACAACAATAGCGAGTACTGCCTGCGTACTTACCCAGACGAGCTTGTACAAAGGTCTACCACTGAGTAACACTATTAAGAATCTTCGATAGAAAAACTCAATAACCTCTCATTTGAACCTAGGGCTCTGGGATATGCCGCTGCGGCACTAGACCAACGAGGCAGTGAAAATAAATCTACTCTCATAACATAATATACTGGAAAATGCCTTCAATTGTGAAGTATCTCTTAATATTGAAACAAAAAAAGTTCTACGTAACTTCCTCAATCGAGTGAAATCAACTTTTTTCTGAATATCGAATACAAAAACAATGTTCTTATAAAAACAAACAATTTCAAGCGCATAAATTAAAATTTCCGCTCGCCGATGACGGTGACAAATCAAGCATAAATGTTATTGGGGGAACGACGAATGGACGGACGACTAATATTTCAATACTGATGATAAATTATTGTATTATATTCAAATAAAAACTTGGGACATTCGAGTAAATTAAAGACTGATGGTTCTTTTATAGATAATGATGATTTTTATGTATGTATTTTACTTAATTTAATTCAAAATAGGTTGACAGACTGGCCACCGTGCCACCTGATGGTAAGTCGTCACATAAAATATCACCTATACATCGCCAATGCGCCACCAACATTGGAAACTAAGATTTTATGACCTATCTAGTAACACTAGCCCACCGGCGGCATAGGCGGTGGAATATATTATGATCGTAATCATCATAGATAAGCCCGTACGCTTATCTCACCAAATATGTTATTAAGATTTGCCTTCATTCCATAATAACAACCAAAACAATATTTACTTCTTTATAAATTATTATTATCAAATCCAAATAAAATATTCTGTATGAACCTATATGACACGTGAAATGTTAAAAATTAACAGTGATACGCTATTTTGATCCGTGTAGTGTATACGATAAATGTTATAATTATATATAGCAGTCGATGTCGCGTATCACTTTCTGGCATTTCACAATCATGTTCTACGTCGAGTTTTATGTTTACTTATATATAATTTATTGTTTAGTTTTTATTTGAGTACAAGTTATTATATAGCCTCAGATATTATAAGAAACAAACAATATTAATAACAATATCCCTTATTGTACGCACCGAACTCTCAAATGTTTTGTTTTTACTTAAAGTAAGTATATGTATTTGTTTGTGTGTGTAATTTGTAATATTTGACATTATGTTCTTCTTTGTGCTCTATGCTTCTACTGTATGTGTTTATACATACCTAAGATATATAACACTTACAAATATATAAAGTTTACTTCACTCGTTTTATAATAAATTTTACAAAAAAAATTAAGCTCAGATATGAATGTAGGTATAGAATATAGAAAAATACTTTAAAATAAAATTCTAAATTTAAAGTAAATTAATTTAGATAAATAAGATATACTTAATGAAACATTTGGCATATGCAGAACCAGTTCCTCAATTAATATTCGTCTAGTTTCTTTTAAAAATCATAAAGCTATTTAATTGACAATTTATTTAAGTGACCTTAATTTTTAATCACGTGGTCATTAGAAATTACCGATAATGCTTCAAAAAATCTGTAATGTACGCTCGTTAATTACTATAGATCGCGTCATATTCATTGGACAATGCACTTGCCATGATTAGTGGAATGCTCTTTAGGGCTAAAGTGCCATTAAAATAAATAAACAACTATCCGAAACGATTTGAAGTGTTAAGTGACCATTGACTATCAAAAATTACAAGATAAACCTTGACAATGCTGGTCTCGTGACTTATGAAGTGATTAAAAGGAGTACAGTCAGCAAAACAAATGTAAACACAATTAAACATACATTAGTATTTAATAGAAAAAAAAACAATTTTCGAGTCATCAAACTTTTTTATCAAATTATTCGCTATATTGCTTCAATTTAATCACAAAATTACATATTAATATCAAAGATAGAGATAAGATACAAGTATCTTGTTTTCTAAATAAACATCAAGATATATTCCAGAAATGTTGATTCAGAGAGCAATTATGGGGGTAGTTATGATGAGTGTGAGGCTTAATTTTTGAATTTGTCTTAGAATGCTCAGGCACACGGTACGCGGTCGGCTTTACGCACGCTCTATTACACCGACAGATAGCCACAATCAGGTAACAGCCTGCTTGACATCTTTATGATGTTTCAAAGACCATTACTAACGACACCTTTTTAGTTACTCGATAGCGGTCCACAGTCCCCGGACAAAACGTTTCTACAACACATACTCATACAAACGTACAGGAAATAAAACCGAAACAATGTATGCAATCACTCTTTCTATAGTATTTTCATTAATATATTCTACAAAACAGAAATATCTATTAAAAATATATTCTACCGCAAAACGGCAGAACTTGGTATTGTTATGTTCCGGTTTGAAGGGTGATCCAGTGTACCTAATTATAGGCACATCTTCACACAGTTCACAAGGTTGGTGGCGCATTGGCGAAGTAAGAAATGGTCAACGTTTCTTCCAATGCCAATGTCTATGGGCGTTGGTGACCACTTACAATTCAAACATATGTACGGTTAAATTTATGTACGTATTATCATCTATATAAACTTGTACAGTATATATATATATATATATATATATATATATTACGGACATAATTATTAAAACTTTTTTATATAACACAATACTATGAATTGCAATAGAAGTTAGAAGAAATGTTTACGTATATTACCATCAGCTGCCATTTACTCGTCTCTCTTCGTAAATATCAAATAGCATTTTATACTTAGAACCTCTTATATACGTCAATAAAATAACGTTATATATATATTGTCAGCCTATTGACAAGCGTTTGAATAAATCATGTTCTGATAAGTTTTCTAGCAACCCATTATCATAATTAATTATTCAATGAACATATCGCATACAAACAATGTGAACCGATGTTCGCAACTGACGCTCTGACTGAATGTATTTCTTTTATTCTTATAAAAAAAATCTAATTTATATAACAATATACCAATGTCCTTGATTGATGTATAAATGAAATATTCTAATTCAAATTATCTTTTTAAATAATCACAATAATAATAGCCTAATAAACTAAATTTAAATATGTTGATATTTATCTATATTTCATAAATATAAATAAATTTACATAACTTGTTTGAATGCTTAACAATATTTAACTATTAATTTAAATGTTACGAAATATAATCTAAAATTTTCAAACTCTAGTTTTCGATAAGCTTATTCAGTAGTTATTTAAAAATGAATACTGAGATCCATATATTTGATCATTTAGCAAGCAGAACGTCTGGTTATGCGCACATAAATCTCTGAGTTTACGCCTGCTTCGCCGTTCTACCCAGTACTCGAGCCCAATACCGCGTCCGCGCTATAGCACATCAAACGCTCTGAGATACGGCGCTGGCTGTATAGTTGAAGCTTGTTCATTACATTTAAAATCCATTACCAATGAAGTGTTCAAGCTGTATACAATGTATCGGAACTCGGTGTGGCTTTGAAAGTTGACTTTTTAAAATCGACTAATATTAAAGATACATAAATGTTAATTGATTTGTACTTCTTTCACACGCCAACGGAGCTGGTGGGCGATCTTTTTTTTACATAAATAGACATAGTTATATAAGATAAGATTTATGGTAAATATACAAGAACGAAGCTACGTAAAAATATTAAGTATGCAACGTTCAACAACTTTGTTTAAAATTGTACAAACCTGTTAATGTTTTAATATTTCTCGGCATTTTAATAAACATAAAGATAAGTGTGTTAATAGCTTTAAATTAATGTTAATAACGGACATATATAATGTTATTAATAATTTAATCAATTCTATTAAATCTTTACATACTTAAGAAACATAGTACTTAAGTAATATAATATTTTTAATTATAACATTAATTGACTCACTAATGCACGTTCGCTGAGGTGTTTGTTCGAAAGCAGCATTATAAAATGATTTATTTTATTTGTTTTGAGAATGTTATTAAAATAATCGTCGTATGTTAATAAAAGTCTAATACATAACGAATATAAGCATAAATAATAACCTAATTATATATGAATACGCAAACTAGTCAATCTAATATAACAAAAATACCTCTGTTTTCTGTTAGTCATATTTATTCTTAAAACATTTTATATGAATTTAGCAAACACCATATTTCATTTATAATTGACGTATTTAAGTAAGATTATTTATTAATATTAAAAGAAACATAACGATACAAAAGTATTTTGGCTAATGGGGCCACGATAAATAATTGATTGCCCTAATAGATAAAATGATGGTTGCAGCGGAGACGTGAGTCGGTTACTAGGAAATGTTCAGCGGTTCGTTCGACAGATATGAGCGGACCAGCCGGTTATATTTTATCGGAAGTAACGGCGCCTAACATACAGCCAATTTCATAATGCCTTGCCTGCCCCCGCCCGCCCCGCTGCCTTCCGCCCGCCTCGAATGTGGCTCACTTATCAATTTGATATCCCGATCTAAGAAAATAATGCACCGGCGATGAATGTGCTATCGATAACGTATCTCCGGCGTTGGACTTGTTACCTGACGTAGTAACTATTGTAAAAGCAATATCTGCATTATTTTCATATTATTATGAAAAATATATACGTAGCTATGTACTGGCTTCAAGCGAGTAAAATTAGAATCAAATTATAAACTTAAATCATCCTCAATAGCCCAATAATATACGGAGTATCTAGCCATTTTTTCGTTTAGTTTTGATTATTAAACATTCCATATAAAAATGTTTATTCCATGATTCAAAAATTTTAAAAATATAAATATAAAAAAGCTCTCAGACTTGTCGAACACACGAAAACATAATTAAATCACATTATAAATTAAAGCATTAACTCTCTACAAATATTATGACGTGATCCATAACGGAAGACGTCGACGTTGATATGGAATAGTAAAACACGTCAAATAAGTCATCAGCGTGTCAGTTAACTCAATTACATCGAGATCAACACACGACTACCGTGCATGATTAACGCCATTTAAATATACACAAAAATGAGTCTAATCCTAACGATAATAACCGCTAAAATTGACTGAACTACGTCTCTCACTGTAATCCTTCTCCATAAATCATTTAATAACACAAATGTGCAGCCACACACTAAGCTATTCCTTCCGTTGTTAAAGTATGACTCAAACATAAAAATTAAAAACTATCTTATACTATGGTGAATAAAGTTGAATTTCCTTTGATTATAAATTTCGCAAAAGACGTTTTAAAATTAAAAGCACAGATAATTTGTTTTCAAAAAAGTAACATGTTTTGAGATGAATTTGTAAGGATAAAGTACAAAACTGCTCAGTCATTTGGAGTGATTTTCCGATGTAATGTATGAGTGACGTGATTATAAGTGGTTTATCCTCAGGTAAAGCGGATGGCACGCACCGTTGTCAACCCTTGACATAGGGATAAGTTTGACAGATCACGTAGGAAAATGATGAGTAAGTGTTAATTTGCTTGTAACGTATTATCTAACAACGCGTCGATTAAAGGGGAAAAAAGTAAAAAACAACAGTAACACTAACGGCCGAATACTGAAACGTCACTTAAATATTAAATGCAACTTAATTATTTGAGACGCCGTTAATTTCAAATTTCGCATACTAATTTAGGAGCTTCTCAATGTTAAGTAACGTTTAACTTTGAGGGACGTTTCAGTATTCGGCCGTAAGTTGGTAAACATTCCTACAATCGACTACAGTTCATAAGATGAATACAAGTAAAATTTCAACATTTTCTGATATCACTGAGCACGAGATGTATTATAAACACAGATGGACATATAGTCTCTCTCTGAGTCAAAAGTTCAAACCAATCGTTATTTGATTATTTACGCATTATCTCAACATTTTTAGATATAAACTCTTAATACGTGTTAGAACTAATATCACCGCGGTAGCCTGAACCTAACAAAACTTAGTCTCACACACACATTCAAGTCATTCAATATACAGCAGTGTTTGATAGAAACCATACCACCAATCAACCATTAAAAGAAAACACCAATACATAAATAAAATTAAAAACAAGACGGATAGTAATAATCAACTTTGTAAAACGAGAATGCAATAAATTTCTATTTTAATATTTTTAGTATATAATTTAAATCAATATAAAGTAAGTAATTAATGATAAGCCATTAATACTTATTAAGACAAAATTGTTTTACCATAATTAGTTAAAAATGTGTTTAAAATACATATTTATGTATAACCGGAAAGTGGTCGTTAAACTGGATCGAATCGAACTATAAAATTATTAATATCATGTCACGTCACACATGCCAGCAACGATTGTTGGCACGTGTATCTAAAATTAAATAAGTGTCAGAATGTCTTTCATTTTATAGACACATTTAGAACATTTACAGCTGATCATTCAGTTAACTGTTCGACATGAGAAGTTATATATCATAAATTATTGAAATAACAACTTTTGTTAATATTTAATCCGATATAACTCGACTTTGATTTCAATATTAATAATTAGTGGGCAGGAGTTTAACAATCCATTAAGAACATATCCATTTACACCACACAGTTAACTGAAGCGTCTCGTTGTTCTCGCGACTGCAGCCACTGTGACGATGAATCTTTATGACTTTAATCATTATGTAAATATTTTAACAAAATATAGAATAAACGATAAAAATCATCGACTAGTATTTATATTTGTATATATACGTTTATAAAGCACTATTGTATTAATGACTGACATAAATAACGAACTAAAAAATATGGCGCTACGCTTCAGCGCATATCTATAGCCCAAACTATAACAAAAAGATACTCGTAATCAACGAGGTGATCTATTTCCCAATCGAGATATTAAATGTTGTAAAAAAGATAGTTAATAATTTTAAGTAACCATTGCTTTCATCGAGGCCGCGAGCAGGTGCAGCAAGCATGCGCCAACAAGAGAACGACGACGTCGAGCAACCAAAAAAAAACTATAAGAACCGTCACATTTAACATAAAAACAAATCATCGGAGAAGAAATACAGATTTATTACGGAAGTTGTTACAGTTGGCTGTCCATACAGATCATCTACAGTTTCAACGATAAGAAATAGAAAACCAATGATTTCTAATTTTTGTAAACGATTTTTTATAAATATTATTCCAAATAAAAACATCGGAAGTAGAACGCTTTAATCGATTCTAAGCCTCGTGGACGTGGCGTTTGATTAACTGAAATTATATGGCGAAACGAATCGCGACAACTTTGTTTAGTGTATTGTTTAAATGGCCTTCGATTGCAGCGAAAAATAAAAACTAATACCTCCAACATTATTGTCTTAAACTCGTCGTTATTATCAATGCCTACAAGGAAGTCGATTCAGCTTCAAGGTGAACAATAGTTAGTTTGTATTTAACGTTATCTCTAAACTCCATAATAGCTAAAACGTAAACTAATAAATCATTTTAACTAACGCATACATTAAGTCGTTTAAAAATTAAAAAGTAAAAGCTTCATATGATGTACACAAATGGCATTAGACACGCCACGTATGAGGTACTGATAAAGCGTGTTCTCATTAAAAATTAATGTCAAACGAAAAGATGGGGCCACTCTGCAAAATTTATCTCACATCTCCACTCTACCAATGACAAGAAAACTGTTACGGTTTGCAACGGTCTGAGTGTAACATTAAAAATTCAAGTCGTCTTACCCACTTGTGTGAGGGATTGCCGCATGCTCGCCTTTGGACAGCATTTATATTTTCTTTGATTTGAACGATACTTTTATCAAGGGGAATTTTTGAATTTCTCATTTTTGATCTAAGGAAAGCGTGACCATCGAAATAAGCTTAGGATATTCGTCACTAACTTTATCATTAGCGGGTTGCCTTCATTGCATTTCTTATCAATAAGGTTCAACTAAAACATGATACGTAATACCCTCGTTCGAAATTAATGAAACTTCCTTGAATAATATAAACGATGTGACCTTTGTTGTATGAATATAATGGCGTTGACGAACCCGATATTTCCGTTTGATATTAGCTGTTTATTATTCGTTCAGTACAGTCGTTAACAAAATTGTTAAATTGCTATCAGAATACTGCGATTGGAAGGTGAAACATAAACAACAGTTACTAGCTTATTTTCGATAGGCCTCCGGAACATGTAAGGCGTTTTACGTGCTTATTCAGTTTCAATTAACCTAGATTACGAGCGTATAGAGTCGTAAAATGACACTAGCTCTGCATCACCTACTAAGTTTAATAGTATTATTTTAATAGCAAACCTACGACTTTAATTTATAATTGTAATGTTTCAAGTAGATACCTCTATATAGGAATAATATCTGGTAGACTACTAGTTTCAATTAATGACGTATATAGAGAATTTTTATTACTTCTTGAATCATCTCAAACTTGATATTCTCATTAGCCAAGTAAAGCCATTGAATCCTTTTTTTTATTGTATAGGAAGGCGGACGAGCATATGGGCCACCTGATGGTAAGTGGTCACGAACGCCCATAAACAATGGCATTGTAAGAAATGTTAACCATCGCTTACATGGCCAATGCGCCACCAACCTTGGGAACTAAGATGTTATGTCCCTTGTGCCTGTAATTACACTGGCTCACGCACCCTTCAAACCGGAACACAGCAACACAAAGAACTGCTGTTTTGCGGCAGAATATCTGATGAGTGGGTGGTACCTACCTAGACGAGCTTGCACAAAGCTCTACCACCAAGTTGAAGAAAAGGTGGCCCAGCAGGCAGTGTATCCAATGGTACTTGAGATGCCTTTAGAACATGGAAGGTGCTCAATGGATGCGCAAAGCACAGGATTGGTATTGAATTGGATTTGACACGTAATAGAAGAAACCTATGTCCAACAGTTGATTCAATACTTAATAAAGGAATGCAATAATATTATAAAACAATGCTATTTTGTAATTTATTTTAGGATTGTCATCTCCCCCATAAAAACTTGCTCAATAAGAAATGTGACACTTCTTACAACGTCAATGCGTTAACGTCAAATAACCACAAGATCTAAAATGCTATGCCCCTTGTGCTCGTAATTACACTGGGTCACTAAGTGTTGAAACCGGAACCCATAAATAGTATATTTAAATATTATGGTTGAATGACTAGCAAGTGAATCGTACCCATCACAAATTGATCTAAGCATTTCAAATGAAAATAATAGTTTCATAATGTAACTTGCATTTATTGGTGAGACACAAAGTATTGACTCCGGGAACTCCAAAAATGGTAAGTAGTTCTCGTCAAAGACTCTTTTAATTCTTATTTTATTAATGGTAGCCCCATGTCAAATGTACAAAAGTATCTAAAAAATAAATATTATAAAATATATATAATAAATGAAAGTGATATCCAGTGTACAGCGATGAGCAAATACCGCAGTGTCCGGCGGACACAACGTCACGACTCATTGCATTTCACAAACCGCGGTACCTTAAACTTCAACATAATAACAACACACGATACATCCGTACAACGCAACAATAACGATATTAAATACGTATGGATTATATTACTTGCGGAAGATGTGAACACATGAATATTAAAAACATTAGTTAAGTAAAGTAGTAACAGCCTCTGAATGTCCCACTACTGAGCTAAGGCCTCTTTTCCTTTTTTGGGAAGAAGGTTTTGGAGCTTATTCTACCACTCTGCTCCAATGCGGCTCGGTGGAATACACATGTGGCAAATTTTGAGTGAAATTTGACACATGCAGGTTTCCTCGCGATGTTTTCCTTCACCGTAAAGCACGAGATGAATCATAAACACAAATTAAGCACTTGAAAATTAAGTTGTGCCTGCCCGGGCTTGAACCCACGATCATCGGTTAAGATTCACGCGTTGTAGCCACTAGGCCATCTCTGCTTTTTACATCAGAGATATTCAAATTATTTGTTGATATATAACAAAAATCAAAACGTGAAAAAATATGACAAAACGATTCAAAAATTTAAACAAATAAGCTGGCATTTATTTTCAATTTAATGATTTTTTAACAATTTTCAATTAAACAAAGAAAGATGAATGAACGATCCGTAAATGTTCCACTACTAAGCAAATGCTTCACCTGTTCTTCTAAGGAGAGATTGCGAGCTTATTCCACCAGGTTCCTCCAATACGCGCTCTAAACATGCTGCATAAATTCATCCCACACTTCAGCTTACCTTAGAGTGAATATTCATCCATGTATGCTATTAATATGATATCATTACAAACTTTTAACTAAGAAATGATCCAAAAAAACTTTACACAAATCTACCATCTGTCATTATTATTTACTCAGTAATGGGAATACAATATTGTTAATAGATACTGATTTAATTTAAATAAGCCATGTGTTAAAGTAAGCAATACTTAACGATGAACAAATACGAGCCATGCGTTTGGTACCGTGATTAGTGTTGAAAATTACATTTTGTAGCATATGATATAAGGGTTAGATTGATTTAATGTGAGACATGGGTTCAGACAGCAGGTCTGCGCAGTGCGCACGCGTCGATCGGTTGTTATTGACAAATCGAAGGACAGGCTGCCGCACATGTCGGTAGAGTTGACGGCTTCCGTTTCATAAACTTTAACGGCGTGGTTGACCCAGCCGTGTTTACTTTAGCTGAGTTCACAACTGCACCATTCATAGCCATTCTGGTTAACTATTAATTGCTTAGCTGCAATTACTGCTCGTCCGTTGTTTAAAGAAGAGCTGAGTTCGGCTCGGAGTTATTTTGGATATGTACATTACTACTACTCGATCTTTGTCTTATTCAAACTTGTATTGCTGTAATTTAACTAGAACAACGTAAGGTGAAACAATTGTTTCTTAACAATATCAGCTGATTAGAACAATGTATCTACGAATACATATATTGTATTGTAGTATTTTAATACATATATATGAATGCATCTACACACCTACTTATTTCCGTGCTATGAGAGTAGCTATTAGGGAATTAAAGGATTGCCTCCAGGCAGTTCAAATAAAAAAACTACTATTGTGTATTACTTATAATTGTAAAATATTAGATTAAACAAAAACCCGCTGAGTACTATAAATTTAAACATTATTACTTCCCCCTAAAAGAAGAATATAAGAAACTAGTTAAAACAAAATTTAATTAACAAAACGATTTAAAACAGTCCGCTTCACAAATATCAGGGTGACTTAATCAGAGGATCACATCTCTTAATATACGGCCACTCGACGAGTGAGATCTGACACGAAATTCCCTAAAAATAATATTTAAAATGGTAATGGGGTCTCGACTTCATAAATTGCCTCGCCATATGTCCCCGTGCGTTGCACCTACTGTGTATATAAATATGTCAAATAATGAAGAAAGGCCCGCTTTATTCCGTTATTATTACTCATTCTATGAAGTAATTTCAGAGAGCCAACGTAAATCACGTCTTAAGTCGTCTATTACTATTTGTGGAAAACTTTAAATGAAATTGGTTTCACTTTGTGGTAGGACTTTGTGCAAGTACCTCTGGGTAAGTAGCACATACTCATATATGCCAAGCAGGAATACTTAGTGTTGCTGTAGTCCGCTTTGGGGAGCGAGGTGGTTGGTGAGGGAGCCAGGCCCGACAGAACAAAACTTCTCAAAGTTGGTAACATATTGACGATGGAAGTGATAGTTCATATTTCTTATAGACCCAATGTCGAAGGGCGTTGATGACCACTTACCATCTCTTACTAACTATCATTACTTACCATCAGGTAAGTTTGTTAGTCTGCGTATATTCTAAGTAATAGTAAAAAAAACGATGGGATTAAGTTTTAAGACCGAATTAAAACAAGTTATACCCGTTTTTTTTATAAATATTTTATTTCTATAAGAACCTTTCTGCGCTATAACATATTTTTTCAATTAAATTAATATAAAATGTAAACGTTAAATATCATTTACGATTATTATCTGAGTAATAATAAATCAAGCGTTTAATTTGAATTTATATCAGGATCAATTATTTATCACGTATAATATAAAATTAAGCAATTTTAAAAACAAATATTGTAAAAGTTCAATGACCTCTTGTCGCTTCCCTTTGATAGACTCACGCGCAAGTAACACAATTAATGATCGTACAATTAATGTCGGTTAAGCAAACTTGATGAAAAAATGAGATTGTATTTTAGAAATGACATAACTTAAGGGTTCTGACTGAAATAATAAATCTTTATTGAGAGGTTCCATAAATATGGACGCAACTTTGTAAGGTCACCTAATGTTTTATGTATCGCTTATTTGATATCAATTAATAATTGTTTTATCGTTTTTAAATTATATCGTTGAAAAACTTTCTCATAAATTAATATGGTCAAGTTTTTAGGTAATATACTTAAAAAAAAATATTGTTTTTGATAGGTGGAATTGCAAGTGGACAACCTACTTTATGTGGACAGCAGCGTTCATAGACATTGACATTGTAAGAAATATTAATCGATCTAAAGGGACATTACAAATGCGCCACCAACCTTGGAAACTAAGTTATGTCCCTTGTAATGTAGTTATAATGACTCTCACCCAAACCGGAACAAAACTATACTTTGGATTGCTGTGTGACGGAGAATATATAATGAGTGCTACCATAACCACCATGAAAAAAGGCTCAATACTTTTGAATTTTCGTCATAAATATTGATCGAATCGAATTATATCAGAAGAACAAAATACACAGATGTTATTTTTACATTGCACGACTACACAAAGCTGCCGAACCCTATCAGCTGCGTGCCGTAATCGAAGCCCGGCTTATTAATTATATCTACTTGATGTCTTATAAAATATCGTATAAGAGTGCAGAGTGCATAATATAATATCAAAACAAAATAAAAAATTGGTCTAGACAAATAGGATTATATTGAACAAATTTTATCCTTGTTATAAAAATAATGAAACTTAATCAAATTTATATATTAAGCAAAGTTTTTACAATAATGCAATTACTTTTGTATTACAATACGAAATTAATATATGTAAAACATAAAAACAAAATTATTTTGATATCTGACGTCTATAAGTATTGACGTTACAAGCTGCGTATTTTATTATTTATGTCGCTATATTTTCAATCATATAAAATACATTGTATTGAATTATAAACTATGAAAAAAAATTAAAAATATGACAATAAATATTTAGAAGTATGTCAGGGTAGAGTTTGCGATGGGTTTAGTTTAACAGAAATTATAGCAGTATGTATTAAGTTGGTCTTTTAGCTGATTACGCTGCAGATCCCATGGCCCTAGATTCATTTCTTGGCTCAGACTAACAATATGTGACTGTACATGATTTTTCAGTTGTACCTCTTAGTTGGTAGGTTTTAAGGAA
This sequence comes from Nymphalis c-album, assembly GCA_963151315.1. Classification (NCBI taxonomy): domain Eukaryota; kingdom Metazoa; phylum Arthropoda; class Insecta; order Lepidoptera; family Nymphalidae; genus Nymphalis; species Nymphalis c-album. Next base: position 6,673,588 of record OY720590.1, on the reverse strand, counting down.
GTCTTTAGGTCTAGTGTCCGGAAAAGCAAATTTTTTTTTTATATTAAAATGCATCGTTTGTTAAATCCTGTTGATAAGAAGCCTTTTTGACATGATGTCTATCATAAAGAATAGGCGGTCAATGAAATTGAAATCGAAAATCCCATTTATGAGAACATGTTCTAGGGGCTAACTATGACCAAAGAAAACAATAAATTCTAATGACAGCGCGCCCCCTGGGTTCCCTCGGAAGCTCGCTATTTTGAACTATAAATAAATGTGTAGATGGATTGATAAATATAAATATTAGGGGCGAAATGAAGAAAAACAATGTTTATGAAACTGGTGTCGTTCGCTTCATAACAGTGAGTTACGACTTCCGACGCCTGCCAACATATGGGCTTTATGCGGAATGGCAATTTTTTCTAATAGTGCAGTCGCCTTCCCATACTAACATCTTTATCTCTAAATCAGAAAGACGGAGAGAAGGCACAGCGTTTCATTTAGAAAGAGATTCTTATTTATTGTTACTTTACACTATTAATCAGTATAGTTATTTGAGATAAACCAAAACGATACGAAAATTGCCAGCAGCGAGTAGAATCGGACCGGGTGTCAAACAGAGTTCACTGGTGATAAATATTCCGAATATAATAAGATTAACAGGATGCGTAGACGCGGCCCGCCGCGACAGACGGGACGTTAGTCACGAGAGCTATACTTAGCCGATTGCATTGTCTTCTGAAATATCTATTAGCGATTATTGACAAGGCATCGGCACGCGAATCCTCCGCACGGTAGGTGCGGGAGCGTCGAACTGCTATAAATATACTTCGTATTCGGACACACCGCAATAGGCGGACTTGTATGTGACAAACTGCTATGTTCCGGAGACGGGTGCGCTTAAGTGGAATGATATTGTTTAATTCTTAAGACGCAATTAAGTTTCTTTAATTAAACAAAAATAAATCGATCTGTATAATTACGTCGTAAACGTAAAACGCTAGGACAGATAAGCTTATTTATCTTATTGTTCTAATAAAATAGTGATAGAGAAAAAAAACCGGTTGGCGCAGTTTTCAAGGCAACTGGCTGGTTCGCTTACTGACACGGTTTCGATCCCCGCATATGACAAATATTTTTTTCACTACTGTTTTTGTTTTTGTACGTCGTTGTTGACTGGTAATAAAAAATTATTTAGGTAGTAGTTATAGTATAACGGTTAGATTAAGTCCTTTATAAATTACACCGTAAACAAAGAAATAAGTACATAGTTTTGATATTGTATATTTTAATTTAATATCTTCATTTTATTACGCAAAAAAAGTTAGTCAATATTTATGTTTCAATGTTTTAAGAATTATCCTTCCTCGAAATGTTAAATAAATGCTAACGAACTACATATAAATACCTGAACGGTATAACGAGCATGATTGCATTAACAGTCCTAACAAATTAATGAATTCACGTCAAAATTGCAAACTGAAAGTACAAATTGATACAATTCGACAATTGATTACAATATGCACACAAAGCGCTATCGCGTCCACAAACACGGGCGAGCATCGAACACCGAGCAGTCACTCAGTCGACGGCCGACATCGATTCATATCGAGCGACGGCAGCTTTTCATTTTGTATGTTAAATTAAATTTCCATGAAACAAGATTGAATTTTTCGCAATCAGCACAGGCGGGGTTTGTCGGAACGAATTTATGTAATTTTATCCGACACCTACATGCGTGTGTATAAAACGGTCCACAGGCAGACGGAAAACATTCTAATAAGTATATTTATAATATTACGAGTTTAGTTTAAAAATGTTAGATATATTAATAAAATAAAATAATAATGTTTGATTAGTGCCTAACACGAAACCACGACAATCGGAAACTGCGAGTGACCACGGCAGGCTGCGAGCTAGCATCGGATTAGCTAATTTACAATTTAATTATCAGTCTGGATGATACATCGTTAGTACGCGCCAAACCGAGTTTATGCGACTAATCAATTGTTTGACGCGGCCGCTGCAATCACTCGCCGCACGCTCCGCCCGCGTCCGCGACTATCATTACTGGCTCGTCATAAACATTGCTACATTTATAAATAACCATCCATACTCATACAACTTTTTTAAGATATATCATAGCTGTTCATATTATGGTGAAAATAACTTTTCTATATAGATAATTAGATAATCCGACTAACTAGACGAAATTAATTTCATTACGAAGTATATTTTATTATCTTAATCAGAAAACTACTTCTTATTACTTATAAGACAAAAATTCACCCGAAATAAATACTACAAAAATTAAATAAACCTAATTATATATACCTGTAATAATAATACTAATAATAAGCCTTTTATTCCATGCAAATGCCTATAGATATACCTATATTTAACGTTAAATATAGTGATAATTTTATTGGCATGTTTGCGGTTCTTTCAGTTAAACAGTGTCTACCAAGTTTCAGCACGACATTTTGCCTATGAGACATATTTTAATAGCCACACGCCAATGCTATTCAATCGAGAAAACAATGCGACGTCGCGTCTTGTCTGTTGATTAAATATAGCTCAGATTCCATCAAGCGGACGACTTGATCGAACAAGCGGTATGGATTTATGCGTTAAATATTCGACAGGTGCCAAGTGTGTCGATACTAGAGTTCGATGACTAACAATGCCCCGAATGATATTCAAATGTCAAATAATTTGAGCATCTGCCCTGCACCCAGCGCGGATGCGGCGTAACGCTTCACGCTTGGCAGCTATTATACAATTGCATACATTACCACAACCGGCGTAAGGTGATCAGGATGCTCTCAATAAGAATTATAAAGAGGAAAGTTGCACTGAAAAAAGACACGTTCCAGTAAAATTATCCTATATTGTTGTGAAATGACGTAGGCAGCTAAATTGTATTGAAGTGGTCGTGTTCTCGTTGCCATGGTTTCTTATTAGAAACACATGCTATGCTAGTTGGATTATATAAATATATAACAGAATATTAAAATTGAAATAACCATTAAAGATAAATCTAGAACTTATCTACGTCATTACTCACTTTAATCCCTACCTAGAATAGGGTTTTTTTTATTCCATTTAATAATACTTTATTACAACTGTGTTCGTATATTTCAATTCTGTTACATAGTAACATAGACTGAATTGAGTAGTTAAAAAGAATAACAAGCTTGCATATTAACGTTCAGTATTCGCTAATCCCGCGCCGCTACCGTTACATAAGACAGCTGAGTTGAATATAAATGTAAAACACAATAAATTTCATGCCCCGTAGGAAATGAATATTCATCACGAAATCGCCATGCATATTCTCTTTTGTTACAGAATTTCGTGTTCCCTACGAACTCGTTACCAGCTCATGAATGTGGACCTTATGGAGCAGGGTCACAGTTAGAAATCGCACAGTTGATGGGGAGCAGTAGAGCGGCAGTCGGCGCTTCGGCGGGCGAGCTCTCGTAAATTTCAACATATAGTAAAGTGATTTACGAATAATTGTTGTGTTGGCGTATAACTAGAGAAATCTTTCCGCTGTTTGCCGTCGGTTAATTTATATTATGAGGCTTAGGTAATTCGCGAGCCACGAGTAATTGGTCTAAAGAACAATAGCTTTTGTCATATCCTTATCTCTCATAGAGCGTTTGTCTCTCTTCAAAGCCCGTCTTGAGAACGTTTGCATGACATTCATTTCGAATTTTGTGGATTTTCCAACGATCACATATCAATCTTCATTGTTCATGTTGTTTCTATTTTATAATACGTTCTAAGTAGTGGTAAATTATAAGATTAAAAAATTAAATATTTTACTGTGTCTATTTACATTATTAAATAAACTGTGTATATAAATTAAATAATCTGTGAAATAAATTACGCGATAGTTTTATGTACTTATATTCTATTTTTTATAGTTATTATACATTTAGACGTCGCGGCGACAAGGTCACTGGACGCTAATCGAAACATGTGTTTATCGTTACATGCGAATTGGCCTAAAGCGAATTAGTTCTCGCACAATGCAATTTGAATGCACATTACACAACGGACGAGCTACGAGCGCTTTTTATTGCGGCATCGTGAGATCTTATCTTGAAACTGCCACTTCCAGCAGGCAAATTTCAGATTGCCCGCCGTGTTGTTCCCAATTTTGCACTTTACCGCCTTCGACCGATGGATTGTAACCGGTTGACGGCTGACTCAGCACTAGTGTTCGCTTGTGCTCAAACATCAAATACACACGCATCGATCGCACATGCTTAAAGAATTCAACATAAAATTAGCAATAAAATTGAAAACATTTTGTTACGTTTTAAATAAGTTTCGCGCTGTCGACTGCGCTCGTCAAACAACTTTGATCTCTGTTCTCGATTCGAAATGTACAAATTCGTACGAAAGTTTTAACATTGAAATTATTTTTGGATCGATAAGAAGCGTTAATTTTACGAGCCAGTGATAATTTGCTAACTTCCGACAGAACATCGCCCTAGTTGAATCGTTCCGAACACTTGCCACATAAAATTATTCACGTACCTACGAGTATTCACAAAGGAAAATCATTATCCTGAATGAATTGTGACTGTTTAAGTCGTGTTAAGTTTAAATATACGAAACACAATCCCTTATAGCTTAGTATTGAAGTTAATAGACTATAATATAACTCGTTTCTTAGTAATATACTGCAGGTGTATGGTTTCAATTGAATCTATTGTTGAGATAAATTTATGATTAATATTTAAGATTTTTGATTAAAAAATATAATTATCGTATATGTACATTTAAATAAATGGCGGTTTAATAAATTTCTCAAACTACAAAAGCTGTTATAATATTTCTTAATTTGTATGGTTTTAAAATCAAATCAAATAGATTCTTATTGAACGTAACAAAATAAAAACATCGAGAAACGAGATTATTAACTTAAATGAATTAAAAGTATCTATTGTTACGCTTTACATACAATACAAAGGTTCATCGATCTATTTACATAAAATTATATTTAGTCTCGTCTCTTTATAAAATATCGATATAAAATAAACAAACATTTTTTATCGATTTTAGTAAAATACATCTACAAAATACTATATTTTTTTCTGTAACTTGCACTCCAAAATCGAATGAAGAGCAATGCGTTCATGAAAATTATCATAATTACGTTTTTACAGTATCGATCACTGGTGTATTGTATGAAGGCTGGTTGTAATGGATCATTTCATTGTCCAAATTGAAGGAGAGGAATTTTTAATCGCTTAAGCTTCGACATGAATCGAATTTTAGCGAGTTCTTTTCGCAACGGCGATCGAACGAATGCACTTTTTTAGTTACACCGAAAACAAACTTCTGCGATTCTACGTTGATGTACATTATACAAATATCTTGACCTTATTTCATTTTTAATTACCATTGCTACGTAATTAGTTACAATTAAAATGCAACTTAAAAATGTTATGGTTTCGCTGATGATGAAAAAAACTTGAACATTATGGTGTTAATATAAAAGCAAAAATTGGTCACCGCAGAGTCAGACTTAAATGTAGTTTCAGTACGTCGTCATAAATATAAGTTAATATAAGGAGTCGGCGCAATCTTCGATAAACTATGGAGTAGGTAGTTACATGCTCTTGGGCCGCTTACAAGTTCGAGCCACGAGGTACGCCGGACGACACGACAGATTTGCGAGCTTAGGCCTACCATAGGTGCCTGGCAAGGCCGCCCGCCTCCTTACCCCACAAGTCCCACAACCTGATGGACCATATACGCGCTAGTTGTACACTCATCTCTATAAATAACACACTAAGGACTAAACTAGCATGCATGGTATTTGTAAGTATTTACGCATTTATTATTGAAATTGTCAAAACAAGTACTAATAAAACATTCATTGTCTTTTAACCTTATTGAATTCTATAAAGAATGTTTTTAACATTTATAAAAATTGGTTGCCTGTAAAGTCGGTATACTGGAGAAAGTTTTACGTGACAACGACTTTGAGTGGTAAAATAATTTTAATGTGAATATTCATTCGTATAGTAGGAAGAAGGATGAAATAATAGTAACAATTTAAAACATTTATTTATACAAAGAATTATATTTAAAACATTAATTTATACAAAGAATCTCGCACTGAATTTCACTTTTTATGTCTGTCTCTCTCGCTCTTAGGCGGGCTAACCATGCCCGAGTGGAAGGGACGCGTGCCTCTCACTCGCTCTCATTGTGAGCGCATAACGTGAGCGGAGCGTAACGCAGTTTCTTGAAGTGTCACCCGGCAAACCAATTTATAAGACGTTGTCACGTCAAAATGAAAATAAATATAAATGATGTTTGCAAAATAAAAGTACAATTGGCAAATAAATAGGCTTGTATATGTATGTATACACATAGTTATGATAATTAGAAGTCGGCGTGGCAGTGATGTATTTGCAGATTTTCGCTATACTATAATTTTTCATTATGTTTCAAGTGATAGCATCAAACTTTATGACGCGACCAACCGCCATGTTCTCGTGAACCTTCAAATAACATAAAGCCAAGTAAATAGAATCGGTATGAGAGCCTCGCCACTCTGTTGGTGCGCTGCCAACAATGCCCAATTATATACCTCGATGCTTTTTATTAATTACATTTCTCGGGCTTTCGAGGCCTTTGTATTTTAATTCTTATAAATTCACAGCTTTCTTAGAAGATTGTGGCCACAGCCATCAAAACGTTACGGCTCCACCAAATGAATGGCTTCATCGTGTCGTGTGTTGCGAATACAGATACATTAATGAATATGTACGCGTGTAATAAAAGGTTTTTGTAAATGTTTTACGCGGGCAAATAGGCGTATCGAGAATGGTAGTTATCAAATTAAGATGCGAAGGCAACTGAGCATTATATTGGTAACGCTGATTGCGCACGTAGCCTTGTAATTGTTACTTTTTCATTATATAACTTGTAGCTATTAACAAACCGTGCATTTAAATCGTTCATTATTTTTGTTTGCATGTTTATAAATCAAATTCATGTTTTTGTTAGGTTGGTATTGGTACCTACCTATTTATTTTTACCTGATTAGTTATTTTTATTTGATTAACTCTTCTTCGTAGGTAAACAATAGATAATCAAATCAATGGATACGGAACGATCCAATGTTAAATTAAAATACAAAATATAACATTGTATTTAAAACAGCAGTCTATATGTTATGATACATATATAAATAGCCTAGTTGATATTAAGTACGGCAAAATTTACTGTCTTATGTTTAATGGGAATCTATAAAAGTTTTTAATAGCGACAATTAATTTAGTGCCACTAAAAAGAGTTGAAAAAAAACTACAATGGATAACGTAATTTTGATAAATAGTAAAAGAATGTCCGCATTTAAAATGGTGTTAGTTAGGTCGTTCCACCACTAACATTATCTAAATCTATACTGATATATAAAGCTGAAGAGTTTGTTTGTTTGATCCGGCTAATCTCAGGAACTACTGGTTCGGATTTAAAAATTATTTTTGTGTCGTATAGTCCTTTTATTTATTAATGCTGTATTTTTTTGGTGAATTCGCAGGCCACAGCTAGTTTATTATAAACACTTATGCGTAATTTGTGCGTAAAATGCTTAGTGTTTTCACTTAAGATTTTCTCTTCTTTATTTACCAAGATCAAGGCATGATCTGTGACATGGAAGGATTATTATTAAAGTGACATGTCCCTATGCCATATTTCATAAAAATCTTCAAGAAGAGAGCGTACTCTTTCCTCAAAGGCCGGCAACGCACCTGCAAGTTCTCGGATGTTGCAGATGTCCATGGTCGGCGGTAGTCACTATCCATCAGGTGAACCTCTTGCTCGTTTGCCCCCTCTAAAATAAAAATATATATATCTTTAATATTTCTCTATTTATTCTATATCAATGGAAGAGGGCCTTTATGGGGTGTCGGAGGCGGCCACAAGCGGGCCTGGCGGAGAGCCAACAAGGTGAATGCCACGAGCGCCACGCACTGCCACGCAACCCACTTCTACACGCGGAAACATCTCCCCGATCGATCTTTTGACTCTCAAACTGCATGTGATTGCTTTTACTAGCGTTCTTAGCTCATCGTCTAATGCAAGTATTACAATCTATACGTCATATTTAATCAAAACTATTCGACCATTCCCGAACGCTAAATTGTTCTCGTGAGAGTAAAATCAATTTGAGACGACTGCAATAATTTGTATTGTCAAACTTTGGTAAGTATTTAAAAGTTTAGTAATTTTATAACATAATTAAATATGTAAGACTTTTATTATTGATTTATTAGTTAATATCAGTCAAATAATCCTATTAGTATGATTTTGATAAATGTCTCATGTTTTTTTCTCAATGCCATGGAAGATGCAAAATTACTTTAGTATCGAATACAGCGACAAAAAACTTTTGACGCAAATAAAATTAACAGCTAAATACTCCCTTAAAAATCTTACTAGAAAATTGGAATTTGACTTTACTTTTCAACTGTGATCTGCTAGTATTACAGTATTTTATAATGTCATATTATATTAAGCATATTGTACTGTCATATTTCTATCTCCTATGAATGTATCTATACCAGAAAGATGTATGTAGTAAAATAAACACAACTACTTATCTCTGTAGATACGTTGTTTTATGTGCTAAAAATGACGATAAGATTTATATGGCTACGTAAGCTATTATTATGCTGTAGTTAGCCCCGCTGAAATGCAAATTCATATAATGCAGGAAACGTCTGAGTGGGTCTCATAGCGGGCGGCTATACCGCATGAGTAGCATAAGTTCGTTTACATACGACAGTCTGCAGTATTTGCATCCCAAATGCTCGGTGCGACCGCTCGTTGGTCCGACTTATCTCTCTTCCAGGCAAAATATTACAGTTTGTGCATCGCCACTCAGAACGTGCATATCTGAATGTCAATAAAGGAATAAAAAGGCCACCGGAGGCGTTCCCGCGCAGTCGAGGCGGATGTGCTTTCCACCAATGGGCGAGTAGAACTCAGCATATTCATAACGATATTACTGCCGACGGTGCTGCGGCGTCATCATAATTCATATATAATAACCCTTCCGACGTCGGCGCGACGCGGCGCGCCGCCCTGCGTCTCATTCACTCGCAAGTTATCTTCATGAGTGTAAGAGAGACGCCCCGCAACACCCACTCGATCATAATTCATAATTTTATTTCTTAAAATACCGCTCTCCATACCTACATAAAAGTTTTCTTTTCATTCACTCTCGCTAGCTGTAATCTCTTTTCTTTGTCAATACGAGTCTGTTTTGATTTATCTAGTTTCAAATTATTTGTTAAAATAACAGAATTAAGAAAATGTTTATTTGAAACACGAGAAACAGAACATGTTGGGTATGTAGAGATGATGACAGCTATTTGTAATTGGAATATGACGGGACGCGTGCGCGTGCGCTCGGCGCGTCTCATTCGTCAGTTTATAAATAGAAGTCGGCGTCTGCGCCGTGACGACTCGCGCCATTAATTTATATGAAATAACTGTCGGCAGTCGGAAAAATAAGTTCGATCGAGAACGGCCTTCTAAACGATAATATTTATGTTTTACGAAGTGGCAGACGAGTCAGACTCATCTGTTGATGTACGTACATCAGAAACATCATTTACCTACATATTTATTTACTTCTCAACAATCGGAAGAGATATTACTCTTCAAAAGTCGAAACACCTTGAGTTTTATGTAATTTTTATCACTGAAGTTTCAAGGCTTTTGTCTGTTACGAACTTATCTTGAAAATTCTATTTTAAACTCCGCTCCACTGACCTATCTATGTCAAAATGCACGAAGGTAAAAATTTCTGAGGGAACATTATTCTTTTGAGATTACACTTTATAAGCCTCACCAAATCCTCGTTCGCAATTTTCACAGTTCTTTACAAAACCAATAAAGATCCAGAAATACAGATTTCAGACATTATGATCTCCGCGGAGTGCGCCACAGACAACTGAAACATAAATTCGTTAGCGCGCATGTAATCGTCACGAATATACCAACAATAATTCACCGCATTAAATTATAAAGTTGACATCAGAAAGAACATCTTATAAAGCCATAATTCAGCTTCATTTTAAATGAATCCCTTCTTCAGTTTGTGTCATACATACATACCTTAGAGTATTTATCACGAGTACCTAATTAAATTCAAGCTTTATTATAACGATTATATATGCACCGAAAGTTTAATAAATAAATATACAATTATATATGCAACGAAAATATTTAATAAAACAATAGCATTGGTATAACACTAACTAGGATGATTCAACTGTATGTTTTATCATTATTATATCAAAATTTTATATTTAAAGATTCAAATGTCATTTAAAAAAAAAGAGTTAAAATATAAAAATTATCACACACAGCATTTTATGTGCATGCCTTATGACATCGATTAACATTCAACATTATAATTGTATAAACTTTTCCCACACGTTTGCTTTATCTAATTTGTAACATTATATGCGCATAAAATAATTCCATATAGCACGAAGAATAACCAATAACACAGTAATGAATTCTTCGGCTACTCGAAGTGAACTCTAATTTAAATCTAAAGATATTTAAACACATCGCCCTCGCTCCTCTCTCCATAAATAAAATAAATACAAATATTCTCACGTAAACGAGTAACTCGAAAGCGTTCATTTACATTTGTGAATGTAATAAATGGGGCATACTCTAAATACAAAATTAATTTAAACTGGAAATAGATCGTATTTTGTTTGAGTCTATCTAAACTGATTCAATTAGAACAGAAACAGACCTAAATACTTTATGAATAAATAAATTCGTCATCTGTGCGCTTTATAAAATAGTAAACGGATCGAATACAGGTTTCCCAATATTATTATATCAAAACTCCGGCAAGCGAAATGTTTCGTCGACCATTTCAATTTTATTTTGGTTTTGATTTACTAGCAACAATTATATAACGACAATCATTTATATCTAAATAAAACTTTTATTCACAGAACTATTTAACGATCATTATATATTTTACATTTTAATTCTCATCATTTTTCAAACAAACAGTTTTTCTTATAACTTGTTAATTTATTCACAGCCACTTTTGACATTGTATTACGTATAATAAATACATGACAATATGAATATTGTTTCGAATAGACCCTGTTTATTACCTCGAACTCAACCTAAAAACATATAATACACCTTATAAAAAGCACAAAAGTAATAAAGATGGCGGTTGAGATTGTATACGCAGGAGATGTGGCATGTACCAAAATATGTATCAGTGGAAAGGGTTGCCACACCTGCACATATTCTTTCCCATACCCTTCAACAGATTTACGACCAGGTATTGAACCAACAAATAAGATCATCCAAAAAATGCCTCCAAAAAATATAATAAGAGCAATACAAAAAGCTCAGCAAGACACGTCAACGTCGGCCGCGCTCCATTGGCTGCGCGAACAAAGAAATATAGCCGCACATTATATTTGCTCTCCAAACTTAAATTGTTTAACTTTCTCATTTCAAAAACAATAAGACATTTCAATCTATTACTGTCAAATATCGTCACTGCAATAAATTAATATCGAGGGCTCATGCAAATAATGAAAACAAAACGTATAACAGATAATCTAAACTAAAAGTTATAAATAAATATAAATATCATAGGAGTAATTATTTGTTAGTTTATTTAGATTATATTTATCTACTTTATAACATATTTTAGTGCACCATAAACAAACATAGCAAGAGTTTTACAACTCCTGACGGTCTCGGCTCACATTCGAGCCATTGTGCCTCTTATAATTTTTATTAGGGGCAATCCGTCCGCCTTGATTTACTCCTTCCCGAACCGATGGATCTTTCATTTAATTTACGATTTAACCCTAGTGTTCTGAACGTAATAAAACTTTTAAAAAAAACGAGAAAAAATTGCCACGACAAGTCCGTAGTTCCATTTTAGACAATATTTGAATTAGAAAAAAAAATTTAAAGTTGGTATGTTTTTTACTGATATTTATATCGTAATGTTTGTCATTTCGAAACCAAAGTATGTTCAAGTTTATATCCACTATTTTGTGCTAACATTTTGTATAGCAACATGTCTCATTTTATGAATGCAAATGAGGCAATTTAATTTTGATTGAAAGTTGTAATAAATGTGTTCGTTTGAAAACAATTTTGGAGACATGCTTTTAATCACTATGCCGGCAAATATTTCGAAAATTAATTTAGAAATAAACTGTTAATCGTAAAATAGATAAATGTCATAAAAACATAATTTCAAAATTTGGCAACGGAGGTATTAAATATAATTATAATTTAAAAGCTTTTACACAATAAGTAAATAAAAAAGAGAAACTGTGTTCCTGATTTTAAAATGAAAGGAATGATCTGGTATTACAATGATATCAATTAATTTTATGATGAATAATTTATAAACAACTTTATTTATTTTTTATGATTCTGAAAAAATAATTTTAAATAGCTTCGTTATATATTCGTAACGATTCCCGAGATCGTACAACTGCGTCTTATCACCCGGACAGCCACTTGGCAGAATATCAGAGATTGTTATTATTGCAATGACTCTGCTACTCATAACACTGCTGCCCTGGCAAATGTCTTCGTTTCCTCGATAAGCTATAACTCCTCTGAACATTAACGTCAAATCCTATATAAAATCGTCTAAATGTACTTTTTGATTTATTCTCGCAGTCGAAAGAAAATAATCTCCATCGTGAAATACAAAAGCATAATGAAGCGGACGTTTACAATAAAATAAATTCTTTCATTTCGATAGTTCGATTTCTGTTTCAAATCAAATAAAAAGTTAATTCGAAGCAAAAATTTTAATTATTCCTATGTATGTCATGACCGAGCGAACCCAACACGTTCCCGGTGCGTCTCATTTGCAAGTAACAGGACGGGTATTATAGACCCACGAAGGCAATAAGATAAAAAGACGCTCAATAAGGCGCGATCACAGGCAAAAATGAAATAAATTGCCGCTGAATAAGAGTGCTGTGTGCAATTGAGGCGAACACGGTCGCTCATTAGACGGCGACGACGACGCACCGCCCGGCCCGCGCTCGGAGCAGCCGCAGTCCCGACACGGGCCTAGCAGTCGCCATAAACTTTTTTTACATCAAAAACTTAACACTGACATCATATTCACCAAAATCAGATTCTCGGAATGTTACACGCGCTAACGTTTATAATACACACTAGTCAACAATAAGTAGTTGTCAGTATGTCCTTTTGAAGTAAAGCTATAAACGACGTAAATTAGCATAACAAAGATACCGATTTAGAATAACAAAGCATTTGTTTCTGACAAGATTTCACTTTCAGTTATTGCTGCTATGTGTTGTGTAAAAGAATCGGTGATATTATTAAAAATTATTGAGAAGACTTCGAGTCGATATGGAAATTGTTCAAACCGCAGTCTGCAGTGAAACAATGTATTAACGGCAGGAGCCACCGAAGCACGTCGTGACGAGACAAAAAGTTATTTCTCTCGTACATGAAATCGAAACCGGAGAATAATGGAAGGAATGTCGTAGTTTGCATACGGCGGAAAATTAAAAGATTTTTAGTTTTACTAAACGGGCGAATATGAAATCCTTAGAGTCGTGAGTCGCTTTTCATATCATTTGCATTGTTTTTTTTAATCTTTTAAATGTGAAATAAAAATAATAGAAATGTTAACATTTTTCGAAATAAAGTAGCCACTCAAATAAAAAAAACTAAATATCACTTCTACTGTCAAACGTATCTATTAACTCAATAAGAATAAATCAACTATAAGCATTCAAATCAGTTATCGACATATTTGGTTTGCATATAATTTAAAAATTATATTCTGTTGAAAAATTATTTACTTAACGATAAAAAAATCGACTCCACAACTTTCTTTGTCTTGGTAACAAGGGTGGTAGACGAGTGAGCGCAGTGTACGTCACACATCTCCACGCACCATTTGCATGCACCCGAGCGCATCCCGTCGCATCCCGCCGCATCCCGACGATCTCCGCACAACAGAAATAGTATAATGTCATATCAAATGTCTCTAGACGCGTGCCGTTTTACGTGTCACTCAACCATCGCTACGCAGAACACCGATATTATGTCTCCAAAACAGATCACTAGATTATGTATATAAATTCAGGTAATTTCGAGATAATTATTATCTTGGTTTTTTTCAGATGCCTTGAATACAATATTTACGCACTTTTTGGGTATTTTATTTACAAATACCAAACCTACGGAATCGTTTTTAATAAAAGTTTAATGGATACATTAAAGCGTGAAATTAAATTTGTGAGACGAAAGAATCTTTTTAAAAAAAAGGCAAACGAGAACTCTTTACCTTATAAAAATTAGTCACCAAAAATCTTATAAATCTGTAAAAATAATATAAGTTCCAAATGCAAAAATAACGAAAATATTCTCAATTATAATTATGTGCTATACTAAGAACAATACAATATAGAAGTGTTAAAATTTTATTAATGTTCAGCGTGCAGCAAAAAATGCACATTGGTCATCGGTTAACTCATAAATCTGCATCTCTCAAACTGACATTTTTTGTTATTATAATACATTTCCAATAAATCCATTTTTTTTTCATACCGTCCCAATAGTCATGACTAATTGGCGCTGCTATGGCAGAGCCGCTCCGGGGTGTTGGACATAATTGTTATGTCGGGTTTTGCAAATATAATAATAAAATTTTATTACCCCGTTTCTCAAAGGGTTTGTTTCAAGTTGCTTAAAGGGTAGTCAGTGAAACTTTGCTCGGTGCCCATCATAAGTCAAAACGGATCCTTTGTTAAGTTGCATATCGTCATAAATCACCTTTAGAAGAATAACGAATGAATGGAAACCGTAGTCTCAATACAAGATCATTACACAAATATAGATTTTAGTTATTTGTGCACGTACCAAAGTTATTGTGGGTGGTGAGAAAAAAAACACAGTCTTTCATCTTAAAAATTTCGCATAGCGGATATTTTCTGCGAAAAGAAAGCTGATTATAGTGATGGCTTTTTATTTTTATTCGTCACCTGCTTTTGATTTATTACATACTATTTTGTTTCTTACAAAAATAATCTTGCTAGTTTTTATTTAAATTAGAAATATTAGTGAAATATTTCAGATAAGCGGTGCTACTATTATGTAACCAAATTAATATACAGAGACGTGCTAGTGCGCGAAGGAGCTATGAGATCGTGTTGTTGATCGAAGAGTGAAGGAGCGGGTCAGAGCCGGGGTCAGCGGCGCCATGCGTCATCGCTAACGACGACAAATGACGTGACGTGACGCGACTCAGAATATCTGGGGCCGCGTCACTAGCCCTCGTTCCTGCTCACTTAATTGCCGATGTTTTATTTATATAAATTACGCATGTTTGAAATTTGGAGAATTTTAACAATTGATTTTAAAAATATACTACGGCGAATATAAATCGGAAATGGATATATATATTACCAATGTACGTTAATAAATATCACTAAAAAAATGGAGGTGAGTTGGCCTGTTGCACTAAGTGTACCCGATGACAGGTGTGAAAGTATTGAGGGGACGAAGCATATTTTTTAGTAACCAGAAGGAAAGTGTCAATCTTCGCCACTATCCATCACGCTATTCGTTTCCTTTGACTCACGACATATAAATAACGTTTTAAAATAGTAATACCTTACGCCGGTAAGTTTTTTATCGAGAAATCGGAAACATGTAACATATCAACACTTACTTATATGTTCAGTCTCCGCTACATACATACATCTACATCTATTTTTGTCTTCAATAGTCGCAAATCTTAATGATATAAATAGATCGAATGTAGAATGTGGTGAGACGTTTTTCCCACAGAGATTTAGCATCGAGACGAAGCCGGCTGCACGCGACACAAAAATAGCACACATTTGTCGAAAAATAAAAATTTCCCCAAATAGACGGAAATATACAAAAATGTGAGGCAAAGAGCGAGGGGCGAACGTGACGGCGCGCGGCGCGCAGTAATGTGCGCCCCTAATTAAAATGTTAAAAACCGACCGCTTCTGAAAAACGTCAATTTCGAAGAGATATGTGCCATCTAAAGTATCTCTTCTCATATTGTTTTTATAATTTGAGCGTACAGTAACGAATGTTATAAATATGGTAGGAGTAATAAGAAGGTCGTTTACACACAGACATACCTAATGTTAATGCTTTCTTCTAATGTTCACTGTTGTTGCTTCTTCTACAAATTCGTTGAAATTTATGATATTACGTTTGTATTTGCAGCTTTAGAACATGTTTTTAAGTAGTATTTACATGGAAAACTTTACAAGTTCCCTAAGGAATCAGTTGGTCCAAAATAGAATAAAACAGATAAAGGAAGCCGATGGCCCAGTAACCTATCCATTGGATCTTAACCGCAAATCGCGAGTTCAAATTTAAGCGAGCACTGTGTTTATATATTACACATGCCTAATTTGTGTTTATTGTTTCCGTGCTTAGAGAGAAAAATATCACAAAGAAACTGTCGAACTAATTCTCCCACACGCAACCCCAAACCCCAGTGGACGGTGGAATAAGCTCCAACCCCTCTTAACAGGAGCGAATATTCAGCCCAGTAGGAAGAGGTTTAATTATGGGTGCATATTTTCTTAAGGATAGATTTTTTAAGGGTCTATATTTGTATTAACAAGATTTGATATTGAAGATGTTTAGTTCAAGAGTACGTCGTACATTTAAGTTTGTTATGTTCGTGACAGATATATACAAATTTTATGTCTTTACTACAATTATTATTACCTACCAAAGGTTTGATATATAGTTCTAGTTCTCAATAGATAAGTGTACGACGCTCTATATTTACTTTTATAAAGTTGCAAAAATCTAATCTCATGAAGTACGTACGTACGCAAGTTTTAAAATTCGAACACTATTCTCCGCTAAAGTCGCTTATAATAAATCTCAAAAATTTAAGAATTAAATGACATTTGATCATTTGTATTGCAACTAGCAACACAAACACACAATATATTAACAATACACAGGATTATCTTTATCAATGGTTCGTATTGCATAATATTTGTGTAATACTAATCAGATCTATCGTACTCGTGTATGCGTGTCTAAATTCAATAAATCATGAATTTGCCTAATATTCGAGTCGGACAGCAAACGAATTGATAAATCTAACCGTTCAGGCGATATGCAGATCAACATCGACATTCATTACCTAATTAAAATCGCAAGCCCCTTCCGCTCGCAACATTTCTCCAACGCGCTGCCAATAAATTTCATCCGCCAGTCGCCCCATAACGATAACCAGTTCCTCGGGAACTATCGTTCAATCTGCCGTCGATGCCGTATGTTGATCCGGTCGTGTACCCGCCGCTCTTTGCAGACGAGCCTGTCGATTCCTATGTATTATTTAGTACCGCCACTAGAGTGAGTGCGGCGCGACACGGCCTGTGCCTATGTGTGCCACCTCGCACGCACGCACACCGCCAAAAGCGCGAATGTCTCGAGCCACGTCAGCTCAGAGATAACGAGCTCACATATTCATAAAGAATAAAGAATTATCCAGCGACGACAACGGCCTCCCCCCTCCCGGCCCGCTCGCCCTTTGATTGTAATGCTCTCATTCACACTCTTCGGCCGATCTCGATCTATCCGTTCCCCTCTAAGAACCATATAATATAGACTTTCGCGGCGACCTGATCGAAATTCGATTATAGACTTTAATTTATTCTATGGAAGAAATATTTCATTTCACGTCTCGGTTCGTTCATGAAACCCTTTAGCTTCTCGCGAGCAGCCATTGAATAGTTTCGAAACGATCAGTGTATGTTTAGTGATAGCAACCAGTTTTAATTCTTATGGCTTTGTAACCAAGGACCCATTTAGCGACCGATATTAGTTAGTACAAAGGCTCTATATGGAATTAACCGATGCGCGGTCCAACCCTCGAGACAACATCTTTATGGGCGACACATTTGATTCGAAAACTTGTTATGCTTCGTCCTAAATAAATTATAACGAGAAATTGTAATCATTAAAAGGATATATTTAATGTGTGTAGAGGTGGACGGCGCGATGGCGGGCAGAGCGGCCGGGCGGTGGCCGACCGCGGCCTATCTCTGCCTACATGAATGCCTGCTCTCCGGAGATAGCGCGCAAATCTTTCGACCTTTGTCGCCACTTCATTTTGCATTACGCTGGTGCATTGTTCGTTCAATGCTTTCAAGATTTATGAATTATTTTCGAAATATTCAGTGGTATGTCTTACAATCAAAAAAAATAATGAAAATACGTATGATTTAAAACGTAATAAAATTTACGAAGGTAAACGCGCTCAACCTACACCGAGGATGTATCGAGTCGCGTATCAGTGATCTGCTTCTTGTGAACGATATCAAATTAGCAACCTTACTCATTAATTAGTCGTAATTCGAAAATAATGTTCGTAACCCAAATATAAGCAGTTGTAACTTTTATGAATCTTCAAGTGAATTTATTATTATAAAATTAACAAAGTGCTACAAGAATATATGAGGGAGTAAAATTAATAATAATTACTTAAAACTACGTAGTGGCTGTGCGCTGCGCTGTACTCTGAATTCAGAACGGGTTTACTGAACATGTTGATAAACTTAAGCATTTCAATCACATTCCTTGATTAAATTTATTTTTGACGCAATCAACAAATATATTGCAAAGAATTTTATGTTAACACTATCTTTGCGCTTATTTATTATGCCAATATTTTTATTAAAAATTTATTTGCAATTATTTTTTAACAAAATAACATATTCAATTGCCAAGGCGACATTTGTATTTTGAATAAAATTGCTAGTTTTATATTTAATAAAACTAAACGAATAAAACCTTTTTCTTTAATGCTTCAGCCAAAAGAAGTCGAGATTTTTTTTAAAATACATATGCTTATCTTTAATCATTACGTTATAATATGAAATCCTAAATGTTTGAAATAAACAGCTCATATATATTAACGAATGTGTGTTTCATAACACAAGCTAAACACATAAACAATAATTTACTTCAAAAGCGGTGATTAATAAAAAGTAAAACCAACGATGTGTTGAATACAAAAAAAAAGAGAAGCGTAAGATGCGTTGAAATAAAATTTTATATAGTGATCGTTAACGCGACCCGTGTCCAATATTAAATGGACAGCGGGGAAAGAGTAAAAATTAAAGACAAAGATAAATTTAGATGAAAAAAAGAAATGATTCAACATTGAAAACTTTCACACAATCGATTGATGATCGGAATGAAATTCGATATTTCTAAAATTAAACGTAGGCGTCGCATTGTCAAATAGGAACAAACGGTTCGTATAGAAAGGTTTCGTTTCATGTGTCGTCTCAATGAAATCTTTGTTCTAAATATGTTTGTTATATACTCACAATACTACATCGATACATTGACACTGGTGAAATTATTGTCGGCTGGAACCGACCAAAGCAATAAAAAAGGAAAATAAATAGTTGTTAATATGTATATATATTTTAAATAGCTGCTCCTTAAACAGTACTTAAAGATTTTTATTTAATATTTCTACTTGAACAACAAACATGTTTTTATAATGAATGACATGAAGTTTATGATCAAACTAAAATAACGTTCCGTAATCATTCTCGACGTCTCTACTCTCTTGATCCTAAGACGTTAATAAAGATAAATTTAAGTACATATTTTTTTTCTAAATTGTATATAATTACGGGTATTCAAGGTGTTAGGGATGGTTGTAGAGAAACTGGATTCGGAGTGGAGAAGAATAAATTAAAAGTTAAGTTATGAGCGGGCCGATCTAACAACATGAATGAAACCGCACCCCGCCTCGCCCCGCGACGCGACCGACCGCGTGTGGCCTTACCATTGCCCCGGCAGAGACGGACTTGAAACGGTAAAAAAAGTCATAAAAACTTCAACATATATGAAACCCAACATTATAATTATCTAAATTAATAATTATTTTACTTCAAACTAAATAGATAAGTTACGCAACAAGCCTAGTCGATATTTAAAAAAATATATTATATTATATTTTAATAGTAAAAATTGCACGTATTTCTCGATTACAATGTGAGAATTGTCACGAAATCTATTGCAATAAGAATAATATTTTAATCATTAAAAAAAAACCTAAATACGTCCCTGAGAAAAGGTGAGACGATGCGTTATCGGTGCTGGTAATCAGAACCCAAAATATTACGATTCAAAACTTGGTCAAGACCTTATATCCTGAATATAGTAACTTTGGGTACCATTAAAGGGAAAAGTGGCCATTTATAACTCGAGCTCGAAATACTTTATTTGTTTAGTCATAATAAACCGATGTTAATTAAGGAGAGTTGAAAATTAATGCGTCGTTTCTTTTTTGTATCGACCGAGGTATCATAATCTTAAAGGACCAGAGCTGTGTGACCGTACATTCTGGACATCGTATTGATTTATAGAAGGTTGATATGGACCGTCCGTTTATTATAGAATTTCATCGTTATATTTAAATGACTCAAAATACCACAATGATTTCGACATGAAAGGATTCTATTATCTGTCTCGTGTCGCACGTGTTTTCGATACAGAGCAAATAAATATATTTATTTGAATGAGTACCAGTACAAAAGTGGCTTCTCGTTATGTGTCGCAATTTAATTGAGATCTTATATTAATTAGGGTTCAATGTGAGGCGAGGAGGCGAATGTGTCCGCCGCACGCAGCTTCTGCACGCAACTCACTTGCTGCATAAATATTGACTCATGTATGAGCTGTAGACTGTCGAAGGGAGCCTACGCTGCATGATATTAACTTCATATTAAAAACATTTATATTTAAATTAGATAAAGGTCAACAAATCAACAAAATCAAATAATATCCGTCATTGTAGATTAAATATCGTAGAGTTGCCGGCTTAAATTCTATAATAAATTTACCTAATACCTTCGTTTTTGTCGTAAATCTTAACGAAGAAATCGCAGTATCTATAATCTTGTCGATATGCAAATATAGTCGACGTTAAACTTAGTTTGGCAGGCAAAATTAAGATGTCAAAGATCGTTAATAACGAGTGGATATTCGCGTTTAAAAGTCGAAGTGTCCGATGGGCGATGGCGATGGCAGATTTATTATTACAGGGAGTCATCGAGTCCTCGATGTAGGCTCGCGGCTCGCGTGCACGATGACGTGATACCACGCCGTCACGCGTGTTTACAACAACGTTATAACAAGTTGTAAGAAGCAAACTAACAAGCCACTGCAATATCTCTCCTCTGACATTAGTGAACGTAGCATGCAAGAATTTTATTACACGCCGAAATAGGATTGTACTTATTTTATTCAATCGATCAAATACGTACGTGAACGTCGAATATTGTCGTATATTTTTTAATCTAATAATTTCTGAAAGTTCATCTGTCACGGAAAATCTGATTTTGTAAAAGTAATTGCATGTTATCCTAGCTTATAAATATATTACTTGTCGTTTTAATTTACGCATAATTGTGAAAGTGAGGGTAATAACAGATATATATTATTGGACCTATGAGTATATCAGAATAGTCCATATCATAAGCCACAAGCCGCAAACAATATGAATTACAATTCAAACGTTCTGTTTAAAAGTATTTAAACAAACATCAACTCTATCGAATTCGTGTTGCTGTAATAATAAAGTTTTCCTAAATTGATTCCGGATGAGACTCCAATAAACAGTAGATATAAAAGCAAGAACAATAAAAAAATCTAAATGAGTTAGCGATAATCTTATTGTCGTAATAAAACTTAACTTTAGGTGATTATACACGGCGTCGTGGAAAAAAATATCAATGTAAAAAATACGTTACAGAGATACACTTGTATTTTTTTGGATTATTTTACGAAAAATGTTTGAGAAACCATTCCGGTGACACACAAATGTACATCTCGTGGAATAGCAAAAATATCGTGTATAAGTTCATTTCACAAACTCTTATTTCGCAAATTTACTTTGCAAAATGTGCTGAACATGATATTTGATTTGTATCTTTTTGTTAAATAATATTTTTGTTATGTTGTGCAAATAATATTTTTTGTAATCAAATATTTTTTCTGATTATATAATGTCATATTATTTTTTATAGAACTAGTGAAGATGAAAATAATTATATTGTTTTGTGATTGATAAAAGTCGTTTTTAAAAATGAAAATGGTCGCTGATTCTTAATCAAACTTTTAGCAATTCAGCTCTGCCTGTAATGCCTGTAAATATTACCAAACTTGAACATTAATTAATATTTCAAACATTTAACTTTGTCGGTTTCTCTTTAATGAAATATTTTGAGGAGAATTTTCAAAGGATATGAATTTTCAAAGTCGAGAATATACTTATTTGTTAAATTATGGACAGACGGGTAAATAGACACCTGAACGAAAGAGGTTACCTCTGCCGACCAATGCGCTGCCAGCTTTGGAATCTAAGATCTGATTCCTTTTACTTCTAAATGTCAAATGACATAATGCCAACTATATTAAGATAAGGTCCTCCAGACCGATTTTGGCTACGGCGGCCAATCTCAAGAGAGATTAGCCAACTGCGCAGAAAATATTATAGTGCACAAGTGTGTGCGCAAACACAGGAGCACTCTCTTTTCCTTAGCTCTCATAATCCGATTGGACGGCAATCCGACACGACCGGAAAGAGTTCAGACGCAGGACCAACGGCTTAACGTGCTTTCCGAGGCACGGGAGTGTACACACTTCCAACTTCCAGACTTCGGGCAGCTACAGAGAAATTTTCTGACAGAAAATCCCAATAACTATTTATTGGACCGACCTTTTTAAATTGAACCCAGGACCACCGAGTCTGCGGCCTTATAATTATTATCAAGCCACTAGACCAACGAGGCAGTCAAAACTATTTTGACCATATTAAATATATTATAAATGCATATTGTCGTACATTGCCAGTACATCGCTTAATTTTTTCATCAAATAAAAATATAGGAAATTGCTTCAATATTTTTTAAAACAACCCAATCTCAAGAATCTATTGAAAATGTATATTGTTCATTTGAAAAAAAAAAACCTTAACAATTTACATAAACAGCGTAAAAAACCGTCATTGTCAAAGCCAAGTGCGTTTTTAATACTTAATTGTGGTATTATTTCCTTTTTATTCAGTACCATCTTGGGTAGGTACATTGGATTTTTAGGTTTTTTTTTAAATAAACGACGAAAAACTTTTTCAAAAGGGCTCCACTATGAGCTACGTAACGGCTTCGTTTTTATGCACTAACAGTACTTACTTGTGATTGACAATGACGTTTTTTGGATACATATTTCCTAGTTTTTATCTAATCAACGTCATTTCTTATTTAATTCTTTTTTTGTACTTGTGTAATAAACTAAAAACAGGAATCAGGGCTATAAATTTTGTAATATTACGTTATAAAATAATTTTAAATGTATATTAATTCGCATTTTTAATTACGTTTGTGAACATTTTAAGGAAGAAATTTTGTATATATTTTGACGCAATTGTAATGGCTAGACTGATTTTGCGAGTTAACCTGGTACACCTACAAAGAAAGTACTCAAGTATTTGTCACCTACTTTAGTCAATTATGTATTGTTGTATACATATTTTTATAAACGACCTAAGTAAGTATTTTTTCACATTTTAATACTGTTATTTTTTTAGTACAATTCATTATTATTACAACTTTCAACTAGCTCTGAATACAACTTCACAGAGCTCATTCATGTCGCCACAACTTTTGTTCCTATCTTTATACATATATGCACTATATAAATATATTTTAAACAGACTTATAATATAACATATAACATATATTATAGTATATGATAATTGCATAAAAAATTTACATTCTTTTTAACATATTTCATCAATACATTTATTTCAATAAATTTTATTGTCCTATTATTTTAATATTCACGCATTTCGTATTAAAATATGGAGAAGATCCATTATATCTTTTTAGAAATTATATATTGCAAGGAGGTAATTTACTCCTAAGTGTCGCGCTCATTAATTATACGAAGTAATAGATTTAAATTCGTCTACTTAATTCAAAAGTCATTCAACTTTAAGTTTTTATTTAAAATAATTTGAAAAACCAGACAGAAAAAAAACAATACAATGAAAAGATTTGTTAAAACCAAAAATATAATTAGTTGTAAGTTGAGATTGGTCGTGTAGTGTGCGTGTAGTGTGTATGATATAAGCGGTAAAGGACAAAATGAAATGACAGACAAAAAACATAATAATGTCCTTTAAATATAATATTATATATCACGAAACCAAAGCTTTATGAAACCTGATATTTTTGTCATATCTTGTTTTATTGCTTCTGAATAGAGTTACTGGCGTGTTCAGAAAAGCTATTCAATGTCTGCAAAAGAGGGTAGACTGGAAATCTCTCGGTACGACTACAATGTTAAACGTAATTATACAAATACATATTCCTTTATAAACATACGACTTTGTCTTATTTCAAGCCTAAAATATAAAATTATTTTAATATGCAGACATTAACTCTATATACTTTTGATTATATAGTCAATGTTAGATAATATCACATAAATTGGCATGGTATTGCTCGTTTTTCGCATTAATAATCTATTTTTATTATTAAATTTATATTTATGATTTCAATATATATGCTGATGCAAATTCTCTGAAAACGAAAACATATGTTAATGTATATACATATATCACAAATAAAAACTAAATGGAAAAGCAATTGTATAATATTATTTCAAAAGACATAATGTCAATAATGGGACAAATTAATCCAATAAATTCATAGAAAATCACTGAGTGTAAACATTTAAGATTTTGCACAAATCTAGTCGCATTTAAAGTATTGTGTTACTTGATGTATTAAATAGCCGGTCGACAATGTCGTGCGGATATTAACCCACAAAAAACGTCCTCGAATGTCCCCAGGATTTTCTGCTTCACGCAGTAGTGCACTCTCCGCGGCCGGAGTCGGCAGTTGACAAAATATTGCATTGTTCCTATTATCTACACGGTATTTATTTAAAAACGTTATTTAAATGGATGATTTTAAGCCCATGCGACTATTGTCCTCGTCTAATACGTTTACAAACGTTGCGACATCGAACGTTAACAATTACATTTAATAGCAATATGGTTACAATATTTCAATACATGTAATTTTACGGTTATAATTCTCATAGAATTAATCAATGAGAGTAGTCGTTGTCGGCGGAGTCGATTACAATTGGTATAAACAATGATAGGTGGTAGACGATAGCGTGCAACAATTTATTACCATTATTGCTTTATTCACTTCGTTATAGTCATCAAGCTATCGACGACCATAAATTTGAATTCTCTCTGTGACAATCTATAAAGGTAATGAAGGCAATCATCGACGGCCAGACCAATAAAATAATAGAAATAAATTTGATATGACCGACATATGTTGGCTCCAATGCGTGGCGAACCCTGTTATTGCTGTCAAGCATGCGATAAATAGTCGAATTCCATTTAATTTCATCGAACCTCTGATTATACAGTATTGGTCCGTTGGACGACAATGTGAAACGAATAACAAAAACCAATATGTTCACACCCCTTTCTGTTTTTGATTCACTCTGATGACCAAAAAGTAAATTCCAGTTTATTATTATTCCATTACCGGTCGCCCCATTTTAAAAAAATATGTCAGCTGATGACGAGTGGGGAAGCGAGAATAATCTGCTACGAGCCGGGTCGGGACGGCGGGGAGGTCGCGACCCGGGAATATTAAATGTGTTTATATAAAATAATTTTCATGTTCGACAACTCACGACACAATGCCGTATATTTTTTGCTCTGCCGATAAATTGGAGGGATTATCATTTAATGGAGGGCTCATGTTCGTTGGGCTTGTCCCGATTCCCTATGACTAACGTGATTTTATTAAACATAAAAATGTTGTCGATACAAATTTATATTATTTGCGATCAATGCGAGTTAAGCCTAAGTGAAAATGAATATTTTACTTTAAACGAACAATCGAATCAACGGGATATCTATCAAATGATTTTGATAAGAATATTGTTCTCATTTGTATAATCTATTTTTAATTATGTACCCACAAATTATTTAAAAAAAAAGTAGTTTAAATTCGGAGAGTTCCAATTATTATTATTTCTATTAAATTTATTTGTCAAAAATCACCTTCTGTTTTGTATACTACATTAAAATTGATAGTTATACCGACTGAACGTAATCGATTACGAATTAAGATATATTAATTACGTTAATCTTACATTAAACCCGATTACTATAAGAACAGAAAGAGAGCGCAGAGAAACGTGCTATCGTGGTCATCGTATGTCCAATATGACAAATACAAAAATGTCTGTATGTATGTGTATATAAAATGATTTCGGACTTAATTACTTTTACTTAGAATATGAAATCGACTAACCTGGAATATTATCCGTTATAAAATTTTGTATAATTTTAAAATTATATATATTTTTTAAATATAGGCTTACTTAGGTTTGGCTCAGCTTAAAAAACTATCAGTTAAGCAAAAAAAATGAAAGTATATTTAGTACGTCATAATTGGCAAAGAATCACGGCTGTAATGCAAAGTAAATCAGTGGTAACTAATAAAAAAACACACGATAATTACATACAAAAGGCAATGAAAGTAATTGAATTATATAATTTTGTTAATGTACAGATTGACTCGTGGTCGTGGTCATGGTCATGGTAGAATGTCACGTGGTCACAAAAGAGTAATAAAAAAGAAAACTCTAAATAGTATAGATGTCAATGAAGATAAAAATAAACTTTATAATAAAGAGCCAAGGTGGACCAGACTGTACCGCACCTCTGAATTTTCGTGTCAAAAGCGTGCGTCGGGGAAGAAAAACATGAGGCAAGCCTGTAAGTGTCGGATAAATATATTTTACAGGTGGACACCAATCCACATTGAATCAGCGTTGCGGAGTATGCTAAAAAACGGTTTCACTATTACTGTCGTTACTTTAATTTTTATTACTTTTATAAAATAAATAAGTACATCATTAACAGAAATATATTTTATTGTATTTTCATTCAATGTTATTTTTATATATTCAATAAAAATACACCCTAATTTCAATCGAATTTTTACCGTTAATGTGTTTATATAAAAAGCAGCTAATCTCTATTATGTAACCGCAAAAAAAAAATATAACAAATCCCTTATTACCGTGAATATTCTTTGTGGCAATATGAAATCGTACTTTTATTAGCTGATACACGGAACACATTGAAACTATGAGATGTTATCGTATCCCGACGGAGTCTCCCCGTTTTGTTTGCTCTAAATATTTTGCGACACAATGAAATTACATGACATCTGTACTACAAATAACGGAGAATATCTTTATTCATACCGCGACTGCAAACACGGTCCCCTTGTATTGTCGTCGCGCGGGACGTCTGCTTACTGTCTCCGCGTGTCCCTCTACATTATAATAATGCTTTTACTAATAACGCTATCGAATATAATGTTTGTAATGAATAATGTATCAATTTAAATTTGTTGGTATTTATTTATGTCAATACATTAAAGAGTTACGACTCTATTAAAGGTGACATAATAAAAAAAAAGAAAATCCACAGCTCTGCAAATACTACGATTTATATGGATACAGATTAGACAATATTTCATCACCATACACCAGTACAGGTTAGTGAACAAGTGGTGAATATCAATATACCTGAATAATTTATATTTAACATAAACCTTTACGATTATTTCGTTTACCGTTGTTCAATAGTTATTAAACATTACATAAAAAATTAAATCAAACCTTCGGGTTGAACCATAATGAATAATAAATAATTATATTATAATTATGTCGAATACAAACATAAAAACAGCAATTTAAATTGAATCTTTATTACTTCATTAAAAGACGTAAGCACATCCATTCAACTCGATATATTTTTTGTCCTAATCAAATATTTAATAAGCTAATATTTCAATAACGGCTAGAAACATTTTTGCGAGCGAATGACAAACTACAGCGACGGATAGATAATATTATTTTATTACAAAGGGAAAGGAAGCGATTTACAATAAATAACTTCAATATTAAAGTCCTCCCCCATATTGATATCAATAGAGCGACGACAACCCATACGCTCGCGGCGGTTTCAGAGTTGCTACACATTTTCATATTTGTTAACGAAACGATGTGACAGCTACGTCTTATAAGCAAACCTTTTATGAATAACATTTCTAATTTCACAGTAAGAGCCAGGTAATGAATTTTAAGGTAAAAAAAAAATGTTTCTATTGACATCTCATAATTACTTACATAGTGATAATGATGATATCATTCTGACCGATTACGGTCACAGCGGCCATCCTCAACAGAGAACATCAAAATGCGCGGCAGATATTTTAGTGCTCAATTGTGCACAAACAATCTCTATGTTCACTATCTATTACCTCATAATCAGACTTACATAGTTTTTTCGAAGCTATAAAATAAACATTGACAAAACACGCCAAATGTTGCGAATACCTGGAATCTCATCTCTCAAACGGTAAAACAGTCGTATCAGGAAACCTCTATTAGTTTTCTTTACAACTATTGACAATAGTTTCGTCTGTTCGTCATCTGTGACGTGCTACGTTTTGTATCGCCTACCTGCTTTCTCCGTTTGTTTACTACACACAACAGGTGTACGGAAATAGAATTTCATATTCCACGCATTCTAAACTCGAAATCTTACAATTTACGTGCCAACATAACAACGATATAAAAAATAAGTTATCATATTCTCGCCCACAGACCCGTTATATATTCGAGACGTATTTTTACGATGATTTGGAATATATTCGATTTTATCATAATATAATTTATCATCTAATCTCACATTAAAACTTTTATTAAAATATTCGAATGGTTGCGTCATGTCGTGGAAATAAAATTGGATGTTTAAAAAAAGAATTAATTGAACAAAAATGTAATACTGCAACCAATAACAATGTTTCATTCGTTTTATTCTCGATATTTATATGAAACATTATACGTATAATTTTTAAAAGAGTTTTTCACATTCCGAAACAGAAATAAAAATGAATCAATATTGTTAATTGTCTTACAGAGAATGATGCAGTTAAAATATACAGTAATACAATATGGTTGAAATCACAGCATCCGGTTGCTCTCTTCCGGTCACAGGTTCGATCACAGTTACATATAACATATAACTAATTAGCCAAGGCTTAAGTCTTCGTTCAAATGCTTGTTGCAATAACTTTCCGTTGAGTATAGTAACAATAAGCCAAAACTGGGCGAAGTTCGTTTCTGCTCTTAAGTTTAAACAGAATGGTAGATACGCATGTAATAGAACTTCATACATCCTATGTAATTCACTAACAGAAATCAGCGCTATATACCGCTTATATATAAAATCTTCTTCGACCATGTATACTCTCAAAGATACCCAACTGTATGTAAGAGGGGGCAAACGAGCGGGAGGCTCACCTGATGGAAAGTGACTACCACCGCCCATGGACACCATCCCAGGACTTGCAGGTGCGTTACCGGCCTTGGAGGAGATAGTGCACCAGGTCGTGCCCAAACACATACATTCTGTATTGCTCTATTCCTATAGGATATCAACTGCATATAAATTAGATGCAAGGTTTGTTGATTTCGTGCCTATACTTTGCGTCCCGATGCTCGAAAGTGTACCACTGGCAACTTCCTAACGAAGTCCTACTAAAATTTTCTCATGAAAAAAGCAACTTTTAACATACCAGGATTCGATTGCAGGTTTCAGGATCTACAGCATAATTAAGAATCGGAAATGTAATGTAGACACTTTATATTAATTAAAATTTTACTACCTTAAGCAACAGACAGACAAATCATCTACATGACTTCTACTCAGAGATATTGTACGCGGAATTGAAATATGATATAATATCAAAGAATTATGACGACAATAAATATAAAAACTCCATTCAAGGTAAGAAGAATCGTTCACAATTAAGACATAAATCATAGAGAACGCGGCATTGTGTTTGAAGGACGTTATGACTGCAGGGTACGGTTCCGGGTCGAATCACTCGCCAGTGGACATTGGAAACGGTCACCAATTTATCATTAAGGCAATTTTTACAATAATTGTTTGCTTTTATCGGTTTGCTACCAACTGGATTATGCTCTACTTAGGTTACTTCATGCTGCAAGCATAAGGTAAGAATGTATGCATGGATGACATGTATGATATACTTTTACATTATGTTCCGTTTTAAGAATAAATGACGCATTTTATTATGTTTATTTAAAATAATATAGCAATATTAATCCCATATTATTTAAAAATTTAAACTGAAATATGTTTTTCATTCAATTGTCATTATTTATTTTAATTATATCGGCATTGAAATCAGAAGTTTAATTCGATAAAAAGAATTGTGGAAGAGAAAAGCGCATAGTTTTATAAATCATAATGATAGAGCACTTATTCGTCGTGTCCCGACTGGTCAGCGGTCCACCCACGCACAAAAGAAGCGTGGGTGCAAAGATTATTCTCATTCAATTGAACCGCATTGTGCGCCGGCGCATGCCACTTTCGGCCACCTCTTAATTATCGCACAGCTGCTGACCCCCGTCCATCTGGAGCATCACCACCTACACCAATGTGCCTGCTACAGGATGATTGCACTAGTTATCTATATGCTATAAACTTGTTACACAGCAGGACAAACTCGAAGCATTATATATTCGTGTAAAATCTAAATCGCGTCAAATCCAACAATTAAAACTTTTTTTATAGGATTTTGATCTTTAATCAAAAGTCTTCTAAGTTGAAGCTGGTCCATGCTTACTCGCGTTAAACGTTACCGCTCCACCCACACAGGTCGTAGCATGCTTTTATATAACCTATAACCTTTCTCAATAGCCGAGCTATCTAACATGAAAACATTTTTAGATCGGACCAGTAGACCTGAGATTAGCATGTTCAATCAAATATACTCATCAGCATTAAATATGAATATAAGCATAGTAGCTTTTAAATTTAACATAATTATACAATTTAACATGATCTAGGTTATACGATCATCCTGTGTAATACAATGTTACTATGATCCATGTAATATAAGGTGAGTGTCCAATGACAAAAGGGAATTGGTTTTGAGTGCCGCATGTCCGGCAAATCTCATTTGTGGATTTATCATTAACCGTATTCCATTCACCCCGATCCACAAAGCCTTTTATGTATTAATTTTATTTCCGTTGATATCTTACGGCTATTTACTTCGGTTGTCCTCGAAACATAATACTAACTGCTAATATTATTTATGGCCACTTTTGTTGTAATGTTTTTGATAAATTCTCGCTGATAAATTGAGATATTTCGTTACAACTGGTTTATCGTATCATAATATAATGTTAATTATGATATAGTTTATGCTAAATTTTTTTATATTATTTGTTAAATTTGTTTGTGAATACATATTTGATATAAAAATGTTTTGACTTGGAAATCTAAAAATATCAGTTTAGTAGTATTTCATGTATATATCATTCAACTAAGTCAAATTTTTCCTATTTTATATTATATGTCACACTTAGATGTCATTTATATTATATTTCAAAACATAACAAGCAATGTACACCTGGGGATATAAGGTACCTATCCTGTTACACTTCGTAGTGAAAATTGTACTTTAAACAATAATATTCTGAGACATTATTCACACAAGGCCCAAACTAAGCAGAGCTCGTACTATGGAAACCAGACAACTGATATACTACATATACTTTTCTTTTGTAAATACATACTTATGTAAATAATTACACCCAGAAACAGGACAAACAAACATGTTCATGCACATAAATGGTGGGAATCGAACCCACGACCTGCGACGTGTCTCTTACCAACAACCGTTTTGTCCGAATTGCATTGGAAGGAACAATGAGCCGTGCCCTAATCGCATGCCTTATCGACACTAGCTTTTGTCTTAATTTGATGACCAGTTATTTATGTCCCTCTGCGATCAGAAATCGCCATAAATTATACTAGTTTCGCTGCAACCTAATACTTCTGTGGTTCTGTCAAAATTCACATAAATAATGAGGAGCGACGCCGGGTACGATGTTATCTGCGTTTCGTGACAACTCTACGAACGGTTATAAACAAAAGGCGAACTCTAATGACTGAATGAGCCATCGTAAACCCTTAATATTTACGCGCGACTCTTTCAGTTGACTCTTTGAAAAGGTTTTATACCTCGGCCGGGAGAAGTTCGCCCCTCGCTCCCCAGGCGCCTACGCCAGTCGCGTCGCTATATCTGATTTATTCATACCACCCGATTCACATGATCGGTTTTTCGGATAGCGGGTATTTTGTTATTTTTTTATTTTATTTCGCTGCTACTGCCGCAATGTTTAATTGAGTCGAATATTAATTACTTTCAATGTTACTTTTTTAATAAACCTCTGAACTGATTTGAGTCGAATGATAAAATGTTTAATTTTATTCAAATGTTATCTGTAGATATAATAATTCAATCGATTTAAGACACCTTACGAGTTTCTAGTGACCTTGACCTTTAAAGTCGTAACATCAATGTATATCAAGTAGCTCTGCCTCGATATTATTTAACATTAACAAAGGAAATGTAGTATAATAGAATGACAATGATATATGTGCAAATATTGAGTTGCAATTAAAACTGTTGCGACTTGTTAACTAAACTGTGCTGTGTGGGTGGACAACTGCAGCAGATGTGCGACCCTTCCGACCTTCACGCTCACCCCAATATTCGCGTTAACCTCTAAACTTTTATACCACCGTTGTTTTCACCGACGCTGAAATTTCAAACGTACGATATCATCTTCGAAGGAGCATCAATTTGGGGGGTCTATTCTGGAATACTATCCCTGGTGACGCAAGTATGGATAGGTACAGATAACGATTCAATATTTATTGTTACTCGACGTTCGTCATTAAGATAGTGTCAAAACTCACTGGCGCTCACTTACCGGGTCGGACGGAGCACTCATAATTATTACTAATGCCTTAAATATGTCAAAACAGGAATCCAGGTAAAAAGGCGTAATTTACGCGCGCCCGATAGAGAATTGGCAGTTGGCGCCGTGTAGCTCGGCCGGCCGGCTTCGCGAGCGGGCGCCGAGTTTTTGTCCACTATTGTCTTTGATATAAATTTTAAATAGGAAATGTTTCTTTTTATGGAGATCTAGTTTACGGCTGACAATGAAGGTAGTATAAATCTACCGTCAGCGTCACAATACCTTTTCGATGATCGATCGATAAACATTATTTATGCACTTCCGCTGAACACGGTACGACTCGATACTGACACGACGCATATTTGTTAAATTAATCTCCTATGAAAATAGGAGAACGATGGGCTGATAAGCTATTTGATAATACGATAGTTAGTTATTATTTAACGAAATTCTCACCATAGTTGTCGCGCGAAATAGGTTTTCACCCAAGTTTACCCAATAGGTTGTAATTATTTTTCAAATTTTACAACTATAAAAAAATCCCTCAATCCAAAATCATATTTTGTTATCGTAGAATATATATATATATATATATATATATATATATATATATGTATTTTACTTTATTAAAGTAAATTTGAATCTAAATATAAAACTACCACCGACCACCGTGTCGTGAAGATTCTATCGTCTTGATCATTTTCATCAATCAAAATATTTACATGTATTTACATGTATATACAACGATATTCATGTATCCTATATGACTAATCGTAAGTTGTTCTGTCAGTTATATAAGCATCAGGTATATTTACCGTATAATATGGTCCTCCTGACCGATTTCGACCACGGCGGCTAATCTCAAGAGAGATTAACCCACTGCGCAGGACAAATTATAGTACACAAAAGTGTGCGCAAACGCAAGTGCACTCTCTATTCCCTTACTGTCATAACCCGATGGGACGGCAATCCGACACGACCGGAAAGAGATCAGGCGCAGGACCAACGGCTTTACGTGCTTTCCGAGGCACGGGAGTGTATCAACACTTCCAACTTTCAGACTCCGGACTACTACTGAGAAATTTCGACAGAAAATCTCAATAACATTTTACTTGCCAGACCTGGGATTTGAACCCAGGACCACCGTGTCTGCGGCCTTACTTGTGGCCACTAGACCAACGAGGCAGACATGTACGTTGTACCGTATAATAACACACATAGATATACATTTACAGTATAATCAGCCTTAGATAACGTATATAATTTTCATTTTTACCAATATATTTTTACACAAATATTTTAAAACTATGATGACATTGGATATTTATAACAATAAATCTGTTCTCGCAAAGTAATTCAATAAAAGTCAATGAATACAAAATGAGTATCCGAAATATACAAATATACGAGCAACGAGTTACTATATAAATAGATTATTCATAATTTTGACAAAAAGTTTTATACCTCAATAACATAATTTGAATTTAGAATATCATTTTATAAACTTATATACCATAAAAACCGTCATAACATAAACATAGTCCGCAAAAAAAAACCAATATGCATATATAAAACGAAATTCCCATAAGTGTTTTATTATTCGCCTAATATGGGAAAATTAAGTTCCTACATAGGCATACGTTTGTACGCGTCCCAAGTTATAACCTACCTGTGATCGCTCATTGAATTCAAATGAGTACGTTCTGAGTACGACCCACATGGCAACATAAATAGATACCAACTCACGCTTATGACACATATTATTTACATACTGATGTGAAAAGACCCGCTTCATGCCTACTTTCAAGGAGAAACAGCGTTTTATTAACTCAACACTACTGCAATAATAATGCGATTGCAATTAGTTATACAAGAATTCAAAGCGATAGTTTGGAGCCGGCGAGGTTGACAAACGACAATAACTCGAAGACACTAACTCGCTGAGGTTTATTTTTATTTTCGTCCCCTTCCAGTCGATCTCTAATGAATACGGGTTATCTTCAAGTTTATATAAAAAATAAATCGCTTTTAACTGAAGAATCACGCCTTAAAAAAGAAACGCTTATTAAAATTTATTTCTTTCTCTCCTCGCGGCGCTGTCTTGTACATCGCCTCGAATAAAATTAAAAAGTCAAGAATTCTTATTTATTTTAATACAATAAACCGCAATCGCTGAATAAAGATAAATAAAAAGCAATAAAAAATAAAATCGCATTAGCAATAAACAAAATACTTCAGCGGATGTGGGCAGAGCGCAGAGCACGCACACGGACATACATGGAGACGCGGCGACGCGCAAAACGAATATTGACGTTATTGCCACTAACTTGCTATTTATAAAATGTGTCTTTACGTTAACGAGAAATTATAATAGCCATTCCACGTTGTTTAGCTGATTTATAGATAACGTATTTTATAATCCATATGTACTATAATTTTATATACCGCGATGAAAGCGACGCACATATAAATGAACTCAGACTTAAACAATAAAAATATGTCCGTTAATTTTTATGTCATAGTGATATTGATAGATGATAAATTCTAATGGTGTAAAATTTCTAAGTATTAGATACTCCACGGCGGTCTGTTGGCCGGGTGTCACGAGTGCTACACTCTCTGGCGTTTTCTTAATTGTGCCGAAATATTTATTTGATTGCGAACTTTGTGGCGCTGCCGTGCAACCGAAATGGTCATCGGCATCCATGCCACCGCCACAATGGCCCCCGGCGTGCCCTGCTGCAAGCGAGAATTAGACAGCCGTGCTACTTATATCTGCTACTTCATATCAATTGTCTCTGTACTCACCTGTACGTACGTACGTTTGTACCTACTTGTGATTATAACTTTCAAGTCGTGTACATGATGCGGGTTTACCAATTTTATACGTTATGTTAAAAATAGGAGTGCGTTTTGTTCGCAATTTAATTAATGTTTCTCCAGCAAAGTTCTATGACCGTGAGTTATATAAAATATACATAAAAGGTAGAGTCCTAGCAATATAATATAAATTTAAATATTAACAAACGTATCTATTTCCATTTACCCATTTACATATAAACACTACAAGAAGCCAGGGAACATTCCTTTAAATAGAACAGAACGAACGCGCGAGCCTTGTCCATCAAACCGTTGTCGTATCTGTGATCTAAATGGGCCACGGAATCAATACTCAATACATTCGTAATGCTGTAACTACGCCTCGTGCATGAAGCATTCGCCGTGGACGAGAGATGAAATAAAGTATGAAACGGCCGGTTCGCTGCGAACACAACTGTATGGTGCTCGAGCCAACAATCCAGATGCGAAGCGGCGATAAGGATGTCAACTAGCGCACAGCCTGTCCTCGCCGTTCCCATGATTCGCGATGCAGTTCTAATCGTTATAATTACCCTCTATCCATCAAGTGGACGTATGATAAACATGCGACTCTAGAATTTGACCGGCTATTGGTAAACGCTATTGATCTTTCCGCGACGGGTGCATTTCTTACTCTTGTCAAGTTTGAGAAGTAGCAGAGATCATTTTTGCACGATTGACGTGTTTATGAGCGTTCCGTTACAACTTCACTTTGATCCTATCTAACTTGTCACACTCACTTTTTTGCCTAGTTTTTTACGGACACGTTAGAAGTAGCGACGTCCGTCTATCACGGGCCTGTGTTTTTATTTTTATAGCTCTAATTTTTATGAAATAATTTTCGATTTAAACGAAATTCATGGATGGTCCTAACAAAGCTGACTAATTATCGTGGCGCGGCGTGTCGTAAAACAGTGCATATTGACGGAATATAGAGAGGCCGGCACACAGTGCTTAATGACATTAATCACATTGATTTATTGTGGTTCCGAGTTATTACAGGCCGGGCGTGGCGACTAGTGTGAGTGCGTGTGTACAGCAGGGATGCGTGTATCTGTGAGCGCATACTTCTTGTATAAATGTAATTCCAAATAGATACAGCGTGATTCATTTACTGTTTCATATAAATAAAAATGACTTACATATGTTAGTTGCAAATGATGTAACATGCAACGCAAATTATAAACAATTATTTAAAGCAAGTAACATTGTTTAGTTTTATTAATAAAATAAAGATTAATAAACGTATATGATGTTGTATGATTATTTATATAAAATCCTTAAAGTATATACCATATAAAAACATAACTAACTAGAACACCCTGTCTAACGTACGTACGTACGGACGGAGTGACGTAAATGTGTGCGTGTACGGCATTAGGCAACAATTTACGCTGTTTGCGGCGTGTTAATATTGATTGGCTCGCTTTATTTCGACTAGTGCAAATCTATCCACGAAACTAGCTCATCGCAATATTCTACGCAAAATTTTACTAAACATAACAATAAATGTGTTGCAGGAAACAATGTTATAAATGAACTTGCCGATTTACATGAATATAAGCAACTGGCAACGTAGCTACCTTCCACGATAGCTTACGGAGCTATACAATTTATTACCTAAACTCTAGTTAAATTGCATCCTCTACTCAAGTCTACCTATAATTAATTTGTTTCAGTAGTGTTTCACATCGCTTATATGGAATCGAGTAAAGCAATATTCGATTAAATAAATAACTAATAATTTTCTACAAATTACTCCTAATTATACTTGATAAGACGAACTGGTGTGGTACAGATTATATTAACATGTAAGATTGAATTGAGAAATGAGATTGCGGCTCTAAGTTTTCCCCCATGCTTCCGCGTATGTGGAATGTCAGCGTTCCCGCAACCCACTTCAGCCATGGGAACAATGCTTGTGCGTATAGTTCCGAACCGTGTTTACATTGTCATTTTACGTGTCAAGCGTGATGACCACGTCTCGCAGTCGCGAGCGCGCCGGTCGCATATCAATCAAGACATTATAATTTCATAATGCACGCTTGTCAACGTAAATAATACGCAAAATTTATGTTACGAGGTTCTCACCGTTCGACACAGGCGTAATGAATACGTAATAGACTATCATTAAGCATGGAACAGTCAGCGATCAACTCATATTCATTTGAAGACGTGGATATAAATTCAATTAACCATTTCGTACTGAGCTACGGTCGCGGCCGATGTTTGTTTCGTCATCCGTCTAAATATTACACGCGAATGTCCGGCGTACTGTAATATATTACCGTTCAAATTGCCGATAAAGAATATATGCTTCAAATACTTGTTTCGCCCTTCGTATGCACCAATCATTTATAAGCACTTACTTTTAGTCGTGATCGAATTTTCATTTGCATAAATCCTAGCGTTGCATTCAGTAAATGTCATAGGAAATGCGTTTGTTTATATTGCCTTATCTGTTTTATTGATCTTTATATATTAGACAATAAATTATGATTCGTTTCACAATATTTTGACATATTACATTTAAAAAAATGTTCATAGAAAATCAAAATCCGTACGCGTTATTCGAACGTGTTTTGATACAATGCTTCCTTATGAGCAATCCTTAATGGATTGTTCAAGTATTTTTTAGATTACGTCATACTTTTTTTATATTATACTAAGATTTTTTTATCAATGGGGCACCTTGGGAAAGGTTAATTTCCAGCGGTATTCTACTATTGGCTGAATTATGATGATAATGCACTCTTGATCAAAATCGGCCATGACGGCCAAATTCAAGAGAGACCAAACAACTGAAATAATAGAATGTTCAAGTATGTGTGCAAAGACAAGTGTACTATCCTAGCAATCATAACCCAATGGGACACCACTTCTGATACGACTGAAAGGAGTTCAAGCGCAGGGCCAATGATTTTACGTGCTTTCCGAGGCACGTAACTGTATACTCTAATAACTTCTGAATTGCAAGTAAGAATTTTTTAATAGGAAAACCCACATACATTGGGATCTGCAGCTAGCAATATACATATGATTGTATATTTTAGTAATCATATTTTACTATCTATCAAAAAGAGGATTATACGTAGGTTATTAAAATACACCGACAATACTCCTCACATAAAACAATTTTATCTGAAACATCCAGGTTTCATGTTGAGTAGTAATTAAGTTTCACTTTTTTTAATTCCTAGAAGTACAAAACATAAGGACATGTTTGTTTGTCCGATGTGGATGTTAGTTTATGGTTACGTAAGGTATTTAAAATAGTGATATCATCTTTGCATCATTAATTGTAATCGTTTATCCCGAAGAATATTAATTCTTAGAGAAAGTTAAATAAATACGTTTATTATTAACAATATAATGAGCAGCGGATGAGGAGGGCGCGACCCTCCGCTGGAATGATTAGAAGTGTCCATTGTCGGTCATCATTAGCGCTTCATTACTGCAACAATTATTTTTTACTCATTTTCTCGGATGTCGAGTTGCGTTTTTTCTCTCTCTAACCGTCCTCGTCAATTGCTTTACATGACAACACGTACTTACTCATATAATTAAAGCAATAATGATTATCTATATTTGACTATCGTATCATCGTACGTCACAGTATTGTCAACAACATTGCTTCCTTATAAGACATAATCCATAGTTAATTCTCATTTGGAGTTATAATTACCACTTATATTTAGCCAATTAATAAATTGTTTTACTTATGTATTATTCATTAAAAAAATTGCAACTTTCTTTTATAAAAAGATATATCTATCCCTTTTTCCAAGACATAATCTACATCGAACTTTTCAGCTTAATTATTTAATAAATATGCAAGTAAACAAATTTAGTATGCCTAGAAAAAGTTATAATATGAATCAAAAACAATTACGGAACTAGAACCGTTAATAAATACACGAGTAGTGGAGGCTACGTCGGAAGTGGGTCCATCCGTCATCCGCCCTGGATAAAAACGCTCGTTAGATCCCCCCCACCCCTCACCCCTCGGCCTTCCCCACCTTCTCTATTAATGTTATACTCAAGTGCCTCTATTACGCCTGCCATTTATTATATCCATTTTCGCAAATTAGTCGATCACGTAAAATGATTTTCCTTAGTGGTTAATGATTAAGGTATAAGTAACTAGAAACGAGGGTAAAAGATACTTTGATATTTCTATTAAAATAATTGGAGCATAAAAATATTTATGATATATAAACATTTTTAACAATACCTACATACCTTGTTACAACTGATTATCGTATTTTAAATGGAAAACATTACAAAATTTATGGAATGATAATACCAAATAATTTTCCCGAAGTGTGTGTTATGTGGTATTTAGCAGCATTGTAAACGTACAAAGTTCATAAAACATAAACACACTCGAGGGTGTCTTCAAGCGGATCGCGACTGAGATTGACGCGGGGGCGACAGCGCTCTCCGCGAGACACGAAAAGCTTAAAAGTATACGGAACCTAGTTGCGTATTAAAATTATTATGAAACCGGCGCGCCGCGATAAGGCGGGATGATACCGGCTTACCACCCCACCCACCCCCACTATCGCACGACACTCGAATGCCTTTTCAGCGTATATCTACATGAAAAGTTGCGTCTGTGGTTTATGCATAAGTTTGTCTTCTATAAATACGTTCCGTTATCTGCAGTTGTATCTGAGCGAAATGTTTGCCTCGAGCAAGTGTACTTACGAGTACTTTATTATATTTTCAACATTACAGCATATATTATGTATATAATAAAATATGTTTACAGTTAATTACGAATGTAATTATAATCGGAAAGTGAACTACTTACATTTAGTTCTCGCCTCGTGCCCCTTGCTTTGCCGTGACGGATGGCGCGTTCTGCAACAAATAAATAATGCATTTTAATGAAAAATAAACAATAGCGTTAGCAAAAAGATAAATTTAAGCATTTCCGCCAAATTCTTATTAAAATTCACATAAGGAAGTAGGGAAACTTGAAACATTAACCAGGCGAAGTTATTTCAACAATGTAAACGTCGCCGAGCAAGTTTATGCAGAAGCTGCAATGGTAGGTATGTCGAACGACAATTATAACTTTGGCCCCGGACGCGACAGAACGTTCCGCTGCAACAAATAAAATATGTCTACGAAAACGCGCGAAGGGGACGGCACAGGGAAATTTCGTATACGAGACAAAGATAAGCTTAACCAGCACGAAATTATGAGCGTTTAACTGTTTCTAGCTGTAGAATCTGGCACAAGCGCTTCGCCGGCTCGCCAGCGCGGGTTATTTACGACGGGGAGGCGCTGCGCCCGACTCCCGCTGCACCCGAGATAGTACCTTCCCCGGAAGAGCGCACCGTCGCCGACGCCGCGACCGCCACGCGACAGATCCGCACCGACCACCCGCACCGAGCTCGCTCTTCCCACCGCCGACACTGGCTACATGCCCTCATGCCACAGCACGTCGGCTCTACTTGTGCAGATTGCTGCCAACCCGCACTTACTGGCGCGCTAAACGATACTCCGACTTCGCTCCTACTGTTACTCCGTACGACGGAATCGTGCGATGATCGGACACGAGCGTTTAACGGTTTGCGTAATGTTAACACTGAACGCAATCGTATTTGTCACTAATTGTAAATATTTTATTAGACTACCTACATTTGAATTGATGTTTATTTGTTTATATATCTTACTTAAATTTTAAATTTTGTCCGTGAAACTTAATTAGCCTTATATATATGCTTAAGTAGTTTATATTTCAAATATCATTTAAAACATACCATTTCAACTTATGTAGCATGTGTACTGCATCAAATAGTTCTAAGCAAATCCAACCCTTACATTCACTGTATAATAGAGACATTGAAGTTTAAACTATAATCTGAGCCTGTTTATAAGTATTTTATTTGACCATTTAATGTATCAATAGTACAATATTAAAAAAGAGTTAGATACAATACAAAAGAAATATTCTTTTTTTTCTGTAAGTACAATCGCTGTAAACAATAAATGAATGAACTCGCATCCAGTACACATCCCAATGCTGGGCAATAAACTCTTCACTTATAAAGAAAACTTTTTGGAGCTAATCACCACGCTTCACCCCTTCGCACTGTATCGTCCAACACATGCACAATTTTACGGTATTTTAACGGTGTTAAATTGTTTGTAAAAAATTAAGTAACATGATGAATTGTTTTGTTTATTGAAAACAAATTATCTTGTATTTAAAATGAATAAAGATAAACAAAATATTAATCTTAAGTTTCCATTAATTCAATAAAACTCATAACGTAACACATATGTGTAACGTATGCGTTATAATAGATTTATTATTTTTTTATTTTTTTTATACATCTAGGTACCTATATATTTGTTATAAAAGTAATTTTATAGTGACTATTTGAAATTGTATTTATGGGGATAGCGAAGAAACAAAGGGACGCATTACTTTATCATTTAAGTGAAAATATACGACACAGGGAAAAGAGAAAAATGTGCAAAAACCGTCTAGAGTATTATACCGAGCGCGAACCATTACTTTTAATATAAATAAAATAACAAAATATGAGCGTCCGGCCGCTGAGTGCCCATGGACACTTTTATATATCAAGACTCACACAGACCGCTACCAATTATTTATATTTTATACTTCCAATGGTGTTTTATGAAGCTATTTTTACACATTAGCTAACACAAGCAAGACGGCCTAGGGCTTCGGAAATAGACTAGATATAAACCTGCACTAGGTACCAACATGAGATCATGTTCTATATTTTTACTTAACTAAGAAACAAGAAAAAAAATTATAACATATTTGGTTCACTAATAAAAAATTAGGTAACTTTAGGTTTGCGCAAAAATCGCTTATTAATGGTTCGTTTTAGTACAATACCTAATGGTGGGTTAACTTTAGTAAATTCGTACAAGGGCGTTAATTATGTCTTCGACAGGATAAGTAGCGGTAACAGTTGTAAGGATGCGAGAATGACATAGCATTTGTGCATAACTTACCAGACTTACAAATTACATCATTACCGACACTTACTTTGCTAGTGTGCGTTTACACACACAATCATACCGCTAAAAAATCATGTTACAGTGTAATTATTGTT
Source organism: Nymphalis c-album (assembly GCA_963151315.1). Lineage (NCBI taxonomy): Eukaryota > Metazoa > Arthropoda > Insecta > Lepidoptera > Nymphalidae > Nymphalis > Nymphalis c-album. The sequence continues at coordinate 6,630,581 of OY720590.1, read as the reverse complement.
TTTAAAAGAATTAAAGTGTCATTAGTTAAATGTTTTTGTCGATGTGTCTAACTTTAAAAATCGAAAAACAGTTGTTTTTAACCACAGTTTGCGTAAAAACTTTTAAATAGCTTACTTACCACTTTAATCATAATCCCAGAGTATACACAAAAATCTGTATGCAAACTAAGGAAAAATCTATGCAAGCAGTAAACAAAACACAGAATCACTTTTTTATATGTTTAGGTATGTTAGCTATTGATCTATTTGCGTATTGGAATAGTAAAATTATGTTCATAAAATATATTTTACAAAAATAAAAGTAGGTACCTAATATAACAATTAATATAAATTGGACCTTATAGTGGCAATTATAAAAAATATTATATGTCTGTTTCGTATGTGGAAATATAACATTAACATAAATGTAATATGTAAGGTGATACATTATAACAATCAGATACATAATTAGATATATGTGAATATTTGGAAGTAAAGTTGCAACATATGTGATAACTCGCAATCACATTTACTTGGAGACACGACGCACGTTAAATATTAGCGAATTTCGGTCGAAAGTTCGCCTTGGCGATGCTTCCGTGATGCCTGCCCTTCGCAACCTGCTGTCAATCAACGTCAAAGTTTGATAACTTAATTTTGACAACCTCGTCCCTTACATTCCTTTACAAAATCGCTTTATAAAGGAGAAAAAATAACATGATTGCCGTACGCGCTAACCCTCTCATTATTATCGCTTCGATAATCGCTCCGTCTCAGTCGACTCGATACTAATTGCAGTCGATATTCAGACGAACTTACGAGGCTTCGTCTACTGATATTGTTCATCGCGTATCGTTAAGCGTCTGCAAACGATAAACGTAAGGGGAGTACGTATATCTAACACGTATAGGCTTGTATGTATATCTAGAGACCACAATAAAACCGCGTGAAAATGGCAATAGCTATTCAGAGGGAGATATTAAAATGCATGGAAATAAATTCGGCGTCGCATTCGGTCGTACGGCTCTGGGGGTGCAGTAAAAATAAACAGCGACGCCATTAGAACTCACTTCCATATTCAAATTTATGAACGCGTCCGCACTGCTCGGCCGCCACTCACGACACCGGCCCACCGGCCCACCGGTCATTTCATACGAGCACCATAATAAATTTGACGATCAATTTAAAAATTCACCCCTGCTTTCCCCGTATTGTATACGTATACGTACTTAATACTTAATTGTACGTGAAATGTAGCGATTTACTTTATTACCGAAACGGACAATACAAACGGCTATTGGCTTAGACAATGTTCGGCGACGCATCTCGAACGACCCCCGAGCACACGATCTTACAAGATCTACACTATGGGTTAGATTGTGTTGAAATAAATAAAATTAATAGACAAGAGATCGTTCACATTTAACAGGAGCAGTCGAGCGACGCGAGCTTTAGCTTAAATAAACAGACGTTTTCAAAAATTTGTGTATTTAAATCGAATGTGACTTGTGTTACTCGAGCTATTTTTGTTTAACAGCCGCTCTGACGGATCTGAAATAACACCTCCCGATAGTACCGTTCAGGGAACTCGCATTAATTCATATGGGATTAGGTGTCATCATAAACAGGAATTATTTAGTCAACTGAGGTTAAAAACAACAATATATTTATGTCTGTTTACTAAGAATTCCTAGACGAATTAATTCTAATGATTTTACTTTGCAACTGTACATCATTATACACAATTATACACTTTCCTATTACAACACGAACGACAAGTTGCATAGTGTATGTCACAAAAAATAATTAAAAATAACGCGAGTCATCAAGATCATTGTTTTCGTAACACATTTAGAAATGAAGGTAACCCGACGGATTCAGAAAAATAACATCTTTATAGTTCAAACTTAATGGTTCACCATGCAAAAAAATCCAGGAGAAAACACTTCATATAAATCTCATACAATATCGTAACTACTTATTAATCCTATTCCAGTACAACATAAACTGTTTATCGAATACGTAGTTATCTTTGAAATTAATAATAATTTCATCCCACAAAGCTGAAATGCATTTAACTATTTCATCGGTACATTGACGCCGCTGTAACGTCGATGAATATTCAACAGAACAGAACAATGATAGACTCGTGGATACAACGAAGCCGCTTCCCTGACCAACTTTACTAAATTGTTTTATAAATATATCGAGTTTTAATAAATTAATTTGTAAGTATCACATTGTTAATCAATATTTAAATAAGAAGGTACTAAGAATTTAATTTAGTAGGTAAGTATATATCACAAATATTAAAATTAGGTATGCGGTTTGTTTTATGGTCAGTCTTGCAAGTAAGCAAAGATTAATCCGGCATATATATGGATACGTATTATATGACAATGCTTTATCAACATTAATATTGGCATATGTTTGTGCCGTGTAGTAAGGTGAAAGGGTGTAGTAAGTTGAAAGATACGATGTTATACTAACTGTGTTCATTATTAACGATAAAGAAGACAAAACATATTGTGTTTCAATTGTTTTGTTCAAATATTTTTGAAGCAGAATGTATAAAAAGTTAAAAAGAAATCAACAGACTAAATGCTAAACTAAAGCCTCCTCTCCTCGTGAGGTCTTAGAAATTATTCCACCATGCTGAATAATGTGTGTGCCAATAAATGTAAAACACAAGTCACATTTCATACGATAGATAAATACATGCACGTCCCTTATTATGTTTTCCTTCACTACTGAGTAGGAACCTACCATTAATTTTCAATTAATCAAATGAATACTCCGTGGTTCTTGCTCGGGCTCGTACTCGCAATCACTGGTTGAGATGGACTAGTTCTATTTCGACTTTATCTCTACATTAGACATAAGTGCTTCATACATATAGCGAATATAGAGACAGTACCTATGAAGAATAATTTGTCGTAGTTCTGTACAGTTTTTTACATAAAAATAATGAACTACTTGAACTTTAACTTACCTACACTATTATGAAATGAAAACAGCTTATTAATGTTTTTTTTCTTAATTATAGTAACTAAGCCACAGATAATTGTATTAAAAAGCGTTAACGCTGCTTAGACCGGACAAGGCTCGCCGGGGCGTCTCGCGCGGCGCGGGCTCGCTGGCGGGGTGCGGTGACTGGCAGATTCGGCTAAATTACTTCGATCACATTCATATCAGTCTCGGCCGGCGTCCGGAGTCCGGGCCATACGCGCCGTATATCGCTCCTATTTAATTTAAAGCACACAAAACACTCGACACGGCTCCCGGCCTCCGCTTTTTGATAACGAACGCGCAGTTTTAAAAATTAAATCGGTTGATCGAATGCATCTAGTTACGGATGTCAATGTCGAAGGATTCGATTCGGTTCGTTTTTATTATAGAGCGGGTATGAGGAGTCCGGGCAACATCCATGAATGTCGGTTTTATTCAAATACTTTTTACTCTGAGAGCCTATTTATCAAACTTAATTAAGGTTTTTTTATAGCGAGTTACTATGAAAGCAAATTAATTTGGATTTAGTTTATATTGCTCCGGATGTTGAGATAGCTTACGACACATGATAAATACTTTTATTGAAACCATGCTAAATGATATAAATAAACATTAGCTAATGTTGTAACAGCACTGTTGTTAATAAGCTGCTACAAAACACATTCTAAGAAAAGCTCTAATTGGCAATATTTTTTTCTTTCATAATAAAAAGTAATGTATCAATTGACAAACAAAGGATTATAACTTACAAAGTGTAGCTTCAATTAGCGAATGTGGGAGGCTTCACGGGGCGAGTGGCGACCGCCATCTAGCGGGCGTCAGTGCCGCCCACCGCCGCCTCGTGGCGCCGGGCGCCGAGCTTGGCCACATATCACTTATAAATATGAGGCGTTATGATTATGAAAATATGCCCCGCCCCGAATATGGAATATGGAGAGGGGGTCCCGTGCAGCGCGTGCGAATGGGCGAAGTTTGATTTATGAGCCGAGCGCGGCCCCGCCTCCCTGTCATAACCGTATACCTGGTGCGCGCGCGCGCGGCCGCCCGCCGCCCGCCGCCGCCTCGCGCTCAGTCCCGCTTCAGATGGCGAGAAGTGCGGCCGGCCGCACTCTGCGTACGCACCGCTCTCCGAGTCCGCAAGTCGAACGAGCCGAGTAGAGCTCCGCGCGAGTGAACCCCGACCGCTGAACAGTCGACGCCGAGGGCGAGCGCTCGGCCGCCGCGACGCCGCCCTTGCCATGCGCCGGCCCTGAGCCGCCAGCGCGACTCATCATGCCGCGCGTGAAGCCCGCCTGCGTCCGACGCGTCTCCATCGGTACTTACTATTCCTCTACGACAAACTTCCACAGCACATCACACTCGGCGACGTTGACGCTGTAGAGTGTGGGATTAGATGGAGTCGGGCTCGCCGACGTGATACTAGAAATGTTTTAGTTTAACCGACGCGGAAATGATTCGGATAACCCAAATAAAATTTGGCATTAATAAAAAAGTGAGCACTAAAATTCGCTCTCGACGCGGTGAGTAAACAGTGCAGTGATACACAACACAACCCTGAGCTTTATGTGGAAATGTGGCGGTAGGTAGGTGTAGTGTGCTTAAGCGTAGGGACGGCCCCTCTGTGATCTAGAGTCTAGACTTACACAAACGTTCCTATATTTGAAAAAAAATGTGATTATTTCCTATTACAACTTCTGAAAGTATCACAATATCAACAAAACAAGGACATATCAATTGGAAACAAATCCGTATAATCAAAACCTATAATCGTATTTGATTTGTTACAAGTTCCATGTTTAACTTTGTAGTGACGGATTCAATTAACTTGATAATAATTGTGCTTACTATTTGATATACTTTGCATTACGATAAATTTAAATCATTTTTAATATTTACTTAGACATTTCTGTAATAAGTATAACTTTTTAATGTTTTAGTGCTTAAATTCAAAAAACATTTAAAAACTAAGTATTTGTTCGTCAAAAAAAAAAACTATTCGGGTATTTGTAGACGGAATCCTTATTCGATATTTCAAACTTAATTGTTAATAAACATAAAAGTGCACTTAACATTGGAATTCCTATCAATTAATTATGCATGGACTTGATATATTCTTGTAACCTTCATATATTGAGGATGATAAAGATACTTCGAGGTCTTTCCCTTCGAAAAACACATACTACAATGTTTTAATATTCTCATGAAATAATTTATAATATAACTAAAAATGTAGATTTTGTTTTGTGTTGTTCTCAGTTTCAAAATCAAATTGATTGTAAATTTAAACACGGCATTACAAAAGTTTTGTATTTACCTAACATTGATTGAAATATCGAATATTTTTTTTTTACTATGAATGTAAACAAACAAACTATTTTAAACTTTTCGATTATAAATATAAAGTTCAGTTTAACATAAGCGACGGCTAAGTAACATATTATTTTAAAAGCTTTTAAGTGGCTCTATATTAGTAGAATGACAGCCCGTCAAACTTTATTAATCTAACGGCTATACTGTTTTATGACCGTTCTATAAATTATTAAGTAATGTTTTATCTACTAACGATTGAAACGAGCTGCCTAATCATATTCTCTATGAAATATACTTAAGAAATTAGACTTTGTTTGTCCGAATGTACCTAATGTTGGAAAGCGTTCGGGGGCAGGTTCTATTTCGTATTAAAATGAAATATTGAAGACTTTGATTATTTGCCTTCAATTGCCTTGAAAGACGAATAATAATTCGCATTGATATATATGTGTTAATAATATAAATAATATGTACTTTCAAAAAGTAGATTAATTACCTTCCATTTAAAATTCTAAGCCACATATATTTAGTTTAATTAGATAAGTTAATTTATTTGACTACTTATTTGATCCGACATACAATAGATACTTACATTATTTATAACGGGTTAAAGAAATAAATTGGTAGTCGATTTCAAAGTAAAAAAAACTATAATATAAAATGTAATGGATATGTTTTACTGTTGAGTCTTTAAAATGTTTTGAGCCTTTTTTTTTGAACGTCCGAATGTACACATTGAAAAATTTTGCTACCGATTTCAAATTAAATATCGCATGGTATTGAATATTTATCGGCGGCGTGCCCGTCCGGGATTAACGCAATGGCAGTTTTTGTGTATTTCTGCGTAACGCGCGTCGACGCGGGCGGAGCGAGCTGAATCCTTTGATACGGCCGCACTCCGCTCGCCAAACAAAGCTCAAAGCCAAATTGCGACAAATAGACACCTCTAATCCTCCATCTTACAAACTAAGCATTAACCGCACCGGTATCTCGCAACAAATGAGACATTTAAGCCCTTACCGCAAGATAATCCCGGATTATTATGAATGTTTTGTTGTCAACGTTCACTTTCTGTTTGCAATCGATGTAAACATTCGAACCGCCACATCGGAAAGGGCATTTAACAATCGTAAAATTTGAAATTTTACTTTTAAATGCGACATCGAAATGTTCTTAGGTAGGTATATTTAATAACATAAAGATAAGGTAACGTTACGTCTCAAAACTTGATGGTGAAAGTTGGGAAATCAACGTAGTTAACGGATTTATGTCAACATATTGAAAACTTAATAATGTTAGGCTTGCATTTAATTATATTACCAAATACTTTTGGAAGAATATTCATATAACGTAACATCAACTCTTTAGAAGTTTATTACAAATCACAAATCACGTAGTGTACGTGGTCTTCTTCAACTATCGACCTAAATTATTTTTTATTGTATAGGAATGCGGACGAGCATATGGGCCACCTAATGGTAAGTGGTCACCAACACCCATAGACAATGGCATTGTAAGAAATGTTAACCATCGCTTACATCGCCAATGCGCCACCAACCTTGAGAACTAAGATGTTATGTCCCTTGTGCTTGTAATTACACTGGCTCACTCACCCTTCAAACCGGAACACAACAATAAAAAGTACCTACTGCTATTTTGATGTAGAATATCTGATGAATTGGTTGTACTTACCCAGACGAGCTTGCACAAAGCTCTACCACTGAGTAAAGTTTAATAAATTAAATTTTACTATACATTACAATAAAACCTTGTAAAGAGTTTAATTTAGTATTATTTATTTTAATTTGTCGGGGTGTTTAAGATAATAGATAACTTGGCTCTATCACTAATAACACAGTGTTTGCTTCTAACATATGTATAGGTAATACAAACTCTATTGACACTTTATCATCTAATTTGCACGTCATTATTTTTTAATATCTTTTGCTCATCTTAAACTATTAAACTCAGTACATATAGAGTACCTACTCAAATTACATTAACATTTACAGTCTAAGTATAACTATTATAAATCTATATATAAATACGTTTAATTAATGCTTTATATTCTTAGCAGTTTACGTTAAACATTATCCGTCTATATGTTTCCGTAAAATAAGAAATAAATATATTCTCCTTTGATATTGCCACCCTCTAAAAACATTCGAACATTTAAAATTGTAGATATATGATACTACAACGAAATTATTCAAAGAAATTATATGAATTAAATGTAACTCAGTTGGTATTAAAAAAACGATTTGAAAATAAATAGAAAAGCTAATACTGATAAGTATTTTTACCTATCCACAGTTTATGAATTTTAACAATGGATGATTAGTGATGCCCCAATACCAAAGGTTAAATAGATTTCAGTCACATTGAATATAATATACTTACTTGATAATAGGTAACATGAATTTTTAATAAACAAGCCATTATAAATACGACACACTCAAATATTATGGACATTATATACCTACGTCATAATAACTATTGAAAGACGTTATGTTTCAGTAAAATGAAGAATATTTCAATCTTTTAATTTACGTCCTTACGGGTTAAAATGATAATAATATTCGTTAAATTCTTATTTGGAAGTTATAAAAATAATTATGATTTACAAACTACTTAGTCAATATTTCAAATAATATATTTGTATATAATAGGTCTATATTTTAATCGATCGATAAATATCAACGAATTTAATATTTATAAAAACTTATAAATATTAAATACGTAGAATATTTTGTTTGCAAATGTTTAATTGAAAACGGCCGACATAAAAACATTCCACAAAAAGAAAAAAAACGTATTATAGTTAAACTTGAATGAATTTCTTATAACTACGTCAATTTCATTCGTAAACAAGTATTAAATATGCATATAATAATACAATAACAGGGTCTGAATATAAAACATTTCTATAAGGTATTGTTAATAATGGTAATCAATTAAAATATTACCAGTGAGCAACTATTATGATGAAACAACGGAATGTATGTATTTTGATGAAACGCACCGCGATAGTTATAATTCATGATTGTTAAGTAAAAAGGTTGTCTCTGAATATGTAGGGTATGCAATAAACGATGGGTTATGAAGACAATCGAAAATAGATAATTCATTTCAATATAGATATGTATGGATGATTTTACATTATACATTGAATCTTAATACTATTAATTCGGCAAATTATTTTTCATAGGGTAATGAAAACTATATCGGTGTAAATAGTACGAAAACATGAAAAAACATACCAGACACCAACATGAATTTCGTTCATATATATTCATTATTTGTTTTGAATAACTTTGCAGCAGTTATTTACAACTTTGAAAATTTGAAAATTTAAGTGTAATGATTATATCTAACTAAAGACCTACATTAAAAAAATATATATTATGATTTTTCATCAATATTTATTAACTTGCAATATTGCTTAACTTTTTGCAGTTTTAAATAAAACATAAGTAACAAACATAAATCTTTATGAATTAACAAATAACGAACGAAAAAAATGTCTTTCTAACCATTGGTTGTTTTATAATTCGTTAAATATAATCATTTATTTAAACATACCTAATAAATCATTGAAATGGATTGTAGTGTTAGATAAATCACAATGGGAATTCAAATCACATTGGCATCTTCAAAAGCATGTAATAGTAACAATATATGCAATAGTATTTTTATTAAAGGCTTATTTTGCGGTCATTTAAAACATGTGTTAAATCGTTCCGCCTGTGTTTATATAACCGAACCACTCTGTGGCTTTTAGTATTAAGTTATCAAAGGATCTTTAACGTTGTATTTTATAGAGCTAATATAAATGAAATCATTTTTTTATATCATTAGAAACTTTACATATAATGGAAAATAAAGCTTTCGATTTTATGTAAATAAAATATTTAGTTTTGTTTCATTATGTATATTATAGTACAGTTTCAATCCCTAATGTCTACTTGACAAAAGCTTTTTGTTAAGAAGTATTGTGAACAATAATTTCATGTGTAAAATTACCATGTAAAATTTCTCAGTGCAATAAAGAGTATTATATATAAATCTTAGGTGAAACATCCATAGAGAATTAAATGAATGTTTCTATGCAATTTCAAATATGTTATTAAGTTAATTGTATACCTATATATAATCATGATTACTATCTTCGGGATATAAAAAAGCCTCTTTTTCTTTCGTCGGTTATTTTCAGGCTTCAGTTGACTTTCTGAGTCTAAAATCTTCACCATTTTAGACGATCAAAAAACAAGTGTAACTTTTTTTTAATTCAAAAAAGTCATACTACTTCACCTATAAATTTTATTTAGATAGTGGATAAAACAATGATGTGTGTTCTTTCATAATTACAAAAATAATGAAATCAGTTTTTAAGTAAACACTCGCTAAATAAAGTTTTAATAATTTGTAAGGCTGGTTGTTTCATGATTGGATTGATTGGAAATTGTTCTTATTTATACTAGTAGTCACACATTGGTCGAAATTCGAAAAAATAAGGCTTAACTGGGAGATACCTTGTCATTATCTCAATAAAAAAAGTAAATGTCAAAAAACGCGTTATTCTTTTTTAAATTTGAGTTGTGTGTTGTCATTGGCGGTTTAACATATTTAATAACACACCCAAATTTTAGCTTTCTGAAATCTTCAACAAATAAACTTAAACTAGGCCAAATCACAGACTCCTCCGTGCGCGTAAATTTTCTCAAAAGGTTTACAAAGCTTTTTTTCACGTATATATTATGGAATAATAAGAAAACTAACTCAATATCTAATCAGAATTCACGCTGGCACGATTCGATGATTGGATTGATCATTGGGTACTTGTATAATGATTAGCTGAATCTCACGTTAGTGTCAGTCTATCATTAGGATCGATATCAATTATCAATACTTAACCAGCCTTACTTTTATTTATTTTTGTGTATCTACGCTAGTTGAGCGTACAATATTCTGCCAATGTCACGTATAAATGAGATGACACATGTGGTACTCTGTTTCAAATTTGGAAGCGATCGGCCTTACTTACGGCCGAATACTGAAACGCCACTTAAGTATTAGATGCAACTTAATTATTTGAGACGCCTTTATATTTCAAATTTCGCATACTAATGTAGGAGCTTTTCAATTATACTTCTCAATAGCGTTTAACTTTGAGGGACGTTTAGTATTCGGCCGTTATACACATAGTTTAGCGGTTGATTAATTAAATATTGCTGTCTTCTTCTTTCATATGTCAAATCGATAATGTCAGAAAAAGCGAAATCATTGTTTAACCACCCTTCGATAAGCAACTTGTATAAATAAATAAAGCATTATATTATGTTGAATATGATATAATATTAATGAAGACAAATTAATTAATAAAATGTGAACCAATAATAACTTATCAAATGAAATGTCTAATTAAAATATTTAGTACGAGAAATAATTTGAAATAGTTAACCTTATGTATTCAAGTATAAAAAAACTGTACCTGATATATTTACTTTTGATTTACATAAGACGACTACTTTTTTGCATAAACCCAGCATCGTAAAAGGTGTTTCTAGATTAGTTAAGTTATCCAAGTCTAGTCGTCTAAATGGTCATTGGTGTCGTAACCAATATACATTTCATACAGTGTTATAATCATTAAATAAATTTATTTATATGCCTAGGTACATACAAACTGTATAAGTTATTCAATATTAGTCGTTGAAGAACCAAAAGATTGACATGTATTTAGTATCTATCCTATCTAATTAACAGGCTATTTTTAAATTATAAGGATAATAATATGAAAGATTGTATTAGAAAATAATATCTGTAGATATTTTGTAGATATTTGTAGATATATTGTAGTTTACAAATTATATCTGTAGACGAAAATGATTTGGTAGATTTCCGATTAACGTCGAAGATATATTCATAAATCCTTATGGTAACTTGTCCTTTTATAGTATATACATAATTATTCGAAAATAATAGTTAAAATTGTGAATTAAGGTACTTATTTTAGAGAACTTTAAAATGCGTGTTTGAACTAATCCGTTTTTTATTTCTTTTATCATGCTTTAGTTTATTTTCTCTCTCTCTCTCTCTATCTCTATCCCAATTATTAGTTCGTAAATACATATTATACGTAACTTAAGTATTTATAAAATATATCATTTATCTAGTATCTAAGTAAAAACTAAAGTCACAAACTTAGCCATCGACGTTTTCTTTTTCGGACTTGATTTTTGTTAATTAATATTTATAGACGATTAACGAATACAAATCATTATATCTGTGGGTAGATATATAAATATTTCTGTAACTTAACTAGGTAACAAAATAGTTTGCATGTTTTTTCTTCATTTGACTAATTATGCTAACATACTATCGGTGTAGGTGCAATCTATAATGAGGCTAAACGCTTGACATTACTACTGGCAATAAGCACCTACGAAAATATCTCTCCATCGACACAAATTCGTAAATAATCTCTTATTTCATTTTTATGTAATAATTTATATTTAATTTTTTATGAAATATATTTAAAAAAATAAACATATAAAAATTGTGTAGATAAGTACCCTTGTACATAATTAATAAAATATATATCTAATCGATCCTAATATATAAAGCTGAAGAGTTTGTTTGATCCGGGTAAGCTCAGGAACTACTAGTTCGAATTTAAAAAATATTTTTGTGTTGTATAGTCTCGGATGAAAACGCGGGTACAGCCAGTTTGTCAAAAATATGAACTGAGTAGGAACTTACATTTCTTAAGAAAGTAACTCTGGAGAATGAATCGGTAACTAAAACATTAGAATGAAGTATCGGAACCAAATTCAAAAAAACTTAGCCGTTATTTGAAATTAAAACATTTATTTAATTGGTTAAATACTTAAGACAAAATCAAATATTTAAATATTTAGGTATACTGATTTTTATTTTTTTTAATCATCATATTTGTTTCATACAAAATGAATTACATAATTTTCGTATTGTGGCTTCGCCTGTGTGACAGAGTAACAAATAGTTACTAATCACTTATAGATAAGGCAAAACCGCATATAAATAGGAGTACCTACGGTTTAAGGACGTCTCATTTTCGAAGGTGGTGATAATTCATGGAATGGTCTATGAAAACAGCAACCATAGACATTTGTATTAACAGTTGAAAAAACAGATGAGCTTGAGCTTGTGGATTTAATTTTTTTATTCAATGCTCTTGGTAGAATATCGATTAAAAAATTTCCCATTACGCAATTTCATGTTAATAAACGAAATAGTATTTAAATTCATAATTAATTAATATTCATAAGCTGATGTATAATTATAATAATAAACTAACATTTATTTGTTACGCAAACCTTAATATTATGTGTATATCTATTGTTAAACTTATGTGTAATTAATACAGCTTGAGTGGAATTTGCTGTTGGGAATGAATATATAAATATCAACATAAATTTGAGTTATAATTAAATATTTAAACAGTTAAATTTTTGTATATTGAAGTAGCCGTGTGACGCAGATGTTATTATAGGTAAATTATTATTAATATGTCATAAGAATCTATTACTATGCTAAAAACAGCCAATTGAACTTAATACCAATTCTATTCTAATCATTAATGATTAATAAGTTAATAATATAGGTATATTAATTTAGAATACCTTACTATAGTAAAAAAAAAAAAAATTAAATAAATACGCAGTATTCTTAATGCGAAGAATAACTAAATAATTATTAATGTTTATTTCAATTAAATTGAACAAAACCCACAGACAGCGTTGTAGAATTATAGAATAAAACTTAGTTTTCATAAAAAATACGCTATTCAACTCATAGCGCGTAGATCAGCGACATCTAGCGATGAGTAGATGTAACTTTAAAAAGATAATCGCGTTTTATCTTATATATTTTTATGATGTTATCTCATTTATGCACACATTAATACATTACTTTAATTGTAAATATTTAATAAAACAATTTAAAAAGAACATGTCTAAATAATTAGAACTACTCGAAAACAGTTTATAAATATAAAAAAAGCTATTATAATACTTTTATAATTATAATGTTACCTACATACCGTATCCAATTTAAAGATATTTTTAACCCATCTTGGTATCTGAAAGCCCTCTTTTCCTTTATTGTCAAGAAGAGACCATCAAGTTATAATGTTTGTAAATCTTTAGATAGCCTTAATTGTTATTTCACATTGAGAACGCCTTGAACCAAATAAGTTTATTGAGTTTTATTCGTACGGTTTAATTTATGCCATTTCCAGAATATATTTGAAAAATTTAATTCTTCAAAAATTACAAATTTTCCTGTTGACGTCCGTTGTCACGCAAATATTTAATACTTACTATTTCTTACTTTTATAATATCAATTGTTAACTTGACACTAATATTTAATAAACTAATTTTTTGCAGAATGTACGTTTTTTTTAATATCTATGTACACTAAGTCACTAACCGAGGAATATTTTGTTCTAGGTGAGAGTTCGGGATCCTGTTCGGAAGAAGATATTAGCCATGCTCTACACGATGAAGCACGAGGACGACCAGAGGCGCATATGTGTCCTCGATGTCAAGAACAATTTGAAAATCTACACGATTTTTTGTATCATAAAAGAGTTTGCGATGAAAAAGCAATGCAAATGGGGGAAGAGAGGATGCACTCAGACCCTGAGGATATGGTTGTATCCGGAGATGAAGAAATGGATGGCCCTAATAAGCGATTAGAACAAGTAAGAAGGCATCGACAAGATGCAGAAAATAATAATAGCCTCGACGATGGCGAGGCTGAAGTACCTGAAGCTGACGTGCCTCCGGTGGGTCTTCCCTTTCCCGTGGCAGGTCATGTAACCTTAGAAGCTTTACAAAATACAAAAGTTGCCGTGGCGCAATTCGCTGCAACTGCAATGGCTAATAATGCTAACAATGAAGCCGCTTTACATGAACTCGCAGTGTTACAAAGCACACTGTTTACTCTACAACATCAGCAAGTATTTCAACTGCAGTTAATACGCCAACTTCAAAATCAATTATCATTAACTCGAAGAAAAGACGATCAACCTGCAAGTCCACCACTGTGTGAACCGGAACCAAATGCACCTTCAACACCGGCTCGATCTCCGTCACCGCCGCGTCCGCCACGGGAGCCCTCTCCTGTCGAACCTGCTCCTCCAACTAGCCAAAACTTGCCCTCAACTCATACACATCTTACACCTAAATCAGAGCCTATATCAATTCCGAAAATTCCGACCTCATCACCACCTATGATGTCGCACCCACCTTATAGTTCTATATCTTCCTCGTTAGCATCTTCGATCATCACTAATAACGATCCTCCACCGTCCCTCAATGAACCAAATACACTAGAAATGCTTCAAAAGCGAGCACAAGAAGTACTCGATAATGCGTCACAAGGTCTTCTAGCTAACAATCTTGCCGATGAATTAGCCTTCCGAAAATCAGGAAAAATGTCACCATACGATGGCAAAAGTGGGGGCCGCAACGAACCTTTCTTCAAACATCGCTGTCGATACTGTGGAAAAGTTTTTGGAAGTGACTCTGCGCTTCAAATTCATATTCGGTCTCACACGGGAGAGAGACCTTTTAAGTGCAATGTTTGCGGTTCTCGATTTACGACCAAAGGAAATCTTAAAGTACATTTCCAAAGGCATACTGCGAAATTTCCTCACGTCAAGATGAACCCTAATCCTGTGCCGGAACATTTGGACAAATATCACCCGCCACTCTTAGCACAATTATCACCGGGACCGATTCCAGGAATGCCTCCTCATCCGCTACAGTTCCCTCCGGGTGCGCCAGCACCTTTTCCGCCAAACTTGCCATTATACAGGCCACCACACCATGATTTACTGCCACCTCGCCCACTTGGTGACAAACCACTTCCACATCATCCACTATTTGGCATGCGAGAAGAACAAGACGTTCCGGCTGATCTTAGCAAACCTTCGATTCCGAGCCCGCCGCGACCTTCATCAGAAATGTTTAAATCTGAACCGCAAGACGAAGAAAGTCAACGAGATTCTAGTTTTGAAGAGACTGATCATATATCGCCTAAGCGGGAACCTGAAGAAAATGATGGAGGGCAGGATGCTGAACAAGACCGATACCCCTCAACATCTCCGTATGACGACTGCAGCATGGACTCAAAATACAGCAACGAAGATCAAATTGGAAGAGAAAGTCCGCACGTCAAGCCTGATCCCGATCAACCGGAGAATTTATCAAGTAAGAATTCATCGATATCTGGACCAATTTCAATAGCAACGGGACTACGTACTTTTCCTTCATATCCACTATTTCCAAATTCCCCACCAAGCAGTGTCTCGTCCGGATGTCTTACACCTTTCCAAAGTAATCCCAACAGCATAATAGACAACAGTGACATAACTCGTGATCCTATATTTTATAATTCACTTTTACCGCGTCCTGGAAGTAATGACAACTCTTGGGAGAGTTTAATTGAAATAACTAAAACTTCAGAAACATCAAAATTACAACAGTTAGTAGATAACATTGATAACAAAGTTACTGACCCCAACGAGTGTATTGTATGTCATCGCGTTTTATCTTGTAAAAGTGCTCTACAGATGCACTACCGTACTCATACCGGGGAAAGACCTTTCAGATGTAAACTGTGCGGTCGTGCCTTTACTACGAAAGGCAATCTGAAAACACATATGGGTGTCCATCGTATAAAACCTCCCTCGCAATTACTACACCAATGTCCTGTATGCCATAAGAAATTTGCAGAAACGTCGATGTTACATCAACATATTCGCCTTCACACAGGCGAACGATGCACTATACCCTATGATCAAAACCAACTTAGCGAAACAAGCAATAGTCAGACTTTTAGCAATGTTTCAGAAATAACTGATTTCAATTCTTACCACACCATCCCTCCGCCAATATTCCCCACCCCATCCACTCCCGGCGACCGAAGGGCGGACTCCCGCGGAACCGACGATGAGAGCGGCCGGGACGAGTGCGAGCCCGCTTCTCGGGAGTTCGATGACGACCCAGATATAAAAGATCGTCGAACTTCGCCGCTCTCCGTCTGCGCCTCGGCGTCCGAATGCGAAGTAAAAACCATCACCACAACGGCTTCCCTCCCATCGGCGACAGGTTCGGAGAGCGGGCGGAGTGCGCGAGCCTCGCCACCGTCGCCGTCACCGTCGGTGCTGTCGACGCCGCCACGGCTGCCACAACATTCGCCGCTGCCTTCACCACCTACGCCCCTTGCTGCGCTCGGTGCTCTCGGTGGATCACCCTTCAGCCCACTAGGACTTGCTTTCCCTCCCGCAGGTATGCGATAGCGGGATCTTATATATACGTCCGCCCCGGTCGTCCGCTTTTCCCCTCCTTCATATTTTCCTAATACTTTTGAATCTAATAATACCCCTTATACCGGGCGCTAGTTATAAACAATAAATCAATTATTCCCTGGAATTTACCTAAACATTGAAAATACTAAATGTATTTATGTTCGGAGTTTAATAGTAGCAATGAACAGTCGATTTATTTGTATGCAGTGCGCGGCAACACAACGTGTACCATCTGCTACAAGACGTTCGCCTGCAACTCCGCGCTGGAGATCCACTATCGCAGCCACACCAAAGAACGCCCTTTCAAGTGTACCGTCTGTGATAGAGGCTTCTCGACAAAGGTTTGAACATTTTCATGATCAATTTATTCATTAATATACTATATTTATACTTAATATATTTTTATTTATATATACTATATTCTTATAAAGAGTATGTATTCGGTCGGTATAATGATAACCGTGTAGCAGTCATGCTCCTTAGTATGAGCTCCGATCGAGTGTTTCTGGCTCAATGCCAGTTTATATTTTATTGTTACACAAATAGCGACACATCTACGCTTTTACAGCATTTTTTACTAATTTTAAACAATTATTCAATACCTGATAATAAGTGTTTTACTTCGAAACATAGAAAACGAAATGCAAAAGCCTATATATTTAATAGTTAAATAATATATTAAAACTCCCAAGTCAACTTTCGACTCGTTTGGTTTATCGTGACCCTCGCAAGTTTACGAGACATCGAAAAGCAAGTTGCTTGTAGAGTGAAGAACTTTATGTTCTGGTTTCATTTCATCTAAGTTTCTGTACATTAATTTTGCAGACTGTAATTACAAGTCCCTAGTTGACGCTTCTAGTTCGCATTAGTTTTACCAGTTGTCTCTAACTGCACCCTCTCAAATGTAGTTAGTAACGATTAGTTAAAAAAAAACAGTCGTAATACACTAATAAATTTAATGCAAACATAATTAATGTAAGCGTTTCATTAATTATTATTAATTTTATTTTAATATACGTACATGTAATTAACTAATTGGTAATCTTTTTCACTTATTACTTTCCAAAGGTTTATTTTATGCAAATATTTGCGATTTATTTTACAACTTTGAGCGCGTTATTATAAAATCGCTTTAGGCAATATATGTGAAGGTGGAATTATATAATTTTTAACTACCTTCCTGATGAGTTAGACATTCGTAATAAGGCATTAAACAAAAATAATATTTAATAAATATTATATTGATTTTATATTCCTGTCGGAGGTTTTCAAATGCTTACAAATTCAATATTACGTCACTAATCCTCAATCTTATTTCACCAACTATTTCTCCAACAGGCTTTAGATTTTATATTTTCAATTCATAAATAAAATTCTTTAGATAATTTAATTAGCCACCTGGTAAGGTATATTTCTACATACATACATATTATAAATACTTGATTCTTAGAAAGCAGGTATAAGCAAAAGATACACTTTTTTTATATGAATGTTTATGTATCTTAGCTGTCTCTGTTCCCCCTGTGTACATATTCCTCACATTAACCTTAAATGGTGGATAAGTCCTTTAAACGACTTTCTTAAATGTCTATTTAAGTCTTAAGTAACAAACTACTCGATGCTCACATCGCACGGCTTTCGCTGATTTACTGCCGATGCAGGCACATTTGACGCTAGGAGAAATACAACTTACGAGTATTTGCTACGAAGCATTGTTTTTTTTTAAATTATATATAAAATAATTTAGACAATATATGTATGTTCGTTCACAACAATATAAAACGAAATTACATTTCCACAGACTACTTATTGTAAAGTATAACATAAGAAGAAAATATCATTATTTAAAATATAATATTTTTAAATTCGTATACTTTTATTTTTATACTAGTCGCTGAGCGCAGTCTCACCCCCTTTAAACCTTACTGCTCCGCCCTCGTGGCCCGTAGCGCAGCGTTAATCTCTCTCTCTCAATAAACAGGCACTCTAGCGCAAATATTTTTTACACAAATTGGATTGGAATCACGTCAAACGGTTGACCCGTTGCTTCAAGAGAAGTCAATTAACGCACTTTGATAATTGTAATATTAGGACTTAGGGATAGAAAAAAATTTACTTATTAACTTAAACCAATAAGATATAAGTATCCCGCCTATAGGTACATCCAAAATGGCCTAATGGATAAAAAATGTAGATATGAATAGAAGTTTGTGGATTAAATTCCGTGCAATTATCACGGAGTTCATATTCTAAGCAATTCAGGACATGCGTTGGATGAAACTCTATCCCGTATTCATTAAAGTCTTCTTCTTAAAGAGAGAGGAGTTCACTTACTGGGCACAGGCTTCATGTTCTTCTGCTTTCAAAACTTTAAGAGGAAGCTGCTCTCAATCAAGAATGTATACGTAACTACAGTTTCATCTCAATCAAGAATGTATACGTGACTACTTAATAATAAACTTAATACACAATTGATATCGAGTCAACTCCGCTATGTTTATGGATCTTTATATCGTCCAACTTGACATGTCACGTGACAGCTGATCCAAAGCTTTTCTGATCGTTTTGAAACCATACGACGCAACGGGCGGTATTATAAAAGAAATCCGAACAATGTGAGCCCTGTCTACTTATAATCAAATATTTGAAGAATAAACCAACTCGAGATCCACTTAAATAATTAATTCAATATTTTATACAATACATGAAGGTTGTTAAAAGGATATCTCTTATTTTTATGGCAATTCAGGTTTTATAATCAGTTCGAGCAATATTTCAAGCAAGTAAAGCTGTGTTTGCGTCGCGGTCCATCGTCGCCACAAAAATGATAAGTCATAAAAACAACGTCACGGAAAACGATCGGAATATTAATTCATGTCGTAAAATATTTATTGCTTATAAATCCTTGAGCCTTTACCTACGCTTCTCGTCATAAAAAGATTATTTATGCTTGATAAAATAACATTTTTCGTAAGTTTCTGAAAGTGACCATGCGGGTCTCTTATCAATAAAATATAGGTTATTTATGACGGCGCCGCGTTTGTATTCAAATGTTCTATTACTCATTGAATTGACTACAATTAAGTTTATAATATTAATAAATATTTAGTCATTATATTTTTAATAGCAATATCCGTCGACGATATGTCAATTAAAACTGATGTGATGTTTATTTTGCCTTTTTATGTAATACACACACACACACAGACACACTCACCTTTTTAGTACCAACTCCTTAGTAACAAAACATGATAAATATTTAAAAATTGTAGAATCGATTACAATTTTTAATATTCGGTTCCTATAGCTAATCAGATCAGTCCTATCTAAGAAACACTTTGAAAAGAACTTTTTTTGTCCGATATCGAGATCTGCCAAATAACCAAGCCACTGCGCTAACGAGGCATATATACCTGCATAATTATTATTGATAACCGATGAGGTATGTACCTACCTGAAATAAATTAATAATTACAACACATTATATTATCTTTTAATGACTATATGCATATAATAATGATACGTATAATTAAATTATATTTATATAATTTTATACAAACTTAAAACACTTCCATTAATTAACAATATAACCTCGACACCGAATTATTTGATGCATTAAATTAATGTCGCATTATTATTTTAGAAAATTAACTCACAAGAATATAAATAATTAATACTCCAATGCAGAACATTGCCTCCGACGATAATATGATGATATCCTGGCGGAAGTTACCCACGGCGGCCAATCTCAAGAGAGATTAGCCAAGTACAGGGCATATATGGTGCACAAATGTTTGCGCAAATAATATATATAACCTTAAGAGGTTCCAAAGGTTGGTGTAAACAAAATGTAAGCGAACATTTCTTACAATGCCAATGTCTATTGGCGTTGGTGACCCATATGCTCGTCCACCTTCCTATTCTATAAAAAAAGTGTATCTGAAATAAACCTCAGACATAACAATTTATTATTAAATTGCACACAATTTTAAAATAGAATTTTGTAGCAATTGGTATATTTAATGGAAAAACAAGAAATTGTTACTTTCAATAATCTTTATATAAATATTTAGAATCGAAATATATAGATACTTAAAAACACGTAAAAACGTCTAAGGTCTGAGTTACGATTTGTGAGTTTGTATTCCCGCTGGGTGACAGCTATTAGAGCACGAGCGAGTAAGAGAGAGCTTGGCCATGAATAGTTAGGTACTATAAAATGATTCATAATAATTGTCCTTAGGTATTCAAAATGACATCTAAGAATTTTATAACAATATACACGGTTAAATAATATAATCATATGTACATATTAAAATGTACTTTTAATATTAAAGACATTAGACATATAGAACTTGATATAGGTATACCTACTTATATACTTTTTTAAGTATTTGATACATTGTCAACGGTTTTTTACTCGAATCCAGACTACAATACGTTTTAATTTATGACTATCATTTTCAATTAAATTACAATAGAGCTTTGAAACTTAACTCTTCCGTCTATTATCAACGATTTCGTGGAATTATATTAATTGATATTTCGAAGAGACTGTTTAAAAAACTTGTATTAAAAAATATAAATTCGTACGTAGGAGGAAAATTAAATACCTATTTAATAGTATTTATGTAATCGTAACCGATCTAAATAAAATTAATGTTTTTGTTATAGAATATTTTATATTATGTATACATTATAACTAAATGTATAATAAACAAACAGGATTTTTAAATTTAATATAAATAATCGTTTTATAAATTACTACTAAATAGGCTGAAATGCTTATGGATTCCATCGGTTAATGTCTGTTATTCTAATGTTATGATAAATTTAATAAAACTAACTTACTTATCATTAATTGAAGTCCCGTATACCTATCTATAATTTGTTATATACCTATCTATAATCTATAATTTATAACAATATTAATTAGGTAACTTTAATATTACTTTAGTTTTATTTCGTGGATATTTCAAATTCACTTCGAATTATATAATATGAACTGTTAGTTCCAGTATTTAAAAAAAAGTAATAGAAAAATGACTAAGGGCTCGCGGCATGGTGTACCTATTAGCTCTGGCTGATAACAACTGGATACGGCTGGATTAATAATGTCGTCCCACACGCAACGTCAAAAACCTTTATTCTAGCAACGCTAAGCCGACCCAGGACAAAAGTCTACCTTTACTTTATTCCAAATTAAAAAACATTACATAAATATAGTAAATGTATACCTAAGCTATTTGAAAATAGATTATAATTTAAATGCTGCCAGCAAAAAAAAAAATCCCCAAATACACGATACAGATTAAAATATTTAAGATCATAAATAAACATTTAAAAAGTGCTTCGGAACGCGTTAACCGACAATACACGTAGCAAATCAGTTGTAATATGTATAAGAGAACAAGTTGCATGGCGCGAATAGAACCTTACGAGAACATTTAAAATTACAATAAGTGTTACCGGCATTGGCATCTACACCGAAAGTTCACGCGCTGAACTATATCGATTATTCCAATCTTCTGAGCCGGTCTATTGAATCAAATTGCGAATAACATTTACACCTTTATCCTCCTTTTGATTTAGCTTAAACAGTATTGTTAAAATTTACCTTTATCAATCCGAAATTCAATTAAATTTTCACCAACCTTAAGGTTGTTTAAATTAACTATATAAAAGAATAGGTATTATTTAAATTAGACTATACCTTTCTTCAAGTAGTTTCATACAACCATTTTAGTAGTAGTATAACAAGCTACGTATCTTATTATAACAAGTAAAAGTGTCACGTTCCCTTTTATACTATTAACAAAACATTTATATTAATTATTTACAATAACATTCATAGGATTCACCAATAAACCGCTTATAAGTAAACTATATTGTGTAACGCAATCCTTACGAGCTGAGCTTACGAGTTTATTTGAAAAGTTCTTAGCTATTTTATATGATAGGTTACGATAGAATAATATCTATCATAATAATCTCTCAATCTTATAATAATACAATAAATAAAATGGTAGAAATAATAGACGAATTAATTCTACAAATACTTTCACGTTTATATATAAACAAGGAACCAGTGTTGTTTTAGGATTCCCTAATATAATTATCATTATTTTCAAAGAATAGAGTCGTGATTTCATTGTGAATGTTCTGGATACAAATACTTTTCTTTATATTGCCTTACAACTGTTTGACAGTAAACTCTTGTCTATGGTGTAATGTCTATAACATTTTTTTTATATTTTGTATAGGCAAAAATCCATGTAGATTAAAACATTAACATTACTTATAAACGTTTAGGTAAACACTGATTTTGCTCTATCTGTCATTATTGATTTGACATTTTTGTAACAACGAAAGCAGACATTTTTGTTTTTAATCTTTCAATAAGCACCACTAGTATTTAACTTAAAAGTATTCTTATTTTATATTTCTATTCCATGATTTACATAAACCTTATTTAACTCAGCCATAAAAAATAGACTATTAGAACTTACAAAGTTACTTCTAAGTACTCCGAATATAAGGATAACTATCTTGTAAGTAAAAAGAGGTGTAGAGTATTTGCAGTATTCGATAAATTTAGGTAGTTAAAGAGGTACCTAACTTAGTAATCAGAATTTGAAGTGAGCATTTGATATTAAAATAAAATATACATCCGCGGAAAATCAATATAAATGACCCACTACTGGGCTGAGACCTTCTTTTTGAGTACGAATAGGGACGATATGATTAAAAAATACTGAATTTATTCAAAAAATATTTAAAACGTAGACTGGAATATATCAATATAACTTAACCTAATATCAATGTATCACTATTTTAATTACGCTCGAATTAGTAAGCTTGAGTTTATGTAATAATAAATAAATTAGACGCAAACAAAAATAAATGTGTTATAAATATATTTTTGCATCAAATTATTGAAAATTAATTATATTCGTGCATTTGTTACTTTATTTGAAATATTTCTACACGGAATATATAAAATAGTCCTCTTACCATAGTATTAACTAACAAATGTAATTTGTTATCTGTGCATAAAAATTATACCGACCAAGTTCACATCATACCTATCACTCCTAAATTACCTACATAATATATTAAGCTATAATAATAACCAATATAAAATAGTGTTTCCCCCTTTTTTATCATTTGATTTATTGTTTTATTTGAGTGTGTATATTTAAAGTTTTTTTTTGAATTGTGTAAGCGTGTGCGTAAATGTTGCGTGTATTTGTGGTTCCAGAGCAGTGGCGGCGGTTGCCGGTGCGGTAGGCGCACGCGCGCACCCCGCCCGCCGCACGCCACTGCTTTGGACCTCTGGAACGCCTTCGTCTACCCGGTATGCGAGAGTGACGCCTGAGCGTGGACTCTGTATTTTATAAATCCCATAACCTTTTGTTTCGAACAAACTTTTTTTTTATCTACTAATTCATAATCCCTTTTCATCGTGACTTTAGAGAAATATGTATTTGAATTAATCACATCATAAAATATACAAGTAGATTAATGATTTATTTTAATCGAAACAAAATGGTGCTGTCTTAATATTTTATTGCTTAATTAGTTTATATATATTACCAACACCATTTTTAGTTACAACTTACTAGTCATATTTCATAGTGTACGGACCTCCCTTGGCACAGATACAAAACAAAAAAAACATACGTCAAACAAGATCATATAATCTCAGGTTTAGATTTGTTACAAAATATTGTTTTTTTTTTTAACTACATAATTTTATTTAGAAATATTAATATTAAAAATATTATAAGGGGCCATTATTAAGAAGTAAATAAATTTAGATGAACTGCCTATACAAGACTTACGAAAGTGATTAATTATTTGCAATTTGTGTTATTGAAGCTAACGCTAGGCCCCTAATCACATTGCCCAGATGGTCGTATTGCAATTAACTATCTACATACACTTGAATATGACTAGATGTGGTAGTCGTTTTACTTATATGTACTATAAAAATGCCTTATAAATTACAAGCTCGTATTATAATTCAGACAAGTTTGCAAATATATTTATATCATTATAAACGATATTTTTTTTTTTATCTCGTACGTATTTACGTTCAATTTTTAAAATATGCATTTTGCTTTGTTTTTCTTAAATTATAATATAAGTTTGATTATATTTATAATTTTAATAGAATGTATGTTATCGTTATCAGGGTAATATGAAGCAGCACATGCTAACGCACAAGATTCGAGACATGCCTCCCGGTTTCGATAAAGGCGTGAGTGGTTCGACCGGACCGCCCAGCGAAGAAGGTCGCGATCCAAGTCCGGACCGGCGATCGTCACCCGAGAAAATGGACTTAAAGCGATCGCCGCCTGCGCTCCCCCCACCCCCTATGACGCACCCACCACCTATCGACATGCCACCGTTACCCAAGAGACCTACGGGTAAGCATTTCTTTAAAAATCAATATTGGTTAAAAATATTTTTTTTTTAATTAACCCGAAATTGTTCACCCTCCGAAGATCACGGGAAGCGCCACTAAATTTTGTTCGCTTGCTTAATTTATGTTTATACTCTCATGCGCTCGATAGACTGGTGTAATATCTAAGCTCCAAATACTTTCCTTAAAAAAGAGGCATGAGCCCAATATTGGGACATTTATTATCTGTTACTTTAAATATAAAATAAATAAATTAAATAATTGAGTCTGAATATTGTATTATGACTACTATATTTCAATAGACGCAAAACGACTTACAATTTCATTGTTAATAGTACCCGTTGCTCCGAGCCATCCGCCGCCGTCGCAGTCCTCCAAGCACCTCTGCGGAGTATGCCGTAAAAATTTCTCCTCTTCCTCAGCGCTGCAAATTCACATGCGCACACACACCGGCGACAAGCCTTTCCGATGTGCTGTTTGCCAGAAAGCGTTTACAACCAAAGGCAATCTAAAGGTAAATAAATATATAATGTGGTCATTGTTAGTTTTATTTTTATTTCAGCCCATAAAATAAAAAGCAATTTTCGAACTTGTTTGTCGAAATTAATTTGAAATAGGTTTTATAAACCAAAAGTATCTATTAATTAATTAAACTTTGTATTCATCTATAGATATTAGTTATCATAGATCACTTCGTTACATAACGGTACCTAACTTTTTGTATAGGTGCATATGGGCACGCACATGTGGAGTGGCGGTGCGTCCCGGCGCGGACGCCGCATGTCCCTCGAGCTGCCGCCGCGACCGCTGCATGAGCCGCACGATCTGCTGCGACGCCCCGACCTCTTCTATCCTTACCTCCCTGCGCCCTTCCTCAACGGCATGCAACAAAAGGTAAGCTCCATTCCACTCAAGAAGACGTCATCACTTTTGACCTATTTCCTTAATTAGACTTTAATGTTATAAAATGACTTTTTATTTACAGCTGAACGAGATATCAGTCATTCAGCAGAATGCCGGACAGAACGGTGTAGCCGCTAAATTCCCGGGCTTGCTCGGCTTCGGGGCGTTCGGAGCGGGACGACCGGGAGCCGCGTCCCCGCTCGAGAGGCCACCCTCGCTCGAGGGCGGCGACGAAAGACAAGCAGCAATGCGCGAACTCGCCGAAAGAGGACGCGAATTGGCCGAACGCAGTCGACAAATGCGCGAGGAGAGCGAACGGGAGCACTACAGAGCTACAGGTTCGCTTCCGGCTCACGCGCCGAATGCGGCGCAGGCGTCGCCGCCGACGCCGCACGCGCACCCGCACCCGCTGGCGTCGCTGCCGCCGCCCGCGCGCACGGAGGGCCTCACCGTTTAAAGCCATCGGTACCTAAATTAGAGCATCCGAACACATTCCATATGACGGCGAGTAGGACTTTCCGACGCACCCGATGCGGAGTCGTCGACGAGTCGCGGTCGACGTTACGAATTTTATACCAATACACTTATTTTGTCCAGAAAACGCGGTACGTCAGAACAATGAACAATGTAATTACGAAACGAGCGCCGTGCGAGATCGATGACGTAATGTTTTGTGTTGAGTGTAGCGCTGTGTACCGATTCATTATTACGCATAGTATTATGTAGGTAATATATATGCAGTACGGGCCTGGGGCAATCGGGGGCTCGTCGAGTCCCGAGTTTATGTCATTACTCTGTGATAGTGCACGATACTAGGCTGCATCCGAAGGACCTGAGACTGTTTTCGAATGAGTCAGTAGGAGCATTACTTTCTAGGATGCAACCTAATGTGCTATGACATCTAAAATTATTATAAATTATCCCAAAAATTAATTAAATTCATAAATCTATATATGTTTAATTGTATATAAAACTGTATAATAGTACTGTAATGAACGAATAGTTAATATTATTAATAGATATTAAATTAATTATACTATATTTATACTATACTTGTAACTGAAGTGCGACGTGCATTGCATGATTTTTTTCTAAGTCACATTCCAATGTGAGGAGATTCTTTAGAAAATTACATAGTTTTAACAATTTTACGTAGTTAACACTCGCATGCTGGCAACACAACGAACAAAAGTCAACCACGAGTCTCCTTATGCAAAGATTTTTTCCAAATTGAATGAAATAAAAAGTAACTGTAACATGAGTCAAGCCACTGCAGCTCTATGTACTCGACATACTATATTTAATAATTGTAATAGAGTTTAATGACATATTCATATCATGTAAATTAAAAAAAGTATTTGCATTTGAGGTCTACATAGATGTAAGTGTTTAGAGTCATAGCTATTATATTGCTTTAGAATACTTCGACATATCTTTGTAAAGAGTGAGCGACTGCCGTTTGAAATTTATAAAGTCGAAATACTTTACATGTCAGTTCTACGGATCAGACTGAGCCACCACAAACGTTACACCGTGAACAGGTGTAACGTTTCTTTCCAAATATGCATTTTTCGACGATATCGATTAGTGAATTAATAGATCGAAATGTACGACACGATTATGTTCGCTATAAATGGACGATGTATGTTTTATATTTCAACATTATATAATATGTGTAAAATGTCCTCCTAAATTATTTATATTAATACAGATCATGCATACACTCTTAGTATTAATGTGACGCTTGCGAGGCGATAGGCCTTGAAACGGTTTAGTTGTATAGAGTAAATTCTCATAGCACTACGAGTTATAATTTTCAAGTTGCAAATAGTTCTAGAGTAGATTTAGCCATGAATATGATGTGTCATGTCCATGTCAGTATAAACAATCATTGTAAATTATTAAATGTTTATGTAAATGTCCAAAAAGTATTCAAATTATTTAAAAAAAAACAATTATACTACTAATTCTTTTCTTTTTTGTTATCCTTTACCTTTATCCTTGTTTATTTTATCTTTTTTAATAAATATATTATAAGACAAATAAAATAAAAAGCTCATATATATAATAAAAAAAAACTAAATAAAAACAATCATATTCAGTACAATTTTATTTTAATCGAAGCAATACTTAATAAACTACTACTGAACTTTTATTGGAAAAGATAAATTTAATTCTAATCAGATAAAACATTATAAGACCTATTTCAGTATAAAAACTATAAAATGCGTATTAACTACAGATAGTACTACTAGTAGAAGAGTACTACTATGTTATATATAAAAACAATAATGAAACAGACATTTTTATTTACTTATTTTATTTTTTTAATTATACAATATTATTTAGGTAATTATGACAAATGTACCAGGATTTCATGAACGCTCAGAAGTTGATAACACTGGCTAGTTTCTTGACACGGTTAAGAAGCAAGTCCCCTTCGCGTATGGTCGCCTGGTACAGTTGCGAGCGATCCGCATCCGCGCCGCGACCCGCGCCCGTCACTACGCACCCGGCGACTGCATCGATGCGACACTTTAGCCGACCGGCCGCTGTGAATCTGCAATGTCATGTTACAATTATAATTAAAAATGTTAACAATCGTTTGAAAGCAACCTGTCTTCTTATTTCATATGTCAAATCAATAACGACAGAAAGAGCGAAATCAGTGTTTAACTAAACAGCTAAAGCAACGTTTATGGCTAAGAACTCACGGAGCGGTTTTGTTCCGTGCCCGCCGCCGTTGCGGCTCCGTTACCTCTGTAGCATGCAGATTTATATGTAAAAAATTAAAGCACATCTCACGACGCGTTTTACGCCCGCGGTGTGCGCGGTTGTTTGCGATTCCCGCTGCACCGGCGGGCAACTTGTAGAATCTCGCGGGCTGCGGTCACCCGCAGCCTCGGCGAGTTGCGTTTGCAACCATCGCCCGCGTCTTGCGATCATCGCCCGCCAAGTTTGCGGGCGATGATCGCAATGAGACGCAACCGCGACGGCTGCGTGATCGCGCAAATCACCGGTCTCGTGAGTTTAGAAATAAAACCGCAGATCCACAACCGCGGCGGGCACGGAACAAAACCGCTCCGTGAGTTCTTAGCCTATAAGTCAGGCGGAGCTATCCTACTATTAAGATGAAAGGAATTGCGGCATGAAACAAATGTTTTTGTAAGTTTCAAACTTATGAAAACATTTATATTGACAGCAGAAAAACAACGCTTTTTGCTGAGCAAATTCTAAAAATAGTTGTTAAATTATTTTTCATTCAACATAAAGTTGGAACATACAATACAGAGTATTGCTGTGACGTGTCAGAATTATGCATTACTGACGGTACCCACCACAGATGGCACTTCAGTAACTCCCTTCTTTTTTACTTTTTTTTTTAAAGCAAAAATCGCTTTTCCTTTACGGCAACAGTGGGGTGGTATGGGGGGATCGCCGGTGTCCAAGGCACCGAGTGTGCCCCGGTCATCGTAATACCCACTAAAAACCAGTGGTAACCTTCCCGTCTTAACGATGAGCGCCACGGGATTGCTTACGCATGTTACCGTGATGCTCTGGCGTTTCAGTAAGCCCCTACTCCTACTACCAATGATTTTAGTTGTAGTTACAATTCCTTAAACTTACGAAGAGATTTCCTCCTCCACAAACTCGCGGGTGACGCCGAAAGTGTCAGCGATGTTGTCAAGGCTAAGCGAGCGGTATGCGCGTAGTAACTGCACATATGCTTTGATGCGCGCTTCGCGAACATAGTGCTGATAATGTGGTCTGAATACTGGGTCCACACAAATTTGAGTCTCCACCTGTAACATCAATTAGTTTGCAACATTAACTTTTATATTTAATTTCACGTTTTCAGACTAAACACATAAACAACTGCAATATTAATTCAATGTGCTTTAACATATTTCTTTAATTCTACCTCTTCTATCAAAACATTTTAGACTAAATACGAGTGCACCCTATATGGCAATGACACAGCAAATCTTACTTTATCAGAAAGTATTCTGGTTTAGCACTTACAGCTTTACAAGCTTTTTGAGGCACAGGATCTACAAACTTTTCAGGCAAAATTGTACTATTGGGAATTTCTCGACCGAAAAACCCTTTTCTAATTAGTCCGACCAACTACTCTAGTGCTGCGACCCACAGTTATTTATACCGTATTTTAACATTTTTTTTGACGTTTTAAACACTGTAATGTCCGCCACAAGTAGTTGTTTAATTTAAATTACTTAGGTGTTAAGAAAAACCTTTGAAATTTAAAATAATGCAAATAAAGTAACGTTAAGTCTGCCAACCACAAAAGCGGCCGCAAGTTGAGTATTGCTGAACTAGACCAACAAATGATAACAATATGATTACAATTATTAAAACATTTATTAGTACATACTACAAAATACTTTACCCAAGCCAAACTCTTCATGAAGTCAGCATAACGACACTCATGCAGTGACTCAACAAGCTCTCTTAATTCAGGGAAACGTGATCGAAGCGCTTGCACTGCAGCCCCTTGTCTTCGCAATGCTGCTTGCAGTGCATGACGTTCAAGTGCCAATGCACAAGCCAACACACAGTACTGTATTATTGTTCCTTTAAACAAAATATCTCTATGAAACAATGACAAAATATACACAATTTTGTTTGTATGTTTTATTAAAAGTTTATGCTGAGAATAGGAGTTTTTTTTATACTTCTATTATTAACTACACATAGATTTTTATGATATGGTATAGAATATTAAAAATCATTACGTAACCTATTTATTATAAGTGTAATATTGATGTATAAATTTGCATATTCAAATTGCAATAGAGTTGGTACAGGAAATATTTTTAAAGTTGATTGCATAATATGTAAAAGTAAGTATGACAATAATAATCTCATATAAATACAAAATGATGATTATTCTTTGATTGTAGAATGTTCTTTGCAATGAACACATTCTAGTACATTAGATAAGATATTCCTACACCCAAGTATGTAACTTACCAAAATCAACTAATTCATATGATTCAAATGTTGAGACACAGTCAATAAATAGTTCTGCAGAATGGTTGTAATCTCGTACAGCAAGGCAGTAAATTGCTTCATATGCTTTCAGTTTGTTTCTTGAACGCCAATCACCGCCCTTATCAACTAATTCATGCGCCTGCAAATATAAAATTTTACTTCAATGTTTGAAAAAATCTGATGTAAAAAAATTCTTACAGTAAAACATAAAATTGGTAAATTATTCCTCTGAGACAAAGATATTTACTAAATAAAATATAATTTCATTTATACCTTCGAAACTGCTTTGCCCATGTCCTTTACATTACAACCATGGAAATATGCAATTCTAAATAGTGCAAATATAGCATCAAGACGTCTGTTTGTTGTTAATGTAGCATCTTCATATTTAGTTGTGGCTAGAACAGTAGCAGTTTCTTTATCACCAATTGAACATAAGTAGTCCAACCTGAAATAACAACATTTTAGTTAATATATATTGTTTGAATTAATTGACCGGGGTTTCCGAGACCGTGGAGACCATGTATCAGCAAATTTAGTGTAGTAGCTGTCACATTTATCATGACCCCTTACAGAAGGTGGCAAGACCAGACGCACATTGGAGAGGCCTATGTCCAGCAGTGAATTATGATTGGCTGTTGAGGATGATCAGGATTTGGTGATAAATATAATTTGATACTTGTGTGGATATCCAATGATATTTTACTGTTTTAACTAATGGACTGATGTTTACACAGGTAATATTTGGTAAAAAACTATCATTTTTACTACAACTTTTAATTCTCAATTTAGGTTAGGCAGAAAGCCAAATAATGATGACAGGACATTTCAGATTATATAATTAGTTCTTATAAGTTGAATAAAAATATAATTTTTTAATATTGATCACAAATAAATCATAAAATAATTTAATCAAGTATTTATTATTTTACCATTTAGACAATTTATTACAAGTTACAAAATTAAAGTTGCTTCCTTTTCATAAACTTGATAAATATTGTAGATCAGCAGATCATCAGCTGAACATAAAAGATTTTTTTATATTTACTACAAATAGTAGATTTAATGATTAACATACACATTTTTGCTATTCGTCTCACATAATTTCGTAGATTACTCATTCCACAATATCACATTTCTTACCGCACAGTCTTAGATAATAGCACAAACCTACAGTATAGTTAAGAAACGGTATTTTGGAAATAATTCTCACAAAGATGGGAAAACAGATTAGAGGTTAAAACAACGAAAGAGTTTAATAAAAAATTAAATCTTAAAACTACTACTAGAAGTAAATTCAGATTAAACTTTTATTAAATTACCGATCCTGCCAGACTGGTGTTTCAGAATCATCATCTTCGAATTTAGATAATCGATCTTGGTTTTCCTTTGCCATGTCGTCATATAATTTCTGATCAAAATTCCAGCCAAGATCAGTACAAACTTCTTTATAATAAGGAGCCATATTTCCAGCCTTTATTCCTTGGAACAATTGATCTTTAAGTTGTGGATTGTCTTTAAACTGAGGTAATGATAACTTGAACTTTATGCCAGCTAATGCCATGTATTCAGGTGTTTTCCCTTCAGCGGAGAGCTCCATTTTAAAAAAGTTACCGATGCACTATTAAATAACTAAATTTAAATTCTGTATTTGATATTATGCTTTAATAATAAAAAATCAACTCATAAGAAGTTTATTTGATTTTAAAATAATGACAAGTCACTACAGCTTGCAAAAGATATTGTTAGATTGACACAGACTAAGCAAATTACGCAAATACAGACTTTTTTTAATCCTTACAGTATCAAGGGTCACAGGTCTATGCTCTATGACTAAGACTTAATAAAATTATTATGAACTCATTAATGTTATTACATATTAAGAGGAAGAATTTCTTTCATTAATACAACTACTGCGCAAGTGCAAGCCATGCTTTCATCGCTTCATATGGGTTGTGTTCACAGTTCACACTGCTATCACTATAAAATTGTATATGAAACTGATGTATAATATTACATATATTAAAAAAATGAAGGAAGAAAAGGACTATTTTGAGTGTCTCAGATAATAAAAAAACATATAATATTTATGATACTCAAAACTTGCAATACTTGATTTGCAGTTTTGTCTATTATGAAGATGTAAATCAGGTGCGGATCCAGTCCTCAAAAAAGGTTGGTCATAGCCACTCAAAAATCAGCAAAGTGCGAGTCGGACTACGGACTCACTTATAGTCGATACATTCCATTCCTTTCGATTTTGTACTATCGATAGGTTTTGATTAAAAATAATGGAATTTGCAATACTATTGATACTATCGAATGAATTACTAGATTTAGAGAGTATCGATACTAAAATAAAACCATCTTTTGTAGGTGATAATTATATATTGTCGTAAAATAATAATGACAGAAAGAATTAAAAAAGATATTAAATAAAATGTATAAAAAGGTTTCATGGTGATATTAAAAAAATTGGTTGCCTGTAAAGTCGGTATACGGACGAAAGTTTTACGTGACAACGACTTTGAGTGGTAAAATAATTTTAATGTGAATATTCATTCGTATAGTAGGAAGAAGGATGAAATAATAGTAACAATTTAAAACATTTATTTATACAAAGAATTATATTTAAAACATTAATTTATACAAAGAATCTCGCACTGAATTTCACTTTTTATGTCTGTCTCTCTCGCTCTTAGGCGGGCTAACCATGCCCGAGTGGAAGGGACGCGTGCCTCTCACTCGCTCTCATTGTGAGCGCATAACGTGAGCGGAGCGTAACGCAGTTTCTTGAAGTGTCACCCGGCAAACCAATTTATAAGACGTTGTCACGTCAAAAGGATATAACATTCCTCCCCATTTAAATCTCGTCGATCAGCCGTCGGGGTGGTCGTACCTGACGCTGGCTGCGACGAAGCTGCGGTGATGTTGGAGTTACAAACTCCGGTGATGTGGATGGTGAGGTTGTTATGTTGTGGTGTGACATGGTGGAAGATCCTGGTGTTGTGGATGCGAATGTAACCGATGTAGATGGAATTTGTGAGCTTGTAGATGGTATGGAAACTGGTGTTGATTCAAAATGTATTGATGGTAAAGAAGTGGACGGTGGTGTAGACGATTGTGTGGATGTGTGTGTTGGTATACATATGGATGGTGGTCTAGATGTGTTAGCTGGAGTAGCAGCAACAACTCGTGGTCTTATGTGATCAGCGTGTCTCCGTTTCTCTGCCCCACTTGAAGTGGTTACCACGTACGAGTATCTATGTGTTCGAGCGGCTACTGTTGCAGGTTGCCATTTTTTCTCCAATTTAGTTTTGATAAATACCTTTTCACCAGATTTATATGTGGGTGTGGAAGACATAATATTGGCTTTTACTTGTTGATAATGTAATGATCTTCTCTTGTTTGGCCGAATATTAGATAGAACGCAGTTCAACTGTCGACCAAACATCATTTGTGCTGGAGACTTACCAGTAGTAATATGTGGTGTGTTCCGGTAGGTAAACAAAAATTCTATTACCCGACGCTTGAGTGAAGTTCCGTCACCCGAAGCCATTCTATTTTTAAAAGTTCTTATAAAACGCTCAGCAAGTCCGTTAGTGCGAGGATGATAGGGTGAAGATTTAATATGAATTATGCCCTGTTTCTTGCAATAATTTGAGAACTCATAAGATGTGAATTGAGGTCCATTGTCCGATACAATTAACTGTGGAAGTCCAAACGTGCTAAAGATATTATCTAGTTCTAGACATAAGTTATTGGTAGTTATGTTTTTCATTGGTTTTAGTTCACACCATTTTGTTAAAGCGTCACACAGAACTAACCAATAGGTACCTTCAAATGGGCCTGCAAAATCTATATGTACTCGTTCCCATACTTGTTCAGGAATTGACCACGAGAAAATTGGAAGCTCTGTATTATTCGGTCTGATTTCCTGACACCTAGTGCATCTTTTCACATAAATCTCAATGTCCTCATCAAGTGATGGCCACCATACATAAAAACGTGACAGTGCTTTCATAGCAGATGTACCTGGATGCCCTCTGTGTAAATATTTTAGTACAGTTTTTCTGAGTGTCTCGGGTATGACCATCCTTCCTTGCAACATAATGATTTTACCTTCTACTGATAATTCGTTACGCTTCCTGTAGTATTGTTTAATTTCTTGTTTATAATCTAATTCCCTCCATCCTGTTTTTAGACACTGGCAAATGTGTGCCAAGACTGGATCGTTAGATGTTTCACGGCTTAAGGTCTTCTGTGTCAATTGAAGGTCCGCAATTCTACTTTCTAAAAGGTGTACTGTTGTTTTATATACAGCCTTTTCTGCTGGCGATGGTTCTGTGTCCGAATTTGGTAATCTGGATAGGCAATCAGCTAAAATATTATTCTCTCCCCTCTGGTAGCAAATGTCATATTGATAGCAACCAATTAAAAGCGCCCAACGGACGAGTCTATTATTTACTAGCTTTGGTAGATTACGTTGGGGTCCTAAGATGTGAATCAATGGTTTATGGTCTGTTACCAATGTAAATTTAGTTCCTCTCAAATACTGGTCAAATTTTTTTATTCCAAATAATATAGCTAGAGCTTCACGATCAATTACAGAATATTTACGCTCAGCTGTTCGAAGCTTCCTGGAAGCAAATGCTATAGGCTCTTCAATGTCCTTGCTTTTGTGATAAAGGACAGCTCCAACCCCTTTTTCAGATGCATCACATGCCAAAAAAATAGGACGGCTCTCATTGTACGCAACAAGAGATTTTGTTGTAGTAATTTTAGATTTAGCATCCTCAAAAATTCGTTTTTCGTGTTGTGACCAACGCCATTTTTGCTTGCCACTGGTTAACTCGTAGAGATCTGCACAAATACCATGTAAATGTGGAATAAAACGTTCGTAATAGTTTATTAGTCCAAGGAAAGACCGTAATTCTTTCGTGTTGGTTGGTTCTGAAGCCTTAGTGATTGCGTCAATCTTTTCTTTTGTTGGGCGTATTCCATTTCGGTCAATAACATGACCTAAGTACTCAATTTCATTTTTTAAGAAGTTACCTTTCTTTAAATTTACTTTTAAACCAGCCTGTTTTAGTCGGTCAAAAACTGTGCAGAGTGTGCGTAAGTGTTCCTCTATGTTTTTTCCTGTTAGTGCAATGTCGTCAAAATATATTGCAACGTTAGGTATGTTCCCAAGTAGTTCGTCGAGATAATTTTGAAATATTGAAGGTGCCGTTGAAATCCCGAACGGCATTCTGTTGTACTGGTAATAACCTTTATGGGTTGATATTGTCAAATATTTTTTCGACTCAGGAGCTATTTCAAATTGTAAGTAGGCATCTTTCAAATCAAGTTTTGAGTACAAAACTCCGTTTGCTAGTTTTTGGCGTAAATGATCAAATATAGGTACTGGATGTAAATGTCTTGTCAGAACTGGGTTGAGTGTGGTACGGTAGTCTCCGCAAATTCTGATTTCACCGGTTGGTTTTAAAACATTTACGGTAGGTGTGGCCCACTCTAATGCTGTTATGTTTGGATCTACTTTGTATATGATACCTTTTTCAACAAGGCGGTCCAACTCTTGCTCGACATTTTTCTTTATGCTGAATTTGATAGGTCGAGCCGGTAGATGAACTGGTTCTGCCCCAGGTTTGATATGAACGTTAACTTGGTAGTTTTTAACTTTTCCGAGTTTGCCATCAAAAAGATCATTATACTGTGTGAGTACTTCTTTTAGTGTTTTTGGAGTTCCTGTTTTTATTGAATAGACCGGTTTTGGGAATTCCATCCCAAACATTTCACACCATTGTAACCCGAAAAGCATTGGTTTTGCATTTTTCATAACTACTACAGGTAAAATTTTTTGTTGTTCGTTGACTTTGACATTAACGTCAGTAAGACCTTTTGTTTTTAACGTATTATTTCCGTATGCTTTCAGCTTAGGTCCCTTTGTCAAAGGTGGTGATCCGATTTTCTTCCAGACGTCTGTGTTTATAATTGAATATGTTGAACCAGGGTCCCAGTCCATTGTGCATCTAACTCCATCAATTTCCACATCAATTTGTTTACAATTTTTGTTTTTAGTCGCGTGGTCGACATTGCAAACAAACTCCTCGTCATCCTCACTGCTATCAGCTGATTGATGTGAAGAGTTTGATGGTGAATTTTGGCTACTATTTATTCTATATAATTTCCGTTTAGAAACGTTATTCTCCGTAGCTGGCATAATATATGCCCGTCCTGTTTTGATACAACAGTTCTCGAAATGTCCCTTAATATTACATTCTTCACAAACATGGGTTTTTGCGGCGCACTTAGAAATGTCATGTTGATTTCTGTTACCACATCTATAACATTGCTCTGAACGTAGTTTTCGTTGTGTTTTATACTTGTTATTTGAAAATCTGGTCTTTTGAGTAAAACTTTTCTTTATTCTGTTTACTTTGATTGATAGTGTGTCATGCTCCGCTTGTTCACGGGATTGTGCAATTAAAAATATTTCTTGAAACGTTACCTCTCTGTCTGTCTCCTGTAAATCAGGCCACTTTTGTTTGAGATCTGTTTCCAATTCTGGGTGATTAAGTCCTGTAGCAAATCTATCTCGTAGTTGTCGTTCTAATAATTCATCTTTGTATCCACATTCCCGGCTGAGACTTTTAAGTCGGTTCGCATAGTGTTCCATGGACTCAGTAGGTTCTCTTGTGCAGTTCCAAAACTCTGACAATGCACGGTATCTCGTTTTTTTGATCCGATATAAATCTAAGAGCTTGGAGCATATGTCAATGTATGTACTAGACTCAAAATTTGGTGTTAAGGCGATTTTTACCTCTTGGAATGTATCCGGCGTTAATGTATTTAACAGAATGTCTTTCTGTAAATTTTGGTCTATAATATTAAGAACCTTACATTTGTTCTCGAAAAAATCGATGTAATCTTCGATTCTGCATGTGTCTGCGTTAAATTTGTCCATACTGAAATTTTTTATCAGCATAATTTTTTCGCTTGATGTTGAAGGGGCGCTCGTCACGCTCCTTTGTTTTGTTTCTGTCTGTACTAACAGTGAAAGTATTTGGACAATTTGCTCCTGTTGCGCTTGTTGAGCACATAAAAATTGGGCAAACTGTTCATCGTTCATAATGCTTTATTTAGTTTTTATCTCGTCGCCAATAAAATAAAACCATCTTTTGTAGGTGATAATTATATATTGTCGTAAAATAATAATGACAGAAAGAATTAAAAAAGATATTAAATAAAATGTATAAAAAGGTTTCATGGTGATATTAAAAAGGATATAACAGATACTATTGCTGGTATCAATAGTTGTTCACGCTGATTTGGTTACGTTGATGTAGCAATTGTTCACGCTGGGCTATTGATATTATAGATAATTTTGACAATATTGACATGTGACCTTACACCTTAACTATCGATAAATATCCGATTGTCTATCGACAAATATGCAACACTAATTCCTACTCATTTACTTTTTTTTTATATAAAGAGCAAACTTGAGTCTTATTGGGGTTGAATTGGACTAAGTTTAGTCGGCCCCAGTCTGAGACCTTGGTTAACAAGGTCTCGACTTCAGACACAAGTTTATTCCGACACTCGTCGACGTGTTCCCAAGAAATATTAGCAAGGCCGGTGTAAAGAACGTCTACAGTGCTGTCATCCGCAATGAATGTTACTGATTTGTAACATATCATTGATATGCAGAACTTGGTGGTAGAGCTTTGTGCA
Source organism: Nymphalis c-album (assembly GCA_963151315.1). Classification (NCBI taxonomy): domain Eukaryota; kingdom Metazoa; phylum Arthropoda; class Insecta; order Lepidoptera; family Nymphalidae; genus Nymphalis; species Nymphalis c-album. Next base: position 6,591,842 of record OY720590.1, on the reverse strand, counting down.
AGCTCGTCTGGGTAGATACCACCCACTCATCAGATATTCTACCGCATAACAGCAGTACTTGGTACTGTTGTGTTCCGGTTTGAAAGGTGAGTGAGCCAGTGTAATTACAGGCGCAAGGGACATAACATCTTAGTTCCCAAGGTTGGTGGCGCATTGGCGATGTAAGCGATGGTTAACATCTCTTACAATGCCAATTTCTATGGGCGTTGGTGACCACTTACCATCAGGTGGCCCATATGCTCGTCCGCCAACCTATGCAATAAAAAAAAACTCGTACAAAGCAAAAGTTGTTCTGTCGTGTGTAACTTTGCTTCGCTTTTTTTTAATTTTTAATAACTATTTTCGTTACCAATTTTGTTTGACAATTATTATTTATAATTAAATTTCATTTTACTTCGGTGTAAGCTTGTAGGAGTGCATAACGGCAAGGTTTTTGTAATGACACTGACAGACGACAGCTAAGAAATATGTATGCCACCCGAGTAGTGACATTTACAAAATATGAAGTGAATATATTGCGATTTAGAAACTTAGTTTCAACCAAAACCAAATAAACTTAGTTTTAACTTTAAGTTTACATCGTAAGAAAATGTTTGCTTGCACTCAAACAGTTTAATTTCTTAACAATGGATATCAATTTACTAGCTGATAAGGATCAAGCCATTAAAATTGTTCCCTCAATTGAAGAATCTCTAAATAATATAGGCCTAAACACAGACATTGATGAAAGAACTTTAATTTGGCTAAATCAACTGAAATTAAAATGGAAATCTTGGAAGAAATGCCCTGCAACAGATCATCATTTTGATACATTTTTTCAGTTTACACCAGATCCATATAGAGTTGCTTTAGTATGCATAATTAAATGTGAAGAGTTTACAGATTGTAAACCAAAAAGTTTGCCCTATTATATATTAGAGACTTTAAGCAAGTGGTCACAATCAAGTGAACTTTTACCAGAAGAAAAATTAAAACTTCCAGCTTTTCAAATTGCTATACAACAAAGAAATATACATTTTCTCAGTTTACTTATTAAGACTTACCAATTATTTACAATTAAAGAAACAATTTTACCTATTGTTAGGAATATGTTAAAAAATGATAATTGCAAACAAGCATCCCAAATTGTGGCTGCTATGGAATTATTTGATGATATTCCAATTGAAAACTTACTTTTTCCTTTGATTTTGCAAGACAGAGCTAACATGATTGATGAATATTTGTCAGAGTGTCCTAATCAAGTAAGACCTCTATTACTATTTTTAGATAACTTGTTACATAAAAATATGAATATAAAAGATTTTACACTGAAGTTTATAGATGAAAACAGAGTATGCAATGTTAAATATGATAAAATCCATTATAAGCCAATTGGCAAGTTGGTTGCTCGGTTGTGTAATAAATTTAACATTCCCATAGAAACATGTCAAAATCTAAGCAAGAATCGAACAAGAGGAGGCTTGAGATATTTAATACATGAAAAATATGTGCAGCATAATGTAAGTTCATCTGTATGGGATGATATGGTAAAAGATTCTCTCAAAAACAACACTGAATGTGCCTTTGAATTTATTGATATGTTAATAGAATATGATATAAAGGAAGCTCTCAAGTGGGCCACATACTTTGAGTTGCCTGAAATTAGTCTGCCATTAGCTTTAAAAAATGTTTCAATAGAAGAGGTGCCGGCTGAAGAGGAGAACTGGGATAAACATGATGATTTAACGCAGGAATATTATAAATTATCACTTCCTGAAAACAGTATAAAAATAATTGATACAGGTGAATCATTTTATGACCTAGTATCTAATTTAATTAATTGTAGCATAGTAAGCATTGATTGTGAATGGAAACCATCATTTGGAGCGACACAATCACAAGTTGCTCTAATCCAAATTTCTTCTAAAGATTGTATTTATTTAATTGATACATTAGTTCTAAATAACAAGCAATATTCAAGCTTTTGGTATAGATTTAATAAGTCATTGTTAGAAAATGCAGAAATAATAAAATTGGGATTTGGACTCGAACAAGATTTAAAAGAAATAAAGTCTTCAATTAGTGGATTAAGCAATATTAAAGTTAAGGGTGAAGGATTATTAGATTTAGGACTGTTATGGAAAAAACTTATTAATTATGGTCTTATATTACCAAGTGATAGTGGAGGTAACAGTTTAAGCTCTTTAGTACAGGCTTGTTTCGGACTTCCACTTGAAAAGGCTGAACAGTGCTCCAACTGGGAATTAAGGCCATTAAGAACTACTCAATTACATTATGCTGCTCTTGATGCTTTTGTACTACTAGAAATCTATAATTATCTGCAAAAAATATGTGTTGAACAAAAAATAAATTTTGATGACATTTGTAATGATGTTATGTTGGAGCGAAAATTAAAAAATGTTAAAGCCACAAAGAAGATTACAGTCGCTGACAGATTACTGGCATATACATTGGATTTCAAATCAAATCCAAGCAAAGATGTAAAAATAATTGTTGAACATGAATTATCTCATTTATTGGCATATTTCAGATATTGTGGCATTGATACAATTGTTGTATCTCCAACAAAGTTGTGGCATGATACAGTTAATTTAGCCACACTGGAAAATCGTTTAATTTTAACCAATAAATTAAAATGTTCGCCCACAGCGCAATTTCCCCAAAATTTAATATTAGATGTAAGTCATGGTAATATTAAAGATCAAGTTAGAAATACACTTTCCAAATATAATATAGTTGTTACACAAAGTGACCTTTTAAGCAGATGTTTACATTGTAATTCTACTGACTTAAAGAAACTGACTTCAGATGAAGTAATTAATATTTGTAATTTGTATCAAATGCCAAGTAATACTGATGCAAATATCAAAAGGTATGCAAGTGATAATGAAGAAGAAGACCCATATTATGATAATTTTCTCAGTGATTCTGATGGTGATGATTTATATTTATGCCAACCAGTAACAACACCGAGTAAATCTTGTGTAACAAGTACGGGAGCTTTAATTGATATAAGCAATGTTCAGAAATTATCAACATCTTCCAAGACAGCATCTCTTTGTGAAAGTTGTGGTAAATTGTATTGGGATGAAGATCCTTTGATAAAATCTGTTCATGAACTAATTTCATCTTTAAAACATTTCAATGATTAAATAAAAAGTATAAAAGTACAAAAGGTAGCAATAAAGTTGGTTAATTCATTTTTTTTTATTTGTATAAACATAGTTAATACATAGCGGTTCTATGTGCAAAATAGTATTTAAGAGGTATTATTTTGTCTATATAACGTGATAATAATTATGAATAATATAAGAACAACAAGTATATAACTATGTTAAAAAAAAGGAAAGATTTGTTTCCGCCTAATTTAAATATGTCAACTTTTATGTAATAAGAAAACTATTAATAAAAGCAATATTTTAATAATTCGTTTTAATTTTTTTATGGACCATTATCATTTGCCACAAGCATTTGATTTTGCTTAAGCAGATATTTTAATCACTTGCAAAGTAAAAGCTGTGAAAACTGCCAAACATATTATTATGCCTTAATGTTTAACTAAACAATTTATTATTATTTAATTTATTAACCGTCCTAAAAAGATTGACATTAAGCTAAGATCTATTTTCATTTGTATAATTTTATTATTACGGAACATAGAAAAAGCTTTTGTTAAAAATATAATGATGAAATAACTGATATTCCGTGGTATAAATGGTATTTTAGCTGGAACTATAACGAAAAGCGTATACAAGTCTCTGGACAGATTTAAAAAATGTAATGGTGAAAAAATTTCTTTAAAACTTGTGTAAACATTTTGCGCTATTCATGGAAGTTTAAGATTTGGCCTAAAACGTCAATTTGAATAATTCAAATGTATATACTTTCGGCTATTCAATCCAAGAGTAATCTTAGGACCTATTTTTATTTATATAAATATGTGTACAAAATACATAGGTAGCAAAATATTTACCACAAAAAACTATCAAAATTTGAGATTATGAACATATTGTGCAAATAATTTTAAATTTTATTAATTAGCCCCAATGATATTATAAGGTAAAAAGGTGTAGATAGGTTACAAGCACTCCGTGAGCACTAGTTCGAAATCAGGCTTAAATGTAATCCACACTTCACCTCAGTATTATGTCACCATTGTCAATGGATAGACATCACGTAGCGAGTAGGTACAATTATAATTAAAACTGACCCAAAATAACCGGAAATGCCGTCGTGTGTAATGAGTTATTGCACAAATTATACTAGCAAAACTTCTTAAACTTAAGGAATCACTTTTTATTAGTAAGTTTACTATTTATCTTAATATTTTCACAAATCAAATATTATATTCGTAAAATATGACGTTAGAAATGAATGAATGCAACAATAAAGAAAACCTTGACTTGAGTCCACTTATTAAATCTTGCCTGACTATTGCCACCTCATGAGGTAATGAGTCAGATCCCTCTGAAACAAAGTTAACCAAAGCCAACTTCAGCGCAATGGTAATTGGATTTCTTTTGTGACTTCTTCACAAGGCCTTAAAACTTTAATAAGCTTACTAATTAACGTCCATTCTTGCGCCGACAACGTAGGTACATTACCGCTTAAATTTGATAAAGCACTATCTCCTCTTTTAAATCGAGCAGGCGTTCCAACATGTAGAATTCCACCTTGTAGGGGCTTCTTGAAGAGGCCGTTTTATTGGTTTTCCGGCCTGCTCTAAATAGCGCTTGAGCTTTTCCCAGGCAGCTGAACTTTTTTTTGAAGTGCGCCACGATGGTTTTCGCCTTCTGGGTTAGTTATTATTGGTTCATTTTCCAAGGCTTTGTTAACAACCAAATTAAAACAATGTGCGTAACAATTAAAATGTTTCCACCCTAGGCATTTTATGTTGGAACCGTTGTCGGACACAGCTAGAAGTATTTTACCTTCTAAGTTCCATTGCCGTGCAACCTTAGATAATTCGTCAGCAAGAGCCGAAGCTGTGTGTGAAATACCAACTGACGCACAACATTCTAAAAAAAAGGATTGAAACTTCATACTTCTGTCTATGAAACGTCCAGTTACAGCTAAAAACCAATCACCATTTCGCGATGTCCACATATCCGTTGAAATACAGACTGATTCCATTTCATTTGTAAGCAGTTCCTTAACTTCGGCTTTGGTGACCTCATAAAGGGAGGGGAGCATATTATGGGCAAAATATTTTCGCGCTGGCAACGTATAATTTGGAAAAGCAAAGGATATGAGCTCTCGGAAACCTCTATCTTCGACTAGAGAGAAAGGCTGCAGATCGTATATAAATAGATTCATAATGTGACGATCTACATCTTTTTTAATTTTTGAAAAAACTACGTATGTAATTTGTCATTGTATTTCTGGCTATTGGCACTATTTCGCTACTATCTGTACTATGCCCTAATGTAGTCGCTACAGAATTTGATTGCTGCATCTCTCCAACACTGGCGGAATCAGCCTGTGTGACTGCCGCCGCCGCCACCACCGCTGCAGCCAAAGTACTTTGACTAGGCACTAATTGAATGGTGCCGTGCTTCCTATTCATATGTTTTATTAAATTTGATACTGAAGACTTATTTGAAATATTTAATTTACAAATTTTACACTGGGCCTTATTATCGCCTTTATCGTAAAATGGTCCCATGCAATACTCCTTTTTGGCGCTATATTAAAACTACTTTTACCTAACTTACTTCGCTTACTACTAATAATGTTTATGTGTAAAGTTAAACTAACACCAACTTCGAACACTATTCACTTAATCACAATGTCTTAAATCAACTATTTTTAAAAATATGTACGATACCTAATTAATTTAACATTATTTATAATTATTATAAACTACGGATCATTGAAATTAAATAGTTAATTCAAATAGTTCCAATAGTTAAATTCAAATTTAAAAAAAAATATCGACTTTTTCAAAATAGCTAAACGTCTTTAATTAATTTTAAAATCTTTTAAACAATGCAAACCGCGACTAAACTATAACTGAAATTTACTGTGTTTTGTGTAATGTGTGTAACAATAATATCGGAATTCGTATTTTTTGTGAAAGCGAGAAAGACGTCTCGGCGACAGTTTTATCTGTTATTCAAAAAACCGTCTTAAAGTCTTTGACATACGGTCGATATTTTTATGTATAAGGCTCCAAATCACTCGCCACTCGGGTTAATATTTCATAGACTGATGATTGGTTTATAATGAACGAAGAAATATTAAGCGATGAGTGCTTTTAACGGTGTTTTTAGGGTTTCGTAACTCAAAAGGAAAAAAACGAAATTAACAATGTAATAACGATTAAATCAAGCAAAAACGGTAATTTTTGACGTGACAACGTCTTATAAATTGGTTTGCCGGGTGACACTTCAAGAAACTGCGTTACGCTCCGCTCACGTTATGCGCTCACAATGAGAGCGAGTGAGAGGCACGCGTCCCTTCCACTCGGGCATGGTTAGCCCGCCTAAGAGCGAGAGAGACAGACATAAAAAGTGAAAGGCACGCGTCCCTTCTAAGTATAAATACGTATGTATGTGTAAAGGTAAAAATAAAATTTTGTTAATATGAAATTCAGTGCGAGATTCTTTGTATAAATTAATGTTTTAAATATAATTCTTTGTATAAATAAATGTTTTAAATTGTTACTATTATTTCATCCTTCTTCCTACTATACGAATGAATATTCACATTAAAATTATTTTACCACTCAAAGTCGTTGTCACGTAAAACTTTCGCCCGTATACCGACTTTACAGGCAACCAATTTTTTTTTTTTTGTAACGTTCATCAATCAAAATAAACAAGGCAATTATTCACTTATTAAAAGTGACTTAATTTAAATAACAAATAAGTTCGTTTATGAATTTAAGAAGTAAACGTATGCGAGTCCTACATATTAATATGTGTTTGTGAGTTTTGAGTATTAGAAGTCTCGCCTCGCATACTTGACACTTCTAAATACTCGATACGCGTTTATACTCGATTACGAGGCCTAGTACGGAGACGCTCAAGTCGATACCTAGTATTAAAACCTATTCCAGTATATACATCTCATCCCTAAAGTGTTGTTTACTAGCCAAATTTCAAAGCAGTGCTCACGGAGCGCTTATATCTTCACCTTTTTACTTATAATATCATTGACTAGCCCCATAAACAATTTTATTTAATACTAGAAACATAAATAATTTATTAATTGTTTGAGTAAACTAAAATATAACTTTTGTGGTTTTATGCTTTTCTTTAAATAATTCAATATCTTCTGAACTCAAATTGGAATTGTCTTGTAGATTTAATACTTCTAGCTCTAAATTAGGGAATTCTTTCAATGTCGTTAACTTGTTGCCAGACAAATCCAACTCCTGAAAAAGATATAGATGTGCTGATTAAATTTTAAACAATCTCTTAAAATAGCTTGAACGTAACATAACAGAATAATGATATTGCGAGATCTTTCTAAGTAGTGTCAAAAGAAGATAGAAAACCTATTCATCCTTTAAACCAGAACACAACATTACTAGTATTGCTGTTTTGCAGTACATGTGATGGGTGGGTCGTACCTTCCTCGAAGGGGTTTGCATAAAGCCTTACAGTGTTTATAAAATAAAATGTTCCTTTACCTTACAATGTTGTAACTTTACTAAAGATGGCAATATCATTGAAGTAAGATCTTGATTGGACAAGTCAACAGTTTTGCAATAACTATAATATTGCAAATGAGGTAAACTGGTTAGCTTTTCCTTAAATCCACTTTTGTAGTGGAGACTATCATCATGGTAATCAGTTGGTAGTTGTTGCTCAATATTCCATTTAGATATTAAATCACTGTAGTACCCAGCTCTCAGAGAATCTAAATCTTTCAAAGTTTGTAGATTTTCTACTACTTCATTATGGTATAATTTCGCATTTATACAATGCAAGAATACGGTTGTTGTTAGTAGTGTCCCTTAAATATAAAGTATATAAAACAGATAAAAACAGATATTTTCTTAAAATGATAATAATGATTTTATAAATTGAATTTTATAATTTAAAAAATGATAATAATGAATTTACACTAAAGTTTTTTACCTATTATTATATGACGCAATGGACAAATGTTTGAGAAAATAAGGAATTACTTTACAACCAGTGTTTATCAAAATCAGCACTTCAGTTTAATTTACTTTGACATTCTAGCAGAAAAATCATATAACATATTTATTTTATATGCCCAAAAGTATGATAAATTAGAACACAATAGAAATCCCCTAATTTGTAAAACATATTTGATAAATTATCAACAAATATTAAATTAGTATAAAAAAAGTAATAATCGTGTGGTCAGGGGACCCCATCATTATTTTCGACTCAACCTGTTTTAAAACGTAGATTTTAATTGATTATATTACAGTGTTTTTGTCCCACAAAAAAGCACCTCCTTTATATCAACTTAGGAGGTATTAGAATGCATCATAATTTGTAGCATTTGGTAGGCACTGTATGAATGCTATATATGCATTATATAAAGTGACCTTGGACCACTACCATTTCACTCTACTGTAAGCCGTGTAAAAGAACTTCGTCCAAAAAAGTAACAAGAATGATAATACTTACACTTGTTATCAGGTTCCAAAACTAACAATTGGCGACATGCATCCAGTTGCTCAGTTAGTTCCTGTACAACAGGCTCTGAATATTGGTTTTGGAAATTAATTTTACTTTTTCCTACAAAAATACAAGGTTCATATTGTTTGCAATTAATGATTTCTTTCTCATCATCTAATTGTGTATGTTCAATCTGAAAAAAATGTTTAATTAACATATTTTACATAAATAGTAAAAACAATAAATAGTTTATACCAACCTTTATATCAATATTTTTGTTGATTTCTTCATTGTGTTCCAAAATCCATAAATCGTCATATTCATGCCCATTACAGGATATCCATTTACCACTAATTATCTTATCATTAAAATATACTCTTAGGTTTTTATTTATATTATCAATTGAAACACATTTGTTCCAAGCAATGGATGTTTTACTTGGTGTAACAATAAATGCAACAACTTGAACTGTTGCTTTGACTGCACCTGTTAATTTTAATTACCATTATTATTATAGCTGTCATTTTAGCATCCTAAAAGAAACAACCTAAAAACATCTTCATTACAAAACATCCAATTTCTTGACTTTTATCAAATTAAAGATTAAAGAAGGATCTATATTAAATACACTATAATGGTGAAAATCACCACAAATAAAAGACAACATCAGACAGCTGTAAAACCCAAATATGATTTCATGTATTAAAATTTGATGATTGAAATGATTTGAACAGTTACCCAACAACCATCTTTGATAGAACCAGGCGCTTGTATCATCTGGATCAGTAAAAGCAGCACTTTGAACCATTTTTAGTTCATGCTTATGATGATTATCTTGAATAGGTCTTCCTCCTGTAAAATAACAAATTCCTGGGGTAAAATAATGTAAATATCAATAAAATGAAGAGACAAATATAAAATATTTTACTTTTTTATTTAAATAATTCACTTATGATTTATTTTAGATAACTTTTTATATGTAATATAATATAGATTAATTAAAACAAATATATCTCATAAATTTAAATATTAACAAAGAGAAACTTATTTAGCAAAAATTTATAAATAATATTCAAGAATTCATCACCCTTCAAATCAGGATATAATTCTAACAACATTTTGCTTCTGTAATGCCAAGCTGAATAATTTGAAAAGTTGTCATATAACTTTTCAGTTGTAAAATCAAATTCTTCTTGCAATGGAGGTTTGCATTGACTGACCACAAAACGACGATAATCCCATGTATGAACTAAAAACAAATTTTTCATTTTTAATAGACTAGCTTATTTTATGCTAAAACAAAGAACTTTTTTTATTTTGCACAAGTGTTCAATATTAAAAATTTGTACATACAGTTTCTCTCATCTAATTTCAGATATGTATTGCACAATTCAAGTTCCTTTTTCCAATCAGGATCTAGCCTTGTAGTAAGCACCCATTCTCGTTGATGCCACGAACAGTATGATTTGGGATTCATTTTTAAACAATATTCAGTTAAGCTTAGCTCAGAATCATATAACTTTGAAACATTTTCCTCACTATCTTTGGTTTTACTGAAAATTTATAATGTGCACAGTTCTATATATGCTATTGACATATAAATAATCAATATGTATATGATAAAAATTACCTTAAAACATTTAAGACTTCTCTTCTTATATTCCATAGAGTGTAAATATCAGGATTAGATGATAAAACTTTTGCTGTAAGATCTAATTGTTCTTCATCTTGCTCAGCGTTCTTTCTCTAAAATTGTAAAATTTTAATATTAAGTTATTCTCATATATGTTATTATTCGTAATAATATCAAAAACATTTTTTATACTTTCGTAAATATCTTCAGCATAGCATGTTTAAAATGTTTTAACTTTTCTTGCCTCTCCTTTTCTTTTCTGGCCTTTTCTTCTTCAGATGTTCGAACTTTAACTCTGCCGTGCTAAAATAATATTCGTAAGAAAATACTACAAGATATTTTATGGATATAACAAAAACCATAACACCAAAACGTACCATTTTGATATCTGATATTCAAATTATATGTACGAGATCTTTTAATATTAGTATTATTGCATATTTTTATATAAATTGCTCTTTTTTATTATTACAAGAATAATAAAATGGTTTTTATTTATAAAATGTATTTATTTCTATATAGCGTAGTTATTATTCAGCTTATTATTTCAGAATCTTCTAATATTATTATTGAAATTATTTTATCAAATATAATGTTCTGATCTATTTCTTACTATACTAAAAGATAAAAGTATGATGATGATGTAAAATGTTAATTAAAAGGCAATGACAATTGACAATTGTGAATTTTGACATTGTCACTGTGTGAATTTTATAGTGTGTGTGAATTTTATACTGTGTAATTTCATACTACGGAACTACGGAATACATATTTATTATACGATAGATAATTTTATATCAGGCATATGCAAAATAGTGTCCGACCGAAAGTTCGGTTTCGGTTTCGGTTTCGGCCGAGTTTCGGCCCAAAATCAAGTTTCGGCGGCAGTTTCGGTTTCGGCCAAAATTGGCCGAAACTTTTGCCGAAACCGAAACTGATTTCAGAAGTAATACACGCGCGCCTAACTTCATTTGTGAAGTGTTTAATTTGTTAAATTCGTTGTACACTGATAGAAGGATTTTTAATAGTTAACAAAACATTTATTAAAGACGATTTTTTAATATTAAATAAATATTTCTTAATATTTAAGAAATTATGCATCAGATTTATTAAATATTAAGAAATCATAATTAATAGTCTCAATTATCAAGTATTAATCAAGTATCAAGTAATATTTAATAAGATTTCAAAATACAAGAAACAGTAACAATTATTAAAAATTAATAATTAATGCAGAATAGTTGATAAAATGCACCAAATTTCAGTATTTTAAGGAATTTTATACTTGACCACGTGGGTTTCAGTTTCGGTTTCGGCCGAAACTTAAGCCACGGCCGAATATTCGGTTTCGGTTTCGGCCGGAAAACCAGTTTCGGTCGGACTCTAATGCAAAATGACAATTTTTTTTTTATTTTTTTTTATAGCATAAGTAGGCGGACGAGCATATGGGCCACTGTGTCTTTTTATTCAACTTCGAATCAAAGTTTCATGTGAATAACGAAGAATAATGTATAAATGAATTATAACAAGTAATTTAAAAACTGAATAGATAAAACAGAATTCTATAGATAAAACTTTAATCTTGGATAAATCTATTGCTATTTGCTACCTACTGATAAAAATAAGTACGGTTTGATCATTATTATTATAAGCTAATTTTATAGGATTAAATTTCCTATCATATCAGTTACCAACATTTTATACTCCAGTACAGTCAACCATAATAAATGTTAAGTATCAGTTAGTGGAACATTTTTTAGCAAACGTGTTAACTGACTCTATAAACCCAAGAACTTAATGCAAAATGACAATTTTTTTTTTAATTTTTTTTATAGCATAAGTAGGCGGACGAGCATATGGGCCACTGTGTCTTTTTATTCAACTTCGAATCAAAGTTTCATGTGAATAACGAAGAATAATGTATAAATGAATTATAACAAGTAATTTAAAAACTGAATAGATAAAACAGAATTCTATAGATAAAACTTTAATCTTGGATAAATCTATTGCTATTTGCTACCTACTGATAAAAATAAGTACGGTTTGATCATTATTATTATAAGCTAATTTTATAGGATTAAATTTCCTATCATATCAGTTACCAACATTTTATACTCCAGTACAGTCAACCATAATAAATGTTAAGTATCAGTTAGTGGAACATTTTTTAGCAAACGTGTTAACTGACTCTATAAACCCAAGAACTTAGAGATAAGAAAAATATATTTTTGTATAGTGTCCAAACTTCATTAAAATATATTAAATTTAGATGATATTCCTGAAGTTCGTTCATAATTGATTAAATTTGAGGAAACGCTTTAATACTAGAGAGATAAAGTTAGACATCAGCCTTTATGAGGCAAAATCGCAGCTAATGAAGGCATTGATTTTAATTTCAGGGTTAGCAGACTAGCGCCAAAATTAAAACCTTTTTTCATGCATTTTCGGGTGCGGATTTATAATTATCACCAATGTAATCATTATTATTATATCGCTCTGTGAGCTCTGTGGCTTTGAGTCTGAGAGTCTGACAAGTGACAGATAATTTCTGTATCTACATCTATAATCTATATTGACATTTATTAATTTTATTATTTAGATAGGCTAAGAACAGAAGTTTATAATTTTTATTTTATAAAGACATCTATGTAAAAGAATGAATAACGCACCACAGTTTTCATTACGTTGGAATAATTATGTTAATCACGTAACTGAAGCTTTTAATTCACTCAGATTTGAAAATGATTTAGTCGATGTGACCTTATGTTGTGATGGTGGCAAAATCCGTGCTCACAAAATGTTACTATCGGCGTGTAGTAATTATTTTAAACAAATTTTTAAAGAAAACCCTTGTCAGCATCCTGTGATAATATTTAGAAACTTTAAATATGAGGATCTCAACGCTATCATTAATTTTATGTATCATGGAGAAGTAAATATTTTTCAAGAACAATTAGAATCTTTTTTGATAACTGCCGAGCTTTTAGAGGTTAAGGGTTTGACTGATAACGCTGAGGATGAATCTTCCAAGGGCCAATTAAAGATCACCGAAAATAGTTCATTAGATCTAAGTTCTAAATCTAGCAGGCCAATTGAACTAAATGTACCGCCTTCCACAGTCATCCAATCTGTCCCATCTGTCACATCTGTCCAAACAGATTACATAGATACATATACAGTCCACAAATTCATCATGTTTTTAGTTGCAAATAAACCTGCGTACTAGCTACACGTCGTTTTATTTAAATAATCACCTATTAATCGAAATTAAACTTAATAGTATAATCATATGGTCCTTCGAGCCGGATAGTGTTAATGAGTATCGAGCCGGCCGACGCGCGAGAACAAAAGATTTTTTTTTACCTGAGGATAAGGTGACTTGTTTATCTAAGTGCAACGTGCAAGTTATAAGACAATTTGAGAAACGATTTTTATTTATTGAGAAATTACTTTATTAAGAACAAATACTTTTTACGAAGTACATGTGATTTTCAATAGTAGTTTCGTGAGTGAGTGTTATAGAATCAAAATTAATAAACTGTTATTGTGGAACTGGAATATTACGTAAAACAAGTGACCGATCGGAATATTATTGAGATTACTACGCAAGTTTATTTGTTACTACGATGGAGGCACTTTATTTATTACAAGATGAGTTATTCGAAAATTTAATGAAAGCGGAAAGAAATTTTAAGAAAACTGCAAAAGAACGTATTAAACGACAGTATTTAGAAACGAGATTGGAAGTTTTAGAACAGCTATTTAAAGATTTTAGAGAAGGCCACAAGGAGATTGTTTTAAAAGGGAAAGGTAAGAAGGAAGCATATTTTACAGAGGGAAAGTATGAGATTTTTGAGGAGTTATATATGCAATATAAATCCAGTTTGCGAGAAGCCTTGCAACAGTTTCCGCCGCCAGTTACCGAGTTACCTAACCCACCAGCTACTATTAAAGCAAATGAAAATTGCGGTGATGTTAAACTACCCCGCATACAACTACCCACTTTTGGGGGTAAGTACGAAGAGTGGCAAACCTTTTACGACATGTTTTCCTCGTTAATTCATAACAATAAGAGTATTTCATCGGTACAGAAACTGCATTACCTTAAGTGCAATTTGAATGGAGAAGCGTTAAATCTGCTGAGTATTTTTTCAACAACTGATGCCAATTATGAGGAAGCATGGAAGCACTTAGTTCGGCGTTATAATAACAAGCGTTATAATTGCAATGCTGTTATGAGGTCTTTATTTGCCACAAAGAAAATTCAACACGAGTCAGCCATTGCAATTAGGAGTTTATTGGATACAACATCCACCTGTCTTAAATCTTTGGATAATTTGGGCATTAAGACTGAGACCTGGGATGCAATTGTTGTTTACTTAGTCGTTTCGAAATTAGACATGGAATCTATCAAACAATGGGAGCAGCATTTAAACACGAGATGTGATGAATTGCCCACTTGGATACAATTGAGAGATTATTTAGAATACAGATTCCGCTCCTTAGAGATGATAGATACGAACGCAAAACGTGACGTGCAACAAGCTAAGCCTGCCGTTAAATCAAAATTATTTCATGCATCAATAGAGAAGGATAGGGAAAAAGAGAACAAATCTAAGGCTAAACAAGAGTGCCCGATGTGCCACGAATATCATTTTATCAACCAGTGCAATCGTTTCAGTCTTATGAAACCTAAAGAAAGACAGGAGTTCGTACAAACAGCTAAACTATGTTTTAATTGTCTGGCGCCGACTCATGCGGTCGTTAAGTGTCGTCAACCATTCAGTTGTAAAAAATGTGGGAGAAGACATCACACGATGTTACACTTTGAAAGAGATAACCAGGAGACAACCAGTAGCCGAGAGCAAGCAACGGTAGTGTCATCGAAGGAACCACAACATGAGAGAGCGAGTACATCACGAGGTGATACAAACATAACTGCTACATTTTCCAGAGGGGAGCTACAACCCAACAGCGTGCTGCTTGCGACGGCTAAGGTCAAGGTATTCCATTCTAACGGTTTTAAGTATATTGTTCGTGCTTTAATTGACCAAGGGTCTCAGGCATCTTTTGTATCTGAGTCTACTGTGCAATTATTAGGTCTTGTACGTAAACCAGTGAGTGGCTGGGTGTCAGGGCTAGGAGATGGTCGTATGAGAATTAAATACACGGTTTTACTTCGCCTGGAATCACGTCATAATCCTGATAGTTATATTCTAGTTAACGCTTATGTGTTGCATTCTTTAACATCACTTTTACCTTCAACCAATTTGAGTACTCTCAAATGGGTGGAAATGGATAACCTACCTTTAGCAGATCCTACATAAGCTGTGCCAGGTAAAATTGATATATTATTAGGTGCTGAGGTTTATAGTGAAATACTACTTGATGGTGTTATAAAGCATCCTGATTGTAATGTAATAGCACAAAATACGTTGTTTGGATGGATTTTGTCTGGAAAAATGTCAAAAGGACCTCGAGCCTTAGGAAAGGATAATTTTGTTAGCATGCATTTACAGATAAAAGAGGATGAGTTACTTAAGAAGTTTTGGGAGATGGAAGATGAGCCTAATTTAATAAATAAGGAGATGACTGATAGCGAGAAGGTATGTGAGGATTTGTTTAATTCAACTACAGTAAGAGATAATGAAGGTAGATTCATAGTGAGGTTACCCTTTGCAACGGAAAATCCTAAATGTCAGTATGGCAATACAGAAGAGAGGGCGATAAAAAGGTTAGAATATTTAGAGAGAAAACTATCGAAAGATTCAAGGTTGAGAGAAGAATATAATAAGGTTATGAGTGAGTACTTGAGTATGAATCATATGAGAGTGGTTTCTGAGAGTGAATTACAGAATCCTAAAGCTGTTTATCTTCCTCATCATGCTGTGGTGAGAGAAGATAAAGACACTTCCAAAGTAAGGGTTGTTTTTGACGCTTCGAGCAAGGGTGACAATAGTGTGTCACTAAACGATGAGCTTCTTGTTGGGCCAAGGTTACAACAAGATTTGAGGCACATATTGATGAGATGGCGTCATCATAAAATCTGTGTCGTAGCCGATATTATCAAAATGTATCGGATGGTGAGAGTGGCAGAGGAAGACACCGAATTCCAGAGATTAGTATGGAGGTTTAATCCAACGGAGCCCATACAACATTACAAATTGTTGCGTTTAACGTTCGGTACAGCATGCGCGCCATATTTAGCCGTGAAAGTATTGCATAGACTAGCTGAGTTAGAAAAGAAGAGGTATCCAATAGCTGCGAGGATAACGAAACAGTGCTACTATATGGATGATTTAATGACGGGAGTTGATACGGTTCCTGAGGCAATACAAATTTATGAGGAGATGAATGAGTTAATGAGAAGTGGTTGTTTTGAGTTACAAAAATGGAATAGTAACAATGAGGAGTTTTTGGAGCAGATTGGAAAGACTGAGTTGAATGAAAAGCAACCTATAAAATTAAATGATTTAATAAAAGTACTAGGATTAAGTTGGAACAGAAAGAACGATAATTTTGAATACGTGTTAAACTTACCTGAACCTAAAGATTTAGTTACTAAAAGACAAATATTATCTGATGTCGCAAGATTATATGACCCCTTAGGTTGGATTGCCCCCGTGATAGTAAATGCTAAGATTTTAATTCAGAAATTGTGGAAGTCAGGTCTTGAATGGGATGAGTGTTTGACGGCTGAATTGCTTTGTGAGTGGTTAAATTACAGACGTAAGTTAGTAGATCTACAAAATGTCAAAATACCTAGATGGATAAATTTAATGCGAGATTGCAAGAGAGAGTTACACGTATTTTCAGATTCTTCAAAATCCGCTTTTGCGGCAGCGGTTTATATACGAGTAATTGATAGTTCAAATAGAGCGCATGTACATTTATTGACCGCGAAAACTCGAGTTGCCCCAATCGTAAAGGAGGTTTCCATTCCCCGACTTGAATTGTGTGGTGCCACCTTAGCAGCCAAGCTTATTAGTGAGGTGTCACAAGTTCTAGAAATACCCAAGGAACATATCTATGGATGGACTGACTCCACCATAGTGTTAGCATGGCTGAAAGGAGGCTCAAGTCGATGGGTAACATTTGTTAGTAATAGAGTGTCCACTATATTAAATATTATGGACTACAATCAGTGGAATCATGTCTCATCGGAAACAAACCCTGCAGACTGTGCTTCGCGTGGTCTGCAGCCTAAAGAGTTAAGTGAGCATGTATTGTGGTGGAGAGGACCGCACTGGTTGTCAGAAACTACAATACCTATAAATAAAAACCTAATTGAAGACACACATGAAGAGGAACGAATCCAATCTTTAACTGTTATATCTGATGTTGATGAGGATTTATTTTGGCTAAAATATTCATCGTTAAATAAACTATTAAAAATTGTATCATATTGTAGACGAATTTTGAATTTTAAATTTAAAAAAGATAATAGACCTAAACTACCTAAATTTATAACACCAAAGGAAATGAGCGAAACATTATTATCATGCATTAAGCAAATACAAGAGCGCGAGTTTTCATTCGAAATAAAACAGTTAAAGATTCGAGAATATGTTCCTAAAAGCAGTAAATTACGATCTCTTTGCCCATTTTTGGATCAGAAAGGGATACTAAGAGTCAGTGGACGCATAGCACTATCAGACGCATGTTACGATACAAGACATCCGATAATTATGCCTGGTAAACATCAATTCACCAAGGTCTTAATTGCGCATGCTCATGAAAAAACATTGCACGGTGGTCCACAGGTTATGTTAAATTTCCTAAGATCCAAATACTGGATCTTACGTGCTAAAGAGCGTGTTAAAAAATATTTTAGAGAATGCACGATTTGTTTAAGATATTCAACGAGAAAAACTACTCCTATTATGGGGTTGCTTCCAGAGGCAAGGGTAAAACCCAGTAAACCATTTAAGTCTACCGGCGTTGACTACTGTGGCCCTGTCTTTATCAGATTCTCACCAGGCCGAGGAGCTAAGTCTTACAAAGGTTACATTTGCATTTTCGTATGCATGGTGACACGAGCTGTCCATTTAGAAGCAGTGACCGATATGACTGCCAAAGGCTTTATTGCAGCCTTTAGGCGATTCACTGCTCGTCGAGGCCATTGTCAAGATTTATATAGTGACAATGGCACTAACTTTGTTGGTGCCGATAAACAAATGCGAGATATGTTTAATAATGCCCGATCTTCTCTTCCCGGAGAGATAGCAGAGTTACTTTCCTTAGATAATACCACCTGGCACTACATCCCTCCCCACTCACCTAATTTTGGCGGATTATGGGAATCATCGGTACGCAGTACTAAGACCCATTTGAAAAAGGTAGTAGGAAATAGTACACTTACTTACGAGGAAATGTCCACTGTCCTGGCGCAAGTTGAAGCGTGTTTAAATTCCAGACCGATTTCTTTGATGAGCGATAATCCAAATGACCTTCTGCCCTTGACACCAGGTCACTTTTTGGTAGGTGAACCATTGTTAAATATTGCAGATGAGGATTATACTAATTGTAATGTAGTTGGTTTAGATAGATGGCGATTAACGCAAAAGATTGTAACTGATTTTTGGCATAGATGGTATAAAGAATATCTAGTTAATTTGAATCAAAGGTATAAATGGAATACTAAACGTAGTGAACCGGAAATAGGCGATATTGTTGTTTTAAAGGAAGACAATTTACCGCCGGCTAAATGGTTACTTGGTAAGATTATCAACAAATATCCTGGACCTGATAATGTAACTCGTGTCGTATCTATAAAGTGTAAAACCGGAGAATTGAAGCGTCCAGTAAGCAAAATTTGTATTTTAACTAAATAAAATGTATTTTTTATTATACCTTTTACAATGTAAAAAATCTAGTATAAATAGATAATTTTGTTTTGTTGTTCATTATCAATGTTATTCATTCAAACTGCATGGCCAAGCCGAGCAAGTTGTCTTCGGTACACACTTGAATGTGTTTACATATTAAATATCATATTTATTAAGATATACTTGTTACTAGAAAAAGACTTATTTTTATTAAGATTTTTTGAGAGGATTTGTCATAAGTTTTATATACGTATATTTATCTGTTAAATTTACGTATAAGTACATATATCAATGAGTTGTTTTTTTTTGTTAAAAATGTAGTTAAAGAACTATGTTCTTTGGCGGGCGGAATGTCCAAACAGATTACATAGATACATATACAGTCCACAAATTCATCATGTTTTTAGTTGCAAATAAACCTGCGTACTAGCTACACGTCGTTTTATTTAAATAATCACCTATTAATCGAAATTAAACTTAATAGTATAATCAGTTTCGGCCGGAAAACCAGTTTCGGTCGGACTCTAATGCAAAATGACAATTTTTTTTTATTTTTTTTTATAGCATAAGTAGGCGGACGAGCATATGGGCCACTGTGTCTTTTTATTCAACTTCGAATCAAAGTTTCATGTGAATAACGAAGAATAATGTATAAATGAATTATAACAAGTAATTTAAAAACTGAATAGATAAAACAGAATTCTATAGATAAAACTTTAATCTTGGATAAATCTATTGCTATTTGCTACCTACTGATAAAAATAAGTACGGTTTGATCATTATTATTATAAGCTAATTTTATAGGATTAAATTTCCTATCATATCAGTTACCAACATTTTATACTCCAGTACAGTCAACCATAATAAATGTTAAGTATCAGTTAGTGGAACATTTTTTAGCAAACGTGTTAACTGACTCTATAAACCCAAGAACTTAGAGATAAGAAAAATATATTTTTGTATAGTGTCCAAACTTCATTAAAATATATTAAATTTAGATGATATTCCTGAAGTTCGTTCATAATTGATTAAATTTGAGGAAACGCTTTAATTTTTTCTTAATTTAAGATAAAGTTAGACATCAGCCTTTATGAGGCAAAATCGCAGCTAATGAAGGCATTGATTTTAATTTCAGGGTTAGCAGACTAGCGCCAAAATTAAAACCTTTTTTCATGCATTTTCGGGTGCGGATTTATAATTATCACCAATGTAATCATTATTATTATATCGCTCTGTGAGCTCTGTGGCTTTGAGTCTGAGAGTCTGACAAGTGACAGATAATTTCTGTATCTACATCTATAATCTATATTGACATTTATTAATTTTATTATTTAGATAGGCTAAGAACAGAAGTTTATAATTTTTATTTTATAAAGACATCTATGTAAAAGAATGAATAACGCACCACAGTTTTCATTACGTTGGAATAATTATGTTAATCACGTAACTGAAGCTTTTAATTCACTCAGATTTGAAAATGATTTAGTCGATGTGACCTTATGTTGTGATGGTGGCAAAATCCGTGCTCACAAAATGTTACTATCGGCGTGTAGTAATTATTTTAAACAAATTTTTAAAGAAAACCCTTGTCAGCATCCTGTGATAATATTTAGAAACTTTAAATATGAGGATCTCAACGCTATCATTAATTTTATGTATCATGGAGAAGTAAATATTTTTCAAGAACAATTAGAATCTTTTTTGATAACTGCCGAGCTTTTAGAGGTTAAGGGTTTGACTGATAACGCTGAGGATGAATCTTCCAAGGGCCAATTAAAGATCACCGAAAATAGTTCATTAGATCTAAGTTCTAAATCTAGCAGGCCAATTGAACTAAATGTACCGCCTTCCACCGATGAGCCCATGAACCTAGCCACATTACCAACAAGCAGAGATGAAAACATTCCACAAGACAACTCTGTAATTGCTCAAGAAACTGAAATTGAAGTGATTCAACCACAACCTGAAACATCTAAACCTGACACTACAAACATTAAGCCAAAAGTTACTACAAATGTAAATGATGAAATGCAAGTAGACACTCAAAGTACTTCAGCTGAAGACTTATCTGATAAAAGTAATGCAGGTTAGTCATTTTTCTACTGTCATGAACCTTAGATAAATATTAATGATAAAATTATAATACATAATTAATAAAGAATAAAAAATACATCTAAGGTTTTTATATATTTACAGAATCAGACCTGGCTAAGTTTAGATGTCAACTATGTCCAAAAGGCTTTAAGCATCCAACATCCTTGACATTGCATAAAGACTCTCATGCCGGCAAAACACAGTGCCCAGTATGTCACCGGTCATTTTCTCGATCATATGATATGAGAAGTCATTTACAGAGAATACATCAAGGAAAACAACTAACAATCAAAGAAATAAGATACAAAAATAATAGTGAAAGTGTGACACCCAAGCAATTCACACATAATATTTAATAAAAAAAAACTGGTAATTGAGATTACCATCTCGCACAGAGTGCACATTTGTTATTATCAAATATTAACTATGTTTATAGATTATACAAAACTATATTATATTTATTTACATTTAACATCTAAAGTCACAAAAATTGCTCAGTGATGTAGCCTTGGTTAATTTTATACTAGTCTTACAAGAAATATTGTTTTAAATATAATTGTTTATACATTTCTTGTTTAATTTATTTCCCTCCGCACAATAACTAGCTTTACTCAGTGGTAGAACTATGTGCAAGCTCATCTGGGTAGGTACCACCCACTCATCAGGTATTCTACCGCTTCTAATACTTGGTATTGTTGTGTTCCGATTTGAAGGGTGAGTGAGCCAGTGTAATTATAGGTACAAGGGATATAACATCTTAGTTCCCAAGGTTGATGGCGCATTGGCGATGTAAGCAATGGTTAACATTTCTTACAATGCCATTGTCTATGGGCATTGGTGACCACTTACCATCGGTGGCCCAAATGCTCGACTGCCTGCCTACACCTATAAAAATAAATAAAAATTGGTTGCCTGTAAAGTCGGTATACGGGCGAAAGTTTTACGTGACAACGACTTTGAGTGGTAAAATAATTTTAATGTGAATATTCATTCGTATAGTAGGAAGAAGGATGAAATAATAGTAACAATTTAAAACATTTATTTATACAAAGAATTATATTTAAAACATTAATTTATACAAAGAATCTCGCACTGAATATCACTTTTTATGTCTGTCTCTCTCGCTCTTAGGCGGGCTAACCATGCCCGAGTGGAAGGGACGCGTGCCTCTCACTCGCTCTCATTGTGAGCGCATAACGTGAGCGGAGCGTAACGCAGTTTCTTGAAGTGTCACCCGGCAAACCAATTTATAAGACGTTGTCACGTCAAAAGAAAACAACTTTGACATAGAATATTTGTTCATTATAAAATAAATGTGTTTAAATACTATACACAATGCAACATGTTCTAATTTCTATAATACTATTGTGTTAATAAAATAATAATAACTGTCCTCCAGACCGATTTCGGCCACGGCAGCCAATCTCAAGAGAGATTAGCCAACTGCACAGTAAAGTAGCCAACTGCAAGTGTGTACGCAAACAAAGGTGCATTCTCTTTTCCCTTACTCTCATAACCCAATGGGACAGCAATCCGAGACGACCGGAAAGAGTTCAAGCGCAGGAACAACGGCTTTACATGCTTTCCGAGGCACGGGAGTGCACACACTTCCATCTTCCAGAATCCTAGCTGCTACTGACAAATTTCGATAGAAAATCTCAAAAACATTGTACAATACTATCTGATACCCGCGACTTCGTCCGCGTTGCTTGATATATTATCAATAGTTTTCTTATGTACGAAGGAAAAAACATCAAAAAGATCGCAAGCAAAAATATACTTTGTTTAAACATACTTCACTAAACACGCAGTGGATATACAAATCGTTGTTTCTTGAAACTTTAATAACTTTTTATTAAATGAAGATATCGCAATCATTTTTTATTTTGATACGGGCCAAGTGTCTAAGAAATTAAATTTAGGAAATTTCATTGAAATCTATCCAGTAGTTTTTCCGTGATGCGCGCACAACTGCAGACCTCTATCATTTTATTTATATAGAAGATAATAACTCTGTCTAGTTATTTTAGATATAAGTAAACTAGTAGCTACCTATCTACTTCTATACTACGTCCGCCTACATACATACAAATTACAATAAAAAAAAGATGTTAGAAATAAATTTTAATCCCAATTAATTTATTTGACTGTATTTTTCTTTTTAATTTCGTCTACAATAGTTTTCATTTATGCGCATGAAATAAAATAAATATAATATCTAAAATGTTCTTTTAACTGTGCAAAAACTTATACAATAACTGAATTTTACTAATACAAATATATTTATTTAAGTTAAATTGTTTGGATTTTTATTTTATTCCCCATCCGTGCTTCCAGATGAAAAAACGTACTCGCCTGCCGCTGACAATGGTGTAAAAAGCGCTACATTGTATTAAATTTGTTAGTGCAAATAAGCGATAGACACCTTGGTAGCTGAGTAATAGATTACAGTTGGCTTATCGCCTCATTAATTTTTTGTAATTATTTGGCTATTTTAATAAAATATTTTTTTGTTGAAAATGTTTTCTGTTTATTTTTTATACATACCTATTAAAAAATAATGTGAACCGATCCCTTCCGTATTCCGAGCGCACGTGTTAAATAAATACTTAACTTAAATAATTTTTAAACCCACTTTTCAATGTTATTTCGAGAAAGTAACGATTAACTATAGTAAAATATTGAAAATATATATATATAAATATAGATAAAATATACTCGCTGGATAAAAAAAGCGTTTAATTCTAGACATCGAAACGCACTAAAACGTTTGGAATTCCATTTAATTGTGTGACCTTTGATAAAATCCACGCGATATTTGTTCTGGGCCATCTATATTCAATTATTCATGTAATAAATCATCATATTTTATTAATTAATTCAGTTTTTACTTATTAATTATATGTACCTATGTGCTTTAAATATTTACCAGGAAATTAGTGACATATTTTATCTATTGTAAATGATTTAACTTAATAAAACTCAATCACATTTTTTTATTTTAATAGAATTTGTCGGTACCTTTTTTATTGCATAGGAAGGCGGACCGACCGCATGGGCCACCTGATGGTAAGTGGTCACCATCGCCCATAGACATTGGCATTGTGAGAGATGTTAACCATCGCTTACATCGCCAATGCGCTACCAACCTTGGGAACTAAGAAATGATAAGACATTAAAATATACTTTTAATGTAAGAAGCATGAATTTTTTTATACAAGCTATTGGTTAGAAAAAAAATTGGTTGCCTGTAAAGTCGGTATACGGGCGAAAGTTTTACGTGACAACGACTTTGAGTGGTAAAATAATTTTAATGTGAATATTCATTCGTATAGTAGGAATAAGGATGAAATAATAGTAACAATTTAAAACATTTATTTATACAAAGAATTATAGTCTGTCTGTCTCTCTCGCTCTTAGGCGGGCTAACCATGCCCGAGTGGAAGGGACGCGTGCCTCTCACTCGCTCTCATTGTGAGCGCATAACGTGAGCGGAGCGTAACGCAGTTTCTTGAAGTGTCACCCAGCAAACCAATTTATAAGACGTTGTCACGTCAAAATATAAATATGTTATTCCAGATTTTTGAAAATTTACCCTATAAGAGGCTGAAATATGGGTTGAATGTTTGTATGGCGGGTCCGTCAATTTTGATGTAAGAAGCATGAAATTTTATATACTAGCTTCTGTTTAAAAATAAATAAATTCGTATCTCAGGGTTTTTAAAAATTACCCCGCAAGAAGGTAAAAAACGGGGTTGAAAGTTTGTATGGTGGGTCCGTCATTTTTGATGAAAGAAGCATGAAATTTATACACAAGCCTCTGGTTAGAAATTCTGAGCAGAAATAAATGCATTAGTATTTTGACATTTTTGAAAATTCAAGCCCAAACTGGAGAGTTAAAAACATTAGTGTAAAAAAATGGTGCTTGTAATTTACTGTTTTCACAGCTAAAATAAATAAAATAGACTATAATTAACATATTTTATTATTTTTGATTACCTATGTCGCAGGCAAAGGCGCACGGGACTCACTAGTTTTCGAATAAATGTAAGCTAGGGCAGGGTTGTATGTAGCTATACGTCGAAGTTCGATGTTAAGGGGAGTTCGGTAGACCTCGATACTACCGTACGGTACGTAGTGTAGCAGGAGCAGGGGCGGCAAAAGCGGGGGTGGCGGGGTCGGGAGGTACGTTCAATACGCGCGCGCGCTGCAGATTTTAGTCACCAGTCGCGTTTTGACGCCGCTTACATACGGGTAGTGACGTATGAAAGAGGGCATCCATAGAACGCTACGATATCGCTATTTATCCGCATCTTTAATAAGTACGTATGTTTTTATTAATTAAATTATTAAAACGAAAGTGTTGTTTACCGAAAAAATATTCAGTGAAATTACGAAAACCGGGAAATAAATATATCTACTTATTTCATATTTTGTTTACATTTGATTCACATATTATTTACTCGTATATTAGATCATTATAAAAGTTATCAATTAAAACAATAATGGTGAAAATAAACGAATAAAGTGATAGCTGTGTACTTTTGTAATTTTATTTAGTGTTCGTAATCGTATCATGAAATCGGAGCCTTAAAATTTAACCAAGTAACAAATGCATTATCAAATATGATTTTAGTACACATTTGTGAGTGAATGGTCTTGGTAATAAATTGGTTTCTTTTCAGTGTAATAAGTAAGTGAATATTTGATGGTGTGTCGTGAACTAGAGCGAATACAGTCTAGATTTGCTCGCGAAACGTTGCGCGGCGGCGCAAAGAGGGTATTGATCGGCGGCGGCGGCTCGCGAGACGCCGGCGTTACCGCCTGCCGCCTAAATAAAGCTCTGCATGTGTGCCGACTGCCGCCCTACGTCGATGCCGTCGCCGTCGAACCCGCGTGTCGTTCGTTTTCATGCTGTTACATATTATGATGTTTGACACAGTACATTGTTACTAGAATTTCGTACGTAATATTCCTATGCAGATATACCTACAGATCGAAATTAATTTCAAGTTATTGATATATTGCATTCATGATTTGACTAAATTTCAAACACTGGCAAAAGTAGGGCTACTTTACTACCTACCTAATACCTAAAATTATTTGTATCGTGAGTACGAGTAGCTGTTATATCGATTCTAAATATAAAATTATCCAATAAGTAAGAAATAAAGCGACATCTCAGAGTAAACAGGCGCGGTCTTTTATACTTTTTATACATTGCCTGTTCAAAAAGATCTCATTTCTCAAAGAACTAACAGTTACTTTACTAATTTACTAATATAAATATTTTTTAAATGTTATAGTTTATTGTTTCTTTAATTATTGCCGGAACGTGAAATTCATACGTCATTCAAGAAAAAGGTAATGATTACTTTGTTGATTAATTTATTAATTGTTTATTGATGATAATGTTTGTTACAGGTGGAAATGTTAGGATAATTGAAAATATCGTTACGGAGCAATGGCGCGCATAGTGTTGGCTGGAGGAGCATTGCTCTACGTCCTAATCTTTGCGCTCGAGACCAGCGCACTTATCCTCTTGCCACACGATGTCCGACCTGGTCACGCTATTCGTCACTTCGTCAGCAATCATTCGCGATACACCCTGCTTGAACCTGAATATGCTTCCTACTTTACTCTTCTTGATGACGGGCTTTTGATGACAACAGCTGATCTTGCACCACTACTAAATCAACCTCTTAATCTCGCTGTTTTAGAACAGACTCCATTTAGTAGCTCGGCGCATTCGGTGCATCTTTTAGTAATGGACCGGCGAAAAATGCTTCATTTTACCGAATCAAGTGGTTTGCATGGTGAGATACCCGAGAATTCTCCACCAGGAACTGTGGTTGAAATTCCGCCAATAAAAGCCACTGCGCTAGCTAATGTTGGCCCTATAGCTTACAAGATTATACATGGCAATGAAGAGTTTATTTTTGCACTGCGTGATAAAACTAAGACCACTGATTCTGAAATTCGATCAGTAATAACAGACGGTGATGTAGAAATTACCGCGAAGAAAAGTTTAGATGCTGAAACTAAGAAATTTTACGATTTAATTATTCAGGCAACAGATTTGCATGGAATAAACAAGGCGAATCTTCCTGTTAGAATTAATATCGCTAACGAAAACGACCATGAACCCATATTTGAACAAGAAATATATTATTTCGCCGTGAATGGAACTTGCGATAATAGTTGTCATAATGGTTCAGCTCATTGGCAAAGATTCTCGAATATAGGGAAAGTAAACGCATTTGATATTGATGGCGATCGCATATATTATTCCATTAAGACTCCTACAAATCTAGCAGTTATAGTACCACAAACAGGAGAACTGATTCTAGCTGGTGAACCGGATGGACATGAAGTCGAATTACAAGTTTTAGCGCACGACACTGGAACTCCCCCGCGAAAAAGTCAACCAGCTCAGGTTTTTATCGAATTTATTATCCGCGAACGAAAAGAGCTTCCAACACTTCACCGTGAAAAAAGAAGAGTAACTCGTGCTGTACGCCCAACGAAACGTATCGAATTCACCGAAGCTGATGGAGAAGTTGAGGGACGTGCAGTGTTTACTCTCGAAAAAGAGACCGATAGAGAAACTTTTAAAATTCGGGACGAAAATCCGTGGGTTACCGTTGAACCAAGTGGTGTGGTGAAAGTTAAAAAGAAGTGGGACTATGAAGAGTTAGGTCCTGAGAAGACGATCGATTTTTGGGTTACTATCACCAACGCTGGAAATGGAGGTGAGTTATAATATATACACTTACATTACATACAAACACACACATGCAAAATCTTTACTTATTAATTTCAGTAAATTGATTCCATTAGTTTCTTTATAATAAAAAGTACTTTCATATCAAATGTGTCCTACATTTGATATAATATCACTTGCTACGCAAAAACTGAAGAATCAATCAATATATTGTTATGTGTAAAATTATAAATAAAATAAGGCTGAGTGGCTGATGTCAATACAAGATCACATTCAACGATAAACCTCAAACCAATAAATATTATATTAAAATGCTTTTAACCTATTAAATTAATTTAGTTATATAATTCTCAGGTTGTATTATAATAATTCTATATTATATAAATACTGGGTAATTCGCTTATTTTATAGTTTAACTGTAAAAAACATTATAAGCTTGAAGTGAAGTTACTTTATTTAATCGATATTATTGTAACATTATTGTCACACGCCCTTGTCATTAACACATCGTTTTAATATCCGCTGATCGAATATAGCTAATGATAGAATCGGAATATAATTTAGAAATGTCATAAAACTTATATTTAATTTAGTGGCCATTAAAGAATTTATTACTTTTCATAATTTTGATATAATTTAAAGACAAAACGTTGCAAGCAGTCCTCTCTTTCTGTCATCATTGATTGGAAGTTTGAAAGAAGAAGACAGCATTTTCTAAATAATCAACCCCTAAAAAAGTTATAAATAAAGACATTGATAGATAGAAAAAGTGATTAATATTTATTAAGTATGTAAGTATTTGAAGGATTAACCTACTTAGAACTACCGTGCTAGAACATTCAGATCATATTAGCCCGTTTTTCACAATACTTATGTTTCTTATATACTTATCTAATTTTTTATCTTTAATAAAATTAAATCAATCTTAGAGCTTTCGAAGAGAATGTTGACTCAGCTGTAATAGATACTTTAATACGATTTGATAGATACAATACAGCTATTTATGTGGTATCTGCCTATAATTGTTTATTATGAATATTTTTTAGAAATATGGATAATATTCATATTAAAATGGCATGTATCAAAATCCGTAGGGCGCTAAATATTTTAACTGGATAGCTACAAAATGGTACTGACGGTCAGAAATCGGAATCCTTACAACATTATAATATATAAAAATGATATAATTATAATTGTTTAATGATATGTGATGTAATGTTACTTGTTTAGTAAATAAGCCACTGATTTGTACATGGCAAAGTTATGGTAAACGCTCACAAGTCGCACCTGACGTATCGAATGGCCCACTGGTGCATGACGTCGTATACACGGGACCTGCAGTCACCTTTATCACGATCTCATCACGAATAATACAATCCCAGAAAAATCGATAGCAATTCTGAATAGTTTTTTGTCCTTTGGATAGTCGAAGATATTTTATTGTAAAACGTTTGAGTTAAAATGTTATCAATGTTCCAAATACATAGTTAGTTTTTCATGAAATTCAAATAATTTCTAATACTCCCCTTTTTATGGAAATATCTTTCTCATCTCGTTTTAATAAATCGAATACTTTTAAATATACATATTTCTGTTATGCGTAACTATCATCACCTCAAAGGCCAATGATCCAATGTAATATATTGAACGTAATTATACATACCTATACATATTTGTTAGAGTCGGTATGGAAGGGCCAAAGGATATAATTATTATAACGTGACTTTAACCGAAACTTGCCAAATTTACATCTGAGCAAGTATAGTTTTTTTAATCATCATCTCTTACCTCTAGTCAGCCGATAAAGACAAGTACGTTGGTAAAACTTGCATGTGGCAGATAAAATTTCTCAAATGTGTATTCCCAATACCACACTCGCCCAGCAGTGGAACTTTCACTGGCTGACTATCACTTATTATTAAAAAATAAGACTTAGTAGACTCTTATCATAAAATATTAAAAAGGTCAATCTGTTACCTTTTAAGTGCTCACTTAATATTTAAAATTCAACTTAACATTTATGGTAAAGGAAACATTACGTGGAAACGCTAATAAACCTGAATAATTTGTATCATATCTTCAAACCCACAGAAGCTTTATGGCGGATTAAGCAGTATGTTTATCGTTAACAAGAAATTACGTAGCAATAAATATTTAATAGCTATTACAGTTCTTATATCGTAACACCACGTTTAACTAATGTATATTATGTTTATTAATTAAATCTCATTTGAATAGGGAGTCACTAGCCAATAACTAATTTAAATCAAAATAGAGTGTTATCTATTTAAGTCAATATAATCGTTAAATAAAATGAAAACAGATGTTCTAATAAATAGCCATTCAAAATGACTTATACTAGTACACATTAAGCATAAAAAAAGTGGTCTGATTTGACAAGCGATTGTTAAAATTATCCTAAATGTGATGGATAAACATGTTACTATTATATAATAATCATATCATTATTTTATCATACCAATAAAATCTACATTTCTTTGTTTTCTAATGCAACAATCATAAGTACGCTATTTAAAAAAAAAAGAATGCGTTAGCACGAGACAGTGCACAGGTGTTCGTGAGGTTCCCATTATAAGCGTAAATCGTAGTAGCGTGGTAGAGATGCGACAGGTTGCGACCACCGTGCAGAATGCGTTGATAATCGTGGACCTGTCGCACGGCCCCAGCTATCTTGTCGATTCTACACGCTATGATCATCACGACGCGATGCCAATCTGACTCTATCCTATAGATTGTTATATACGATGCAAGGGAAAGGCACGTGTATCGAAACGCAAACGATTGAAATAACTTAATACATTTATGGTTTTTCTTATGTCAATTTATATAAATAATGGCGGCTTTTATAAGTATACTTTATTTGAAATTATTGCTTACCATTTTCTCAGTACAGTTAATTTCGCATTGGCTTTTCGATCTGATATTATGTTTAGTTAGTTTCAAAATGAATAATACCTAAATAAGTATTTTTTAATGAACTCGTTAAAAACAATCAAATTAAGAATATCATTTTTTGAAATTGGTCGTTCAAGAACAATATTCGTTATTTCGATAAAACGGTGTCTTAACGACGGAATAGCAAATTGTTTACAAAAAATTATAAATTAAATTTCCCTACTGGAAAGTTTTTGTTGAATACATTTTTATAGTAAATCTACTTACTTTACAATATGATACAATTGTATAATTATATAATGATTTTAGAAATGAAAAAAAAATCTAATTATAAAACTCGATACTCTATCAGTCTTCACAACAAATTTTAATTTTCTTCAAAACAAATCGTATTTCGAATTCGCCTATGAGAAATATTTTGTATTACATTTTTATATTGACTAAGGATTACGAATAAATACCACTTCTAAACGCTATGCAGACAATTTATTTTTAGTATTCAATTGTAACAACTGTGGAAAATATATTCTAATCAATAAAAGCTTACTCTCGTCAAGTGTCTGTCATATTGAATATCAAATAGCCGACTTTGTTATTTTTAAGTTAACATTGCATTACAGATGTTTATTAGACTCTAGTATTGATATTATATTGTATACTGCCTCCATTCAAGTTAATATGGCTATTTGCCTATATATATTCCAAAACAACATATACTATGTAATAATTTAAATAGTATCTAGTTACATATATATGTAGGTACATAATGCCCCATTGGAGCAGCGAGGTGGAATAAGCTTCAAACCTTCTCCTCAAAAAGAGGAGAAGAGGCCTTAGCCCAGCAGTGGGACATTTACAGACTGTTACTGATTACTGACTGATACTGAATGATACATTTAAGTATATATGTATACGTTAAAGATTTTAATGGATTTCCGGCACAAACTGCATTCACATGTTTGCTAGTTGAAAATTGTAAACAGTATATTTATTATTTAAAGGTACCGCGTACTTCTATAATAATATTATGTAGATTAATGTTGCTGGATATAATATGACAATATTTTTCGTTATAAATTCCCAACCACTAGCATCATGATCATAATGGTAACTTTTCATATAAATAATTATCATACAAATTAGTATTTTCTCTTTATAATATTAGTAATAGTATTGGAAATTACAAACTATTGAATGCTACACAGGTTGCAGTGTTGGAATCGAGATTAACCTATTACTACTAACGCTGCAGAGATCACATCCACTAATATAATAGTTATCTCGGGGTTATAGTGCTGCAGTATCATACTATGTAGGTATTAATACATAGACTGGGATAATTCCTACTAAATTGGAACAGTCAATTCTTAACTTTGGTGTTTGAAAATAAAAACTAAAGATAACCCTACACAATATTTATTTGGTTCTCACTCGCTTATAACGGTATTTTAATGAAAAATTATAATTTTGTATTAATTTATCAATGTTTATAGATGCCGAATATTTCATAATCTGTGCGTTCATAATATCTTAGAATTTTGAATAATGAACATTTTCATTTAAAAGTATATTTAATTATAGTGTTTAGCGAAGATAATATGAATGAAGAGCATACGATATGTGCCTCGCAAAACATTCACGGTCCGTTTGACTAGCGTTGTTAGTTAAAGTCACGCATTCATTCAATCAATGGCAGTGGGTGCGGGCGTTGGTCGCACAACAATCGGCACTGGCCAATTCCCCTCATTGTGTCCAGTCGCCACAATTACATACGCACTTCCTATGAACGACCCCACAGCACATGATCTGATATCATCTGTTGCCTTTTTGTTTATATTTTATTATCTAACATCATGAGAACGCTATTCAGACCTTAAGTTATTTCTTTATCATGTATAATGCTACGGTACTTTTGTAACGTTTATTTATTAAAAAAAATATTATCGTCGTTTTAAATTGTTAAATGTTGTTCTGTTTTATATGTTTGTTTTGTTTTATATGCAATCAGTCTAATTAATTACTTGTTTTTATTTTGTCTTTATTTTATGAGAGAAATATTTTTCTAGTTGCTATAAGTATGCTCTTGTAACTTCGTCTATGTAAAAAAATTGTTTATTTTAATAATATTGTAAACGTGCGAACGTATGACCGTTACAGTTTCCCTACGTGGGTCAAGGTATGAGTGTTTACTGAACACTTGTAAATTGTTCGAAGGTTGAAGTACCTTCCTCATTGTCCATTTTGGTTTTGTTTTCAATTACAAAATGTTTTATGCTTCTAGCTTTATAGGGTTCATGCGGTAATAGTAAATAGGGTAATACATATTAATATATTTTATACAAGTACCAAGCCTAAAAATGTTAAACATCTTATTTCATGTCCCTATAATATTCACATTTTATTTCAACTTAGTTAGCCGCTATTCTACGATTTCGATTATTAACAATTTAAGTTTATACAGATTAAATATAACCGACTGAGCTATGATTTCTCGATTATGATGCACATCCTTTTTGTGCTGCTCGCAATACCATCTACTATAATAATTTTAATAATAATATAAATGTTAGTTTTTAAAACAGTATGTATTTGCGTTGAAAACAGTCTCTAATAGAAAATAAGTATATTTAAAAATCAAACTTTAACTTTGATCCAGCTTGTATCCTTCAAAGCGTGTGTAGATGCGTCCGAACAGTATGGGAACAATAATTTCGTAGACGTGACTAGTGCGTGAAGTAAAAGCACGTTATATAATTAGATCTAACACGCTCTAACGTAAACAGAACACGCATCACAGCGCCGGCGTCGATCTCAGACTCCCAAGATGTAGGCTTTCACTCTGATTGTAATTTGATTGCAGTTATTTGCTCATCTTCCTAACCGGCAAAACGATACTTTTACACTTACACGCATAGCCATAGATTCACAACATGTAATCATCATTTAAGAACTAATTTGTACCAATTGTTGTTGCCTTAGCGTTTATTATAGATATTAACATATACTGGTGAGAACTGTCTAAGATAACGGGCAGACTACGCATCCGTACAGGCGCTAGTTAAAAATAAATAACCACAGATTAATTCCAGGTCACCGCCATTTTGACGATATTCGTCGCTATTTTAACATCTTAAATTACTTTCATAAGATAGATTCTATTCAGTTAATAAGCCAATAAAGTCGGACTCCAACTTCCAGGCAATGTGCTGTAGTTGCCTCCGCTGCACTTCATAACGCATTGTTCACTAAGGAAAGGCAACTCGAGAGTCCTCAGAACCCGATTGGCATTCACAGTACACACCGCATAAAGTTCTCCCCTCGTCTGCGTTCAACTGTATATGAGTGGGTATTGCGAAAAATATGAGCTTAGTCAAGACTGCCAGTGAAGACTTTAAGTAATTGCTAGGACTGGGCACATATTTTTTATAGCCTATTAGCAAATTACATTTAAATACAGCTGGTATGCGTTTTATACAAAGCACCATGCAATATTGTTCTGTCGGACCCTTAAAGAATATAAGGTACATTTAATAAAAAATGTAGTTTATGAAGAACAGAATTTCATTTAGGTATTGGAAACGTATAAATGCACGATCCAAAACCAATTATATTAAAAAATTAAAGAATCAATATTTTTTTTATTACCATATTTTATAAAAAATTTATAATTTGATTCAATGGCAACTGTAATACAATTCATGTATAGCAAAGCATGTTCTTCTTTGTACTGGAATTTATTGCTATGAGAACGTTGAATTACGACAAAATGTTTGTCAGTTCATTAAGATTTATTACAGCTCTGGGGTAATGTGCAATTGTTAGATTTTTCGCCCTTGGGGAAATATGTAGAGGGTAAACTATTACGATAATGGCGTGTCTGGACGTTGTTCTATCAAATTAACTTTACAAAGAAAAATTGTCAATAGCAATTATGTTCCCAGAATTAATGATGATATTGAGACTAAAAATATCTTGAAAATACATGGTTATTTGTCTAGCTGTGTTGTACGTGAAAAGTAACGTAAGTAGTGGAATAAAGCGACTAGATAAATGGGTGGGTTTTGTAGGAGCTATCAATCGAGCCCTTATGGTGGCTCTCAGAGAGATTTTCTTACCAAAAGAGAAAAGAGAGAAGTCTAGCAACACTTTGTTTTATGATCTTCGCACATTGAGCTGATCCCAGATAAATGGAATTTGGTTAATCAAATGAGATGATGTTACAACGTAACTTAATGTGAAGTTAAAATATAATAAAGTTTCTTAAATTATTATTTAATATCCTTGATTTATAACGTAACCTTATACATTTTTTGTGCTTCTTTCTTAGATAACGATATGATAGATATTTTTATCAACGGTATTTACTAGAGTTAAAATGAGTACATTTAAAACTTAACGGTTCTTGATGTTCGTGTCGTGCTTCGACTATTTGGGCGATTCGTCCAAGGTAATTATTTACATTTCTGTTGGCGAAAGCCGATGAGAACTTGACATCGATTGTGGTCAGACGATAAGCAAATCGTTTTGATTAAGCTTACTCCTAAATATTTGCTTCAAGTGTTTCATCATTCATAACAGATAATTTTGGGGATATTTTTTTGATAAACATATAAAACGGTAATAATAGATCCTGAATAACATATTAAGACCATTAATGATCATTAGTATCTGCTTAGATAGATAATTCATTTCTATTTACTAATGCACCAGTACAAAGTAGAAATTCTCATAGTTTTGTCGGTTGATCAGCCGATCACAGTTGAGATCAACCCTCATTTTATGTGATTGTGATATATTTTTAGAGACCTATATAGCCCTAGAGACAAAAAACGTAAAAATAATTGGGACGTCTTACAGGAGCACTTCCTATAACATTTAACTATCTATCTATGTCAAAGCTGTTTGACCAATGATGTCTTAACTTGACAGAAGTTAAAAAACTAAATGACATTTTGATTACGCATTCACATCACACACATATTACATCATAAAGGTACTGCAAGTTATATTAAAAATGCATATTAAATATCCACAACAACCGATTTATTTCCATTTACGAATTGAGTAAATCTCAATATTATTTTCCGTGAATAAACAGAATTTATTGCAATAATGGAACAGAACATATTGCCCCTTCTGGTTTGCAGCGTTGAAAGTTTAATTGGTATAAGTGAAACTATGACGTCACTATATAACTATGTATATGTTATTTATAACAAGCAAACATAGTTGACAGTTATTTGATTTAGAACATGGAACCTGAATAGTTGTAGTTTCGTAAGTTTGTATGTATTCTACTACAGCTTATGTTTGCTATAAACTGCACCTATGACCTAACGTTATTATAATCACTTACTGACTTATATTTATGTAATGCATAAGCATATTATTAATGCCTAAGATAATAAAATAATAAACCAACGAAATCCAAACAAACACCAAATATATAAATCATCACACTCGTACTCTCCTACTAATATTATGATCACGAAATTTCGTGAGGATGGATAGATTTTTTACACTCAATATAAACTAATGAACGAATTTGAATGAAGCCATCTAGCAGCTAGTATTTCATAAAAATAATACATTTAACACTATACAATTAAAAGTATTTTTTTAATTGAATTTAAAGAAACCAATACAAGCAATGTCTTAATAGAATTGAAGTAATAAAAGAAATTCTTTCCACGTTTACATTACAACTTTTCAGCTACACGTAAGGTTTGCGTTTCTATTTTGCGATTTTCGAACTCATAACATAAAAATAAATATAAACATATTATTTATTCCATCATAAATATTAGTCAAATAATAAAATAATTTAGAACAGACTCGCTAAATTTTTGATCTGACTTAGTCTGAGGTATTCAAAAGCTCTTTCACAAACAAAGTTGTTTTTAAAATGTGTTAGTGATCATAATGATTTTTAAAGACTTTTGCTATAATTTTAGAATCGACGTGTAATTTAATACATATATCTTAACCGTTGTTATAATGATTTAATTTTCCCTTGATATCGTATCCCTAATATAACATTCAATACACATTTTGAAACTCGACGATAATGATTGATAGGTCTTTATAAACTATAAAGTGTTAATTGACTTTTCAAACTTGTCTATTTATGTGTCAGCGGTATGTTATTACACTGTTCATTTTCTCTTATCCAGTATACTTTATGCCGTGTCATCACATAACTCACATTTGGGTCGGATTGAATTCGTAGTGGGGTCCATTTAAAGTTAAGTCTCACTATAGAACGAATGAGATAGTTTTAAAATAATAATACGAGAGCGCGCATATAATCGTGTTTAATCACCGATCTAGCGATGCGATGCTATGTGAACTGCGTTCGTTCGATCGTCCTGCGTTTAGAAAGAGATGCACGTGTTGGTTTGAGACTGACGGTGCAGCTTTTGATATCATAATTAAGCCCGAAACGAAGGCGGGGATAATGTTTATCTTTTGACTATAAATGACAAAAGAATTTAACACATTATAGTGATTTATATAGCACTGTTATAAATTTATTGGTTTATAATTTCGATATTACTTTATTTAATACTAGTAAGTAAGGTAGCCTATGTCTATTCTTGGGTTAAAAGCTTGCGGCATGGCAAAATTCATCAAAATCGTTCAGTGGTTTACCAGTGAAAGTGTGACATACAGATAGACAGACTGAATTTTAGTATATTATATTTATTTTAATCGATTTTATTTGAATATTAGTATCAAATATTAAAAATAACTAAATAGTGTCAAGGCGAGTCCACTATAATTTGCATACTATTTTCAACTATCGCTGTAAGAAACGATTTCTTAAAAATAACTTCGCAAAGTGGCAGGCGGATGCACGTGTGCGACAATCCAGCTCCCTTGCTCTGTCGGGTTTTTATTGCATGCCGACAATTACGCAGAGCGCTCGAAATGCGTTCGTCTCATTCACAAAAAGACCTCAACAAACTCCTTTTGTTTTAATACTTTGATCCATCATAATCATATCTGAGACCAAATGAAATCGAAATCGAAACGCTGCGATCGCTATCATTTATAGAATTGTGTCTAGTAGCGGATATCTGTTGTTCTTTTATGGGCTCTCCCTTTTAGAGCTTTGTCGAAATATTTACGCCCCACATTGAACGTGAAATTTCAAACAATGAGAACGTTCGGTTTGGTTCGGCCGAGTGAGCGCATATGCGCGCCACACGTGCGCTCCGCACAGATTATTGAAAGAATTGAATAAATAGTTCGGTCATGGGTATGTGTTCTTATGATTATCACGCCATTTGTTTACATAGTTTTATTCATTTATAACTATATCCTAAATTGAATGTTTGCAACTGTTTTTTTAATTATAGAATTACTGTCTTAATGATTCGAAGAAAATAATTAAAATATGTTTGCATTATATTAATGTGTTTTAACATATTGAATAGTTTAATTAAATAGATATTATTGTTGGTTTAATAATAATACCCAAATAAAACGCGCTGGTAAAATATTGAATTGTGTAAATGTCTAAATATAAAATATATTACGGATTTACAAGCCCATACTATTTCAATACAACTTCAATATTGGTTTTTGTAATTGGAATTTTAAATGACTTTCGAAGCGACACGGGAACGAGATCACATTTGAATATATTATAGGAACGAATCTTACATACAGTTTATTTCAATATTAAATCTTAGAGTTTTTAAAATATTTACATTGTTTGAAAATAGAACACAGTACATTCTTTTTTAATATTGCCAGACTAAAAATAGCTATATTCGTCAAGATTATTTGAGTTCTTGGTAAATTAAATAATCTATTATGTCACGTAAGAATAAATTTAAGATTAATCATTACATTATATACACTTTCACCGTCTAAGTAATTAGCTTAAATGAGTAAACTGTTCAACCGAAAGCCAAAGATGGTTAAAATGTAATCGTCTGGAACCGTGACCGCAAACCCATTTTTATTTTAGATATACCAGTTTTTTTTTTCAATAATTGATTAATTCGATGTAAACGTTTAGTAAATAATACTAAATTCTTAAGTATATTATTAATAAACCTATATTTTTGTACGATCGTTACTGTACTTCACGTGCATCTAATAATTGGTTTATAATATAGTTCAGTTCTCACTGTATATAATATAATTCTGTAAATAAATCATTTTATTGGTATAGCAGTGTTAGAAACAATGTTTTTAAAACGCTACAGAAGCTTCATAGACGCGTTAGAAGGCAAGTGCGGGGTCACGAATCGATCGAGACAGTCGACCCGCACTGTCTGTAATATGATACTAAATGTAACATGTCGTGAAACTGAACGGATCTTTATTTAGATTTACATATAACGAGAGTGTATTTACAATACCGCGAACTGCGAGATACAAATTAGTTTTAACAAGGAGAACGATGCGCATATGCGGGTACAATCATACGCATAAGTATATAATGCAAAAAGTATTAAAGCAAAGCGCGCGTATGCATATGAATATTGTAAATACTTCGATTAAAACAAATATATTATACAAAACTAGTAATGGCACTATAATCCCGAGTTATGGCAGATGTGTTAAACCGTATTGTCCGAGACGAGACAATTACGTAGTTTACCAAAACAACGAGGTCGTTCACCTACCTTGCCATTGTAATGCTTGCAATATAATGTTTTATTTCTTTGGTTGCAAGGCTATAATAAAATATACAATATGAAATCGATTATAATTATAATCTTTGAAGATGAGTTTTACAAGATTTTAATTCGTAATCTATGTATAAAAGACAACTTGTTTACTACTATGACCATAACTATCTATGAACAGCTTAAACTACAACACAAAGAGTTAAAATTAGGAGGCCTTTAATAAATAATTTAATTAGTACACCTTTAATATACACTTGTATCTAACGCTTCAAGTTTCATTATTGTCGAGACAACAGGTCCATAATTATAAGTTTTTGATTTTCGACAAATACATTTTGCTGAAAATGCAATCAAATCCAATATACAATATAATTTATTTATATTGAAAAAAAAATATCTCTATCATTTAATAAAATGAAATAAGAAAGATTAATAAAATTTATACAATAATAGTTTCCTAAAATTATAAACCACTGAGTTACATTCCGAACCGGCGCGGCGGTGGTAGTTTTACATTCAATTTAATTCTCTAACATGGCGATTCAAAAGTGCTAGTAGTTCTAGTGCTGATTTGAAAGTTATGCTTCAAATATTATTAAACAATAAAGCGTGTTATTTTATATAATATCTACATGATAGCGTTACGGTCACCAATGCAGAGTAAGCGGAAGGATGCGAGCGACTCAATTACGACGCTGCCCAGCGGAGTGGTCACACGGAAAACAAGGCAGTCGATATTATCGTACTGGCAGTTGGAAGAGATAAATCAATGGGCTTACATCAGAAAATATTATTTTAGCGTATCCGTTAAAGTTAAAAAATTCCCTTGATAAAAAACGAAATGTTACATTTCAAAGATTTAAATATACCAAAATTGTATATAACGTGTTGAATAGGCGCGAGTTTGCAATAGACATGCTGATTGGCTCTATCTTATGCATGAAGTTGACCTAGTGTGGAACGAGTTTTGCTTTTAAAAATCCCCTTCAAATCACCGCACGCACAGTTTCCTGTGTCATTTAACTTTGCGTGCCGCATGCGGTTCCTAATGGATTTAGTTCTCGGAAGCTATTGACCGATTATAATACGGTAATACAAATAGGTTTACTAGAAAAAAAAAATACAAGTTTGTAGTTCTTATATTTTATTTTATTACTTTCGTGTCGTGTTAAAGATAGGTTATCTAGGCGGGTTTGTGTATAACATTTTCACTAAGATACCATCATGTTGTTCCCACAATAGCGGGATCGTGACCGCTCTGATGATCAGGAGCAAAGATAGCACTTAAGTTCTCCATCCGCCAATCACTAGGATCAAGACTGAGTCGTGAGGAAATTAGTTTTTACAGAGCGTGCCCGTCCTACTTTACTTTTGTTCAAGTGTATTCTAGCTTCTTTCGTAACAAATGTTTATTCTGATAAAAGCTGGAGATGTTAGCTCATTTAATCTGAGAGTCTCCAAATGATTATTTAATTAAACTCTTCGTTTACATTGAGTGGTTAGTTCCCTTTTAGTTATGTTGGTAAGAAATGTTATGATATTATTAATAATGATTATATAGCCATTATTAATAATTCTAATTTTAAATTTAATATTTCAGCCGGTTTTATATAATTAAGCTTCGTAGCGAAGTTCAGGGTTGAATCGTAATAAAAGCATTTTTATTAAGTAAAAGATTAAATATCATGACGTTAATGTAGGTCGACCGCTAAGCTCGATTCCAGGCAGTAAGTTGATGCTATCAGCCCTGCGAGGTGTGAAGAGCGGAGATACAAAGACGAGTAGTGCAGGCCGAATCTGAACTCGAATCATCTAATAAAAGGACAATTTTGATACGAGTGTATAGGATAATATTGTTGCTCCTTTATTATCATTACCATGATGACTGGGCTATCTTTTCAATCTTGCATAAAATGATTCTGAAATGTAGATTTTGATGTGATGAACATTAAGAGAAAATTAAAATAATGTACACGAAAGGCACGGGCGATACGTCTGTAGAGATGTAGTAGATTCAATAAAAAAGATACATCGAAATACATATAAGTATATACAAAATATAATTGTAAGTAAATATTTAATTTAAACCAAAACGTTTTTTTTACTGGCATAAGTTCAGTTAGTTAATATTTTTATCTTATTATATTTAAATATCTATTTGTATTTTTTGAACAGACGGACAACGAAATATATCAAACATAGTTTCAAATTTTAATTACACCATGATAATTTAAAAGGTACATCATCTGTTTATATTTGTCCTGATCGCACATCGTGTAATAAAATCAAATCAGAGAGATGTCATCATTGATAACAATATAATGATAGAATTTAATAAACATTAATATGAACTGTCACACCTCGTGATTATTTCGTAATAGATTGATGAATTGATAACACCTATCATCCTCTTATGTTTACAAATACGGGTCAGTTCTGTAAATCATTAATTCTGTTTCTCAGAACTGATCATATAAAAACATCAATAAATTGAAACATATCTATA
Source organism: Nymphalis c-album (assembly GCA_963151315.1). Classification (NCBI taxonomy): domain Eukaryota; kingdom Metazoa; phylum Arthropoda; class Insecta; order Lepidoptera; family Nymphalidae; genus Nymphalis; species Nymphalis c-album. The sequence continues at coordinate 6,549,890 of OY720590.1, read as the reverse complement.
TATCTATATCTATGTTACTTTAATGCGTTTCAATAGCTTAAGTTGAAATAATTACTATGAAATATATTTATATAGTATTATTATCGTAGATAATAAATTAAAATAAACGTTATTATTAAAAATAATAATAAAGATAAAACGAAAGTATAAGCTTACGAAGCTTATTCATTTTAATAAATCGCGTTCATATTTGAAGAAAAATAATTAAAATTTTAATTCCTTGTGATACTACTACCTTAATATTTTGAATGGTTTATTTAATTGAAACAAAAATAAGTATACTAACTTAATTTACTTATATAAATATATTAACGTTTTCATTCTATGTACTGAGAATTTTGTTTTACTGGAATATTTTTTTCTAGTGTTTATTTGAAGATGAGAAATGTATCGGGCTGTGTGTCTAATCTTTAAACAAAACCATTCGTGAGCACACTGTTCACGGTAAACACATATGGAAAAAATCCATTGGGATAAACAGAATACCAGGGGATTCGTGTCAACGGCCGCGCATTCGTACCCCGCACCCCACACCCTCCGCCCGCGCCGCCGGGGGGACGGCTAAAGGGTGGCCTCGCTACTACGCTACGGTATTACTCTTACGATGAGATATTAAGATCTTAAAGACGTACACACAGACTATAAAATGCTTTATCAGGTTTGATGACTTTATTTCGTTGATTTATTGTTTTTTTAGCGTTTCAAATTTTATTTATCGCTCGTTCTCTAATAACTTCATCGTTAATTTGTTGAGAGTTTTCAAAGTTTTGTACACGTTACTAATGATTATTAATGCTGGGAACAAAAGGCGAACAATGCGTTTAACTGCGCGTTATATATTTTTTATACTTTCTCGGCATAGAAGGAAAATATATCAATTTATATATAACTGATAATATTAGATTTTGGTTTTTGATTTATAATGCTTAAGAACGTTAGAAACAAATACGTATTATTCTATCGTCTATCGTCTATCATCGTATTATTCTATCGTCTATCATCATATAAGTGATACAATAACATGTTTAATATGTCATAGTGATAATATGGTTAGTTAGACGTATGAAGCATATGAAAGTCTTAATAAGCCCGGCCCGACCCCTGATCCTCCTCCTCAGTCCTCAGAAGGCAGTTATTAGACAAGTGAAGCAGTTGCTTATTTATTCTCCTCTTAGGGAGTCATTTAAATTATTGTTATAGTAAAGTTGGATTTAAATATAGTAGTTGCACATCACATGAGGCTATAATTATTGTTTATATTTGATTCCTATAAGACTGCCTATTGCAGAGATGCGCGTGGTTAAGTTGAATTTCTATTGGTTTATCACTTATCGAGACGGCAACCTTTCATCTCTGCGTTCAAGTTTAAGGTTACTTTAATAGATTTTTATTTAAGTGCCACTAATAACTCTAGATCTTATTGTTGGTTTATCATTAAGGAAATTATGAATAGAAGAAATATTTGGTTTATTCTTTTACGCATCGACGGACCAATGGTTTAAATAGATTTTTGCATAGAAATGGTTAGGCAGGCAGTTAATTATTTTTACAATTCCGTTAAAAATTAAAATATTTTTTTACTAATTACTAGATGCTTCGCTTCGCCTCAGTGTCCCGTTGCGTGTTGTTAAAAAATCTAGGATTTGGCTAATGTAACAAAAGTAAATATTTTTCAAACTCGATTATTATTGATTTAATAACGCGCCAACGTTTAACCATATAAAAGCGTGATAATACCTACAGTATTCAATTTAAAATTTTCAATACACGAAATACCACGCTATACTTAAATCAATTTATGTTTAATATAAATATAAACTAAAAACTAATATACTGAAAAATGAGTCATATACATGTGTGTCCACGTACTCGTATATGTATGTATATAAATCGCTCGATCCCTTATAAATCCATAAGCGATCTATGTCGGACCATTTCTTATCCAATATCTGGCTCGAGCATTCACAAGGGATGTAGACTACCTCGAGTTGTAATCGCCGACGTCCAGTCAGCGGAAACGCGGAAACATCTTATCGAGGGGTGCGGTGATATATCGCCGTTTTCTTTGAAAAATATTGCACGCACGGAATACTTATATAGTAAACCAATAGCGGATAGGAAACCATTTATATAAATAGAAAAACTTAAATAAATAAACCACTTTTAGGTTATTTTTCCATAAAAATGCATTTAATAAGCATTTTGTCTATAAAATAAATAAAAATATGACATTTTCAAGACATTCGCAATGCATATAATTTTAACTAACAATTATTTAAGAAATTAATTAAGAAAAAGTAATGAGAACTCATATATAATATGAAAATGGTGACAGCAGCTTCCCTAAATGAAATTTGTCTTTGAAACAGTTTCCTATATACCATAATCTCAGATCCCGGCACACGCTCCGTTAATCTCGTTATAAAATACCTTTAATACAATAGACGTGATACAATGGGAGTGTTTCGCATTCTAAAAATGAATTATAGTTCTGGTTCCGCAATGCAGTAGTGCATGGGGTAGCATGAGCCACCGCGGCGCGTCGTCGGTTACGAGTACCTATACTGCAACCCTAGTTGTGCGATAAACTCGACAAATATCCCACTCACTAAATACACGTCATTTGTATTACTGTCTTTTTAATCTTCGCAATGGGTGCAAACTAAAAATGACGAAACGAAATTCTATAAAAAAGAAATTAATAATAATTATTATTAGGTAAAAAATCCAACTATTACAACCAATTTATTTTCATATATTCATAGATTTCGCAGTAGCATAGAATTGGATTATAAGTTGCAATAAATAGATATATGTATATATATATAAATAGTTAATATAGATCTGTTAAAATCTGTATAGACTAAGGGGAGACGGACGGATGTCGTCGATTTAGTTGTAACGGCGACGTTGCTTTCGGATTGATTGTTCTCGACACCAAAATCGATAGTAACAATTTTATTATTGTTGGCTCCGAGTTGACCCCTTCAGCTTGATGTATGTGTACATGGATAAAGTACAATCACATGTTATTATAGGACAGTTAATATTATAAAGAGAAAAATATATAATATAAAATATTTTAAGATATTTACTTTATGATATAACCAATATTAATGTAATAAAATGTAATTGTAAATAAAAATTCGACGTAAAAGTTTTGTTATAAACATAATTTTATTAATCTAACATTAGTTAATTTAAAAAACATTAACTAGTTGCTATTTAAACTATAATTTAATAAACCAATTTTAAAAAGATACGATAAATATGTACACGTACAATATAAAATACGTTAGCGGTTTCTCGCTAACATTTTAGTCACGTCGCTACAGTTTATACTTACATACATATTTCGTGATAGATAGTATACATTAACCAAGACTTCATATGTGAATTGAAGTTAAGCGTAAAGAAAAGCCTTTACAAAATATATTTTGCGAAAATTTAATATTATTAGAAGTTATACAACGAATGGATTTGAATTTCCATTGTTTTATGATGAGAGCTAACAAAGTTTACAACTCCCGACATATTCGACTCACTCAAAGTTAATTTCATAATGCATTATTGCCGCCTTTTTGACTTGTTACAGTTAGACTAGTAACTTGAAAGTAAATTAATATCTTGAGAGTTTAGATTCCATTTTGGGATCAGCATAACTTAAAATAACGATTACTTCGCTCAATATTTCGATATTCCGTTGAGTATACGTAAAATTTATTGGAGATATTTAAATGTATCGAGTTATCCTCATATAAAAATCTAAATATACTTCATTCAAGTGGCATGAAAAACAGAACTTATTTTTCATAAAACATGTCCAAATATGTACAAATTAAAGCGTGACAAAAATGCAAAGAAATATATTTTTTCGCGTAATAAGGACAGTATAAGCAAAAGTAGTGTACCTACTCAGCAAGGAAAGATTTTGTAAATTATAATTTCCATAATTGGAATTTGGCAGTAAATTCGAACTTGAGAGCAGAGTATGGCCTACTTATGCCCATGAAAGGAGATTTGAACTATTTCGTTAGGCAATGTCTAATTACACTTTAATGGATAAAATACTGACGCAACGCTTTACAAATAAGTTTTAAACGCTGTTGGAAGTTGTTATTAGAGCTGATTAATATTATTATTGTATGCAGAATTCATTCATACTAATTAACGTAATTTACTTTGCTTTTAGCAAGCCTTAATGCTCGACTGAAAGAGCATCTGTGTGTGGAACTTGAGGCACATTACAAATGTGCCCCTAATACATTAAAATATAATACCGTTTTACAAAAATATACATAAATTAAGGAATCGTTAAATGTAACGTTGGTATTTATTGAAGTTAGTTTTAATGATAATCAAATTATATGAATTTGTTAAGATTCAAAAATTCAGAAATTATTGAGTCGATATAGCCTAGTAATAAATAGTCTAGTGGCTAGGGTAAGTGAATTTAAATCGGAGATTGCGGGTTCAAACCCGTGTAAGCACCATTGAGTTTTATATGCTCAGTTTGTGTGTATAATTGTGTGTAGAAAAACATCGTGCAAGGGTCGGGTTAAATTCTGCTGTATAATGTTCCAACCCGCATTCGAGCGGCACGATGGATGAAGCTCTAAGCATGGTGTATGTTGTTCAAAAGGATAGAAGAGTTTTGAAGCTACCAGTCTTAGCAGTCCACATTAACAGGCTGTTGTTACTTAACTTATGATTCGCGCGTTCTTTAAATATAAATTTGATAAACAAATAAATATGATGTAACAAAACAACTGCTCTTATCAAGTATTTATAGAAACGTGTATGGTGTGAAGATCTATTTTCAAATAGAAAAGTTACGTACGGGCAAAACCTCCTGTTCATATATATTTTTGGAACTCGCTCTGCACAATGACATACGATCGATAAACAATCAAACCAAAAGCAATTTTTCGTTTCGGACATATCTCACTTAGATGGGTAACGGATGTCAAGAGATGTGTTCTCTTGGAATGGTTCTAATAATCGGGCGTAACTTATGATGTATGTGACGGTTTCGATATTTATATTCACGTCCAAGCTATTTTGGATTAAAGAAAAATGAAATGAAATTCGATTATCGATTTTTAAAATACTTTCTGTTAAGTTCGAAGTTATCGATAATAAAATGTCGATATTCTATTTTTGAAATATAAATTCCGATAAGCTAAATGTTGTGGTCACGAGTTAACAACTAAATAATAAAAGTTCTGTTTGCCAGACTTCATTACATATAATAGGTAATTTAAATATTGCTTTGTAAGTTAATTTGTATAAATATGTTAGTGGTGATGTTTCGGTAATGACTGCATTTATTCCGTAATCTATATAAATGACATAGGTCTGCAGTTGTGCGCGCATCACGGAAAAACTACTGGATAGATTTCAATGAAATTTTCTAAATTTTATTTCTTAGACACTTGGCCCTTATCAAAAATAAATATATTGCGATATCTTCATTTAATAAAAAGTTATTAAAGTTTCAAGAATCAATGATTTGTATAGGCACTGCGTGTCAGTGATGTATGTTTAAACAAAGTATATTTTTGCTTGCGGTCTTTTTGAGGTTTTTTCCTTCGTACATAAGAAAACTTTGTTAATATATCAAGCAACGCGGACGATGTCGCGGGTAGTTAATAAATACAAAAATTAAATAATGTATCTTAGTTTATATTATTTAGGAAATGCGAATAGGAAAATACCCGACAATTTGTATAAAACCCAGACGCCTTATGTCACTTACGTTTAATTCTCGGAGCCCTTTTGAGAGTAGCCTGATAGGTCAAATTGAATTTAACAAAAAGGATACCTTAATAAGGTAATCTAAATATAAAGTTTCGTTAATAATGTTAATAAAGACACGGTTGTCTAAAAATAAAAATTATATTCAATTTAAAGTTTTCATACTTCGGTGAACAATTGGCAAATGACCAAATTTCATCTTAATCCGATAATAGAAAGAATAAGAAAGAAAATTCTATTGACTAGTTACCGATAAATGTAATAAACTTCATTAGATTTCATAATAAATGGCGAACGTATAATCGAATTGAGAGTACCGATAAGAAAAAATATAAATAATAAAATTGCAAATGTAAAGTCAAATCAAAATTAAAATCTTAAAGCTTGATTCACTGTCACAAACTTATTTTGACGAAGATATAATTTAGTATAAAAAAAAACATACAGTTAGATACTCCGTGTGTCTAAATGACGGTTTTCAAACGTACAAATTTAAATTTATTTAATTATAACTATTCACATTTTCATATAATTTAAATAGGAGTCGTCGTCGTTATCGTCGCCGCTTTGTTCCTTCCTCTTTTGCGACTAACGTGAAATCCTTTCCACGTAAATTGCCACCATCTATCGTAATGTACGTGAAAATGCATTCACTTTTGTCGGCCTCGATTTTATTTTTACACAATGAATGTGGTAATCCTCTTTTTATGTTAAATATCATGGAAATAAGGATGCTTTGAAACCACGTAGATATTTGTTTTGTCAATTTAATTGAATACTGTTTTAATGACGTCATTAAGTAAGTATGAATTAAAAAGAACTTTTCTAAAAAAATAAATTTACGACGCTTTGATATACGTTTACAATTTTTAATATAACTATTATTTGATAGAAAAAAATAAATAATTTTCCTATAAATATTCAAGTTGTGTAAAAAAACCCGTACCATAAATCTTTTATCTTTTTGGTTATATATGGGTTGAGAGATATTCTATACTAAAAAAGGGGATTTGCAATCGTACCCTCCGGCGTTAGAACGCGTACATTGTCTACGTAAACACCCTTTTGAGACGTCTGCGAGGGACGCTGGGTTGATAAAATACATTTTACAAAGTAACTAGGACATACACTGCTATTTTGTTGATAAGTTTTCACAAATGATTCAATCAACTGTTCAATTTCAGATTAATTATTTGTGTGTAATACAGAATAAATAAAATTAATTTACAGTCAAACTCGTGATTTTCTTATTTTTAAAACATTTTATCTTATTTCATTTATTGAAGGAAAAAATACCGGTTACAAGTATTTATAATAATATAAAATGACAAATAATAGCTGAAATAGGAATTATATGTTGAATCTTGAAACATATATTATTAAGATATATATTCAAAAAAACCACCGCAGGATGCAGAATACTAGCATAAATATAGTGATTTTAATTTACCTGCAAATATACATTTTTTAATAATAAATAACATCAATAATATAATATGGTTTTTAGTGGAAATTAAAATAGCTAAATCTCTTATTTTTATCCCATAAAATATTTCGTAATTTAGTTGCTTCAATCACATAACACACACCGATAACAACTTTGCTTGCAATAGAACGCTATTAATACGCGTTTTTTGGGGTTATTTCTTAAACAATACTGTGTCTTCTTATACATATATTGTAACAGATCAGATATAAAATTGGTTTTATAAGTCTACTTAAATAATTAATTTAATTTCAATTTGAGTACGTAAGCTTTGTAATGTTTACATAATAAATATAGTTATTGAAAAAATAGATGAAGGTTTCGCTGTTCTGTGGAAACTGAATTAATTGTTTTAATTGCATTTTTAATTTCTTTATATAACGAAATTTTGAGTTGTGTTAAAATAAACATCAACATAGTAACATCAATTTAAAAATATTCTTTGTAAAATAGTAAGAATATTTTAAATTGTTGACTATTTTTAATGCAATGTTTATCATCCCTTCAGACTGGTGAAAAATAAATAAGCTTAAACAACCGTGGAGGGATCACTGTCTGAGTACTGAATCCTCGGAACTCTTGTATTGCTTTTGTTTATTTAAGGGACGTGATGCTCGAACCAAGTATGTTTTATTGTAATTAACGAACACTCACTTAAAGTAATGATTGAGATATAAATAGCTTGAGAAAGACAAAACTTACAAAAATGTTGATACCGCTACGGATAAATTTCGTTTCTTATTTATCTTTTTAAAGTCTAAGATAAAGTTAACCACGCAATAGACAATTTCATACATTTTAATTTTTTATAATGTCTACAGATGGTTAATTTACATTAATATTTTGTAAACAACAAGAATATGTAATTTACGTTTCTCACCGGCAACGCACCTGAAAGTCCTTGTTGCAGATGTCCATGGGCAGTGGTTATCACTTTCCATCAGGTGAGCCGCCTGCTCGTTTGCCCTTTCTTACATAAAAACATGCAAAATGCACTAGATCTTCTGGTATTTGGTCAGTTTTATAAATATATTTACTTGGTGGTTTTTTCGTTAAGCATTACAATTCTTCTTATTTATTAGTATAAATTTAATTCATATCAGTCACATTTAAACACTCTTATTTCGTTGGGATCGTAAATTGTAAGAACTAGACGGTATGAACGTAACTGTAATACCGAATTATTGTAATGTAGCTTGTAGAAGTTGAAACGATATAAGAAAGTTTTCTCACAAGTAATAGTAGCGGGCGTGCTCTGGACTCAGCTGATGAGTTTAGGAAGTTCTTCCACCCCTATGTGCTTTGTTTTCCATTTAGGTTACGTTGCTAAAACGAACACGTGCCAAAAGTCTTATACGATTTTGAAACCTTCGATATGTTTTCGTAACTTACGAAAAGTATAACCAACATATTGCTATATTAGGGTCAACTGTATATAGACGATTATTTATGTTATATCGAATTATATAATAATTTTTAATGATATCCGACGAGATGGTATTTTGATTAGAACATTTACTTTTAGATTTAGATTAGAAAATTTACTTGGTGGTAGAGCTTTGTGCAAGCTCGTCTGGGTAGGTACCACCCACTCGTCATATATTCTACCGCAAAACAGCAGTACTTTGTATTGTTGTGTTCCGGTTTGAAGGGTGAGTGAGCCAGTGTAATTACAGGCATAAGGGACATAACATCTTAGTTCCCAAGGTTGGTGGCGCATTGGCGATGTAAACTATTGTTAACATTTCTTTATAATGCTAACGTTGGTGACCACTTACCATCAGGTGGCCCATGTGCGCGTCCGCCTTCCAAACCAATAAAAAAAAAAAAACACATTTAATATGCGAACGAAGCCTGTACAAATACCAGTGAGATATCTTGTGTTTAATGTTAATTTTTCTTGTGACCTGAGGTGATTGAAATTATTGAAAGAAAATCTGCATGTGTCAGATTAAAATTTGACACATGTGTTGATCAATCCTTATTAGAGCAGTGTGATGGAAAAAGCTCTAGATCTCTTTAAGAAAAGTGAAGGCAGTAGCTCAACAGTGCGACATTTGTAGACTTCATATTTTACTTTTTTATTAATGTACATCATATCTATAATTATGTTTTTCTATGCTTATTTTATTATATCATTTAAATGATTAGAAATACTAAATATCCGTTATAATGGAATGATAACCTATGACGATATCAAACCCCGTGACCAACATTTTCAATCAAAACCACAATAGTTTTAAGTTACTTTTAATGAAAGTACCGAATTAGCAACAGTAATAGGACCGTTATTTATGAATTTAGGTCATGATTGTTATAATATATAATTTAATTTTTAAATATATAATATATTATTAATTGTAGTGTATTCATTTAATTGTACTGTTCTATACGCCCATAATTTATATCGCAATGTATTATTCTTGTCGATTGTTCGACTTGTCAATGTTTATTTTTTTAATATGCGATGGTTCTTATATCATTAGATAAAAGAAATAATTTTCCTCGACCTTTGTTGTTCATCGAAATTCGTCGTCGCTTAGACTTCTTTAAATAAATAAGAGCTAATTAGTTCTTTATAATAATAACATAGTTATTCTATTGTTTCGCAGAATCTAAAATAAAACAAACATGCTTGTATACTGTTTACGTTAACCTACCATAACTAAACTATATAATAACAGATAGTGGTATTTTTTTAAAAAAAAATGGACGAAGGCCAAATAATATTTTCTTATTAGGATTACAATTTTCTCATATTGAAACGAAACACAATTTTATCTCTATAATTCTGATATGTTCTTGTTTGCTTCTATTTCTTGTGCGAATTATATACAATATAGTATATAGAAATATAATTTCGTTTGCGTCATATTGAGCACAAAATCTTGTTCGAGTATCAAGTACAGGACGTGACTGCATGCTCCGTGCGGATAGTAAAATATATAGATAATGAACATGGAAGCAAGACATATAGACACATGTGCTTATATTAAAGAAAATGCTTCTGAATTTTGTATTTTATATGAATATTAAAGTAGTTGAGGAAATGTTAATAATGAATTCGAATCAAAGTGCAAAGAACTCTAGTCTACTGAGAATGAGACGAAGTTATTGATTTCAGCGCATTGGACACGCGAGCACTCTCGTACTATACAAGCCAACGATGAGGTATTATTTAGAAAGATCAGTCTGTGGACATCAATTCGTAATATACGAATGAATGAATGTACATTTACAAAAAAATAATTATTTACTAGATTTCAAATAAAAATAGTTTTACTATATTATTAACTTTTTGATACTAGAGAGTTTAAATATTGGTTTTATATGAAAAATTCTATTGTTAGGGATAGTATTTCTCAATCTGTATATATGTAGGAATTGTATTGCACGTGCAGTTTACGACTCGCGTTGGCTAGTGTGTGTTAAATATAGACTACCGGACATTGAACCGTGTAGCGCCGGACATCACAGTAATGAAAGTGTCCCAGCGTACTCTACGTTCGAGATTTCATGAATATCCCGTGTAGTGAAATTCGGCTTACCGCCTAGCTTGAAATAGGTTTCATTTTTAAGTTAGAGCTAAATTTAGCGTCCTAATCAATAAAGTTAAAAGCATATTTCCACAACAACAATGTAACATTGTTATACTTATAAAAAACAATTCATTTAATTTATACAAACCAATTCATTCAGTTTATACAAAACAGATTAATTAAAATACAAAATATAAACTTGATTAAATAAGCTGAATTATGAAAAAGTAGAACAGATGTTAAATGTAGATAAATGAAGTAAATGAACACATATTATGTATAACCAAAAATATTACATACATACACGGACATTCAAATTCACACACATTTAATGATTGGCTTAATTTATTTAAAAAAAAATGAATTAATTAAAAATATTGTTTCGTTTCGTTCGTATTATAAGTTTCGTTATTAGTAATGTTTATTGTTTTCTTTTTTTTTTGTTACATTATTCAAAATTTTTAAATAGTGATTTTACGGGAAGGGAAGGGAACTTACTTCAATTCAGACGACACTTATTAGTAATATAATATAATAAGCAAAAATAAGGTTCACAATAACGTTATTGTTAGTCATTATGGTATTAATTCAATTTTCATAGATTTTTCTTTCTGCTTACGAGTATTTTTTTGTTTCACTCAAATTTTTTGTAATTATAATGTTATTATATTCTATACTCTTTGCTTCTTTGTTTGATAGACGCGGATATATCACGCTGTCCATGCTTTAATATAAAATATAATATGTACATATATAGGTATTTTTAACCTACTTAAAGAGGAGGAAGTTTTCAATTGAGCTGTTTTTTTCAACAACGTTTATTAATGTCATAAGTTAATAACCAATATAGAAGCTATGGAACCGAATAAAATTCTAGCTGGGATATTGTTGTTTCTTCAAGAAATAACCAAAATAAATATTAATAGTAATTTTTTTGCAAGCTGTTTATCTCGCTTCTTGCGATTAAATGCTTCGAAAAATGCAAAAATATAAAAAATTGACCATTAGACCGGGTGTTTAATTCATAGGTAGTTTGGCTTTGTTGACAATGTGCCTTTTCATTTAAAATACAATGGATGGGTTATTAACGGTTTCTATAGAAAATATGTAATGTAGATAATAACTGTTTACAATGAAAAATGGTTTATAGCGATTTTTACCGTAGCTTTGAAAAACTCGGCCTATTATTTATTCCTTAACTATTTTGATTTACTACTACATTACACAGGATTATTAGATTTAAAATGAATTCTTAAATGTATCTATCTTCATTAAAGTTTACTTAATTACTAAGTTGAGTGTGGACACTTAAAACTACTTACATGTGAAGACCCCGATGGTGTTTTAAACCTTGCCCGGATACTACCCGCACGTTTACCAATTTAAGATAAGTTCTAGAGTGCCCGGTCGGGTGGCAGCTGTAATTAGGGCAAACTGTTTAAAGGCACATATGTTCGACGTAGGTGCTATAATATGTATGTAATATCTTCTCTATTTCATTTGTCAATTTAATATAAGTCCTTGATGAGGTGGCAGTCGTAAATAAGGTGAACTAATAATTCACATACGTATCTTTACGTAGCATCGATATACATATGTATATTATTTTATTATAAAACAGCATATTTGTTTTTAGTAGTTGTGTAAAAACTTAAATAATAATTACAACGCACCCCAGGCAGTTAGCTAGAAAAAAAAGAGTGTGTGTACTTATGTACACGCGTTAGAAGTTATACTTCTTTGGCGTATGGAAAAAAATAATAACTAAAATGCAGTAGTGATTAACGATAAATATTAAAATTGATAAAAAAGATTTTATTTAAATAAAAAAGGTTTTATTAACGTAATAAAAATACTAGAACATACAACTTGAACATAGTTATCGATTTTCATGCCACCTAGAACTAACTTCACGTTGTAGAATTCAGGTGTCGGTGTGCGCGGGCACCGTAAAAATTCACTCTCATCAGTTTTCTCCATCGCGCCAAAAGAAGTATAACTTCAAAAAACTTACAATGTCGAACGGCCTGTTTTTTCAAATAAGTGCTACCGCATCTAGAATGTAAACAAAACTACGATAAAGACATAATTGATAGATATCTTTGTTTGTTTAACGCGGTGTGTAGTTTCAACACTTGCCTACCTATGTGTGAATGCAGTTTGTTTAACTTTAGTACGGCTTCAATTATCCAATGCCGATAGTATGTTCAATCCTTAGTTCTGTCATCATACAAAATACGTTTACGTCAATGTTTTAATAATTCTAACAATGGTTAAACTTTCTGTGACAAAGTATATCGGCGCTTATATTACTATGAATTTTGATTACTATGAAATATATCAGAGAAACATTAGAATTTCTGTATGTTATGGAGTTTGTATTGTACCATCTATTGCAGCATTAAAATGAAAAATGGTATTTTTTGCCATAGATATTTCCCATTTGCTATAAATCCCTCTATATATAAAAAGCATTGTCATGACTGACTAAACACTCAGCCTAAACTATTACACACAGATATTTGATATTTTCAGGAGACCTTTGTTTCGTAATGTAGAATAAATCCAAATATATTTTTTAAACTTGTTATTATTCTGCATAAATAATGAATTTATATATAAACCAAGCACAATATAATAACCATTAACTTAGACAAAAACTGAAGTAATACGAAAATAAAAAATGAAAAATTTATCATTTAAATACAACCATTAGCCATACAATATTGTAATTATAATGAACCATTTGATATATATTTTTGTACCAACGCGTTAATTACATAAGTAGAGCATATTTTTTGTTAAAAGTATATTATGCACAAGCATTGTGACTTAAATGAACAATCCAATTAAATCAACATTAAATTATAAATGAATACTACAAAGTGAGGCCTGTCCCTTGAACATTTGTGACGGATCGTCACAGACGTCAGTTATAACTGACTGAGCGTCGGAATGGTGTACGGGGGGATAATAAACGGCTACCACTATTAGTAGCCAACTGATTCTATATCATTAGTCGCTGTCGCAACCGGCGCGTGCTTAAAGACGAGTTCATATTGTCAAGTATTGCTGGTGCACTTCACTTGTGGACTATGCCTTATAATAAACTTATAATCAGCATAGATATGATCGTTCCATGATCAACTTAATTGACTTATTAAATTAGATAACCAACCGTGAATGACAACGACATGACAGTTTCAATATTACTTTAGGGTAGAAGTTTTTTTTTATTAATATAAAAGTAGATATATAGGCATATGAAAGTGATTAAGGACTGTATCGTTCTGATATACAATATGGAAAGATTAAACTCAACGTAATATAATATAGAATAGCACTTGTCATTATTTTATGGTAAAACACTATTTTTTACTAATTAACTTTGACGAGCCGGTTGGCGTGGTTGGTAGATATTTGATTTTCGCGCCGCAGGTCGTGGGTTCGATTCCTACCCAGGACAGACAATTGTATGGATGAACATGTCGCTATCTACATAAGTATGTATGTAATTTACAAAAAGAAAATTAATATATGTAGTATATCAGTTGACTGGTTTCCATAGTACAAGCTCTGCTAAGTTTGGGATCAGATGGCCGTGGGCGAATAATGTCCCAGGATATTATTATAATTTAGCTTTGTATTCTAGTCTTTAATATAACATTCAAAATTGTAAAAAAGGTATGTTTATGTAATATGTTAATATAATATAGTTCTTTTATTTCGGAAATATCTCATACCTTATCTACAAAGAAAACATAATGAGCTGTATTTCTTAAACTAAATGGTTGTTACACACGCATAGCTTACCTATTTGTGTACGGGGGTATCTATTAATAACGTGGTTTTGGTTACTTTATACAAAGTCATTATAAAAATCCAGCATTTGGAATAGAATTATTTTATGGTTTCTATAATATATTAAATATATTATATTTATTTTATTTAATATGATAGCTTAGAACTTTTCGTTATGAATTAAGAAGGACATGTATTAATATTAATAAGTGTAAATAAGCCATTTTTGTTGTTTACTTACCATGAGATTTTCACTTTTCACAGCGATTAGGCTGTCATGACAAAGATAAAATTTCTATTATTATGCAAATGCATAATGCAATAGTAAGAAAAATGATTATTTTCAAAATGCTGAAAATAACTAGTTCGTGGTATGGCTTGCATAGCCACGTCTGGGTAGGTAGTACACTCTTGACTCATTCTACCGCTACACAACACTACTTAGTATTGTTGTGTGTAGGTTTGAAGGGTAAGTGAGCCAACATAATTACGACATAACTTCGCAATTCCGAAGTTTGGGGGCGCATTAAGGCTGTAAGGAATGGTCAATATTTCTTACAGCGCTCCTGTATGGTGTTGACCAATTAAAACGAACTAACCGACTCTTTTAAAAGACTTTTCGCTAGGCTTAAAAGATAAAAACCAACTATGCTCAAAAAGGATTGTTTTTTTTACATAAAACGTAAAATAGACATTGCGTTTTACTATTGCAATTGAAGTATTTTATTTATCCATTATCCACTCGACATATTTTCATATTTACATTTTAAAATACACATTTTCCACGGTTCCACTTTACTCTTAACTATTTAATTGTTTCGTCAGACTGATGGCTAGATATGATTGGAAAGTACCTTGGAATGATAACTCGCCTGTGATTAGCCGCGGCCGAAATTTGTGTAAATTACATTGAATTTCATCATATATGTTAAGAAAAATAAAAAAATATTTTTTGTTAAAACTTTAAGAATGAACCACCCACCCGGCTTAATATAATTGTTTTTGGTTTATTGTAAGGCAATATGGATAATGGTAGTTGTAGGGCTCTCGGGTCGTAATGAAGCCCTTTTAATTGCCACCCTCGCACCCGTATCCAGTCTAGAGTCAAATGACCCGACTAAATGACCGCATCACGCGATGTTAACTTTACATATTTGTTTAGGTATGTGATTTTAAAATGTTTTTGCATTATTTATTTTTTTGATTGTAATCAATAAATTATTAAATATTATATACTGTTTAATTTATAACTTGCAACACTGCCATTATATTTTAGTTGTTTTTCTCTTTTTACTTATTGGGTCGTTTGATCAATGAACGACGACAATGCTTTCGCTCCATCTTAAAGAACTTCTTGAAGGATTGCGGATGAATAATCATATATGAAAATTCGGTCATTAGCAAATGTGAGACTCTAATTTTTCGAACTTTTAAGTAAATAATTGTGTTGTTTTTTGGTCTACTGTTAACACGGCCTCCATCTGCTTCGATTAGATTATTGATATTTCATTTTAGTAAAATTGACTTGAGATAATATTTATATAACAAAACTAAATTAGTCGAATCGTTAACGCAGTAGACCAATACTAATTGATTAATACTCGAGCTGTCAAAAGTAAAATAAAGGATTGGACGGACTATAAAGCCACATTGTGTATTCTCTATAAATTGTCATAAGTTATTATTATTAATTGGCGTCAATGTCGTTGTTACAAATTTAGGCCATTTTCATAACGATACGCGTCGAATTAACTCTACTGAAACTAATATTGCGCAATACTTGCATACATATTGTCACTTGTCAGTGCCATTTCTACGCTCTGTATAATTATATTATAATTACATATATAGTTTGGGAAAATTGCTTGATATGTGGTGCATGGTAGTTTTCTTTCGCTTATAGATTCCTCAGACAGAAGTACCAAACCATGGGATTAAAGATTTATTTATTTATTTATCAAAACTGTACACATATTACAGAACATGGTTGTTCTTATTCGATAATACAGCACGTTTAATAACAATATAACAAATGAGTTACTACATTATATTATACTACTACACTCAGTCTGCAACAAAACAAATCCACCTTGTCGACTGTCACGATATTAAATCCTTTGGAATTACACAGGTTCTCTAACTCTTCTAACCAAAAAGTGCAATACAAAGTTTTGATGGTTTGCCGTAGAATAATTGATACGAACCAACCAATGTACGTACTATCCCAGCCCGGCACAAAGCCGTGACAAAGCCTGCCACTGTCAATCACCTTATTTGTTTTTAGGGTCAGAAGGGATATAATTGTTTATTTTTATTTTATCTAAATGTGTGTATAATGATTATTATTTAAAAAAAAGTTAATTAAAAAGAAATCAACACACGAAAATATTGTTTTATAATTAACGCTTTTAACTGACGTCGTTTCTCCGCGCAGTAATTGCTACGGCGACGTTTACTTTGTCGTGTAATATTTTCGTTTAGACTGTGCCATGTGCAATTTCAAAGCAATTGTTAACTAGCTGGTACCGTAATTTCGTACTCGTGGTATATTGTGCTCGGTTGCAAGTTATTAATAAAGACCTCACAGTCGACTTAGTGAGCTCCGTAGAAAAATGTATTTACTAATATTGTAACCTAGTTTTCAGAAATAGTACAAATGGTCGTACGTTTGCTAACTTTTTCTTATTTTTCCTTAGTTGTATCTCGGCGTTTAAAACTTATAACTTATGAAAACTTCTTTTTTTAAAAGTTTATTATGATATTGTGGCTTTCAATTTAGATTTTCATATTCAGCATTATGATTTATTCTGATTTATGTTTCATATTATAATTGTCATTTAAGTTTAATCACATTGGACCAGATTATGTCTTTTATGACATCTAAAAACACATCCTATTTCAAATAAGATGTAAAAACCTATAGAAGAAATATTTTATTTAAAAAATGATATATTTAATATATTTAATGAATGAAACCTTAATAAATATAATTATATCGTAACGGATTTAAAATCTGCTTTCCTTTTGTTAATTAGTAGCTACTTGCTTATTTTATGAGATTTATGGCCGAATACTGAAACGTCATTCAAATATGAAGTGGGACTTAATTATTTGGAACGCCATTAATTTCAAATTTACTATGCGAAATTTTAAATTAACGGCGTCTCAAATAATTAAGTTCCACTTCATATTTGAATGACGTTTCAGTATTCGGCCGTAAATAACTAAAACTCAATCAAAATGACTTTCTAATTTTGTAAATAATTAATATAGAAACCTTACAATTATACTAATGATTTATTTGTTCTGTTTCAGGTAATGACGTCATAAAAATAGCGGTAACTATAATATTAATGATCAAAGAAATCGCCATTGAATACGCATATGACCATATTTAATTCTCATTTAATTTCAAAACAGTTTCGTAATACGAAAGTTCCAGCCAATTCCGTATTAAAATCCGGACAAGCGGTGTGTAAATAGCGCTGGAATATTTCGAGCGTGCTTAAATACGGCGTCAAATGTGATAAATGTCCTTTCAAAATGCGGTTGAATTGGGTTACAAATTATATTCTATCCGAGTGCTGCAGGTATTCAGATTTTCAGGATTTATTATCCACGGAATTGGAGGGAAGTGGCTCAAATGCTACTTAGTTTGTACGAATTTCAGAAACTTTTCCTATAGATATGAAGAGACGGAAAGTTTTGAAAAGTTACGTCTAATATGCATTCGTACGAAAAGAGATATTCAGATTTTCGTGTTTTTTTTTTTAATTCATCAAATTAATTGAATTTATTTAATACTAGACTTAATTCGCGGCTGTACAACTGCATCGGGAGGAACTATTTTTAGGTATATGAATAATAAGTTCTTCCCCGGGGTTTAAACTATATTTCTACCAATTTTCATCAAAATCGGTTAAGTGGTTTAGTCGTGACAGACGGACATAGTTACTTTGTATTATTATTATAGATTTATGTAATTCGCACTGAAGTAAGAGGAAAGCAATAGCTTTTTTTCTTATTAATTTTGAATATTTTCTTAAGTAAAATTTTTTCCGTTTTTTCAAAAACCCGCTGACAATGTTAATAAACTATTACAGTTTGATTTTGATTCGGTGGCAGACGCCTTGTTTATTAGAAAGTTATCTAATTTTACTATTTTTTAGCCTAATTTAACTGTAAATTATTGATGTTAATAGTATATATAGAAGAATTTAAAAATTTGGAAAGGTTGTCTGACATAGCGGTTACATAAAATTTTTAATAAATCGTATAATTGCGATTCGTTAATACATCCATTAGTTTGCCTAAAACAACGAAATAATTCATAGTTAAACAAATCAAATCACAAATTAAAAACATAAAAATTGCCCGGAATTGAATCCACAACAACTACTACCACTGGGCAATCTCGGCTCGGCTGGAAATAACACAGGGAGTTTTAATTAACCTCTTTACATTCTCATTCGACGCGCAAGCAGCTGTGAAGATGTAGTCCCATTGTAAATTCCATCTAAACGGCTTCTCTAGTTAACACTGCACCCGTACATTCGACTTGCTTCAGACTCCAACTTATCAAAGTTTCTCCGCCTCATTGTGCCCCCGCAGAGCAGCGGCTTCGCATTGAACGTGATACAACTATGTTATTCATGTTTCATACGTTAACATTGCCCATTGGACACGTTCCACCGGCGAAGTTAACATGTGATGGAATAATTTACAACTTACCATACTAGTTTGCAAAACTGAAATTCAAACTATACATAAAAATTGTAATTTAGACTGAGCCGATAACTTTTAATACAGACATATTTCTTAATTTAAAAGCATATTTAAAACAAAAAATTTTTTATTAAATGTATATAGCACATACATGTATATAAAATGATGTGCTTTAATAATACGAATGTTCTAGAATCTTGATCAAGCTTGCTTAGTACAAGGATCTTAAATATATGTGTAAAAATCCCACAAAAAGTCAAAATATATTAAATGTAATTAAAAGTCAATTAATTTGTTTAAAAATAATTAAATTCGTTTAAATTAAATAGCGATATATACATGAAACAATAGTTTTATATGTAAAAGCGATCGGTGTGACCGTAGCATGCTCTACGAACGTAAGATCAGAAACATTTGTCATGGCCGTCGCGTAGACCACGAGGATTCCACGCGACGTTTAGTTTACGCATGCGTAGAATGATGATATTGAGGAAGGCGAGGGGGTGAGTATAAGCAATAGCTCCCTCCTCCTTAACCTAAAACATTCAACCTTACACGACGATATTAAAACATGACGTATTTTGAAGAATTCAAATAA
Organism: Nymphalis c-album; assembly: GCA_963151315.1. Taxonomy (NCBI): domain Eukaryota; kingdom Metazoa; phylum Arthropoda; class Insecta; order Lepidoptera; family Nymphalidae; genus Nymphalis; species Nymphalis c-album. The sequence goes on along the minus strand of OY720590.1, from coordinate 6,529,984 downwards.
TTCACTGATCTGTCCTTTAGATCATATAAGAATCGAAATTAAATTTGTGATATCAAAAATACTAGCTGGGTCCTATAACAAAATGGATTATTAATTGTTGCCTCTTATGTGGATTACATTTTATATGAATAGTTATACTTTAATATTTACAATAATTTAACCATATAATCAATAATGGTTATTATAGATACTCTGATATTTATCACAAGTCCTTTATAGAGAAAATAGTTTTTTTTTATCTCAGCTACGCTAGATATTATCAATGGCTGGCTTAAGGCCAAAATAAGGAGTCCAGCAGACTGCTTGGAAAATGTAAAATTTTTGCAGTCAGCGTAAAATTTTATTTATGTTGGATATGAAATTGAAATGATAAGAGTGTGTATATATATTATATATTAATAATCTAATGCGAGATAGACACATTTTTTTTGATGTTTTTACTAAAACAATCTAATTAAATTAGTTATAGAATACAATTCAAGAAGTATTTTTTATAGAAGGATCATAAAATATACATATTTAATTTACCACTTAATGTATTTTATGGTTAAAACAAAATTAAATTATCTTCCAATAAAAACTTGCAATCTTGTAATTTATTTTGTATATATACGTAATATTATCATAAGAAAATAAACAGAAATATTTACAAACTTCCGATTGATGTTTTGGCGATCTTCCAGATGTAGTAGAGTTTGTATGCAAAACATATTTCTGTGTTTTGTACCCGGAAAACTTTAGTAACGAGCATGTTGTCGAAGAAATTCTAATAAGAATATTTTGAGACAGATGTTCTTAATGACAGTATTAAAGTGTAAAATTTCATTGTTATGTATATGTTTTTTAATAGTCGATTCACATATGTATGTAACAAAAATACAAAATAATTAATAAACAAATCAAAATCATTTTCAGAAATGTAATTTAACAGTAAAGCAAAGATATTTCTTGTAATTAATTAAGAAATAGTATTATTAATTGTTGAATATTTATAACTACTTACCCATCAAATGTATTTTGATGAAGGAACATATCGCGGGGGAATAAATGTATCGGAAAGTATTATGAAATATGTTATCTGGCAATAATCTTTGGATCAAATAGATCAGATACTGGATTAGGCTTCATATACTCTCATTTCCCTCTCTTTTATAAATAAGGTATTTATGGGTTGCTTTCTTATTACACTACGTAGTAATGTTATAATAACACGCGAAAAGTATATACAAAGTAAAAGTATCTGTTTTTGTTATCACTAAACTAACATTTATCAGTTTATTAGCGGCCTTCCTTATAAAAGCTTCCTTATAAAGGTGGTAAAAAACAAAATGCATTCGAAAGAAGAAAAGAGTATTATGTAATTAAACAACCGTAATAATTTTCTTATGAATAAGGTTAAGATTTTGGAAATGCAAAATAAATAATAAGAAAAAAACTCTTATTATTTCTTTTGCCTATCCAAAGCAGAGAACCAAATACTTACGTTGTTGTTCGAAAACAGTTGGCACACAATACTTTATTTCGTATAAACTAAAAGTTGGCATTATTACGGGTTTGGCAGTACCTTTGCCGGGAGGCGCTCGAAGATCATCGAAGTAACTTTGCTATATACGGACTTGTGTTTAAGCCAAAGTATTAAGTACTGTTTCAAATACTAAAGCAACAAATTCAAACTTATATTTTGTTTTTATACTTATAGCATAAAGTCGCTAATATTTTAAACAATGTTATAATATTTAAAACTAAAATGTTTTTGATGTGAAACATATTGGCGCCTTTGAGTTAAAACTCACTCGTAGGCCGTGACGGCCTACGTTGTCACTCTCTGATCATGCCATCACTCCGCCGTTGTTCTCTACATTTTTAATACGCGCATAATATATACATGTTACATAATATTATAATAATAATTAGAATATTGGTTTCATTAACTAAACTCTTGTGTTTATTTATTTTGCTTCATATTTCTTTATTATCTTTAATTATAAATTCTTTCAATGATCATTTACGATGCTTTATATAATTGTCCCATAACGGCACATCTTTTTTTCCTTACGACATTGTTTTATGACAAAAATCTCAATATTTACCCTCAAGTTGGTAACAATATGTGTTTTTATTACATGTACTCCTTTAACGAATTGGAAACATAATAGGGTTCTTGTGTTCAGTTGAGTGTGAAATAACCCCTGAAACTGAAGCCGACGAATAGGATTACACAAAACGTCGGATTTATTACGGATACATATAAGTAAATCCCACAGGACAAAGGGCACACGATTGTCTTGTTTGTGACTTGTAACTCATTCCTCTATTTAGGACTCAAGACATATTGTCATGGTGGCGATTTCTTTGTTCAATTAATATTGTTATTTTAAAAATCTACTAATAGCACGTTAATAGCCCAACACGAAATGATTTTATCAACATATATCACGGATATGACAACTCACTGTTGCTTGTCGAGATTTGAACCTGCGACCTTTCTGCGAAGCGTCTCTTTTGATATGTGTTAAGATAAAATTAAAGAATTGGAAATTGAAGAAATTGATCGCGATCTGGAATATATGTGTATATAGTTTATTTTAATTAATGTGTTTTTTCTTTATTTTCATGCTAATCTAAACAGTGGCTTTAAAATGTAAGTATACAAACTGTATGTTAAAATCTGTTTTGCAATAGCAATCGATTGGATGAAATGTGATTCAGTTACATTGTTCATTAGCCTCATTATCGCATTTCGTTGATGGTTTTATCGATAATTGAATCTTACCTAACGAGATCTATTTATCGGAGTCTGACACATTATGCGAACTGAAAACTCTGGATTAAATTCAATTCTACAAAATAGAATATTGGAAAGAAATATTGTGTTACAATCTTGAGATCTTAAATGAGATTCTGTCGTATACAATAAGGATAACTATATGATATATTGCAACAAAGTAGAAATTAAATTATAAACTAGGACACACGATGCCGGGCAGTTGGCTCGGCATAGCGAAAAATAGCAACTGCTCTAATTTTGTTTGTATCATATATACGTTAATATTTTATAATGTTGGGATCTAATGAAAGAATTGTAATTTTTTTTGTTAATCAAATGAAGAAAATATTAATGTACCTTTAAATTTGTATTTGAATAAAAATAAAGTATTTGTTATGTTATCCCGTGAATATAACTTTTCATTGGTAAATTTTACAGACACGGATAATCAGCGCGTTATTATTCACGTGAAAGATGTCAACGACGAACCTCCTTACTTCATCAACCGTCCCTTGCCAATGCAAACTGTGGTACAACTGAACGCGGCTCCCAATACGCCAGTCTTTACTCTTCAAGCCAGAGATCCTGATACCGATCACAATATACATTACTTCATAGTCAGAGATAGGACAGGCGGAAGATTCGAAGTAGACGAACGTTCGGGCGTGGTCCGCACCCGTGGGACGGATCCATTCCAGCTGGATATGGAATATGTACTCTACGTCAAAGCGGAAGACCAGGTATTATTATTATATATTACATAGTAAAAACTGTTTTACTTTATAATCGTATATTGGGAAACTAGTGTTTTAACCAGTTACAATTAGTGTTAATTTCGTGTAAATTTCTTTAATGTATTATATTTATTGTTACATTAAACCAATAATGCCTTTCCTTTCCATTACACATAAAAATTAATAAACCAACAAAGGAATATTTTCGTATGACTTCAATTCAAAAAAAATAATTTCTGTCTCATAAATTTACACCTTTAATATTGGAATCATTAAAAAAAGTGAGCTAAAATAGTTCAAATAAATTTCAGAGCGGTCGTGTAGATGAGCGAAGATTCCAGTCAACACCCGAAGAGAGACTTAGTATCGTCGGTGGAAAACGAGCCCCGCAATTTTATTTGCCGAGCTACGAGGCAGAAATTGCTGAAAATCAGAAGAAAGATTCAGAGTAAGTTGTCAAAAATGTGTATATGTATAATGTATATATATTTATTACATAATATATGACAGTCACGATCACGACGATCGATTCGATTCTAGGAATTCGGTCTAGGCAGCCAATCCTAACTCAGAATCGGAGTTATTACAGTGCTCTAGTGTCTGCGTAAATACAGGTTTCCGTAGAACAATTATTTTATCCAATAAATGCTCTACTGCGTGTTCTTTTCGAGGCGCGAGGATATGAGCAGTGCCAATAACCAAACTTCGGGCTGTTGTTAAAAAGTACGATAATTCTTATTGCTACCATCCGGGGCTTGCACTATTAAAAGTTAGCAACGAGGTTACTGTACTAAGAAAAATATTACGTAATGAATTTCACGTTATACTTTATTTAATTGTCAATGTTGAATATATAATTGATTGAATAATGGTTTCTATTAAAAATATTTATTCTTTATTGAAACTCATTGTCAAAGTGAAGTCAAGTCCAGCAATGCCATTTCATTAAGTACTTACTATCTCACTTTTGAAATGTAAGTCGACTTATACGGCTACGCTATTTTAATGCTTGTAAATGTTACAGAGACTATCGGTCGAATACTGAAACGTCACTTAAATATTTAATGCAACTTAACTGTTTGAGACGCCGTTTATTTCAAATTTCGCATACCAATTAAGGAGCTTCTCAATGTTAAGTAGCGTTTAACTTTGAGGGACGTTTCAGTATTCAATTGTTAAAGTGTCAATGTATATTACCTTAGGTCATTTCACGATTGTGTTCACTTAGTTTCGTTTTTATGCAGAAAAGCTTGATTGACCAATTTCATGTTTTTTTTTAAATGTTTTCTTATTAAATTTTCAATTTACGCAACTCTATTTACCGACGAATATCATAACGCTTCATTGTTTTTCACGTATAATGAATTCTGTTCGATCATACTTCCAATAAATTTTGCCTCGTTAACTATTCAATTGAGTTCATCAGTTATACGAAATGTGACAATTTATCATGCATTTCTTTATGTTGATTGTACTATGTGGTGGGTTATCAATTGAGTTAATTGGACATAAAAAGTGTACATTAGTCATTAGACCCAAGTTTATTTGTTCATATTTTTATTAAGAAAGTTAATTACTGTGTGAACTACAATAAATATTTTATTGCAAATTAAATTCGAAAACAAAATATTCCATTAAAATGTTGCCTATTTTTCTTACTAGTAACAATGTTCATCCTTGCTTGCCATTCTTCTATCGACAAATACTTATATGATTATTTATATTTATTTTCAGTATCATTTCTGTAAAGGCCAAGTCGTTTGCGGATCGCGAGATTCGTTACACTTTGAAAGCGCAAGGCCAGGGGGCTGGCACCTTTAACATCGGACCGACATCTGGAATAGTGAAGTTGGCCAAGGAGTTGGACTTCGAAGACTTACGCCAACCTCATGTCTATTCCTTGGTCGTAACGGCCACTGAAGACTCCGGCGGTTTCTCCACATCTGTTGAGGTACGTTTAGTATTTGATTGTTTTTTAAACCAGCGATCTTCAACGCCCGATGCAATCAAACACTTTCTAAAAACGGTTATCTATTTGAAACTTTATTCAATAGTGTTGTATGTTAAGAATTTCACTCCAATTAAAAAACTGTAGAAAGCTACGTTCAATGCAACAGTTTTTTTCCATATTAGTTTATTTTAATACAATGTATTACACAATAATACATTTAGAATGTTCATACATATATAAGTTACTTGTTAAATTAAATTATTACTTAACGTAAGAATATATTTTAGTTTCAAAGTGCTACGAAGCCAAGTTTTTAATTTTTTTATTAAATGAGTACACAACCAATTCCAGCTAACGATACGAGTGACGGACGTCAATGACAACGCACCAAAGTTCGAGCTGCCTGACTACCAGGCGCACAACGTCGACGAAGATATTCCGCTGGGCACCAGTATCCTCAAAGTAAAGGCCATGGACGCTGACTCCGGGAAAAATGCAGAAATCGAATATTTAGTTTCAGGTAATTATTACGTTACCGTTTTCTTAATATAACAATCTTCCATTTCGAATATTAATGTACTTTTGCAAGCTTATAGTTGGATACAAATTACAAGATTTATTTCGACTTTTATGTTGATACTATAAAAAAAATATACAACATTTGCCATTTAAAACGATAACTCTCAATGTTCATTAAGATTTTCACGCGAATTGACTTTAAACTTAAATATTGAAATGAGTGCGCTTTAAATTCCATAAACAATAAATACCGACAATACATCTCCAATAGTTCTAAAAGCATAGACTGTTAATTTAATTTATTTCTGAGATGGACGGAGATAATAAAATAAGACCTTATTTAGTTTCTATTGCTTGATTACAAAAGGCAAATTGTTTATTAAAATAGTAAAAAAAAACATCATTAAGTACTAATTAGTAATAAAGGATAGGACGTATGTACGTATATATGATATGACTATAGGACGAGATAGATCTTTGTCCATCACATGACGTTTTGTATTCCTACACAGAACGATAATAATGTATAAATTTCATTTTTAATAGGCCTAATTATCTATCAATATTATCTAATACTAGTGTATCAGCAGTCACTTATACCTGAATGGACTAATGGAAGGATTTTAGTTCAAAATAAGTAAATTTGGTCTAATATTTTCGATTTTTTTTTGTTTAATATAGAAATATTAAACTTGATTATTGAATTTATATTAATAATAATACAATAACAAGTTTCAAATTCGTAGTAACCTTTTTGTGTGATCTGTAAGACTAAGGATTTCGAAATTCATTTAATATACTTGGTCAATCTTAATAAACTAAAAATATAAAACTCGTATGTTTGCTTTTGATTCACAGATGATCACTTTAGTGTTGACTCCAACGGCATCATTACAAACAATAAACAGCTAGATGCTGACAATAATAATGCCTATTATGAATTTGTCGTCACTGCCAAGGACAAAGGAGAGCCAGCTAAAACTGGAACGGCTACCGTCAGAGTTTATACCAAAAATAAAAATGACGAGGAACCAAAATTCTCTCAACAAGTGTACACTCCTAACGTTGATGAAAATGCGGGACCGAATACTTTAGTCACAACTGTTGTTGCCTCAGACAAAGACGGCGATAATGTCCGCTTCGGGTTCGTAGGTGGTGGTACTAGTTCAGGCCAATTCGTCATCGAAGAAATCACTGGTGTTATAAGATTACATAACAAAGCTATATCCTTAGATCGAGACAAATATGAACTCAATGTTACCGCATTGGATGATGGTGCATGCTGCGTTAATGGAGATGCCACTATACACACGTCGACTGCTGTAGTAGTTGTATTTATTACAGACGTAAATGACAACAAACCAATATTTAAAGATTGTCCCACATATTTTCCGAAAGTAGAAGAAGGAGCTCCCAACGGAAGTCCTGTCATAAAAGTTCATGCAACAGATGAAGACAAAGGGGTAAATGGACAGGTTAAGTATTCTATTGTGCAACAACCGAATCAGAAAGGCACCAAGTTTACCGTCGACGAAGAAACTGGCGAGGTATCGACAAACAAGGTATTTGACAGAGAAGGTGACGACGGAAAATTTGTATCTGTAACTGTTAAAGCTACCGATCAGGGAGAGCCGTCGCTGGAAGGCGTTTGTTCGTTTACAGTTGAGATAACGGACGTTAACGATAACCCACCACTATTCGACAGACAAGTAAGTGTCTCTGTAAATAGCATCGTAATATTTATTATAGCTTGCATGTATCAGCTTATGCACGAGCCAGTCGTCTAAAGATCATATTGTAAAGTTATCCTAATATCTTACAGAAATATGTGGAGAATGTTAAACAAGATGCCAGTATAGGCACAAATATATTAAGGGTATCGGCATCCGACGAGGATGCCGATAATAACGGCGCCATAGTGTATACTTTGAGCGCTCCATATAACCCTGCCGATATAGAATACTTTGAGATCCAACCGGAATCGGGATGGATAGTTTTAAAGAAACCTCTAGACGTAAGTATTGATTTCGATTCGCAATAAACGGAAACGAGAGAGAAAACGTGGCGAGAACGATGAATGAAAGAGATCAACTTTACTGTAAAGTTTGGTGGATGAATGCTACCTACTGGCCCTAGGACTGACCGATTGGCACTACTTTAAGTAATACTGTAAATAGTTCCAAATTGTCGCTGCTGTACATAGCTGGGAGGCCCGGAGGAGTAGTTGTCCATCAGGCGCGGCGCGGGGCGCGGCGCTTGTTCTTCTTCAGCACGATTACTTTCAGTTGCCGCCGGCGCCGGCTCTGCACTCAACCTTCGTTAACATTTATTTCCGCAGCACCGTCTTGCATTGACTATCTTACGATAAATACGAACTTGTGTATAATATTTATGACTGAAGTGATACTGCTGTAAATATTTCACCGTTGAAACCTATGTTTAGTTCTAAAACATGTACAGTTTCCGTAACAGCACTTCTGTATATTTCGCACAGATTAGTTTTAAAATTTATTTTATTGTAATTTAATCGGTTGATTTTGAGAAGCTTACGCTTTTGAACATACCTATCAGTATTATGATTATGTAAGTACATGTTTTGTTACTAATCTCTGATATTATTTGCGGAGATCCCACGTCGGGCGGTTCGATCCCTGCCTCTGACTCTTCCGGCCGCTATGACGACAACTCATACACATGATATCATTTTATTATTATAATCATCATAATTATGGATTTTTTACAGGGTGCCACTACTTAGTATAAATAAAATATTAGTATTTAACTGAGATGGTCAGATTGCCCGTGAGGCAATTTGGCCATCTGGCCAGTTGTGACATTATTCCTTCTGTGAAAGGGGCAACGTTCTCAAACCCAAAATTTGTACAGTCAATCGTAACGTCCATCGTTTGTAATATATTCATTACAATGAGTGTCGTTTTTTTGTAGTCGTTACGAGGTCACTAAAACCTTCTTATGACAACCTGACCTTTCCGCCATGTCTTGTATGCAGAGCTGCATGCATTTGCCTGCTTTTTGTTATTTTACTTTATTTTTTTTTTAAATTAGTTTAGTTATTTTATTGTAAAAAGTATAAATAATGTACAGTTTATCTTTTTCCCTAATGTACAGACCGGAAATGTATAATACAGAAAACGTATTATTTCCAATTTCTTTTCTTGCACCCTCTTACATCGGCTGCTACGAGCAAATGTATTGTAAGTTAGCACGAATGATGCCTCTGCGTGGAAGCGATCGTCGTGAGTGGATTTCGATATATTAGTTAACTCTCTGTAACTATTTCCTCTTTTTTAGTTTTGCTTAGTGGATGCGAGGTCGATGAATGTATGTTTCTTCGATGACTTTTATTTTGAGCAACTAGCAATTCAATAATTAATTAATATACTCTGAAAGTGGTCTATATTCGATTTATTTTTTACTTGTTTTAATTATTTATTAGCAATCAGTACTTATATGTTTATATTTGAGTTGTGTTTTGTTTTTTTTTGTCCCCGCTGACCTCTGACCCGTGTATCTGTAGCGGGACAGGTATCGACTGCGCGTGCGCGCCTCCGACAGAGGCGACCCGCCCTCCTCTGCAGACGTGGACGTTGAATTAGACGTGGTAGACAGGAACAATAAGCCCCCCATCTGGGACATGACCACGTATGGCCCCGTTCACATCAAAGAGAATGTCACAGTGGGTACCGTAGTGACCAGTGTGAAAGCCAGGTTGGTATAAGGCGCAGCGGGCTCCCCGGCCCGCCGCTCCTCCACTCCTTAACACTACTAACGACGTGGTTTTGTCTGTTTCCATCGACTCTTTCCCCGATAGCGAGAAACTTACAAGTTGGAGGCTATGGCTCAAGACAAGGGCTTTCCACCCTTGTCCAGAACCGTGGAGGTCCAGATAGACGTAGTGGATCGCGCGAACAATCCCCCCGTGTGGGACCACACGGTGTACGGACCGATCTACATTCGAGAGAATTTGCCCGTGGGTGCCAAAGTGGTGTCCGTTAAAGCAAGGTGCGTGTGTAACTGTTCGGCACGGGCACCGCACGCAGCCCCTGCACGCAGTGCGCGGGCCGCGCTCGTCTTCAGCGGGCGCGCCGCTGACGGCGAGCGCGGCGAGCACGGTGCGGGCGACCTCGCCGCGCGCCTCCTCTACCATCGTTATTATTTGCCTCACTCATGGTGGTTGCAGTACGATGTTATGTTTTATGTCCGTGAATTGCAATTGCATCGTCACGAATACACGGTCTTTTTGAGATACACGAGCGTGCATTTAGTGGGTTCACTGCTTATGTGGAATGGGGTCACTCAGTGACAATTCAAAAATATTTATGCTATTGCTGATGATTTACAATATTTTGCTATCGAAAGACATTTAAAATCGTGAAAATTAATATTTGAATACAAGTAACATTTAATTTTATAAATATTTTTGAATTCGCCATGAAACTCTATTAATAGTAGGTATTCTGTCAATTAATAAATCTCTGTGTCATATTTTGCATGTAGGCATTATGCATTATCGCCCTCAAAAATAAACTTCCAAGTGGAAGTTCTAGTTTTCCTTCGTCTCCGACGTTCTGTGCAAGCATGATATTACAATGATCGTAATGTAGATGACTTAGGTAATTTTATTTTGGATTTCCTAGTGCTTGGATTATTCGTGTTTAATTGACATGTTAGCGAAGAGAATATACAATGTAACAATGTTAGGGATGAGTACTTCAAAATACGAATACGTTTGATAGGATGTTTAAAATGTTTTATTCCTAACTTAACTTCGAATTTATTAATTAATCACGAAAAAAACATAACATCTGTGTTTGATATTAATAATTAAAAAATGCGTTTTTGCATTTTCTTTTATCGATATAAGACGTATTGTGATCTAAATTGATATTTAAATCCGAAATTGTTTCTCGATTGGAAGAAACTCATAGTTTCCACAATTTATCTAGATGTTCTTAGTAGGAGTACTTTTATATTTAAGCAATGGTTAAACGGTATGATAATCTGCACTGCTCTCATAAGCAGAATTTAAGGCGTGAAAGTCAAATGTCTGATGACTGCGTCAATAATTGAATACAATAATATTTATCTATTTGAATTCAGAAATGTATATGTAATTTATATCGTCTAATCTGACTTTGTTATTGTTAGATAACACACAAAATAACAAAAGAACATTGTCATGTTCATAACAGTTATAAAATATATTTAAAAAGTAGACGCAGTAAATTGTTACCACAATAAAACAAATATCAAAATAACAATAATATAATATTTAAGTTCGTCAATTAGGTTTAATTATAATTAACGAAGCATTTCACAAATTGTAATGATTTTGTTTGGTAAGTATAACAGAATGAGCATCACCGAAGTACAACGGGCCACCTAATACTAAATGTTTTGCATAAATTGCATCATCACTTGAATTTTGGTCCATGGTTCACATCCTTATTGTCTATCTGTTCATCCTAAATCACACATTTCAAACTCACATGATCATGGGAAGACGAAACTTTTACTAACTCACTTTATTAATCCAATTTTATGTTGTGATTGATCACATAAGGCGAAATTTTTACAAGAATTTAGCCTATTTTAACAAGAAATAAGTGTTTCTGATTTGGCCTATTCATAACAGCTCTTTATATTAAAAATAATGACTCAAATTATATAATCTACTACCCAAATGAATAGTATTATAGTCGTTATAAATAGACCGAAGTAAATACTAACTATGGCGGATAAATATTTTTAATAAATTTGAAATATTTATCATACCATACGTATCATAGTTATTTTATTTATTTACTTTACGATTCCCCCTAATTGAATGTTTTAGTAGTCAATTTTTATATTTATTTTTTTCATTTCATACAAAATTCTCATAAACAAACATGTTTTAGTTCAGTAATGTATTTCCAATTAAATTATTACTTTTCCATGATATATATCCATGTAACATTTCATCACAAAAAAACTGAGTAAGGATTAGTAGTAATTTATTTGAAGTATATAAAAGTTTATGTTAAACAAATAATTTGTCACCCCTTTAATTATTATTTTTGAGTATTTTGCATTCGATGTTGTTTCGTTAAAGTAGTCGTATTAGTGAATATTTGCTTAAATTATCGTTTTTTTTTTCTATAATATTTTGGGTGTTTTTCAGCTCGGGCATTGAGAACAATCCGACCGTATTCTACAGGCTCATGCCCGGATCTACGGCTCAGACTAATAAATTCCATACTTTTTATTTACAACAAAGGGCTGACAATGGTTTTACTTGGGCAGACATTAAAGTGAATCATCCTCTTGATTATGAAAGCATTAAAGAATACAATCTAACCATTCGAGTAGAGGTGAGTCTATCTAAAGAAATTTATATGTTTTCGTTATTCATACTTTAATTTAGTAAGAGATTAAGTTGTGACGATCGAGAGGAGTTAAGAAATGTGTTAGTAATAATGGAAAAGTATGGGATATACGTTGATATGGAATTCTTAAAAATTATAAATTTATAGGAATGTCTATCCATTATTACATTGTTATCTTATTTCAGGTACATATAGTTAATAAATAAATATAACATTCTGCAGTTAATTTTTTTCTTTTGTAATTAGAACAACGGAGCTCAGCAGTTGGCTTCAGAGGCGACCGTCTACATAATGCTTGAAGATGTCAACGACGAAATACCTTTATTCACGGAACGAGAACAAGAGACCGTACTTGAAGGCGAACCCATCGGCACCAAGGTCACGCAAGTTAATGCCATCGACAAGGACGGGACGTTTCCTAACAATCAGGTTTGTTGAATATTTCCTCTACGTCTTTTCTTAATAGTTTGACAAACACAGAATGGGTGTGGTGAGAGCTGTAACGTGTACATATCTTATACATTTGTCTCATCCAATTTACTTCAAATGATCGACATACAACTATCATGGGGAGAATTCTACTAATTAGTAACAATTATGATACAAACCTCTATGGTGTTAACATATAACCGATACGTCAAAACCAAACATAGTTGTTGACTTTTATAACAATAGTTGATAATGAAATTAAAGACTAGGAAAAATAATATATGGCAACGATTACGTTTCTATTCGATTTCTATGAAGTGACAATTTGTTAGTAGAATTGGACCCTGTTATGCCGTCGATTCAATCATACTATGATAAAATAATAATGATTTAATCTACTTGAATATGCTCGCTTCGATATTTTCTGTAATATCTTTTAGAGTACAAAACAAAATCATATCGTAATCTGAAGTACCAAATAGCTTATTTGAGTAAATTATATGTTTTAAGATATCAATAAAGAATTAGTGGCAAACAAAATTTCTCAATCGAAATCAGGGTATTTAATATAAACGGGTGTTCGGCAAGGATGCAGTTTCGACAACTTTTCTATTTTTCCGTAAAAAAAATATCAACGTAATCATTTAAGCAGAACAAAGGAAGGAAAGGTCAACTTGTGGTTTTCTACAAATAAATTGAAGTTAACCCGCACCCCTACCTGTGAAGGCGTGCGGCATTGCTTAATGCAAATTTATTAACATTAGCAATTTTAGCATATTTCAATCGAAGAGGGGAGTAAATAAATAAACGAGATTAACAAAATAAAAAAATAATAATTTGTTACTGTTGTAGTTGTCTGTAGAAATTATATTTTACATTCCAATGTAGAGCTCATTTGCATAACAGGAAACAGCATGATATTAAGTAGCCTTACACAGTAGGCAACATTCTTACACTAGGTAAGGCTTAACTACTATAATTATTTCGATATCTTTAGTACGGTTTGATGGTATATGTTGTGTTCAATGATAGTGTCAATGTCTGTGAATAAAGTAAACAACAAAAGAAAGCTGGGTTATAAAGAAGAATAGAAAATAATATCCGAACTCAAATACTTATTACTTACAGCGCCATCTAGTAGTAATAGCGTTTACAAAAAAGTTGATAGCTCTTCTTATAAAAATAAATGTATGTGAGATATACAGATTGCGACAACGTTTGACCGATCACCATGTAGCTGGCATGTACATGTATTTTTTCATGGAAAAGTTTTCATTATGTTATTAGTAGGTGGACGGGCAAATTGGCCTTGGGAACGAAGATGTTATGTCCCTTTAGCTACTTTAGCATAGTTATCCGTTAACCGGGAACGCAACAATATTAAATATTGATGTTCAGCGGTAGAATATCTAATGAATAGTATGTATCTACTCAGGCGGGCTTACACAGAGCAATACTATCAAGAAATATAATACTCTTATAATTTGTTACTAGATGGCGCTACAGCTCGTCACATTGTTTTTGTCGTTTTATTTTTAAAAGTTAATTTAATCATTTAATTACTTTACACATCCAGATAATGTATATTTATATATAATAACTGCACCCTCTGGTTAATTCTTTTATATCAAGTCGTTGTCTTAGCTTTGATTAGGAAACAATACTTTGTGTGCAACGCTTTGTCATATACATGAATGTTTAATATACCGTACATTTTACATTTTAATATAATTGTCAGTGATGTTGACTTGTTACAATAAATACGTTTATCTTCTTAACATACTCCGAAGTAAACATACATTTTTAGTCAAGTGAGAAATATTTACATCCCGGATTAAATTAAACAATCAATTGAAATATAAAAAGGAAGCTTAGAATATTGGGAAGAAAAATAGCAAAATTTCTACATTGCCTCTATTACTGGACTACTTCGTTTCGTGCGAAAAACGTACAAGACTTTGTCAGCATTTGAAGCAAGAAGGCGGGATGTTCTATTTTTATTTGTACTATTATTCCAAAGTCCAAGAATTTCATTTTCTTTCTTAAAGAATTTTTAAAGAATACACAGCCTTAAAGCATTATTAACTTTACTACTTTCTGATGTTTTACATAATCCAGCTTATAATTCTACCCTTTCGCCAGTAAGGCTTTTATTAATTTAACATTTATTTCGTTAATAAAACTGTACATAATGAAATAATTATTTTATTATATTGCCATCAAGTACGATATATATTAAGCTCGTGAAAACTTAGTAATGCTTCTCTGGATTTGAGCCCCGAGCCTTATTTAACCGGCCATTACTAATAGGTACATATCTAGTGTACACATAATAATGACTGAAAGAGTTTTTGAAGTGAAAACTTCTTTAGCGGCATTGTGTATTTTTTTGTGATGGCTAAAAATGTTAAACTCGCGTCAGGTCACGTGACCCTGATTGAAAATTCGTAAGACGGATTTTGAAGTGTTAAATTTTTGACGTGACAACGTCTTATAAATTGGTTTGCCGGGTGACACTTCAAGAAACTGCGTTACGCTCCGCTCACGTTATGCGCTCACAATGAGAGCGAGTGAGAGGCACGCGTCCCTTCCACTCGGGCATGGTTAGCCCGCCTAAGAGCGAGAGAGACAGACATAAAAAGTGAAATTCAGTGCGAGATTCTTTGTATAAATTAATGTTTTAAATATAATTCTTTGTATAAATAAATGTTTTAAATTGTTACTATTATTTCATCCTTCTTCCTACTATACGAATGAATATTCACATTAAAATTATTTTACCACTCAAAGTCGTTGTCACGTAAAACTTTCGCCCGTATACCGACTTTACAGGCAACCAATTTTTTTATATTATATATATATTGTCGTCTGTGTACGATAGCGCAATAAATGAATACTGTATTTTATTACATAAATGATAGTACTTTATACCGATAATAATGTAAGCAATTCGTGCAAAATTTTTCCCAAACCATTTCAAAGTATCAAAAATGCACAACGTTAATATTCAAGTTTTCACTTCTGCAGGCACTCCCGGAGTGCAACTCATTGTTTTTTTTTTAAGTGGGTTAGGTTAGTTATTTAAATATGTACGTATCAATATTTTAAATGATTTGCTACTGATATAGTAAATAATTTCATGTTTATGTATTTAGTGCAATATATCATTTTGACATCAGTGAGTCCAATTATAAAACCAATACTCGTGTTATTTGAGAACTGTGGTCAAAATATCAATTAGGGTGTGATAAACGTCATCAAACATTGCCACCTCTATGTGGCGATTGTAACTAATTAAAGCGGTCGATTTAATAATATGGAATATTTGATTTATAAATTTCGTACACTAAATTCAAAATACTGTTATGCTAAATAATTTAACACTTTTTAGGATATTTTTTTAGTGCGTATAAATTTTGAACTAACTTCGAATATATACTTGGTGGTAGGGCTTTGTGCGAGCTCGACTGGGTAGGTACCACCCACTCATCAGATATTCTAGCGCAAAACAGCAGTACTTGCTATTGTTGTGATCCGGTATGAAGGATGAGTGAGCCAGTGTAATTACAGGCACATGGGACATAACATCTTAGTTCCCAAGGTTGGTGGCGCATTGGCGATGTAAGCGATGCTAATATCTCTTACAACGCCAATTTCTATGAGCGTTGGTGACCACTTACCATCAGGTGGCCCACATGCTCGTCAAAAATATAAAAAAATCACTACCTGCCCGATTAAGATATTAACGCACAGCTCAAACTACCGGGGCTAGCACGATGAACATTTTTATATGGGTATTCCTTTTACACGGTAGGTTAGTACTAACGAAGGATTTGTCGAAATTGAACCCTATGGTAGTGTTAAAGGAGATGAAACATTGACATTCCTTCACTTTTAAAGAAAGCAATATTATTTTTGTAAAAGGCTAAAAAAAAAACAAAACAACCCACTGATTTTCTTTCGCCGGTTTTTCTAAGGGTTGGGTGTTTCTTTTCCGAACCGGTAGTAGTTTCCAGTTTGACAATCAATAACTAAGTGTAATACTTCAATATTGAATAAAGTATTTTGAATTTGTTTAGATAATTAAAAAATATTGTTTAGATATTGTTAATTAATATTAAACATTGCCG
This sequence comes from Nymphalis c-album, assembly GCA_963151315.1. NCBI lineage: Eukaryota > Metazoa > Arthropoda > Insecta > Lepidoptera > Nymphalidae > Nymphalis > Nymphalis c-album. Next base: position 6,513,065 of record OY720590.1, on the reverse strand, counting down.
TGAAGCCGAGAGCATAGCGCTAGTATTTAATAATACAAAAAATAGGGACAAATTTCAAGCTGAAATTGAGTCCGTTCAAAAAAAACTTGTCACTATTTAATTGTTATGGGACACGTAATTTTTTTCTAAACGTAGTTATGAAGAGATAAGTATTGTTTTATAGAACGTTTGTTTTGTAGATATACTATGTTTATTAAAAAAAAATATATTTCAAAAATAATTCAATCTTGCATGACATGACATGTTGGTGTTGTGTAAGTTTCGTTATAAAAAAAGAGCATCAAAATCAGTCAAGTGCTTTCACGGTTGGATGAAAGCATAGAGACAGAGTTATTTCGAATTATATTAAGTATATAAATATTATATATATTGGTCACTCGATTGATACAAAATTAATAATAAGCATGTTGTAATTATCTATAATTAAAAGTGCAATTAAACTTGTTTAGCCTACATTATATTACAATGTTGTAATATTGTAACTTTTGTTGGTAGTTCGATATCCTTATAAATAAATAATGATGATAATGAGAGCTAAAGATTTATCAATATGAGTCTAGCTTAGTTTCAACAATCTACAAATTTGACGTAATTATTACAATCTGCTTAACTGAAAATATTAGATTCAAAGCGAATCCGAGTATACGAATGAATGAATAGCAAGCGCATTACGGGTAGGGCTTGTAATCTGACGTTTCACGTAGCTTATAGTAAGACCTAATCGACTGAAACGTTTCTTAAGTTCTTTAAAAATTACTTTTTAAAAGTTTTTAAGTGCCAATGGCAACATTACGACAATCATTGCCATTATATTTAATAAGTTTTGGTTTATTTTTGTCTTCTAGTAGGCTCTGGTTCGTGTATTTGTATATAATGTTTATAATATTATGATGTAATCTTATAGAAGTACGTAATTTACACATACATTTAAGAAATAATGTAATTTTAAAATATCGTTCCACCGAATACGAGATTGTATGTTCCACACATTTACATACCACAGGCTTGCGTTACACTGAGGGTTCGTGAATATTTAATTTTAATTCAGCGAACCAGAATGTTCATGGTATTGATTGGTGTACGCTAACATAATTAGATGTGTTCGGGGTTGCCATGGTTTGACTCTCAGTGGTTTTATTACATAATTATTTTATTTGGTCGTTTCACATCATTGTAAAGTCAGCAAAACATAATAATAAAATGTCAACGACATGATCCTCCTTAAAGACATAGGCAATCTTGTTTTATTCGTTTCAATTTTCAAGGTTTTCAACTCCTTTTCCATTGTAATAATTAAATAATTTGCATTATAACTATTCGTACACGCATAAGAATGATAGAATATACTTTATTCAAGAGGATCTTACAAGCAAATTTGAATAATCCCTTTACATTTTACAAGATCATATTAAATGTAAAGATTCCCCCGGTTTGTATGTATATTCTACCACAAGATCTGACAAAAATCCTTTCATATTAAAATATATAATAAAATTAACAATAATTTTCATATATCGTACGAAAAACTCAATATGTTAAAATGTGTTGTTTTATCGTGACGTTCGCCAGAGCTATGGTCGTGCTTTTATTATTTTTGCGTAAAAAGTATCGCCATAAAGAGAATTACATTAAAATCTATCGAGTGGCTCAGTGATGCGTGTATAGACTGATACGAATAAATAACGTGTTTGAAAATAGTGTTATGGTGCGTCCACAAAGATTTCTACTAAAAAAACTACGTTTTAAGTACTTATTGCAGATATATATGAGTCATAACTCATATTCCTTTAAATAACAAAACGAAACATATTCATTTGTTAAACATTACTTTGATAGTGTACAGTTTACTCTTAATAATAAAGTATGAACAACTTATAATAATTTGTTTTTGAAAGTAAGAAAATATATAAAACGTAATTTTATATTAATTTTAATAGATATTTGTTATATGGATTGCAGGTAAAATAAAAAGAAACAATTATTTAACAAAAAAATTAGTCTGCTTTCGTTTCTGAGCTTTCATCGCAGACTATGAATTTTAAATAAACAATATTGAAATATATTATTTACCAAAATAACAACAGACCATAACTTTTAAATTGCCAAAAAATAATGTTCAATCAGCTTAGTCCGTGTTGAAAACAAAACAAAAGTCAGTAGATAAAAGCAAAGTCGTAAATACAAAGTCAGTTTCAATCACAGTCCGTTTAAACAAAGCCAGGTCGTAATAGAAAACTTGATAATTCCGAAATAACCCGTACCCATTATACGAAAGATCAGAGACGAATGTCTTACTCTAGCATTATTTCAAATTGACTTTTGCTATGCATGACATTATCTGTTTTAAGTTTTTTTTATTAACTTACTGTTTATTTATAGTTATTCCTATTGTGGTTGGAATAGACTAAATATATATACATGTCATATGTGGTGTCCTCCTGATAGATATCAGCGGCGACGGTTTTATATCTACCTACTAAACCAACGCGGTAGTCAGTATGATGTATATTGTACTACATATGAATAGGTGTTTGTGGGTACTACAATTATATCTAACTAAGATTATACTTTAGGTGTACTATTACATCGTGGACTCACCTCGGAACGAGGGCAAGGACTTCTTCGAGATCAGCATGCAGACCGGCGAGATCTTCACGAAGGTGGTGTTCGATAGAGAGAAGCAAGGAGCCTACGCGTTGGAGGTGGAGGCGAGAGACGGAGCACCATCAGCGCGGCCCAATTCTGACAACCAGCCAAACTCAGGTATGTCACCTATTTGTATTTTATTATGGTATTTTATTTGCATTTTTTAAAAGCAATAGCAAAATTTAAATGAGGTTTTATTTATCATATAATAAATGAAAACGACTGCTATAACACGTGACCAAGCTTTAGGGAAAACTCGATTGAATATCAATATCAATCAAAAATATTAAATGACTGATTCGAAATTAGAAATTAATACTGTTTCTTTTTTATTATTCAACCATGAATAAAGAAAATATAATTTTCTTACAGACAATTACTTTGATATTATATTTAATTGAATAAAACGTTATAATTTTATTTTTAAAAATACTATATAATATTAAAATATTTCCTGCTGGTAACCGTTTATACTGAGACTCGTTAGTATAAATATGATAATGAGTCTAATTTACGTTACGCAGGCGTCCGAACGCTGCAATGAAACAGGTAATTTGAAATCGGTCCAACAATAGAAATCCTCTAGGGGTTGAAAGGTGTCAGTGAGCAGTGTAACGTTAGCCGGCTAATCGCTGCTGTGATCCGCATTTAAACGACCAGTTTCTCGTGTAAACATTCCTGACGGAAGGTTACTTTTCGTCGAATTTTTCAAAGGTTGTATTTAACAACTTCACCGACCCTTTTCGAATGTTGACAGATAAGGGTCTTAATATATTTCTCGCTGTTTTCTCAACAGTTGGGAATTGATTGCCTCGGTACGTGTGACTCTATAAATTGTCCGTTTTCGGCACGATCCTTTATTAGGCAGTGAAGTCGGTACCGCTTAACGGTATCGCGTCGCAGTAAATCAAGCAGGAGCATAATCAACCAGCGCTTCCAACGTAATCCAGCTAAGCTCCTCATCCCTGTATCTGTCTCACGTGCACAATAGCGAGCTTTGGATCAACGCTCTGCTTACTTAGTTTCTCGGAATATACAATTTCCTTAATGTATCATAAATACATAGAATCTATATGACCCAATAAAACAGCAAGCTAACTACGTTTCGATCGTAAAACCATACCCGTTATCTTTGTTTACTGCTGGCATACAAACGTCGTCGGCGAACGTTTACATTTGATATTTAGTTGAACCGTTTATTTGTTTCTTATGGTTTATCGATTCAATTAAATTTTTATATTTCGTTACAAATATATTTATTCAGATCTCTCATTTGGATATAGTGTTCGAAATTTTAAATTCGCCTTATTATCTAGTTACGAAGACGAATCCAGTAATTTTCATTTGCAACATTTGTCATTTTTTACAACCCTGGTGCACATTATACCGACTCTCTTTATCTATAACAGACTCAAAAAAAGTATACTATTTAATTGTAGAAAATCTGATAAAGTTCTGGTACTCGTCGCTTTACTGATTCCGAATTCTTAAATTATTTGGTTTAGCTCACCATTTTAATCATATAAGAGTTCAAAATGTATATCCCACACAAAAGGTTTCTCTGTTCAGAGTTGAAGCTTTGAAATGGAATTATATTTGTACGTACATATATATATATATATCAAAAATGATTTCCGATATATGCAGGTCCGCAAACTATTTTCACTGACGAGAAAAGTATAAAATAAAACGCGTGCAAAACTATATGTGATAGAAATAAAACCTTTTTCGGAAGGCCCTCGTAGAAACTCAAGTTTGACCATGAAATTTTACTTACGAAGGTTCACTTCGGAAACTTAGTAGTGCTCGCCCGGATTTTGACCCACGAGGCTTAGGATCAACATGTTTTACCCTATAACTTGTTTCGGTTCTATTTATACGTAGGCACGTTTATATATATTTATATATATAATACATATACGTTTATATATATATAATACTAGTAGTATCGATTTGATTAACGACAAATTCTTACAAATGGAGTTTGATAGCGTCTATCTTTATTGTCTAGACATTCACGTGGTTTTAATTGATTAGATTTGTACTTTGATGTTCGTGTAATGCGAAACAAATACTCAGTCAAATATAACTAGCACTAATAAAATATAATATTTGCAAATATATATTACTAGCGTTTTGCTCGCGGTTTTACCTGCGTAGATCCCGTTCCCGTAGGAATATGGAGGCAAAATGTAGCCTATGTTACTCGCTGGTAATGTAGCTTTCCATTGTTTTTTTTTTTTAATCGGCTTAGCGGCTTATGCTTGAAAGCGTTACAAACAAACAAACAAACTCACATTCACATTTATTATATTAGTAAGGATATCCTATACATATACTCGATATATGTAATATACTTTTAAAATCCGAAATCATTTTAGGTTCGAAAATCGCAATCAATTTTTTTAGTAAGGTCTTAGAATCGTGATCTTACAACATTATATTAAAAAGTAAATCTACCGTCCGACCGACAAAAAAATCTCAGCAGTGACTTTTTCCAACAATTACATTAAATATTAAATCAACAATATAATACCGTATTGAGTAATATACATATTATGTAATTTATTAACGTTGTCTTTTTGTAATATAAGGTTTTTTTTTTTAATTCTTGGGAAGGCAAATGTCTCTACTCCACTTAATGGTAAATGATAGTACACTCCAAACGCGTAATTATTCGTAATTTTTTAATTGGCACAGTCATTTAAATCATTATTCGATAATATCATTATCATTTAATGGTTAATATTAGGAAATGTCACGTGATTAAATCAATCAGTTCGTGTTTACTTAACTAATAAATATATGTATACGGTATATATGAGATTGACAGCTAAGTACATATGCAGTTAATGTATATGACCGGGATCTTGTGTTGTGTTAATAGGCACACACTAAGCTTTGTGTTTAATAGAATATCGACATATACTGGATTGAGTAAATAGATTATCTAGTAACGTGTTGATTGTCACCTAAAGACGAGGCTTCAAGTATATGTGCTGCTTAGGAGGTGATTAGTTACAATATATTGTGTTTTTTTACTCGAATATCAAAACATTGGTGAGAGAAATAGATAAATATAAGTCTGGTCCTTAATGTACTTAAAAAATATTTAGTTGTTTTTAATTTTATTGCCTTAAGAACTAACCGATAAAAGCAATCTAGCCAATAGTAAGTCACTCATTCGATTTTTAATTATAAGAAAAGTAATTATTATTATAAAATAGTAAAGAATATATTTATGATTAAATTTTAATTTATTAGTTTGTAAATGATCACTTCTAATAATTAAAATAAAGGTGTTTTTGCTTTAATATAGATTAAAATTTTAAGTAGAATCGTATTCGATTTGTGTAAATACAATGATTAGGCTCCAGTCACAAATGAAAACAATGGGTCTAATCATAATAACGAAGAAGTAAATGTTGACCGGTTTCCCGTTCTGGCTCCGTTTAATGTCTACAGCGGCTGTAAGAAATTCTCATTCCTTTTTTTATTGTGTCAGCTCCTTTTCCTTCGCCTTTTGTGGTACCTACTTTCATTCGATCCACGCGCTCCGATACTGTAGTTACGACTTCATTTTAATTGGCCCCGACGAAACTTTCAGTTAGAAAAATCACAATTACGCTGCTTTCGCAGAGTTGTAATTTAATTTGATCAGAATAATGTTCGGGTGCTTGTTTAGATAAGAAAAAAATGTGAATTAAAACATTCTTTATATTTCTGTAGGTATTTTATAAATAGAATCTTAATCCTTCAACGAACATTTCAAGAGGAGACGTACCTCTAAGACGGAACATCTAAGACATTTCATATTAATACACAACGTCTATGCAAAGTAAGCGATATTGTTCGAGTTATTTCAACTATTTCCAATTACTTGGGCTTAGGAAACAACGATGTCGCCAAGTGACAAAGCAATATTCCCGTGGCGGGCGGGCGGGAACTTCGTGGCCTACATTTAGCGCGCCCTCGAGAATCCATGATGAGGGCGCGCTCGAGTGCACTGCTTGCTGGGGATTACTGTCACGAACTACTAAATATTGCTGTTTGTCGTCTTAGCTTCCCCGGCTAAGATCTCGCCTGACTTCAACTTTTCTATGATAGAACAAATTGGCAATTATGTCCGGCAGATTTGAATATACTATATTTAAATAATATTTTTTATTTACATTATTGATCAGTACAGTTCGAACAAACAGTTAACTTATTTCCTGAAAGCATTTTGTACCAATGAACCTACCTAACTTAGGTTAAATTACTTAATAAATTAAAGTCTTAAGTTCTTTAATTAAAAACTAAAATAAACGTAACGTACGTTTGAAGAATGTAAAAAAATTGCAAAAAAGATAAGGAGAATATTATTATTTATGATGTTTGAAATATATCTTCATATTTTGAAATACTATGTCATTTATGGTATCGCTCACGACATGTTCTTAAGAGAAATGCGACGATGCCTCACGTCTCGGAGACGAGAGTCAAAGTAATGTATAACATTATTTATCATGAAGATATCCATTTTGGTTTAAGATCATTTAAGAAGTTTTGTATTTATGATTACTTATCGCTTATATTGTAGAGCAGATAAGGCGATGAATACGATCTTGTCAGTTTATGTATGGAACTCGTCAAAACAAAATAACTCTAACCACTATTATTTCATTAGTAGCAATTATATAGTTCCACTATCAATCTCGCAAGGCTACCTTTACTACTATAGTATAAAATTATTTAATATAAAAGCTTAAAAACGATATGACAGTTTGATTGTAGGTTATAATCGACGACTATTAACACGGACTTTATTTAAAATAAAGCTAAATAAACATTATATATTCTGTGTAAACCTAAATTAACTACAACCAAGTGGACTTAATCTTTTGTATCTCTAATCTAAAATCTCGTGAGAGTCGTTTCTGCTTTGATTTATAATTTTATTTATGGTACAATAAATTTTTCAAAGGATTTTACTTGTCATTAAGTCGGCTATTCACTAAATGAATCTTGATAATTTGAAAGCTTCTGAGGCAGTTCCCCCCGTGGGTGGCAAATAGCTTTGCCGTGGGGTGGAATTTTCTTAAAACGTCAACTCGACACCGACGTTTATAGCTGCCATAACAACCAGGGACCATCCGCCTTAGCCGCTATAAAAATCACCTAACACTCGCTTTTAATGCCTCTGTTTACATTTACTCGTATCCTGAATAATTTGTCTAATGTTATTTTCTAATTAAAATTCTATCGATGTGTGCTTAAAAAAGTTGTATGAAATTTGATTTTAGCTTGAAGTGTACAAGTAGCCTGTAAGTTTAATTAAAACGGAACATCGTTCGACGTAATGGGTCGATCTGTTCCGCCTGCCCGTCGACAGTTCAATAAAGGGACTCTAATTAAAAACGCTAATATCAATTAATTTGTGACAACAATGTTAACGACAAAATTACCTTGTTTCCTTTCTGTTATCATGATACATTTTATTCTGAATATAATTTGGGCCATTCGGTCTCGTTTAATGACTTGCTATAAAAGTTAGCAAAACATTAGTCGATATACAATTAGGCTTGATTAGTATTGAAAATTTATAATTTAGATTGGCCTGAATATTGGCCTTCCACATATGCCTACCAATAGTTTGATATTACTAGTCTGTTATTGGAAGCATTGGTAATTATACCAACGCACCATGCGCATATTGTGATGTGTATTTTTGCATGTTTAATAGTAGTTTGTTATAAACGACTTATTCAGCGAGTATTATTTATTTATTTTAAAATAAAATATAGGTGTAGCAGTCGGGTAAATCGGGTACATTCAACCAGAAAACACTTTTACTTGGTGGGTAGGAAGCCCGTCTGTTTAGATACTGCCCACCCCTCACGTATTCTTTCTTCTAGCAATACGTAGTATAGTCGTGTTCCGGTTGAGAGAGTAAGAGATCCACCATCTACCTATAGTATAAAAAAATAAAAATGGTAAGCACTGCAAATTGGCATTCTAAGTTATACTCGTGTATTAATAAATAGTTTTCGCCCGCAACTTCGCTCGCGTGTGAGGATTACAATCACTGTTAATGTGTCAATGTCAAGATGCGAAGCGACGAGAACCAAAATTGTATGTCATATGGCTCCAGCCATCGTCCACACATAAACTTGTATGATATTCACGGCGATACAAAGTAGTTCCGTTTTTTAGATTTGAATTTATTGTTGATTTTCCTAGCCCTACTACCAAATAAAAATCGATGAATATTTTTTGTCATTTTTTTAATTACAATTTTAGACACTTAAGTTACCAAGTCATTCTGACGTTAAATGCAATTTAATGCGATTTTAATCACTCCTCTGAAATTGCTTTACCTAAATTTTAAGGATGACTTTAGATACTATAGATAACATCGCCGTCCGCGCCGAGCCGACGCGGTTAATTTTCCGGGTGTAACGAGATAGCAACTGAAGGGACTGCTCGTTACTTTCACCATTTCTTTTTTTGTCTAGAATATTGTCTTTTACAATATGGAATGACGCTCTTTCGTAACGGTATCAGTAGGTTTTGGTAGCAATGGTGGATGAATCAGACCTGGGCGTGGCTTTGTGAGTAATGGAACTTTGAGCTCGTATGAGGAGGGTCTACTTATGTCACGGAATCGTATGATTGATAATGCTTTCCAGGAAAAACACTGACCCTTTGTAACATTAACAAATATATTGGATACAAGTATTGTTTTCGAATGTATTTATGCCGAATGTCCTTGTAACTAAAGTTCCTCATTCACCATGACAACGGCAGATATCATCCCATTCATCTGTAAGTACATACAATTAGATTCACAATATAATCTGAAATTCCTATAAAATATATTATTCGTTTTTCCTAGAACGAAAGTAATGATATATTTCTTAAATAAATTTATAATATTTCATATAAGTAATAATACAATAATAGTAGCATAAACTATTATTGTATTATTACTTATTACTAATTCGGATTATATAAATTTCATGCGAAAAAAACTTCACTCGTATACCATATTTGTTTCATTAACCAGCTAGAATCTAATTGCAGCTGTGGCAGTGAACTAATTACTGTAATGAACTGATTCAGGCCTGCTCATTATATAAATGAGCAATGGTATCAACATATTAGTGATATTAACATATATAAGTCTTTTGCCATGCCTTTGTCCTGTTTTGTTCAAAATGTCCGATGGAATTTAGTGAAATTAAATATATTATCATTTAGAGAGTAAATAAAAAATGGCCTGTATCCGTTTTTTTTATATTGTGATTGAACATCAAAAGCTAATGCAATAAAAATATATAAAGCTTCAATATCATCATCAATATTTAAGCGTTTATGGCCCGTTTGGCTATTGTCGTCTCAACTCTTAACACAATATGTACGGTTAATTAGAGGGGTAAATTATTAGGAATTCTTTAAAACCGATTATTTACCGATTATACTTATTATTATATTAAAAAATATATTTTTAAATACAAAAAATATGTAACTAGCGGTTCACCCGCGGCTTTGCCCGCGGTAAAATAAGAAATAATAAAATAGGTTAATTATGGTCTATTTTTGCTGTAAAAACAGTAAGTTTATACTAAAAATTCCGACCCATTTCACCCGTTTTTTTAAAAATGACGAAATAAGTATGCATTTATTTTTGCACAGTAGCTTTAAAATTATATTTCATGCTTCTGACATCAAAAATGACGGACCTTCAATATTAACTTTCAACTCTAATTTCACACTCTTGCAGTTTATAAAAAACCCAGAAACCTTCTCCGTGGAAAAATACATATACATACCAATTTTCATAATGATCGGTCAAATAGTTTCTGAGTTTATCGATGTCATACATATACAAACATCCTCTTTTATATATATAGAAGATAAGCTCGTCTGTTATAACATCTGTCAAGTCGGTGCTAATGATATCTTTGGCTATTCCACAATTGCACGAACCATTTAACCCTGCACGCGCTTGATTGCGCTAATTAATTTACACGAGTGAGAAAAATGTCAGTTTTCACTGTTGGACAAATGCTTCATCTCCGCTTGCATTGAAGGGTTCCAGCTATTGGTATATATGGCGTGAGTGCTATATACTTATAGCAGATTAACACCCGATACATCTAAAGTTTATCATGACATTTGTCTGCACAGCCGAGCTTTAGATGAATAGTAATCACAAATTGAGAACATGAAGACTCTGTGTTTGCACAGGTTTGACTCCACAATCTTTGGCTAGGATTTCCTATTTCTAGCTCCTAGAACATCTCCACTAAAAGTCTTCCTTTTTGCGTGTTTTTAGTCACAAACCCATTCGTTGTTATATCTTTTTTTAAAAACTAGTCAAAAGTATAAAACCTAAATATTGTTTTTTTTTTTTATGTTATTTATATATATTTTTAAATACTATTTAACGAATTTTACCTAAACTCTAAACGTGAACAAATCGGTGCTCTAAACAAGTTGGTCTTACCATGGTTAGGGGTGAAATTAGCTGATGGTTAAAGTTTCAAGGTTCGGTTAATTATTGAGCTTGTAAACGAGCGGTTTTAGTCGTGACGAGTGGTGCGCGGTAATGGCTTGTAAGGAAGGGTGAAAGCGGTACTTCTTCGTGTAATTCTTGTTTAATCGTTCTAATGTAACTTTTTTTGTAACTTCTTAAATAAATTATTTGAGTATGTTTTTAAAGAAATTCTCCATATTGTCGACGATGTTGTGGGAATACGATCAACATTGGCTAATCAGGCGAGAATAGCAGGGGAACAACGCGATATATATTTTTCGTTTACTGTATAATACCAACTTTAGGTGAGACATTTTATATGAGCTACATTTGACATGTTATCAAAAGTAATCAATGGATTACATACCTATCAAGTTACAATATAATGACTTCTTGGTAAACTGTATTTATAACAAAAATGTTTTGAATAATATAATAATTATATAAAAACAGTTGAAATAATAAGATTGAAAGCGAAATAAGCGTTCCTTATATTTCGTTAAGAACCATTTAATTATCAAATGTAAAACATGAGATATTTTTAATGCGAATGTGAGTGTTTGTTTGTTACGCTTCACGGCTAAACCACTAAACCAATTTCAAAAATTCTTTCACCAATGGTAATCTATGTGACTACACGTGTGAAACCGCGGGCAAAACGCTAGTTTAATATTTATTTATTATTTAAAACGTTAAATGTATTCGAACGTAAATATTTATTCAATAATGCCAATATAATATTATCATCTTAATAATTTTACCTTGTAAACAATAAAGGGTAAATAGATAAATAAATCAATATAATATATTTCGATACAAACGAAATTATAAGATAAATATTAACTCCCATTATTTGAGGACGATAATGATTGAGTATCTTGGATACGGGTATAAATATTAATTAAATTATTATAATGAAATTATGAATGTGGGGCAAACAGACGGTTATAATAATTTTACTCTCGAATCTCTGCTATGTTGAAAATAACGCATTTAAAACGATAATATGTGATGTAGTATTTAACCTCTACGCAATTCTGACAAAATATTGTCTAATGTATTCAAGTATGACAATTTTCCTATATATGCAAGGAGTAAAATTAAATGATAATGTAATTTAATTATGATTATATATTTTAAGAGTAAAAGTCTGTGAATGTCCCAGTGTGGGACATTAACAGACTAAGGCCTATGGGCTAAGGCCTCTTTTTGAGGAAAAGATTTGGAAATTTCCACCACTCTGCTTCAATGCAGGTTGATGGAATACACATGTGACAGAATTTTAGTAAAATTTGATACATGCAGGTTTCCTCACCGTCAAGCACGAGATCAATTATAATCACAAATTAAGTCCATGAAATTCAGTGATGCTTGCCCACGGTGCAGTGATGGTTTTGAACCCACGATTATCGGTCTTACCACTGGGCCATCTCGTCTCATCTGATGTATTCGACGAGCCGGTTGGCGTGGTTGGTAAGACACTTGCCTTTCACGCCGCATGTCGTGGGTTCGATTCCCATCCAGGACAGACATTTGTGTGCATGAACATGTCTGTTTGTCCTGAGTCTGGGTGTAATTATCTATAGAAGTATGTATTTACAAAAGAAAAATAGTATATGTAGTATATCAGTTGTCTGGTTTCCATAGTACAAGCTCTGCTTAGTTTGGAATCAGATGGCCTTGTGTGAATAATGTCCCGGGATATTTATATATTAATTAATATATAATTATGTATGTCGGAGCGGGGACATCATATCTTCTATCATTATTATTGTACATCGTGTGGGCGTACAGTGGGTAGTCGTGAAATGAATAACACTCAGTCAATATAATCACAGTACACTTTAATACACTTCACAATGAGGCTTACACACCAAGTAATAATAATGACAACTAATAACACACAAAACACTTAAGGAACGGTAGACAGTTCCGTGACCTCACCCGGCCGATGCCTTGCAGTGAGTGATCTGCCCGGACCCGAGCGATGCCTTCACGACTCTGTCGAAAGCGCCCTGAAGTTCTGCCGAACCAAACCGAAGTCATGTTCACAACCATAGGCGCGCTTTTCCGTTCCCTTGAGTGTCTGTACGAATGACCGGATGTGACATGTATATATCTGATATTATATGAAATCTATGTTATGGATATGAAACTAACATAACAACTCCTTTGAGGTTAGATGAAGCAAAATAATAAATATATGAAAGATAGTAAGAAAGCTTGTGATGTAATTTTTATTTGATAGTGATTACCTTATTTATAGGAACGCTTATAACATCATACATGTCCTTGAATGAGGCACATTGAAAGCTCTCAATGGTAACTTAATATAAGCTTGTTCTATTTGTAACACAATATTGATTCTTAATAAAATAAACAACATAGTAATTTAAAACTTTCTTCTCTACTTGTTTATTTTGTTTCGTTCAAACAAAGTTCTTAGAACACATACACATTTGTATATAAGTCTGTGTGATGTATGTACATATATTACCAATCTTTTGTATACACACAAGGATAATTGTTATTAATAAGAGAGCTTTGAGTTATCTTTGAGATTTATATGTTTGAAATAGAGCAATTATTCAGTTTGTTGTGGGTTCGTTTCGTATAATCTATATACCGAACCGTAGATAGCACATTAATTCAATTTTGTAAAACGATGAGTTTAAATTGTTTGTACTTAAATAAAATATATTATTAAATCTTTGCGAAATACAATTTAGTTAGTTGTTCATTTGTATGGGGAAGATGAATATATTTCCAGGTATTAATACTTTATATCATTCTATAACTCTAGGAATTATATTTCTAAGAAAATATATTACGTTATGTTAGATTTGTTAGAAAATAAATGATAAAAGTAATATCACACATGAAATATGCCATAACGAACAAAAGATTTATACGACATGAGAAAATAATACATCAATGTATGAAAAGCAATTTAATAGATTGTCAAGATTTATTTCTCTTTCGTGTAATGATAGATAACGAAATGATTGCATATGATCTCAAAAATAATAAATAATTTATAAATCTTCTTTAATTAATTAGAGTAGCCATTGAGATCGTTGGTTCAGTTGATTTAGAAACTTTGTAAGTAAATCGTGTTGTGAATACTCAATGATAATGATTAGATTTACTGGTTTCCTTATTGCATAGTCTTAACTTTTGATTGACTTTCATTTACTATACAATAATATATTTCGCTTATTGTCATTAGGCAAGAATTAATATGTTTTTTTTTAAATGTTTATTTTAGGATTGACCAGACATGTGGTTCTGATGGTAAGTGGTCACTTTCACCCAAAATGTATAAATGACTTACACACCCTCAGTTGTAAAATCATGGAATGTTTGGATGTTGTAACCCTTGTGCCTGTTCTCACTAGCTCTTTCTCAATTAAGTTTGTTAGTAGGATTATTATTGATAAGTGTTGCTACTCAACCAATCGGGCTTTACAAACCCCCTATCAATAGTCATATTTCTTATTCTATTTCTTTTAATGTAATTTTTCTTAAAACAGTTGTGATCAATAAACAAATAGCAATCATGTTAAACCAGGACGCTAAGATTATGGAGATTCAATTTAAAAAATGTTATTATGCTTTATATGTAAAATTCTACAGCCGGAAATCTTTATATGTAGTCTTTTGTTTATAAAAGTAAATACTTTGATTTAGATTAGATATTGTTATATGGGTATTTAAAATCAGCGCGCCACATTATTAAATTATCTCCTTAATAGACCGTCTCCTTAATTCACCGGCTCTTATTAAATTTAACTTCTGTGTGAACATTGATTAAAATTAATCAATAATACAATACACGGTAAATTCGATTAATAACTTACCGTATTCAGAATACGGTAACATGCAGACGAAATAATTACAAAGGCATCGTAACAATGCCAATATGTGAGAATTAATAACATAAAGTACTGCATCATACCCGTCGTAAATATTGGTGCGGTAGCTCGAATTACATACTAACTTTTAGCGTACGTCGAGTTGTCGACGCTAATGCCTTTAAATTTATTATCATTGTTTACTAGAGCAGATCTACAATATGAATTTTCTATGTAATATGCAAGTTTATGCTTTTGCTCAATTATATACTGATTATTTTTAAAAATATTTTATATGTAATGTTATTTTATAAGACGAAAATAATAGAACTAGCACATTAGTATATTTAAAATTCAAATAGGGGAAAAGGTAAAACGAAATACATATTGAATAATGTGATGTGTGATGTAGATCTGATAATCCGATAGTAAAGTAAAAGTAAGTAATAAGATTAAAATAATAAAGAGTATTAAGATAGAAAAAGTATAAAGAATAAAATGTAATGTGCGACAATCGTGCGTCTGTATGTCTGTAGATCTGTAGGCGTGTGTCTGTGTGTCAGTCTATGAGTCTGTCTTTGTATCTTTCGATGTATGAGACGTGTTATGCTGATACGGCTTAAAATTGACAAACTAGTTACATTAAAATAGTATTTAAATATTTAGAGTACGTACCAAATCAGTTACTTTTGCAGTAGTTGTTCGTATATCGTTGGTTATGTTTGATATTTTATAGTATTTATATTCAATTATATATAATTTCGCGGGATAAACCCTAAAATATTATAATCTATCTATTAACTTGAACATACATACTCGACAACTGCTTAAAATCCAAACTTTAATCTATATTCCATTTTCCTTTTAACGTCGGAAAGTTTTCTTTGAATCTGTCTAGGTCAACTCTCAACCAATATAATCTATTCAATAAAAAAGTATAATTGAAATCTGTACACAATAGCCTAAGATATTGAGCTATACGCAGAACAAATGGCAAAGCCACTAAGTTCTTTACCCGAACGAATAAAAGAAAATTGTCAAAATCGGTTACTGACACTATAGAGCTACAAAAAAGTAGACATTCATTGCTTGTGCCTTGTACTAGCCCGTTTGATTCTGTCACCTAACCATATACATATAAACTGCAATATGTACTTAGTATTATTGTGTTTCGGTGAATGATACAGAATAACTACTAGCATAATGGACATATCATCTTCGTTTCCAAGGTTAGTGGCGCATTGGCGTTGTAAGAGATGTCTAGGATATATTAAGACGCTAATGGTGGTGACATTTACTCCATTTGTCTGTCCGCTTCCCTATTATATAAAAACAACAATAAGGTCGAATTGATCTCCTTCTTCTTCTATTTGACTAATAAAACAGTTTGTATAACGTATCTTTTGTAAAAAATATGGATGCTAATACTTGAGATATATGGATCCCGATACCGTTTGACCAATCCAGAAGTAACCAAACTTTATCGAACAAAATGACACATATATTTTTATTAAATGTATATATTTTTGTATATAAAATAGCGCATAAAACAGTATTGCTTTCAGTTTTAAAAACTTTAATATTACATTTAACGAAAAATATTTATCCTTGTAAATAAAACAAAAGTTAATCGCAATTCCTCATTATCGGGTTGTTTATTGTTATTTAAATTCAGTAAGATAGACAGCTGCATTTACGTGGGAATTGTTAAATATTCCATTTCGTGTAATTTCAACTCATCTGCGAGCGTAAAATTGACGCACAAAATTGCCTATCGAATCGGCTTATTACGAAAAGCGCCAGAGTGCGGGACTAATTGCGTTTATTTTGTAAATAAACCAGAATTTCATCAGGCAGCTTCCGTTTATACCTTTTAAACCTTCGCCAGCACTCGATGTAAGCAGGTGTTCCAATAAACGTAGTCGGTGGCTTCTTTCAGCTCACGTCCCTCGACTCGTAACAGCGAGGCACTTCGCTTATATGAAATACCGTCTTTATGGTTACTTATTGTCGTGAATATGGCAGCAGCATTGAACATTTATGATTTCTTCCATGAATTTGTTTGTTTTAGTAAATATGATATTCGTGACCGAATTTGTTGTCCTTAATATAGTTAAATAACTTATGAAAGTTACAGCTTTTGTGTAGCTATATTTTTTGTTTCAATTAACTAGCAGGTAAAGAAATAAAAAAAAAACTGTTTTAGAAGAAAAACTTATTATAGCGCCCATATTTGAGGGCAACGATTCTATATGATACGTTTGCGTCAATACAATACTTACACTTTGACTTACAATACAATATAACTTACAATACTTACACCTGCTAGCATTTTTTTTATTGATAAAAAATACGAAAATATATTATTTGGTATTTTTTTACAACAAAATGAATATATTAACTTAATTTTCGAGTATGAATGTGAAGTATAACTAGAGCTTACGAAAGGTACGAACGAATAAAAAATACGTAATTCAGAGGTAGTTCTGCGTCTTTTACATTCAAGGTAATAGAGTTACGTATGAAAGCGTCGAAATTGTTGAATTCGAGTCTCGTACATTTTCTGGCTGCTAAATCTCGTATATCCTGTTACGAATAAACTACACAAAATAGCTGTGTGTGCCTCTGAGTAACTCCGACTTGCCGGCTCTAAACCTTCTTAAGCCTACCTTAATCCTCCTGCCTATTGAGCGCATTTTCTTGTGTTCGCATCTGGCGCCTCTAAGCTAAAGTATCAACACATGCATTATACGTCGAATAAAATAAAAACGAAGTATGTGAAATACGTTACGCGTGACGGTGGATCATGGAAATTTTAACAAACATCGTTTGGTTTTTTATTGACTTATAATATAAAGATTCTCAACATATATTTCGAATTATTTTTTAAGCCAAATTTAAATGTCCCATGCTATCGCCTCATTATAATAGATTAACAGCCCGTGAATGACATACTGCTGGGTTAAGGCGTCTTTTGCTCTTTTGAGGAGAAGGTTTTTTGGAGCTTATTCCACCACGTTGCTCCAATGCGGGTTGTACACTTTTGATACATTTTCAGTGAAATTTGACACATGCAGGTTTCCTTACGACATCTTCCTTCATCGTAAAGCACGAGATGAATTATAATCACAAATTAAGCACATGAAATTCAGTGGTGCTTGCCCGAGTTTGATGGGTGCCTACGATCAATGGTTAAGAATCACCCACACGCGTTCTTACGTGTGGGCCAACTCGTTTTTTTTCTAGTATAATAAGTAGAAATTATTTATTTTATTGTTATTGCTTATTGGTCCAATTTTTCATTAAATTTCTATTAAATCAACTAAAATATTCAAATACATGTCGTCCTAGTTTATTTCCTAAATAATTAATCTATGTCTACATATTCAGACTATGGGTATACTTTGTTTCACCTATATGACATTTAGCTAATCCTTTCATAAATAAATAATACATAAATGTGTCACTTTTATCCCATTAGGATAACTAGTAAAGGTCAAGAAAAACACACACCTAAAATACACTGAAAAGGCACTACTAAATAATAGCTTTTATATACATTTCTTATAGAGGGGAAATAGAATACGTGACTGCAAGATCAAAACTCTGTGCTGATATATTTTTCATTAGTAAATGTTTTTACAAGAACATTCGAAAAGTCAATCTAATTTCAGATAAATATTACCAATTGAAAGTTTGGGCCTAAATGTTTTTAATTTATCCATCGAATATTCGTACTGTAATTAATTGTTCCAAACCGAGAGCGTTACGCTCAGTGCATTTACCTATGTCGCAGACTCAGGGAAAGTTTGAACGAAGTTAGTAACGTAACTACATGGAGAACATCATATATGAGAGCATTAAACGTTTGTTTATATTTAGATCCTTGACGTAAGATTAGTTGTATTCAGTTGACAAATTTAATTCAAGAAAACTGCTACATTATTGTACTTGGTAGGCTAGGTGCAAGCTCGTCTGGATAGGTAACACCCACTAATTACAAATTCTACCGCCAATGTCACATATTAATATTTCGGTTGGGTTTTAAGGGTGAATGAGCCAATGAAACTTGCAAAAGGGACATAATGTCTTAGTTCCCAGGGTTCATCAGATCCCTCCCACTCATCAAATTTACTGATGCAAAAAAGCTGTACTTGTTATTGTTGTGTTCCGGTTTGAGGGGTATCTCTTCTCGGCCTTTTGGCTAAAATCAAAGTTTTCTGTTCTTTTCAGCTTAATCTCTGAAAGTTCCGGTTTCAAGGATGAATGAGCCAGTGTCATTACAGGCACAAGGGACATAACATCTTTGTTCCCAAGGTTGTTGACGCATCGATGATGTAAACTATGGTTAATGTTTCTTACAGTGCCCATATATATTGTCCATGGTGTCCACCTAACCATAGTCCATTTACCAGTACACCTATCTTATATAATGTACACACATCACTTTTCTTTTGAACGTCATTATGTTCAACCGTTAAAATACAAAGAAATAGTTTTGAGAGATGTCCGCTGCGGCAAATGCAGTCGACAGGTGTAGTGCGCTCCAATACTTATATACGAGTACGTGACTGCGAAACAATAACTCCGTAGAAAAATTACGCTATTGTGTTGTTGCGGTTGACTTCACCGTATATAATATTTGAATAGTTCACCGAGGAACTGCCAGCATCCCACTTTTCTATTATTCATTTTTGGTTACATCGTAACAATATTCCGAGTATATATCGTCGTATAAAAATTTATGTTGTCGAATCTGTTTGCGATTAATAAATTGTTTTCATCTACATTAATGTAAATAAAATCTTATGGGGAATTTCTCTCTACTATCGAATTTATAAATCGCTGCTAGGTGGGGCAACGATAAATCATATTTTATTTACCATTCAACAGATTGGTATGATAATTGATAATAATTAATATTATATGCAATATAATATATATGCAAGAATGAAAGCGTCTACTGTATGTCCCACTGCTATTGTTTTTTTATATATTATACAGTATATCATTTCAAAACTTGGTGGTAGGGTTTTGTGCAAGCTTGTCTGAGTAAATCAACGACACCCCCACTCATCACTTATTGTACCGCCAAACAGCAGTCCTTATTATTGTCGTGCTTTAGTTTGAAGGGTGAGGGATATGAAATTTTACTTAGTTAGTACCACCTACTAAATGACTAGTTTTGGATGAAGGAGATGGTTAATATTTCTTACAATGGCAAAGTCTATGGGCGGTGGTAACCACTTACTATCAGGTGGCCTATTTGTCAATCCATCTACCTAATACAATATATATGTTCATAAACCTTTTGTCTTAAATTTATTAAATGCAAAATGCTAACTAGATCGCGCATCGCTTTGATCAGCTATCATCTGCAGTATCGAGAACATAGTATCACTATACACCGTGAACCAACAAGATTGCTTATCGGGTGACATTTTGTAAAATAACTTCGCATCTTCTGGAGTCTGTTGATAAAAGACTTTATATTTACTATGATATTATATTAGTAAAAGACTTTTTTTTATTGCATAGGAATGCGGACGAGCGTATGGGCCACCAGATGGTAAGTGGTCACCACAGCCCATAGACATTGGCATTGTAAGAGATGTTAACATCTCTCTCAATGCCAACGCACCACCAACCTTGGGAACTAAGAAGTTATGTCCCTTGTGCCTGTAATTACACTGGCTCACTCACCCTTCAAACCGGAATACAACAATACTAAGTACTGCTGTTTTGCGGTAGAATATCTGGTGAGTCGGTGGTACCTATCCAGACGAACTTGCACAAAGCTCTTTACCACCAAGTAGCAAGCGTTTTGAATTTATATTTTAATGTTGTTCCTAGTAAATGTAATTGAAATCAAAGCATCAGCAAACATCACAACATTCAAAGTAAGTGTAAGCTGACGGTACTATTACTGCGTTATTTTATTTTTTTATTATTTTGTACCAATCATGTTCTTAGAAATATGAAACTGGAAAAACTACAGTTTATTTCTATATGAGATTTCTTTCAGCTATTGCGAGTTGTGAGTAATACGATTTTGTATTTCATTATTATGTTTATAGTTATATTGATTGAGAAGAAGGCACATTCGAGTTTTATACGTAAAATACATATGACATTTAAGCATAACTATCTATATACAGTGACAGAATGTGAATGTCATACTGCTGGACTAAGGCCTCTTCTCCTCTTTTTGAGGAGATGGTTTGGAGCTTACTCCACCACGCTGCTACGGGTTCGTGGAATACACATGTGACAGAGTTTCAGTGAAATTAACACATGCAAGTTTCCTCACTAAGTTTTCCTTCACCGTCAAGCACGAGATTAATTATAACTGCAAATTAAGTACATGAAATTTAGTGACGCTTGCCCGGGTTTGAACCCACGATTATCGGTTAAGATTCACGCGATCTTACCACTGGGCCATCTCGGCTTCTATCTTATATATAAATGGAAAATTCAAATGTTGTCCGTAATTTCAGCTTAGTTATTTGAAATGGCTACGTTTATTCAAAATAAACTTTATTTTATTTATAAAAATAAATAACATGCCCATCTCCCTCGAGTATCATTCTAAAATTACAAAATGGGTAAATTTTTTTTGTTTGATGCTACCGAATTAACGTTTAAACTATTAATTTCAATTATGTTAATATTTTGTAAATGTTAGCGGTATAGCTCGTTATTTGCGGTAAAGCTAACTATAATTGATACGCTCAAACTTTCTATTTCTAAAATATCTTAGATTGGCCAATAGTCCACAAAGTGTTACAAAAACGATCACAGCATTACTCGGTGGTAGAGGTTTGTGCAAGCTAAAGATGAGTGTATGGTATCTACCATACACTCATCAGATATTCTACCTCAAAACAGCAGTGCTTAGTATTGTTGTGTTCCGGTTTTAACAGCGTGCACTGTGCAACAAGGAACACAACATCTTAGTTTCCAAGATTGGAGGCGCATTCGCGATGTTTGATTTTTATAAAAATATCTACAATGCCACTGTCTATGCGCGTTGGTGACCATTTACCATCAGGTCCATATGCACGTCCGGCTACATATATTTAAAAATATACACTGTGCTCTAAGCTGTACCTAGATCTCAAATCATGTCTACAATGCCGGGTAAATCTTTAAAAAATGGCTGCAATTTATGGAACTCGACGATTTCAATTTATATATAATCCCTTGCTCGATAGAAACTAATGCAATTGCATTGGTAATATTGAAGTGCGCCAGGAATTTTCTTTTGCAGTTTCAGATTATTTCAAAGAGGTATTTTTTACTCAGAACTCTAGTTAGGTATTGTAATGACTTTTAAACATTTTATATTAATTTTTTTACATTAAATGTCATAGTGAAATATTCAAGAATTTCAATTATTAAATAGTAATCTACAGACTACTTACACATATTTTGGATTTAAATATAAAATTAGAAATTGGAATAATCTTCGCTACGTATATTTGACACATCAAAATTTTAATCTGTGGAAAAGGAGAATATCATGAGTAAACTTGCATGTTTTATAAAGTTCTGACAAATATATATGAATATCTCGTAATGGATTAGTGTGAAGAGGATGAAAATGCCTTCGCTCAGTAGACTTGCTTATTCTTTTCTCACACATGATTGTGTTTTTATTAAATATTTGCGAAAATTTATTCACTGATTTTATACTCGATTGAAATTCGATATATACTTTGATAGTGTTAGAGGTTTTCGATGAGTGGCTGATAATGTCAAAACGCTGCCAACGTTTAGTCATAAAATATTATGTGTCTTCTGCATGGAATAGCATCGACTTACCTTTACTGTACGGCACTGTGAAAATATACATTGTTTTTTCGTTTTACTATTTGAATATAGACACTGACTTGTTTTACAAAAACGACTAATAATATAAATTTATTTTCAGGTAAGAATAGGCTTTAGGCCTTCGAAGCAGCTATCGCGATGCGTAAGTCAAATATATTACTTTTCTTATCTTATCTTAATTGAGAAACAGTTATATAAGGTACGGATTATTCTCTTAAGCGTAAAGAATTAGTTGAATGTTACAATCAGATCAGATTATATATGCGTTAATTAGTTTTTAAAACCGTGGATTAACTTTTGAAAACTTTGAGGATATTCATTATTGTCTTAGACTATTGATTAATTATTTTGATATTCGTAACAGGACTAATGTGCTGGCGTTGTTCGTACATTGAATTAGAATCGGAAAGGTAGTTAAAATATATAATAGAAAATGATGCGTAGGAACGAACCGTTAACAGGACGATTATGCGAACCCATCAAGTGCGTACTCGAGCGAGCCGGGACCTCTCCGCCGTGTGCCTAATGGCGGGTCACGCATTTAAATAGCCTGATTACGATCGGATCGCTTATCATATACATATTCACATGAAATTAATTTTCATTATTTCACGTGTAATTTGTATAAAATCTGCACTGGTTTTTATTACGTTAAGTAAATATGGAGTGATTTATATCCGACGCGTATAATGTCGTTACAGTAATATCGCAGGTTTGATTATTCAGAGGTTTTGCAACAAGGTACGGTTGAATTTTAAGTACATTAATTTTTGGTCGAAAATTGGACAGTGACTCCCAACGAGCCGGCGAAAAATAATGAAAATGAATTCAGCGCATTGTGTGTTGAAACGTATTCAACTCTGACTCTCTCAGTCTTAATTACAATCTATTAATTAAATTCCGACGGTACTATTTTAAGGTTTTTTTGTAAAGATTTTAAGACTGGTAAACTTATTTTATTTGTATGTGATCAACGTTGGGTAGTTTGTAAAATTACAAAAGCGCAACTCACTGCTAAAGCCTTTTAAAATAAGTAACGTGAACGCGTTTAAGCTTCTGTACTTAACAACCGCATACTGCAGCACTTACTTTTATTGCATCGTTATAACATATTCCTGAATTTGTTAATTTGAATATTAAAATATGTATCGCTTAACTAACATATACGTAATATCATACGAACAAAATATTCGAAACTCCTGAAATCATCATGAGCTTTTGCAATCAGAGCATGTTATTAGTAACTTTATAAAGAATCATTGTATTTTCAACAAAATATAGCCATTCTGATAATAGTACGTAAATGTTTAATTTCAAAATAATATTTTAAGCTGGATGTTGTCGAAAAAGGAAGTAAAAATAATTTAAAAATTTGAATCTACGGAGTTGCTTTTTGCAATTCATTGTCTGCTGGAAATAATTAACTGCCTGACTCGACATAATCTTAAGCACCTACCTAAATCTCGGGTCGTTACAGTAGATATACAGTTCTACCGACTTCACAAAAACAAAAATCCTCGCTATTGTAGCCAAGATGAAAACTTTAAAATTTCATGACGTGCTTGATTTGGATT
This sequence comes from Nymphalis c-album, assembly GCA_963151315.1. NCBI lineage: Eukaryota > Metazoa > Arthropoda > Insecta > Lepidoptera > Nymphalidae > Nymphalis > Nymphalis c-album. The sequence goes on along the minus strand of OY720590.1, from coordinate 6,488,637 downwards.
AAATTTTCCATTCCAATGAGCCAACAACTCAAAATGATTAGCAGAATAGGCAAAATCCCTTTTAACGTGCATTAGCATGCGACTATATAATTTCGTCGGAGCGAGCGTCATTGTTTGGAGGCGGTAATTTATATTGTGCTTTGCGAAATTAGCGAGGCCACAGCAGCCCAGGTGGCGCCCAGGGCCATTACCACCGGGATTTAGTTTGCGGAGCACGGACTTTAACTAAGACCGAGTAATCTTTTGTGTAATTGTCGTGGCCATTAAAAATATATTAAGCTCTATGTTCCTAATTTAATCTGTGCAAATTAACAAATTTTCATTATTGCTACGTAGTGAATTAAAGTATCAATTAGTAACTCTAAAGATATATTTTTTTGTAGTTCTCTTGAATAATAGAAGTTTAATTTTGTAGCATAGATTTTTTTCATTAAGCTAGAGTCAAAATATTCGTCTGTGTCGTAGATTTTAAAATAATTTTAACACAACACACACACACTTGCATGCGACATATTTTCTATGAACTAACTATTCAGAATGTAACCTTGTCGGTTTTGCACTTCAATTATAATACTTGGAAACACACTTGCAACCGTCAGAGCCGTCTACTCCTTCACATCTTTTCTTATAGCACTTCAACATTTTCATTTTGTATAAATTTCAGCCTTGTAAAATATGAATGGTTTATTCATATTATTTTACCATAGCCCTTCTGACATTAATATTCTATATGTGATATGATTCCTTGGTAATTTCTGCAGGGAACACTGCAGTGTCAATTGCCTCCCTCTAAAGAAAGGCAATCTTATTTTGGAATTGATTCAATACGAAAACGAAAACTCAATTCAATTTCATGCAACGAATATTTCGAAATGTTTTTTCCATTTCCTTGACCACGCAACACCCAGCCAGCAGGAAAAACCTTTCCTGCGCACATCGTGATTTTAACATTCTAACATACATCCATATTTATCGGTACCCATAACAAAATATTGTATTAAGTTATTCGTATTCAATATACTGCTTCGAAATTCATTTACATATAAAAATAGCATATCTTACTCGTCCTGACCACACCTCGAATATACACCACTTATTGTAGTTGATTATAATATAATATAGGTAGTATAGTATTGTAGTTTATTAATACATGAATGTATCCACTTCCAAAGTTTAATGTAACAGTGTTGGAACGTCAAAACGTAGTTTAATGTTGCCAATATTAAAATTCTTTTCTTTTGTGTACATGAATTTATCTACCCTGAAATATAAACAAACAGTTGTTTCATATTAATCTAGCAAGCACGTATTCGTTAATTTTCATCGAAAATATAAACAGTAAAATGTAAAAGAAATTTTGTAAGGGAAATGAAAAATTTAACTTGGAAAATTCTTATTTTAAAGCAACGCTTCGTAAGAATTACTCTTCGATTTTCAATCGAGATTTTCTATTAAAAATGCTTACACTTTCATAGCAACTTATTACCATAAATCTTGCTTTAAAATTTGCTTATAAACTACTTCGTTTTAGTTTTCCGTAGTCAAACATAATAATTTAATAATATTGTTATTTATCTGTGCTTTACACATTCACCGAAAAAAAAAGATGTACAACGAAAGAACGAATAGTTGATTCTACATATATTATTTTAATAGTAAATGTAAAAATGCACTAATCCACAAATAAAATAAAAGAATATATAAAACTCCTCAGTAAAAACAATTATGAGAATCTCTTCATTGTGAAATACGAACAATTTGAATAATATCAACAGTATGCTTGCAAGATTACTCGCACACGTGTTTACTTTATAAAGCCTTTTATGTTTTAATAAAATATTGGGAACTGCGAATATTCATATGCATTTATAATAATTTTATATTGGTATTTTTGAAAATATTTTGTTTTCATCAAAAAGAAATCTGATATTTTATTTACAATGAAATGATCATAAAAATTGTTTATTATAAATGGACTTTTTTGTTTTTGATAATTTTTTGAGTGCTTTTTGTATTAACGTAAGAAAACTGGGCTATACCGACTATATATGAGTATACAATAAAGACAGGTAGTAAGAACTAATTTAATTAATATAGAACAAAAACTACAATAAAAATATTTTATAATTATATTTTGTTACAGTTTTAATATCTTTATTGAAGTATAAACACAAAAGAAATTGTTAACATTGTTGTAAGCGATCGTCTTGAAGAAGTATGTATCATAGAAAAAATTTGACCCCAAGAACTTCGCAGTCAAATCATTCATATTTATGTGTACTTCGTAATGGCCCTGTCAACAAAATTGAATTAATTTACCGCTTTTATTCATCTTTTATGTTCGTTATAATAGATTCGAGGTACATAAAATGTTATAAACAGTACATGGTACAATAAAAAAGGGACAAAAACATTCAACCCACAGATTTTCTTTCGCCGGTTCTTCCCAGGGTTGGGGTTTTCTTTTCCGAACTGGTGGTAGTTTCTAGTTTGACTATCAATAAGAAAGTATAATAATTCAATATTGAATAAAGTATTTTGAAGTTGAATTTGAATTTCTAATGTAATTCAATATTTTTTTAAAGGCATTCTTATTCGTAAAAAATATTTAATTTATAGATTAAATAGGCTCACCTTCATTATATTACAGTTATTACGTGGAAGACTAAATGATTTGTTTAACAAAGGGCCCAGAACGAAATGTTGGCAGGGTTTGCTAAGACTGTAATTCCATAATTTCTTAGTTCTGTTGCTTTTATGCACAGTCCCAATGACAACTTTAGCCTAAAACCAAATTAATTATATTAATAATTATTTTATTTTTAACAATACCAAACAAATAAATATACCTACGTTTTTAACAGGACAATCTGAAGGCATGTCTAAAACAAATGGTATATTGGACATATTATGGACATTATCAATGCGTACTGTTCCACAATCGCCTCGCTTAGGTCCTTTACATATTTCATATTTTAAAAACTCTATTTTATACGGTCCCTGTAAAAAATATTTTTGCATATCATTCGTTATATGTGAGAATGCGGTGTGTGTTTTGTGGGACTTGGATGAGTGTTAGTTATTAGTAGGACTTAGTAGCTGGTGTTGGTGCCTATGTAATTTTATTTTTTGACAGTGGCTCATATATAACATACATACTGATTTAAACCTTCTAACAACTCAAAACAGCAGTACTTGTTATTGCTGTGTTCCGGTTTGAAGGGTGAGTGAGCCAGTGTAATTACAGGCACAAGGGACATAACATTTTAGTTCCCAAGGTTGGTGGCGCATTGGCGATGTAAGAGGTGGTTAACAGCTCTTACAACGCCAATGTCTATGGGCGTTGGTGACCACTTACCATCAGGTGGCCCATATGCTCGTCCGCCTTCCCATGCAATAAAAAAAAAAAAAACTCAATAAACGCTATAATATAATTAGTGTCCGACCGAAAGTTCGGTTTCGGTTTCGGCCGAGTTTCGGCCAAAAATCAAGTTTCGGCGGCAGTTTCGGTTTCGGCCAAAATTGGCCGAAACTTTTGCCGAAACCGAAACTGATTTCGGAAGTAGTACACGCGCGCCTAACTTCGTTTCTCGCGGCAATAAAAGAGATTGTAAATGAAAAATGTGAAGCGTTTAATTTGTTAAATTCGTTGTACACTGATAGAAGGATTTTTAATAGTTAACAAATCATTTATTAAAGACGATTTTTTAATATTAAATAAATATTTCTTAATATTTAAGAAATTATGCATCAGATTTATTAAATATTAAGAAATCATAATTAATAGTCTCAATTATCAAGTATTAATCAAGTACTAATCAAGTATCAAGTAATAATTAATAAGATTTCAAAATACAAGAAACAGTAACAATTATTAAAAATTAATAATTAATGCAGAATAGTTGGGAAAATGCACCAAATTTCAGTATTTTAAGGAATTTTATACTTGACCACGTGAGTTTCAGTTTCGGTTTCGGCCGGAAAACCAGTTTCGGTCGGACTCTAAATATAATATATCACCTATACTATATGTATATCAGTTTTTATTTATGTGTCTCTTATTAACTATCTTTAATTACTTTTGCTTATTTAAATAATTTCAATTGTAGGCATATAAAGACAACAAGATTTTTGACCTAGTTTAAAGTTTTTCTGTGCAGAAACATAAACTGGAAAACCAGACCTAAAATTTTCGAAGTCTAATAAAGTAAACAAAATCCGAGAGTATTTCGATTTTCATGCATCTATCTAGCTTTCATAAATTTCGAAATATTGACTTTTAAACACCCGGTACCTCTATCCCTCTATTCAAACCCTCTCTCAGGTTGCGTTTATCCATGATGACTTACTGTTGGTATAAAAAAATGCAATAAAATCTCTAAACCGTTAAACTTAGCTAGTCTTCATAAATATATCAATAAACATTAATATATTATCTATGTTACATATACATGTTATATATACTTATAAGTACGTAATTTCTCTAAATGGATTGTACAGCTACATTTCATTTAAATAAAGAAACTTTAGTATGAGACTATGTTAATTAAAAATGCCGCACAATTACACAAAATGTGCTCTAATATTAACAATCAATTGATTGCATTTTGTTATTACTAAAGAAAAGTTCCATTAAATCTGTTCGTATGTTTGTTTAAGTGTTTAACGGCCGAATTCTGGAAACGTCATTCAAATATTAAGTGCAACTCAATTATTTGAGGCGCCGTTAGTTGCGCTCAAATAATTAAGGTTCGCTTAATATTTGAATGTCGTTTCAGTATTCGGCCTTATGTGTAGTGGATTGATTGAGCGCATAAAAATTTGCGTTGTTTGTTTTGATTTTGAATCCGCCATCTTTCCGTTTACTAACCTCTGGACCACCTCGGATCTCGAAGATACACCTCACGGTTAACAGTATTCCGATTTCCGGTCATGTTAGGAATGATAGCAAGCGCATTCGTTAACTAAATCATTCGTTAGATTGGTCGGCCTAGAATTATTTTCAGTCTGAATGTCTTGGCCTACTGATCTGTGTTTTAAGACTAAAATTGGTGACAACATTTGACTATACGTGCATCTGTACGTGTTGACACAGATTAAATGGTTTAGCGAACTCAAGGTTTTGAAACTGCTTGTATTACTTCGGACACATATGTCGTGGAAGTTTTGGAGTTAGACAGCATATAAGATACCGTAGTTGGGGTGACTCTACTTTGACCGCTGACCTAGTAAAGTTTGAATATACGTAGCGAGATGCAGATACCACGGATAGTGTGAGAAAAAAATATATGTAAATAACAGGATTGATAAATTGCCAATAAATTAATGTTACTTACGTAATTTTTTTGATGTTGAATATCAGTTGCTAAAACCTCATGTAAGAGTAGTATCAAGGTATACAAAAACCAATTCATCTCGAATAAAATATACTAAAATACGTTCAACTTCTCTTATAATCACTTATATATAGTTAGTAAAAAATTGTGAACGATTTTCAATCAAATAATTTAGCCACCGGAACATATTGGATTATTATACGTAATCAGTTTATTGTTTAATCAAAAATAATTTCCTGTTATTTGTTAGATGTGAACGTTTTGTATTTGATATTATTGTTATTAAAAAAAAAGCAATTTCCTTTTCCATAATATGTGTGTATTATTGTATGTATATTTGTTATATGCATTTATTATTTTTCGTTATACAGTAATTTTTATCAAATACATCTAAAATAACTATTGCTTTATTCTCACTTAATATAAGTACAATAAAAGCCTTTTGCCGACATTGTTTTAATATTGAATGTATTATATTTCATCAACCGTACAAATTTAGCCAAGCATTCTCACTTCTCTCAAGCGCGTTTTTACCAGCATCACTATACCGCACTTGTTATAAGTATAAATAAGTAAAATACCGTTTTTTCATTACTTCTTTAAAGCTTTTTTAATAACCTTGGAATTAACTTTTTTAAGAAAATTTCAAAATAGGGATAATTTATTTCGTCGTTATTGTATAAAATTATCTAAAATATGTAGCGGTTATTGTTACTTTATTTATTGATAATTTTCAAAATCTTTTAATTTCTATCCAGATAAAAAAAAATTTAATCATATAGATAAATATATATATATATATATATATATATATATTCAGCAAACTTTTTGTATTTACGGTATAAATTGAACACTTAGAACATTTGAACAATCTTGTTCATTTTATCGAAGATTGCAGGCTCAAATCAGAGTATCACGTAAGAGTTTTCAAGTGCTTAATATGTGTTTACACTCGATCTTCGTCTGTAGTGAAGAATAACATCGTCAGGAAATCTGCACGCTTCGTAGGAAATTCTCAGCCAATTCGTTGTAAACGAGCGTGGAGCATAAGTCTTAAGCTTCAAATCCTTTGTTCAGTTGTGGGACATATAACAGTTTTGCTTTTGCGACTCTATTGCATCATAATTTTAGCTTTCATACAAATAAGATTAATATAATTTAAAACGGAACTTAAAATTCCCAACCCTTGTCTATTCTCTTCGGTCATAAACATAAAAAAGAGCGAAAATTAATACGAACATTCGATGGACCTGGATGAAATGGATGATTTTTTTGCTACGAAACCCTAAAACACGTTTTCATTAAATTTTTAATGTTTTTTTTTTTATTAAATCTATTGTGTTTTTTAAAGTTTTACTGTTTTGATAATTTGAAATCGCAAAACAATAATTGAATATTGTGTTGCATAAAGCCATTACGTCCAGTTCAAGTTTTTAAAACAAGATAAAGATTAATGTATTTTTAAAAATTTGATATAATTATGAAGGATATGATCATATAATGCGAGTATAGAGTTATAACAAAAGCGTGAGCAAGTTGGTGTACGTTTTGATGTCATTAGTGCATTTTATTTTTGTCTCATTTCCGCAGCGAAATTCGCGTTACAGCTTAATGCATTTACCCATTACGTATCACCTGCAACATCAACTATTCTTTCCTCATTACTAGTGTCCGTTAATTGCCATATATGATTTTTGTTACGTATTAACCAAGGTGCTCTATACATTTACATAACGCTATTAAATGAGGGTTTTTTTAACGTAAAAACAAGTTGTATTAATGGTTTCAAAATTTTGATTTATACTTTTTCTTTTGAGATGGCCCAGTGGTAAGAACGCGTGAATGTTAACCGATGATCGTGGGTTCAAATCCGGGCAAGCACCTCTGAATTTCATGTGCTTAATTTGTGATTATAATTCAACTCGTGCTTGACGGTGAAGGAAAACATCGTGAGGAAACCTGCATGTGTCAAATTTAATTGAAATTCTGTCACATGTGTATTCCACCAACCCGCATTGGAGCAGCGTGGTGGAATAAGCTCCACAAAACCTTCTCCTCACAAAGAGGAGAAGAGGCCTTAGCCCAGTAGTGGGACATTCACAGGCTGTTACTTTACTTTTTCTTTGTCCAGTCTTTCTGTTATGTTAAAATTGTTCGTATTTTTTTAAAGTTGAAATAATTTGACATATTAACAAACGAAATACTGAGCGCATTTTTTAAGTGTGATTCATATTGCAAAGTTCTTTACCGTTTTCAAACACAAGTCTACACTCGAACATACGCTTCTATATCTGATTCAGTCCACAGACTCTCGACCCCTCTGTTTCCCGGCTTATGTGGCGATCACTGGGCTTAGTCTAAATTGCAATGAAATGAACTTCCGAGCTTGCGAGCTCTGGAAATTTTATTTAAGGATTAGGTAAATATTTGAACTTGTATGAACTACTCTACCATGTTTGAACTCCGGTTACTACAAAAGGTTGTTGTGCTAACTTTAAAGCGCAGTGAAAGCGACTAGAGTTGAGAGAAGATTAATTATTATGTCCGCATTCAATTGAGCATATGATATTATTTTTAGAAGTAGCTATAGAATTACTTAAGACTTTAAATTTAACTTGAATAAGAACATTATTTTTGATTCTCGAATATTCTTTATAACAAAATGGCGTAAATTGATTATTTATGTATCTACATCTGTCGAATTTATTAACGGTTTAATAAAGACTTGTACCCGAGCCGGGTTGAATAAATGTGAGGGCCTAATACGCCTTGCCTTCGTCTACGACCGCTGTCGGCTCGGTATAACGATACCCGTCATATTCTCACCGCAATGTCGCTATTCATATGGATAGTATGCGGTAGTTTAAATATAACGTTGTGCCATTCCTTAATAAAGCGTTTAATATTAAAATTTGCATGAGTCATAGTGCGTTTCTATTGTATATAATAATAGCTATACTTATTTATTTTTTATTATTTACCAGAAAACATATTTTCATTAAAACCTTAAATAAATACAAATTAAAAATAATTACTATAAAAGTTGTGACCGTGTGGAATGGTGGCAAGAATGCTAGCAGCCCCCCTTCCCCTTTGAATCGCAATTCCGATTCTCTGGGCGAAAAATATATTAATAGCTTAAAACTTATTTTGTATTAAAATAGCTTATTATTATCAGATCGATTATCGATTATTAAAATATATGGCAAATTGTCATTTTGAGTCTCGTAACGTCATACTTTCCGGATTATATTTTTTTTTAGGTTTTCGTTCACCTAAGTCGCGAAATTCTAAAGCGATGGTAGGAACACTAAAGGAGGAACACTGAAAAATTCAGTAGATGTGAATCTTAATGACATGAAACTATTGCTAACATTCTTTAAAAACAATTATTTATGTTTTACACGCCATCGTGCAAAAAAACAAAATGTATGCCTTTTATTTTCTTAGATAAGATATATAATTACAGCGTTATTTTTATTCGATATTTTTCGTAGAATAGAAACGTTGTGAAGTTGTAGTTCCGTTGATCTTAATGTCGTCGTCAATACTTCATCAATTACATCATAATATCCACCTCTCATGAAGACGTCATGAAGTACACCATCGATCAAAATAATGTGGCTACTGATTGGAATTTTCACAAGGTATTTTCTTCGAGCTTGTTTATAGAGCGAGAATGGGATAAGAAGTATATCCTTCGAAGCATCGCTAGCCCACTTGAGGGAACTCGAAGATGAATGATGACGTTGTAGCCGCGACTGCGCTAACTCATACCACCGCATGATTGATAGTGCATTACTATGAAATTAGCAAAGAAATGCTTAAACTACGTATACGATGCGCCAACATTGTACTTTTTATAATATTAATAGCGTAAAACGCCGCATACAAATTCGTTTTGTTTGATATTCATTTATATTCAAATTTAATAAAAACAATTTCCATTTTTATCAGCTTGCTTGTTCTATGGTCACCAAGTGTAAATGAAAATATTTTTTTTTTTATATGAGTAGCTATTACGTAGAAAAATATCTAAATGAGTGTACGTATATGTAATTTAGTAACGGAAAAAGAAACAGGAAACGGCTCTATTGATAGAGCGTGAAGATAAGTTTTCATCGATAGAAAAATCTTTAATATAGTTAGTCAGTCATTGTTACGTCTAATGTTCAATATATTTTATTTTATTGCATTGAATGAAAATGACATTATTGATGTCATTCAGGAATCATCTAATATCCCCTATATTAGTTATTAAATTTGTTCAACTATAAAGAAGAACATTTTTTTCACGTATTTTAGGGTCTTTTCAAGTATTTTCGTGTTGATTAGATTAACTCATTTGTCATCGAAATGGTAGTGAAGAACACCCAAGCGACCTTTCTGTTCGCGTGGAAAGTTCGCAGTTTACCTTCCCGTCGAGTGTTTGATTCCTTTTATCGATTTAACGTTGTTTTGATTGCCACAATCTGACCTACCTACTCTTGGAGCTCTCGTCGATTGCCCCAAATATTTTCAAGGGTTCTTCATAAAGCTTCAACGATTTTTCAACCGTAATGAGAGAAAAAAAAATCAGCAATTTTTCGCCAACGTTACTTTTAATAATAAATAATAATATGGCAGGCTACACACCTACAGCCTACAATAGGAACTTGATTGGTCACCTCAATTTAGAAGGCATTCCGGTGTTAACCTCTAGAATTCCGGAATACGTCCCATTCCGGACCCGACACCGTACAATATCTATATAGCCATTGATATAAATATGTCAAGCGAATTATTGTATTATAATCTCTATTCGTTTGGCCTTTAACTTGTTAATTGAATATCTTGTTAAACGTACTTGTGCGGTATACTGTATTAATTGCTATGCAATGCATTGTTAATACATAATTGACCGTTATTAGATAACTATATTGCAAGTAGGCTTCGAGGGATTACGCATATTGAGTTAATTGATATGACGTATGAATAAGTAACATGACCATAAATTTTCTAATTTGACTGAAAATATCTTATTCAACGACATATCTTTAAAATGTAAATCAAATAAAAACATAATAATTATAATGGAAACGCATCATATATATTATATATTTACATCATAATGTTTTCCATCAATTAACATGTAGTATATATATATATATATATATATATATATAGCATGCTCTGTATATTAAAAGCCTTATTTATCAATGTTTCTTTTGACGTAGGATTTAATTTTATTAATAGACTACGATGTAAACTAACTACGATAACCATGAAATATTAAAAATTTAGATATAAAAATATTTAATGGCTTACTCTAGTAGAAATTTAGATAAGAACGATAAGCACTGGTGCTTCATGAATGAGTGAATTCATCTTGATATCTGGAAGGAGGATTTATTACTGCAGCGCAGTTAGTAGTCGTATATCATGTGCACGAGGCCTTGGAATATACATACCTTTACACAATAGAAGTATTTTCATATTAAAAACTTCATTTTATCCTAAGCGCCTTAGATGGGATATTGCATCTTATTTGAAGATAAAATAACGCTTTATGCGTTCATTATTATTATTATTATTTGAATTTCTATTAGGTTTTTTAGGAATTGGACGTTTATTGCGTATAACAATCGTTTTTTTTAATTTACGTTTCGTTCTAAACTACATATGTTAAGATTATATTGTCAATAGATTCGTATATAACATAAGTTTAATTATTCCCATTACTTTCAAAATGAATTCAAATTCGTTTATTCTATAGTCACTTACTTATCGATTGCCAAATGAAAAAAAAAGCACCAAATTATAAATCTCAAGTTTAACTTCAATCAATCCTATCCACCTTGATCCATTTCGTATTAATATAAGATAAAAAAGAAACGGAAACTCGAAACGATCATCACTATAAAGGCTTATCATTTAAAACCTATTAAGCATCCTTTAATCATATAATAGAATGGTTCTAAGTTTGGTACATGTTGTATAAGGATTACTTGATCCTACAGACATTAGTAATTTCTAACAAGTCGGTAAGAACCGCACGCGGGAGATTATTACCGTCAGAGGTAGCGGTTTCATAATAACAATCGTCCTTAAGGCGTAATTTGTGCTGAAACGACTACTCAAGTACCATTAAAACGTTAATTTTAATTCTTTTGTTAATTATCTCCCACAATCAGAATAGGGGATTCCAAACCAAGTAGTCTTTAGGGAGACTTCTATGAATCCGTACTTTAGTGTCAAACTCTATTTATTGTAGTTAGGTTTGGACAAGACGGAAGATTTGGACTAACCGCTTACATAGACCTGAGAGTCGTCCTTTCTAGCGCAAGGGTACTTCAATTAAAACTGTTTAAGTTCGTTTAAATGTTTGTGTCGGTTCAACGACGCTACAACGCGCAATATTTATACAAATCATTAACTAAATATATAATTTATTACCTTTTCACATTTATGTAATAAAATGTTAAAAACCTACGTTTTAAGTTTTCAGAAAAAGGTAAATATTCAAAGCATACTATTAATCAGCTTTATTCATAAAACGAGAGGTATTTGCACGAGTAGCGCGAGTAAGAAGGTTTTAATCAAAAATAAACTCATTTGAATATATTTCATGGTAAATTATAGACACCGTATTTATTAAAGACGAGTATGCTCAGCGGACAGAATATTTAGATTCTATACTCGGGACAGCTAATGCAAATATATAAATAAAAATTATTCTAGTGATTGATGATTTTGAGAAAATACACGTCGGATCTTAAAATAACTTAATCGCCATTCCGAAGTGGAGTAGCATGGTGGAAGAAGCATTTAATAATTTTCTTTAAGAATAAAGATGACCCTATAGATATAGATTGGCCTCGTATTTAATAATTTGCATCACAAAATAACTCTTTTCTATTCATTTTAATAGTTTATTGTCTATATTGTACGAAAAATGGGGTCTAATATTAAAACGTTAATACGTTTGGGGGAGTGCAAAATAAAAATAAATTATTTTAAAAGAAAAATATAATAGCTATCTAATACGTTATACAATATAAATATAGATGTAGTATAGTGATATCGTGCTACTATACAGAATACGACAACATTCCAACCGTTTTAGTGCCCGATATTCTCAGATTAAGTCCCAAATCGCTTTTCATGTAAATGAAGACGGAACTTTGAGGGAGTGTTTCCCTTGAGCTAAATTTTAATTGTTAACGCATTCCTGCAACATTTAATAACTATTTTAATATGCTTTAATGAATATACGGGAATTTCGTTACAAATCGAAATAGAAGTATTTTGTTTTCTTATACTTTAGGTCAAAAAAGAAAGAAGACATTAAACATAAAATATGTCGTATTAAAACGCCCACACCTTTTTACTTCTTTATCAATCTCTTCACTATTTTATGTAAAGGTCTTCTGAAGAGATCGCACTAAGAGCGATAAGACCTTTTTATATAGAAATATTTTTTACTTTTCATCTGTATTTTTATTCATCCATTTTGTCTAAAATAAAGCGTATTATATTCTTTGTTATTACAACAATTTTCTTCTTAAAAGTTTTATTTGCAACTATTATTCTATATTAAATTAAATGTTATTGTGTAGTTTGAATAGTAACGGGGCAAGTAAAGTTAAATTAAAATCCTAGTTTTGTTTGTAGTGCCATGACGGTATTAAATTGAAATTACGCTTTGTGCCGAGTAGAGCTATTTGTAAAACAAAATCACTTACGCTTCAAACATTTATGTTTTTCAGTCATATGAAACAAATTAACTACTTTGACAATCATTTAAATGATATATATGTATATTTTTTTATTATTTTATTAATACCAATAAAAAGCTTGATTAGAATTGACTGGTTATTTTCTTCTAACGTGCGATAAAGTATTAATGAATAATAACATACGACTTTTTTATGTCACAGGTCTATTTGCCTGATAGTAATCATAGAGATTTGCGATGTAACAAAAGTTAACCTTAAGAAATATTCTTTGTATCGCTAATGTGTCATCTTAGGAACCGTGAGAACTAAGATGAGGACTGACTCATCTTTCAAACCGGCACGCAATAATACAAATTAGTGCTGTTTAGCGGTATAATATCTAATGAGTGAGTATCATACCTACACTTGCACAAAGTCCATGCCCAAATATACAATATATTTACATAATTAAAACGTCAATAAGTTCAATAAAGTTATAAAATCGAACAGAATAATGAATTAATTAATCGCATGTCAAAGGCAATGATATAATTGATAGCAAATATTATAGTGATTTATCAATAAATACTCATGACAAAGTTTAACGTGACGTGATTCAGTTTCGGTTGACAAATTACCATTAATTACAGCGGTGCACGGTCGTGACTAAAACAATGATTAGTGAAATTAGTCCAGACGCGTAACCCTGTATTACGAGCGCATTCAACGATAATTATGTAAATAGCCTGTTCAGGGATGCACGTGTCGATGGAACGTCGTCTCTTATAACGCGTACATTTAACGAGCTCGCAATATGCATCCCACGATAGTTTATGATATAACACAGATTTTGAGTTATTGTCAATACGCGCGACGCGACACAGGCGTGCGAGGAAGATGAATATGTTACTTAATGGGTGCTGGCTGCTTTTCGTATTAATTTATAAAGATATTTTCAGGACTCGGACACCTAGTTTAGGCTATTTAATGTTTGATTTACTCTTTTTACGGCCAAATACTGAAACGTCATTCCAATATTAAGTGCAACTTAATTATATGAGACGCTTCTCAAAGTCTCCCAAATTATCCATTTGAAAATAGTCGATACATACATTACGTACCCACAAACGTCCATTTACCTTCAGGTAAACGAATGCCATTGCTAGCTGGTATTAATATTTATTTCTATATATAATAGACCACTGAGCTTGAAGCACTATTATAATATATGCTTCTTCGAATTTGGACAGTAATCATCCAAAAAAATTGCCGATACATACACCTTTATTATTAAATAAAATTTGCTTGACCATTTTGAACCTTAAAAGTTTCCAGGAATAAAGGTTATAATAGAAATTATCGATAAGCTTAATTTTACAAGTAAATTTTCAAGACTCTTTAACCCTTCAAGGGGTCTAAGGAAAGCTTGTATTTTTGTTAAGACGGCAAGAAAGATAAAGAACAATAGGATCTTTATTATTATTTCACAAATAAATTACAATACCTATTTTCTTTTTCATTCATTAAGGAGTTTCAAATTAAATTAACTTTTACAAAGTTGCAGTTACTTGTTTTTATATGTTTCTCATGGATTTTATATTATTTTATTGTTTTATATTAATAAAAACCTTAAGAAATTAAAAATACGATGAAGAAAGAGTTCTTTAAATTAATGATTACTCAAAGGATTCAAAAATAAAGTAACATAATATTTTATCTTCATTTAGCAGTGTACCTACGTTCCTCTAGGTAAGCGATTGCGTAATAAAAGTATTTCTGACGGTAGCTTCCTTGGAGTAAGCAATATACGTGTCGTTAAATAGCAATAATATAAAGCTTTTTATAAATAATCTTAGTGCGTTATATATTTAAATAAAAATTGAAAGGCTAGCAATTTTTCGACACGCTGCTGAAGATAATGACACAATATATCAAGGGACCGAGAGGGTAGGTGATTATTAACGTGATATCCGGCGATACCATTTGTTTGTTTACATTTATGTTTCATATTTTCGTCAGTTAGCGTGTGGACAGTAGGTTATTTCGTTTGGAGCTGGGATAGCTCGAATGATTTATTGTTGCGTTGAATATGCATGTCGAGATGAAAAATGACGACAAACGTGCGATAGTTAGTGTGTGCGGATGGATAGGATACATCGAGGAGCTATTGCCGACCCCCCCGCCTGTACCGCGCCGAACACGTCACATTGCGGAAGTCGTTAAGAAGATAAATTGGAAAAAGCAGGATTTCTTAATCCTTTTAAAAGTAAAATCCTCTTCCTTGTTTTTAAAATGTGGTCTTATTTTTATCGCTTTTGTTTTTTAGTTTAATAAATACCAAAGAACGTTTACTTAATTAATTATCAAAGTGTATCTTTTGGCAAAACAATAAAATTAGATTTACATGGCTCGTAAAAATACGTCTTTTATAATGGTGTTATGGAATTTCGTTTGACCTTAATGAGGTAAACCAGAGAGATATATATTCAACAATAACTGCTCTTGATAATGTTTTAAATACATTTAAATTTTGAAAGAAATTAATGTAATTTCCATTTTTGCAATATAGTAGAAGAACCAAACATACTTCGACCTTCACCGAGCTGATAATAGAATACAACTTATTTTATAATAAAAAATAAATTTAGTACATTAGAAAATATATTAAAAATGTGTGCCAAAAAAATCCTGGACAGAATATTTTTAATTATTTTTTATTATATTATATTTTTTGCAGACAACCCTATATCAACGTGTTCAAAATAAAACAGCGCTTATGCTAATATAAAAAAAGAACTATTATCCTATCAAGTAAAAGTAACTGGCATCGACATACCTGTTTATTCCTAGCAACCCAGTAGTTCGTTCAGGTAACTAATAGACAACCCTACGACTGCACATTCTATGTTTTATAATTCTTACTACTTAAGTCCAGTATAAAATTTTCTTATATATAGCAAAATAATATTATAAAACCTTAACTAAATACAAATAACATTTAAAAATAATTATTATACAAGTCGTGACCGCGTGGAATGGTGGCAAGAATGCTAGCAGCATTTCCCCTTTGAATCGCAATTCCGATTCTTATTATTATTGTTTTAAAAAATAATTAAAAATATTCTGTCCAGGATTTTTTTTTGTTAACCCATTTTAAATATATTTACTAATATACTAAATTTATTATGACATAAGTTTTATTCTATTATCAACTCGGTGAAGTATAGGTGAGGTATCATAAAAAAAAAAAACAAAAGTTGGTGAAATAAAACAAACTGGTTGGTAATTAAAATGGATATTACCTCGAAATAAGATGAAATGTAGTTTCATAAGTTTTAAACCGCGTGTAATCCACACTAGGACACCGCGAAGTAAGCTCTTAGCGAGATATATGTATTATCACCATATTACGTATATCCCAGTGAAACAATAGCGAGTAAGTTTCAGTTTTGTAGCGAACCGGCTCAACGGTGAAACTTGGTAGGTTCATTAAGGGCCAGCGCATATTCTGTAGCTACGTTTACTGTTTTCCTCGCGGTTGTTCTACTCGTAATATTTTCCTTTTAATTACTTAGATTTCTGATGTTGGTATTAAATGGAACATTTTTTTTTTCTCTTTGGGTCGAAGTTTCATTGGCGTTGCTATTTCCGGCCTAGCTGTTTCGACAAAAAATGTTTTTCTTTTTAGTTGTAAAAAGAAGGTTAGTAAGTTTTTTAAAATTTCGCTTTAATTCTGGTTTATGGTAAACTTAAGGAATAAATTTAATAGCGGAATGTTGCGTAATTATAATGGTTGGATCGCGAAGGGTCATTGTGACCACTTGATTCCCTCAGTTCCCTTTTTTATCGTTAATTACATTTAATTACGGGCGAAGGAAATTTCTAATATTACACTTATTTAACATTATTAATTAATTTAATTTATCAATCATTCATAATAAAGACAAATAAGGTTATTTATAATGTAGCTTGTTCTAATTCGAGGCCAATTAAAGTTATTGAGTTTTAACAGATAAATCCTCAGTATAAGACCGGATGGAGAGTTAGTGTTACATTTTCGTGCCTCGCTTAGCACCTACGCTTGTTTGGATGGCGAGTTCACTTTTCTCACACCTGTGTACGATAATATAATTTATATCATTTTTGGCTTGTACAATACTGCAATAGCTAATTAGATATCTTAGTGTTTCACTTAAGATTTGCAATAATGTGAGATTCAGCGCTGTTCCAGCGTTAATCAAATAATATTTACCAAAAATGTTATTATGTATTATTTTATTTAAATTATCATATCTTCTGTTTCTAATGTAAAGATAATATTGAAAATATTAAGCTTGTATTTAGAATTCGTAGATATTCAACCATTAGGTATACATATATGAATATCAGTAATTTTAAAATTAAAAGATCTACTTAAATGGTAAAAACTCCCTAATGTTCAGCAGTTGATTTTCAAATTTCGACGCAAAGTGAAGAATTCCGTGGAGTCTTATAGTTGATTCGTTGCAGATGTTCCGTGACCGTTGGTTGGTCGTTAGTGTGTTAAAGACGGTTGCTAACTTCCTGATGCTCAGCTGCTGACTCGGAAATTTTGACACAAATTGGAAATTCTTTCGAATTTTATAGTTAATTTTTTACTAACATTTATTTTGTAGATACAGGGTTATACATAATATATATTCATAATATATAAGCAATATTTTTTTAAGTTTATTTTAAGTGTTTATGTACGCATTTAGATCTGTCGTGCTGTGATAGTATTTAAATGTATTAATTTGTAGTTTAGACTAAAAAATAGCACACGTACAAACCTAAGTGGTTTTTTTTAGCTGCTATCATTACTTTTATTTATGTATGTTATTCAAATGGATATATAAATAAATAAATAAAAAACATATACCGTGCTGTAATAAAGAAAAGTGACGGTATAGGCAATGTATCTTATCGAAAAACTGTAATAGGAACTATGAGTTTCTGAAGAATAATTCTTATAGGATTCCTCATCGAGTATTAGTACGGACGACTAGTAATATATTGTTTCTACGCTATAGAACATAACAGTGAAGTCAGAGAAATTAGGTGAAGTTGAACAATATAATATTATCCCAATACAATTTTCGCAGCTGATTGGCAATTTAAGGATTATGTAGACGATAAAAAGCTTGAAGTTAGTTGTCGTTACGAACGAGAAATTTAAATGTATACGATTTTAACATGTATGATTAATAAGAAAGTGTATCTAAGAACTGAGTTTCCTGACGGTTTCATTGGATAGAATATATTTAAATTACGATTCAAAAATAAATTCTCTTTTCGCTTGTTATAAACTAAAAGTCATCGATCTCAGAAAGGCATTAGAAGACATGATCACTTTCTGGCACTCTCTTTCTGGCATTATTGATTTACCATTTGAACGAAAAAGACAATATTAACTAATCATCTCCTATACAGCTTTAACTAGTGAAACGATAAATGTTCCACGTATTTGTTAACATTTGGACAATTAATAAAAATCAATATAGAACGGTGCAGGTGATACGTCATATGCTACAATTAAAACTGTGAAGTAAATTGATTTGCAATAAAAAATATTGTATGTGAAACGTAAATGGAGCGTAAAGTCGATTAGCCATTCAAATAGAGACATGAAAAGAGCCAATCCCGCACTCGGACTTTCATTTTATTTCAATTACCAACTATCTCGAGATAGATAGATAAGTTTTATTTATATTGTCATCTCCTGAAAAGTTTTGTCTGTAAAGTCGGTTTACGGACGATAGTTTAACGTGACAACGTCATAACAAAACATTGATGAAATGACTGCAATCGAGTGAAAGAGAGATAGATGCGGCGCAAGCGTACAATCAGCGTAACGGGACAATCAGCGTAACGGGACAATCAGCGTAACGGGACAATTAGCATAACGGGACATTTTTTCGTGCATGCAGCCATTGTTCATCGATTTATTAGACATTGTCACGTCAGCAAAAAAATAGCGTCGGTTTTTTTTTTTTTTTTTTTTTTTTTTATTTTTTTATTGCATAGGAAGGCGGACGAGCATATGGGCCACCTGATGGTAAGTGGTCACCAACGCCCATAGACATTGGCGTTGTAAGAGCTGTTAACCATCTCTTACATCGCCAATGCGCCACCAACCTTGGGAACTAAGATGTTATGTCCCTTGTGCCTGTAATTACACTGGCTCACTCACCCTTCAAACCGGAACACAGCAATAACAAGTACTGCTGTTTTGCGGTAGAATATCTGATGAGTGGGTGGTACCTACCCAGACGAGCCTGCACAAAGCTCTACCACCAAGTATCCACGTGACGGAAGTTAAATATTTTCTACGCGAGTACGAGTGTGTGAACGCATGTGTGCGTAAGTTAATATTGTCTTAATTCGGGGTTGATAGAAAAAAAAACAAAAAATAAATAAATTTTAAAATTATTCTGCAATCTAATATTAATATAGAATATAATTTTGGATACGATATTTAATTATTATTATTACTTACTAATTACTACATCTCGTAGTTACATAGTACAATAACTGTATCACAATAGGTTGATCTTAAAACACGAATCCAGTAGCAAATGAGAATGAAAAACTGTGAACGACATGTAATTATTTTTTCGACGTTATCATGGCAACGAAGTTGCTGTTATAAGATAATAATGAAATTCTTCGTACATCGTTCTACACTCTTCTAGTCCTTTCTTAGAATTATTGAAACATCTCGAAGGTTCCTTTCACATCTTGTTATATTTTCCTTGAATTGACGTCATTGTCCCTTTATATATAAACGGTCTTATTTACAAACGTTGCTAAGCGGCGGCTTATTTAAACACTGATTTCGCTCTTTCTCTCATTATTGTTTTGATATACGAAAGACGAGCACAGCAGCATTTTTGTGATTTGATGTTTCGACATGAATTAGAAAATACAAAGCTAAGCTTACTGAAAATTTTAGTAGTGCTTACCTGGGTTATCATCGGTTAAGATTGACTTATTTAAACGTTTAAAGCACCTCGTTTGTTGCTTTTTTGTAAAAACAAAATGATACTCCCACCATCGATTGTATATTAATGATACTAGACCTCATAGACCGAGATGGCCTAGTGGTAAGACCGCGTGAATCTTAACCGATGATCGTGTGTTCAAACTCGGGCAAGCACTGCTGAATTTCATGTGCTTAATTTTTGATTATAATTCATCTCGTGCTTAACGGTGAAGGAAAACATCGTGAGGAAACCTGCATGTGTCAAATTTCACTGAACTTCTGTCACATGTGTATGCCACCAACCCGCATTGTGGCAGCGTGGTGGAATATTAAGCTCCTAACCTTCTCCTTAAAAAAGAGGAGAAGAGGCTTTAGCCCAGCAATGGGACGGTCACAGGCTGCTATAGACCTCACAAACATTGCAAATCAATGCAATAACAATGTGACAACATAGATCACCAAAATAATCAGATATTTATCGTATATTATTTTACATTACAGCATGTGTTTTATACGAATTGGCAGCTGTTAGATAGTCAAACATAGAAATATAAACATTTTATTGAAAAAAAATGCAATAAACGAATATAACCAATATGTTTATTTGTTTGTTAATTGGAATAGCTTCGTCGCGTTTTAATTTCAGTTAGTACTTCTATTTGCGTTATAGTTGTAATAAAAAAAAATGAAATCCAATTAAATTGTTTTGACTGTTTTAAACGCGAACAACTTATTTCAAATCACGTTTCGTATATTCCATATGGCTGTTAAAACTATTGAAGCGTACAAACGAATATATAAATAAAAACATTTTTTGTAGAATTAAATGTTTGCGTTGCACGTAGTGTCCTATCCTGATAACTATTAAGCGAAGATAGCGAATGCAATCAAATTGCCCTTAATAAGTGATGGTATTGTTTCGGGCAGTTATTGCGATTCCGTTGCCGAGACACGTTTGGAATAAATTAAACTGCAATTTGGGGCCTTTAATAGGGAGTGTTGTTGCGCCTTTGGTTAGACAGCCACTGGTGCAGCGATATGAACGGCATTCGAATGAATACACAAAGGCTATGCTATGTAGGTAGGGCATCGGTAATGCACCAGAGCAGATGATTGTTCTAAGTCTCTGTGGACCACTTCGGTGCCCACCTTTGTCGAGTTCGTTTGCTACACTAAAATAATAATACAATTTTCTTGAAATAGATTGACATATTTCAGATAATAAATGATTTTTTTAACGTCAATTTCATTTACAATGACAATATTTTAAATAGAAAATATAAGACAATATAAATCGTAATACATTTATCGCTGCTGGAAATAACCGACTTAACCTTTACAAATTAATGATGGCTAATGAAGTCAATTCGAAATCGTTTCCTTATTTATCTAAAGCACAGTGACATGCATGCGTACCAGGGCTTCGATGTCAATACAGGAGAAGATGTTTGTGTATCAAAGTTCCTGACCTGAAACGCAATGACTACGTAAGGTATACGATACATGGTTGCAACTATATCAGTTGACTAATTTTTTTAGTTTAAATGTAATATAATTAAAATCAAATAACTTTTCCATTAAAACCATTCATATATTTAAATTCGTAGTTCTCAGGTTTTTGTAGTGAGTTGCCGAAAGTAGGACATATTGCTTGTTGTAATTTGTTAGCCAGCTGGATGATATAAATTACACAATTTAAAATTTGAGATTATTTCTGAATTAAATCTTCTCAATGGTTACTCTCATATTTTTTTTCTACAAATTATCTTTTTCTTTACTAGTATAAAATATTTGATTAACATAAATATTTGTAGACAGTTGGATATAATCCAACAGTCTAAAGATTTCTATTGTGGGAGCCGAAAAGGTAAGTCAAAACCTCTCTAGATCTTCATCTCTATTGTGAACGTAAAATCGTGAACACAGAAGTTCCTTATTAATAAGTTGAAAAAAAAGTATTTCGTAATTGGTATCAGGCACGCATTGTTATCAGGATAATTTTTCGTTTCGCTCGCTGGGAATATTGCGGGGGAAATATCTCTTCGAACTTAATTATGTACTTTTAAAAAGTGTTCAATATTCATTTTGATTTTCGCCGAGCAGGCATTAAAATTCATAACTCGACTATTATATTCATCAACATCTGCCGCCAGTGGAAAGTTATTATCTCGAACTCTGAGGAATGCATTAATTAATTTATATAGAGGTAATCATTTATATGTATTTTATTTTGAACAAAATTGATGATTGGTTTTTCGTATCGCATTAAAATTGGTAATTATGAATAGTTAATTGTATTTCTGCGAGGAATATAAAGATTATCATGTATATTTTTATTTAAAAATATTTTTTTAATCAAAGATTGTGTACATGTAAACATATGTTTTATTATTAAATAATATTATTTAATAAAAATATATATGTCGTTCGATTTTATTTATAAATATCTTAATTAATATTGAAATCTTGAAACATGAAACAATTATACTAGACCTATAAAGGGTGTAACAAAATTCGTGTCCGACCCGTGAAGTGGTTATTACTACGTCGTACTCGTACTTACATACGAATCTCCATTATGGCAATAAGAATACTTGTGTTAACTCAATTAGTAGTAAATCTATTGAACACGCGACCGAAATAATTATAATACATAGTTATAGTGGCGCATTGGCGATGTAAGCGCTGTTATGGCAAAAATTTCTAACACTGCCAATGACTATGGGCATTGTGACTAATTACCATCAGGTGCAAAGATTGCTCGTCCGCCAATCTATTAAAAAAAAAATACGCGTTCGTGAATTTGGTAGTTTTTTTTTCCTTAAATTGTTGTATAACTTTTGCTCCATATTGAAAAAAAATATTACAAAAACTAAGCATCAAATTATGAATCAACATCGACGACAACAATCAAATATTTCAACAATTTTGCGAAGTTCCTTAAAACGTACAAAATATTATTGCTATCATTTTTATTGTTATCATTCACAACTCTCCTAAGCATCTGTTGATATTGCGCAGCATGACATTCGTATATAATTTGAAATGTTCTTATGTTTAATATTCCGAGAGAAATATATATCGTATAGTTTTATGTAGGTATATTCAGTTTGTTGGATGGTAATGCAGTCACGTCTGAATAAGCTGCGATCAAGGATATATGAGAGAGCTGTAAATTTATTATAAGCATATTCCTTCATTGTCTCTATTTACTAATCGCTACATAGAATTTGCCATTGTTGTTTGTATTTCGAGTTACCTAGTTATATATTTAATGAAATAGGAATTTTTACGTAAATTATGTATCGACGAAAATTGTTCGATATTTTTCGTAAAGACTAAAGTTCCTATCATTACCGAGGATGTATGGAAATCACGTCTCGAAAAAAGTTTTCTATAACGTTCAAAGTGTACCTCGTGTAAAATTATTCATCAATGTACGATTTCACGAGTAGTGTACGCCCGGGTCAATATTAAAAAATCATTCAGTCCTAAGTTTCGTCTGTGCGTCCTTTTATGTATTCGCTTTCATAGGACTCTCACCGAGGTAAATTGATTAAAACCGCCTGAGTGCTAGTTCAACGTGCAGCATTCTTTAATGCTTTGTAAAAGGTTATCGCGGATATTACTTTCATGTCATTTCTCCTATTTTCTGTTATTTAAGAGGCACGTTTTTGCACTCCATTTTCAATTTTCAATCGAAGAGTCTCGATAACGAGCATTCAACAATCCATTCGTGGACATCGATAGTATAGGAGTTTAAAATAATTCAATATATTTTAAATATAGATTCATTAAACATCTAGATACCTTCGTTCCGATCTTTTCTTAAAATAATAAAAAGGTATGCAGAACTTTTGTCTGTCTCTTGAATTTGAATTTATACAGTTGAAGAACAAAATGAATATTATACTTTGTTCATTTATCCGTTAACGGTATTAATTTTAAAAATATTTGAAAATCAAATTTTCATTTTATATCTATAAAATAACAAGAAAACGCATTACCTGGTAGTCTACAAATCTTTAAAAATTCGGATAAAATGAAAATAACGTACAAGGCACAATCGAATTTCAATGTTCTAGAACGTCGTTTTGCAGGTCATTTATGCACAGCTTCCTTTTTATTCAAATTTGTTGGAATAAGTTTCAACGATAGCAGTATAAGATAAAAGCTATACAATTTGCATATTTATAAATTCGAGATGAATTTAATTTTTTTAAATACGATAATATAATGTTAATTTATTACAAACATTATGTTTAGATATTAATTTCTATTTCAATATTATTTTGTGTTGCCTTATTTAAACACAAAGTGTGTGGTTGAAGAGTGAAGGCGACTGTTGCTTTACTGTATAAATACGAGTAGGTAACGAGCGTTGAGTGGTTCTAGCGCTTTTGTTTTATACACTGAAGTGCTATTTTATCGCTTGGACGCTCTTGTCTAAACTCAAGTCTACCGTATGAAGTTGTATATGATAAATTTGAATACGTAGCTCTGATCCCGGAGAGTTATTCACTCGTGAATAGTTTCATGGCAATATTGTTAAACTAAAATATTGTTCCTGGGTTCCCGGTTGTTAACAAAATATACCGTGCAGAATCTATTTTCGTGGAATACGATTTATATTATTGTTATAATAATTATGACGTTGTATCAATGCTTCGAAATTATAGAAACAATTTAAATAATGAACGCTAGTTATTTAGTGAACCCAGTGAAATTACATGTATACATTTAACATTTATTTCGATTTTTATTTTCTTTTTTCATGAAAACACTAAAGCTCGGCAATAGCAATTGACAAGCAGGAGAAAAATATTTATTTGTATATAGATTCTAATCAATGTTAGAAGTTAAACTACTTGGAAACCTATTACAAGGGCTATAACTATAGAACTAATGAGATTTCTCTTTAATTAACAAGAAATAAGACATGGAAATTATCGAGGCAGCAAACCGCTGTAATTATAAAGTTTGCTATTTAGGTAACGGTGTGGCCGAAGTAAGTAAAGGTAATCTTATCTAAACGCACTTGTATAAAACTTTCGTAATTAAAACTGTTTGCCAGCAAGTGTTATTTAACTAATATACCTAATATTATATTCTAAAACAAAATGTTATCGTATTAAAATTTCGATATTAGGTTTCGATATTCAGAAATAGCGTGTAATTCTTCATATAATAAAATATGCACAAAATGTGCGCAAACGAAAGAGATTTCATTAAATCTGTCTTTAAAAATAGAAAAAAAAATCCGTTCTTGCTTGGAATTTAGACAACCCGGCATTGCGAAATTTTAATTAAATCTGCTTTGATCACAAGAGTGGAATGTCTCCTCGGTGATGTGCTAAATCCTCAATAAAATAAATGATTAATACTTGCTCTTTAGTTTTCTGGTGAAAGATCATCATTACGATAAATATATTTTTTTTAATTTAATCTCAATACCGACTCTGTAATCGCTATTAGTGATTAAGCTTTTGCATGGAATTTTAATAACTTGAGCAGAATTTGTCACTTATTTAGTTGACTATAATATATTTTTTATCTATCTATATTTTGAACAGGTCAATAAATTTTGTACAACATTGTGTTTCCGATTTGTTACTTCAATTGCCTATTCTGTTAAGGGGTACCGTAGTTTGGTTGTATTGATAGCGTTACGATGACTGCGTCTTCGTTTGAGCAATATCAATTAAGGCCTCACGACGTGCCTGCGATAACGAAGGAACTGTGACCCACCCTTCTCCTTCGCTACGAACTTAAACTGCAATTTGCAAAATATGAAACGTGATATCGCCTAAACAGCCACTTGCCTGAAGAGAGTCGTGCGAGCTATTGTTTACAGTGCATCAATTAAGATCATCCCATCGATTTTCGGCAGCAACCGCATGATTAAAACTTGTGCTTGCTTAAAGTAATCAATGAAGAACACTTGTTCCATCACAATTAATTTAAAAGATTCATTTAATTTCGCACGTAATCATACTCGTATAGTATATGTCTCATATATGTACATATGTCCGATATAGTTAATATAATAACTTAGAATATTATTGGTTTTCCAATAAATAGCTAAGCCAATTTATGTTAATTACTAGCTGTTCTTCGCGGTTTCACCCGCGTACAATTAATAAAAATATAATGAATAAAATTCATCCTAGAACCTTCCTCGATAAAAGGACTACACAACACAAAAATATTTTTTAAATTCGAACCATTAGTTCCTGAGGTTAGCCGGATCAAACAAACAAACTCCTCAGCTTTATATATTAGTATAGATATGAAAATATTTTGAACCCTGGGACAAAGGAATATTTTTTATCTCAACTCCCAAAAGCGTTGAATATAAAGTTAAATTAGCTGCGGATTGTTTAACTTTATATGATATTACACGAACGAATATAGAAGTAGGTAGTAAATTTAAATGAAATATGTTTTAATATTAATCTATTGACAAGTATTACATAATTTTGTTTGTTATCCTGTCTGGTAATGACAACAAGTTACAAACAAAGGCATTGAAAACATTATAAAATAAAATAATTATTATAGTTATATACTAGTTGCTCTCGTACAAGTAATAAACAAAAATCGGATTATTACTTGTACGAGAGCAACTAACATGCATCTTGTGAATACTCGTTAATAATTATGCTCCAACTTATTTCCCTTGAGTGGCTCTGAGAACATACCTAATCACAAAACAGTCCAAAAGTTCTATCATAATCCGTTTAATGGATTTATAGATTATATTAGGGTTCATGTTTTATTTCTATCTTATGGCGATATACATTTGTATTATGTTGCTGGATATCTTTTATACATTTATATTAAATTAAGACGTTATTCTGGATTAAAAAAATATTATTATAAGTAAACAAATAACAACACACAAACGCCAGGCTGCACTTAGTGCTGAAACGTATTATCCGACCACTTATTCTTATGCATTCCTCACAAACATTTTGTAATATAATTCTGGAAATACTGAAGTCTTAATACGAACTAGAAGCACAAATTGAAAAGTGCAAACTACAGCAACATTTATACAATAAAAAACATTGAAAAACAGATGCGATATAATTGTCGTTTATTGATTAAATTAATAATGATAAAAAACTAAAATGTATTTTGCGAGCGTTAATACAGGTTGAAATGTGCCGTGGAGGAAATTTTGAATGTTCATCAAACCAATTTTTTTAATGTGTTTTACAATTAATTAATTTAGATTATTATAGTAGCTTTACAAAAATATTCAATAATAACAAAACCTTTTATATTATTATCATTCTTGTTAAATATAATTCTGAAGCGTACCTGGGAGTGGCCATTATCAAAGACAGAAGATATCCGAGAATCCTTTCACTTCTCGGATTATGTTTGATTTATATACCGGTCCAGGCTCTCTGTCAGAAACGTTTGTCTATTTTGCGCCCATTTATCAAGTTAGAAACGGCTGTAGGACGAACATGCTCTGTTATCATTTGAGATTTCGCAATCAACAAGGGTCCGACTTAATTAACTTCTGTTATTGGCCTTAGGAGACTAAGAATATGCCCGAGGCTGCTGAAGACACCTTTGCCGCCTATCATCGTGCCCTTTGACCCTTCACAGATATAAACATGTGAATAAACAATCCCTAATAAGCAATCTTCAAAGTAAATAATGTAATGATTAAATGTTTCACTTTAATGATAATATTGCCTTGAATTTACTTTTAAAATATACATTGACGATATACTTATATGCACTTTATAAGTACCTTCTCCGAAATTACGATAACTAAAAACCTGCAATAACATGTTACCAATGCAGGGACTTTTTTATTTTGAATCAGATTTATATGAAGTTTATTATGAAGGCTTACGTTTGACCGTTGTCTTGCCTGATGGTAAGCAACGACACGGTCTACGATGTAGCACGCTTGTCTAGAAGAAACAAAATGGGAGACACTCGTACTTGGTGGTGGTTGGTGGTTGGAGGCTCGTCTGGGTAGGTACCACCCACTCATCTGATATTCTACCGCAAAACAGCAGTACTATAGTATTGTTGTGTTCCGGTTTGAAGGGTGAGTGAGTGAGTGGATCACTTATCATGTGCTCGTCCGCCTTCCTATGCAATGAAAAATATATAAAAGGACAGAATTGTTGTATTATTATAAAACCTTAAAGGTTTTGATATTAGGACGCACATCGGGACGATTATGTAAAATTATTAACGTTTTTTTAAATCTATTACCACCACCACCAAATTAGCAAAATATATATTATAATATAAAAATCCAATTATCATTAACTAAACATTAAATAAAATAAAGAATAATATTTGATTATAAATTATACATCTGTAACATAGTTTAAATAATTAATTTAACAAAAATATTATCATAAATTAATTAATAGAAACACGATATATAAACGCCGTCGAAACCTCTTCTCAAGTCAGGATACTTCTTTTCCGGGCTAGTGGTATTTTCTAATTTGACAATCAATGTGTAATACTTCTATATTGATTTCATTAAAATAATGAAAACAATTAACTGAAAATAACAAATGACACTCAAATTTAAATGATTGCCTTAAAACTTGGTGAACACTTTTCATCCGGTGGCCTATATTCTCTTCCGCCTTCCTATGAAATAAAAAAAAGACAATACTATAATAACCGCAACAAAACTTTATAACATATATTTGTAGTTTTACGAAAAGTCATACTAAAACAAATATCGATTTGGGTACACATCAAAGAGATCCTACATTAGTATAGAAGTGCTAATAATGTTTGAATAAAATAAGCTATTATATAAGCTCTTGCGTAATGAAGTGGATAGTAAATGTCGCCTTGGAAAATTAATATAAATGTGCCACGGAGACCACCTCGTAATCCATGTCCACTTTTTAAAACTAGGAAAAGTAGAACAAATCTTGGAAAACATTCACTAATAGCTCGAATGAAACGTTTATACAATGCAATACCAACGGTGGACATGGGTTTCGACACATTTAACTGTTTTAAAAGGAAATGTTATGCCTTCTATTCGAAGTAATAATTAGTGTTAGTTTAATCAGTCTCTATATTATATATATTAGTTATCAGTTATATTTTCACTTGTTCACTGTTAAGTTTACTGTTTTAATTAATTTTAAATATTTGTAAACAACACTATTCTAGAGCATGTTGTGTTCTCCAGTAATTGGGGGTACATCTAACCATGTGTAAATGCTTGTACCTTTTGTATTTTTATGTGTACTTCTGTTGGAGTTCCTTAATAAATAAATAAATAAATAAAACGCATACAAAGATCTAAGCGTCCGCTTAAGACTAGTAGGTCTACATATATTGGACGGGTATGGATTATCCGTTCTATACTGATTGTGTGTTACATACTACATGTATTGTGCGGCTGGTAGTCAGGGCGTGACTGAGACACGTGCTAATTGCACGTGTCTTAGTTGAAATGATGACAAATAGTATTATCATCAGCCACTGCTAGTGTCGGTCCACTGCTGATCGCATGCCTCTTATACCTAGGACGCGGTTAAAATAAAACTTGATTATAATATATTAAATGTATGTATGTATGTTAAACAAAATAAAAAAGTGAAGTTAGTTAGCATGTTTCCTTACTTCAAAAACAAATTAAACAAATGAAAATTCAGTTATGTTTGCTCGGGTTCTAACCACTGAGCCAATTCGCCTCACACGGAGAAAAATCATAAAATTCTGATGAAAAATGTCAATTTAGAAACAAAACGATAAAAGAACTGTGATATAAGTACCTTACAAAGCATTACACATTTAAATACTTAAATAACTGTTTTGTCAAAATATACGAAACAAACGACAAAAGTATCGCATTGAACTTGCGCCACGAATATAATTGCTGAACGAAAATTCGTCTCGGAAATCTTATTTGTCCAAAGCAAGCTATTGTTAAGTATTCATAAGTAAGCGAAAACTTGGACGACGTTCATTGTTCTATATTTCATTATTTCACTAATATTTTAACAGGAGAATAGAATTTTATATTGTAAGTATATCACGGTTCTGTAGGTGGAATACTACTACATATGTACGTACATTATAAATGTACGTTCAAATCTGGACTTAACCAATGTGAACTGGTTTTGAAAGTGGAAAACATTGTCGGGAAACCTGCATGTAGGATGGAACATGTACCCGCACCAAAACCATATTTGATCAGCTCGGTGCAATAATCTCCGGTCGTAGGTTTCTCGTTGAATATATAGGAGCTGTTATTAATTACATTAATAATAAAAAAAAAAGATAATTTGCTCATATATCTTACATATGCATATTTTTATATCTTCGTTACAAAACAAAATCCGTGAAATAGTCTTTTCATAGAAATAATAAGTCAGTATAAATGTAATAATACTAATTTGTAGTCCAGCTAATTTCAAGAGAGTTTAGCCAACTGCGCAGGACAAATTATAATGCACATGTGTGTGCGCAAACACAGGTGCATTCTCCATACTCTAAATCTCATAACCCGATGGGACGGCAATCCGACACGACCAGAAAGAGTTTAAGCGCAGGACCACCGGCTTAACGTGCTTTCCGAGGCACGAGAGTGTAAACACTGTGTTTTTGACAGAAAATCTCTATAATTTTTTATTTGGCCGGACCTGGGATTTGAATCCAGGACCACCGGGTCTGCGGCCTTACGTGTAGACTAGACCAACGAGGCAGTATAAATATATAAGTTCGAGGTCAAACTAAGTGCGACCACAGTTTATAAAATATAAAATTCCGTAACAAAGTTCCTTAAAAAGAACTGTTACTTAGCGGTGATTAATTAAGACACATTTTGAAAGATATAGACTGAGATTGATATTTTTTATCGGCGTGTTACGGATTTCGTCAAAACTCGCTGTAGCGTCGGCTGCCGATGACGTGGCTGTATCCGCTTAGCAGGCTCCCTTTTATTTATGAGCGAGTTAAGCGGAGCTTATTACATCTGCGGATGGGAGACATGTTTCATATTCCAGTCTTTTACTTAAACTTATTTCCTTAACGCTTATTGAGTTGTTTCACGGAATCGACGTTCTTACGTTCACCGTAAGTAGGTTATATATTTTCAATGAGATGAGATGAATA
Source organism: Nymphalis c-album (assembly GCA_963151315.1). Lineage (NCBI taxonomy): Eukaryota > Metazoa > Arthropoda > Insecta > Lepidoptera > Nymphalidae > Nymphalis > Nymphalis c-album. Next base: position 6,457,471 of record OY720590.1, on the reverse strand, counting down.
AAGTTGATAATATCGTGCAATATAAAATTTAAACTCAGTATAAAGGTCGCAATAGCATGGGTGTTATACATAAACGTTAAATTACCTTCGTTTCAGGAGTGACGTGTTTCATTAGCCTCTTCATATATATGCCCGTTTTTGTCTTTAACTTGGCAGAAACTTATCCAATGTTTTCTCATTGGTTCTCAGAATTCCCTAAAACTTTGCTCGTTCCTGTCTCGGCGGGTGCCTCGACGAATTACGAACTCGGCACTATTGCCGATGCGTGTAAAATGACTTTACGAGTGTCGTAAACTCTGAAATGTGCGCACCCCCACTCTACTTGATTCCTCATTTTTTTTAATTAACAAATTGATAATTGAAAAACTTTTAAACTAAGAGGAGTTTGTGAGTTCAGTTGATAAAAAACGACTTCGACTTGCATTTTAGAGCAGGAAAACAACTTTGATTATATATTTCACTATTCTTATTCTAACTTTATGTAACTAATTTAGTTTTTTACTAACTCTAAAAATTGAGGAATTATGTTTGACGAGTTTGTTTTTAAAACGCCTGGACAATTTGAATTATTTAAATTATATTGTATATAAGATCCATAGGGGTTTTGCATATATTTTTCCTTCATCTTAATTGCTTCGATTTATATCTTGGGTGACTCAATTTAATTACAAGCACTGATCTGTGCTAGGAGTGTTGCATTGACGATATCGTCATATCGTCAGAAATATAAGCAGTGGCTTATATTTCTAATAAACAAAGGTGATCTATCAGGTCAAACATTACCTCGTCAGTCTTTTTAATAATTTTACTTAAAAAAGAAATTAAGCTGGCTGACATCGACTCCAAAAATAACAATATTTGTAACAACATTATCAACCACACAACACAATCGTACCAACATATTGATGAGTAGAAAAAAGTAAGTTCAGTATCAAATTATAGAAGAATACGCAATTTTTTTTTTGTTATTGTGCCTATTAATTTGTTTCTTTTTTTAAGTCGGTTTTTATTTTGTTAATTTTTTTATTTATTCATTGAATATAAAATGCAGCAAACTTAAAACATTTCATATAACGTAACAGTTTCTGAACTAACTACGTTTCACCGTTTGAGATCGTTGTAATAGTTGATTTTCCATTGGCACTTGATTAAGTTACTTCTATTAAACCTCGCCCTGACATCGCTTGCCGAAGGGATAAGACCCGTCTTTTACGTAACGAGGTTAATATCCAACAATTCAAAGTCTTGGGATTAATTTTATTGACCTCAATGTTTCCGCGTTACTTACCTTTTGAAATGTGTTTTGATGGAGCTGAATCGCTTTAATAGGTATTTAAGAAGTTTTAAGGCAATCATTTAAATTTGAGTGTCATTTGTTATTTTCTAAAATTAGCGCCTTTTCGGGAGATTTATTTCTCAGTTAATTGTTTTCATTATTTTAATCAAATCAATATAGAAGATTTATTATAATGGCTTTTATAAAACGTTAATATTTTTACATAATCGTTTAAAGGTTTTGTAATAATACAACAATTCTGTCCTTTTATATATTTTTTATTGCATACGAAGGCGGACGAGCACATGGGCCACCAGATGGTAAGTGATCACCAACGCCCATAGACATTGGCATCGAGAGACATGTTAACCATGGCATTGGCGATGTACCCAATGCGCCACCAACCTTGGGAACTAAGATGTTATGTCCCTTGAGCCTGTAATTACACTGGCTCACTCACCCTTCAAACTGTAACATAACAATACCAAGTACTGCTGTTTTGCAGTTTTCTGATGAGTGGGTGGTACCTACCCTGATGAGCTTGCACTAACCCCTCCCACCAAATAAATTAACTTTATAATAGTACTACTGAACACAAAAATATTATAAATATTTTTAAAGTCTAACTTCATAAATATATATTTAATTTAAGATGGTAATAAATTGATATGATTACGCTTAGCAAATTATAGTGTAGGTAGACGATGCCGCCCTCGTCTGGCGACACACCCACCCACACGTGTATCCCACACACGTGCAAATTTTTTTATAAACAACACTGAAACCAATTTGCACAAACTTTGTACAAACTATAAGTTTTCCAATAAAATCAGAATGTTAAGAAATATAAAATTAAGTATATATTATATTTCAAAATTACAGTGATAAAAAATTATAAATGATAGCACACCTTGGATGATAGACGATCGCCGCATGGCTATTTCTTGTTGGTTTTTTTTTGTAAAAGACATAAAAAAGACAAAAAACAAATCTACCAGCTGAGTTTCTTTCCTGGTTCTTCTCAGGGCTGGGTGTTTTTTTCCGAACCGGTAGTAGTTTCCAGTTTGACAATCAATAAGTAAGTATATACTTACTTATTGATTGTATTACTTCAATATTGAATAAAGTATTTTGAATTGCATTTGAATTACCAGTAACAAATTTGATTATACTAGATTTTGTGTTAGTAATAAAACATACATACATTTAAATTACATTTTATTTTTATTTTGACAAGCTTTAAATAAATTACGCGACTTTCAAGTCTATATGCTCCGTTACAGGAAACCATCATCCATCTTATGAGACAAAGTAACAGCTAATATAGCAAAATAAAATTAGCAACTATTAGTATAACTAAAACTAATTTAAAATTTTACAACGTAAAGAAATAAAACAAAGGAAAAACTTCTTATATTAAATGACTAATATTTAGGTATGGAATTTGAGAAGCTTATAAATAATAATTAATTAATATTTATGTTTGAAATAAAAGGTCTCTTTTACATTATTCTTCCTGTTATTTTTATTAGACTACATAAATTAACAGCTTGCTTTTTATATGATATTAATTTTATATTCAGTTTTATTGAAAAGGAAAATTCTACAATTAATTTCCTAAACATTATACTTTGTGTTTTAGAGAGAGTTTCTGATTTGATTGCGGCATAATTCTTGAAAGAGGCTTCTGTCCAACCACCGTCGTGATTAATTAATTGTATAAAAAGAAAAATCAGCCGCTTATTTCCATTCCATTAATCTAATTTTTTTTTCAAACCTCATGTCATTTATTAACCTTGTGAGCGACAGAAAAAGACAAGATGAAATAGCTAAGATAACCCCGGAATATAGAATGACGGAATATATTCCGGGGATTGTATCGATAGGTTTAAATCTGGAGAAACACTTTTCTCTATACGTCACTTCGTAAAGGCTTAAATCAGACGAAGTGTTATCACATGTATGAGTATTGGAATACCGTGGTAAAATAACCATTCTCCTAAAATGGAGACGATGGCCCAGCCTAGACCCAGTTGTGGGTTATTGGCATAGGATGTTACTAACGGCGCGCTAGAAAAAGAAATCTTATAGATACATTGATTTTACTACATGTAATATTAAATGTAAGACGTTAAATAGCAAGGCTTCCTTCATCATAACCTTTAATACAACTTGCAAAGCACAATTAACAAGGCAAATAATATTTTATAGATGACTCAAACTATTGTCTAGATTTTTTTTATGTCCACAGTAGTCGTTAATATGTATTGTTTTATTATTAAACCAGTATAAGCAATATTTGTTTTGGTTTTATTGTCAGATAAATATAAAACGTCAAAAAATATGATTATGATAACTTAGTTATTATATTATAACTGCACTGCCTAATATTGAAAATTAGATTTATGTAAATAAATATCTGACGAACATTATTCTCAATATAAATGTATAATTTAGATATAATGTAGACGTGGTTTACACGCTCTATTCAAATATATTGCTTCTATACAGCTTCATTAAAATCTATTTTAGCATGTACGTGACGCATACAGATAGACAAACTGTATTATCGAAAATTGTTTTTAAAGCCTCTGCGTCGATAATAATGTAATCCCAACGATTTATCTTGTACAGCCACCGAGACCAAATTTATTATTTGTAAATGTTTTAAGTATTTTATATAATTCAATGAAATTATAACTTTTCCGTAATGCGAATCATACGATTTTGAAAAAGACTTGGTATTTTGTTATATAAGCCTGATAAAATGTATGTATGTATTTTTAATGGACACTCAAATCAAATTACCTTATTCAACAAACAAGCATTATACTTACTTATTGATAATCAAATTAGAAACTACCAACGGTTGGCGGAGAAAGCGGCAAAGAAACTCGTCGGGATTTTTTATCATGTCTTGTTTAAAATAGTATGATTCGCGTTAATAATAATAATAATAATAAAGCCCTTTATTCAGACCAACTTAACATGTATGGATTTACATTTCTTTTTTATCTCAACCTATTCTAATACTTTATTACTTTTTGTAGGTATGTTTGCCAATCGGCAAAGGCCTCCTCCAACCTTTTCCATTCCTGTCTATCTTGGGCCACTCTATTCCACGCTACTCCTGCTACTTGCCTGATGTCATCATCCCACCTTTTCTGTGGTCTGCCCCTTTTCCTTTTCCCTTCTCTAGGGTACCATCGTGTCATCAATTTTGCTCCATTTATCTTTACCTCTTATCATGTGCCCTGCCCATTGCCATTTGAGTCTTCTGATTTTGGATGTTATGTCTATCATGATTCGCGTTACGTGAAAGTTATTATTTAATTAAATTATATGAGAAAAAAATAAAATACATAAAACGTTTAAAAATCATAATATTTTTTAATATAAATAAAAAATAGCAAGGATGCGATCGTTTCTAGGCAGGACTTGCAAGTTTAAAATAAAACTGATTATAATACCGAGCGTTTTCACGAGTTGTGATCTTCGTGGTTAAATTCCACACATCAATTAATTTTATTCTATAGCCTGACATATGTACAACATTATAAACACAAATTAAGCACTTGAAAATTCAGTGGTGCCTGCCCGGGTTTGAACCCACGTTCATCGGTTAAGATTCACGCGTTCTAGCCACTGGGCCATCTCGACTTTTGAACGGTGAGTAAGTTAATATAATTACATGAGATATAACATCTTAGATCTCATGGTTGACTTGCAGCGCATTGACTTTGTTATGATTGACTTATACTTTATTTACTTCGTATAATTATTCACTCAGAATATATCTCATTACAGATACGTAAGATCCCGAGAGTTCTGTTCTCGGTTTTCTGTTTATAGATGATTGACATTCCAATTTAAAGTTCCGAAGGTATGTTTGTTGTAGACAATATATTTGTTTATGGGTATCATATGTTAGTCAAATCAAATTTCAAATATAGAAATAATATTCGATCCGTGTGGTTTTATAATATATATGATTCTTACAGTACAATCTTACACTTTTTAAGGTCCGATACAAATCAAAATTTTGTGGCAATGTGCTGTGCGCTATTAATATTTTTTAAATAAGCCTTTTGTAAGCTATTTTGAATCCGCAAACAAATTCAAACTACGAAGCTGCTTTCGATATCTGCAAATTCTGTAGATTTTATGATATATAATATTACTAGGTTTCGCCCATGTGTTAGGTATAGAACATAGGTTACGTTCTTTTAGATTCAAGCTTACTTGATATCAAATTTCATTAAAATCGTCTTAGTGGTTTAGCCATGGAAGCGTAACAGACCGAAGGAAAGACTCGTTGTTTCGTACCGCATATATGTTTGTATTATATAAAAATACATAGTCTCTTAATACATATACAACATATAAGTTAGAATACACATAATATATAATTAAGTTTTCTGCAATAAATAACAAAAACAATATTAAGGAAAAGTATTACAGCAAGATAGAGACGAATATCATTAATCATTACCTATTTTTTTAAGTGTTTTCCGGCTTGTACGTCAAAAGGCGTATATATATATATATATATATATTGTAAATTAAAATGGCTTCTTCAGTTAAATACTCGTATGTTTTAGACAATTTCTAATTTAAACAAATAGGATAGAACATAATATTTAATTATACAAAAATAACACTAAGGACATTAATTTTTACAACTTTTAAATTATTTTTTATTGTATCGTTTGTTACAGGTAAGCATAAATGTTTCGAACGAGTCGTTACTAAAAACTGTTACAACACAACATTCAAGGTAAGTTTATTGTTAGAAATCGTATAACAAATAAATTTCGATTACAATGAAAATCAGACAATATAAGTCAAGAAATGCAACATAGCATTTTCATTATTCTCACATTCTACTACACTACCAAAGACGTGTGTTTATTTATTTTGTTTTATATTGGTTATAAAATATTTTTCATCAAGTCGTAACAAGCGACAGACTTCCGGTGTTTGAAATAATATAACATTACTCGGAAATACAATCAATGATTTATAATGTTGATATGAATGAAGTCCATGTCCACTACATAAAGTAGTTTATAGGACGATTTCGAGGGTCTGGGATCAAATCTTTTGTTAGGTCATTGCTACGCTGATGCTGTCAGTTGACTTCTGTTCATTTCGGATTGGCGAAATAATGGGAGTGTACTATAATATGTTCTGCACAATAGACTAGTCTCCCTTGAGAAAAGCATCCGCATAAATTACATATCTAAATAAGACCTTTTTCTCATACAATTTTTGTGCTAATTTTTTGCCTGTTAGTATTATAAACGAATTAAATCGTAACAGACCACTTCCCTATCTATTTACGCGGAATACGCGACAGTATAAAACGACCGAAAGGTCGGCGCGGCCACAATGTTTAATTTAAACTCGGCAGATTTAAAAATTAAAATTAAGTTTTGTTTGTATTACGGTGTTTTATTTTAAAATATAAAAACGATTATGGTAATTAGGGAGACGACCGAATAATTAAATGTATTTTAATATTCCAGTTTAATTTTAATAATTCTATTTAAATAATAAAAAGTGACTTAAAAAAATCTCTAAATGTACGCTTCAGATAAAAACTTATAAGATATCCATATTAAGTTTATGTATTTACAATTATGCAGATGTAATGACAAACTTCTTCTTTATTTAAGTCGATTAAAATTAAATAAATTGATAATTTGTACTTTTTTAGTAATATGTAATTTATTGAACACTAGCTGAGCACCGCGGTTATACCCGCGTATAATTAATAAAAAAATCAGCCTAGAACCTCCCTGGATAAAAGTACTATACAAAAATAATTTTTAAATTCGAACCAGTACTTCCTGAGATTAGCCGGATCAAACAAACAAACTCTTCAGCTTTATATATTAATACAGATTTTTCAGAGTACACATACATTTGTACATTTTCATATATAGAATATGGACATTGTATACATTAATTGTAATAATTAAAAGGTTCTAACGGTATGTTACAAATTCCATTTGAGATTCCAAATGAACGAAATAGCTAAATCAATAATAATTTACGCTAAAATGTGTAACAATATGCCATAATCACGATGAAATATTTCATAATTAAATTAAGTCTAAACCGAATAATTGAACTGGTATTAACCAATCAAATGCAAGCTGTTTATCATGTATTAAATATATGTAAATTATTATACCATTGACTTATTTTAATACAACATTTAAATGTTGGATTTTGAATTAGATTTGGACGTTTTGATTTAGTTGTTGCTTGACAGTATTGGCATCCTGCCTGTCGTGATTAGTTACTGTTAGATTTAAAGGTACAATATCAAAATAACAAGTATTTACATATCTAAATTTAAATTCCATTGTATACCAGTTTTTATCTTCTGATGTTTCATTTAAAATTAATAAAAGTCAGAATATTCGCGCACATGCAAAAACTTCGAGAATATAATTAGTCTAATTAAAACTTTATAATGACAAGAAATAAGGACGTCTGTTTCGCTTCGAAGGGAAGGCGTTTTTAAATCGATCGAAGCCTTTTGTTCTTTGTATCGAACACGTATACTCATAATAATTTCTTTGTTAATGATCGTGATTGTATCGCGAGCGTTGAATAGAGAACCCTATTGTTTGTGACGTTCAAATAGTACATCTAGGCTGGTAGTCTATCGTTGTGTATCATTCTACTGTTGAAGTCAAGGAGTGTCCGGCGCAGCAAAAAGCGTAAAGAGCATTGTTTTCACGTTCGTAGAGGAAACGTTCAGCGGCGACAGGCGATGGTTGGGTCTAATGGACCGCTATTTACGCTGGGCCAGGCTTTTATGTTACTCACACCGAATACTGGTTAAATCGAAGTGTTTCAAAATAACTCAAGTTAATAGCGTAAATTCAATAGTGTTTATTTTACTCCTTTAGGTTTATCAGATCATCACGATTTCAGTTTGAATAAAAGTAAATTTCGGAATAACTTCGCCTTCGCTATAAAAGTATTAAGAGTTTTGTACCATATTTTTATTTAAAAAAAATATGTATTTTAAACAAACACTTTTAAATTGGCTTTTAACATTTTCGTGGTTTTGACGGGAATAACGTCGATATACATAATTATATTATAATAAGTTAATTTATTTTCCACATTATGTAGTTCCTTATACCCTTGTAATTTGTATGGAACATATTATACTTTTACTAATAAAGATGAAACGTAGGTTTTATGCTTGTGTCTCTAATAATTAATTATTTCTCTTGATATACTAATACAAAAAATCTTGATAAAACATTATTGAATTATTAATACATTTCGGTATATTTTACTCGTATAAGTACGAGTATTTGTCGCAATGAATTAGTTTTTTTTCTAAAACTTATCAAGAACTCTCATATACGAGCTCATACGAGTCTTACGTATTCTAATTTTGAATAATTTGAACAAGTTGTTACAGACCTAGTAGATAGGTAAACTTTCGAACTATTTTGAGTTTTAATCTTGTTTTAGTACCTATAGGATATATGAGAGAAACTATAGGATTTTTATATATGACAAAGATATTAAACGTATAGTCATCAGTCGAATATTTAAAACATCATTCAAAGTCATGTTTTCATTGCGAGGGAAAACAAAAAAGCGGCATAGACACGTCGATCAGTTTAAAAAAAAAATGGTGTGTAAAACAATTACGCACTCAATTCTATTTGTAGCGAAAAGTACGTTTCGTGTTTTTTTATCTGTAGAATATACTTGAAAAATTGCACGCGGACAGATTGAAAGCTTTTATTTTATAAAATAATAATAATAATAATTAAAATATATATAATGATATGTATCACAAAGTATTTTAAAAACAAAATATTCAGAAAATAATATTACATATTTTATTATATTAGGAAATGCAATGAAAATTATTTCATAATTTATATCTATCATTGGAAAATTTAATCAATGATATCAAGTTAAAATACATTTCAATATAAATTTAAAAGTATATTAATGAATAGAACGAACAATAAATCACATTTTATTATCATCATTGCTGTTTTCGGTTGAATTTTACTTTATGCGGAATGTGAATGAAGCAATAAAAATTTAGTGCATGCTATGACAGTAATTTTCGCACTGTCAACGGTATATTTCTACAAACATTTTCTAGGATAGTGCTCGTCCATTCCATTTTATATATAATATAATTAAACGTACAACTTTTAATATATTTAAACAATCTATATAAATATTTCCGAATACATAGGTTCTTAAATATGGAACATCTATTTATATTGAAGTGGTGATTTATGATTTTTAACGTTGACTTTATCTTTCCTCCAAAGACACCAACTGGCTATCTCCTCGTTACCCCTGTCAAACAATATGGTCAAAATCATAACAACTTGTGAACAATGGATAGGCCACTGACGCATGGTGAATAGTCACCTTTCACTGCTATTGCTAAGGCCCCTTCAAAACCTTTCTTTCCCGACAGTTATCGTCTCTTCAGTCAATATAACCGGCCCATAACCACTTCAGCTAGCTAATCCGCCGCTATGTCACTAATTTTAGTTCTATTGCGGATATTTTCATTTCGAATACTGTTTTTCAAAGAAACTTTGTTCATAAGCCTCTCCATAGCTCGTTGAATGACTTGCATTCGTCAGCCGAGTCTTTTTAATTTTTATATTTTTATCGTAAAACATTTGACCCGTTTTTCTCCTTTAAACAATTGTGTAGTTAATGTAGTTTATTCTTTTGATAAATAAACTCGAAGTTTAGTTTATTTGATTAATCGAGCGTTGCTTCGGATATATTTTAACATTTAAGTTAAACAGACATATGTTCTAGATAAGATTCTTGTGTACGAAGTAAATCGAACAATCGATTTTGATAAGCGCCTCGCTTGTTACTGACAGATATATAATCAGTAATTCCAAAATGGCCGATTATATTCACGATGATCGGTCATATAACAAGCAGGGGGAAATATTTAGTGCGTTTCAATTGAGAAGGCCAACAATAATGTCTAGTTTTATCACTTATCTATACTTGTCCCTTTAATGTAGTCCTATGACCCATTGGTTAGCTTATGAGGTTTCAGAATACGAGGTCCTGAGTTCAAACTCCGAGTTAAATGGTTTAAAATGTTATGGAGTAGGGTATTTATGTCGAGAAATTCCCATAATCTAGAACAGTGTTTATGTTCCCGTGCCTCGCAAAACACGTTAAGCCTATAGTTCTGAGCCTGATCTCTTTTCAGTAGTGTCGGATGCTTCCGATTGGATTATGGTTGTTGGAATAGAGAGAGCGCGTGTGTTTGCGCACACACTTGTGCACTTTAATCGGTCTTGCGTTGTTGGTTATAGTCACTTCTAAGAAGGGTCTTCGTTGCCGGAAACAGTGTAATACGACAGATACAGAATAAGAATATACAGGTTGTAATTTGCGGAAATTAATTGCTTCACTTTGTACACTATTACTTTCGATGATCCTAACAAATCCTAAATTTAATTTTCCATTTAAAGCTACAGACTAAAATAAGTCAATTTTACTTCATATTACGGAATAACCGAATTAATAATAACTAACAAATGGTATGTAAGTAAAGAGAATAAAACTACGTAAAGGCGAAATCAATAAATTTTGAGATGTTTAGCATAACAACAATTCCTTTTAGTATATTAATTTGATTTTACAGAACAATCACAATTAAACGTATTTCTTACATTTCCTACGTTATCTTATATTTTTTTTAGTAATACTTTTATGGATTATAAATAAATCATTTAGAGACATCATATTATTCCAAACGAGATTATATAGATGAGCGTAGAGTTAGATTCTCGTTATCCGATTTTGACACAGTTATATAGATTTATTTACTATATAGACTTATGTTGCTTTATGTAATTTAATAGAGTTGATATTTTGATTTATATTTCGTGTAAATGAGCACCTGTGATTTCACTGTGTATTCGCAGTTTCACATCAATAATATATAAAATATCAAGTATAGCGTGTGCATTATTTCCCTCTAATCATACAGCTCGACATCGAACTTGATATCTTACGAATCGCCATCTGAGATGCTAAAGTTTTATGTAGTAGTAGAAGATGAACCATCCAAGTGTAGATTGTACGGTTCAGCACACATACATATTGACTTTGTATTTGTTCTTTCTAAGAAGCAAACTTCGCTCACCCCTTTTGCTTTTCGCGATCGCACTGATATCTCGTTAAGGCGACGTGGGTGTCAACATAACATGGAATCATAAAGACATAGTTACAATGGCGTTCGCACCAGAGCCAACACGGAATTATCTTTTATGTTTATGTTTTGTCATGCTCGCAATATGGCTGAATAAATTTACCTTTATATCGTTAAACAGATAAATATAATATGCATGGAAGCTGTTTTCTAATAAAATGTGTGCTTCATCTTATTTAGATTTTACGTAGAATTTTTCTTCTAAAATTGTATCGCATTCAAAAATTATAAAACACTTATCATGTACAATCACTGTTCACCCACGCGATAAGTTTAATGGATATTTATTTTAATAGTATTTGTTAAATGCAAAAGCCGCTGACCTTATCGGATCAAATATGGGCTTACAAAAAATAAAAAAACAAGATTGTAGTTAAATGGAAAATGCTGCTAGCATTGCACGCGGTGATCGTACAATAGCTATTATTAATTGTGTTTTGTATATATAAGTCAGTAAGTAAGTATAAGTCTTCAATGTAAATAACTCTTACGTTAAGTTAATCCATCGATTTCATCATAAAAATAATTGGCATTTGTTGAGAATCATTATACAAATATTAAAGTTTGTCCATTAGCAACAAAACTACGCAGCTTGAGTCAGATAGCAGCCGCGAATCTCTGGGGAGGTTTGAAACTAATAACGCGACTTAATATCCGGCTGCAACTAGCATTTTCATAAAATAAATAAATTTCGCTCCCAGAACGGCCCTAATAATCACGGCGAGTCCAGAAAATTCTGATTGCAACAGATATAAAATAAAAAGTATATTAGTTAGTTAAAAGCTAATTTAATTATCATAACTTTATATTAAATAACCGTTAGCATCAAATGATAGCCTAGTGGTCAAAACACGTAATTTTTAATCGAATTTTGTGGATTCAAACCAGGGTATGCACTGAGTTACCATGTGCTCAATTTGTGCTTATAATTAATCTCATGCTCCGCTGTGGTGGTGGAATATGCTCTAAACTTTTTCCTCAAAAGAAGTCCTTTGCCTTTATCTTTTACCCAGTAAAGGGATAAACACAGTCCATTTAATGAATAATTCTTGACCTAAAATCCAATTTGTTCTAAATATAGTTTCATAGACATGTTTCTAATATAAAACTAGTTAAACTAGTTCAGGGAACGAACAACTGAACATGACAGCTACAAAATGTAATTTTGATCTTTGAACTAAGAAGTCCAATGTTAACTCTTATTTAACCCTGTACTGTTTTGTACTCGTTATTGGTTGCTGTGCAGATTGAATGCATCTGTTCTTAAATCGTCTTACAGATATTTTGTTGTATTAACATTGCTTATTCTACCAAGAATACGAGTATTGTCGAACAGAGTAGCTTTAGCAAATAGGCTAGCGTTCTCAAGGGACATGACACCTTAGATTATATGATTAGCAGATCAGTGGCACGTCAAATTGATATGCAAATTGTATAAATATAATCGACAATGGACATACTACTACTGGCTGAAGAAAATTATAAATATGTATTTAAAAAAATATCTCCTTTAAAGGCAATTAAAACTTATATTTGATTTTTACAACGAAAACAAAATGAAAAGGTCTGTTAAAGACATTTCAATTTTTACCGAAGTAGCTTTGTGGCGATTCTTTAAAACTTGTATGCTCCAGTGAATATTCTGAGTGGCACGCGCACATTTCGCTAAAATACTGAAATTTTGAAACTGGTGCAGGCGGATACTACATTAATGTTTGTCGACGCAGCATTTGGTGTAGCTCGGGTGTTCGGTTATTATTTTTTGGCTGTGTTCCATTAAGAAAGGAAATGATAGTGTAGGCTTAGTTTCGGTGCGTCAGGCGTCATTGCGCGTGAAGGCGGGCGGGCGGGGCGCGCGCGGCGGCGGGCGGCCAGTGACACGTCGGCCTGCATCGTGGTTACGCGTGCCGAATATCCCTGTACCGCAACTTTTCACCGCGAGTTTGTTGCCTATAGATTCGTTATAATATTTATGTATCGTTGTTATGTGAAAAAACTGTGCTAATTTGTGTGATTATTTTGTGGAAAATTAAAAGTAAGATCGGTTTGCGTAAACATGATTTTTTTGTTGCTCAGCAAAAGTAATTTTATTTAAGCAATTAAATAAAATTGATTATCTCTCAAATTATTAAGAAGTTAAGAAAATTATATGTTTTGCTTCTTTTTAGTTTATATACTTCCAATTTGATAAAACCTTATCGCTTTGTACGCTCAAGAGGGACATTAATGAAACTAAATGGCGGAGCAACCTAATTTAAATAATTAAAGAAAAAAAAACGCTTGCTGTTTGCAATATTGCCACATAATTAAGCAGTGTAAAATACATTATATTATAAAAAACAAGTATTAAAATAGTTCAAAGTATTAAAACACAAATGGAAAAAAAGGAAATAATTTACTGTATATCAAATACTAATTATAAATAATTTTGAAAACGTAAATAAATTCGTATATAAAATGTCATATATTATGAGTACAATATATGGTCGATTCGACTCGAATGTAAACGATGAGAATGTTCAGTTTTCCGCGCTTTCAATCAGTCTAACCATTGTTATCACAAACCATGACAATGGAAACCTTCTATTATGAACCGAAGATTATCTTAAAAATCAATGAGTAAAGGAAAAATGCTTAAGTTATATCCACTTGTTTTCCCATCATCACAAATGTGTTTAACTCATAAAAATACACAAAGACATATTTTTAATAGTATAGGTATTATAATAACTACGATTTTTTTCTCAATGTATAAGTTGTAAGTGCATTGTACGCAAACGTATACACTTGGAAAAGTCCAACGTGCAAAAATGCAACATTGCAATTTTTACTTCCAATATTGAACAGGTTCAAACGCTTAAAACTTTCACGTTAACAAAGCGAATTCTCCTTAAGATGCATAGCTAACATATTTCCGCGCACTCATATTTTACAGTTGCGCACAGATGACGCCAGAGAACATTACTAGCGAATATAATGTAAAGATATGTCACCTGAAAATGCTAATGCAACTGAAAAGTTTCTAGAACTTCAAGAATAATTTGAAATCTGCCGTGAATGTTTGCTCTCGGTTATTCAAATAAATATGCAATAATATTTTCTTACAGAAATTATTAAGTAGGATTTTTTAAGAACTCAAATTCGTTATGAAAGATGACATCTCTCGAGTTAAAAAAATCTTTTGTTTAAGAATTGCTTTGGATTATTACTTGAGGCGACGTGTCGTATTCTCTCGTAAAGGATAATTCTATACATCTGTCTCGTTACAAATGCAAGCTTGAATTTCACACTAAGCCTTAGACGTAATGGCAAGATTATACGTAGAAACTCAGTAGTTTATGTAGTGTGGAGGTTTTCGTTATATCCTTTACAATTCCAATAAAGTTTTAAAATACACTTGACTACGTGATAAACAACAAACGTTAGTTGAAGCTATAGTTATTTTGTCCACTTTTATTATATTTTAACGTCAAGCTCATAATTTTAACATTAATTATATTGTTTTATCATTCTTGCTCACATTCCGCGCGGTCATGTTCTGTACATATTTAAGTCTTAGAACCCTAATCGTGTTTATTGATTAATGTCATAAATTAAAATAACAGAGTTTACAGATTTTATTGGTACACTAGTATAAGTTTTCTTTATTTTTACCCATCAACTATTATATCTTTTAGTAATCGGGCAGAAGATAAGTCATAAGTATAATTTTATTCGCCAATTTCGATATAGATTAAATTTTCTCTTCCCGATAAATTCCGAGCTTCTTCTATCATGCTAAATATAGGTAGATGTATATGTCAGCGGTGAAACTTTTATTAATGTACATTAATATGCTCTATATACAGACAACTATTTTTTACACTCATTATATTTATAATACAAATGTTATGAAAATATTAACCCAATTCATCAATTAAATCTTTAATCGTACAGATTGATCTCTGTCATGTCATCTCCATCGAACGTGGCATTGACGAAATAATCTGTGCCCTATAGATACAAAAACCATTAAAGAAAAATCTCAAAGTAACCTTCGTCATTGTCGTCACAAAATATATTACATATTGACTAAAAAATAAAGAAATTACATTTATTTATTAATATTTATTTAACGAATATTTTTGAGTAACGGTAGCTAATACAGCTCAGATGTTGTTTTTTATTCAGATATATAAATAACATGTTATAATAAAGTCAGTAATATACTGCGCCAAGCAATCTTTTCACCCGTACTCATTGCTACTCGCAATACATCATACTGCACGCCCCACATCTTCGCTACGCCATCACGCCCCACAACTACTTATATCTTTCTCTCGTACTCCTTGTGATATCACCGAAATTGTTGAATCCAGCAGTAACCAATTTTTTTTTACAAATCGTAATTTTTTTTAGATTTCTGTTATTGTGACTAGTATAAAAATATCTACGAATATTACAAATGTTGAGACAACGCTCAGTCTCATTCAAATAAATCTTGGCACAGAATTATAAAACGTACAAGATAGATGATTTAAAAAAAAAATTAAGTATCTATCTTTCTGACCTAGTGTCAGTCAGTCAGTGTGTTAACTATTACGCGTGAAATTGGTTAAGTATAGGCCGTTCTGATGGAGTAAACAAGCCCATTTCAACGCGAGGTTGTCGTAAGAGCCCCGTCTAAGGCAATTTGTGCTGTAAGCGCCTCAACCCGACCTGTGGATGTGAGAACTAATACAACACCAAAACCAACCAAGGAGGGTTACCAAATATATATAAAGCACAAGTCGTGATGAGCTAAGTAGACGTAATCAAAATTAATTATACAAATAGTCAGGATGAGATTTAAATGAAATATTAATTTTGTTTGATTCTTCATTTGCTCGCCTTTTCAAATTCTGAGTACATTTGATAAGTATCAATGAATAGCTTTTTGAAATCACAGGTCTAAAGATTTTTGTGAGAAAAAGACATGATAAAAACCTAGCAGACGGTTTTATTTTGCTTTTAACGTTTTCTCGTAATTATTCAAAGACAGTTTTAAGAAAAGTAGTTTCAAGAAATGTGTGCTTATTAAATTTTGAAGCTCTTTAATTATTATTCTTTATACATTATATTAATTTTATATATATAAATGAAAATTCATGTACCTACCTCGTTTTGTATTAAATGAGTCGTAAACTATTACCAGTCGAATTGGACTTACTCGATCGTTTCAAGATCATTAAGTTTTATGTTTTTAAAATAATTTATATTAATTTAAACGATAAATACAGTAAAGTCTCATAAATTTATCAATAAATATTTGTGTAAAGAATTCATTGAATCATATATCTATAAACAGAATATCAATGTTCTGGCGATTGTCATTGATTAATATACTCATACCTTAATATAAATATTTCATTTTAATTTGAACGCTATAAAATATTGAAAATGTGAAGAGAATGCGATAAATTCAAAAGGAGAACACGCGACTTTTTAATATTTGTGCTTTTGTCACAATATTTTAGAGCAGATTTTATTTCGTCGTAAAACAGAGAGTGGTTTCGTAGTTAGTTTTGAAATGAAATGAAATATTATTTGAAAAATAAAAGTCAACGAAGTGTGTGTCGTGCTCAGTGTGCGGTCGCCGGCAGTGTTAAGCGATATGAATGAAACTATTTTTCCTGGGATGACACATGTCTTATGTCTTTGTTCCTATGCTTCCAATTGTTCTTTAGCTTTTTTTTTAATAACTGAACTTGGATGAAATTCTCTTTCGTGTAGTTCAATTGTAGGATTAGTTATGTATGGTTTAAACGGATGTCAGAAACAGACGTCGTTAAAACTGCTTTCTTGGCTTACGATCTATTAGTTAGGCGCATATGATTAATATTTGAGTTGAGCATAGGATTATATTATTCGGAACAGGATATATATTTCTTAAAAAATCGTCGTAAAATATTGAATTTAATTCCGTGTTTATTGCGATTGCAATGGAAATTATTTCCATTCATACTATTTAATAAAATGATAGTAAATGAAAAATATGTATTGTAATCAGGACGCTATGAAAATCACTGAGCTTCTTTATGCTTCATTTGTGGTAACTATTTATTCAATTGTTTTAGCAAAAAATATTTTATACGAGTGATTATATAATTGCAAGACTTATTTATTTTAGACGGTTCTACGTGCAAAGTTTTTAACGCAAAAATGTTTTTAACTAGGACTAGCCATCGCGGTTTGAAGTGGATTCGAAAAAATGTATGAGTGCAGTTTCGCTTCATGTCGGTGTAGGACCAAAATGGTATTGGTGGATTGGAAGTTCAGCGAGATAGCAGCGTCCTAAGAAAAACATTTTACCAAACCTTTATTTAAAAAAAAGCACTATATCAATTATTTACTCGGTGGTAGAGCTTTGTGCAAGCTCGTTTGGGTAGGTACCACCCACTCATCAGACATTCTACCGTAAAACAGCATTACTTGGTATTGTAGTGTTCCGGTTTGAGGGGTGAGTGAGCCAGTGTAATTACAGGCACAAGGGACATAACATTTTAGTTCCCAAGGTTGGCAGCGCTTTGATGATATAAGCGATGGTTAACATTTCTTATAATGCCAATGCCTAGGGCCATTGGTAACCACTCACCATCAGGTGGCCCATATGCTCGTCCGCATACCTATACAACAAAAAAAAAGAGTTTTACCAGTACTTGAAACCATCACAGGACGAGTATACATAAGAATCAAAAATCAATAAATTCTATAATAAGTAGACGCTTTTTTTTCTCTTTTATGAACCGTTATCGAAAGCTATCAACTAATGTTTTTTCAACAAAAGATTTAAATTTATAAATTGGTAAAGCTAAAAGTATTTGCGAAATTTTCTAAAAGCGAACACGTTTTTATATAAGTAATTCAGAACGTTGCCTTTTTTATATATGCTATGTGTGTTCGGTAACTTTTTTGTTTATGATAGATTTCGGGTAATTTTTTGCATTGGTTTCAGTATATATTAAGTGATTCCATGTCAATTTCATTGGTATAAGAAATCGGAAAGTTTTAATTTCATCAAGCATCATAAATTCCTTTTTGGACTAAATTTTATTTTGGAATAATATTTTTCTATATAATAAAGATTGTTGAATAGCGTATAGTTGTAAGCTTAGTATTGACAGACTCATTATTAGAGAATTGATTGTCATCTGTCAAACGCAGCCCTTATGTGTTGTAAGACGAAATAGGAGTTTCGTAAATTCCAGTCATTACCCGTGTTTTTGACATAACACATTGATATTGTATATCTTATTGATATTTTTTTTCCATGAAAAGTCAAATCATCCGCCAATTCGAATTGAAGTATCGCGGTGGTATAATTTACAAATTTTAAAAGTAGAGCAGACCTGCCCAGCAATGAGAATATTTCTGGTTTCATTTTATTTTCGAAATTCTATATTAAGCTGTAACATGTTACATATTAGGTATTATTATTTAATGATTACACGTAATTACACATGAAAATTTGACTCGGTTGTTTTACCGGGTACATGAAACAAGTAATTATTATAATTATGATATGGAATTTGATATATAATTTTTTTGATTATAATTAATTTGATGCATTAAATAATTATAACAATGTATATTTCATTTTAAAATCGATTGTTTTTAACTTAAATAATTGTATGTATTAATATTTAACTTTCACAGTTAAAAATACTATATTTATAAACTTTCTATGGTAGGTATTTTACAATTAAAAAAAATTCAAGTTTCGAACACGAAACACCAATTGAAAATTCACGCTCTTAAAATTAATGAATTAATTTTAACGAAATGTACATTTTATTCTTACATTATAACATATAGTTACGACGTTACGATATATCGATTGGCTAAATTGAAATGTAAGTTTGACTGAAGAGGCTGATTGGTCCACTAATAAAGTACCGATTGGCATATTCATACGCTGCCCCACTCGTACGCCTCGTTGATCTGCCTCGGGGCATTAATACCTATTTGTCAGCTGTCAGCTATTGATTGATATGCGATAACGTAATTACTTTAACAATATTGCTTATTGGCTATGCTTCCGCCTCACATTTACCTTGTAATTCGATGACAACACGAAACGGCTACGATTATGTTGATTAAAGTTAACCATTTAATTGTATTTAATCCAAATTATATTTAAATAAGATTTTTTTTTTAATTGTATAGGTAGGTCACCTGATAGTAAGTGGTGACCAACGCCTATTGAAATTGCATTGTAAGAAATGTTAATCATCGCTTACATCGACAATGCGGCACCATTGGAAACTAAGATGTTACGTCCCTTGTGCCTGTAATTACACTGGCTCACTCACCCTTCAAACTGGATCACAACAATACAAAGTACTGCTGTTTTGTGGTAGAATATCTGATGAGTGGGGGGAATCAACCCATACGTGCTAGCACAAAGCTCTACCACCGAGTACGGTACGTTTTGTTTGTTTCTTCAGTTTTTTTTTAGTTTTAAGGCTAAACTTTACTTATCGTTCATTATGGCGAGCAACTCTCGCCAATAGACAAAGATACTGTTACACTATCAATGCTGACTAAGAGGTCTTGATATGTCCCATGTTCATCTAATCATACTGATTAACTAACCTTTAAAACTACTTATACTACTTGACATTCACAGCACGTCAGAATCTGTGGATTAAAATATATATAAAAAAAAAACAAATCAATTTCTTACAAAAGTATTTGTTTTTTTTTAAATATGTTTACTGTAAGCAACTTGTAAGAGGTTATACTGTATAAAGTTCTATTTAGTAGCTGAAATCTCCAATCAACTTCAATTCGTCCCCTCGAAATAACATAGTGACTTTGATATTTTAGTTATTTAGGCCTTAAAAAAACTTACCGAATTCGTCCCTCCTCGGGGGATGTACGCAAGACGGAAAACCAAATAAATTACACTAGACCACTTCACACATTGCTAATACATCTTTGTAATTGTAGGCTTTATTTTTATAAATATAATTATTAATATTTTAACTCAATATTATAAATGCGACATTGTTTGTTTGTTACGCTTTCAATACATAAATCATTATGAAATTGTGCATACACGTTGTCAGGAGTTCAGAAAGGACATAATATCCTTAACCTGCGGCCTTTACCCACGCGCACGCAAGCAAAGTCGCGTGTGGAAATTAGTACTATATCAGTAATATAAGTTTAAAATCATATTAATCGATACATGATTTTCGGGTACCTTCAGTGTTATGTAACCACAACACTATAGTTTTAGAGAATACGCTTCCTGTATTTCTAAATTATATGCCATGTCCATGTGAGCGTTTAATCCTCGTATGAATAATATTTCATGCAATATCGTGTAATCAATGTAGTCTTCACTATATCAATTTTAAATGAAAACGTACACATGGCTTAGCTTGTACGTAGATAACAAATTGACGTCAATATAAAAAAAAAATACGGATATAATTAATCCATTTATACAAAAAACTTGATTGTCCGATCGTTTTGATGCGAAGGTACAAATTCAGTTAGCAGATTCGAATAAACGAAGTCAACAGATTTTGTTTTTGATTTTTTTGATTATATACACAGTATTTAGAGCTGATAGTATTTCATGTGTTTTTATCATTAGGTTATCACAGTGATTCAGAACAAGCTTATTAACACCGCCAAAGAGAAAAGACCTTAGCCTAACTTACATTTTTTATTTTTAAAAATAATGGTTTTTTTTTGTTTATTATTTGAATTACAATTCGGAGATTTGGCTGTGTCTAAATTAATTAATAATAAATAAAGAGTAAAAATTTATGTATAATAATATTATATTATTTAATTTATTAAATACAATTTGTAAATTTTGTTTATTTTAAATTTTATTTTTTTGCCTGTTATTTGAATCCGTAATACGTAATAGAGAAAATACATTTAGTCCGTTATCTATGTTCAGAATGTACGCAGGTTTTGACTACATAAACAAAGGGCCAGTTTATATCGAAATTCCAAACTTCATCAAACTGCATGTTCGCTTAAACCCCAATGGTTTTTGTACAAACATCAAATAAATGTATAGAGGGAATCGTAAATATTTGTCACCAAAGTGACATTGATAATGACGAAGTAACAAGAAATTGTCATTTATGTATTACGTATATAAATATTTATCATCTTGTTTCAATATTTCAAATAGTCTATTTGGCAATGTGTCACCACTATCGGCACTGCAAAAATATTAAGCAACCCTTGCATCGTTAAAGCGCTACCAACTTTGGGATTTTGCCTCTTGTTCCTGTTGTTACACTGGCTCACTTACTCTTCAAACCGCCATATACCAATATTATATGTAGTACATACTCAGAGCCCGTACAAAGCCCCACCAAGTATGTTTTATATTACAAAATATGTTTTAATTTTTGTTTGTTATCTCTGTCTAGTGTTATTATATTAGCATTATTGTGAAAATGATTATGTATCGTAATAGCGTCACTGAATTACCGAGTCAAAGGAAACAAAAGGTATTGTTATCCACATAAATGTGAAATCTCGATTCAGGAGATTTTTGACATAAAAGGGTCTCTTTATCGGATTTTATGCGAATTGGTAAATAAAAAGAAATTAATTTATCATTTATGTTTGTCTCTAGCAAGCTCGATTTAATATATCATGTGCTGAATTTAGTTCGATATTAATTCCAAGTAAAAGGTATTCATAACACGTTTGATAAATATTTGTGATGAAATTCGCCGGACGGTAAAAATATATTTCTTAATATCGTCACGAATTTGTAGACGAAAAAAATATAGCAAACACAACATACGCGAATACGTGTCATTCCCCGACGATATTGAAAAAAATAACATGATATTTTTTTCATACTATTGTTTTGCTTAAGTTTTTTTAGGATTCTGTAGGTAAATAGTATCAGTAACAGAAAAATATCAACGGTTCGGTACATTTGTTTATCAATTATCATATTTACACACCAATTAAATTGTTTTTTTTTTTATAATTCAAGCTAATGTACTTAATGAAAATTGATTGATGATATTATAAAAGTTTCATTCCTTCTTTATTCAAAAGCATTATTTTTTTCATTTATTGAAACTTAGTTGGTGTTCAAGATGTTTGCAGTGAAAATTGAATATAGATAATTAATTTAATTTTAACATAAAACCATATACTTTTATTATTCTTATAGTTGTTTCTGTTATTTTTGAAGTGTAAATTTATTATTAACTAAAGTATAAATAAAGTTGATACAAATACCAAATACATAGTAACGGTAATACATTAAATAAGCTAATAAGGATTCATTGCAATTGTAAATTTTAACATTTATTTGTTAATAATTGATCACGATGGTGTATTAAACGTGGACTCGTAACTCTGTGACTCGTTTGATCGTAAAATGTAACAGCTGCTGAAAGTGATGATAGTCCTTTAAATCGACGCAATGGGACATTGAAGAAGGCCACGGTGAGGGAAAAAGAAAAAAAACTCGACCGAAATATAGGCCAAGATTTGTGAATGGGCGAAACCAACGTCCGATGATACGGTATGATGTTGAAGAGGGTCGCCAGTCATCTCAGCAATTACCAAATGAAAAGTAATTTTATTACACAATGCGTTAGGAGGCTTTTATACCATTTCAATCATTATTATTTTTGCTTAGTTATCGTTAAATAAAATACAGAATGAAAATATTTGATTGATGAACTTCTACTTCCTCACAAATGACAATGTCTCGAAAAGGTCATTATTTACGTTCATCGTGAGATATGAAATTCGAACAACAGAAGCATAGAAAAATGCAATCATTAAGCTGTCATGTGAACAAGAAAATTCAAACAATAGGTTTCATATAATTAGGAACGTAGGAGCGGACTGTTTGTCTTGATTCGCATTAAAAGCACGAGAAAATAAATAAATATATATAAGAAGTTTATAAAGAAACCCTGAGCTTTTGTTGTCTTACGTATGTTTTTCTATTTTTTTGTTGTAAATACAAAGTACAAACCAACATAAAGACTGCTTACTTATATAAAACTTCAAATAAAAGTATAAGTCTATTCTAAAAACAATTCTTATTGGTCCTCGGGGTAGGCCTGATGAAAACTCCACGCTAACTTGGAATTAAGAATGTTTTATGTAACAACTTTTTTACAACTTGTAAACAACAAGAAACAACAACAAACAACAACTTGGTGGTAGAGCTTTGTGCAAGACTTGGTGGTAGAGCTTTGTGCAAGCTCGTCTGGGTAGGTACCACCCACTCATCAGATATTCTGCCGCAAAACAGCAGTACTTGTTATTGCTGTGTTCCGGTTTGAAGGGTGAGTGAGCCAGTGTAATTACAGGCACAAGGGACATAACATCTTAGTCCCCAAGGTTGGTGGCGCATTGGCGATGTAAGAGATGGTTAACAGCTCTTACAACGCCAATGTCTATGGGCGTTGGTGACCACTTACCATCAGGTGGCCCATATGCTCGTCCGCCTTCCTATGCAATAAAAAAAAAAAAAAAGTCGAAATGACGGTAATCACTGACCGGATTCTTAATTATGTTAGATCTGTTAATTTATTATTTAATTAAAAAAAAAAATCAATATATAAGTGTCACATGTACTAAACCTATTGAGAAATACAATCAATATGTGAGTAATAATTCTTAAGCTAAGTGATTTATATTTAATTTGATTTATTGTTCTTACTAATATTAGAAATTTAAAAATGTTGTGATCCCTTTTTGCAATCAGTTTTTTAAAAAAAATAGTGGATTGAATGAGAGAGAGTGAACGAAGCTACGAGTAAAAAGGAATTTTATATGAGTCGGTACTCAAGTCGATAAGTTAACTATGTCGCAATAAAAAGTATCGAATCAAAATTCAAATATTTATTTATCTATTAAAGTAGGTAATTTATTATACTTTTAAATCGTAACGTTACATGATTAAGTTGAATATAATCTGCCAGCGTTTTGTATATGATTCTACGGAAAAAAAAACGATACGAAACGCAGTTCGGTTTTTCAAATGACATACTTGGTGGTAGAGCTTTGTGCAAGCTCGTCTGGGTAGGTACCACCCACTCATCAGATATTCTGCCGCAAAACAGCAGTACTTTGTATTGCTGTGTTCCGGTTTGAAGGGTGAGTGAGCCAGTGTAACTACAGGCACAAGGGACATAACATCTTAGTTCCCAAGGTTGGTGGCGCATTGGCGATGTAAGCGATGGTTAACATTTCTTACAATGCCATTGTCTATGGGCGTTGGTGACCACTTACCACCAGGTGGCCCATACGCTCGTCCGCCTTCCTATACAATAAAAAAAAAACATACAAACTAAGCTATTTAGGATATTTATTTTAATACGAGTCGATAATGTCGTTGAAAAGTCCCAGAAATAAAGTATTTTTATATTGATTTAAAAATGTTACAAATGTTTCGGGTTGCAAAGTACGTATGAACTAATATATCACATATTGAACTCTGATGCAGAATTCTGAAACGATTAGTGCTTCATTATTGACATAATGTGCCAATGTTATTGAACGTCGATACCTTTGATGTTTCAAGTGTAATAACTTTACGTATCAAAGAGTAGGTCTACTCAGTATATTCTAGGAATCTAATTAGGTAGCAACCAGCGCGGTACGATCGAAACTAATGTATTTATAGGCCCGATAGCTCTGACAAGATTAGGAAAAGATCTACTTTTTACATATTTGCTTAATATCTTCCAATTTATGAAATATTCTTATAGGACGTTAATTAACCGAGGTAAGATGTGATCTTACTTTAATATAAAATTCTTTTCTAGTCTTTATAAATGGCGTAATTGATTGAAAATTTGTAGAATTTCCTTTAGTAAACGGTTTCATAAGACTCTAACGGGCTTATAAATTAAATCGCCACCAACCGAAGTCACTTTTTATCGACCATCTCTCGTCTCGTAATAAAAATGTTTATCGCTCAGGGAGTGGCACATGGACAGCAAATAAAGCAAGAGTATTGATTTAAATAAGTTTTTTATTAAGTCTTCGCACACAAAATTTACCTAATATCAATATATGGATCAGTCAACGAAAGTATGTTGTGTATTTCTGGCCACTATTGCAAACGGCGATAGTTTAGTCCCAGGACTAAGAGGTTTAAGTTCTCTTTGAGGTACTGGAGTTTACACATTACCAACTTACACAATTGCAATTGAAAAAATCTTGACAGTAAAACAGAGTGGCTTCTTATTAGCCCGGCCCAGGTGGATTAAAACAGGACTTTAAGATTTGTAGACTTACAAATAAGCCTTTTAAAATTTGAAGGCTAACCTTAGACCTGGTTTTGAATCTAGATCATAAATATTATATGGATCAATTTGTTTTTCGATTAGATTTAAGCGAAACCATTTTTTTTAAAGATAAATGAAGTATTAAAAAATGTTATAAATGTGTTATAAATTTCCTTTTGTTTCTGGTCACGTTTAGAGCTTGTTATTCTTGTTAAAAACAAATGATACGAATTTGTTCCGCTCTGTTGGCGACAACTAGGGTTGTGCTTGGAGTTTACGTTTCGACGTCCGACCTAAGTTTACGGTTACTTGTGTTGTATTATATTGAAATTCGTATGTGGCCTGGGTTATTGAGTTTGTTTTGTGCGTTTGACTTGATGTATTGTAATATAATATTCTCATATTACCTACTGTGACCTTTCCTATATGTAAATAAGGAACTTTAATATTACTTGATTAATATTTTATTAGTAATACAAGTTTGTATTTAATTTGATCCATTAGTAGGAAAACCTGCTTTAGCAAAAAAATAACAAACTGAAATGGCCTTATGCTAGGTAAGACCTCTTCCTCTTTTGAAGTATATAAATATTTATTCAAATACAAACATAAATAAAGGTTGTTTAATGGATTATAAATTGGTAAGCTAATATGCTAATATATAACATTATAAGTAGGATTAATTAAAAAAAAATAGTTTTGCTTTTACTTTATTCGGTGACTGGAACTCTCTCTCCTTCTTAGGTTATTTGAATTACTTGCTCTAAGGAGAGAAATTTACCAACCCCCAAAATTTCACACATGCGGATTGCAAATTAAAATATATCTTAAACATCAATGAATGATTAGCAACAGATTATAGTTTAATTCAATAGACTTGTTCAGTAATATTTTTATAATGAAAAATATAAATATTTATAAAGTTTCGGTAAGGAATGTACACTGAAAAGTCTTGGCAGACCACGTCGTGCCGACAACAGAACACTCACGAGTAACCGGATGTCGAATCGATTATGCGGATCATAGATAAACCGCATCTGTTCAGCTATTTTATTATAATTATGGCGAAGTTAAAGTATATTAAAACATAAAATTATTGTTAAGACAAACAGTTAGTTTCATTTTGGATTACTAAAATATAAGCCGAAATAAGGCTTAAACGATAGTGAGTTATTATATGTAAAGCATTTCTACTATTTTTCTATCTATTTCGGATTATGCGTCGTATACGAATATCCGTAGTTGCCTAGCATCCAAATACCGCGAATAATCAGGATTTTACTGTTTGAAATCTATTTTCATTTGCGATGACGTCTTCCTTATCGATTTCGGCTAAGTTGGCAATACTCAAGGGAGCCAGCCAGCCAGCCACGCGGGGTCAATATATTTCTTAATATTTTAACTATCAAACGGTGGCATTTAAAAGAAAATACAATTTTTTTATTTATTTATTTTTTATATAAGTGACTGGCAATTTATGAAACATTCCCTTAAAATAATAATACGTTTTAAAAACGATATGCCCTTAAAATTAAAATTCCTTGACCATTATTTGTTCATCATTTTTAGTATCGTTTTCATCAGTTGACAGTTATGATACATATCTACGGCATTTTCTATTAGAATACACTTATATTTAAGAAACTATTAATGATATGTCTGTATATTATTACTTATATATATTTAAAGTGGTTCGGAAAAATTCCTTCTTATTCCTGAAATACTGTCTAGATAAATTTGCAGACAATTATTTATAGCTACATGTATCTAGTTTCCTCTACACGCAAATACTTTATCTTCGTTCTCAGTGCATTTCCAATGAACGTGGAACGTAAAGGTTATTAGTCTTTTTTACTATCAATATCTATACCAATGTCTATATCATATATCTATATCAATGTTTTCTAAATCTTTTGAATAAAATAAGTGAGAAAGAGTTTATTAAAACATAATTTAAAATGATACATTAATGCGCTGTTAGGAATATGTTTTAAATGATTGATTCAATATTATCGTTAATAATTTAGTAAAAATGTTTTTTTATTTGCAAAATGAGAATTATATATTTGTATTATCTTAAATAGTTATATCCACAAATGTAACATAATTTTATAAATTATCTAAGCTAGGCTGTTGAGCCTCAACACACAACATTATTAACATTAATTAAATAATTATAGAACTAAATAATATTGCAAACGTGAATATTCTCAACGATACAGAACGACGATAAAGAATCAATCATTACACTAATATTAAACTAATACTTTTTTTTAATTTTACTGATTTTTCCGAGTTAATGATACAATACATTTGAATTGAAACACCATGTATAATGTAAGTATAATGTTACTAAAGTCTGATCAAATATTTACATAATGCTACACATTCCACGACTACTTTTTACATTTGAGGGCACGAGTGAAACCACATTTTCACGGGAAACGTGACGATTGTTGTGTTTCTTTGTACGTTTGAAACACAAAACCAGTCGTCCGAACGAACAATATACACCCGACGGATGAATGATAATGCAACCAATGCTTTTCATGACAAAAACTCGTTTCTCATCTCATACATTTTATACGTCAATAATTTTTATTGTCTATCCGCACGAAGCTGTCCGTTCGTGGCTTCAGCGTATTATATATGATTTGTTTTTATACAAAATTTGTATTTGAATAAACGACGGAATGCGTGTTTTATTATTTATATTTAATAATAAATCATTTTCCCCATTAAAATAACCCTAACAAAATTTAGCAATTAATGATAGAACTTTTACAAATTGTTAATAAAACCAATCGTCGACGACAGCAGACGTCACGTCTGGGTTATGTTTATTCACTTCTGTAAATGGATTTTGTGTTCAAGGCGCGCCCAGTGATAGTTTTATTATATTGAAACTAAATAAACCTTAAATAAATAAAAGAAAATGTTCTGCTTTTGTCAAATATTTATGTATCCAGTCTCCAGAACATAATGGCCAATAAAAGTATTACGTTTAAAACGAATAGTACAAAAATCTTCTCCAATAAAAATCTATAATGATCAGTCAAGCGAAGTTGAAGTCTACTTAATCAAACAGATATACCAACATGAAATTTAATACATAAGTAATGAATTATATATTCAGATAACAAAATAAAAGTCGTGAATATTGGTCGTCTAACATTTAAACTTCTCTTATTTGATAGTTCGAGTTGAAGTAGCTTGGTACATACGTAGTATACCGCGAACTGCATGCTTTACCACATCCTCGATCGACTTACAAACTACTTGGCATTCACTTCCGAACTGTAGCAAACGTTAAAGGCTGTATAATATGTTCAGAGGAACACTGTATGTATCAAAGTACTTCAAACATAACTTTAATGAGGGTACAGAAATTAATTATTTGCATATTAATTGTTTTTTTCTATCTCTGTCATTAGTATCGATAGTGATAGAGTCATAGATATGGTAGAATACGGATAACGGTTCGTCTATTGGCTTGGCTATATATTTTGATATAAGGGAAACTATATCGCAACATAGTAAGTACAAACTGACTTATATAATGCTACATTTTGTCTATTTATATAAACTGTTAGTAATATATTTATTGATATACAAAATACATTTAAATCGCCACGTCTAACGTTGTTATCAGACATAGATAAAATAAACATTTGCTTACAATTTTAGTTTTATTAAATAGGTACAAACTGAAATTTAATTAAAAGACCGAACGCTCAATGTTTAACAGACCTATGTATGTACGTCTCTTTATCTCTATCTATTCGTATCGTACATTTCTGTTGTGGTTGCGATATTGAAGTGAAATTTGCCAGTTATACTCTTGAAACAAAATAATATCCACATTTATCGTTGCAAATGGACGCTGTGTTAATGATTAAAACTAAATCGCTCATGACAAACAGTTTTAGGTCGTTGTTTTCCGGACACCAAATAAGGTTTTCTAGTAGAATTGTATAGTTAGGTAAAAAAGTAAAGTAATATCTTGTAAATCTACTGCTGGCCCAAGTCCTCTCACCTTTATTGAGGATTGCATTTGAAGCTTTTTCCACCACAACGTCTTCACCGATGGGGGTAGATAGACTATAATTAAACTATATTTATTTTTTAAATTTCCGAATTAAATTGTAAGTATCGTATATGCTATTCAGATTATTATTAATAATTATAATAAAATAATGTAGTGTATGACGATATTGAAAAGAGAACTAAGAATTGAAGAATACTTTAAGTTTGTGTTACATATACTCAATTTTATATTTTTCCACTTTGACGCAGCGTTTTCTATATAATGTTGGTAAAATTTCATATGATAAGCTCCTTTATGCTGTCGAGTGTCATTCCGTGAAAATACTATGTTTATAAAGTTGGTATTTCCGAAGAAATATCAAACAAAGAAAATACGTATTTGAACTTAACTAAGCATTGTCAAGTTTTGTTTAGCACGCGTACATCGGCACAAGAATCGCTGATTTGAAAATCCTTTCCTCGTATTTATATGAAATAAAATCACAATTGATTTCCTTTTCCGTCGTCAATTTGTAGATTTGAATTGTGCGAAATTGGTTTATCCAACAACGCCATGATTGCATCAGCGATCCGAGTTATTGAACCGTGACTTGAAAGTTTTATAGGTAGTTGCGAATGCATTGTACCTTTCCTATATTGTATGTTGACGAGTTCGGGTCACTTAATAATATTTCGTCGGTCGCTTTGGTACCCACTGGCTACAGAAACACTTTACGTGTTTGTGAAATCTGATTCAATATTCATTTCGCATTGATACTTCCATTTTATTTTTCACACTTCGAGCAATCCTTAACTACAAATTCCGTGTATTGAAACAAGTTTAAATTTTCTCTTTACTTTTTTAGTTAAATTTGCACATCCCGTTCAAACAGTGTGTAATGGATACACTCGGAAATCGCAACATATCCACTATTTTTTATGTCTGCACACATTTCGGCATCCTAACGTTCTTTTTTGAAACGTATTTCATACAAAAATAACCTACAGTCGAGTGTTCCGCAGTCAAATTTTATAGTGAAAAGGAATTTTATACAACGATTATTTAAGAATTAAATATAAACGTATGAAAAAAATTAATTAAACTTAGTAACATAAAACTTTTAGTTGCGTTTTTAATTTCGAATATTAAATTTCTATTTAAGACAGACAGTTCTCTATGTTACTAAATTAGGTTTAGTAGAGCTGCAGACTTTCGTAAACGCAATGTTTCAATGTGGGAATAGCCGTCAAAGTGGCGAAGAATTCGATTGAATTTATAGTTCCTTTTATTGCGACGGAAGTGGAACTATGGGACTAGAGTTTCCTATTGTTAAATTGGTTTCTAAAATAGATTTGAATCGAAATACGATCCTGTTTTTCTAAATATCTTCAATGTATGTGTTGAAAATGTAAAACGGAACGTGACTGGCGAGTAATATTGTTTATCATGTATGATGCGTTCTATGGAACAGTTTTTTGTCGTACGAATTTGCAAGTATGTATATAAAATGTTGTATCGTCTATGAGCTCAAAGTGTACACAGTCATTTCAGGCGAAGCTAAATAACTCAGAGAACTGATCCTTCGTTCACTTGCTAAACATTCATTTTGTTTTATGAAAGTAATTTTTAACGAAACTGCTTGCATCATATGCAAATGAACGCTACTCTCGTCATCGTTTTTACATTTAAGCCTTTTTAAGGCTAGTAGGTCATTTTCTTTGTAAAATATTAATTTTAAAAAGTATTCATATCTAAAATAACCTTTGCATCATGCATGTAATGATATTTTTTATCACTTACCAGCGTTTAGCTCGCGGTTTCACCTGCGTAGTTCCCATTCCCGTTGGAATACTGGGACAAAATGTCGCCTATGCTACTCGCCGATAATATAGCTTTCTATTGGTGAAAGAATTTTTAAAATCTGCTTAGGGGCCAAGGCTTGAAAGCGTCTCAAACAAACTCTTTTTTACGTTTATAATATTAGGATATTATTTTTAAATATTTAATAAAAATAAATGTTTAAGTCGAAAGTATTATATAATTTCGTAGGCTTGTAACAGTCAGCCAGTGGGCCGGTTCATAAGTCAACTATTAATAGCACCCTTGCGTACGTCCGCATCATCCTAAACGTTATAGCTAACCTCTCAACCCACTAAACGGGGTCTTTATTGATCACTACTTTTGTCTTCGCATTCTACGTAATGGTCTATTAACCGTGGCCATTGTTTTTGTACGAAATTAAGGACCAAGATGCGTCTTGCGTGCTGGCCACTGATGTCATTACAACACGAATGTACTACTGAGAATTGCCAGTACAAGGAATACATACACTGCATATAAGGCATAAGACATATATAAGCTAAATAAATGATGTATAAAAAAGGTAAATGTAACTTTTCTCTATCTGTCAATCTGTTCGTCTTATAGGGATTTACGTGTAAAGTACTTGACGGTGTTCAACCAGGTTTTCGATCTTGAAGAACTTCCAACTTTTTCGAGACATTGTAGGCATTATCAACGTAATAGACTTAATAGTTGAATAGCTAATTTTGTGTCGAGATTATTGTAAAACATTAAAATATTATCTAATAACATCATTCAAGTCGACCCCGTTGAAGAAAAGTTGTTCGCCAATGAAACATCATAATTATTTTAAATATTTTATATTCTATTTTCGTGAATTTTATTCAGCATAAATATGAAGTATATTGCATTTCATGTAAAAGCATTTCTGTCTCCAAAATAATATTTCTTGTGAAAATTGTAACAGTAACTTTTCTGTATACGTCATATAGTAAGAGTTTGGTAGGCGTTGGATTCGTATTTTATGCAGTATGTAAAAAAAAGCAAAAACAAATATGGTGATATAACGCATATAATGTAGTATGCATATCAAAATTTACTTAAAATATAATAATTTCGCATAAGCGAAGTCGCTGGTTAAAACTGATTAGTATGCTAATTGTATTCACATGGTTAGTTATAAATTTAGGTAGGGCGGTGTCCAAGCTTCTCTGGATCGGTACCGTTTTCTACTAGTGCTGACAAATTACGTAGTTGTGTTTCTTTATGTTATGCAATTAGTCTGCTTAATAAAATAGCTTAAAAGATTGTTTGTTTGATCCTGCTAATCTCAGGAACTACTGGTTCGAAGTTAAAAACTATTCTTGTGTTCTCTAGTCCTTTTATCGAGACAGGTTCTAGGCTGATTTTAATTAATTGTACTTTTATCAATTATACGCGGGTGAAACCGCGGGGCACAGCTAGTGTACATATATGATTGCAATGAACTAAAAGTAGATCCATCAGATGTTCCTTCTATTCATCTATTTTCTGGTTCTAATGTTAAATAAACACTTACAATATATAAATGCGTATCTAATAAAAGTAGATAAAAAAGAAGTATTTCATTATTTTAAATTTGTTACCGATAAAGTTTGCTTGTTATCATTTTAACGAAATATCCACGAAAATAATTTTACGGCAGATTGAAAGAGTGAAGTACTTGAATTGGATTGAAACTGCTCTTTATACGGAGGATCCAATATCGTAGAATATCTGAATTTGTTGTAGTGGAAGCGTTCTGACAATCACCGAAAGCCACGCCTTTTCTGGCGCCTCACATCCCATACTTACTCGACACGAAAAATAACATGGAATATTTTTATTTTGGAAGTTCTTCAACAAGTAATTCTGTGGAACACTTCGGGGACCATAGCTCTTTTATTTGAAGACCAAGTGTGTACATTTTGATTGAAATGGCGACAGTCTGAAGCGTTGAGGAACAGGGCATACTTATTACGGGCGAAGTAAGTTCAATCTCTTTTATCGCAGGGTTATAGCGGGGAGAATTGAACGCCGTCTCGTATCCCAGAGGCTCTCGAAGCGTGCCAACTCTACCGTAAAATTATGTTAAACTTTGTGAGCGTGCCTATATTGTTGTCATTCTTTCTATGGTATCCCAGTTCATTTGTCTTCGAGGAGAGAGTTTTATCAACTCTAAAGGACTTCGTTCACAGATAACAAACCAAAACTTATCTAATCCAAATAATACGAAGTAATTGAAATGTGAATGTTAAATTTATCATAGTTTGAAACATAAATTGTTGTTAACTTGATTTTCTGTGTATTAATTTGGCTAAATCGTAAACGCACATTGGTCAGCTATTACGTCATCAGCCACTCTGAACTTGACTAAAAAAATTGTAATATAAAGGTATTACGAATATTGCAAAAATAATTATTGTTCAACTGTTTTGCTCATTAAAATAATTTATTTAAAATGAATTAATTTTAAATTAAACAAAAAATAATAGGTTTGTGGTTTTTGCGGCGCACCGCGTGGTGTCGTAATTATGGCGTCACTCGGCTAAAACGGGGAAATAAATTGAAAAACCGACTCGCGGTGAAAATGCACGCCGGAAAATATCTCTCGCGGCACTTGCCCACGACTGACAGCACCAACTTAATGTATTTATTTCAGCCACAGAGCTATTGTTTTAAACAAAAATTTACTCTCTAGCCGTTATGTATTGTTACGCCACTAGTAATTGGTTCATTAATGTTAATTAAAATGATGAAGTGCCAGCTAGCTACTGTTTTCCTATAGGCCTGTGTAAACTCCTGATTGTTGATCAATTTTAAATGTTAATTAGTATAATACATTTGTTGCGATCGCTATAAAGTTTTAAATAAAACAGTGAAAATTAATATTTCGTTTCTTTGTTATCAGTGTAATTTTGGTTCAATAGTTTCCCTGTATATTCTCATTTTTACACGTATAATATGCAAAATATATCATTTTGAAATTCCAGTCAAGAGAACATTTTCAAAATGATTAGATTTACAACGGATTAAATAGATATCGCAGTATTGGATTAAAAATATTTATATTCTACACGGCTACAGTTGGGAAGATACATTTTTACAACGGAGTTACATATAGCGATGCGCACGAATTGTTTCTCTAGGCGTATTTGCCCTATTTTGCATATTTTTTGCACGCTTCGATGAATTTTGCATGTTTTCCTACACTTATATTTACTCTCATCTAAGCTTTTGAGTATGGATTAACATGAAGTATATTTTTAAATAAAAATCATATTTTAATCAAGACACATTTTGCAACTTTAACATCCTAACGCATAATATAAATATGAATGTGTTTGTTTATTTGTTACGCTTTAAGGAGTAACCCGCTAAAACGATTTTTAAAAATTCTTTCACTAAAGGTAAGCTACATTATCAGCGAGTAATATAGGCTACATTTTGTCTCCATATTCCATGGGATCAAGAACTTCTCTCTTCATTAATGATTTAAAGCTTCATATTAGAAGTACATCCACAATTTTTTTTTAAATGTATCACGAATTAAAACCGCTTTGAAAAGAGATAAATAATATCAATCTTTTACAAATATTTTCTCTTTAATTCGTGGGAACGTGACATAAAGTCAGTGTACGTTTCCTCTTGAGGTGTGAAAAAAACTAAATAGAATTCAGCGAAAAAGGTTATCAGCAATTCCAGTCGCTAGCGCAGCTGAATAGACCTTACTCAACAATCGCGTGTTATAAAGCCGTATCAAAGGAACCTTTAGCGAGTAAAGCAATAATTATACGCCAATAAGAAGTGCTTAGTCGGTGTAAGATAATATTAAATGTAAACGAGGTAATAATATTATTATATTATACTATATATATATATGTAATACCATAAAGCGTTTATAAAACTCTACGCTGTTCACTTCTTCAGGATTATATTTTCTAAGAAATTTTATGATATCTTTTACAAATCATTTCATGTCGAGATACAGATTGAATTATAAAATTTATCAGAAGATTGAAAGACAGTGATAATTCAAACTAAATAACTGAATTATGAAAATGTTTAATTCTTCAATTATGTAGAATAACATTAATTTTCTAAAAGATTTGACAGCTATTGGATACTAGTTCCTCTGACAGTTTGATGGAAACATTATAAAGATTTCGTTTGTTTATATTCTGTACTTCTTTTGTTGTTGTTTGTGTTCCTCGGAAAGTATAATTTAAGAAACAATATTGGGTTATATTTTGCGGTTATGCTCTTCGCATTTTAATGAACATAATATTCGTAAAATGATAGTTAGTATATTTATTTATCTAGCGTACCTTGCCTCTCTTGGTTTCTTGAAAGATTGTATGAATAAATATATGTACACAAAGAAGAATGAAAAATTCAATATATAAACCAGTGTGAGTTGCAGACTTATATTCGTAGTAATGTAAAAAGCTTGTATTTCTTGTAATTTATCAAGTAATGTAAAATGTTTTTAAATGATGTACAAAAACTGAATAGATCAGTTTAAATTCAATATGATATAGTATACGATAATGCTAAGAAAGTAACTTTGGAAATTCACTCGAAAACAATGAAAAACAGCTTAGGTATGAGAAATCAGTAAAATGCTCGAATAAAACGGCGAAAACACTAATTTAATATATAAAATATCTAAAGATGAAATTCTATTAAAGAGACTTACAACACTAAGTAAACGTTGAATTCAGAATAACCATGTTATTACTCAAGTCACAAATCCAAACATTTTTTTAAAAGAGTGCTAGAAGGTTCGACCGTTTTCTTATACAAAACGGCGTGACTGGGCCGGCCGCGATAAATTATCCATTGTTGGCATGCGATTTCAACAAGAATCGTTTTTGTTCGATTCTTCGTCTCGTCGTCAATGGAAAATTTATTACCCATTGCCTACTGCCGAATTTAAATATGGCCGATTATATCACTGGACTTAAATATTCTGCGCACTCAGGTAGAGATTACTTCTTGGCTGTATTTTCTATACTAAAGAGAGTAAATTTTCCTGCATCATTTAACACCCCAAACATTATACTGTTCTCTCGTGAACGTATCGCGCTATATTTAAAATTTGGTTTTTAAGCGGAACGTTTTCGTTAAATTTACTAGAAATGAATAAATGTGGAGAGATACTGCGAAAAAAAAACGATAATGGCTCCTTAGCGGTCGTATAGAGACAACACATTTTAATTACATTATATATAATGCAAGTATGTATGTATATGTGTTTGACTGCCTCGTTGGTCTAGTGGCTACATGTAAGGCCACAGACACGGTGGTCCTGGGTTCAATTCCCAGGTCGGGCCAATAAAATGTTATTGAGATTTTCTGTCGAAAATTCTCAGTAGCTGCCCGGAGTCTGGAAGTTGGAAGTGTGTACACTCCCGTGCCTCGAAAAGCACATGAAGCCGTTGGTACTGCGCCTGAACTCTTTCCGATCGTGTCGGATTGCCACCCCATCGGGTTATGAGAGTAATGGAATAGAGGGTGCACCTGTGTTTGCGCACACATTTGTGCACTATAATATGTCCTGCGCAGTTGCCTAATCTCTCTTGAGATCTCTGCTTGTCGAATAGAAGGTGTGAAAATAAGATATAGATGTAAGAAGTGGGTATACTTCTTACAGGATACTGTAATATTTATGTGCTAAGATGGTAGATTAATTTGTCTGATTATTCAAAGACAAAAAATGCGATGTGATCAACTCTTCAATATGTAGGTTTTGAAAAATCCTTAAATCTATACGTATTTGTCGACTACGTAATCTTCGTATATTAACTTTAATTGCAGCTTGTGACCTTCCTATATTGTCAAGCCACTGACAAATTGACTCTATTTTCTTCAATCAGTTCCCATTTTTAGTTTGTGTGTGACAGAAAATCATTCATCATTTTCGTTCCCGATCCCTCCTCTGCTAAGTACTTAGATATGTATCAACCAAGTATTTTACTCATATAACCTGATAATAACACACTCAACGTTCCTGGTATTTTTCTGCACGACATGGCACGATAAAAAAAAATCTGCTAAATGAAAAATACAATTTATATAATAAAATAAAGAAAAGTAACAGCCTGTGAATGTCCCACTGCTGGGCTAAGGCTTATTCCACAAAGCTGTTCCAATACTGGTTGGTGGAATACACATTCACAGATGTGACAGAATTACAGTGAAATTTGACATATGTAGGTTTTCTTACGATATCTTTCTTCGTCAAGCACGAGATGAATTATAACCACAAATTAAGCACATGAAATTCAGTGGTGCTTGCCCGGTGAACCCACGATCATCGGTTAAGATTCACGCGTTCTTATCACTGGGCCATCGCAGCTTATTATAATAATTAATTAATTGTTAATAAATTTTCAAAGGATATTATGTTTAATAAATTGGCAATCAAAATATTTCCTAAATCTATTTATTATCAATATTTAGTAATAAATACGCTTACGAAAATTAGTCAATTTGTCGATTATAGTTAATCTTGCCAAGTTTATTAAAGGCATACGCGATTAATTGATTGTCAAAAACAGTAATCAATTTTCTCTAAATCTTTTCACTAGAATTAATAACTCATTAATGACTGCCTACAACAGTGATGTAAGTTGAAAGCCTATTAACATTCGCAAGTTTTGAACGAAGTAATGATATTTTATTTTTTTCGCGCTGCATGTAATATATGACTATTATCCCATACAATAATCATATAAACATCGTTAACATTACCGGATTTGAGTTAGTTATATATGAAATTGTATAAAGTACAATAAAGTATTTATTTAATTATTTTTTTCATTAGTTTCTGTTTGCTCTACAACAATAAATGTACTTGTCCACTAAAACGTAGTCATTGTTGTTTCTACGTATATATAAAATGGCAAAGAAATGTGGGTACGCCTTGCCTTGGAGCCTTAGCGTAGTTTTTCTTTTCTTGTATTCGTGTGCATAGGATAGCTTAGCCTTAATTAGTATATGAATACAGGTACATACATACGTTCTTGAGTTTCTTTGTTTTAAATGGAACGAAAACGACTGTTTTAGCAACATGTCGAAATAAAGCGATCGTAACACTTAAAAGAATGCTTTTTCGGTATTAGACTATAATTATATATTACTTTTTATTTGTTAGCGGATCTTGTTATTTATGTGAGTTAAATTAACAAACGGAATTATTTATTGCGAATAGAGTAACCGCAAATAATATTAATTAATTTGTCTGTTAATTAAAAATGTATAGATTCTGGAACCTTCACTGGTATGTGGGTTGAATTTGTTTTGTTTAATTAATCCGAGCCGTGATGGACCAGTGGTAAGAACGTGTGAATCTTAACCCATGATCGTGGGTTCAAATCCGGGCAAACACCAACAATTTCATGTGTTTGATTTGTGATTATAATTCATCTCGTGCTTGACAGTGAAGAAAAACACTGTGAGGAACCCTGCGTGTTTAAAATTTCATGTGTATTTCACCAACCCGCATTGGACCAGCGTGGTGGAATAAGCTCCAAACCTTCTCAAACACAAAGAGGAGAAAAGGCATTAGCCCAGCAGTGGGACATTCACAGGCTGTTACTTTTTGATTTATTAAAATTATCTTACAACAATTATTTTGTAATACGGTACTTGTAAGGATCTGTCAAGGGTTAAGCTCGTTGGGTCGACAGAATTTCTCTTAAGAATTGTAAGTTCAGTCCATTAAGGAAATTCAGTAAGGAAATCCTGCCGCTTGGCACTATGCTTTTGAAGTCAACAATTCAAAATGGTTAAATCGTTCTGGTTTTTCTTTGTTTATTAACTTTCTAGGTTTTTAATTAATCATAATTCGATTTTGTGTTTATTACAAGAAATTCGAGGTAAATAATTATGAACATAATAATTATAATGAATACAATACGATGTAACCATTAAAATATCCTGTTTCCCTCGAAAACGTTTTCACAGTCTAATAATGGATAAAATATATAATGAAAACAAATTGTATTTCCAGGAATTGTTATATTAAAAATAAACAATGACGTTAAAGTTAAAGAACGCCGAAAGAACTCGAGGGAATTAATAATAGTTTGTTTTAAATGTATTTAAATACTTCCATGTATAAAATCGTATAGAGAATAGATAAATGAAGAGTCTCATAACAAACAAGAGAGACAAAACATATTGCGCTTAATGTCCGGTCAAAGAGGGAATACGTTGCTGACAGATCCGTGATCGAACGGACGCGGACAGTGTGAAATGGTAAAAAAATCGAAAAAAAATTAGAAAAAATATAATAATCTTATTTAGTTGTACTAATTATAATAATCATTATACAATATATACTTGTGCCAATTTACAATGAATGTGATAGTTTTGTGCTAATGTGTATTTTTTTTATTTTTACTCCTCATTTTAAAATTTGTAGTGAATGTGTAATAATACGTGTATGTTTAGGTTTGTTACTGTTAATGAGGCGACAAAATTTGAATTAAAAGGAATGTTGTTAACAAAAAACATAATGAACTGAATAATAACATATATTTTTATTCTTATTGTGGAAATGAAGAAAGGAGGATAATACCCTTGGCAAAAAGTTGTCCATAACTACAGAAGATTAAAAAAGTCTACAGATAAAAGATTAATTGTTATTAAAATATACATTTATGTTCAATAATTTTCTTTTTGTTTATTTGCGGCGATTTGATTTGTCTGTAATTAATTAATTACTTTTAATTCATTTAGGAATATTAAGTGAAATATTAAAAAGTGAGTAAAAAAATATTAAACCTAGCCCTGATAGTAATGTCCTTCGCTACCGGTCATCCGTGACGGTATTTTAAAGTTAAGACTAGAGAACAGTGCAAGAGGTACTACAGTAGACAATGTTGTGTGCATACAAGTGTTCTCTATTGCCTTACTCTCATAATTCGATGGGACTACAATCCGACGCGATCGGAGAGAGATTAGGTGTAGGACCACTGGCTTTTCGCGCTTTGCGACGGGATTGTAGCAGTGCCAACTTCCTGACTCCGGGCTGTTACTGACAGTTTATTGACTGAAAAAAATCCTACTAACATTTATGACTCCACCCGAAAATTAAGATATCATGTTCTGCAGCCCTGCTCTGGTTGTGCAACGAGGCATTAAAATAATTCAAACAAGATGATTGATTAAAGCATCTTTATTATTATATTACCTTAAAAGTAATTTTTAAATTGAAATTTTTGTAACATAGATGGTTAGAATAATAAATATTTGATCATTTTCTATTCATGTGTTCATGAGATAAACCGAGAACAGACTGATGTTAATCAAAATAAAAGAAAAAATAATTATCAATACGCGGTAACACTGTTAAATTATGGTTTAAAATAATGTCAACATAAATCGTCGACAAAGGATTATATCATGAAGTCAAAAACTTAATCTAAAATTCAACCTTTTCCATATGTGAGGAATGCATATTATTTTTTTTAGTTATTTGGCATCGGTAGTGGTCTCTGAGCTGTAATTAATCTGGCTTCTCGTCTGTTCCCGGAGGCTTTAGTATTTAGCAATGGGAGTAATGAGCGGCGGCGTTCTCTGAGCTGTGATTGGTGCTTTTAATATGCAAAGGCGAACGATAACGGTCGGCAAGTCATGTCGTTTTCAAAAGTATAATTTCACAATTTTCATTCCTTTTATTAACTTATTTTATTCTGAATCATTGGAGTCGAATTCGTTAAATTGAATCGATCGTTTTTTAATTAGTAGTTCATTTGAGTTCCGGATATTATATTAAAGTTGTAATCGGTAGTTAATCTCTGTGAGACCGCTAAGCCTGAATATTAAAGATTTCATTGAATAGATTTCATTGAAATCTTAGTCTGCGTAACTGCTATTATACGG
The DNA here is from genome assembly GCA_963151315.1 of Nymphalis c-album. Taxonomy (NCBI): domain Eukaryota; kingdom Metazoa; phylum Arthropoda; class Insecta; order Lepidoptera; family Nymphalidae; genus Nymphalis; species Nymphalis c-album. The sequence goes on along the minus strand of OY720590.1, from coordinate 6,415,919 downwards.
AAAATGTATTTTTTATTTTCAATGATAATCCATATTATGAGGCGATAAATACTATTATATAATACTAGCTGTTTGAGCTAATTGCGATCAGAACATACACTTTTACTATAACAATTATAACATTCAAAGGATACTCAAAAATAGTGTATTCTTACAAGTGGTAGTGATTTACACGGTGGTAGAGCTTTGTGCAAGCTCGTCTGGGTAGGTACCACCAACTCATCAGATATTCTACCGCAAAATAGCAGTATTTCGTATTGTTGTGTTCCGGTTTGAAGGGTGAATGAGCCAGTGTATTTACAGGCACAAGGGACATAACATCTTAGTTCCCAAGGCGCTTTGGCGATGTTTTTTTGACGTGACAACGTCTAATAAATCGATGAACGCTGGCTGCATGCATGAAGTCCAGTTGCGCTCATTGTCTCTTTCACTCGATTGGCCTATGAGTGCAAATAAAAGTAAATTTATCAATTAAATTGTAGATTTCATTTCACTCCTTCTTTGTATACAGAATAATGATAATTCAATAAAAAATATTCAATTTTATTCATAAAAGTAAGCAGTCATTTCATCAATGTTTTGTTATGACGTTGTCACGTTAAACTATCATCCGTAAACCGACTTTTTTAAAGGCATGTACAATGCCACCGTTATAGGCGTTGGTGACCACTTCCCCTCAGGTGGCCCATATGCTCGTCCGCCTGCCTATACTATATAAAAGTGGATTGATATCATTTCACAATATAAATACAAAGTATTTTCTTATAGAATATCATGATTGGCTTGATACTCGTGACGTGTTTTACCTCTGATGTCATCTATCTAGATCGATTTATCATACCCAAATAACCATTGTATACGTCGCAATATCAAAATCTAGATTATTTTTACCAGAAACCGTCACAATACATATAGTATTTAGTAGTATAGTATAAAGAGTTAGAAACATTGTCTACGATATATTTTTAAAATACTGAAATCTGATTCTCTTTTAGTTAAAAACTTTAACGTGTCCAACAGGAAATAGGATTACAACTTAAACGTGTTGGAGCTCAAAATGTGAAAAAAATCGGATGTAAGAACATTGTAAGCTTTGCTTTTTACTCTATCTGGAATTAAATCAGGCCACAGCCGAAGTAGCTTCGTTAAATGTGGGAATGTTATTTATCATTTCTATTAACAAAAGTTCGGCACGTAAATGCGATTATTTATCAGCTGTTCATGGAGGTTTGTAACCCGCTTGATTAAAAATTTAAAAAGGTAAATTATTTATATTTCTTTAACTCTGTCTCACTCTCTCGCTCTATCTGCGTGTGTGACTGTATTTTTCGTCGTTCGAGAACATCAATTATTGTCAACACTCAAAAATCAACATTAGAAACCGGGTTGCCGGGTTAAGGCGTTTATTGCAAATATTCTTTCTATCTCATCCTTTTATACGGTTATATACGGTTTATTAAACGGTACATTCGTTAGTCGTTTTCTTTTTTAAATTAATTTATTTCTCATTTTGTTAGTCATGTGAGTCCAAGACATAGATATATATGGTCCTGATAGAGGTTTATGATTATAATTTCTTTAAATCCTAACAAATACGTTAAAGGATTCAGCTAATAGTTCAAGAGGTCAAGTTGGGGTGGGATTAGCTATTGAGATGCCACAGAACAACAATACATTGCCCAGTGTGAAGCGCGAGTGAGCCAGTGTAATTACAACACGGAACAATACAACCTTGCTCCACATAATGAAAATAAAAACTAAGATAACCACTGTAGAAGTTCACAGAATACTAAATTCTCTTGCGCCTTTTAAGTCGTGTTCTCATATAATTACTTTTTAATCGTCTACCATTGTTTTCTTGATGCTTACGTTAAGTAAACCGCTGTAAACTATGGCTGATATGGTGTAACGAGTTCATGAATAAACCTTACTTTGTGAATTGTTTTATTATAATATTTGCTCGCTTATCTTTATTTATTAATGTACAAATATTTGCAGTATTGCATCAATTCCAGCTTCAAAACGTAAACAATCAAATGTAATAAGATAATAACGAGGTTCTACAAATGCATAATGTGATAATCCATATCCATATTACATATATACACACATTTAATACTATAACTATAAATATTGTTCCTTAATCATTAAAATATATAGCTCTGTTATATACTAACTGAAACACATGTCTGTTTCATACAGTTTGTCATAATAGTTGACGTTTATAGTTACTGCTTGGCTCCATAGGATCGTAGTATGTACTCGTGTTTACAAGCTATAAGCGCGTGCTATACGCGCTTATAGCTAAAACAACAATCTCCTCAGAGAACCCTTTGGGCGATGATATTATGCACTAAAATTTGTTGGGTTTTCCAATGCTAACATATTGAGCATGTTTTCTATCTGATGTGAATATATAAATATCTAGTTTAATATTCATGATTTCCATATTAAACTACCTGTTATAACTATATAATTAATAATAATAATGGTCCTCCTCTCCGATTTCGGCCACGGCGGCCAATTTCAAGATAAATTAGCCAACTGCGCAGGAGATATTGTAGTGCACAAGTGTGTGCGCAAACACAGGTGCACTCTCTATTCTCTAACTCTCATAACCCGATGGGACGGCAATCCGACACGACCGGCAATAATTCAGGCGCAGGACCAACGGCTATACGTTCTTTCCGAGGCATGGGTGTGTACACGCTTCCAACTTCGGGCTGCTACTGAGAATTTTCGACAGAAAATGTCAATAATATTTTATTGGCCGACCTGGGATTTGAACCCAGGACCGCCGTGTCTGCGGCTTTGCATATAGCCACTAGACCAAAGAGGCAGCAACTATGTTATTAATGGTGTAACAGATAACAGAACAACAGCTTTCCTCAATGAACTGACTACTATCTAACGCGACAACAATTATTTAAATCTGTTTGGTAGTCTCTGAGATTAGCACGTTCAACTCATCACATTAACTTTGTATTTTTTACATAATATGTTAAAGATCAATAAAACTATGACTTATTTAATCCGTAAACAAGTTTAATCGTTAGATTTTTATTCTTGGTATATATTATTATTCTCGTCCCACGTTTACTACCAATTTTTGTATAAACAATAAGATATGATTTACTGTATTAAATGTTAGTTGAACAGTTTAATGTCGTTTTACATAAAATATGTGCTCCGTTTATTGAGTTTGGGAAAACAAGTCGAGATAGTTTGTATTTGTTCCGAAAAACAAGTATATTATCAGACACTAAGATCAAAGCTAGTTTCGTTTTCACATAATTTTGTGCAATGGATATATCGTTGTTTATTTTGTTCATGTTTATTAAACAAGGATTATATTACGTTTGTAAGATACGGTGTATACGAATCGATATTTTTAAGAGCGCTTTTTGGTAGTCGTTTGTTAAAATAGTGTTCATCCAATGTGCAACGCTTGTTAAAATCTCAGGGGAACTGTTCATATAGCAGCGGACGACAAGTCGAGATACGCCAGTATGAACGTGATAGCTTTCGCGTTTAGTTTTACCGACATAATTGCAATTTTGACGTAAAATACACGTACAAGTAATAAAACGTGACATCACCCGCGTTACAAATTTCAACTCCTCCGTAATTATAAAGGTAGAGGTAGCTTTATGTTAGTCTATAACCTATAACAATAAATAGGCAGCCTAACGTGAAAAGATTTATTCAAATCGATCTGGCAGTTAAGCTTAAGGCGTTCAAACAAACTCTTCAGCTTTATATATTAGTATAGAAGTGTTTAGTATAGATGAGGGTTTACTGTGAGAATTATACAACACTTCTTTGTTGTTAAGTCATCGATGTACCGCTAACCAACGAATCTAAGATGTAATGACACTTGTGTATAAAGATAATAATAAAACCGAGATGAACAAGTTCGATGTATTGCTGTTTCATGGAAGAATAATGAGTAAGTAGGTGATATCCACACAAATGATACTAATAATTCTACCAACGGTAAAACTTAACATAGTTCTTATTTATATAAAAGAGAAAGCGATATTTTTGTCTCGTTCACGTAAAATATTTTCACATTGAAAATTTGTCACGTTCTAAGTGAAGCTATGTATTTTTCATATTAGTCTACCCACATCGTACCCATGTAAGGGAAATAATATTTCTCTTTACGGTGTCTACACTTACGATTTGCGATAACGCAAAGAGCTCACGCCCTCGTTTTAGAGTAGCGACGACATGATGAGATTAAGTCCAAGTTTGTTACTCAACTGAACCCTATTTAACAAGGTTTTTGTTTAATTAAAACTGAGAAAGAAAGTGCTAATTCTGTTCCATTCACATAAAATGTTTGCTCTGTTAACATTTGTCACGTTCTAAGTTCAGCTGTGTATTTTTCGTATTACGATTCCCGCATAGTGTCGGTGTAAGGACAATACTTGTATTTAGCTTTACTTACATACTTGCGATTTGTGATGTCGCTTTTTGCTTTTATAATTAGGTTTCTGCGTGCTTTTCTTTTTAGTCGTGTTTTTATCGTCGTCATAAACATCATCTTTTGTTTGTGAAGAATATATTTTGTTATAAAATTCAATTGTGCTCGATAAATTTATTATAACCGTATAATTGAATTAAAAACTATCCCGTACCGTATTCGTGTCCTAAATTTCACAAAAATAGGTTGACTTGATGACAAGTGAAAATAGGACAACCAGACTCGACAAATATGAACATTATGTTATCATTTATTTATTGAATTAAATGTATTTTGTGTATCAATTGCTATTTATTATACCGAATTCTAAATGTATTTGATATTATTTGATAGTATTTAGTATTTATTTGATTGAACTAGGTAAATTAAATTAAAACACGATCTGAGCAAAACGACGGAAACAATGTGTATATTTGACAAGAGCAGATTACAGAGTATATATATTTTTTTTTAAACGTCATAATATGACAAGGTCACAATATTCTTAATAGATGGCGTTCAGTGTTGTAATTAATCATTTCAACAGTATTAAAATAAAATAATGTACATTGAAATAAATTTGCTTTCTTTTTTCAAATTCAATTTCAAAATACTTTATTCAAAATTGAAGTATTACACTTACTTATTGATTGTCAAACTGAAAATTACTACCGGTTCGGAAAAGAAACACTTTGGATATTGTGATTATTATTTACCGTTCAATACAAGACATAGTTGTAATACTCGCAAAGAAAAGGCGAGATTATTAACGTTCTTTCGAGCAAAAAAATTTAAAACGTTCAGTTCTCGCGTAATTCTTTCTGGAATACTTAAGTTTATTTCCATTTATTGAATATTTAAATAAATTTATTGTCCAAGATAAATCAAATTATTCGGTATTCAAGTAGGTTCATAAGCAGTTTTGGATCGTCTTGGTTGCAGGATTAAATTGAATATAAATCTATAAGCACTTTGGTTCATATTACAGAATTAAATTGAAAGTAAAGCTATCATTGATTCGGAACGTTTGATTCTACCGAGAATAATCGTTTAGAGATTCAGTATTTACTCTTTTTCTCGAACGAAATACATATCCAACCAATATATTATTTTTGCTTCTGATGGTCCGAGTACTCTTTAAGTGAATAGGTTATATAACTTCAGTTATGAAACTAAAAACAGAAGATATCAATAAAATAAAAAAATATAAATACGGCCGTCACAAGATGCCCGATAGATGTGAAATATCGAAACTGATGCTTATTGAAAGATTTTTGAATTAAAGAATAAAGAATGAAATAAGTACAATATAGTTTATTTAATAAAATTAATATTTATTCTTATTGTTTTAATATAGTATGCGGGCTACAGGCTATGAGTGCGTCGAAAGTGGAGGTCGAAAAGGAACCTGACGGTATATAGACGCGTCATGCCGCTTGCCGTCACGACATACGAGTCTTCCTCACATCCGAGGCGTACTAGTAAATGGAGAACTCATAAAAATGTTTATATAACATACCTAACTAGATAAACAGTGGAATTATGCATAATTATAATAAGAGCCTTTACCATAAGCATCAAATTTAGCAAACTTTAAGAGAAGTATGTATTATATAAATGTAGGTAAAACGCCTAATCAGAATTTAACGTGATGAAAACCGCGAAGCGCTATTGTTAATAATAATTCTCCTATTAGTTAAGTTTCATAAATGGATTTGACGTTTTAAATACCATCGCGTTCATTAAGTTCATTAAATATTATCGGCAAACCATATTTCATTTGTATCGAAATTTTAGTAAGATTTAAATTAATAAGCCAACTACGGTAGGATGTGACTGTATTTAATACTATAAATATGATAATTAAATCGGGCATTTTGGTACATACATTATATATTTTTAATAGGATCACTTGGTCTATTAATAAATTTTAATCACATGTCAAAAATAATTTATAAATAAGGAATATTTTTCGATAACAGGTTGTATGAAACTGTATTTTTTAGCAATAGAAAAACGAATTCATTTTAAAATATTGGCTTAAGTTGTTTATAGATTTTCATTTTAAAATCGAATCAATCCAAAGTGCACCTATTAAAATGTGTATCATATTCACAATATAGTAATTCAATACAACTTTAACTATAACTAACTTTAAATTAAACAATTTCGAAATTTTAAATTAATGTCAATTTAATTTTTTGGTAAATGAGGTTGTTCTAATTGTACAACTTAATATATCATAATGAATATAATTATGTGTTCCGACTGGAATTATATTTGACAAAGCCGAATTAATTGTTTACATTGTTATCTTAAACCCTCAGGCCTAATAAAAGGTTTGATGGGGGTGAAAATATGTCTTCTTATATCTGAGTCCAACTTAATATTTTAGACGAATGCATAATAAATTTCTTTAAAATGTTTCGAAATGATATCTTCACATTTATTATTCATTCTTTTACTGAACGCCCCGACATTTACGTTCGAAGTTTGGCGTAACCGCCATTTAAACGAGAAGACTTAAGACGTCTTGTTCCGTAACTTGATTATTGTAATAAGATTTTGCACTCTTCTGTTACGCCATATCCTGGCAATTTTAATTTATCATTTAAATGGAAAATCATGAAAACCGTTCGAATTTCGAAAGTTAGTAATCTATTTATATAAGCCTTAAGCGTACTGTTACAGTTTGCCCGCAAAATTTAGAGCGTTAATTAAAATATTAGTTTTCAGATCTGGTTTACGAAACGAGGAGGGATGAGAGGGACTGTTTAATGGGTGGAATGAAATCAAAAGTGCTTGTAGAGTAAGGTTGTCGTCACGAACCCAGCTTTGTTGGAGGGCCTTTCACGCTACTTCACTACAGACGACCCATCATATTTGTATTTTGTTCACGGACTTTTCGAATATATTATTTTGTAGGGATATTGTGCAGATGCGGCAGATGGCTTGCTGGTTATTACGAAAACATAATATTGTTCGAAACGTATTTGTAATTGTTGATATTCTAATATTATTTAATGTTACTTTGTTTGAAAACTCATTTAACGTCCAGCTGTAGTAGTATCGTGTAGTTGAATATTATACAGTCTATAATAGTTCGCAATAAAAATGCTAGCTATTTATCGCAAAACGATTTTTCCAATCGGATGGTTAAATCCAAACAAACTTTTCCGTTTATAGAAATTCTTTCTGAGTATAAAAAATATAAAATATAATCTTAAAATATTATAAAGGTAAAGCTACGTGTAGTTAGAATTGTGATCAGTTCTCATGAAGTCGAGTTGTTGCATTTGAAATATAAAAGGATATAACGTCTGCACATTTCATATAGTCACTGAAGCACGTACTCTCAACATACGTATATCAAAGTGCATCAGTCTCATATCTTATACGAACCGTACGTGCACATACATACATACGTTGGTAATTATTTACTATTGTTTAAATTAAATTGGACGTTCCAATTACAATTGAGAATTGTTTCCATCGGTATAACGATAAATGATTTAATTTTATCGTTCGAAAAATAAACCGTTTTATTTATAGTTTGTAAAGTACGCAACGTTATTAAATAACAGAAGTATAATTCATAATTCAGCAAGCGTCTTTGATATATTGGAGCGCTTAATTTTTATTTACGATTCATCTGCTGCTTCGTTCAGATAGCAAACATCGTTAGAACATTTAAATATTATTGAAAAATTGAACTCCTTTAATGTTTGCGTTGGAAATTTAAGTAACATATTTGCCTAACAATGAGGTATTTACTCGATGCATGCACGTCTAATGTTAATAAATAACGACGAACATGTATCCGTGCTATATATCAATATTTAGTGTTTAGAATTCCTAAATCGGCATCAATGTTCGAGTGAATATCGCCACTGAAATATGTCTGTATTTCAGTACTAACGTAGCAATGAATGTGTATTTTATGCGTTTGTGCTAAAATAGTTATTCAATGAAAATTTCGATAAATTAATATTCTAAATTTTATTTTTATTTTTTATAGTATATGACGAGAAAATGTGCCACTTCATGGGAAATGGTCACCAACGCCTATAGACAAAGGCATTTTAAAAAATGTTAACAATCGCTTACATCACAAAAACGCGCCACCATGTCCCTTGTGCCTGTAATTATACTGGCTCACTCACCCTTCAAACCGAAACACAACAATAATATAATAACAAAATTCAAAGTAATGTTGTTTTTTGGTAGAATGAGCTTGCACAAAGCCCAATATAAATTCAAAAACAACGATTTAATAAAACTAGATTACTTTTTTGGGTATGATGAGTGTAAAATACGAGCAGTGTAGAGAGCAGCAAGTAGACAGCAACGTTATTAGGTGTCATATTTAAGTGACGCCATTCTGATGCAAATGTTTCATTTCTGTTACGTGTGATGGAGTTTATTTTATTTATTATTTTAAATATTACTCTTAGGTGACATTATAGTGGGTGACGTAACATAATTTCAATGTAGTAATATTTTCTAACCATGCCACGAACACTGATTATTATTTTAATAGAATTCGATAAGCAATTATTTATACCCCGGAGCTGTATAAAGATGTTTTCTTTTACTATTTTGTATTGTTGTAAGGGAAATTGTTTTTCACATACAAATTATATACGTGTATGTTTATTCAGTAAAAAAAATTGATTGGATTTTAACCAACCTCTATGTAAAGTAAGCTGTATTATTGGTGTTAAATTAATGACATACTTAAAATTTAAATCTGTGTAAACTTGATTTCAACAAAATTTACAATCAGATCTCTATAACATATCAACTCAGAGGGCACCGGACCTCAACAGGGATTTAACAATATCTTATGTCATAATAAAATACAATACGGATACTCTACATTGTACACCATTGAAACGTTTACATACAACAAGGGTGCCTTATCGCAATAAATATTGGCTTTGTTATCTGTCCGAAAGTGTTTTTCCTCGCGTTATAGGATTATAATAATATATACGTGCATTTTTCACACTAGTAAGGTGTATGCAAAACTTCATGATGAGTTAGTTAAAACTTGAAAGCGTAAAATTCAATCGTAGTTAGGATACTCCGCAAAATGATTAATGGGTTGGTAAGCTTTATAATAAAGAATGTGAGTTTGTTTGTATGTTTGTTACGTTACAAGCCTAAACCACTAAGCCGATTTTTTAAATACTTTCACTAATGAAAAGCTACATTATCAGCGAATAACATAGGCTCCATTATTCCTACAGGAACGGGAATGGTAACGACGCGGGTGAAACTAACGCTTGTGTAATATAATTGTATCAATTTGTTTTGCGAGTTTGGTGTAAAAGAATAGCAATTATACACTCGCGCCTGGACTTTTGAATATGCTAAAACGATATATACGTAGGTTCGCCAGCTTGCTTTGCAAATGTGCGTTTAGCATTTTTGTTGTCGAGGCCACGCTTCGCGTTGTCGATCGGTCTGCGCAAACAAAAGAAGACAATTTACATTTTAACCAAGCGATAACTGGGCCCACCTGACTAACTTATTCCAGCTGCGTTTTTAACTTTGAAGTGTTAAATAACTTTTGAAACTTGGGCTAAGAATTTTCTCGCTGCTTATATTAGTCTTTAATGCTGGTGTTTTTATATCTCATTCATTTTGTAAATTATGCCCTAAAGACAAATTCGCAAGGAAATTTTGCATTAAATTATTTTAATTAAAATCCCTTTTTTATTCATTATCTTATATTATCATGATTTTCGAATAACAGCTGTTATATATGATAAAAAATTAGTTGAATAATAATCTTCTATAAAGGAGGCTTAATATGTAACAACAACTAAACAAAACAAACTAGTTCATTAATTCAGAAAGTAATCTTAAATTCATAAAATCATCTAAAATATACAAAACAACGGTAAACCGCATAAAATATTCATGTATTAAAATTTTTACTAAAACATAATAAGTGTTATCTCAAATAAATCACGAGCTAGAGCATTGCATTTATTGCGAAGCGTAAATTAAAAAAGTTACACCAATTTTCAGTGAATTATTGAGCACAGTTGTCTGCCGGTTTCTAGGGAATACCATCGTCGTTCGCGTTTCGTTCAATTTTAAATGGAGGCTTATTCAATCAAATATTGGACGGTGATTTACTTATTTATGATTAATTTATTAATGTGAATATGGTTCAGGACATTGTGTAGTTGTTAAATTGGTGATAATATTTGCGGTGGTGCGGTCGGGTGTAATGGCTGGTATTATTGTACGCGCGCGCGGGATAGTGACCCATGGCTAATTCACCAGACCTGGGTCTGCTTGCTGCTAGCCTTCTTCGGCTGATTATCGGTGAGTTCTTGTAAACATTTATGTATTTATAACAGGAAAGACTACCAGGAGTTTAATAATAATAATAAAATATGTATTTTATTATTATTATTATTAAAGTTTAAAAGTGCGTGTAAGTTAAAACCGTTGCAAGATTACTCCCAATCGAAAAGCAAATATTATATATTAAATATTATAAATATTTACATAGTATTAAAAAACACTCAGTGTTATTCATTCAGTGTTAAAAATTTTGATTTTTATAAATGCTTATGTAGTAGTTTAAAATTTAGTTTATTGTATGTAATAGACTTACAAGTAATAGGTTGTTTGTTTTTGCAAAAAAAATAATATAGTAAGTAATAACAGCCTGTGAATGTCCCACTGCTGGGCTAAGGCTATAGGACGCCTATAGGGCCACGTGAGAATTCTACCCTGACACCCCGGCGGATTGCCCGAAGGCCACAACCTCCTTGGCGACGGATGAAGATGTTGGGCTCCACCGCCAAAACACCCTGACGGCCGCAGAGGACAGGGAGGACGCCAACCTGACAACACCGCATCTCCTCTTACTCTGCGGTCCCACCGCAACGCAACTAATGGTGCCCCATTTGGTCGCGGGAGATAGGGTGCGCGGTAACGCAACAGCGACACGCCAATGATAGATGATAGACAACACCAATGACTTTCTGAGTTTAGGATCTCAGGGCATTTAGCCACTGTACCAAACGAGTTAATTCTTAAAAACAATCAAAACAGAATTGTAATAAAAAAAAACTTATGAAATTTCAAAGTAAATTCTTTAACAATATACCGCCATATTTAATCGCTTAAGTTTTTAGCGCATTGTGTGCTTGGAACGTACACGTATCTTGTTCACAGGTACGTTGAATGTTGGATTGCGTCGTTGATCGTCGTAGCGTGCGGACGTGTTCGTTATCTAAATCGAATGTTGTCAAGCAAGTTACGAATATTAATTGAAGCGAATCGTCGTGGCCTTGGCCGCGTTATCTCTGCGTTGTGGATATTTTTTATGACTACTTTGGCTTTAATTACTGGTTTTGTTGTTTCTGTTGTTACATATTTTGAACTCGGCTATGTAAATGGATTATTGTTTCGTTTAGAGATTGGTTTTGGTTGGTTTTCTTTGTTGTTTGTTGATTTGTTGTTGTTGTCCTATTGTTATATTTCTTTTAATTCATGTAGGTATTTAGTTTTCTTGTAATTTTTTTTTCTTTTTTCTCGTTTCTTTTTGTTTTGTAATGGACGTCGACACGGAGTTGTCGTCGTCCGACGCAAATGTTGGGCGTAAGCGCCCACTAGTGGGCCCCGCGCTATTTGATTCCGGCTCGGATACGGAGACCGAACTCAGAGCGGCGGCGAAACGCAATAGTGCTAGCCGGGGGAAGCTTGCTTCCAAGGGACGTGGATCTGGTCTCGCTCGCGCTAAAGCCGAGCTTAAAGCAAAGGCCGCGGAGGCTAGCGAAGAGGAGTTCGAGCGCTCCTTGAGAAGTCGGGCTTTCCGCAAGGATACGTCTGCGATCGCGCTTGATTCCGAGCAATCCTCTTCCTCGGAGGTCCGTAGGGTGGATCTCCTAAAGATGGGTGCAGAAGAGCTGCGTGCGGAGGCTGGCCGCAATGCAGCACTAATTCTGGGCGTAGCCCAGAAATCCAGCAACTTGAAGGATGGCTTCAGTAAGAAGCTTAAGGATTCGGCGGCTTCGCTCCAGTCTATCGTAGACGCTCTGGCCTCAAGGACCAAAGCGGAGGAGACGAGCAGGCTTCGCGCCGACAATGTCCGCCTGCGCAAAGAGGTGGACAGTCTGAAGGCCGAGGTAAAGGCTCACCGCCGTGAGTTTGCGGAAATGCGGACCACGGTGGCTGCAGCAAATGAGGCGTCCACCAGCACTACGAGGGACGCACAGGCTATGGAGGAGTTTAAGGCCTCCATTTTATCGTCGATAGGCGTTATGATAGACGCTAAAATGGAAGGGATTGAAGACCGTCTCCTTCCAGAGAAAGTGCACCGTCCCCCTCTGGCTGCGGACAGGAAACAGGCTGTAGTGCAAAAAACTGCACCTACCTACGCGCAAGCCGTGGTCAGTCAGACCCCACCGCTAAAACATGCAAATACGCAGAAACGGGCGCCTGCTGTCGAACCACTGGCGCCGGTTACGGGCCTGTCAGGCGCTCCGACCACGTTGGAGCCCCAGCCGCGGGTGGTCGAGGCATTGTCTTGGTCCACCGTGGTTAAGAGGGGGAGAAAAGGGAAAAAGGCTTCTCCCCCGGCCACAGCGTCCGCCACAGTAACACCAACAGTGGCGAAGGCTCCGTCGGTGGCCAAGCCAAAGCTGGTCGCCCCACGCAGGGCTGCAGTAATGGTCACGCTACAGCCGGATGCACAGGAAAAGGGCGTTACATATGCACACATCCTGGAGCGCGCCGAGCAAGGTGTTGACCTCCAGGAACTCGGGATATGTAACGGCCTTAGAGTCCGACGTTCTGCAACGGGAGCCAGACTCCTCCAGCTACCAAAAGCACAGGCGGAGCAGGCGGATAAACTTGCTGAGAAGCTCCGCACTGTGCTGGATGGAGTCGCCAGCGTTGTCCGACCTGTAACACGGGTGGACCTGAAGGTGACGGGTCTGGATGATTCCGTCACCAAGGATAAACTGGTCGCTGCAGTGGCCCGTGCAGGGAACTGCTCCCCGGACTTCATTAAATGCGGAGTATTGCAGTGCGGACCAGGATACATGGGAATGGTCCGCGTTACCTGTCCCCTCACAGTGGCAAAGAAGCTCGCCGATGCCGGTCGCCTCCTCGTTGGGTGGAGCTCCGCCAAGGTATGCGTATTGGAGCAACGGCCTTTGCGCTGCTTTAAATGTATGGGCCTTGGCCATACGAAGATATTCTGCCCATCCAAAGCGGACCGAGGCCAGCTATGCTTCCGGTGTGGCGCAGATGGACACAAGTCGGCGAGCTGCGCTGAGAAAATGCACTGTGCAGTGTGCGCAGATGCTGGCAAGCCCTCTGGGCACGTGATGGGATCCGGGGAATGCAATCCCCCTATCACAAAGGGGACGGTGGTCTCAGGCACCCAGACCACCACCAATGTCGGACGGCGCCAGGCCGAGGAGGAAGCTGCCATGTCAACATGAGTACAGACATAAGCTTCCTTCAGACGAACGTGAACCACTGCGCCGCAGCGCAGGACCTGCTGCTGCAGTCCATGGCGGAGTGGCAGATCGACCTGGCTGTGGCCTGCGAGCCCTACTACGTCCCTCCCCTACCCCATTGGGTTGGGGACTTGGACGGCACCGTGGCGGTCCTCATCCGGAACGGAATGGCTCCCCCCCTCTCACTCTTAGAGAGGGGTTCGGGCTACGTAGTGGCGGAGTGGGGAGAATACGCAGTTGTGGGAACGTACTTCTCCCCTAACCGCAGCCTGGCAGAGTTCGAGACATATCTCGGCTTGGTCAGAGCTGCGGTGGCCAGGCAGTCGCCGAAACCAATTCTGGTTCTCGGTGACTTAAACGCGAAGTCGCGTGCCTGGGGAAACCCCGCCACGAATCCGCGAGGAAATGCCGTCCAAGTATGGGCGCTACTCTCCAGCCTGTCCCTACTAAACAAGGGGCAGGTTCACACCTGCGTGCGTCATAATGGCGGTTCGGTGGTGGACGTCTCGTTCGCCACCCCTGTCGTAGCACGCAGAGTGTTGAACTGGAGGGTTGAGGAGGAGGTGGAGACTCTGTCGGATCATCGTTACATCCGATTCGAGATCTCCACCTCTCGCAGGCCGGCGGAACCCCAGAGGGTGCCGACCACGCTGCCGAGGTGGTCTCTTAGCCAGTTAGACCGAGAGCTGGTTAAGGAGGCCGCTATCGTGCAGCGGTGGGGTTCCGCGGGACGAGAGGAGGGTGCCAGCGTAGATGAGCTGGCGGGCCGCATGCGCAGTGCCCTCCAAGAGGTATGCGATGCGGCCATGCCGAGGACCCGGCGCAGAGTTCCACGCCGGCAAGTGTACTGGTGGTCGCCCGAAATAGCTGAGCTTCGGGCGACGTGCAGCCGGGCGCGGAGGGCCTATGTCCGCTGTCGAAGGCGTAACGGCTTCGACGCGGACCTAGAGGGACAGCTTTTGGCCATTTACCGCCAGCTGAAAAAGGGTCTGCAGCTGGCGATAATTCGGGCCAAAGAGAAGGCGAGGGAGGAACTGCTGGCGGAGCTTAACCGAGACCCATGGGGGCGACCGTACCGTAGGGTTCGAGGAAGATTCCGCACCCAAACCGCCCCTGTGACGGAGATGCTGCCGCCGGAGCTCCTCCTGCGCCTGGTCGGGGAGCTGTTTCCCCTCCCAGGCGAGTTTGTCCCTCCGTCTATGGCCCCTCGCTCCGTGATAGAGGATTTAGTGGCTCCACCACTGATCACGGAGCGAGAAATGGAGATGGCCCTCAGCCGCTTGAGGGCAAAAAATACAGCGCCGGGTCCGGACGGTGTTCCAGGGCGTGTTCTGTGCGACGCCCTGGAATACCTAGGTGCAAGGCTTCGGGAGCTGTTCGATGAATGTCTGAGCAGCGGGCAGTTTCCGAAGCCTTGGAAGCAGGGGAAGTTGGTGCTGTTGCCGAAGGAGGGGCGACCGCCGGGCTCCTCCTCGGCATACAGGCCGATAGTGCTGCTGAACGAGACGGCCAAGCTGTTTGAAAAGATTCTCGCAGCCCGTCTCGTTCAACACCTCGACGAGGTCGGTCCGGGTCTCTCAGAGGCTCAGTTCGGGTTCAGGGCAGGCCGTTCAACGGTTGACGCCCTGAACGCCCTGAAGACTCGGACCACGGAAGCGGTGGCCCAGGGGAAAGTGGTCCTGGCGGTGTCGTTAGACGTTGAAAACGCCTTTAACAGTCTCCCATTCGAGACGATCAGGGAGGCACTCCGATACCATGGAGTGCCGACCTACCTGGGGAGGTTGTTGGAGGCGTACCTCCAGGACCGAGAGGTTGTCTGGGTGGGGGGCAACAGGAAGTTGGTTCGGCGTCGAGTAGGCTGCGGCGTTCCACAGGGGTCGGTTCTCGGCCCAATTCTGTGGAACGTCAGCTTCGATTGGCTCTTGAGAGCTCCCGTCCTTCCCGGTATGGGGGTGTTCTGTTACGCCGATGACACACTCATCACCGCGACGGGGCGGGACTTTCAGGAGGCAGCACGCCTGGCCGAAGTCGGAACAACTCTCACCGTGGACCGGATTCAAATGCTGGGACTGAGGGTCTCAATATCCAAAACGGAGGCCCTCCTCTTCCACGGTCCCCGGAGAGGCCCCCCACGAGGGGCGGGTATCACCGTCCATGGGACGGTGATAAAAGTTAAGGCCCAGATGAGGTATCTGGGCCTGATTCTGGACGGAAGATGGAGCTTCGGGCAACACTGTGTCCAACTGGGCCCGAAGCTCATCAACGCTGCTGCTGCCTTGGGCCGCCTCCTACCCAACGTGGGAGGGCCGCAATCACCATGCCGGCTCTTATATGCCGGTGTGGTGCGCTCCATGGCGCTGTACGGTGCACCCATTTGGGTGAACGCTCTCACCGCTCAGAACAAGGCCCTTCTGCGGAGACCGCAGAGGGTCATAGCGGTGAGGGCTATACGTGGTTACCGTACGGTGTCATGGACGGCGGCTACACTTCTTGCGGGTGATCCGCCTTGGGAACTCCAAGCGGAGGTACTCGCAGAAGTGTACCGGTTTCGAGTGGAAGCCAGAGCGAGCGGTGGCCGTCCAGGATCCGTGGAGGTGGGACGAATCAGGGCTCTAGCCCAGCAAGCCCTGATTCGTAAATGGGAGGAGGACCTGAGGTCCCCATCAGCCGGCCTAGCGACAGTGGAGGCGATTCGGCCCCACTTGAGTCGCTGGGTGAGGAAAAGTGGCACACTTTCGTTTAGGCTGACGCAGGTGCTTACCGGACATGGCTGTTTCGGTAAGTACCTGCACAAGATAGCGAGGCGGGAGGTATCACCCTCCTGCCATGAGTGTGGTGCGCCTCTGGACACGGCGCACCACACCCTGACGGAGTGTGCTGCTTGGGGGCCTCAGAGGCATACCCTGGCGGCGTTAGTCGGCGGAGATCTCTCGCTGCCGAGCGTGATTAACGCCATGCTCGGCAGCGAGAGGTGCTGGTTGGAAATGGTCTCCTTCTGCGAGAGTGTCATGTCGCAGAAGGAGGCCGCGGAGCGGCAGCGTGAGGAAAGCGCCTCCGCTGACTCGATCCGCCGAAGAAGACCGGGGAGGAGGCGTCGGCGTTATGCGCACCTTCTCCCCCCGCCTTAATAGCCGCCGGGGCTAGGGGGGTTCCCAGTATCCCGGAACCCCCTTAGAAATGGAGGCCCGCAAAGGCGGGCCGACCGTCGGGGCGTCACGGTAGCATGCGCAAGCGATCCCGTGGCGCCCCTTGACCAGACGGAGAGGATACCGCTGGTTTTTTAGTGGGTATTCCGGTGCCTTCAGTGCCGGCGAGCCCCACATACCCCCCCACTTCAAGTGGGGGAAACGCGTAAGGCGTTTTTCCAGCGAAAAAAAAAAAAAAAAAAAAAAGGTACGTTGAATGTTGGGGAACGGTGACGGTCTTTGCTTTTGCAAGTTTTAATCACCCTAATGCATCGCTTAGTTCGCACAGCTTACAAATTCTCGGATGAAAACTATATGTTTAATTCGCTCACATGACCTAACGTTCCCCTGTTAACGCTGGCTGTTAGTTCAAGCTGTGCTTTCTAATATTTTTTCTAGATTGCTACTAAAACAAGTTTGCCAGAATTATAAAACTTTTATGTAATATCGGTATTATTACTCCGGTAAAGTAATATTGTTAAATTTATAGCTCACATAACAGTGTAATGTTTGGATGTTTTCATTGATATTTGCGATACAAAGAAAAATGTATAACTGGGGATTTACATATTTACAAATTATTGTATATTTTGTAAGAGGTAAATAGAACAGCAATGGTAAGTGGTCAACACTGTCCATAGATATTGACGCTGCTGTAAAAATATTTCGTATTTCTCAAATCGCTATTGCGCCTCCAACCTTAGGAACTAAGAAGTGATATCTAATGGTTTAATTAGGTACAATAGGTCACTTGTCATTCAAACCGAAATATAAAAACAATAGATATTGCTAAATAGCGATAGAAATGTATGTGTGGTACCTTCTTGTGTGGTCTTTGCACAGCACCCCCTACCACCCAGTAAAATATATATATAGTATATATTTTACTTTACTTTACTTTTTGTTTGCGATGAAACAATAGCGAAGTTTTTACCGAACCACTACACTACTTTGGTGACTTCTATAAACTACAGATCATGAAATAAATATGTAAATTCTAATTGCTTAAATAGCTTAAAAGCGTAATGGACTTAATGTAACGACATCTTTGTAAGCATTCGCATAACATCGCTGACCACCTAATATCTTAACACAATGTGTCATACTATAATGCAAAGCACCTTACTTTATCGATGAAAATAATTAAATATATAAATATACATATGTACAATTTTAAATATTATCGTATAAGTGAAAAATGATGTTATTACTTACAAATAATAACTATTTAAATTAAAAATACTTTGGTAAATAGATTTAAGCGAGAATGTAAAAATAGGCCTTTAAGCTTATTACCTGAGCTTTTGATCAATGTACGAGTAATCGACGTTATTTGTGAAATAACTGAAATGAATCTTTTTATTGAATTCGCCAATGAACGAATAAAATCAATTTATTGGTATAACTTTAAAGAGCGCCATGTCTGTTATATTTTTTTGTTTACAATTAATTTTAATACTTGGTGGTAGGGCTTTGTGCAAGCTCGCCTGCGTTGGTACCACCCACTCATCAGATATTCTAACGCAAAACAGCAGTACTGGCTATTGTTGTGTTCCGCTTTGAAGACATAAAATCTTAGTTTCCAAGGTTGGTGGCGCATTTCTGATATAAGCGATGATTAACATCTCTTACAATGCCTATGGGCGTTGGTGACCACTTACTATCAGGTGGCCCATATGCACTTCCGCCTACCTATACTATATAAAAAAATTTACATGGAAATGTTTTTTTGTTATTTGATGCAGAGTTACTGTCTACAATATTATTAATGTTATGTTAATATAAATTAGTTATATATCTCAGAACTGACAAAGTATTGTGTTTAATTAATCCCCAAAGTCATAACCGAACAACAGTCAACTAATTTCTTGTACCTTCTGAAGTCGATGACATGTTTCTCGAGATATATTTCATGTTTAAGAGACATAAGTTCAAAAAGTAAATACTTATAGAAAAACAGTATGTTTTTCTATAAGTATTGCATAAGTTTAATATATAATAGATTAAATAACCTCGTTGCCTCGTTGGTCTAGTGGCTTGATATAAGGCCGCAGACTCGGTGGTCCTGGGTTCAATTCCGTTGGTCCTGCGCCTGAACTCTTTCTGGTCGGGTCCGATTGCCGTCCCATCGGATTATGAGAGCTAAGGAAAAGAGAGTGCTCCTGTGTTTGCGCACACACTGGTGCACTATAATATCTCCTGCGCCGTTGGCTAATCTCTCTTGGGAATGGCCGCCGTGGTCGAAATCGGTCTGGAGGACCTTATTATTATATAATAGAAAAAAACAAGTTTTGATAATGTAATCATAAAATAGGTATTAACCTACATATTGACTCATATATATGTATTTAAATAAGCAATCTCATTCTGGGATCACGTTTGGGATAAATATACATGCTTAGGAAAATCTTGACAGTTCGAATACGACTATCTAATAAAATATAGATTGGTTCGTGTGTTTGTAGATACAGCGCCATACATTATGTATCGCCACAGTCTCTTTAATCCGAAGGTCGTCTGAGATAAATCGATTTAAGAGAAAAAACCTGATCTTTAATTTTATTAGGAAGATTTTTTTTTGTTTGAATTTATAAATAGCTGTATTTATTTAATGCGAACAGAATGCTACTGCTGTACTAGTTATATATATCACTTAGCCTTATAACTTGTTAGACTTTTTAGTTTCGCTGATTTCTATGACCTGTGTTAGAATATCAACTCCACCGTATTATTTTCATATAAGAACTGTAATGTGTAATGATTTACTTATCTTTTAGTTTTTACTATTGTTTCCGTTCGAGTCGATAAGTATCATAAAGGCGTTACCTTATATTCACAATTTAGTCTAAAATTATAAACCTAGTCTTCCTAAACCTCCCTCGTAATTCAAAATGCACATAATTATGGTTACTCACGTAATTCATTTGACAACTCGCAATAGTGCCGAACAATGGAAATATTTGCATTATATTATTAATTCACACACAATTAATATCTGAATAATAATATTTAATATTATTTGTTTTTATATATGTCTCATTTGTTTTAGTTCAATGTAAAAATTATACCAACTATTATATATCTATCTTTTCATAGATATATATTTTCCGTGATTTTAATATAAACACTTTAAATAAGCAAAAGCAAAAACAAAAGAGAGCGACTTTCACAATTTAGGTGGAAACTTCATTACTACCCTTCCTTTCTTCTCGAATATTCCGCACAAGCGACAGTGTGCTGAATAAATATAAAACCTTTGTATTTTATACTACTAACTGCTGAAAATGTGGTTAGTTTGAAACTAATATCAGAATTAGCAGCATGTAGCAGCTGGAACGGTGAGAACGGAGTTTATCGCGCGGAAACCTGGAAACCACCGTGTGCTCTAGATAATTGGTACCATAAATTAACTCTATAAGGTAACGTCAACTGCCAAACTCAGCGACTCGGAACTTTAAAGTTAATTAGCAACTTCGATAGATAATTAATATCTGTGCTTATTGCTCGTGACACTCGTGAACTCTTTTGAGAAAAATGTAAGAACGATTTCCGATAAACTATGACGTTTAAAACAAAGCAGAGACAAAGTTTTCTTGGAAGATTTTTTATTAGATTTTTTTTCAAATCTTTTTTTTCTATTTTTATAATCACCAAACTCGGAATCGAATATATCAAATTTTATATTTAAATTGTTTTTAATAACGTCATTTCCATAAGATAATATATTGCTATGGAAATGTACATTTATTAAATTAATTTTATTTTTATTGTACACCTTTAAATGACCAAAATCTGTAATCATTTCGATATTCGATAAAACTTGTATGATATAACTTGTATAAGTTATACCGCAATATTAATGTTAATTTTCACACTCCAGCATCCATTTTTGACCGGTCTTTTGTTATGTTTTTTATTCGAGTGAAGTATGAAATAAAAGAATAACAAAACCACTTACTTTAATATATTACAATTATTATTGAAAAATCTAGATACCGTAAGTTTTACCTGAATAACCCTGCTGAGCATAAATGTACATTACTTATGTATTTCATTAGTACATTATCGCGTTAAATCTAGATTTTGATCCTTGTTATATGTTTCGTGTATATTTTTTAAATATCTAAAACTTAATAAGTAATTATTGTTTATCAAAAAGTAAATAAACTTAAGTTTTGTTTTGCTCATGCAAACTGCAATTCTAGCAGTACCGTCTCGCGGCAGGTCAAGAGGCTATGACGCGCCCTCGACCCCACACCAACTAAGACCTGCTTTAAACATTTTGAAATCCCACAGTGGCTTTCATTAAGCCACGATAAGACTTTAGTCGTCATTTGTGAAAAGTATGCCAGGTAGCGACATAATGGGTACTTTGAGATATTACACAATATGTATGGAATAATACTATAAAATAATATTAGTAATAAATTGTAATATTATGATTCTATGCAGTGTGTTATCATATTTTGGATATCGTTCTAGTATGTGTAATAAAGAGCTTTGTGAACGTTATTTTGTAAACACAAAGGATTTCAGAAGCAGAGAGATAGGATCTGCATACAGTGATGATAATTTGGCCCCTTTGTGGTTGGTATCTGAGAGTTTTGCTTGTCTAAGGCGCCGTCGATTCTCAAACAACAAGTGTATTGCGCTCGCTGCCTAAATAATATGATATTTAATAAGAAAGGTCCGTGCCGCCGCAGTCCACTCGCACGCGGAATGTTGATGCGATCTTTTGTATTACCCCCTTGAACTTTATTCTCCCTGAGCGACTGCTATAAAATATTGTCCGCATAACTTATCTCTTCCCGAGATTTATTCGCGCGAAGTTAAACGTCTACGTAATTTTGAAATTTATTGGTTCAAAGTTTTAGTGCTTTCATATGATTATACGCTTTGTTTTTCTCGTGCACTCTGCGCAATTTTATACATAAATCTAACGGCTTCATTGCACCTATTTCACATGAGGTAAAAAAAATATCTTTTTATAAAATAAATTTAAAAATCGAACTGGATTCGCACCATATGTGGAACGTACAGTTTTTAATTGATATTTGAATTTCGATATAATATTCAAGTCACGAATAATTCAATCGACAACTCGTTTTGAATTCTCAATGTAGATACGACGTGATGGTCAAGTTAGACTCATAATTCAAAACTATGTTGTCAGGTTTGAAACCTAATATATTACTTTAGAGGAAGAGAGATGGACTCACATATGTGATTATTGTTATAAAACTAAGTTATAAACTCTGTTAGTAAGTCAGTTTGATAACTCAAATACAGTGTTGGGGTAATGCACGATTATACAAATACCTTTGCATGTTAATTGGAAAACTGAAATTATTAAGTAGTAATTGAAATTTTGCATGGAGCGTAAAGTATATTACGTAATTCCATGAGCGGTTATTAAACGTTATACAAAGTAAATGATTTTTCTACTAATATTAATTCGTATCGTTTTTATTGGCGCTTTCCTCTTTGATCTAGTTATCACCGGTTTAATATCTTGAGGTCGTAAGTATTAATTTCGAATCAGATAAGTTATCTTTTTTTTCTGTCATATATTTCGCTGTAGCAATTCGCACTTAGAAAGTTGACGGTGCCCCTAAGCCTGATCGGATTTGCGCACACACTTTAATTCTTTTTTATTTTCTGATCTGTTGGATTTGCCATAAGAGTAAGCCAAATGAAAAGTCAAAGTTTAAATATGCTATTTACAAATATTCCAACTACCTTAAACAAATAATAACAAGCCAAATAAAGTGTTTATGGATCGCTACGAAACAGCCCATGTCTTTATATTTATTAATTTATTATGGTATATTTTAAAAGCTTTATGAAGTGTGGCGGGTATCATTTTTAATGGGATAAAGTTTCCATGACTTTAAAATATTGGTTTGGTAATTTTTTTTCTCTACTTACAGAAATTGAACAAGTTTTTTTTTATTTCATAAAATTAACATAAGGTACATATTAAGTGTATTACATTAGTAAACATAACGAGTTGTCGTTCAACTTTGTTCCACATGCAAAATTAATTTATAAGTATTAATATACTTATAAATTAATTTTGCATACTAGAATATTTTCTAAAGTTGTTTGCATTTATGTATTTATTATTACAATTTCATGTGCTTAATTTGTGATTATAATTCATCGCGTGCTTGACGATGAAAGAAAACATCGTGAAGACACCCGCCAAATGTCATATTTCACTGAAATTCTTTCACATGTGTATTCCACCAACCCGCATTGGAGTAACGTGGTGGAATAAGCTCCAAAACCTTGTCCTCAAAAAGAGGCCTTAGCTCTAACAGGCTAAGTTACTGCAAGCTACTGCAAACTTGAAAATATATATGTTTTTTTTTGTAGTTACGACCGTGAATACATTTTCAAAGCTAGACGTGTACTCAATTAAACAACTGGCTTATAGTCGATTGATAACTCAACAAGGGATCAACGTTGCTAATTACAGCTTAATCCTATAAGCGACAATTTGATGTGTTCGTTTATAGCATATTTCATATTAATTACCAATTTCGAGCAGCGGCTACGGCCAGCTGCGACCACAAACGGGTTACTGTGGTGAACACGGCCTGTCCACCTGTCTGCGCCAGCCTTTCTGTAAACCAATTACCGCACCACTGCACTTGATGCGAAGTCATTCCTGATGACGTCCAGATATGTTCTAGTGATATTGCAGCTAACGGTAATATTACAAACGGTTGCAAACGAAACCCTCATTATACTATTATTTATATTATACTATACATTACAACCTTGATATATAAATTTAATTTTCTCTTAAATAATGGTAGAACGTATTGTTTTTTAAATGCAATTCTATTGTGTTTTTTACTTGGCCACGTTGTTTTCAAGTATTATCTTCCAAAATCTTCTATTCTATTTATTTTATTAACATTTCTTACATTGCCAATGTTTATGTCTGTTGGTGACCACTTAATATCAGGTGGCCCATATGCTCGTCCACATACCTATAATATAAAAAATAATAATTTTGAATATAAAATTTTATTTTTAACAATTAATTCCTACATTATACATTTTTTTATGTAAGTGTATAATATTAAATTACAATATTCTTAAACAGCGACATCTATGCCAGTGTATGTATACAGAGTACCTTTCTTCTATATTTGGTGCTGCCATCTATGAAAGTTGCACAATTTTTGTTTTGATTCTTCAACCCTCCGCTAGATGGCCTTGCTTTCACTTAGCACTTGTAGCGCCCTCTACGCCAACGTAGCTAAAGTCTACAGACCTAAAGAGTTCCTTAAACATAACTGTTACGTACGTGAAGTTTGCTAGAATTCCGGTAGATGTCGCCACCAAATGTATGTCGTTTGATCGCTAATAACTTGCGTATGTCTCACAACTTTCTTCAGATTATTTCTCCGGAATTTACTATCAAAGTAGAACATCCTATACGTACGCGTGCGATAACAAAAAAACAGTTACGCACGGTAAAAGCTAAAAACAGCTACGGAAAGAGAACCAATCGGTATTTAGTGCCGCGGTTAATAAATAATAATGGTCCTCCTGACCGATTTCGGCCACGGCGGCCAATCTCAAGAGAGATCAGCCAACTGCGCAGGACATATTATAGTGCACAAGTGTGTGCGCAAACACAGGTGCACTCTCTATTCCCTAACTCTCATAATCCGATGGGACGGCAATCCGACACGACCGGAAAGAGTTTAGGCGCAGGACCAACGGCTTTACGTGCTTTCCGAGGCACGGGAGTGTTCACACTTCCAACTTCCAGACTTCGGGCTGCTATTGAGAATTTTCGACAGAAAATCTAAATAACATTTTATTGGCCCGACCTGGGAATTGAACCCAGAACCCCCGAGTTAGCAGCCTTAATCCTAGCCACTAGACCAACGAGGCAGTCAGGTTAATAAATAACCTACCCTCGTACTTAAAAAAATCTATTAGTTATAAAAACATAAAACAAAAGTTAAAAACATACTTTATGAAGGAGATTAATGAAATACAATATTAAAATGTACCCGCGTAGTTACGTTTTCACATAATTAGCCTAATCTTATTATTGTTATAGCCTGTCAATAAATTTATATTATAGTGTTTAATATATAGTAGAAGCAAACTTCGATGCTGGCATTAATAGCATGCAAGACAAACCACAGTGGTTTTTTTTTTGTATGTTTTTTATGAGTGATAAATTATAATTTTTCTTATGTGATTGTGAAAGATAATAAAAAAAAAAAAAAATTAGAGCCTTTTTTTTCACGCAATGGAAACTTTCAGAAAGGTCTCCCTTGGGGGAAACCGGGGTATGTGGGATTCTTGCCAGATCAGAGCATTCTTTTACCATGCTGTCTCCACTCTGGCAAACATTTTTTTCGTAATAACTTCACCGCCAGGCACAAGATAATAATTATAGAAAAAACAGAGCGTGCCTTGTGCATCTCTTACCCGACCCGATTAGGCGTGCCATCTCTTTTTTATCTACAACGATCGGTAGTATTATATTTAAATTTTTTGTTATCTTATAAATATTTTACATATTATTTTGAAGAATATGCAATTTTAACTATTATATGATAATTAAGAAAAGCGCTGTCAATAATTTTTCTGTAGCCATCTTCTCGGGGTCTGTTTTAAAAAACAAATAGTACGTGACCAGTGACAGATATGGTTTTACAAAAAAAACCCCAGTGACAGACCTAGAGTAGTTATAAATATAATTATAGTAAATATAAATTATCGAACCTTGTGTATGTTTAATCAAAAACAGAATTTTACATAATTATTTTTTTCTTTAAACTAGTTTTACCCATGCAATATAAAATAAATGTTCAGCAATTTTTGTTTTCATACAAAATTATAATTCTCATGTTCTATCAACTACCATTGCTGTTCATTTATTTATCTTTATCATCATCTCTGCTTTTTAATTGTATGTTTTATTATTTACAAGTTATGTTTCTCTAAATAATATTCAAATTATGTTGTATTCCCAGAATTAGATACTTAACATAAAATTTATGCTTAATTACCCTTAGATATTCTTCATAAGCGTTATTGTTTGAAGGGTTCGTTATTAAATAATATATACCGTTTTAGAAAGCCCCTTCGAGCCTCTATTAAATCTCAAAACAAAAGGTTTGCGGAATCAAGCTAGTGTATAACTACATTTACTCGGTGGTAGAGCTTTGTGCGAGCCCGTCTGGGCATATACCACCCAAATATTCTACTACAAAACAGCAGTACTTGGTACTGTTGTATTCCTACAGTGTTGTATGTTTGAAGGGTGACTGAGCTAGTGTAATTACAGGCACAAGAGACATAACATCTTAGTTCCCAAGGTTGATGCTTACCATCAGGTGACCTACCTATGCTATTAAAACATATTTCATTAAATATGTGACAATAAACAATTCTTTATTAATAAAAATCTATATATTTCCGGTGACGGTTTGTGAAACTTATCCGTTTCATTTACTTTAGCTGAGAATAACACCTCGACAGATCTTCGACATTTGTCTTTGTATTTTCAGTTGGGTGATTTCTAATGCCCTTGTCTTTCAGAAAACCTTTTCACTTTTAACATAAAGACTTTTTGGTGTAAAACTTTTCGTGACGAGTTGGGATAACATATTAATTAGTAATTTCAGCAACATTTATGTTCTATAAGAATGTCTAATGATCGAGTATATAACGCTTTACCACGTTTTATGTTATGTGTTTGTATGTTAAATTTGTGTGTGTGTGTGTGTACTTTCTCTATGTGTGATTAAAGTATATACTCGGATAATGTATTATATAATAATATTCATAAATATATGTATAATAAGATTTTCCGAGTACATCTTTGAAACATTCTTATTACCGATATTAACAAAAAAATATAAATAAATAAGTAATTAAAGTATTAAAAAAACATTGAAGATTACAGTCTATAAAGTTTTGTATTTAATTTTCTATTTTTTTCTCTTATTTAACATTGAAAGCACAATGATCTTTAACAAATTAATAATATTTTTAAAAGTTTGCGAAGGTTCGGACGCAATACCGTCGTCTAAGTTTTCTAATAAAATCTTGCAACTAGAAAAAGCCAAGCTTTTTTTTCTCTTTTAAAAAAATGTTCGTAATGTTTCGATGCTGGTCCTGTTAAGTATTTTTAGTATGGTTTATGGTTGTGTTCAGTATTTTAATTATTTGTACATTACACAGTCAATTATATGTGATTATAATAAAGTAAGTACATCTATTTATTGGTCATAAATGACTAAGACCACATATATTGACGATACGACGCTTTTCTTTTTATCGTAGATGAAGAGTAGAAAATATAACCAGTAAGATGAAAACAGTACCTTAATGACATGTAAATAAAATGTCTTTTTCATGTAGATGACATGCAAACATTCCTTAGTTTTAATATTATCTAAAAAATAATAGAAACACGTTTATTTTTATAATTAAATTAATATAATAATAATTATTCAATAGTCTGAAGTCTGTGTTAAGCAAAACTATACCAAATTTGATGCATTTATTAAAAATATTTTTTTAATCTCAATTCTTACATAGTAATTTATACATAGCACTCTAAAGCACATATTCCCACTACCTGAGCCGTGCCAGCTCGTGCCAACCGTCGAATGACCCCTCGGAAATCAGTAACTTTATAGGTGTATGTAATCACAGACGATTATAAATCATCTTAACACGAAGATAACGGCTTGTCATTTGTTGAAATACTATAACAACAATATACATAATATAAAGACTACTAAAACCATAATCAGCCTTTGCTTCGCCGTAGTCGGGCAAAAATAGAACACAAGTATTAGATTATTACTTGAAAGATAAGCAACTACAACCATTCGAACATAGTGTAGTTCCCGTAACAACAAAGATAATTCGATATTTATCTGCAAAGTAATCAATTTATATTGTTATTTGTTTCAGGTAAGCGAATCTACCTCCCAACCCTTTGGCGATATTGATACAACACTTATTAGTCCTAGTTCCGAGATAAAGGTAAGTCAAAAGATATATAAGAAAAATAGCTTTTTAAAAAAATTATATGTATTCAATATTTCAAAATTACTAATTAATTTATTGTAATGTCCAAGGCATTATATTTGTGAAACGCCATGTGGCCTCGTATTATTTTACATCTTATGTTAGTTTTACATTACAGGCGATATATCAAAATATAGACTATTCGGATTCCTCTTGTATTTTAACGAAAGGCTGGTCGGGACACTGTAATAGCGCGTTATGTCTATGTTATTTTAAGGACGGACTTGATATTACTATTTGTATATTAAAATTGAATGTAGATAAATCGGGCTATGACGGTTGCTTGGTAAATTCTAAAATCGTAGCCGTTAACTTCGTTATGTATTTAACAACTAAATAATAGTAGGGTGATGTAATTAATTTATTGAGTTTATATTTAAACTGTGCCAGCGGGGACATTCGAATTTTGTCAAATATTTGCCATACATTTTTTAGATTTTTATAAAACATTTTTTATTATTATTTTGCAGTTAAAAAAGTTTTTATATTTTAAATCCTTTCAATCTTCATGTTCAAATCACAGGCTACGTGGAGATTTTATATCATGTATATACAATTTTTGGATATAGGAAGTCGTAGGAAATATCAGATAAAAAACATTTTGCAATGTAAAATAAAATTTTATAAATAGAAATAATATTACTCGTATTCTTGTTTAAATGTTTGTGAAGAAGATTTATCACGGGTCAAATATTTTGAAATGGATGTTTGAATGCATATACATCTTCCTTTGAAAAGCATCTTAGAAATACATATTCAAGTTTAAAAATCAAAACGTTTTAAATCATATTTCAAATTTGTTTTTTATATTTTTAATAATTATTTATATTAATATTTTTTATTAAATTTTAAATTTCGAATTCGTTTTTGTTATTTTATGTAGGTATATGTTTTATGTTGGCTCAAATATAGACCCAAGTTGGTCCCATCATAATAGCATTACCATTCCATATTATTAAATAAATTTAATTGGAGCGAAATTTTTATTCAGATTAATTTTTGAAGTCGTTTTTTTTGTATATTGGTTAATTACTTAGCACTGTTATATATTTCCAAAGGACGTACTTAATACATTAAAATTTATGTATAATACTAGGATCAGTTCTCGCGTTTCATTCGTATATCATGAACAAGCGACCGAGTAACTGGCGATTGTTGCGGCCGGACGCTGCTACCATTTCCATGTTCAATGCCCACCATTCATCCTGCCAGCGCACGTGAATCGTTATTGGAGATCTATCTTAATTATTGAGTGTAAATTTTGCCGCGTTTATTATTATTGAACCGTTAATACCTAATATGTTTGCAAGTTAGTTCGATAGTACTTATTTTATTTATTTATTCGTACATAATATAATTATGAAAATAACGAACTTATACAATTTTAAGGTAGATTAATAAATCGACTAATTAATATTATCCTCAATTAAATTAAGATATCGGAATCGCACTGACATTTCTAGAAACCGATTGAGTGAAAGAAAAATCAAATTTCACTAAAAAGACGACTCGGCAAGAACATGCGAACTCAACTTAGTTTGCGTATATAATGGAGATAAATTGTAAAAGTATTTTCAATCCACCGTTTTTACTAATTTGCTATGAAACTTCATATTTATCTATGGTTCATTCTAATGTGCTTCGATCAATAGTGTACTAGAATAGCGGTAAGCGCTTCAAAAACGGCCCGAAAAGTAAGAACACAATACCGTTTGTGATGTTATTTCAAATTATTATGGTCGAATCATAACTTATTGCTAAGAAAATAAGGTTGAATATGGAACAACCGTTATTGTATAGGTCCTGTCTTTCTGTCATTCATGGCGTAAGATCGTAAGTGAATATCAATAGAATCTAAGCCGCACTTTATTGCTCGGGAACAAGGCTAGTTTAGGTTGAATTTATTACACAGTTTTACACATTTTTCTTCATTATATGGTCGATACCACATTTGAGTATTGTTTTTGTTCGTGACGCGTTATCTAGTAGTATTGTTGATCGAAGGTAATGTGTATAATAATGTGAGCGTTACTCTTGCAGTGACAAACAATTTAATTAAGTTATTTTGTAACGCTCGATGCTGAAAGTATTTGCTTTTTAAAAAAGCGTTTAGTCCTGAAAAGTTTAACTAAAATAGTTAAACGTTGAAGTTATAAGCGGGCTAACTTTATTAGGTATTTACATACAGTTCAATTATTTAACAGTAGAATTTTAATATAAATATTATTTTACTTAATTGTAAAATAAATTTAAAACGGACAAATGGACCATATGGATGTTTGGAGTTCACCACCACTATACAGTGACATGAAAAGAAACATCATGGCTCACTTACCCTTTAAACCAAAATAACAAAGCCTTACTACGAAGTTTTTTTTTATATTGTATAGGAAGGCGGACGAGCATATGGGCCACCTGATGGTAAGTGGTCACCAACGCCCATAGACAATGGCATTGTAAGAAATGTTAACCATCGCTTACATCGCCAATGCGCCACCAACCTTGGGAACTAAGATGTTATGTCCCTTGTGCATGTAATTACACTGGCTCACTCACCCTTCAAACCGGAACACAGCAATACAAAATAAAATGAAAAAGTAATAAGTCATCGCTTAACTAATTTCTATACATTTATTTAATATCGTTTACAATATCATGAGTTTCGGAAGATTAATCATTACATAGAGAACATTTTTAGTACTCGAACTAATAAGTTGTCTCAATATTGCTATCGTAATGTTCGGACTGAAAGTTTTTATTAAAGGTAGAAAACTCTGATTCTGGTACGTGAGAGGCGTCCTTGATCGGTGCGCATGTATGCGGCGATTGATGACCGGGAGCGGACACGCCTCCTTCCGTTTTAGTAAAACTTAGACTATTTCAAGTTTACTTGTGGAAATTTACTTCTTTTGAAAATCCACGAATCCAAATCAATACTAAAATAAAAAAAATGTTATTATATATTTTATTAAAACCAATATCACTAAAATATATTATGAAATATGTTAATTGTAATTATTATCGAACAAGTCATTCTACATTCTATCTAATGTATGTACATTTGGAAGTCTGTTTTGGCTTCGGTTATCCCGCTTTTAATAGATTACTACCATTTAGTAGTTTCTGAAAGGAATCGCATTGCAAATCCGGAGAATGTGTGTTCGGTACTAACAAGAGCTTAATTTGATCAGTAAAGTATGTATACCTTGAAAGCGCATTATG
Organism: Nymphalis c-album; assembly: GCA_963151315.1. Classification (NCBI taxonomy): domain Eukaryota; kingdom Metazoa; phylum Arthropoda; class Insecta; order Lepidoptera; family Nymphalidae; genus Nymphalis; species Nymphalis c-album. Next base: position 6,384,462 of record OY720590.1, on the reverse strand, counting down.
TTTGAACTATTTAGAGCTTACTACGAGTCGAATGCATTAATGTTGCTCAATTACCGTTATATGAACTGGCCTACTATTTGAAATGAACTTCATAACCGCTTAATTGGAGAATATTTAAGTGAATGAAAATTATAATAAAAGGTTTATTTGGAAAAACTGGTGTAGTTTTTGTGTTCAACCTTGACTTAACTACTGTACTTGTGGATAAATATAGTCGGCTCTCGGGCTCTGTTTCGGCGTTCGCGGCCTTTTTCGCATAATTACAGGAATGCATTGTGTGGGACGACCGCGGCATGTTCACCGTTTACCGCCGTAATTTCAGCTAAAGTAGAGCCACGTGAAAGCGGAGAAAATAAAGCTTTCATCCGGAAAGCGGTGACATGTGTACCTCATGTATAAAATTTTCGGAATGCTTTTTTTTTAAATAATTTATTCTGATACTGCATTAGAACAATTAATAAAAAATAATTTATTTCAATTAACAATCCTTCTAATCCGCAGGCTTTTAACCTCCCGTCGTATACCAACTTTAAGTTGACTTTTACAAACACTTTTGAAATATCATTTTTTCAATATTAAATTACAATTGGGTTTGATTATACTGAGAACATTTAAACTATTTAGTTATTATTTACAATGAAATAGTATTTCCAATCCAAACAATGTACTCCATGTGATGATGACGTCCTTCAGAACGACTTTACTTTGATAATGGAGACTATACGATTCCGGTATTAGGTGAAGAATGCATTGCAGGCAAGCAGCATTTCCGTATACAAACATATATGTATAAGTAACATATTGTTAAATTGAAATAAGACTCCAAGATAAAATTTTACAATATTGACGTCTTAGTTTAACATGTATCATAACTTTTTTTTTTATTGCATAGGAAGGTGTACTAGCGTATGGGCCACCTGGTGGTAAGTGGTCACCAACGCCCATAGACATTGGCATTGTAAAATACGTTAACAATCGCTTACATCGACAATGCGCCACCGACCTTGGAAACTAAGATCTTATGCCCCTTGTGCCTGTAATTACACTGGCTCACTCACCCTTCAAACCGGAACACAACAATAACAAGTACTGCTGTAGAATATGTGATGAGTGGGAGGTACCTACCCAGACGAGCTTGAACAAAGCTCTACCTTGGTGGTGAGTTTACACAATGAAGGTATTTATTTAGTTTTAAAGTAATTAATTCAAAACGAGCTAATACAGGGATCATTAGCCGTAGCACTGTAATCGAATGTAATTTAGTGACGTTATTATCGATACAATTATACCGCAAACATTTCGGATATAGCGTGACGGTTTATGATGACATGAAATATTACTATATCATACAAAACCACGAATACGACCGTGACCGACTAATCTGTTATCGAAAAATATCACTGTTAGTTTGAGAATGTATGTTAAATTATTTTCTTATAACAGTTGAATCAGTTTCACAAAGAAATACGAATAGGAGAAACTTTTGAAGTGAATATACCCATTAAGAGTAATTTAACGTTATTTATGTTTACCTTAAATTACGTACGCTTATTTACCAAATGTTTATTTAATATGTAAGCAATCAAATATATTATATTTTATATAAATATTTAAATACAAATTGAAAGAAAAAAAATAAACGTTTAAATTATACTAACCAAACAACTTTATAAATTTTACACAATCAAAAATACAACAAATAAAAGACAAAAAATACTTCATACCTTACATATTTACCTGAAAAGCCAAGCGATTTTATTGTTTTTAATGTATTTTTAAACATTCCTATTTCATTCTGAAAAACAACTCAATTGATTTATTTTTAATTATATTTTGTTTTGATCTACTTATAATGGTATTAATAAAACCATTGTTCACTTTATTCACGAAAGTTATTATTGAAATACGAGAAATACACAAAGCCCTATTTTCCTGTAACGTAACAATGAAAGGGACACGAACAAATGCCTTCCTGTTTATATTCCTGTGATTATCGTTGTCGTCAACAGCTTTAGTTTGAATAATAACCATATTATTCAGAATATTTTGGTGACAATATAGAATTACATAGCATCCAAATATAGATTACTACATGATAGATATATAGATTCAATATATTACTTTTTTAACGAAAACAAAATTTAAAAATATATGTCACTGTTAATGTAATATTTTAAAACTTAATTAACAAGTTAAATAATAACGTAATAAGGATTCATAGCCGTAATTTGCAATTTAGTGTCGCATAAAAGGCTATAATCTCTTTGAGTAATGTTAAGCTGTGTAATGGCTACTTGGTCATAAAGAGCACCACTCGTGAGCACTGAGCAATACCGGCGGCGATCTGTAGTGAAATACATTACTGAAAGCCGACGCGCGACATGACAGTGGCCAGACCGGCGCAGGGCGAGCCCGAACCCATTATTATGAGTTAGTGTGCTTATCAGTGACAGTTTTAAATTCCGTTCCAGTCAACTCTCGTCGTATCTGATGACGCAAATCACGGCTGTGTTTCAAGCGAGTTAAGGTTGTCTTATTTTTGTAATTTATTTATTTGCCCGCAAGCAATAAATGGTCAAATTTAACGCATCGTTACACGTTCTGTTGTTTATGACGTGTGCAATATTTTAACATTTCGTGTTCGTCCGATGCACCTTCCTTTTTGTGTTCAATATATAGGTTAGGTATTTTCATAACTTTTTATTCATATACATTTTGTTTTATCATACTAATATAATCGAAAACTTTTAGGTTAGTTCTGATCCTTAGGAAAGTTTTTTCTATCGTTTGATATATTTTAGAAAATTTGGGTTGAAGTGATATAAATATGAATGATACGAAAGTAAATTCAGAACTCCGAGTTCTCCCAAACTTTGGTACTAAGTTTTTTAGTTTATTATAATAATATCCTTAGAAATATTACGTTTTAAAAAATGAAAGGAAGTATCGGAAACATACTAAAATATATAATTACATATGTGACATATATTTATATCAAATAAAATATGAAAACTGTTTTCTTTGTAATAATATTTTCTCTCGTACATCTGTGCGTCAAGATTTGCGCTACAACTCGACGACAAGATACGGTGAGAACGGAAAGGTAACAAATGCTCGGAGCTTGAGTCGCTGCACACAGAAACTGTGTTGTGTCTTCCTGTGGGAAAACTTGTCTACTGACCCCATTTTGTTCTCAACTTGCCTTTTGATTTCGTTTCGCTTGCAAATCTCTCTACGACGCGACCTTAAGGTCATTAAATCCTTCTATTAATAATAACAGCATGATATTATTCTACTTTTTATTAACTTTAATTAATAAACATGTATGATCTTCTTATATAATTCATGAAAGTTAGACATTCTTAGTAATTTGATACTGATTTTTGCAACTCAAAGTATTAATCTGGTTTTATGTTATACTCAACGTCAGCTAATTAAAAAATATAACAATAACTGATTGAAAATATTGATTAAAGATATAACAAATAACATATGAGTTTTCAATTCGTTCTCATCTTGCTTTATTGATAATAATTTAATTAACCGATCGAACGATTTTCTATTGATCATGAAACAAAAGCATATTAATTGAAAACTAAATAATGGTGTGTGATTACAATTTATAACATATCATTTGTATGTTATTATACAAACATTTTTAACCAAATAAAGTATACGAATTATACAAATACACACACACAAACACATGCACACACACACACACACACACACACACACACACATGACCCTAATAATCATAAAATTCGTATGAATTTACGATCGTATTCGGAGGTGGAAGTTCAAAAGCTTATTCATAAATTATATCCCGATCCTTACTTGATTGCATATCGACTACTTACAGTGGGGGTTCGATTTTATGAGGAGCATCTCAATTTCCTCTCGGGGGTGAGCAATTTCCTAGCGTTTGTCGTTTGGCTTGCAAACGGCTAGTCTTTGCGTCGACGGACGTCACTAGAAACTGCATTCATAAACGTTCTCATTTTAAAATTCTCTTACCACGTATTTTAGTCGTTGTTACTTCACAGTGGATGCAATTAAAAGCAACGGATTATTGTCTAATTGACGTCTAGCTTGACTCTGAAATCGTTCTCGTAAAACACGAAGTGAAAAAAAAGTTACAGCCTTGGCCAAAAGTATGGAGCACCCTATAAATGTTGCACGTGCATCATAAATACCGCATAAAACAAAGCCTTTTGTTTATACATTACCTGGGCGACATCTTCAAACGTCTTATGAACAATAGTTTTACTTGGTAGCTTGTAATAAAACCCCTATTGTTGTGTAATTTGCGATTTTACGTTTTTTGGAATAATCACTTTGGAATAATCACTTCGCTAATCACTTTCGTTGTGTACACATGCTGTGACTTAGTGCTCTCTTGCTGTTATTTTGTGTTAACATTATTTAATATTATTCCAAAATGCCTAAAAATAATGAACTTACTCTGGAACAACGAGTGCAAATTCAAGTTTTGCATGAGCAAGGCAAATCACAAGTTCAAATATCTAAAACCGTAAAATGCTCGCGTCGAGCTGTGCAATTAGCTATTGAACGATTCGTCGCTACCGGCTCACACCTTAGTAGGCCCAAATCAGGCCGCAAACGCATCACCACTGACCGAGAAGACCGAAAGTTAGTAAGGGAATCTTTAAAAAATAGAAAAAAAACTTCTTCTGAGCTTGCTGCTGAACTATCAACGGAAGTTAATAAAACAATATCAGCCAGAACAACTCGCAGAAGGCTTCTGGAAGCTGGCCTTAAAGGCTGCAAAGCCAGGAAGAAGCCATGGCTCTCGGACAATAACAAAAGAGCCCGCTACGCCTGGGCCCTAAAATATCAATATTTTACGAAAGAAGACTGGTCAAATATCATATGGTCCGACGAATCAAACTTTGAGGTAAGTCAGATAATATTATATACAATATAGATAAAACAAAATAAATTAAAATATTAATTAACCGATTCTAAGTTTCCTAATTTCTTAACTATCTTGTTTACGATTAATTTCAGGTATTTGGTACCCCTGGTATCACCTACGTGCGTCGTCGCGTGGGCGAAGAATTCAACCCCCAATGCGTGGTACCGACTGTAAAACACGGTGGAGGTAGCGTAATGGTCTGGGGCTGCATGACTGATTCTGGAGTTGGTGAAATGTTCGTGTGCGAGGGTCGGATGGACTCTACAAAGTACATCAATGTACTGGAATCAGCATTGGTACCCTCGTTTTCTACACTTTTTGGAGACACCAACATGGACGGAGTTAGATTCCAACAAGACAACGCGCCTTGTCACAAGTCAGCCCGCACAATGACTTGGTTTCGGGAAAATAATATAGAGCTTCTAGAGTGGCCTGCACAGTCACCGGATCTGAACCCCATTGAGCATTTATGGAGTATACTGAAGCGTAAGGTCCGGCGCCATACAATAACCACCAAAGAAGACTTGAAAAGGCGCTTACGTGAAGAGTGGAACAATATAAGCACCGAAGACTGTAAAAAACTAGTTACGTCGCTACCTGCAAGAATTTCTGCTGTGATTAAGGCCAGGGGTGGGCCAACTAAATACTAATTTTTTGTAATAATAAACACCATATTAAACTTATAAAATTGTTTCATTTACTTCCGAATGAGCCTTCATAATAAAATTGAAATATATTGGGGGTGCTCCATACGTTTGGCCAAGGGTATATATGCAGTAATCCTCGACGATGTTGCACGGGAGTAATTGTCACAGCCTGCGAATAAAAACTAAAATGTAAAGGAATATGTTGTTATTGATTTTAATGAAGAGATATAAAATCCTTAAAAATGTACTATAACTTATTGTATTCATGTAAGTAAGTAACAGCCTGTGAATGTCCCACTGCTGAGCTAAGGCCTCTTCTCCTTTTTCGAGGAGAAGGTTTGGAGCTTATTCCACCACGCTGCTCCAATGCGGATTAGTGGAATTCACATGAGGCAAAATTTTGAGTGAAATTTGACACATGCAGGTTTCCTCACGATGTTTTCCTTCACCGCTAAGCACGAGATGAATTATAAACACAAATTAAGCACTTGTAAGTTCAGTGGTGCCTGCCCGGGTTTGAACCCACGATCATCGGTTAAGATTCACGCGTTGTAGCCACTTGGCCATCTCGGCTTTTTCATTTTTGTATTCATGGGTGTTACTGAAATAGGGTAACACCGAACAATATCTATGGGAATTGCAAAATAAATATTAGTCTAACAAAAAATCTTTGAAAATATATTTCTTAGAAAAAAATACATGTGTGTATAAAACATATTGTCAAATTAAATCCTTTCATTTTACATACATTTAATATTTATACTTAGTTAAGTCACGTTCTTTATTTTTGTCACGTATACTTTGTGTCTTATAAGTAAACTTTTTTAAAGATTGCTTGTTTGTTATTGTAAGAAAAGGATAAGTGAGTTGTGAAAGCAACGAATACCTTATAAAAAAAATATTTCAATTACAATAGATTCATCTTGCTGATTACTATTTTCCAAAGCGTCTATTTGTTTTCACCTATTAACATGTTTGAATTGAATCTTGTAAATAAACTTAAAACCAGTTGCACGTAACCGATGGGACAATAAAAATACTAGTAAACTTAGTTTCAGTACAGTTATTAAATAAAAACTTGTTTTTAATATAAACTTATTTACTACCAGCTGTTGTCTGCAACATCGTTTGTGACAAAATAATACTTTTGTTATTATGAATGTGTATGTAAGTCAGTTAACTAATTTAACGAGTTTCAAGAAATATAGTGTACTCTATGCCCACATATGTTTGTCTTTTTTTATAAAATAGGCGAGCGGACCTTGTGTCAGCAGTACTACGTAGGTTTACTTGCCGTTCAAATCGTACTACAACAATACTAAGTATTGCACTTTTGCGAAATATGTGATAGGTCTTGCTTGCACACGGGCCTGCACAAAGCCCTATCACCAAAAAATGTTGTACGATTTCTACATATACTAAATATTACTTTTATGATAATATTTATTATATATTTTCATTCTGTAATACAATATATTTTGTTGATGAATTCTTGCTGTTTATTGTTTGTTGAAATACAGTTTCACTAACTTCGGTAATTACAGAGTACAGTTTTAATATTCTACACTTATCGTAGCCATAATAAATTATAATCGTTTAAGTTAGAGGTTGAAAAGATTCCATGTCAAGAATACATCACTAATTATGAATCATCCTTTCCGCAATATTTAGATTTAAAGCCAGTATTATATAAAGAACAGTTTAGAATCTCTTTTTTCTTTGTTCGTCAAACGACTTTTGCTAGGTATATTTTGACGGCCGGATAATGGGAGTTAAAATATCGAAACATTTAAATTCATATATGCGTTTCCAAATTTTAAATAATGTTTGTGGTCGAATTACAGCCAGAAAGTTAATACTTGTTTAATAAAATGATCAAATACATAGTTAATAATAATATCTGTTGTCTTATTAGAAACAAAAGCGTATCTACTGTAGTGTGATAACCGTTTGCAATTATATTAATTAATTACTCAAATTATTATCATATTAATTAGGATGTCAAACGATAACATATATGTAATTTGCTAGATGATTAATTTATGAGCTATTTTCATATCATTTAGTTTGTTCAACGCCTTTAATTACTTGACGGAAAAAGTCGATTCGGGATTTCAATCTAGATCCTTGGAATCAGCCTTATAAGTTAACTAGACCACCGAAATAGTTCAGCTTAGTTTATAGTTTACCAATGGTTATTGTTCTTTATGACGGAAACTCGAAACTTACGCCCTCGCTTTGACTGTAGATTCTGAATAATCCTAACAATTTTGCATTTGAAACGCATTAGATATTTTAATTCGTACTCGAATTTTATAAATTCTACAGTCAATATTTCTCAACAATACAGTTACCTAGTGAAAATCATCAATAAAACTTGTAAGCAAATATTCGTATTCAATGTTGAATGGTATTGAAATATCAAAAGCCGGTAACATTTCAACAATATTACCTCAAAGTTCTGTGTAGAGTTCGACCTTATTGTCTCGCTATCGTATACGAACGGAACCATGGAACCAAAATAATCCAAATACCTAGACGGGGGTGTCAGAAATTCTATTCAGTTTGAAGCCGCATTTTCCAACGTTGATGCTCTTTTGTCTTAAACTAAAAATAGTGGAAATAGCGATGGCAAGCTGCGAGCGATGTCCGCCCCACAACGTGCTGAAAATTTCAGTAGCAGATGTTAATGTACACGACTTGTCTTTGTTTTAAAATGACGATTCATAACGTATTTTAAAATAAAATGATATAAATGTAGATGAAACAGTCGGTATTTAAGCATTCTGAGTATTGAACATTGAATAATTACAGAATGTTTTAAGAGTATTAACTTTTTTTTTTGCAAAATGCAAAAGCATTATTAAAAGCCCGTATTGTAACGAAATATGTAAATTATAATATGATATTATATTTTCTTATCTATAATTTTATCAAAAATGGAATTTAATGTGTATACTGTATATACATTAAAAAATCTGATTTTTTCTCGTGGCAGATTCATCTTTATTTCAAGAAATATTAACACAAGTACCTTGTTAAATTTGTCTTACCAGTTTCCTTTTTCTAAAGAATATAATAATTATTTTTTTTACTTTTTATGATTATAAAGCTTAAGTCGATTTTTGTTTACAAAAATACCTTAAAATTATTCCTTCAAAAACCAAGTAGTGTGCTTTCTTTTAATGGCGAAACAACATTAAAAAGCAATTATTGCGGACTTTTTTGAAGACATTTTTGAGATTTATAATACCTTCATACAAAGTTGTGATCTAATTATCATAATTTTGTCAGCCAGAAAACCAAGCGACCGACATTTTGTCCGGCAATGTTTATTAGTTTTTTTTATTTCGTAAACTACACGATAAACTACTATTTAATCTAGCCCTCTATAAATCGCAAATGTTGTAATGTAATTAGGAAACGATTTAAATTTTTAAATTCAATTCTTCAAATTCAATCCTTTTATAATAATAGCAATACCCATTTTAAGTAATTTAAGTAATTTTATACGCTCGGCATTAATCCTACCTTTAAAAGAAGCGCTCACGCAGTACTAAATTCGAACGCCGAACACATTGCATTTTGTGGCATTCTAGAGGTAGTTCGCTATTTTTTTATGCGACACGTCCAACCATTTCACTCTACTGTAAGCCGCATAAAATAATTTCGTTCCCATAATATAATGAAAATTGTAATATTGTAAATTTCCCATTAATAATATTACTATAATTTATATAGCATACACGGTATACACCCATTGTGTATCATTTAAATAGGATGAGTATCGAATTAAAGTCTTAAATTCGACCAATGATCACAACAATAAATCACTTACGCTGTTCAAACTCAGCCAATAATTAATGTCGACGGTAACAGATATGCGACTTATATGAAGTGTGTGAACTCTACGACGTCCTATTTCAAAGTTATATCCACTTGAAAACATAAACTATGAACAACATTGATTGATGTGGCTCTATCTGTGTTAATGAGGCGCACATTTGTCTAGTGACATTCGATCCCATTACCTAAAACGCCTCATCAGCTTGCACAAAACGTTTGCATAATCACAACCCATAAGTTTATTCAAGCTGTTCGTAAACGCTACGCTATCCCGTAGTTTAATAATATAATTCGAAGTGTTGTCTTCCAATTATTATGGAATAAGATATACTATATTTTAACAGTTGTTGTTTCCTTCTATATAAAAAGTGTTAAAACAATTTATTACTTTCTAGAAGTACCGGAGGAAATTTTTTAAATCGCATTTCTTCTGTAGCGCTTGCAAGATGTTAAAATTATATAAAAAGTACGAAGTAAAATGTTGCGAACATAGTTTTAAAATGTTGTTTTCAAGATAGATTATTTGTTTTTAAGGAATTCATATACATATGTTAGATGTTACTATGCAATTTAATTAATAATGGATTCCCATATAGAAGATACGCGTTCCTTAGAAAAGTTTGTACTCATACAATACGAGTTGAAATTTTGCGAGAAAGTTTCAATATTTTCAGTTATAAGATTTTGTCTCATGTTACTAAAATGACTTCTCAAGTTAGTTCCGAACTTTATTAATATAATGTTTCGAAAGGAAGTTGAGACTTTCGACTACCGAATGTCGATTAAAGCCAAACTATGATAACGTATGATTAGTGAATTAATTTATAAGTTTTAACAAAGTTCATTTTATTATTAATTTTTGTTTCTGGTAGTATTGCGTTGTGTCTAGGTCGGAGTAGGTAACATTCCAGTCATCAGTTGTTATATTGTGTAACACTTTGAACGGACAAAATATTAAACATATTTAAAAACATTTATAAAGATCGATAAAACAAAATATTTAATATAAAAAGCAACTAAATCTTAATTGAATTTATGATACTCTTTTCTGAAATAACAATATTTTTTCCAAATACCAAATGTTACTAACCAAATTAATAATGCATCGTGTTTGAATAAACACGTTTCGTGAATTGCAATATCCTTTCTTCGTATCTTCTCTTGTACTAAATTATTATTACCAAATGTTACATCCCCCATGAAATGAAATTCCACTCAGAAACGTATCGCAATAATATTATTAATTTGTAAAATTTATGTGTTTGGAGTTTTATTCTTCGATTGCTTGATACTATTGGGCTTAGAAGTCGATTACAGCTTACAATACATAGATTCATACATACTGCATATTAATAATTTAACTAGATTCTGTGTAATCTGTAATACATAAATCATTAAAAAGTACTGCAGTCGCAGTCTGTAAATAACTTCGCCTCTGAGCAGCCTATCCTTAATATATATTAATATACATTCATATATATGTGACTACTAGTTTAGCTTATTAAAACACTTTTGAGTGCCAATTCAAAAGCGTTTTAATGAGCTTCTTGAAGTGATAAAATTACAGTTTTCGTATATAAACAATTTAATAAGTCTCATACTTGACTATAAATAACTTCATTGGTGCGTATGAATAATTTTATTAACTTAGAAAACAGGCAGATAAGGGCGGTAACCACAATTTATAGCTGCTTTTACGCAGGGATATTAATGACTAAACGCAGCGAGAACATTACCGCCAGATCTTAGCAAATGAGTGGGGATTATGATGTTGGGATCCAGCTAATATATGTTTTAATAAAATCTTTATGCGCGTTATCTGTCACATGTTATAAATCTAGGACAAGTAAGATTAATCGTGCGAGATATATGGTACATAAGTTCGGGCGTAAAATACGGATTTTGATAAATCTGATTATTGCTTTCAACCTAGGACGCTTTATAAGAATTTTTGTCATAGTAAACTAAGTGATTCCCAGGGAAAAACAAAACGTATTAAGTGAATGGAATCGGGAGCAATACCAGAAGCTGTCATCTTAGGGAGAGAAGACGTGCCTTATTATTTCGTTATTCCGGTTTGACTTATAATAATAATATCCTGAGATATTATTCAAACACGGCCAGACGAAGCAGAGCTTGTACTATGGAAACCAGACAACTGATATACTACATATACTACTTTTCTTTTGAAAATATATACTTAAAAAGATAATTACACCCAGACTCAAGACAAGCAGACGTGTTCATGCACACAAATCTCTGTCCTGGCTGGGAATCGAACCCACCACCTGCGGCACGAAAGTCAGGTGTCTACCAAACATGCCAAACGGCTCGGCTTACTGATTTTTTTCTTTTTTTGAATTCGTAGAATTATTTGAAGTGATGTCAACTGGTTTATGAATGTTCTGGTAAAATGGAACCATGGAACGGCAAGACATTTTGAGCCGTGGTAGCGTTTTGTGGTTGACATGCCATGGCATATGCTCGAAACATTTCTCTTCCACGTTTCTGATACGAACTGCTATGATAGGAATCTCTTTCAGCATCTGTGTTCCTTTCCACGTTAAGTTTGGATGTATTCAAAAATATGCACTTTACTTGGTCGAAATTAGACCTTATCATTATTTTTTTTTAAAAAGATAAATACTTGCATCGAAAGATTACTGTAACAGTTCATATATTGAGTAATCTATTAAATTAAGAGAAACTTAGCAGCTATGTCGACTGTTTATCTGAATATAATAATTTTGTCGGTCCCATTCTATTACTATGAAAATCATAGTGTTACAGAAACGTATTGAACAGTATTCAATTAACAACGCAAATCAAACTGTAACAGTTTAATAAAAAAACTACACTTTTTTATTTCATATAACATTAACTGGGTATTATTTTCAGTTTGTTTAAAACACATATGAGCAGTACAGGCACAATTTATTTAATACTATCAATTAGCTTTAAATTCACCGTATTCGAGCCAAAAACAGCAGACACAATTAACTACTTACTCAGTGGTCACTCTCAAAACAAACCGCACGGTACTGCAGCTGCCGGTTCGAACAAGTTTTCATTCCGAACTCCTAGATGTTACTCCTAGACAAATACGACACAATCCAATTTCCCATTGCGAACCGTAAATCGGGATCGCGTTGTCTCGAAATTTGTGAATAAATATTTGAATCTATAAGCTTGAAGGTATGTGTTGATCTTGGGGCGTGCGAGGATGGAGAGCGGAGATAGGCCAGTGGATATAACATGTTGATCTGAAATAAGAATAATCTAACATCCGGCAAGCACTGATCATTTTGCTAATGCTAAATTTGTATTTATATCTCATCTCGTGCATTGCGGTAAACCAAAGCGTCATGCGTGAAATCTGCGTGTGTCTGCTGAGGTAATACCTCATGCATATACATACATACATACATATATTTATATATTTATAATACCCACAATTAATAGTGTGATTAAATAAGCTTCGAACTATATACAAAGGACCAGTTTTATTAATTAGGCACACCTGTAATATTCTTTGTATTGTCAAAAAAAAGCCCGTCAAAATAAGTTCATATAAATAATAAATTAAAAATTCTAACTATTTTTTTATCATTGACTGTTTCATTTAAGAAGTAATCTGGTGTATAATAAAAAATATGACTAATTTGTAGCCTTTACTTTTAAGTAATAATGGTGTAACTAGCCCTTAGGGAACTTAATAAAGAAAGAGTTTAAAAACTTCAGCCACAGCTAAATTAAAAAACTTCGCTGTTAAGTACTATGTTAATGAATGTAAGCATTTCTCTATATTTTTTGCTACTAAATTCTTATGAAAATAAATTAAATATTCAACTTTTCTGACGTCGTCGATCATAAAAAGTTATAAATATAAAGATTTACACCTAGGCATGACATCATATGAAAGCGTCATGTCATTTGCGGCCAAGGTATACGAATTTGGTTTTAAACCAAAGGTGTCAATTAGTTTAGATAAAAAGTGCTTCAAATATTCTTATTCAAAAGAGATACAGACATTAAATATAATGTGTTTCCATTCTAAAATAATACAGACATAGAGAATAGTATTCAGTATCGTATCGTATTCAGGATACAAGTTTCAATTAGACCGCAGTTGTTTCGGACAGTGTCGTGGCCAAAGGATGTTCGGGCGGAAGATGGCCATATATCACGTTTTATGTGTGACAAATGGACCCGAGTTAGTGAGATTGCCTTTCGATCCGCTTGACAAATAATGTCAGGTCATTGACGCGTGAAGTTACGTGAGGATCACAATTTACCTAAACATGGACGGGAGAAGGACACAATATTTTGTATGCGCGAAGCGTAGATGTTCCCTTGTACATTTTTCTCTCTGACTACTTAACAACTTTCCGGGAAATGTGTAAGAAAACCAAGATTATTCAAAGTTTCTTATTTCTAACGCAATAAAACATATGTGTCATCTCCGACACGGTACTCAGATGACGGTATATATATGAAATATTTAGGCAAGACACGGATACACACAATATGTAACATTCTTTGTAGAAATACGAATGTTACACGCATTTTACTCCCCAAGTGATACCGAAGTGCTTGATAATAATATCACAAAACAATATAAAATATGCATCAAGTATAAACTTGATGCATATTTTATACTATCCGAATTTTATTTATAATTCACCGATAAGAAAATATAATATAGTCTATTAGTTTTTAATTGTCATAAAATGTATTTAAAAATGAAGTTATTACCGATTCGGAATGTAGTTTCTACCGAGAACTACCGGTAATAAACGCAGTAGGTATTCTCTTCTAATTAAATTATCGAGGTATGTTCATTTAATACTAATAATATAATTTATTACTTGTATACATATCACACTGCACCATACTAACTCCTCTTAAATTAGTTATCTATGTAATATTTTATTAATTAATACTTCTTCATGTTTTTAATAAATATTTTTTACAAGGATTATGTATGCATATACTTTTAAATGCAAATTTAACCTGAACATATTTGTGTTTATAAGGTATTGTTAGAATCCCTACATCGTCCCAAGTGACACTGGCTATAAATAAACTCATTCAGAGCACACTGAGTGTTTTTGTGGACTTAATTTCATGAATTGGCAAAGCTAAAATTAATTGCGGGATATTTTATATTATTATTATATTAAATTACTCGGTGGTAGTGCTTTGTGCAAGCTCGTCTGGGTAGGTACCACCGACTCATCAGATATTCTACCGCAAAACAACAGTACTTTGTATTGTTGTGTTGCGGTTTGTAGGGCGAGTGAACCAGTGTAATTAAAGGCACAAGGCTCATAACATCTTGGTTCCCCAGATTGGGGGAGCATAGGCGATGGAAGCGGTGGTTAACGTTTCTTACAATGTCATTTTCTATGGGCGTTGGTGACCATTTACCATCAGGTGGCCCGTATGCCCTTCCACCTACCTATACAAAAAAAAAAAGGTGATAGTTGTATGACCTCTTGCTCACGGAAGGATGTATTGACATCCTCAAAACGAAATCGTGGTTCTATTTTCGTGTTTATACAATGAGTCAATGCTTATATCAAAATAAATCATTTTATTGTGGATGTACATAATATTGTATATATATACTGTGACGTCACGACGTCACGGTAAGTATTCCAACTTTGTTAAAAACATCCTGAGGGGAGTGTTGAGGACTAAGGTTGTAAATAAAACTGTTAAGAGTTGTTCGAGCTCTTTTTGCGTTAGCGTAAATACGTTTTTTATGTCTGAAGTTACTCCAAAACAATATATAAAACACGGTATTAAATGTATATAATTAAATATTGATCAGAAGTTGTATTTTTTTTACTTTGTCAATACATTTGTGAAGTCAATTCCATCGAGTTCATTTGCAAACTGATATTTATGCTAAATATTTGGATGGAATGATAGTCTTTGTTTATTTATGTTTTGAGTAAACGATAAAAATACATATGTTTAAACAATTACCAATAATTTATGTAGACCCTTGTTATACCCGTGCTAGGTCGGGATGGGTAGCTAAGTTAACTATGTATTTAATAAATGAAAAGTAAACTAATATAACTTCTGGGTTTTCGTGTCTAAATAACGTTTTTAAAATATCTGGCATTAAAAATCATAATATATAAAGATTTAACAGCTAATTCAACAAGTTCGTGAAACTTAAATGGAATTATCATATGGACTTATTCGTACCAGCTCGAAGTGGTTCGGAAAGTGTGACCTCTTATTATACAATGCGGTCGCGAGGCTCACTGAATTACACTGGGTGCGTTGTCGCTGGTCTATTGTACTCGAACCGAGCCAGGGATAATATACGAATCTTTTATTCAAGTTCCCTGGCCCCCGAACATCGCAAGAAAATAACAAAGATGAAGCTAACATTCATTGTGCTATTTTCAATAGGATTTTGATGGATCCGTATCATTTTGAAAAGAGATTAATTCGAATTTCGTTACTTAGTACCTTTCGAAATGTTGAGTAAAATTTGCAGGTATTTTAATAAAAAAAAATATATAAAATAAGGTTTTTATCTTATCAGCTTTATATAATCTTTGATAAAATATGATATGACAAAAAGAATTAAATTGTTAACTTCGCCAATTAAAATAAATGTAAATCTTACGTTGAAATTTTAATTAGTGGATAAGAGTAACTTCTGAGCGTCTCGCCGATTCTTTAACAATATAATCAACATTCGAACGGGTGGTGGCTTTAAATTTAATATAATAACGTAATAATTGAAAGTGTTACTAAGAGCCTATTTCAATATTAAAATTTCGATATGTTTTTTTTTATCTTAATATCCACATGATGTAAATTTGTGAATAATTTAAACTTTATCAAGCAGTTACATTTATATTACTTTAAGGTCAACTGTTTTGTTTTTTCGATCAACTTTATTGCCTTATTCGTATGCGGGTCTCCCGTCTAAAAGGTTTTGGTACATTCAATAAAATTTTATTTTGTTTAATAGAAATGATCTGCTCCTTTTGTCGTATACAACGTTTGTAACAAATAGATACTGATTTATTTTATAATATAGGAAACAAATATAACAATATTTATAACTTATGATACGCTCAGAAGGAATTTCGAAATAACACTATAAATATAATTCAAAAGCACACGTCCTTTCTCACCAAAGGATGAATCTCGAATGGCTGACTGTCAAGTCGTCTCTTTAAATATAAGCATTTGATATTACTTTGTGAGGGTAGTGTGAATGAGCGAATGACAGCTGTGAGGGTAGTGTAAATGAGCGAATGATAGCTGTATATATGAATGATTGTAACAGTCGGCCATCCGTCACAGTAACGAGTCCCTTCGTTTTATTGGGCAAATACACAATTTTTCACCATTATTAAAAAAATAGATACTTCAATTAATCAGTTATTTATAAAATCTAATACTAATAAATAAATCTAAAATATTGTTCAATAATTAGATTCTATCCAAATCGAAAAAACGCTTAATTAAGTAAATACAAGAGGAGTTACTTCTATTCTTTCACTACCATCTTGTTTTACAGTATCTCACCAATACCATCACTTCAGTCACGGATCCCCGTATCCAAACAAGAAGATAGTTACTTCTATTCTTTCACTATCAACTTGAATCGGCTTGTCAGACATAACACTCATGCTCGGCTCACATCTGCTCGAGCTCTGTGTTATGCAGACAGCATCTCTGTTCACTTATGATTCACTAATTGTTCCATTACCGACGATAGCTACTTCTATTCTTTCACTATCAACATCACTCGGCTTGTCACACATAACACTCATGCTCGGCTCACATCTGCTCGAGCTCTGTGTTATGCAGACAGCATCTCTGTTCACTTATGATTCACTAATTGTTCCATTACCGACGATAGCTACTTCTATTCTTTCACTATCAACATCACTCGGCTTGTCACACATAACACTCATGCTCGGCTCACATCTGCTCGAGCTCTGTGTTATGCAGACAGCATCTCTGTTCACTTATATTCACTAATTGTTCTATTACCACAGGGCGTAGTGGACAGTTTGCTAACTGTTCCAGTTATAAATCTCTGCACATTCACCTACTTTGTTTATCCACATATCAATCTTCTGGTTCTTTTGAAAGCGGGTCAAAATCCGGGATAACGTTGGTTTATAAAGGAAACGATTCACGATCTCTGCCTCTGAAAAAGTTAAAAAAAGTCATCAAAAAATTCCGATGGATCAAAATACCTTGATTTCTTATGCTCCGGGCTCGTCGAGTCTCTTCTAGGAGGTGTGAACACTTCCCTCGTTCGCCTTGATGGATGTTCTTTTCCGGGGACCTCTTTGTAATAGTTTTGCCGTTCATGCCGTTTTGATAATTGATTTTCCAGTAATCGCAATCTCTTTTATCATCATTTCTGCAATGACTGTCACTTCGTACGTAATGGACACCTCCACCTCGACTTTCACTTCTGGTGTGGCTGCGACTATGATGTTCATTATTGCAAGCTCCTTGACTCCGATCAACAGGTTGAGCAGAACTCACTTCGTTCCATCTTCACTCAACAATTATGTGGGCGTTGCAAAAACAGTGTATTTTTGCTGTAATCCCACTTCTGAGCTGATACGCTCAGAAGGAATTTCGAAATAACACTATAAATATAATTCAAAAGCACACGTCCTTTCTCACCAAAGGATGAATCTCGAATGGCTGACTGTCAAGTCGTCTCTTTAAATATAAGCATTTGATATTACTTTGTGAGGGTAGTGTGAATGAGCGAATGACAGCTGTGAGGGTAGTGTAAATGAGCGAATGATAGCTGTATATATGAATGATTGTAACACTTACTAAGGCATCTTCTTACCAAAACCTTTAACCCATAATATTTTGTGTTATAATTCTCATATTTAAATTTTAAATTACTTTAATTTAAAACAATAATATGCTTTATAAATTACTTGTCTTATAAAATTAAGTAAGAAAACATCTGAAATGTTACATTTAACGTCAATGCTCTCAAGAAGTTGGTGTGGATGAAGAAAGTTTAATGTGTTTCGTTCTTGCTCGTACTTATAAATTCTTGTAAAGCCATTATATTTCTATTCAGTTTAAAGACTAGTGTCGTGGCTTTTGTGAAACTTAAATAAGTACGGTACTTTTTTCGGTACATATAATATACACATATTAAGAAAACACTTAAATGCTGGAAAATGACGTATGTGTTAGATCTTCTAAAAGTTAGAAGTAAAGTTAAGTAATAGCCTATAAATGTCTCCCGAATAATAATAAAATTTCGATAGTGATAGCCGTCTGGAAACAAAAACTCGCTGGCACATCAAAAAGAAATTCTATCAAAATAATAGAAAAGTTACATAAATGAACAAGATATCTCTACTTCAGCTGATTCGACTGTATATTTCATGAGTATATACTCATTAGTCACGTGTATATTGCCCCACGATTTTTTTTACTACTATACAATACTCGTAGTTTTTAATTTTCAAGTAGATGTCTGTTCGACATTGTGTCTCATGGTGTCAGATTGCTGGAAAAATATATATGAAAGTGCATATATGTAATTTTGTTAATTATGTAAAACTTCAATGCTTCGTTGGTTTTTTAACTTGCATTGCTGCAGATTACGAGGTTCTGAAAGAAACTTCTTCGGCCAACAAAAGTTGTTAACTTTTTCGGTCAAGAAATCTTCAGTAGCTTTTCCGAGTTAAGAAGTTGGCAATGTTACACTCATGTCTCGAAAAACATGTGAACCCGTTGGTCCAGCGTCTGATCTATAGCTGGCCGTGTTAGAATGCCCTCACATCGGACTACAAGTGTAAGGGAAACTAGTGCATCTAAGTTTACGCAAACTTTTGCACTTTAATATCTCGTAAGGTTATATTTTGCGAGCGTCATTCGAAAAAGAAAAAGTTTTTTTTTTGCCCTCAAATACCAAGTAACGTAGAAATTGTTAATAAAAACAATAAAAATAACTTGGGATTTATTAGGTGTTAATTATTGAATGCGTCTTTGATATACTGCGATTGCGATTTTGATAGACTTTACAATATGGCTACTCTGAGAACTTACGTCGTATTTCACTCGTGAAATGCTGTAAATCAACTTAGTATTTTGGTACGTTTATGCTATAAATGATATAATTACTATAATCAATGTTGCATGTAGCTTTTTGACATTTTATTATTCCGTGTTCTGCGATAGATTGAGTTAGTTCTCTCAAATAACTCATAGTAACTACTAAGAAAGGCGACATTTAATACATACATGCGAGAAGATGTAACATTGATTGTTTTTATTTTAAGCTAGATAAAATATTATCGATGTATAATTTTCAGTAGTGTTACGCAAAGACGGTTTCGTTACTCAAAAGTGTAATTTCATTCGACATATTTTAGTTCTTGGCGCTTTTAGGTTACCCTTTCAACGATGTTACTGGAGATCATTAATCTCGCATAAGTATTTTTCATGCTCCCAATCTTTTAACGTGGCGAGACGTCTGATTTGAATGTACATGATTGCAAAATCACTAGTTATATTATTGCCAATAATATTCAATGTTCCACGAATATAAATATATATATTAAATGTTGTTTGCAGAGAAATATTGCCGTAGACATTGTTAACGCTACAACGAAATAAAATATGATTCTTATATTCATATTATAACTATTTATATATATATATATTATTTTTTTCACTATTAGCGAATTTAAGATATCAATCAGAATCAGAGATATCAATATCAGATTTATTTCAATAACTTACTAAACATGTTTTCTTTGTTCATAATATTGCTAACTGTTAACAGTCGTTTAATTACACAGTGTTATATTTTTTTTTGTTCCTATAGATTTCTAAGTTCTTTAAGGAAAAATCCACTTTGACAAAATCGCAATCGATTATTTTACCAAATTATGCAAAAATAGTTCGATTTGATATATACCACATACTTATATACCACAAAAGTTATATACACTACAAAAATTTAAAATAACGTCGCTTAAATCGAAGGCAATCTTTGAATATTTACAAAATTATGTTGTGTGATTTACTATAAAATAGCAATTAGCGAATAAATTTAAACGGAATCAGTTACCCGTAGCCGTTACGAGTAGCACTTTCTGAAAATTTATTCAGCTTTCGCTAATGAACCTGACGTATTACATACGGGTTCATATTGAAATTATGACGCATGTGTGCTTATTTAATAGCTACTAAATGTTTACCGCACACTGATATAACGATAGTTGTACGTACGAATACATTTTATTCACGAAATTCTGAACACTTAACTCGAATTATATCATCATTTACAGTTCTCAGTATATTTCCCGAATGCAGTAAGATATATGTACGTGGTTACGGCTATGAAATTTCATTTTGTTTTCGTTAATACTTTAAACGAGGTCAACATAAGAATATTTCGAGGCTGTTTTACATCCGACCGTAAACCAATAGCTCTTATCAGCGTTGGCTATTGGATTTTTTGTTTTCATTTATTTAGTAATTACTGTAGTCTGACGATATTGATATTACTGTTTAATATCTTTAGTTATGTCGAAAAATGTTACCAACAATTTTGTTAATAGTTAAGTTTTAATTAATTTGAAAGATTAAATTAAAGTGACTCATCTAAAGTCCTTCCTAGAGCGTGCTTCATGTAAGTGGTTACATATAACGTTGATAGTATTATGATAGTCATAATGATTATTTCATTCGACTGATTTATTTCACTTCAAATAAAAATCCTCATACTTAATAGTTCCACTAGAAAGCTGGGTGTGATGCTAAAATCAAAAGACAGTTATGCATTATGTATTCCGTGAAAGTTCTGTGCTGAATATCGGTCTCAACATATTCCATGAATTCCTGCTACCTCATAAATAAGTAGAGATTTTTAAATCAGAATCTAAGAGTTTTATTTCGAAATCCTCTACTGAATTTGAACATACTCCAACTCAACTATTTTGATCAAAACTGTGAAACCGAAACGAGTTTCAAAACAAACTAAAGTATCAAAATGTTTCAAGATTCATCTGAAAAGTAAATTTTAAAATTTAATTTAAGCTGTTGAATCCCATTAGCCCGACTGTTTGCTGAGCATTGTGGCTGACGGCGCCGCTGCGTTCGCTCCAGCCTCGACCTAGCTTATTATCGTGTAATGAAATTATTATTCATAGCACGTCCCCACAATTATCTTGTGCTTGTCAGTGCTGTGCGTCAATATTTCATAAATGAAGTATTAATAATATGTTATTTTATTATTCAAAAATCATGGAAACAGAGCTAAATACCGCGAATTGTGTATAATTTCCTTATATACTTCTTGTGATTTAAAAAAAAAAAGTTGTGGTAATTCACCAAGCTGCTATTATGAAGGTTTCCAGATCCGCGATATGTGACAAATATCCTCTTTTTATCTACTGCGCCATTCAGGTTACATCTATATAAGTATCTTAACTTGAGCTATGTATAATATTATTTTCTGAAGTTTTTGAACTTTAGTGTAATGTTTCATACATTTATTTCTCAGAATATACATTAAATAAGATAATCGTATTAATAATTGTGTATACAAACATTTGTTTAAGGCACATATTATTCTCATAGTAAACAAACTCGAGTGTTACCTCCGTGGCATCCGTGTCTAACCATATTAATTAACTCGAAGTTACATAGCATATGTTCCCGCTTATCTATATAACGTTGTATAATAGTCGCCCGAGACGTAACTCAAGAGTTGGCCAACCGAGCTACTAAAACTGCTTCCCCACTTTAACACTTGGCACTCAACACGACACACTCCTTGTTAAGAAATATGACTTTTCCCTTAAGTAAACAACTTCAACTAAATACTAAAATGTCATTGATTTCTTTACATATTCTTTCTTTTTTATTGCAAAAAAATATACTTTTGTTTGGTTTCTTTTTTCATAATCTCAATCAAATGTGATTATGTTATATTATGCATGAATAATAACGCCGATCATTCGTATATTAAGCGTTTGCTGTATTAATTATCGAAATGTTTGATCATTAATATGCTGTATATCATCATTAGGAAGGCCACTCCGTCTTAGGCTTTATGAACGTTGACGTAAATCGATATTTATTGCTCGAGTTAGAGGCGTTATAAACCAAGTGTTTATTAACTAAGCGAGACAGCATCGATCGACACTTCAAACTAGAATACAATCGTATCTGTCGAAAGTAGCTCAATACGAACATTGTCACACACAATAGCGCCGAAAACCAATACGGCAACAGATTTATTTTCTCAACAAAGAAAGAAAAAGGAAACGGCAAAAATATAGTATTTACTCTTGCAAATATAGTCACTGCAACTGTACACAATTGTACTACTTGTACTTGTGTATAGCTACGGGGGCATACTGCATATAAATAAATTGCAATATCCAATATAATCTAAGTAACTACTTCATCTACTTCAAATGTATTCAGTTAACTTCACGAAAGGTGTAGGTATATTACGATGAATAACGATGTACAGCTTGTTTATCCCATCCCATTTTATTAGAACGGTTGAGCAGATAATACAATGAATAGAACGGAAGTCCTATCAGAAAGGAGTAGGGTTCAAAAGCACGCCAATAGATATCTGAGTTTTCAATACCAATTAAATCGTGTCTACAATCCGGCTCGGGTTTTGTAAAAGAAGATATCAAGAGGAACGATCATGTTCTAGCATAGATATCTGTTAGTATCTTTGATCAGAACAGCGTGATGAAATCAGCTCGGAACATGTAGTGGACGAGTTACTCTCATATTGTTTACGAATTCGATAGTAGTATTCGCGCAGTGGTCGACCTTAAATATTAAAATAAACTTATCGAAAAAAGAGATCTAAGATGTTATGTCCCTTGTGTCTGTAATTACACTGGCTTACTCACCCTTCAAACCGGAACACAACAATACCAAGTACTGCTGTTTTGCGGTAGAATATCTGATGAGTGGGCGGTACCTACCCAGACGAGCCTGCACAAAGCTCCACCAAATAATATTATAAATGCGAATGTGAGTTTGTTTGTTGCGTTTTCACGGCTAAACATGTTCGGTGATTTTAAAAATTCTTTCACCAATGGAAAGCTGTAACATTATCAGCGAGTAACAGTGGCTACATTTTGTCCCCAAATTTTCACGGGAATGGGAACTTTGCGGGTGAAACCGCTGGCAAAATGCTAGTAAGTACATAAATGTTTTTCGTTAAATATCACACTATGCTTAAATCCATCGATCTTCAACTTTTCCAACTTTTACTCCATCTTTGTAGCACCGAAATAATTATTTTGTAATTACGGTATTTCGAGAAGGTCGGGGAGACTTGCAATGCGGAAGTTTTAAAACTTTACTTTACTTTTAGAGATTTATTTGTTGTCGTGTGTTTTCTTTTAGTAATTGCCTCCTTAAGACTGCATTGATTTGTTCTTTGTAATATTTAATAACATTTATTTTATGTTTCTTTTTCTTAAGTTGTCGAAGTTTAACAGTAAATTACTTAATAATGGTTTTGTTTTTAGCCGACTTCAACAAAAAGGCTGTTATCAATTTTATTTTTGATATGCCTTAGATTGGGAAACGATTGAGACTTTTGTTTAATATAAAAACTGTAACTATATGACTTAAAGTTAAAAAATAAATAAACTGCTTCGAAGTCGATATTTATTTTTACGATAACATTGTACTAAATTAGAATTCTAAAACTTTCATTGTTGTTTCAGTTCACTGTCCTAATTATGATTTTATACGTATATAAATGATGTTTATTTTAATTGGGTGTTTATAATAATAAATGCTTAATGATCTGTACTAAAAACAAAATATCTCTTTGTTGTTATTAAAATATTGTGCCTTGATTCTGTGATTCTGTATTCTTCGCGAGTACTAAGCGTTGTTGATCTTGTTAATTAATCGTTTTATATGCAGGGCAACACTGTCCTCCGTTCGCTTGTTCGTTCAAAAATTACGAATTTCGAAGACTGTTGTTGCTCGAATATCATACGAAGGGGTTATCACTTACAGTAAAGCAATGGCGAACATAATTGTGGCTGGCGGGGCGGTGCTCGGGGCGCGTCCCATTTATTTACGTACATATATACAACGTACATGCAGATGCATATAATAGAAACGTGTTTGTACATTTGCCACGATGCGGAAAGCATTTTAGTTTTATTTTAATTCGTTACGATATTATATAATGTTGTTCCGAAGCCATGTGTAGTAGGGCTAGCGATAAACAACTATCGACTATTCCGGCATAAAAGGCATCCCCTACCAAGGCAGAAGCAATGAAACATGCCTTGCTTCAATAAAACTCATCTAATGGCCTCTCTTTATTGCGTGCATGGATAGAAAATCACTTCGATCGCTGGTCTTGCTTTTTGCGTCAATGTTTAAAGATATGGCGAAACTATGGACAAAAACAATTGTTTTTAAAATAGGGTAAGTGTATTAGCGATTTCAAAATTGTTACTATTGGTAAGCAAACATGAGCTTATTGTGGGTTCAAACCCGGGCAAGCTACACTTAATTTTCATGCGCTTAATTCGTAATTATAATAATAGTTAATACTGTGTTAGGAAGTGAATTAAAACAACAAAAACATGTATGTATCGAATTAATTTAGGGTCGACGTGTATCTAGGAGCCTGTAATAGCGTAGGGTGGTGGAATAAACTCCAAGACCTTAAGATCTTCTTAAAATGAGAAGAACCCGTACCCCAGGAGTGGGACATTTACTGGCTAATTACATTTCTAGACAAACAGCAACAATAATGTCTTGAATTGAGTTTTACTAATATAATAAATTTGGAAGTTTGTATGTTTGTCATTTCCAAGTGACATAAAAAAAGAAATGATGACAGTTATGTATGCGCTATTCAATTATATATTAAAATTCTTAATTATAATACGTATAATATTTTGGTACGCCGAAATCATTAATACACGTCAAAACCAATGTTATAATATAACTAATCGATGTTCAACCATCAAAGGGCCTTATAACAAAATTTTCAAATGAAAGAGTTCAATGAAAATTCTTATAAGGTACAGCAAAATTGTATGTTTGAATTATTTAAATACATATTAAATATATCGATGAGAAAAATTACAAGTAAATAGTAAGTATGTAGCTTTAATTTAAATAAGTTACAATCAAAAGTATATACTTTTATAGGCAAACCTCAGTAGACGTTATCGTATCGTTATCGTATTTATGCCAACAATTGGCATGGCATCAGTTGAGTATCATAATAAAAGTCCTTAATATATCAAGATACAACTAAGTATATAGTCTAGAAACCATTTCTGTGATAATACATTTATGTGTCTACTTTAAGATAATCCGTCAATCAGCGTCGAAGGATATTAATCTGTAAGAGATACACCAACATCCATTTCTATTTTGTAAGCTATGACCATGGCTTCGCTCCCGTCGAATTCAGTTTGAGACTGTAAGACTTCATATGTAAATAGATATAAACATATGAAATGCTTCATAAAGCTAGCGCTTTTTTTCTGGCCTCCTTAGACATAGATTCTGTTATCTATGGCTGAAATCTTATTACTACCGAAATAGAATATGTTATTTCTGAATAGAATAATCTTTCTGTTTCAGTCAGTTTTTTTTATTCCATAGGAAGGCGGACGAGCTCCACCTGTGGGCCACCTGTAGGTATATGGTCACTAACGCCCATAGAAATTGGCGTTGTAAGAGATGCTATCATCGCTTGCATCGCCAATGCGCCACCAACCTTGGAAACTAATATGTTATGTCCCATGTGCCTGTAATTACACTGGCTCACTCACCTAAAAAGTTATAATACGTTTCTAAAATTATTTCTCGATTGAAATAACTTGTAAAATATAAATGTTTTACATTACATGGATAGTTTTTATTTGCTTATAATTTAACTTTTGCTCGGTAGTGAAGGAAAACATCGTGCGCATAGACGAAATATAGCCACACGTATATATGCACACGGATTGTAAGTTAATAGTTGTAGACTTTTTGTGGAATTTTGTGTTGGTAAAATCCTTCTCTTGAACACCCTTCAACAGTTGTTCCTTGTCCCTTGTTCGACAGTTTTTAAAAAAACTTACAGCTCGTGAAAGCCCAGCTATTAAACATTTATTACATAGTATCTTTGATAATATTTAAACATTTATTTTAGTCTCGTCCCGGTAACGTTTTATTGTGCGATGTCATTAGCTACCTGTTACTTATTCATGATCAAACTGAGCGTAACTCATTTCGTGATTAATAGTTATCTTATCGGCTTCGATTTTACCGCTCTCTCCCTTCGTACTTAATCGACAGGACTTGGGATAGGAAGGTGCAAATTAATTACACTGATAGCACCACCGGCTCATTAGTTTCCACTTAAATGAAATTAATCGTACAACTCTTTCAAATGGAACATTTAAAAATAATGATGCTGAAAAAATAATTATTGATTGAAGTGTAATTGACTTTTTCCAGTAGATTTTCTAATCACTTAGTAATTTTAATATTAATGGTATATTTTTCATTAACTGTATCACGATTAATGATCTTGGAGACTTATAATTTCAAAAGTCGTATAGAATATTGTGACTACTTCACTGCTATTCAGCTGTTACTGAACTAGAGAAAAAATTTGATTTGCTTTGCTAGGGATGGTAATAGAATTGTCTATAAGCCGTACTTCAGAAGCTACCATTGGATTCTTACTTTTCTTTTATAAAGTAGGTGAACGGGTAAAAATGCCACCTGATCGTGTGTGGTCACCGCCTATAGACATTAGCACCGTTAGAAAATTTAACCGTTTCTTACATCGTCAATACGCCACCAACTTTGGCAATTAAAACGTTAAGTCCGTTCTGTTAGTAGTTACACTGGCTCACTCTCTTCACCGGAATACTTGGTGGTAGAACTTTGTACAAGCTCGTTAGAATAAACCATGAGTTGGTGGTACCTACCCAGACGGCTCTGCGCCAAGCCCTAACACGAAATAGTAACATTCGTACCTAAAAACCGAACTAAGTAGGTAATCGCCTCATAAGTGGCGTTTAAAACACAGCTGTTCCTATCAAGTAATCACTACGACAAATTATTAAATATCATACGAAAAGGCACGTAAAAAATATGACAAATTTTATTATCCGAACCTGTAACGAAGTTGATAACGAATTGTTAAAATATTAACTAACATTGTTACATTCATTATCAACGATTGAAAAATATACAACCATTTATCATTATTTTACCTATAATTCGAATGTACGCTTACAAAGGTTTTTATTATAATACAAACTAAATCAATATATAATAAATTATATTATATGGAAATCAAATTATAAGCGAATCAATTAATAAAATGAATTGTACCACCGGATGTAAAAGAACGACCCAAATTTCACTTGAACGCTTTTTATTGAACAAAGCCAAAGTACTGAACATTGGCTGTATTAGTTAAGTCGGAATTAAAGTCTTATTTCATTCAAGAATTCTATTATTATTAACTCTTTGATTTCGGTCAACTGGGATAGTAAGTTCATCAGTGTAATATTTAAAAAATATATATTTAAAAAAATGTAGTACAAAATGTTAGGTGAGTGACATGTATTTTGGTTTTCATGTATATTTCAGTTAACATATTATCTAAAATGGTTGGAATTCAAGGTTTACCTTGTTTTTTAATTAAGAAAGATCCTCTTATAGTTAAACTATCGCTTAAAAAAATAGACTGTTTATAATTATTCTAGTTGATAATGTTATTAACTGTTAAAGTTTATTATTTTGTTATAGCATTAATAACACAGAGAGAGAGAGTCTAGGGAATGGCTTGAATCTCATGCGAGAAAAGTATGTTTGACTTTTCTTAATATGCCTCGGGTTTATTTTCATTATATTCAATTACTGTATACAACTTCTGTATTACTTTATATATCGAGCGCAAACATAATAAACGTATCAATATTTTAGCTACGGCAACGTAGAATCAAATATAAAGCTATTTATTTTTTCGATTTGTTTACGTAAAAGTCGGTCAAACGGACTTTAATAAATTAAGAGCAAAGAGAATCGGAGAGATATTTAAACTTTAAAAGATACGAGTGTCTCTTTAGAAGATTCCATTTCTCTTTAAGCTGTACTCTAAATTATTCAGTAACATTAATTGGTTATTAGGACGTGTTTTTGTGTTTGGAAATGTTGCTCGTTTGCCACAACGGCAAGGCGGGGTTGTCGGGGGCGGGCTCAGCGACGCGGCAGTTGGCTCCAGCCCGCTCGGCGATCGCTCGCTTTACGCGCCTTTCCCCTCTCATGGAAAACGTCAGTTTAAGAAAATAGTTTTATAGCCAAAACTGAAAATGAAATTAATATAAAGTGTAGTGCAGTGGCTCATGTAAGGTGTCGGGTGTGATGCGAGTGGTTTGTGTATGTAATAACTATTGACACTGAGTGCGCCATGCGGTGAACCGCCGCCGGCTGCTATCAGCACGCGCGGATATGGTTGACCCCCTGAAAATATTTTGGGTCTTAACGAACAGTACTTATTTAGGTACTTATTATATTTTATAAGTTATTGTTATTCATTTAAAGTATACCATCTAATTCAAATGACACGTGGAGGTGTAACTATTTTTTATCAACGCTGTTTTAAAACACAAAAACAGCTTATTATTGTGTATATATTTTTCTAATATAATCACTTATTTCCATATATCAGTTTTTAGAGTTGTAGCCGCGAGAGTGCAGTAAGAGTTTTCCACGTCTTATTTCTTTTACTGTTTTTTATTGAAACGAAAACAGAGCAGCGAGCAGATGAATCACTCTTTATTAATTGAAAGAGAAAACTCGTTGTGGAAATATTTTCACTTTGATTTTGAGTTTTCCATTTCTAACGAATATTTTGATGTTTGATAACTCGAAAAGACTTGTTATAGATAATGGTTTTCTCCGTACAGTTTTAAATTCAACGTTTTAGAATTCACATAAAACTACGAGTAAAAAGGTTGAACAAATACAATTCAAGAGCTTGTCGGAATGGAAAATCTTCTATTTAAACTCCTTCAATGAACAGTACCAGTATTTTCTTTGTTAATACATAAAACATAAAAGGTGTGCATTCATTCATACAATTAGCGTAAAAACAAAATAAACGTTGTTATTTACAAGATTCAATTGATTATTTTAGATATTATAATTTTATTTGTTACTTTTTTCCAAACGAAAACTAGAATAAACATAAAAACTAGAATAAACAACTAAAACATTTAAATAAATTTCTAAACAGTTCAAATATAAACGGTTAATAATATAACTCCATTATCACCTAAATACATATTTTTAATCAATACCAATCAAGCTCTATTAATACACTTCTTAAAAATATTTTTAGTTCAGTTTTAAATCTACGTACTTAGTAAACAGAATTAACGTTTAAGAATAAATATTACAATACATATTCTAATTGTATATTCATATTCCCTTGAAAGTGCGGTGTAACTTTTCTTCTCAGAAATATTATAATAATTTGATTTTATAACATGATCTCATTAAAATATGCATAGAACAATTTTTATACTATATAGCTGAATATTAATAATAATAATAAATAACTTTATTGCACACTCAAGAAAAGAAAGCAAAAACAAAACAAAAAAAGTCAGTAACAAATAAGCGAAAATAAAATAAAATAAAAAAGACACTTAGGAAGGATGATGCATGCAAGGGGCGGTCTTATCACTCAAGTAGTGATCTCTTCCAGACAACCCTGTATTAAAATGCAACCCTGTATTAATTATATATGTAAGTAAAAAAAGATAGAGCGAAGTATTATTTGTCATATATTATATGATATTACTTATTCTTAATGTTAATGTTTCATTTGACTAAAGTCTTACAATCTCATTACCCCCCAATAATATTAGTCTCGTTCGTACATTCTGTTTCATGTGATGGGTAATCGCTTACGTAAGTTAAAGAGCCTCTAAGTTAATTAACATCTTTTGTGGCAAATATCATTATAACATATCAAATAAGCCAGAAAAGGAATTCAATTATTAACATACTATATTTTAACAATTTGGCTTTATATAAATATAGATTATGACGAATATTTTATAAGAACCGAGCACGCAAATCTGTTTTTTTTTTTGTGTGTAGCGTAATGTTAACTATAGAGAATTCAATTATTGAAAGCGTTTTTGAAAATCGAATTTAGTCATTATAATCTTTAATTCATTGGTATTGTCCTTAGGAGCTGATTTCTTAGCTTAAAGTTTTAAGTATAGAAAACAAAATTACTGTAATACTTGGTAATATAGCTTAATGCAAGCTAGTCTGTGTAGGTACAATCCTCTCATCAGATATTCTACCGCAAAACAGCAGTATTTGTTATTTTGGTGTTTTGGTTTATAGGTTGAGTGAGCTAGTGTATCTACAGACACAAGGGACATAACGCCTTACTTTCCAAGGTTGGTGGCGCATAGGCCATTTAAGCGATCGTTCACATCTCTTACAATGCCAATATTTAAGGGCGTTGGTGACCACTTACCAACAGGTGGCCCATATGCTCGTCTACCTACCTATCGTATAAGAGAAGAGTTACCTTAAAACGTTAGTATTCAATTTCTTAATAAAATAATAACCGAGTTTATCGCAATTCAAAAGCATCAATCTTTTGTGGAGGGGGAAAGGGGAATATTAAAATGGAAATCGAAATATTTAAGAAGGCTTAAGGCCAAGGAACCGAAAACCATGTTCTTTTGAAATGCCATTTTACAAGAAAACAAACTATATACAAAGAATTTCGAATTATAGATTCTACTAAGAACCGACAATTAACTAAATTGTTACTCTTTTTTACAAGTTTTTCAAACTGATAGCAAGAGTAGGTCATAATTAACATGTTTTTAACGAATTTCCTTTATGGTAGGGCTTTGTGCAAGCCCGTCTTAGTAGGTAACAGTCACTCATCACAAATTCTATCGCTAAACAATGGTGAACTAGTGTAATTATCGGCACAAAAAATATAATATCTTAGTTTCCAATATTGGGGGCGCTTATGCGATGCTTGGATTGGATATGCTCTATGGGCGGTGGTAACCACTTGCCATCAGATGGCCCATAAAATCAGATTCAAATATTCAGTTTCAATAGAATTAACTACTTCTATATACGTCGTTACACTCAACTCGCATAACAATCGTAGATAAATATTCTCTTTTTAATTGTAAGCAGCTAATTGAGCGCAATTATTTTCTTGTTACGTAAAACGAAGTAGCAATTCCCCAGAACAGAATCTACTTATTATCTAAGCTTGGTATTGTCTGATAGTCAATTGGAAAAGGGCTTATCGCTATATTTTCTCCGGAATTCTTAGTAAGAGTCAATTACTACGTGAATTTTGAAACACATTAATTGATTAGCTGAATTTTCATTGCATTTGATATAATATTATCATTTCATTACTCATCACATTACATTGCGAGGCCGAGGCATGTTTTTGATGTTTCAATATTATTATATTGCTTATTTATTATTGCAAAAAATTGGAATTTCTAAAGTCTGAACACAAAGTACAAACTTCAAAGTCAAATTTGAAAGTGGAATATAAGTATATAATAAGAAATAGTAAATATAAAAAGTCTTTATCGATTTTACATTGGAATTTTTAATAATATATCAGTTTTCTAAAGGTATTTACGAAATATTAAACCCAATAAATATTGTATAAATAGTCTACGTAGTTAGGCTATTTAAGAAACCTATTGAGAACACTATTTTTTCGTAACATACTTTGGCGATACATAACATAACGTTTATGGTTTTCTCAAAAGAAAATATATTTGCATCTATGATCATGTTATCAAATATCGTTAAGCAGTAAAACTTTTTAGTTAATTTAGCACTAACTTATCCGTCGCGGCATATTAGTATGTTTTCAACGCGATACCTTTGTCTAATAAATCTACCTGAATGAACGTCTTTTGCTAATAATATAGTCAATTTAATGAAGACTATATTAAGTAGAAAACCAAAGATTCCCTTAAAATTAATATTTCGCAAAATCCTTGAAAGTCTCATAAATTTGGGCGTGCGATAAAGAAGTGCTGTAGGTATAGAGTTACTCATATGATTATGCATTTTTTGAGGCTTATAATTTTTTTTATATAAATTGTATTTATCACTAGCTGTGCCCCGCGGTTTCACCCGCGTACAATTAATAAAAATATTATGAAATATAATGAACTCACTCGCGATTCCTCGATAAAAGGACTGTACAACACACACAGATTTTTTAAATTCCAACCAGTAGTTCCTGAGATTAGCCGGATCAAACAAACAAACTCTTCAGCTTTATATATTAGTATAGTAACCTAGAATTGAAAATGTTTCTAATATTTATGAGCTCGATTTATTTTTAGGCAGAGTTAGGGATAAAAAGAAATCTCTGAACCTTCAAGTTACATGGAATTTATTAGATACGTATATATGTAGAGTATTTATATGAGTTTGATAAGAACATGTTTAGCAATCTAATTAATTTTATTAAGATAACTAGTAGCTCGGCACGTTTTCACCGGCGTTGAACGTTCCTGTTTCATCCCCCGTGGGCCTGTGCTAATGTTAAACAGCCTTCCTCAAAAATTAGGCTATCAAAGACGAAAATGTTCAAATCCGACTCATAGTGCCTATGATTAGGGTGTTCAACCAAAAATACGAAGATCTTTTTAGATAAATTATATTGGAATAAATATTAAACAAAAAAATGATAAAAGTTCGATTCGTTGAAATTGCCTTATTTTTTATTTAAAACTTTTAGAGACATAGTATTACATTATAGAATTATAAACATATCGCAAATAAATTATTATTTTGATTGATATATTATAATGATAAGCAAACATTATATTTATTACGATATATTATTTCAGTCTTTGTTTTACTATAGTATCCTGGTACATTATTCATTCACACACGGCCATCTGATCCCAAACTAAGCAGAGCTTGTAAACCAGACAACTGATATACTACATAATATACTACTTTTCTTTTGTAAGTAAATACTTATATAGATTGACACCAAAACTCACGACAAACAGACATGTTCACGCACAAAAATGTCTGTCCTGGTTGGGAATCGAAACCACACCAATCGGATTGTCATAGTGAAGTCAAGAAATTGCTAGAGTATTCATTTTACTGGGCTAATTAATTAATGATTTCATATATTTTAATTAAATTCATAAAATAATTATTAATAATTTTAATTAAAATCATAAATACGATTAACTATATACGCAGTTTTATGTGTTTTTATTATTTGTACATGCGTCTTTTATATACATGATGTGTTTATATATGCACTTGTGTTATGTATCTCTTTAACTAAATACAAGTAGTGAGTTTGCCAGATTGCTTGACGTTTCGTGGTTACTGCCTCAGTCCTTAGAGACGACACGTAAAGTTATATAGGCTTTTGCAAATCAGACTGGTAGTTCCTGAAACTAATGTGTTTGAACATACAAACTATCAAGAATTATAATACTTTTATTTCTATATACCTACATATGTATACTGGTATAAATGTTATTTGTTGGTTTTTTATATGATCTTTTTTGTTGTTGTTTTATATCGTCGTTATCAGTTTTAAGTGTATTATTGTCACGCGTATCAAGTTTATATAATTGACAACATATACGCAACATAAATATATATATTTTAAATTTATCTAGTGGGTTAGCTTATATTATTGTTGTACCCGATATTTTTTGGGGTCAAACCCACGCAATAAAAAGTAATTGGGTTAAAATCAAGAAATCAATAGAAGTAATATGGAAGGTAGTAGTAGGTAGTCTCTACATGCCAAGGATTAGCTGAACTCTTTTCAAACATACAATCTAATTACAAGACTGAAAGAATAAAGACTTGTGTTAGTAATAAAAAATATAGCTAACTATGAAATCTCCTGATCGAGGCGGCCAGAAAGATAATCATTTGTGTAATTTCTGTGTCCTCTACACGCCCAAAAGAAGGTTTACCGAATCACAGTGGTTAGCACATATATTTTACTATAATTAGGTTAATTATTTTAATCAGATGTTACTGGTTCGTTTATGAGGGTTAATGAAGGTCAGATGAATATCGCCCCACATAAAAACAGGTAACGTATCAGATTTGGAATGAGACTTAGAAACAGACCCTGACAAGTACTGCGGTAATGGCAGAAGATTGTATATATTAACAAAAACATACATACATGTATTATCACAACCATGTACAATATATATAACCATATTATATTGTTAAAAAATATAACTACATTATATTACTCTTTTAACTCACTATACCACTTAATTAAATTAAAGTCAATTTTCATTCCGTTAAAAAGTATGTCAGGCAGTCAGGCTGCCTATTTGGTCTTCTGATCGTATGTGATCACAATCGCTACTAAATTATTGATATGTATATTGACCACTTTTTACACTATCAAATCGCCGCCAACATAGCATCTTATATGATAAGTTCTTTGCGTATTTACCCTGACTTACCCAACCTTCAAAGCTGAAGTCGAAACACAGGATTAAAATGCATTGCTTTTTTGCAGTAAATATGTGTAACAATTCCCTCCTATCAGTGATAACCAAACTAATCTCATAATAAATAAAAATTGCTATTTATACAATATTATATTTACATCAACATAAAATGAATGTAGACTCTTAATACTCTTAACGATAATTAAATTTAAACTTTTTAATACAATGACAATGCCAGATCGTGTTGCAACGTTTACAAGAAATGTAATTGTTATTAAAAAAACCTATTGGATTGAATATTGGATTACTTCATAATGAACTCTCCTATTGTATATTAATTAGTAGATATCATTAATTAAAAGAGAAACAATTAAAATTATTACAATGTTGATGCCGCCCGCTGTGTCCGTAAGCCACATAATAATAAAAAAACATTGAAGCTGAATTTATTGTATGCACACTTTGTAGTTATAGGTTTGTACCACATATTTGAAAGGCAGGGCATTCATATCAAATTTTAACCACAAGCTGAACGATAAGCGAAGATGATGATGATGAAGATAAAGAAAATCATACTTTCACTAATCTTCCCGGCTTTTACATTTATATCGAAAAACATTGAGACTTCTTGTCTTGGTTTGGAACAGGGCATTCGCCGTCTTACTCAGAACATCTCACCCAAATTTCATCACAATCTGATGAATAATTTAAGAACATAGACGAAGAACGAACAAACATTCATTTTTATTTATTCAGATTTCGTTGGTGAAATCACAAAATGTGAAAACACGTCTGCCGAGTTGACGAAATCGTTGACGACAAGTCTGTTAGCTAGTTCGATATATTTTCACAAAAGTATGAAACTCCATGTCATACCAATCTTCCAAAGATTGGTATGACATGGAGTTCAAAATAATTTATCCGGAATTTCATTAAACGGAACTAGTTTAGAAGGAAACACAAAAACAACTTGTCGGACATGTCGGTGACAAGGGTGCTTTCACAACTTTACAAATGTATGCTTTTATGTGTCTAAAGGCAGTCAACCGATATTTACGGGTTGGACCTGCAATAGAAATTTGTTATGTAATAACGAAAAAAATGTTCTATAAGTGAGACAGTTCTAGTCATAGTTACTGTCATAAAAAAACACCAATAAACAAGGTCTATTATTCTTTACAAGATTAGATAATAAAAAGCGTAAAGTTATAGTTCGTTTACTCTCTTATACGGTATAACTTAAATTAATATTTGTATGTATTGTAACTACAAAAAGTAGTCTAATTGAAAGTAAATTGGTTCTAGTTTTACATTTCATGAAATATAATATTACTAAATTAATAACGCTTGTTTTTCATATTGCATTTTTGTACTCCTACAGTAAGTTATTTAATCGCTCTTATCACGAGTATTTCGTTTAACGTATTTTAATGTCAAAATTTTCAATTTTCAATATGTGAACTAGGTATACGCGAATGCAAAAGTTTGTAGAGAAAGAAAGAAATATAAATAATGTTATCATAATGAAAACCTCGCAATTATATAATATTCTTTTCTTTTTAACTATTTCTTAATGCACAATAAATCACGATATTTAATTTCAATCGGTATTTTCAAATGAGTGATTAATCCTTTTCAGTCAACTGACGTTAGTATTTCAGTGTAAAGTTTGTTTGGACGTATAAAGTTTTTGTTTAAACATAATGAGAATTGTACAAATAAATTCTGTGTTAAGCCTGAAGGCAGCCAGGTATTAAAATACCTCAAGCGTGTGATTATACAACAATATTTGAAGAAATAATAGTAACAAAAACAAAGCGAATGCGAAGCATTTTGTTTGTACCAACAAACACATCAGATACGTGTTTCAACTCTTAACGATCACCTTTGTGCTATTTGACGAGCCGGTTGGCGTGATTGGTAGATACCCTGCCTTTCGCGCCGCAGGTCGTGGGTTCGATTCCCACCCAGGACAGACATTTGTGTGCATGAACATGTCTGTTTGTCCTGAGTCTGGTTGTAATTATCTATATAAGTATGTATTTACAAAAAGAAAAAGTAGTATATGTAGTATATCAGTTGTCTGGTTTCCATAGTACGAGCTTTGCTTAGTTTGGGATCAGATGACCGTGTGTGAAAAATGTCCCAAGATATTATTATTATTATTATTATTTGCGGTTAGTTGTCCAACATCAATTGTATTTTCTTTAATGGATCTTTTAATAATCACATGAATATTTAATACTTTTTGCTTTAAGTTTATTTTTTAAATATTATAACTATCTACATGTATCTGGTATGCAAAAAAATATTTTGTATTTTTTATCTACCTGCTTTTGTTTTTATTTCATGGATACTTTTTTTTATAAAACGAAATATCCTACTTTTAAATACATGACATGAAAAACCGTATTGTCACATACCAGACTCATACCTCGAGGCCAGCCACTGTTGCGGACGTTACATTAAATTTGTTAATGTTTGTCGTTTTAAGTAAAATTGTTTGTATTTTTTCGTCATTCTAATAATTGAATTTGCAATGAATTGTCGTTCTGTAAAAAACCTTCCGTAGCAGTTCAGCTTAAGGGTGATTAAGCCAGTCGTAACAGGTGCATGTGGTGTTACGTCAATCTCATAGTTCACGCTCAAATGATAGTGTACAAAATGTTTTAGAGTTCTTACAGTGCCTGTCACAAGTTCCTTTAAATTGGCACTCATCTATATTGCTACGAAAAGTAATTTATTCTTTTCAAACAAACATGAAAATAAAGGTTTAGTGAATCTATACAACGATACTTATGGCATTGAAAGCAAACATGATAAGTTCTTAATAATAGTGCAACATTAATTCTATTCAAAACCGTTTTGTAAGAGACGAGCTGTTTGTTTTTTTTTTTAAACCAATATGAAAAAAGTTCCCTTCTATTATAAACAAGGAGCGCTCTCAACTTGTTTTTCTAGTTGAAGCGGTACGCAAGTAGCCGTTATACAAAACAGTTTCTGCATTAGTTATTGTAAAACCGATTTAAATGCTATGTATAACAGTCATATTACTTTTCCATATAAGAAGAAATTTGTTGTTTGTAAAAGCTATGTAGTTTTATTATTTGGATCGTCCATATTGTATTTTATTAATATTCGATCGTAAAACAATATATTGTAAACTGTGTCAGTGCAATAAGACGCGCACCTGGGGCCAGACAGATTGGCGACACGGCGTCCGCAACCTCCAGATGAGACAATAATTCAATCTTAAACCACCGAAGTGTGTCCTATTATACACAATGAATCGAATACATAAGCTCATATAACAAAGTCAATATGGTCTTAATAACTTGCAAAGTTCTTTATTAACGTTACACTGGCGTGGGTTCTTTATTATATCTAGGTATAAATTATTTTAATATAATTATAAATAAAAAGTATATATGAATAAAGTTCCTAAAACAATTTTAGTTTATAAAGTTTTATGATGAAGATTTTTCTATAAATTGTGATCTACGCACATACAGCCACCCACAGTATACCCACACATATTTCTTTTATGGAAAAATGTATATGCTTTTATAACAGGATTTCGAGAAGCATTCGAAAATTATAATTGGTAAAATAAAAAATATTATTAAGGAACGTTTGGGAGTTAAAGAATATTAAAAAATTAATGGCCTTATATGGTAATAAGTAATTGCAATGCTACTATATTGAATGCATCTATATTATTTGCTAAATTCATAGAACCTGTGGCTAATTAAGGCACAAAAAACTTATATCAAAAGAAGTAGTTCCTAGAAATAACATATTTATAATTTAATATTATATAATTCAACCTTTTAAATCGTTAATTTATTTATATTTGCGTGAAATTAATAGTATTTTGTATTTGAATAATGATCTATGTGAGCATTAGGACATTAAATATCGATAGAAAGGCTACGAGCTGTTATATGCGGTCAAATAAAAATTGATTTCAGCCCCTGCTTCCGATAGCTTTCTGATCGAGATCACTTTTAGAATATATATTACTCGAAGTGCCTCAGCAACTCCCAGCTTCATTTCTCATTTCATCAGTCTCCTGATAATAATCTTGGGAAACTCTTGGGTTTCTTTTATTCATTCGATAGATGTTTTTATTAGCTCGGGGTTCCTGTTAAAATATATACTTGCTGTTTCAGTAGCTTGTAAACTGAACAATCTGTTTGGAAACTTGTTGGTTATCAAAAAATAATATTGTCTTTTCGTTCAGAAATTTTCTTTTTATTAAAATAATTGATTTTGTGTAATTCCAAGTGGCTACGTAGTAACTTTGATTGAGTCGAGATGGTCTAATAAATATTAATTTTAGCATCCCAACTTGGCGCTTTTGAAGAGCTAATAGGATCTATATAATATATTCTATAAAATCTTTTAGATCATGTTGATAAATAACAAGATTCCTTACATCGTTTACAGCTGCCAAGTTCATTAAAAAAAATCGATAGTTCGCAGTAAAACAAAGCAACATTCCGGAATTCGTTATTTCACTGTGAAAAATAAATTAACAAATAACTTCTACATTGAGAGATATAGTAAAAACATACTCAAAGCATTCGTATTATATAGAGAAAAATGTATATCTTTTAATAAAATATCACTCCGATGTACAATGCCACTAAAATTAATATATCGATTGACATGACCAGCTTCCTTATAGCAATCGAAAAACCTTAATCGCTTTTAGTTTGATTTTAGTTTTTTTTTTTTTTGGTTATAACAAAACGACTTATAATAAATACAGTGTTAAACTAAAACCGATTTAAAAGAACATTCACCCTTAAAATAGTTCAATATTCACATTTACCGGGTCACGACCTCGTAACTAGAGCTAGCAACCCCCATATCGAAAAGGGGCATTATTACACCATTACATGGAACACATGAAATTAGTTTCCTTTTAGTATTAGCACGGGAATACGCCATAAACGAAACGCTTTAACAGTTAACACATCAAGTAATTCATGAGAGTACTTCTTGGTTTATTTAACCTATATTATGCAAAACAATCAAAATATTAAAGAAAAGTTTTTTTATTATGCAGATAAAGCTACTTAGGTCAAAAGAGGTATGATTTCTACTCAGAGGAACCACTAAAAAAATCTGGTGTTACTCTAAAGAATCAATAATGATATGATAAAGAATATCTAATGAGCGAGTGGTACATACCCACGACTCGCTTCCACAAAGCAATGTACTTCTTGGCAAATGTAAATTGTGTGTAGGATTTTATTTTAGAATTTAATTCCTTGCCCTGGGAAATATATATATATAAATTATAGATATTCCCATTTGTATTGATGGTGATTATTTAAAAAGAACAATGATAACGTTCACTAATAAGGAATGCTCGTAGATAAAATTAGAGTGTAATCGACCTAAAGCATCGTTTATAAAGTTAGAGCAATTTGAGTATAATTTGGGACTCAGAGAATAAGTGGAACGTTATTTTGGTTATAATTCTCTACTAAAAATATTATTATATAGTAGTCGGAAAATTCCTTTGTACCTTTATAAAACGTTGAATATATCCGGACGAGCTATCGTTAAAGTAATATCGTTTGTGTAATGTAATATCAGTCGCTGACCCTTAAAAATCTTCGTTAAAAATGTTTTACACTATGACAGTTTTATTTTCCATTTTTTAACTGCAGTTTTATACGAAATAAAGTGCCGCGCGATAACCATTGTGATTTTTTTATTCGTTTCTTATTTCAATACATGGTATGCTGCCATTGTCTGAATCGTTTTGTGTGATATTAAAAAAGCCAAGCGTAAAAGCAGTGTAGTGTTCAAACTAAATATTTATATCGTGAAAGAGTGAAGTGTATCAAAATTCAATATTCGTTATCTTCCTTTGTTCCTCGAATCATTGTAAATAATTATATATTTCATTGAAAAAGCTTTGTACGATCGTTTTGAAATGTTTTATCCATTAAATTGTACACACATCGTAAGATGCGTTTAGTGAACTTACTACAAGAGTTCTGCAGTTATTTTAGTTTTGAAAATGTATTTAGAAGAAATATCATGTAAAAAATTACCGTTTTTAACCAAATACTTTTCACAATTTTATAACCTCTCAACTGATTCCTGAGCAATAAGTTCGAGAGAGACTAGTCTACTGCTGTTTTTTTTTTATATTTTAGTCTTTTTCTTCCCCATGGAGTGTAGATGGCGGTTAACAGAATCTTTTGAGTTACCACACTCCCTAATAAGTTCGTGAGTACTCGTGGATGGATTTGAATCAACAGCTTCCTGCAGAACCTACAGATCAATGTCCATTAATGGTCGCCTGGAGCCCATCTACCTTTCCATTGTCGTATATCAACTGCAAAATTTCACTTTCCCCTTCATATGTAATAATTTCACGAGTTGCTTCAGTTGTAATTTTTTTTCGAGGAATGCTTTTAAATTCCAAAAAATTTGTAAGACATTGTCATGTTTCTTTGTTAAGATATACAACTAAACTGAGACTTTTTTCGAAGAAGTAGATAATGCTCTAAGTATTATTAAGTATTTATAAGTCTTACATAGGATTAAAATTGCTAAAGTCCTTTGATTTGATAAACGGTCATTTTTTTATAAACCCAAGATACACCCCCTGTTGACGCCTAACAGCGGTGCTAGCATAAGGCACTGAATGGCAAAAGTTTGCTACGCCATAGTCATCAGGCGTTGCAGAAATTCATGTGACGTGTAGCACTTCATTATTTTTTTGTACTTGACATCTGAACCTTGCAACGTGAACACCTAAATAATCAATATATTTGTTGGACTTATTCGAAGAGTTTTCTTTTGAAAATTCCATTTTGTACACGAAGATACACCCCCAATAAAATGTTGATATCATTTTTTGTACTAAAATAGTACAGTGTGTTTGTTTTAATTTTTAACTACATATTACTGTTACTAATTTGCGATCAATATATT
This sequence comes from Nymphalis c-album, assembly GCA_963151315.1. Lineage (NCBI taxonomy): Eukaryota > Metazoa > Arthropoda > Insecta > Lepidoptera > Nymphalidae > Nymphalis > Nymphalis c-album. The sequence continues at coordinate 6,342,502 of OY720590.1, read as the reverse complement.
TAATAGTAAGGTCTGACTAATCGTAATTATAAACAGTTATTATTTTAGTTTGTTAATTAATCTGTAGAGATCTTCTCTAAAAAAAACCATCAAAATCGATTCACCCAGTCGAAAGTTATGAGGTAACAAACACAAAAAAACCATACAGACGAATTGAAGTCGGTTAAAAACAAAACTTACCACATATAGTAAATTATTTATCAGTATGCTACATTAACTACAATAATTGTTACATGTTCTAAAAAGCGTATCAGAGTTAGTTTGTTTCCAATATTTCACGAGTGAGATACGAATAGAGTTGAATAGCACTGCTGTTTAACCGCAATAATAATAAATATCAACCAGCTCAAAGGTATACAGCACCAAGTGTTTTGAACAAAGTCCGTATACTATAGATTTCTGGTTGCCAATAATTTAGACTTATTGTGCCCACAATCCAAAAATATCCAGGATAAAAGCAGCTATCCAGAGAAGCACTCGTTGTTTTATTTTACGTTTTTTCCAATGAGTTGACTTTACTTTTTATAGTTTTAAATATATAGTACCTGGATGACCGAGCTTTGCTCAGTATGTTTTTTTTTTGGTACACTGTGTTTTTTAGGAATTATTCAGTGTTGTTGTGTCGTTAAAGCAATTAGTTGCTCCCAATTAAAAACTAGTATTTTTACTCGTCAATAGATGTCAGGAAGAGTTTATGTTTAAGTTGATTATCGATAATTTTGAAAAATGAAACTGAGCTAGATCGATTTATCGCCCCCGAAACACACCCCAGCTTGCTAAATTTCATGAAAATCGTTGGAGCCGTTTCCGAGATTCAGATTACAGATTATTATTATTATTATATATATATATATATATATATATATACGAGAATTGCTCGTTTAAATATATAAAATAATTATATTATAAATGTAGATTTTTATAGTCTCATAAATTTTATATCTTCTTACTGTAACAATTACTAATTGATACATTATATACAATACTAGCGACCCACCCCGGCTTCGCTCGAGTAGCAGAGTAAATATTCCTAAAAAAAACAGCGGGACGCGGGGGCGCGCAGGCGGTTGCTTCGCGCGTTAGTATGAGCGCTTGAATTTATTTACTTTTAAAATTACGATAACTCCTAAGATATTCATTTAAATTGGGTGGTGTAAAGGGCAATTATAATGTACATGAAATGCTTAAAGTAAATAACGTATTTAATTTGATAAGGATTCATATCATATTCGTTTTTATAGCTTTCCAAACATCACATTATTGTGTAACCATTTTAAAAAAATTAAAGTGTGTATAGTTATCTATCCTTAAAAGATAGATATGCGGACTTTTCTGTTGATCTATGAAAGGGGACCAATTTCACCATACATTATTTTGTTATAATTCAAAGGGATTTTACAGCGTTTTCTATGAATGCTCCCAATCGGCTCGTTTTTTCCGACATCTTCAACAATTATCGTCATATTTCAACAAATTTACAGAAAACATTAATGAATTATATACGTAAACCTTCCTATTGAATCACTTTATCCATTGTAGAAAACCGTTTGTAAATCCGTTCAGTAGTTTTTTAGTTTATCGCGTTCATACAGACAGACAGGAAACGCGGGGGACTTTGTTTTATAATATGTAGTGATAGTGATGGGATACATAGCCGTGATAAAATAAATAAAGAGTATTTTTACATCATTCTTGATATCAATGTAATCTACATCTGAAAAAATATATATCTAGTGTGAAATATTTAAGTCTTAATTTCCAACTGCACACAGCTCGCGTATCGTATAAAAATACAACTATAAATATTTTTTCACATTTTTTTCTCTTTTGTTAAAAAAAATAATATTATAAATGTTTTAAAAATATTTATTTATTTATAAATGTATCATTACAATATGTTAAAAAATGAACCTGTATACGTGAACACTTGTTATATGAAAATACAAGTATCGGATTTGTCAGTTAAGCATGACTGATTGTAAACAAATAAATCTATAAATGTTGCATATATAACAAAATCGTATGGTCAGGAAATAAAACGCTCGAATAAATATATTTAATTCAACGTTCCCATTAAGTTCGTTATTTTTGTTAATATGTAAAATATTTGTTTTTGTAATGAATAAATATAGTCATGCGGTAAACAAAGAGTGTCATTCCAATTATTTCGTTTAAATGAGCCTTTATTGAATCATCATTATGAACGCGTGTCAAGCGCTCGAAACACAGCTATTAAAGGTTGCACATTGCACTTGTACCGTGTACTAGAGTTCAGCTTTTAGCTTTGTTTATTTAATTTCCCGACGGTTACTAAACTATTTACTATGTCACCGCTGTTACACTGGAACTTAATTTAATACTCTTTTGACATTACTCTATTTACTCTTGTATCCGGTTTGCTCTTTGTACGGTGAACTAATCTTCTTAAAACTCTTTGTACGCAGACTTCTTTCTTTTTTTAGAAACGTCCGGTACTATTTTTACTGTTTTTTTTTATAAGCGCGTATAATATTTATGCAATGTTATCAATTTATCATACTTGGAAATCTTTTGTGGATATGTAACTGGTGCTAGTATAGACCAAGGCGCAGTAAAGCAGTGTGATGGGTTCAGCTTTAAATTTTCTCCTTGAAAATCATAATCTGTAATAGATATTCAACAGACAAGAAATTCAATACATGAGCTCTTATGAATGATTTCGAATTAGCAATTGATGTTATATTTGCGATTTACAATTAATGAAGATGAAATATACTCACCACGGAGCAGTTTTGGTTCTATTAGGTAACCTATGTATATACTATATATATCGAAACGAAATTGTGGCTTCAAATAGCAAATCTCCAATAAATAGGTCACTTTAATGAGTACTACTACATTAATGTTAAATGTTTGTGTATATATTACGTGTCCGAATGTAAGTATATATAATGTAAGTAAGTATAGTCTTATTTTATTTAAATAATTTTGGCTAATTCTTCTTGAAATGTTTCTCATTTTTCCGAAGGATCTGTGTTGTTTGTATATGAACATTATACATTTGTTCATCAATCTCATAGTTTGAATCTGATGTAATTGTCTCCATATTTCGGGGTTTTAATGAAATTCGTTATTGAAATTTTAAAGACAAGATGAAAATATAATTGCTTAAACTATATCTAAATATTAACAAGTGGTAGGGGTCACCATGAGAAGTGACGGGCACACTTTTACGATTACGTTACATTTGTCTTTAGTTATCGTGAGTTGACTAGAACATAATAGAAAATATTATGCTAGTTATACGCCTATAGTAGTTATATGACTAGGAGTCACGTTGCTCAGTAATATAAACCTACTCCATTGTTCTATTGCTTCATAACAGTTTGTTATCTGTGGTAAATACCATTGCTTAGCTAAAAATAATCATGTTGAAAGTTGATATTGTGGTTTGGAAAAATCGTAAGCTCGACTTGACGTTTTATGGTTTTATAACTTGGTGGTAAGGTTTTCGCAAATCCGACTGGGTAAGTAATCACTTATTGCACAAGCACAAGGGACATCATATTGGCAATGATGCGGCGTTTCATGAAATTCTTAATATATCTAAGTAGTGCCTATGTCTATGGGCACTTACCATCTGGTGACCAATATTATAAAAAAATATACAATGCTCTTCGTTTAAATAGCGCTTATTACGTCTCTAAGGACCCGGAATAATGAATAAACATGATTACAATATGATACATCCGTAATTACAATATGATATCCGGATAACGAAATAAAATGTTATAACAATAGGTGTATTAGTGTATATATATCATAATCCCAAAAGTGGGGACAAACCCCAGTGGATTTAATACGTGGTTGTTAAAAATGGTGTTCAATTTCGAGTAAGACTTGTTGAATTTTCATGTGCTTGCGTTTAATTCATCTTACACTCGGTGGAGAAGGACAACATTTTGAGAAACACCATAGTGGAATAAAGTCTTAACTTTTTAAAAGAAGATGAAACCTTAGTGGGAAATTTACGGTTTCTTACTTATTTTCAGTAGTGCTAGAAATGTCGGGAATATTTTAGTATTTCTCTGTTAAATTATATGTATTTGTAACGTGTCTACGACCTATGTACATTGTGCTTGATATTATTTTTATGCAAATACCTTGGAACTACGCCAAATAAGCACTATTGTATTTACTATTTAATGCATCTTTAACGATTGTTATGAAATAAACTAGGTCTCTTACAAAAAATACTTCTTAACATTAATATATAACTATTCTCTTCAAGATATAAAAAATCTCTAAAAGATCCACAGATGAAAACCTTCTATTTAAGAAAAGCCTTTTTAGCTTATTCTATCACTTTCCTTTTTTTTGTGTCTATTTGTTACGATACTTCGATCTCGCGATCTTCAACTAAGATATAAATGTTCTGTCACTGGGCCAACTCTTCAAGTAATATATCCTAATTATTTCGTAACCAGACGACCCGTATAATTTGGTCTGTTGACCCGTTCATCTGTCAAGGCCTTAATATATTACTCTGTTTGCAAAAAAATCTACAATTAAACGTTTTGAAGAGAAACAAATTGTATTTAATTATTTATCATTTTATATTTGAAAAAGATTTTTTTAAACTATTCTATAACATATAGAACTATTCTATTATGTAGAAATAGTTTAAAATCTTAACGATATATTGTTCGAAGAGGTGTGAATGTCGCAAGTTCAATTGATGATTTTTAGGCAACTGTTACTACTCACAGCTTATATTATCAACTTGTTCAACAGATATAAATGAAAAATAATGTTATTAGGTTTAATTAAATAATAAGAACCAATGCTTCATAAATAATATCAAGTTTAATTGGAAACACAACACAATTCACAGACGTTGTTATTACTTCGTACTCGCAGTTCTATGCCTGTGTTCTTTATTACAATGCAATTTGTCTCTATAAAATATGCAACTATAAGCTAGTTTTCATTCTAGAATATTGAATTGATCTTTGTTTATTCTAAACTTTGCACTGCGATGTCGTAAATAGTTTTGTAATACAAAGTTTCGAAATGACATTTGATTTTCGTAAAATCAAACTGTTTTACTTCATTTTCTGCGAACTGCAATCTGATCAGATTCAATCCTATATTTAGTTTTTATTATTTATTTGTTAATTTTATTATATATATGTTAAGTTAACTCAAATTCTGTTTTTGAAAAAAAAATAATAATAATGGCCTTTACAAGTACAGTAGAATCCGGTTATAACGACGGTCAAAGGACCGTCGTACTAAACGAACTAAAAAATTTGTTTTTTATTAAAATAAAAAAAAGTAAAGTAAAGTAACAGCCTGTGAAAGTCCCACAGCGGGCCTCTTCTCCTTTTTTGTGGAGAAAGCTTAGAGCTTATTCCACCACGCTGCTTCAATGCGGGTTGGTGGAATACACATGTGGCAGAATTTGAGTGAAATTTGTCACATGCAGGTTTCCTCACGATGTTTTCTTCACCGCCAAGCACGAGATGAATTATAAACACAAATTAAGCACTTGAAAATTCAGTGGTGCCTGCCCGGGTGTGAACCCACGATCATCGGTTAAGATTCACGCGTTGTAGCCACTGGGCCATCTCGGCTTTCAAATATAAGTACTGTAACTTATTTCGAACCCAAATACTATATGTATTTGTAATACTAAGGTGGTATTGTGGTGTTAAACTTCATTAATATTCCAAAAAAAAATCTATCGAGCCGAACGTCAAACAACTTATCGTCAAATTAAATGGAAAACAGTTCAAAAAATAATTTGTCTTGTGTAAATATATTCACTAAATACATAACACATAACAAACATTGGAGCTTTAGCATGGTCTTGTTCCCTCTTGATATTTACTTGAAACGTACCATTTATACATATATTATGAGTAAGTAAGTTTATACCAGGCTCCTCCAGGCTATTTCAAATAAAAAATATTATTCTGTTATTGTATTAATTGCCTTTATTGTAAAGATGACTTTATAAAAAAAAACACGCTGAGTTTCTTTCGCCGGTTCTTCTCAGGCTTATTGTAGATTTATGACAATCAACAAGCAAGTGTAACACTTTTATATTGAACTAGCTGATACCCGCGACTTCGTCCGCGTTGCTTGATGTATTAACAAAGTTTTCTTATGTACGAAGGAAAAAACATCAAAAAGATCGCAAGCAAAAATATACTTTGTTGAAACATACATCACTGAACACTCAGTGCATATACAAATAGTCGTTTCTTGAAACTTTAATAACTTTTTTATTAAATGAAGATATCCCAATAATTATATTTTTTGTTAAGGGCCAAGTGTCTAAGAAATAAAATTTAGAAAATCTCATTAAAATCTATCCTGTAGTTTTTCCGTGATGCGCGCACAACTGCAGACCTCTGTCATTTTATTTATATAGATAAATATTTTTGATTTGATTTGTTTGCTACGTTCTCCCCTTGATATCTTGAAATCAAATAAAGACAAACTATATAAAAGTTATGTAGTTAACGTATATTAAACGCTAGTGAAACCACGCTATACACGCAGTAGTAAATTAATGTATAAACTTGTAATATAACAATATTACAAAGTATATCAATCAATAAGAGTATCAGTGACAGCCACTTAGTAAGGTTAATACAGAAAGTTAGCTTGAGTGGAGAAACAAGCCTCGTAAATATGTCGTGTTCGAGAGTACCCAGCGAAGGGCAGCGTCTCGTATCTATTGGGATTTCATCTGAAGTATTCCAAAGGGCCATAGACATATATATATATATATATATATATATTATATATATATATATATATATATATATATATTATATATATATATATATATATATATATATATATTATTACATAGGTAGGCGGACGAGCATACGGGCCACTTGATGGTAATTGGTCACCAACGCCCATAGACAATGGCATTGTAAGAAATGTTAACCATCGCTTACATCGCCAATGCGCCACCAACCTTGGGAACTAAGATGTTATGTCCCTTGTGCCTGTAATTACACTGACTCACTCACCCTTCAAACTGGAACACAACAGTACCAAGTACTGCTGTTTTGCGGTAGAATATCTGATGAGTGGGTGGTACATAGCATATGAGAGTATATGGTTTATACTAATGGACGGAGTGATTCACGAGAAAATCGTAGGTGTTTAATTCATTATAGTTTTGTGAAAATTGATTGAAATATGACGTGAACGAATAAATGTTGAAGATGTCGGAAAAAATCACACCGAGGCGGAGTTACTGAGGTAATTTAATCATTAGAGTTATATGTATTACGATTTGAACGTTTTATGTTGACCAACATTCTACGCGTGCGAATCCGGGACGGGCTGATAAATATTATAATAATATATCTTTATATATTATATCTTTATAATTTAATATTATAACATATATAACAATATTGTAACAATAATAATTGCTTAAATTTTTATGTATTTGTTCAGGATTTACACAATTTATAAGTATGGGTTTAAGCAACAATTAAAAAAAAGTTATAAATAGAAATATACAGCTCATATTCATCTTTAATAATATTATAAATACGAAAGTCAGTTTGTTTGATACGATGTCAGCCGGTCATTCAACCGATTGGTCGTCGTGAAATTTTGTAAACAAGTTGTCAGAGGTAGAGAAAAGGACACAGGGTAAAACGAAAAATATATTAATTGTTGTCATGCGTAAAATAAATTCCGTCGTTACAATCCGTCAAATATAATAAGTACTGGAAAGTTTGTTCTAGGAAATTAGGTTCTTCCTCAACAGTGGAATTAACAGACTATATTAATAAGTTTCACCATTTTTGACGTTATAATTAAAAAAAGCCAACTTGCTTACAACATTATAATTTATAACATAAAAGTAAGATGTGTTGTTATTAATAAATTAAATCGACATTATTTCAAATTAAAATAACACAAAATAATTTAAAAACTAATATTGTAAGCACATCGTAGTTTATTGCGGTAAAGTTTATCGCGGAAGCGTTGTTGTACACATTAATTGAAAACATTTGCTTGAATATTAAAGTTCGTGCTCACTCGTAATTTTCATTCGTGTCGCATCGAAATGTATACGAGCATGTGAAGTATCGTGTATAACTCACGTTCAAAGTGGAATATTCATACCTCTTTATCGGGAATCCTTTGTACTTACATCAAAATCAAATCGATTTATACTTTGTCAATAACGAATGAAGTGTTTACTCAAGTAAAAAGTTTAAATTAAATGTAACTAACATTGGAAAATAGATTCTAATGAGAATAACCAGTTCAAATTTACTACCTACTTTATTATCCAACATAATTATTTAATACTCTATACAATTAAATTTATAATTTCTGTATGAAAATCAGAAAATACGATCTGTTCATAATATTTCACTGATATATATTCTTGTATTGTTTAATAAGTCTTATCTATTAATGTATTTTTATTGAACAGTACTACTAGGCAAAATATAGAAGTTATCTTTCATATAATTATATGAAAGATAATTATATGAAAGATACGTTTCAAGTCATTTCTTGTACTTACGTACATTCATCGTAGCTTAAAAATTGTGCAATTACATGTCACAATGTTTCTTCTACTTTGTACTTGTTGTTGTTCGGTCTTCTTACGATGCCAGTAATGCTTTCCTTAAATAAATAACTATGAATAATTATTATAACACACAAAAATTCAAAATTATGTCTAACTAATTATATTAATGATTATAAAACGCATTTTTACATATGCTGAATAATTGTTTTATTTAGTTATTTGAATATTTTAACTATAAACAATAATTATTATGGTATAAGGTAATTTTTCACTGGTGGTAGAGCTTTGTGCAAGCTCGTCTGGGTAGGTACCACCCACTCATCAGATATTCTGCCGCAAAACTGCAGTACTTTGTATTGCTGTGTTTCGGTTTGAAGGGTGAGTGAGCCAGTGTATTTACAGGCACAAGCGACAGAACATCTTAGTCCCCAAGGTTGGTGGCGCATTGGCGATGTAAGCGATGGTTAACATTTCTTACAATGCCATTGTCTATGGGCGTTGGTGACCACTTACCATCAGGTGGCCCATATGCTCGTCCACCTTCCTATACAATAAAAAAAAGGATTCTAAAGATGAAATATATAAAGATGCCATAAAATGATTTTAATTAAATGTCTCGCTTTGTCTTATGTTATCTTCACGTGACGGTATTCTACGATGCGTGGATTCTTTCAAGGAATTTCATTATATGCGTTGCCCTAACGAAGCCTCAGCGTTCTTTATAAGGAAAGCTATACCGAAAATGCAATTAACTTTTAAAACGATAAACTAACATTGAACATATTTAAGTTTTTAATAAAATATTTTTTTTTATTTTCGTGAAACTAGATGGACAAATTGTGTTGCTTGGTTGTAAGCAATTAAATAATATATTATTTTGTATTATGTGGCTTAAAAAGTATTAATTTAGAATTTTACTTTTGGTTTCAAAAACATTATTTCTGCTCACGATGAGAATATAGACCAAGTGTTTAAAATAGGTATGTTATAAAATATAAACGTAATCCGTATTTATTTACTCTTGCATCATTTATTTGGTTTCTATAGAAGCTTACACGCTACAAGTACGTATATATATCTACTGTAGATATATGTAAATAACCGACGAAATTTATGACGCATTGGTCGGTTTCATTCGTATATGCTAAATTGCGGTTGAATATTAAACGGGGAACGTGAGTTGTCCGCGTCAATTTTTACGACTGTCGGTACAGTTTTCTAACAAAATTATTCCTAAGGGCCCGGAACCAAACAGCCCATTTGGAAAAAAGTTCCCGGTGACGTCATTAGACCACTTTAAATTGCAAATTCATTATCAACGATACGCGTCCTCGGCAAAAATAACTCACAATTTAATTGTTTTGTTTTAATAAAGTTTAAATTTTAAATAAAAAGATTAATTAATAGATCCACCATGACATTATTTCACTTAAAATATGAGATTCGCTTAAGATATAAGCGAGATAAATGTTTTAAAAGGTGACAGATAATATTATTTAAAGCTAAACATTGTTCAATTCTCTATTTCATTATTTATTATTCTCGCTGACGTAAAATTAAACGTTCAAGACAGGTAATACATTTGTTCTATGAAAACTGCGACAGCGGTTTAATGTACCGAATACAGACAGTTTGATAGCTTTTCAGGTGTCCGTGTTGTTTTATCCATTTGCTCCTATTAATGGAAAGTAAGCTCAAATAAAGACGTTAAAGAAGTAGGTCAGACTTCACATTGTCGAGGCATTGCTGCCATTGGAATCTTCATTGTTGTCCGTTAAATAGTTTGATACCTAAGAAAATATAATGTAGTCTTTAATTATAAATTTCACATTCAATAATATTGAAGTATCTGTCTGTGATTTCAAATTAAATAGATTAGATTCAGTTAGATTAATTAGATGCTTAGTGTCATTTTTGCATGTCGTGGTCACTGGTCAGCTTCGATTATGGCAACTCTTACCCTTAGTCCAATTAACTTGTAAATTTTTAATTTGTGACTGCTATTGTATATCATGTTGGTGATCCTAAATATATAAATAGAATATATATAAAAACAACCATTATATACATACATATATATACATATTAATAATATAATTATACGTGTATATAATATAATTCAAATTAGTATTATGTACTTGAAACATTTTGAAGTATTTGCTTCACAAATAAAACTCCAAAGAACCGCTGGTATTAAATACAGTTTGGATCTTTGTTATTTAATCATGACTACAACACATAGACTACCATAAACTTTTCGCACCTCCGTACACGCGGGCGAATCCGCGCACGGAAGCAAGTATGACTTATAACAGTAATACGAGGCCAGAGGCTGAACGTGATCGTACTAACGAAATGAGAACGCACAGGTGCCAGCTGATATGTGTACCATAGTTCCACTGTGAATGCATATTATATAAGAAATAGATTCAACAAATCTGTTTCCTGAAATATTCAATACAATAAAGTTTGAAGCTGAGGGTGAATATTTTTCGAAATCTTCTGTTATATAACGAATACAATAACTACGTTGGCGTTTCTTTATAGTAACTTATAGATGGAACCAAAAAAAAACATCTCTTAAAAATAGTTAACTTTGTTATAGCGTTATACATATTTAAAAAGCTTTTTTTATTGTATAGGTTAAGGTTAGGTTAATAGTGCCAAAAAATTCATCCAAAATATTACTCCCCGGCTTATTGCCTCCACTGGTGACAGGAGGGCTGGTTCATTTTTCGCCCAGAGAATCGGAATTGCGATTCAAAGGGGAAATGCTGCTAGCATTCTTGCCACCATTCCACGCGGTCACGACTTGTATAATAATTATTTTTAAATGTTATTTGTATTTAGTTAAGGTTAGGTAACCAAGTTGGTATAAGATGCGTTAATCATATAACAATAGTTGCAATTTTAATGCTCTTTTTAGATACATTACAATTTAATTAGAGATAAAAGTAAGTATTGAGCTTTTTGTCATTTCTTTTCAGTAGAATGTACATCCCTTACAGTAAATTCAATCTTGTATAATGACAATACAAAAGTACTTGTAAGACGCTTCTTAACTTAAGTATATTGTAATTTAATTTGCTTTAACATGACAATTCAAGAGTGCTCATAAGTGCCTACTTGAATAAAGAATACTTTGATCTTTTATTTTGAGCTATTTATTTAAAAATGCTACGATACATAAACACGTTTGGATTAAGTTGACCCTACTTATAATTAAAAAGCCAACTGATATTGCAAAATTTTGTATGTTTGGATATTTCTAACTCGATCTCTTAAAAACGGCAGCACAAGCTTGGATAAAATTTGGAATAGACCTAGACCGCCCCTCCTCACGCCACGTCAAAGCTACGGGCGCAAAGTAGTACAGTATTTCAAAGTCTAGTTACATTTTAAAATATTTGTATAATAAAAAAAAGCTCTTATACATTAAATTAAAGAACGCTTTTGAATTACGAATGTTATAGCTATATATCATTTGTTACACACTCGATAAGGTAAACGTCCTTCCCATGTGGCTCGAAGGCCATCAACGGAGCCTCAAAGTGACTACACGTCTGCTAATAAAGGCACCGGACATTTCGACAAACGTCCCTAATTTATCTTTGCTAAAGAGTACCTCAAACGGAAGCAATTTCCCTCTTGGTTTCTTTAACATAAGTCTGACAGAGATTATGGTTCATTTGGTGTATTCAGTACAGTTTCATTAAAATGTAAGTGTAGCGGGTCGGCTTTTTATCTTTGATGTTCTCTAAAGACATGACAAAATACATTAATATTCTCTGTTTAAATTTAACTACGTAGCTCCCTTCGGTACAACTCGCTTCGGTGACGTTAATTAAAATGTAACAATGTTTCTATATCTGTACTAAATATCATTAAAACTCGTCCGGTTATTCGAACTTAATTAACAAATATCCAATTCCATGACTTCTGTATTTATAGTATTGTATTTATTAGAACATATTCGATTATTTAAAAACTATATATTAATATATTATACATTAATTAGAATTAGTTTTAAATATTTATTAATTGCGATATGAATCAGAGCAATCGATTGATTCAGAAAAACCGCAAATATCATAATTGACCATTTATTTTATACATACAATAATTTCGCTAGTAACCGCAATGAAATATTTATATGTACATTTTATTAGGTTAAATAAATAAAATGATAAATACCATAAATATGATAAATAGGCGAATTATGGCATCATAGAAAATAAAGATTTTTTTTGTTTTTGCCATTGGTACCAGACATATTTTTAAGAGCTTATTTTATCTCAGTGTAGTGGGTGGGTTGGGTACTCAATGACACTTGTTTTAAATCTTCAATTTCCAATTAATAAGCCATCAAAATTCATAATTTAACCATTCAATGTATATTATACGTTGGAAGTATATTATGTAAAGATAAAAGATTAAGCGTTATTTTTTATTTGCAGTGACCAAATTCATCCGAATCGGAATCGCGGATAAAAATGACAATCCGCCTTACTTCGACAAGGAGCTATACGAAGCGGAAGTGGACGAAAATGAAGACATCCAACATACAGTCCTCACGGTCACCGCCAAAGATCACGATGAATGTAAGTACCTAGTTATTATTATATATTACGGTCTGCTGCTAAAATGGCCAAAGTACGTTTTTTAATAAAATGTAAACCACATTTTGGAATTTGCCAATTTATTTAAAAATAATAAATTTGATTGTGCTTAAGCGGTACAAGCTTAAGTCTACTAATATCAACAATATTACGCAAATTTTCAAAGCAAGAGTTGTTAATTTTGGTCCTTTCAGCATCAGGCTTCATAATTAGTCTTAATGATATACAACTAAATATATTATATACGACATAATTATCAAAATATAGACTAAAAATGCGACGGGTGTAGAAGAAAGTGGAGAACAAAACAAAAACGTACATACTTTTAAAGTATAAAAAATATAAACTGTTTATTAAAAAAAATAAACAACAAAAGTGTACGTATGTATGTAGTATGTATACTCATGTTTTTTTTTTTTATAATTTTATACAGCTGTAGCTTTCTAGTCGACAAAATTTGCTTTTTATAGGAAATACCATACTTGCAGCTTAATTACGGCTATATAGGTATATATACACTAAATGTAAATTTGCCGTATTGTGTACGTGATATAATTACTAATAGGAAATGATGGTAAAAAGTAAAAATCCCAAAGCCCTTTTTTGTATGTATTCGTTTAGAGACTGGTTCATATCTTATTGTGTATCAATTCTCATGATATTATTTGTTAAAAATTACGAGATAGTCATCCAAAGTCAACACTTCCAAAAATGTTTGCGCGTATTTGAGACAGAATATACTAAAATTATTACCTACGTAATTAGTCATGTATGTCATTAAATATCTATTCTATAGCGTCTAATTTACGAATTATTATTCAAAAAATAATAAAAAGTAATATAATTGACTTTAAATTTAGTTAATACTAATTTTCCGATATAGTTACTTACGTCAATTTGATGATAGAAGTTAAGAATAATAACGTGCATAGAAAGGTACACAGCTATTTACTTATATGTGCATCATGTTCACGGAACCCCAGCTAACGTTGTATCGATTCATACGCGTTTCAACGTTTCACAAAGGCTAGCTCGATGCCAACTCAGCTCTAGACGAAATTGCCTAGGTCACTTTGACGTACAGTCCGTTAGAAACTTTTAAATCTTTGTTAGCTGCCAGATATCAATTCGCTTTTCGTAAATTTGGCATTACTAAAGTAAATTGTAAATTTATTATTATATTGTAAATTAGTGTTTCCGGGCGATCTGTTTACGTAATGAATTTCAAGACTAACGTGTACCTTTGCAAGAAAACAAATTCCAGACGGGAACTTGAGTGACATTAAATTTTATAAGTATAATGAAATATTGAAAACCATCGAAACTACAACCATTAAAGGAAATAAGTTCTATAAATTTTGAAAATGGAATTACTTTTGAAGTTGTAATGTAATAAAAATTCATTGGTATACCCTTTTTCAAACAAAAACAATTGAAGATCTTACTTTTTCGTCTGGATAGTCTGATATTACCGTTTTTATTATAGTTATATATAAAAAATATATAAAATAACCTTAAATATTCACTTAAATATAAAATAATATATGATCACAATCTTTTATATTTAAATGGAATCGGTGCTAAAAGAAAAATATTTTTTTCTTTTTTAATTAAATTGTCCTTTTAAAATTGGAATTTATTTTTAAGATAAATATTTGACGAGACAAGATCAAAACGTTCGCAACTGTTACATTTAAATTATACTTTAACGTAAATAGCTGTTATGAATCATACCAATATTAAATTTTAAAATAAATATTTAGGAAAATGCTCTATTCATTTAAAGTAATCTACATTAATTATACCGATATCGTGATTTATTTTAAAATAATACTTTTCTCATATTGTTACGTTGGCATGGTTACTTTCGTATATTGGCGGGTATTTTCTTATCAATTTGATATTTTAATTAAATTGTGTAAAAAATTTGTTTTATCATTTAATACTGAAAAATCAAAGGGAAAGCTAACACACCTCTCGATGTAACGAGTATCTTACGAAATATAAAACCCATTTTGATGTTTATAAAGGTATTTTGAAAAATAAATAATATGAAATTTTGGAATAATAACGACCTACTACTTTTATAACTTAACATAAGGAATGTTGTCTTTAATGTTCTAATGTTAAATCAATCATGTCAGAAAGAGTGAAATTCGTTTTTATTTAAACATTCGCTATTTAAAACTTATAAGTGGACCCGTAATTTTTTAAATTCTACCAAATTATAATTTTATCTTTATATTGTTTTAAAATATTGTACCATAAGTCATATTAGATAGGCTACTATGCCGTAACGCACGGATAGAAGTAAAAAATGTATGTTGTATAGATTCTTAAAATCCGTTCTTAGCGAGCGTCTTCAAGTCAATCGGAGCGGTTTTTTTTTTTTTTTTTTTTATATCCCGGGAGGGCAAATGACTCCACTCCACCTGATGGTAAGTGGTAGTAGAGTCCAAACGCGACGACGGCTAGTGCAGTCGGGAAAAATGATCTGCACTAGCCGCCTCCGCCTTGCCGGCCCGCAAGATGCCTCTTCACGCCTCGTTTGAAGGAACCCAGGTCATAAGAGGAGGGGAACACGTGTGCTGGTAAGGAATTCCATGTTTTGGAGGTGCGACAAAGAAAAGAGTTGCCAAATTTCTTCGTTCGCGATGGAATTGATGTCACAGTTAGGCGGTGACATCGAGAGCCAGCACGCGTAGATTTGTGAAGGAAAGGGGAAGCAGGAATGAGGGAGAATAGTTCCTCTGAGCACTCGCCGTGATACATTCGATAGAAAGCGCTGAGTGCCGCTATCTCTCGACGCAATTGTAAAGGCTCGAGGGTGTTGGTGACCTTTACGTCGCCAATAATGCGAACCGCACGCCGCTGCAACCGATCCAAGGCCTCCAGTAAGTACTTAGCGGAGCCATCCCAGAGGTGCGAGCAATATTCGACGCAGGACCGCACCTGTGTTTTATACAACAGGAGCAGTCGTTACCTTTGGAGATCTCGTGATGAGTCAGTCAGTGGTATTTCGCCTAAATATACATACATAAACTTGGTTACATCATATTATAATAAATAATGTCATATAAACCAAATTATAGACCACGTCAGCCAATAGGCATCAAAAACTATTCATATGAGTATGGGCCAGTCACTACATGGACGAGGCTATCATCGTTGCATTTAAAAAATGCGACATACACAATCCCATTAATTTGATTACAGATTATTGTACTAACTATAGTCGTTTACTGTTTTTACTTCTTAAAATATATTAAATATGCTTGTACACTGTTGTGTACAGCCTTATCCGCTTTATAATAAAAAAAATCATATGTTCAAAAACAGTTTTAATAAATAACTCAAATTTATAAATTTCATTAATACCCTTGCGTTGGTATCTGTATTGTACGATTTCACCCGGAACCTTTGTGATTAAATAAACATCATTGTACGACTGTACGTCCGTGGAGTCTTTGTCCCTTTCTTTTCCAATCCGCCTTAAACTGGATTAAATTTTCACCGGTACACAAATACCTAATTTTATGTCAATAGCAATTTATTTTATTTATACGAATAATAGGAAATGAAAGGACAGAATCAATTGTGGGATACTCAACATAATATGTATTAAGTATAGTATTACTGTCGTCATAATTCATACCCTTACATTAATATGTCTTCTGAACGATATCCCGTTAGTAATATTCGCTTCAAACTCTAAATCAGTATTAGATCGTAAAATTATGTTATAAACTCGCTTAAATTCAATTTTTGAATATGAAAATATCATCTACATTTTAAGAACAATTTCGTATTGACGGAATTTATAACCATTTGTAAGTAATCGTATATCAAAAAGGTTATTGATATTTACCCCGAGTAAATTCATGTTGTGAATGTCGCAGGCAGTGTTATTGGGTAGCGTGAGAACCAGTTTGCCATGTTCCTGCCATGTATGTAACTTTCATATAGAGCTGAATATATATATGTATTATATCGGAGTACTGTACTTCGCGTTTGATCGATGAGTCAACAGTTACGAAAGGACAAATATTAGAAAAATGCGTTCATTTTGAGCGACGTGCTCAGTAGTTATAATGCGTGAATATATCTTAATCTTATCTTACGGTCGTGGTTTCAAACCAGGGAAATTCGTATTTTAATGGAAAACTTCATGAGGAAACCTGCATGCTTAGGATAAAAAGTTTTCTACAAAATTCATCAACCCATTGGGGCAGCGTTCTGGTTTAATCTCTAAATCTTCGCTTAAAAGCTGTATATTACTTTTTACTTTATTATTGGTCTTGAGAAATAACTGTGGATGAAATTTAGTTATTATGAAACAGTTTCAATTCAAAATATCGTTGGTCCTGGTTAATCTTCGATGTTTCAATAGTATCAATCGATAGTAACAAATTCAATAGCCGTTACAAGTTTCCTTGAAACGCTGTGAAGACTTATTCTCTCTAGGGATCCATTCTGAAAGGCGTCGTCGAAATTGCGAGTATAATAAAATTTTCTTTGACTATCTCGTAAATCTATCGAGGTCGTTGATGCCGGGTAGTTTTTATAACTAACATATGATGAATTTCGATACAAGTAATGAAACTCCGCTCAACTAAGTCAATTCGATGCAATGGAAGTCCGCTCAATGGAAATGTTTCTGAGACTATAGTTTCATTACTTTATACAAATCCTGCAATACAGTATCTATATACGTAAACCAATCTAGAAAAAAGTACTTGTATTGAATTTATATTAAAATATTCATTTACTAGTCACCTGTATGAAACTTACTTGTATGAATAAAATTTTATGTGAGAGATAACGTGGGGCATATAAAACAAACAATTAAAAAGCGTTTCTGACTCGTATATCCCGGAATGTAATTTGTACATACACACCATTGTTATATACATTACATGTCACTAAAGGTTGCTATCAGAGAATACCAGAAACAGTAGCGTCGTAAGCGTGTTGTTTGGTTCAGTATATTTGCATTTAATTATTTTAATTTCACACAATGACCGTAAAAACTCAACTGTTTTCTTTGTAAATATAAATATAGTTAAAACACTTTAATACCTTTATTTTTTTGTCAATTCAACGGACGCTATTTACATTAATTATATTTGTTGGTTCCACGTTTTTTTTGTATAAGTTCTAAATTTTATTATTCAGTTGAAAACTTACAAAGATTTTAATAAGAAGATTCAAGAGCTCTAGCTTCCAACTGTTGAATGGAACTTCTATTATTTTTAGCAATTTTGCTCTTTCTGAGAATAATATTTACGTACCACTTAGAGTTCTTTTGAATTTATTTTGTAAATTTAGAAAAATAAAATTATTTTTATAATGTATACAGTGGCAATTCTTTTATAAAATACTAGTAGTTCTACCCTGCGCGCGTTGCTACTCTACTTATTTATTATCAAAAGATTGGTCGTACCAACTCAGAAACCTTTGTGGGCTCATGCACAACACTTTGCTGAAGATCATGACATGATCAAATGCATAGTTTACGATTCTATAAAGGACGTAAAGACAAACATTCATGTTTATATATATAGATTAAGACATGAAGTTCGTTTTTTTAACAACAGATATCGAGATTGTCCAACTTAATTTCGTTACTTTATTTACACTTTCTTTATATCACTATTATATCAATAAAATACGAATACGTAGAAGTTTAATTGGCTTCAAACATTATAACTTTTTAAACAACATCGTAGAGTATTTCCTATCAAATTCTAATAATGTTTAATATAACATTATTTCAAGCGATGTATAAATCAAATATCGTATGTTCCATTTATGTCATAGTAAACATTGTTAGCTTCCTGTCTTAAGTGAAAAGTCTCAAGGAAAACGTTGGTGAGCTGAAGAATATATTATGAAGGTTCAATTTTACGACGGGAACATAATGAGGTTACGTGTGACGCAATTTGTATAAATCTAGTTAAGTTACGTTTTTATTTTTTCTCTTTTAGAAAATTTAAAATTAAATTATATATAATACTCGTTAATATACAAACATATGTTTTGTTTTTGACTAAATTAAGTGTTTATCTTATGTGTATTGTATAATAATGTCTGAAATTTGTATCATTTTAAAGATACAGTAAATTGAATGACCAATTTTAAAATTGACATTGACAAATATGGTATAAATAAGAAATCAATTTAAAAATTTTCATCTAGTTTCCAACATCGTATAGTTACATTATATATACATAGAATTTGTTACATTAAGAATGTAAAAATGAAAAAAGAAGGTGTTTAAAGAATTTTATAACTCCCTTATATTTTCTAGAGAATTATCTTAGAGAATTATCCTGGCATCAGTATACTCTAGTCGACATTTTTCAAGAAATTTGCAATTTGATTTTTCCTTTAAAATTTGTTCTTTTTATTTAAGATATTTTAAATAAGCAACTACTAAAATTCTTATCAGCTCTTGCCGGTAAATTCTCAATCTCTATTACAAGAAGCAGTTTCATGTACAGCTATCAAAACGATCTAAGATTGCTCATAAATTCCTACTCGATTAACATTCTTTTTAACTTAATTATTAAATATTTCTTTGGTTTTTTTTTGACGAAATGTAACTAATTTATTAAGTAAACGTGAAACTTCTTAAATCTAAAGAACAACTGATTACTCTTACAATAAATCACAGCTGATCGCTCCGAGTAAGTCAACAAGAGACGAGGATTTATTTTCAAAGAAGTTGTGAGTAATAAAAGTTGCACGATAATAGATTTGCAGCATACTTCACTGCCGAGAAAATGTTGACTTGATGCAGTAAATTAAACGGAACAATTTGAACAACGCCCATTGTGTGAACTTGTTAAACTGTTAAACTCTTCTCCTAAACTTCCCTGCAGAAGATGCTTAGGTCGCCCGCGCCGTTTAACCGCACTCTACTACTTAGTTCTAAGCCCAACGAATGTCTTTTAGTTTGTTGAAAATAGAAATAATTTTAAATCAGTCTAATATTTAGCTTTCAGACATACAAACCACCCCCTTTTGAATAAACTAAATATGTAAATATCTCATGAAAAATCTTTAAATATTCATAAATTTAGTTTATTTGTACATAAATTAATATTAAAATAAAATTTATTCATAAATGTATTATTGCACAAAAGGGGGTCCACGTAAACGTAAATTAATGGTTGTTACTGTGAGTAAAAAATTTTTAAAAAAAAAATCATTAAATAAATATTTATATTAATAAAAAAGCAGAAACCTCTTACAACGATCATTTTAATTTACCTAAAGAGAAAAACAAGGCCTCTCAGTTATTGAAGAGTCATTCGAGCGGCAATTACAAGCTTTATAAACACTAAATTATTATAAAATTACATTTAATGTTCGATAAATTAACTTAATGGTGGTCTTGAATAACAACCTTCGAATAATTTGTACAGACTTGAACATTCAAACGCCCCATTTAGCTAGAGGTTTGCCTGCCTGCTTGTAAATGGCGATGTATCTCGAAACAGGTACAACTCACCTCAGATTCTTATTTCGTTAACATAAGAGCTAAAGTTCAACAACGTTTAGTCGCCATTAGACAAACGAATTAAGATCACAGTTGTTTCAAATGTTGTAATTTGCTACAAGTCTAAATCGAAACAACTTCTGTATCGTATAATTATTATGAAATATCATTTTTTACTGTTCATTATTTAGATATTCTTTTATAAACCTTAATTAATGCTTAATTGTAATGTTAGTATAAATCATATTGTATTTAAAATTATAGCTATTTGATACTTCATTCGTATCTTGAAATTGTAAAAAACATTAAATAGTAACATAGCAACTAAACACTACTAACTACAAAAATATAATTATTTCATCAGGTGTCCCACAATGTCTCTCTTTTTATTAAATACACTTTATAAAATTACACCTTAAACTTTCGTATTGTTAGAAAAACGTACAATAATTTAGAAAAAAAAAACGTTTTTAGCTGAATCTATTTTTAATAACCAATATGGAAAGTACGCCGGAGGCTTTATTTGTTTCACATCGCAGCTTCTCAGTGTTTTTAAGAATATTAAAAGGTTTTTTTTTAATATTATAAAATTATTAGGATTTGTTGTTTATTAAAAAAGAAAAATGCCTTCATAAATATCAACATCCGAACTTCTAATAGAAGACAATGGGTGCGACGAGGTTTACGACAACAACTAAGAAGCGAAACTAGTCATCCGAAACCTCACGGATAAAGTAACATGAATGGCGAATCATAAAGTTTCGGTTCTGCACTGAATGGCGGCTTCTGTTTCCCCTATCACGTAAAACCTCCTTTCAACAAACGTTAAATAAATAAGTTACGGTTTATTTGATAGACAGAATTCGTATGGATAATCCACTTAGGATTACATTATGCTTATTACTAGTTATGATGGCGCATTAAATTTTTTCTAAGACAAATGAATTTACAGTGTCATCAATCATGTTCACTTATTGCTAATTATGACGATAACATCCAGTAATGTCAAGTGCTTACACTTAATTGAATTAATGAGATGTATGTATGCTGATGTATGTCTTAATTAGAAATTGAGACCACTCATGTGCCTCTTCACCGCTAATTGCACCAGAAGGATCTGTCCGCTTCCGCCGCGCTGAGCGATTGTCCCGCTAATACAGTGTGACGCATGATAAGCGCCGTCCCCTCGCTAAAAGTGCTATTCAATGAGGACGCGACATGAAATTGTGAAGTGTTGGTCATTAGTACGAGTATGCCTTTATATAAAATATATCCAATACCTATTACTATAACAGAGGCTGTGGATATTAAATTTGATTTCATTTCATAATAAGTCTATAAAATAATTTTTATAAATCTGCGAATTGAGGCGTTTATTACGGGTACAATGTATACAATTTTGACGCAATGATAGTTTACAGTAAAAAGTATATACATATACATATCATACATATATATAGCCTGTTTTTTTGCAAATAAATTATATCGTTTTGTTAATGTGTATTCAAAGTCAACGGTAACTTCATCAAAGGCATTCATATCGAGAAATTATGCTGTATAAATAATAATTAACTAGTTAGTTGCTAAGTGGTAATGCTTATACACATTTAATAGCTTACTAGACTAATGGCATGTTAAATAGATGGAGGAAGAAACAAAAAAGCGCTATGCCGATAATATTCATCTTGTATATATGTATATAAATACCTTATAAATTTAATTAAAAAATAGTAAGTTACGTTGATCAATTGTAAACATTGAATAACTTTTAGTTTATAATCGAAAAGTACAAAATATGGTGGTTATGTGGATGGTATAATTATTGACATTTTAAAAATTACATTTGCTTAAACCGCCGTTTGCAAGCTAAAATAACATCATAGTTACCATGGTGCGCCTATGGAACAACAACAGTGGCATAGTTCCCACGCCACTAATTCGGTCTCATGGGACCTATAATTCAAAGGGGCTTAGGGTCACTTAAGGACAGCCATTTCGATGTTTAAAAAAACCGTAAGAAAAAAAATGACCTAAATTTCCGCAAAACCGATTTAAATTATATTTTTGTACGAGGATAACAAGGAATGTGTAAAAACGTAGAATGGTTCTCTTAGCTCAAATCGACTAGCCGACTTCTTGGCTGACACTCGGGGTCCACGTTCATTTTTATATGACGCACTTCTAAAGCGTTCTAACGCTTTAGAGTCCGAATAAGCTAGTTATGCCACTGCAATGGTAACTATATTCCTTAGGCTGAATCCCAAACCCTAAACAGACCCAAATACATGATATAAACTGCTGCTCAGCGATAACAAACAAAATGCATACATGCATGCATAAAACTTCAAAAAATATACTTATTTCTATAATTATCTTTATAAGAAACCATATCAGAGAAACGCGTTTTAAAAAAATGAATGAACGGTAATTTCTCTTAAAGCGCTGACAACTTTCGGGGAGGGAACGGGTAAACTTTATTATTCTCCGAATTTCATAAAATATATTCAATCTGAGTCGAACGATTTCTTAGAATTTTACACTGGAAATACTCAAGTAGGTGCGATCTATACCTAGTATATAAATCAGAGCTTTTCGGTCCAATCATTTCGCTTCGTGTCCCGGTCCCTTACTTTTTTTACGGTAGCTACTGATTTATTGATGATGTTGGTTGAACGTTCGTTCCAAATTATAGACCCTTATTTGAACGTTTTACAAGTACGGTTCTTTGTCATATAAAGGTTATAGTTAGCAAAAATATCAACTTAAATTTTAATAAGTAGGTCATTTTTCAGAACATTTTCACAATGATAAAATATTAAAATTAATAATTTAAAATCGTGAAAATATACTTCACGATTCTCGTTAAAACGCGAGGTATATAATATCAACTGTATTAAATAACTCATTGCTGTTCACTTTTTGAGTAAATTATAATTACTCTGTTTCTTTTTTTTTTCATTTAACTTCATTTGTTGTTTGTATAATCTACAACTGTATTTAAAACCAATTCCACATAGGTTATAGAATTTTTCACACATTTATATTGCTCGTGACAATAGAATTTAGTTGTTTTTTTTTATAATATATAAACGTTCGTCTATATATAGAGCCGTATAAGTTCGTATAGGCCACCCAAAGTATATATTTCTCCACCAACCTTGGCAACTAAAAAATTAGTCCTTATGGATCTAGTTATATAAGCTAACCCACTCTTCAAACCAGAACAAAACAATATCAAGTATTGCTATTTAGCGGTGAAATAAAATCAATTTAAAATCAATAAGCTTTATTCAATATAGCAGCGTTACATTTGCTTATTGATTGTCATAAATTACCAGTTCGGAAATAAACACTTTAGACCTGAAGAGAATCGGCCGAACAAAAATAATAACTATGATATCAACAGACCCGCAATGGATCACTTATACTAGATATTTTTAATTAATACTCGTTTAACTCCGTAATGTAAATAAAAATGTAACCTTTAAAAAAAGGAAGGCTAAAGAAAAAATACATTAATTCGAAAAATAAAATACAGATTTCTAGCTTGAATAATGTATATCTCTCGTTACATTAGATTTAGTTAGTTTTCTATTTATAATGGGTAAGATATATATGAAAACATATGTTGTTTAATAAATACGGTTCTAAATTCTAGACTTCACATTTCCCAAAGTTGAACTTGTGAGGTTGATGTGGCATTTAAGGTTTTTAGATTTCTTTTACTTTCGACCCTTATATGTACATTTAAATATAAATGCGAGTCGCGAAAAAACGTAAGAAGATTATGAAAATAAATTCAAGAGAAATAATTTCCTCTTTAAATACAATTATTTAGAAATATTTTTTAAAGTTTAGGTAGGCAAACAAGCATATGGGCCACCTGATGGTAAGTGCTCACTAACGCCCATAGACAATGACATTGTAATGTATAAATGTTAACTATCGCTAGCATCGTGAACTAAGATGCCCCTTGTGTCTGTAATTATACTGGCTCACTCACCTTTCAAACCGGAACACAAAAATACAAAGTACTGCTGTTTTGCGGTAGAAAATCTGACGAATGGGTACCCAGAGAGCTATCTCCCACCGAGAATATATTTATGTCTCATCTATATTAGTACTTAAAATATCAAGTGAGCTTCCTGTATATTATATCATTTTTTTAGTTATTTTACGAAGAGAGAACGTGAGCTTTTGTAATCGAAAAGCTGCCTCAGGGAATTTCCTTCCAGTTGATTTT
This sequence comes from Nymphalis c-album, assembly GCA_963151315.1. Classification (NCBI taxonomy): domain Eukaryota; kingdom Metazoa; phylum Arthropoda; class Insecta; order Lepidoptera; family Nymphalidae; genus Nymphalis; species Nymphalis c-album. The sequence continues at coordinate 6,317,570 of OY720590.1, read as the reverse complement.
GCCTTTTGTGTTTATTTGTTCCTAACTTTGCATAATATGAGGTTTAAGCAAAGAATCGAGCAATCGTACTTATATGAGTAGCAAAATTATGACTTAAAAGAATTCTCACTGCTGGGCAGAGCTATAGGAAACGTTTTGGACCTCATCTCACTATGCTTCTCCAATATTAGTATATTCCGAGCACGAATATTTATCACAACTTAATACGCAATTGGTCTCGCTCGCATTGAATCGAATCTGTGACCAATTCGGTCCAAGTGTTCTATCGAGTGCGTCATCATCGCGTAAAATGTATAATCGTTACTAATTAACTCATTTATTATTGCTTTTATTTATAACCTATAAAACTCATGAAAAGAAATCCACAAATATGAAAAAGTGAGTCATATATATTAATAACATTCTTAAGTTTGTCTATTAATAAAAGAAATGATAACGCAATACAAGAATATATAAATGTTAATAAAACGTGGAGTTCGTCTTCTTTGATTTCCATACAGGGCATATAAATTTGATTTGACTATGTATTTAATTGAGAAATGAGGTTTTTTCAATATAATCTAGGTTTTGAACCAATTGTAACTTTACATTCATATGATATAGATTTTTTTGTTTTTACTACAAAATTTAATTTATTTAGAAATGTATGTGTAAATATCCGCTCATAAAATAAAAAAAATTGATGTGGCGTTCGCAGGTCCAGGCTACATTAATAAATGAATCTTGTGGAATAAATAATGTATGCAGATGTAATTAACATTTTATCTACGTATACCATTATCATATTATATTACATATAATATGTCTTTCAGAAACAATGGTTGATAGCTCAAATTAATTGTTTAATTAAAATTTTATATCCGATAAAAAATGTCTCTTTCTGACAGATCTTTCACTTGGTGGTAGAGCTTTGTGCAAGCTCGTCTGGGTAGGTACCACCCACTCATCAGATATTCTACCGCAAAACAGCAGTACTTGGTACTGTTGTGTTCCGGTTTGAAGGGTGAGTGGGCCAGTGTAATTACAGGCACAGGGACATAATATCTTAGTTCCCAAGGTTGGTGGCGCATTGGCGATGTGAGCGATGGTTAACATCTCTTACAACGCCAATGTCTATGGGCATTGGTGACCACTTACCATCAGGTGGCCCATATGCTCGTCCGCCTTCCTATGCAATAAAAAAAAAAAAAGAAGATCTCCTAGTTTTATTCGCTGGCTACAGCGACATTATTCCAAAATGTATACGTAATTTTTTTTTTCAAACATTATATAATTCAATTCAAAAAAAGGACAAATAAGAACTCATTTATTCTACCTGACCGAGACTGTAGCTCAATTTTTTGTAGCAATTTTATTCATCAATGCATTTCCATCAGAAGTTTTTTCCTTTGAGTGTTTTTGCTTGAATCATGTCAAACCTGAGGACATTTTCGGACTCTAATGAAAACGGGACTGATCGTATTATTCGAGTTATTTCACGGAAGCCCTTAGACAGTTGATAAATGACATTACAGTTTTGTTCATGATTGTATTAATGGCACACGACTTTTTGAACTAGTATGTGTTTTGAGTGAAAAGTCGCTGTTTAACTGCTTTCTTTCCTTGGCTCTATTGTGTTCGTTTTTTTAAATGTGAAATAAATGCGGCAAAATATTTATTAATTCTATTTACCTTTATGTAATTATGTCAATGTAAATAGAAACAAAAGTATTGCACAATTGAATATTTTATATTGAATGAAAATGTCCCATTATTGAAATATATATGTATACAGTACATATATATTTCATAACGTACATATAATAATGGGATAGTACATACAGTGGCATTATAAGATAAGCCCATATAACATAAAAAGTAATGTATTGTTTAAATATTCACAACACGAGTTACTATTTTAAGTATAAAGCCTTTAAAAAAAATCTAATATACAACAAAAAATTATTCGCAATTGAGAAAACTATATTCCATGTTACAGTAGGTATGAATGGAATATTTTTAAAGAATAAAAATTGTAAAAAAAAGAATTGAAATTGTAAAAAACATTAAATAGTAACATAGCAACTAAACACTACTAACTACAAAAATATAATTATTTCATCAGGTGTCCCACAATGTCTCTCTTTTTATTAAATACACTTTATAAAATTACACCTTAAACTTTCGTATTGTTAGAAAAACGTACAATAATTTAGAAAAAAAAAACGTTTTTAGCTGAATCTATTTTTAATAACCAATATGGAAAGTACGCCGGAGGCTTTATTTGTTTCACATCGCAGCTTCTCAGTGTTTTTAAGAATATTAAAAGGTTTTTTTTTAATATTATAAAATTATTAGGATTTGTTGTTTATTAAAAAAGAAAAATGCCTTCATAAATATCAACATCCGAACTTCTAATAGAAGACAATGGGTGCGACGAGGTTTACGACAACAACTAAGAAGCGAAACTAGTCATCCGAAACCTCACGGATAAAGTAACATGAATGGCGAATCATAAAGTTTCGGTTCTGCACTGAATGGCGGCTTCTGTTTCCCCTATCACGTAAAACCTCCTTTCAACAAACGTTAAATAAATAAGTTACGGTTTATTTGATAGACAGAATTCGTATGGATAATCCACTTAGGATTACATTATGCTTATTACTAGTTATGATGGCGCATTAAATTTTTTCTAAGACAAATGAATTTACAGTGTCATCAATCATGTTCACTTATTGCTAATTATGACGATAACATCCAGTAATGTCAAGTGCTTACACTTAATTGAATTAATGAGATGTATGTATGCTGATGTATGTCTTAATTAGAAATTGAGACCACTCATGTGCCTCTTCACCGCTAATTGCACCAGAAGGATCTGTCCGCTTCCGCCGCGCTGAGCGATTGTCCCGCTAATACAGTGTGACGCATGATAAGCGCCGTCCCCTCGCTAAAAGTGCTATTCAATGAGGACGCGACATGAAATTGTGAAGTGTTGGTCATTAGTACGAGTATGCCTTTATATAAAATATATCCAATACCTATTACTATAACAGAGGCTGTGGATATTAAATTTGATTTCATTTCATAATAAGTCTATAAAATAATTTTTATAAATCTGCGAATTGAGGCGTTTATTACGGGTACAATGTATACAATTTTGACGCAATGATAGTTTACAGTAAAAAGTATATACATATACATATCATACATATATATAGCCTGTTTTTTTGCAAATAAATTATATCGTTTTGTTAATGTGTATTCAAAGTCAACGGTAACTTCATCAAAGGCATTCATATCGAGAAATTATGCTGTATAAATAATAATTAACTAGTTAGTTGCTAAGTGGTAATGCTTATACACATTTAATAGCTTACTAGACTAATGGCATGTTAAATAGATGGAGGAAGAAACAAAAAAGCGCTATGCCGATAATATTCATCTTGTATATATGTATATAAATACCTTATAAATTTAATTAAAAAATAGTAAGTTACGTTGATCAATTGTAAACATTGAATAACTTTTAGTTTATAATCGAAAAGTACAAAATATGGTGGTTATGTGGATGGTATAATTATTGACATTTTAAAAATTACATTTGCTTAAACCGCCGTTTGCAAGCTAAAATAACATCATAGTTACCATGGTGCGCCTATGGAACAACAACAGTGGCATAGTTCCCACGCCACTAATTCGGTCTCATGGGACCTATAATTCAAAGGGGCTTAGGGTCACTTAAGGACAGCCATTTCGATGTTTAAAAAAACCGTAAGAAAAAAAATGACCTAAATTTCCGCAAAACCGATTTAAATTATATTTTTGTACGAGGATAACAAGGAATGTGTAAAAACGTAGAATGGTTCTCTTAGCTCAAATCGACTAGCCGACTTCTTGGCTGACACTCGGGGTCCACGTTCATTTTTATATGACGCACTTCTAAAGCGTTCTAACGCTTTAGAGTCCGAATAAGCTAGTTATGCCACTGCAATGGTAACTATATTCCTTAGGCTGAATCCCAAACCCTAAACAGACCCAAATACATGATATAAACTGCTGCTCAGCGATAACAAACAAAATGCATACATGCATGCATAAAACTTCAAAAAATATACTTATTTCTATAATTATCTTTATAAGAAACCATATCAGAGAAACGCGTTTTAAAAAAATGAATGAACGGTAATTTCTCTTAAAGCGCTGACAACTTTCGGGGAGGGAACGGGTAAACTTTATTATTCTCCGAATTTCATAAAATATATTCAATCTGAGTCGAACGATTTCTTAGAATTTTACACTGGAAATACTCAAGTAGGTGCGATCTATACCTAGTATATAAATCAGAGCTTTTCGGTCCAATCATTTCGCTTCGTGTCCCGGTCCCTTACTTTTTTTACGGTAGCTACTGATTTATTGATGATGTTGGTTGAACGTTCGTTCCAAATTATAGACCCTTATTTGAACGTTTTACAAGTACGGTTCTTTGTCATATAAAGGTTATAGTTAGCAAAAATATCAACTTAAATTTTAATAAGTAGGTCATTTTTCAGAACATTTTCACAATGATAAAATATTAAAATTAATAATTTAAAATCGTGAAAATATACTTCACGATTCTCGTTAAAACGCGAGGTATATAATATCAACTGTATTAAATAACTCATTGCTGTTCACTTTTTGAGTAAATTATAATTACTCTGTTTCTTTTTTTTTTCATTTAACTTCATTTGTTGTTTGTATAATCTACAACTGTATTTAAAACCAATTCCACATAGGTTATAGAATTTTTCACACATTTATATTGCTCGTGACAATAGAATTTAGTTGTTTTTTTTTATAATATATAAACGTTCGTCTATATATAGAGCCGTATAAGTTCGTATAGGCCACCCAAAGTATATATTTCTCCACCAACCTTGGCAACTAAAAAATTAGTCCTTATGGATCTAGTTATATAAGCTAACCCACTCTTCAAACCAGAACAAAACAATATCAAGTATTGCTATTTAGCGGTGAAATAAAATCAATTTAAAATCAATAAGCTTTATTCAATATAGCAGCGTTACATTTGCTTATTGATTGTCATAAATTACCAGTTCGGAAATAAACACTTTAGACCTGAAGAGAATCGGCCGAACAAAAATAATAACTATGATATCAACAGACCCGCAATGGATCACTTATACTAGATATTTTTAATTAATACTCGTTTAACTCCGTAATGTAAATAAAAATGTAACCTTTAAAAAAAGGAAGGCTAAAGAAAAAATACATTAATTCGAAAAATAAAATACAGATTTCTAGCTTGAATAATGTATATCTCTCGTTACATTAGATTTAGTTAGTTTTCTATTTATAATGGGTAAGATATATATGAAAACATATGTTGTTTAATAAATACGGTTCTAAATTCTAGACTTCACATTTCCCAAAGTTGAACTTGTGAGGTTGATGTGGCATTTAAGGTTTTTAGATTTCTTTTACTTTCGACCCTTATATGTACATTTAAATATAAATGCGAGTCGCGAAAAAACGTAAGAAGATTATGAAAATAAATTCAAGAGAAATAATTTCCTCTTTAAATACAATTATTTAGAAATATTTTTTAAAGTTTAGGTAGGCAAACAAGCATATGGGCCACCTGATGGTAAGTGCTCACTAACGCCCATAGACAATGACATTGTAATGTATAAATGTTAACTATCGCTAGCATCGTGAACTAAGATGCCCCTTGTGTCTGTAATTATACTGGCTCACTCACCTTTCAAACCGGAACACAAAAATACAAAGTACTGCTGTTTTGCGGTAGAAAATCTGACGAATGGGTACCCAGAGAGCTATCTCCCACCGAGAATATATTTATGTCTCATCTATATTAGTACTTAAAATATCAAGTGAGCTTCCTGTATATTATATCATTTTTTTAGTTATTTTACGAAGAGAGAACGTGAGCTTTTGTAATCGAAAAGCTGCCTCAGGGAATTTCCTTCCAGTTGATTTTGCCTTTTGTGTTTATTTGTTCCTAACTTTGCATATTATGAGGTTTAAGCAAAGAATCGAGCAATCGTACTTATATGAGTAGCAAAATTATGACTTAAAAGAATTCTCACTGCTGGGCAGAGCTATAGGAAACGTTTTGGACCTCATCTCACTATGCTTCTCCAATATTAGTATATTCCGAGCACGAATATTTATCACAACTTAATACGCAATTGGTCTCGCTCGCATTGAATCGAATCTGTGACCAATTCGGTCCAAGTGTTCTATCGAGTGCGTCATCATCGCGTAAAATGTATAATCGTTACTAATTAACTCATTTATTATTGCTTTTATTTATAACCTATAAAACTCATGAAAAGAAATCCACAAATATGAAAAAGTGAGTCATATATATTAATAACATTCTTAAGTTTGTCTATTAATAAAAGAAATGATAACGCAATACAAGAATATATAAATGTTAATAAAACGTGGAGTTCGTCTTCTTTGATTTCCATACAGGGCATATAAATTTGATTTGACTATGTATTTAATTGAGAAATGAGGTTTTTTCAATATAATCTAGGTTTTGAACCAATTGTAACTTTACATTCATATGATATAGATTTTTTTGTTTTTACTACAAAATTTAATTTATTTAGAAATGTATGTGTAAATATCCGCTCATAAAATAAAAAAAATTGATGTGGCGTTCGCAGGTCCAGGCTACATTAATAAATGAATCTTGTGGAATAAATAATGTATGCAGATGTAATTAACATTTTATCTACGTATACCATTATCATATTATATTACATATAATATGTCTTTCAGAAACAATGGTTGATAGCTCAAATTAATTGTTTAATTAAAATTTTATATCCGATAAAAAATGTCTCTTTCTGACAGATCTTTCACTTGGTGGTAGAGCTTTGTGCAAGCTCGTCTGGGTAGGTACCACCCACTCATCAGATATTCTACCGCAAAACAGCAGTACTTGGTACTGTTGTGTTCCGGTTTGAAGGGTGAGTGGGCCAGTGTAATTACAGGCACAGGGACATAATATCTTAGTTCCCAAGGTTGGTGGCGCATTGGCGATGTGAGCGATGGTTAACATCTCTTACAACGCCAATGTCTATGGGCATTGGTGACCACTTACCATCAGGTGGCCCATATGCTCGTCCGCCTTCCTATGCAATAAAAAAAAAAAAAGAAGATCTCCTAGTTTTATTCGCTGGCTACAGCGACATTATTCCAAAATGTATACGTAATTTTTTTTTTCAAACATTATATAATTCAATTCAAAAAAAGGACAAATAAGAACTCATTTATTCTACCTGACCGAGACTGTAGCTCAATTTTTTGTAGCAATTTTATTCATCAATGCATTTCCATCAGAAGTTTTTTCCTTTGAGTGTTTTTGCTTGAATCATGTCAAACCTGAGGACATTTTCGGACTCTAATGAAAACGGGACTGATCGTATTATTCGAGTTATTTCACGGAAGCCCTTAGACAGTTGATAAATGACATTACAGTTTTGTTCATGATTGTATTAATGGCACACGACTTTTTGAACTAGTATGTGTTTTGAGTGAAAAGTCGCTGTTTAACTGCTTTCTTTCCTTGGCTCTATTGTGTTCGTTTTTTTAAATGTGAAATAAATGCGGCAAAATATTTATTAATTCTATTTACCTTTATGTAATTATGTCAATGTAAATAGAAACAAAAGTATTGCACAATTGAATATTTTATATTGAATGAAAATGTCCCATTATTGAAATATATATGTATACAGTACATATATATTTCATAACGTACATATAATAATGGGATAGTACATACAGTGGCATTATAAGATAAGCCCATATAACATAAAAAGTAATGTATTGTTTAAATATTCACAACACGAGTTACTATTTTAAGTATAAAGCCTTTAAAAAAAATCTAATATACAACAAAAAATTATTCGCAATTGAGAAAACTATATTCCATGTTACAGTAGGTATGAATGGAATATTTTTAAAGAATAGAAACTTAGAATTTATTCAACAAAACATACGTTTCATGAGCTTACTAAGTGCACGGTTTTTATGAATGTCGTATAGAAAATGTTAATGACACGACAATTATCATTAACCTGCCAAGTGAAATATGCCAGCGTGCTCTACTTTTTATTTAGAGTTGCCAGTATAAATAATCCTCCAATCATATGTAAATATTGACTTAAAATCCTAAATATATGAAATAGATAATAATGGCGCATATTTTTATTCAAAAAATCCCCGAATACGGCCCAGAATCGTCTAGTGTTTCCGTAAGAAATAAAACGTTGAAATGAATATTGTTTTCCAAGTCTTATTCAGCCTTCTTCTCGCGCATATTATTTATGTAGAGCACAAAGTTCAAAAATGTTTTCTATCATACTTGTGCTTAAAGTAATGAATTTATATTTCTGTTATTTATTTATTTTAAATGATTTATTATGCAAGATTTTAAAATATCACAAAACATGATTACTCTTTTGGTTACTTTAATACCTAACCACTTTCGAAAGTCAAAACAAATGATGATAGAAAAAGTGAGTCCGGTGTTTATTTAAACGAAAAATAAGGCCAAAAATTTTGTAAATAAACATATCGCTAATTAAAATACATATAATTTATTATTTTACATACTTTATTGTATGGGCTATGGCTGGCTTGTAATAAACGACAACAAACTTTTATGTTTATCTCTGTTAATATATATTTCATATGAAGACGCAAACGAAGACGAAGTAAAAGTAAAGTAACTGCCTGTAAATGTCCCAGTGCTGAGCTAAGGCGTCTTCTCCTTTTTTTTGGGGAGAAGGTTTTGGAGCTTATTCCACCACGCTGCTCCAATGCGGGTTGGTGGAATACACATGTGGCAGAATTTGAGTGAAATTTGACACATGCAGGTTTCCTCACGATGTTTTCCTTCACCGTCAAGCACAAGATGATTTATGAACACAAATTAAACACTTGAAAATTCAGTAGTGCCTGTCCGGGTTTGAACCGATCATCGGTTATGATTCACGCGTTTTAGCCACTGGGCCATCTCGGCTTTAAGACGCATGTGTTATCTCAATATTTACTAAGATTATACAAAAATTGGTACTTTTTTCTATTTGGCATCATTTAACATATTCAACACAAGTGTACCATATGATAGTATTATATAATTATAAATTTACCGCTATGACACGTAACTTTTGTATTATGAAGCTATTAACTTAAAAATATGTGTAAAAACCTCATAACGCTTGCTGTTGACGATATTTTCACTGAAAAACGTCCCTCAGTAATATGTAACGTGGGCTATGAATCTCGAGAAAGGCCTCGCCGTAAAATGTTATAAAAATGTAAAATACTTCGGGATAAATTATATGAGAAATTTAAACGCTCGTTCTACTAGCTCTAAGGTTATCTCACTTTGATTAACATCAATTACGAATGAAAGTTCTAAATTCACATTATATTTTCACAGTTTCGCTTAAACGACGAGCGTATCGCTTACTTCGCGAGCGTTTCGCTTATCGCTAGGATGTAGATGAATAACTTGTGTTCGAAGTAAACTAGTTACAGTGCTTCGGGTACGGAGTCTTGTTTGACATACATTTCAAATAAATAATCAATTAAAATATTATTGAATCATTCGAATAAAACTAGTGAACTAGTCTAGTCATTAAATAAAATACTATCAATTTATTATTTCAAATGAATATTAATGTTATAATAATGATTATATTCCACAATATAATTAAAACACAGTTCAGTAGGAAGTGAGTATCACAAAACACTCTGTTGATGGCCAACTGGCTGTTATTTCTTAGTAAAATTCGTTATTTCTCTTACAATTACAATTACATATAGGAGGCGCGCCACGCACACACAAGGGAGTAGATGTGTCGAGCATGACGGGTGTCATTCCGTTTGCGGCCACGGTATTCGAGTCAGCGTACCGTAACGGCACACGGACAAGGACAATACATTTTTCAAATCAAAAGAATAAATCCTTAATGTATGTATCTTATAAAACAAACACCAGTACCATTAACGTTAATAAAGAAACGAAACCAAATTCTGGGTAAGCCTACGCCAATCGGTTATGAAGCAATGAAGTTAAATAGTGTCATTACGAAGTAGGTTTTAATCATACTGAAATTAATTAAATCAAAATGGACGTTGATTAAAACGATATGAACCACAACCGATAATCTTACAGATTGCTTCATGCGAGTAATTACTATTTCCAATAGTAATATAATAACGATTTGAATGAAATATATATATATATATATATATATATATATATATCAAATAAAGTGGAGTTAAATTACAGTCTCTGTAACATACAAATGTTATGTGAGCTGTTATGACTTAGTGCTATTTATTTTTATACCCAATAATAATGAGATTCAGTAGTTCCATTAGCATTGAGCCGGATTATCCCCGAGGCAATCATACACGAGACAACAATGTTAATACGCATCTTACACGATGTTCGATTTCTAAGTAATATAAGTATTGATTACATGTGGCTATGACTCCGCATTATCTATTATTCGAGAGTTATATTGGTATAATAAATGGAAACCAGGCTTTAGCTTTGCTAATAAATAATATTAATTAATAAGCGGTATTTTTCGTTCTTTTTTATTTAATTGTAAGAAAAGAGTTAATTCCAAACCGATCGTAACTAAAAAACTAAATTAATCTTTAAAATTTCAATTCAATAAAAAGTTTGTAAGATTTCTACTTGTATAAAGTTAATTTTGATTCGATTGTGGTAGCTGCTAAACTTTTAATTATAATTTATGTTGATTAGGAATATAAATGAAGTAGTTAAAGTATAGGAAGAGCATTGAGATTCCTCTACGAATATAAACTAAAATATACAAATGAGAAATACGTGTCCATATAAAGATTGGATATCTTCTTTCGACTTCTAAGGATGAAGTGTCATATAAATTACAATATGTATCTCGTATTCATGTCGCGTAAGAAAATTTCTTGCGAGCAGTTGTAAAAGTATCCAACAAAGGCGGAATGGTGTCGAGCCGTGGCATAAGATGTTCTCTTAGCAGTGCGGCTCGAGGCAGCGACTTCGTAATTAGTGCCGTCAATATTATCCGAGCTTTACATATTTGCCTAAAGCGAACTTTTCTGCCTTAATCTAAAATAATAATCTTCTGAAACGACAGTGACCTATCCCGCGGTCATGCGTACCCAGCTGGATTACGGCCGGTCAGCTGAATTAGTAACTCGCTTATTGCTACCCGGACTTAATATGGATTTCAATTCGTATTTTAATTGTTATAGTTGTAAACCCCTGGCATGTTGCGACTTCGAAGTTTAATAACCCTGGGATAGCTTAAAATTTAAATTATAAATGATAGTCCGTTTCAATATTCATAAAGGAATAGTTTCATTATTATTATAAAATTTATAACTCTGAACTCGTATTATATATTGCACTAAACATTAATTTAATAATCGTTAATTTTAATTTATCGAAACCGTTATTAGATATTAATAAATAGAATTATAATTTCAAATGATAAATAATTAAGTTAATTTCTAATGAAAGGCAAACAAGGCACCATTGTCGTTCAATTACCGTCTCCGTAACTTCAACCACGTCTTTTCTTGAAGATTTATGTCCTTGCAATAAAATCTCCTCGTTTGAATAAACATCTCGCCGCGCTGTGACAAATTACTGGAGCTTGACGCCAAAAACCAACGAGTATTAGCTGATAATATAATTAATTTAAAACCGACTCTAGCTTGTATAATTATTAATATTTAAACATTTTAGGTTATATTTTATAAAATTTCCTATAAATTCTAATTGAATACTAATATTAGTATGATACTCTGTCTCTGAGCATCGTGTAAATATATAGTTCATGTATTACCTAATTATTACTTTTAAAATATTTTGATCTGACTACAATGACGCTTTTATAAGCTTATAACTTTAAAACGTTGTCAGTCCACAGAATGATGGTTATATAAATGCATTATATATATTTATATACATTTTTATGTAGAACTTTGATTGGTTTTACTGTGTATACGTAAAATAACGTGAGTAAAATAAAGCACTAGAAATTCTCAACTAATTTAAAATACCGCTCAAACGAATACATAAATAAGACTCCTTACAAAAACATCAAACGTTGTGTAAGTTCGTATATTAAGGCGAGTAAATCGAAGGTCTTGTAACAAAAACTAATTAAACCGAACATCGGCATGTGTAGCCTCGAGGAGCAATAGTGGGAGGGGAGCCGACCGACGGCAAGCCGGCTGTTAAAAAAAGCTTTAATTAAAGCAATGTGATCCTTCAACGAGAATTTAATTGAAACCTCATCGCTTTAAAAAGTGTAAACTCCTTGAATCTGCAATATTGCACTTAAAATATGATGGGGATTTTTTCTATATTTAAAATTGTATTTACATGTTAATTGATAAACCCACGCTTTATATTAGTAGAATGTATATATAAATGTTACTCTATTAATACTAGAAATATTACATCAAAATCGGTTTAGTAGTTTAGTGTTGAGGTGTTTTATACTTTTGAACATTGGGAAATTAAATTGCTATAAATAGAAAACTTAACATTATAACAGAATAGACGTAACATTTTTCGTAAAATCCTTTAATAAGATTGCCATCAATAATTACATATTGATTTTGCTATTAAAAAATGTCAAATGACTCGATGAGTATTTAATTTTCGCTGTGGTTACATTATGGTGGAAGTTAATAAACGGTACTTAAAATTTATCTTGAATTACATAATATTTTGTTATAAAAACTCCCAAGTTCAGAGAGGTTAAAAACTACGCAGTCATCAATTTTTAATGTACAATATATTTACTATGTAAGTCTATCGTCATTCAATAATAAGAACATACTGTAGAATGAACGGTTTTCAAATGTGTCAAACTGTACACAACTAACAAGTCTACCAAAAGAGCCAAGGATTAAGAGATTAGAGTGGGATTATCTTGCACTTTCAGCGGCCATTGCTATTAGCATATACCTAAATGTGTTTGGTTAAGACCTCTTGCAGGACTCCAACTCTAGGACGTCTTTATTTGCCATTATTCCTAAGCTGATAATACCTCGATTTTTTAATTTATTTTTTAAAAGACAGTGAGACGACTGTGACAATTATTGTATGAAAATTTCAAACCTACCCATCTCAGTCAGAGTGACGAATAAAACTTCATATCTGATACTCTACATAATAGCCTTCTCACTGTTTGAGTTTTAAACTTCTAACTTAAAACTGTGAAGTGTCTTCGTTCCTTTGTACTTACAAAAATAGACGAGAATTTTATGTCAGTTATTTAGCATATAATATATGTTTATTTTTGCATAAAATAACATTATAAATAATAATTGTATTTATAACTCCATTAATATTTCGAAAATTATTATTTTTCTTCATTAAACTTACCGTAATATGAAATCGCGTAATTCATGTGTTCTTTAATTATTGTATTGAATTCAATAGTAATAATTAGTGAGCAATTGCTTAATTTTATAATACTAATAGTATTTAACTCATTAGATAGAACATATTTTAGCGCTATGGCTTACGGTTAAATAAAACAACGTATTTTTTCTAGGCAACTCTGAAATCCTTGCCAAATTTATGCTACACTGTAAATCCTTGAGTTAAGAGATACCCGCATATGTTAATAGGATTATTTTGAATATACTTAAAACTACAACTACTACTATTTGATATATAATATATATATAGTTTAATTATAAATGCAAGTATGAAGAAAGGAAAGTCGAATCCGTGAACTACATATATTAGACTACATTTATTTATTGGACGAGGTATTGTTTAGTTGAAAACTAAAATTATATTTTTCTTAAATATATGTATACGAGCATATAATATAAGATGCAGTACGTAACTAGCGATCTGCATTTTGCATAATTTTGTTACGAGATTATTACTAGAACTTAGACGAGTAACTAAGGACTCATGCGCTATATGAGGATTTGCATCAAAAGCCGAAGACAAGTTTAAGTAAATAGTTAAAAATGGGGTCAGTCCGTGTACATATTCCACATAAACTTATCTATATAATTCTTCGCTGTTTTAATTTATCGTATGTGAGGTTTTCGTAATGTAAATATGTGCCAGTTTACTCGGTGGTAGAGCTTTGTGCAAGCTCGTCTGGGTAGGTACCACCCACTTATCAGATATTCTACCGCAAAACAGCAGTACTTTGTATTGTTGTATTTTGGTTTGAAGGATGAGTGAGCCAGGGTGATTGCAGGCACAAGCGACATAACATCTTAGTTCTCAAGGTTGGTGGCGCATTGGCGATGTAAGCGATGGTTAACATCTCTTACAGAGCCAATGTCTATGAGCGTTGGTGACCACTTACCATCAGGTGGTACCTCGTCCGCCTTCCTATGCAATATAAACTTCGATATTCTTATCTATTTTAATATATATTATCTATGTGGATTTAAATAAAACACATCGTAATATCTAATGATATATATAATGATCTATATAAAGAATGTGTCCCAGGAGATATTGGGGCGGAAGGTCAAGCACCCTTATCTTTAACGGCCATACGAAAGAAGTCGTCGGTAAAAACTCGTTAATTAAAAAAAAAATACGTACGAAGCTGTTCTAGTTAACAAACATTCTGATAAAACATTTTTTTCTTTACTCTTTATAAGATATTAAACTATGGTAACGGCAAATAAGTTGTAGTGATAAAGCTGAAGATTTTGTCTGTCCAGTACTAAAAAAAATGTTATTATTATTTATTTGAAGGAATAAATAAATATCGTAGTTGTTTTTCACGTTTGGTGTCGTGGTTATGTGTTTATCTAATTCGATGCTAACTACATTACATACTACGTTGATACAACCATAGATTACATCGAACTAGCATAATAGCTTAGCTGTAATTTTTTTCAATTTACTATGAAATTTCCATAAATTTTATACAGTAAGTATTATTTATTATTAGTCGCAGAGTTTGTCTTAACAATTACGAATAGCAATAAAACACTACGTTATTAGGACCTAACAAAACATTTATTTTGATAATTACCTTTTCTCATTATCACTGTTGACTTTAGATTAGTTTTATATAAACAAAGCTGGTTTGTATAGGACTCAAGGTTTTTGTAATATTCCGAACGTAACTTACTAGCTTATTAAATGCAAAATTAAATAAACTGGCTATTAAAAGTGTATTCAAAACTTTGCGCTACCGGCTAGTTATTAGAATAAGTACTGCAATCAATACTTTCAAGTTTCTTTGCAGAAATATGCAACAGGGAGGATTTTTGAGTTTATTTATCTATGAATACATTTATTGTTTGAAATAAAATTTACAGATTTAATGTATTTAAGCCGGAAATATGATTATTTCAAGAATGACGAAATTAATAGTACTATCAAATTCAAATTGATACCAGGAAATCGAGTCTATTGTTTTGAGAATAAAATGTTTATTTCGTCGTCTGCAATTTCGTCTTGGAATTTGATTTCGATGTTCATGTATAGTATAATAATAAGGTCCTTCAGACCGATTTCGGCCACGGCGGCCAATCTCAAGAGAGATTAGCCAACTGCGCAGGAGATATTATAGTGCACAAGTGTGTGCGCAAGCACAGGTGCACTCTCTTTTCCTTAGCTCTCATAATCCCATGGGACGGCAATCCGACACGAACGAAAAGAGTTCAGGCGCAGGACCAACGGCTTAACGTGCTTTCCGAGGCACGGGAGTGTACACACTTCCAACTTCCAGACTCCGGGCTGCTACTGAGAACTTTCTGACAGAAAACCCCAATAACTATTTATTGGCCCGATCTGGAAATTGTACCCAGAACCACCGAGACTGCGGCCTTATATCAAGCAACTAGACCAACGAGGCAGTATAGTAATACAGATGTGATATGTGTTTTATTTTAAAAAAAAATCTTTCTGATGTTATTTTGGGATACTTTTTATCCATTTATTCAAACTACGCCGAACAACAGACGGAAAGACAAATGTTATAGTTGTTTTGGCTTTAGTAACTTGTAAATATTCAAATAAACTTTAAAGAGCACGACTATTTTAAAATCTCAGACATACGTGATACGTCTTCATTCTATCGTTTTGTATTGTTGTGATTTACATTTATCTCATTTACTCATCATAAACGAAATCATAAAATTACCTCATATTATACTAAAATCGCTTAAAAAGTTTACTACGGTTAAAAACGTTTTTTTAATTATAAAAAAAACGTCGGCAATGATTGATATATTTGGTGTTCACTAAATTTATATCGTTGATGAAAAAGTTATTAGTTTACATTGAAACAAGCGGACACCGCTCGCGTTGACCCGCTGCCAGTCAGGGCGCCGTGTATCCAATACGCGGCATGATATTATTCTGGGTCGGGAGAACCGTCCATGCATATTCATGTGCTCGATCCAGGGGCGTATTAATTTGCATCCTGATCCGACAACGGCTTCTCTATCGTTGCTCATTTCTTTCCTGTAAACTCGTTCAGTCTTAACACAGTACATTCGTAAGATTCGAATGCGCTTAACTTTTTTTAAATTCGTAATGAGTTATCAAGCGCTCAGTGCTGGCGAAACAAATAACCTAAATCCTATGGGATGTATTTTAAAACACTCGAGCGCTAACGACATTGCTTGAAGCGCTCCGTAAATCAAGAAGCGCGACGGTTTGTGCGAGATTACTCGAAATATCCGCTTCTAAATCCTCAGTATTGCTTCGATTTAAAAACTCGTATAAATCAACCACATAGTTGATAAAAAGGCTACTAGTTTCTCTCTTTTGCTTCACGCAGAAATCTCTTTTTATTCTCGCCTCCTACTCCTCTCTTTTCATTGACATTTTGATTGCACGAAATGTAGAAGAACATGAAATTGTAGCATTTTAGGAAGATATGTATATATCATGCGATGACCGAGATAGCCAAGAGGCTAGAACGTGTGAATCTTAACCGATGATCGTGGGCTTAATTTGTGTTTATAATTCATCTCGTACTTGACGATGAAAACATCGTGAGGAATCCTACATGTGTCAAATTTCACTCAAATTCTGCCAAACGTGTATTCCACCAATCCGCACTGGAGCAGCGTGGTGGAATAAGCTCCAAATATTCTCCTCAAAAAAAAGGAGAAGATTCCTTAGCTCAGCAGTGGAACATTCACAGGCTGTTACTTTTATACGATGACCTATGGAATGCCTTAAACATTGCACGAGAAAAAGAAATACACTAGAAATAATAAACACGATTGAAATAAACTTGTTAACACGCACTGTAAAGGGTATATATATTGTATATAGGATATAGAGTACGACGTATACAGGCTGAGAGAGATCGGAGGGAGAAATCACTGGGCGCATGATTAGAGTAATCGATAATAATTATAATATACATCAAGATAATTATTAATATATCAACAATTCGAAACGTATTATTCTATACTAGCTGATACCCGCGACTTCGTCTGCGTTGCTTAATATATTAACAAAGTTTTCTTATAATAAATAAACTTTGTTTAAATATACATCACTAAACACGCAGTGCATATACAAATCGTAGTTTCTTGAAACCTTAATAACTTTTTATTAAATAAAGATATCGCAATCATTTTTATTTGATAAGGGCCAAGTGTCTAAGAAATAAAATTTAGAAAATTTCATTGAAATCCATCCAGTAGTTTTTCCGTGATGCGCGCACAACTGCAGACCTCTATCATTTTATTTATATAGATAAGACTATATACGACAACATGGGTGAAACTAATATTCTTTTATTTTCATAAGAATGTGCTAAATAAACATACATACGTAATTCAATTGTGGATAAAAGCTATTTACTGAATTTTTGCCAGTTTCTCTAGATAGACTCTATAAACCGAATCGGTGGTTGCCTTACATTTAATTTAAATTCTAACATAATTCAAAAGTGCTTAAAGAGCCTGCTGTATTGTTTATTCAGAGAAATATTTTCAGTGGATAAGTGAATAACATGTTTTGTTGATATAATGCAAATAAAGTGTTATATTGTGTTAAGTATCACGTACGAGTAAGATACGACAATACACGAATCCCTTATATTATCTTGGAAGTCTTCTCTTAATTATACTTTATGTATAAGATAAGTTATATTTCGTATCTTGATAATACCATAAGCTGAAAATATATTATTTCAAAGATAATAATAATGCTTTCTGGATTTTTTACAGAATTTTATAGCGAGCGTATTTGAATCTTAATATTTCAATGTTTGTGGTTTATCCAAAAATATTGCAAATTTTTTATTTAAATATTTGATAAATGAAAATAAAATGATAAAAAAACATTCGAAAAACGCGAAATCACTCGTATGTTATCTGAGTCTATATCGCTTTTCAAAGGAATACAATCAATCAGTTATTACATATCAAATAAAAGTCAGTTCAAAAAACTAGAATTGCAACCTTTGATATAATCAAAGCGATATTACGTACTCTCTTAAAATATTGATAGTGAAAAATATAAATTGCAAGCTTAAGTATATATAATAAATAAAATTTTGTTTCCAAATTAACCATTGAAATTACAGATTTCATTTATATCAATGACAACGGCGGCGTTTATCTAAGGTATAGCTGAGTCTAGTGAAGAGCTATAAGGCCGTTGATACCGAAGGCTTGCGTTCAAACCCCGGGAAGGACAATTAAAGAGTTATTAGGTTGAAACTACGCTGTAACTGACCGTAGCTAGGCAGTTGGAAGTACACTCCCAGGCTTCGGAATGCATGAGCATACCGGTCTTATCGGATATTTAGAGTAACGGAATAAAGAGAGCATTTGTTGTTGAACCGTTTGGCTAGTCTCCCTTGAAAATGCTCAGGACAAAAATGGTCAGGAAGCATTATTATTTATCAATGAAATATGAAATTTCAATATTCGTTAGAGTAAATCCCATATTTAAATTTTGTTCACCTCTTTGACTGGGAGTTACTGAAACATGAGGTTTGACAATAGACCCCTGAAGAGTCGCCATATTGGTACAAATAATCTGGAATTTTGTTTCAGTATCTCCCGGTCCATCTAGTCTAAATATTAAATTGAAAACGATTTCACATACTATGACATAGAAAAAGTTGATGCTCGTGCCAGATTTGATATATTTTTTCTTTTAACTTATTCGCTCTCTACAATATGTATCAATGTTACATTTTACATTTCCGTCATATGAGACGAACGTATTTCCAATATTCCTCCGTCATATTCCGCACTAAAAATTCCATTGACGTTATTATTCGAGACCCGAACATATATTTTACGTGAAAGATCGCCTGTATATGAGCTACATAAGTACTAATAGACAGCTCGTCCTATATAAATCAAATATTATATGATAAGGACCTTCGGAATGTCTATGGCGAAAGAATGAAAATTTTCCCTTGAATTATTTATGTCTGCATGAATATTTATGGATCTTTTGTGGTATAAAATAGAAACTTGTCTACTGTAACTGAGCAGCGCAGCGGTACAATCGACTTAATTTGTAATCCTACGACTTACAAAATAATCGAGATTTATTACATTTTCAATAAAAAAATATCAAATTTCAAAATGATATAATAGTTACAACTATAATAACGAAGAGATTTTTCGATTAAATTCGTCATATATTTCGATTTTTGTGTAAAATATATTTACACCTATGATTAGTTTTAAAATTAAAAATCCTATATTTTTGACGTGACAACGTCTAATAAATCGATGAACACTGGCTGCATGCACGAAAAGTGTCCCGTTACGCTCTTTGTCCCGTTACGCTTGCGCCGCATCTATCTCTCTTTTACTCGATTGCAGTCATTTCATCGATGTTTTGTTATGACGGTGTCACGTTAAACTATCGTCCGTAAACCGACTTTACAGACAACCATTTTTTTTTTAATTTATTATTTATAACGATTTGTTTATAAAAAAAAATTTAATCAACATGCAGAATATTTTGTGAAATATTTGAATAACAGCTAAAGATAACTAATCTCAGTTGCTACAATTAATCGCACTATATTTACTAATGATTTGGGTATTCATGAATACTATTTCCTATAATTTACACTTAAATAGAGCAAAATTCCAAATATTATGTTACAGTAGTTCGAAATAGCTGTAATACCCACCTCCATGAATGTCTCCATTTCTTATATAATTGAAATACCGTATACAAATGAGATATATATATATATATATATATATATATATGTATATCGTTGTGCTAGGTAGGGTAGGTACCATACCATATACCCATTTCTTCTCTGTCGTCACACTCTTGGCAGAGTGGTCGTGGTCGTCGTGACAGGGTTGGTGGCAAGCTTTACAAAACGTTACCCCTACCCATTTACTGACAATATATAATAATGTTATGTTTCGCACACAGGCACAAGGCACATTACAAGTTAGTTTTCAAGGTTGGTAGAGTTATATCGCGTTATTGCGACCAATATTCAAAAATAAATAAGTTTTACATGAGCGCTCTCGAAAAGTTCATAATAAAATAATAGTTGATTCTCTTCGCACACATGTGGTACGAACGAAGAAAAGGAAAATTATGATTTAATAACGAATACGCCACGGGAACAGTTGGGGTGACGCCGGCAAGATTCTCTTATATAATATTCCTACCGAAACTTGAACCAAAAGTACGTGACTATTTGCTCGAATGTAGTTTTAGTATCATATATGCCAATATCACCAATATTAAACGATTGTAGAGAATATTTTTGCACGCAAATCGATGCAAACAAAGGAATACATAGTGTATTGAATTTTTACTGCGTATCTATTTCACAGGTGGTTTTTAATAGGTTGCGTGTATGTACGGTCGGCTTGAGAATTGATTTTGTACATAGAACGCTTGAGATACATTTAAAAAAAAATAGTCAGTACACTTGGCAACGTTTACGCAATTTTTTTTAATAATCGACTGAGTACAAGCGTAACAAATAAAAAAAAATATATACGCACTTATAATATAATTAAGGATGGTTATAAAGAAACGATTTAACCGTATATAATCTTTATTATACAGGTTGTAACAAAATTCGTGTCCGACCCGTGAAGTGGTTATTAGGTATCGTGAGTCGGTTCTATTAATGTAATTTTTTTTTAAATATTATTCTTACATCCTGTATATAAAATTTAACCAAATGAAAGTCACTGATACTGGTTTTATTTACAAATATATTCTGAGCCGATTTGTAGTTATTCGTAAATATATCTAATCTTTCGTCACGAATCAATCTTTATAACACAGAAAACAAAGAAATGTCTACATTTATGAGATTTGCTCGAACACTAGTGTTCTTCTAAAGTTGTGTCACTTTTTACTACTTTAGAGTATTCTCTATAGGTCGACGGTAAACGGATCTTCCAGTAATTTAAGTAAAAAGTTCAATTCTGAGCTACATATAGGTTGTGTTTGGTGTAATTGTTCCAACTTCTATCAAAACTTCAATACTAAATTGGAATGTGAAACAATTTTATTCATGTCTCGACAGCTGACTCTGCTAATCTTTATACGAATATAAAAAAATATTTTATAGCCGTATATTTTAGATCACTACTAATACTAATATATTTTTATTGCCTACATTTTTAAGCGTAAATAATCAGGCATTTTTTTATAAATAAAAAAAAATAGATTACTTGATCACATCTCTGATAGTAAGTTGTTATTTATTCCAGTATCATATAACATGTATGTTAGTTATATGTATATAACAGAAATATGACAGCGGTTTCTTATGGGTTCTCCCGAAGGACTTGTCTCTGTTATAAATCATACCAGGGTTACTTATCTTTTATTGTTTAATATACGTAATACGTTCATAAATATTATAGAAACGTTAAAATACTAATAAAATATAGACAAAGGTTATTATAATGTACATAAAAACATATATTTTTTTACTTACGGGATATATAAATTTAGTTCTATACAAAGTTAGTATTAATCAGAGAATATATACCGTGTTTCTTCATTCTTCGAAAATATACGTGAAAAAGAGCCTTCTTGAATCAAGTATAAGTTCATATTAATGCCTTCTTATTTGTCGTTAGACAGTTCTTACTGTGCGTTGGCTTTTAGTTAAAGTGTAGGCACTTTTCAATTAATTAAAAGCAAAGAAATAAGAAGTGTGTTTTATCCGAAGACAATTCTTAGTATAAAATTTCGTAACAGTTTTATTGTAATTTAGTTATAAAAACACAACCTATCGCTTTTGTAATATTATTTACTTGGTGGTAGAGCTTTGTGCAAGCTCGTCTGGGTAGGTACCACCCACTCATCAGATATTCTGCCGCAAAACAGCAGTACTTTGTATTGCTGTGTTCCGGTTTGAAGGGTGAGTGAGCCAGTGTAATTACAGGCACAAGGGACATAACATCTTAGTTTCCAAGGTTGGTGGCGCAATGGCGATGTAAGCGATGGTTAACATTTCTTACAATGCCATTGTCTATGGGCGTTGGTGACCACTTACCATCAGGTGGCCCATATGCTCGTCCGCCTTCCTATAATATAAAAAAATATATATTAATATTATTATGTAGTTAATGTTTCACACGATAAAAACTATCCATAGCCGGTGTAAAGTATATTGATTGAATTACGTATTACTTCTACAGTTTCATTAGTTTTTCGAAATTTATTTCTATGATTAAAATGGAAAATGAAGTGAATATTATTATTTCTAATGAATACTAAATAAGTAATCAACATAATCTTGGGCACTCTATTGCGTCGGTTCAACTTAGCACCCCATTAAGGTAGCTTAATGGCAAATTCCGAACCGTTTCGGTTTTCTCCTCAGCTTTATGTGGGCTCTTTGCAACTTTACCCATACTTTTAATGTAATGATTTAAGTAACACTTATCATCATTTAGTTTAAAAGATGTTTATAGTTACATTAAATAACGTTTAACGTTTTTAAACTTAAATCTTGAACTGAATCTATAACATAGTACTTAAATACTGTCAGATGTTAACATATAATTAACTATTTTATTTTGTTTCTCGTCAATTAGATTTTTTTAAAATGTTAAGTTAGCCTAATTGTTTATATATTTTGTTACAAAATTTTTATACATGTATTTAGACAAATGTTTTCCTAAATATTTAACGTTGTTTTCCTATTAAATAAACAAAAGAACATATATAATATATGATAATAAATTGACTTATACGCATATATATTTTCCATGTATAAGATTTTTTAAACCATCTACTTTGTCGTGTATTGTCGCTTGATGGTGATGCAACTTATTAATTTATGTACGGCTAGGCCGATCGCCATGTAAATTTCTATATATAAATACATTGTACAGATAGGAAAAGCTTTTGCCGTTAACATATCTAACATAAGCCACGACGCGTAATTATTGTAAATTAAAACCGTCTTAAAAATAACCCCAACGGCAACTAATAAAAGAAATAATATAAAAAAACCCGAGGTGATATCAATTCCGTCGACTCACCGTTTTTGCTTGAAGCAAACTAACAGAAACTAATTGATAGGTTTAATACCCAACGTTGTGCATTCAGTTCGGCGCTGTTACCAATATGGATTCGAATGTACTTACTTCATACACTATGTATAGAACGTTATTACGTTCTATACATAGTGTATGAACGTTATTACGTTCTATACATAGTGTATGAAGTAAGTACATTCGAATCCATATTATTATGTAATCAAAACTGTATAACTATGATATTAGTTTCTCAATTCGCTTATCTTTGAGTATATGCTAACCATTAGCTTATGATACCGAAGCGCGGAACGTCTAGAGATCTCTATTTGATATTATATTATTGATACTAATATATTATTTACTAGATCTTTAACAAGAATATACAAACGTGTATTTTTTGAAGAGCTCCAATAATAAGTGAGTATAAGTGATTCACTCTATCACCCATATAGCCCATTTTATAAATATTGTTCCCACAGATAAAAGCGCACATAGGCCACCTGGTGGTAAGTGGTCACCAACGTCCGTAGACATTGGCATTGTAAGAAATGTTAACCATCGCATACATTGCAAATGCCTTGGGAACTAAAGAGGTTATGTTCTTTGTGCCCGTATTACACCGGCTCACTCACCCTTCGATAAAATATCTAATGAGTGCTTGGTACTTACTCGGACGAGCTTGCACAAAGCCATACCACCAAATAATTTATTATTGTTGAGACCTAACAAATGCGCTTAAAATAAGATTATAAATTAACGTGCAACTATAAAATCAGTTTAGATATAACATTCTAGCGATTAAAATGGACGCGACACTTAATACTTAGTTAACTCATTTTTTTATTTTATTTTAACTCTGAAAGTGTCTAACAGCGTTCATTTAATTGTCGCACTACGTCTTTCTTCAAAATTATCGCCTATTTTATTTAAAAAAAGGTCGCTTTACTGGTTTTTATTAATCTAAAAATGGTATTTCGATATGTTTTTAGTACGGGATAGAAAAATAGAAAATTCTTACGAATTATTGAGATATACGATATTTTGTATGCGGGGAAAAGAAATCATTTCAATTTTAATTAATATAATATAATTCAAAATATTACTCATTTAATTTTATTCAAATAAGCTCTTACAAGCACTTTTGAATTGTCAATAACAAGATAATTTAATTTGCAAACTGCAAGCTTGCGGCGTCTTAGCCGCTCGAACAAGTTCTCACTTCCAATTTGACATTCGATTCAAAGTTCATTAAAACTTAATCATGAGGTGATTGTGACATAATCACCGATATATCATTAAAATTATCAACGTAACAGAACCATACACACACACACACAGACACACGCATACACGCATATACACGAACGCAAAGACAAAATCAATTTAAGTTTTCGCACAAATTCGATTGAAAAATCAGGCTCATAAAATATACCGAATTTAATAGAATAATTAATTTGTCTTGGCATCGTTTATTGCACAACCAATATTCTATTAATATAAGGTCAGGCTAATAAATATAGTCGAAATGATTTTGGCATAAAACAAATCTATTTTGCTTAAAACGCAGTAATATACTTTAACAAAATTTCCTGATGAAAGCTGTGGCTACACAGTGTGTGCAAGTTTGTTTGCAAAACTAATCCTAATTAATATTATATATACGTAATTTTAGTTTGTTTGTTACGCTTTCGCATCTTAATCAATCGATTATCATGAAATTTTGCTCACATAGTTTCAGTTATACAGTTTACTCCTACACTACACCTACACGTAGGTAAAGCCGAAGACTGTAACTAGTTTATTATAAATTGAAGGAAATAAAACTTATGTCATTAGAAATTACTATAACATATAACAATATGTGTATGGCGTATGCATAAAAAATGTTCAATTTCATTTAAAATGCGTTAGTATCAAAAACGATAGTTGTTTACAATAATTTTAAGGAATTGAGCCGAATCAATAAGGCTTTACGCTCTCCAATTAAGAAATAATCGGAATAAAATTTCATTACTATCGCGAATGGTACATTTATTTTACATTCAACGCTATTAAGTTTTATAAAATACAAAATAAAATAATAAAAAATTCCGAAAACATTTCGTACAAATTTATATGTCGTTTAAAATTCGCGTATTAATAAACTGAAAAGAATTGGATGAACTAATGAAAATCATGCATGAATGTTTAATATTCATATTTTAATATTCCCGACCCGACATCTCTTATTAACTCAATGCCGTCAACTTTTTATTACAACGTCACGTTCAAAATTGGTAACTGTTAACAAAGATAATCGTATATTGGTGCGAATTTATATGTAATAAACTGAATGTTTATGTCAGTCGATTAAACCCGTGCTTCAAGCTCATTTCAATCACTTTCATATTAAAACTAATTGCTCGTAACGGACGAATACGAAGCGAAATGCAACTAACTTTTCCATTCATTCGCTTATATATCTCGCAGGCGCCACAGACAATAATACCTTACGTAAAATATTTTTTTATTAATCGCACTGAAATTGTCCACCGGCTCGAAGATTACGCGTTTAATCTCGGTCATTTATAATTATATTTAATTACTTTTATGTATTTAATTTATAAAACTCTTCTCTTAAATAACATCTTGAATTTATAGCAAATAAAATAAATTCTTTAATAATGTATCTAAAGAATATTATAGATATGATTGGAATATAATATATAGTTACATCAAATTATTTTAAACTGACTCGTCGCTCCAGTGGCTAGCTATAAGTGCGGTTTGGACCAATAAAAAGTAATTGAGTTTTTCTGATAATAAATTCTGAGTAGCTACCCGGAGTTGATAGTGTTACTCTTCCATGCCTCGATAAGCAAGTAAAGTCCTGTTTCGTAAACGTAGATTGTCATCCCAACGTATTATACGAGTGATGAAACAAAATGAAACACAGGTAGCGTTTACGCACACATTTACACAATAAATTAACTTCAATGCAGTTCAATAGTCCTTGAGATTGGCTATTGTAGCTGAAATCCAGCTTCTGCGAAGTTAAATCTTTTTATATTATTTAATCTGACGATTCTTTAATATGATATAATTGAAAATATTAACAAAATAACCGACTTCGGTATGTATCCGTCGGTATTGTCCTCTTCATCAAATTTACTTTATCAAATCATACTTTTTGAATGGAGTTAAGTCTTCATGCGAGGAGTTCTCTTAATTCTTCATGGACGCCATTATTAAAATTTTGACAGACTTTTATATAAGTAGGACCAATTTGGAGATATAAATTTAAAAAAAGTCAAATCGACTTATGACAAAGTTCTGAAGTAACAATCTCATTGTATAAAAAAAACGTTTTGAGAACCTCGTCTATTAAAATGTCGGTTAAACAGAGATGCTCTTGTAATTTACATCGACTTGATGAAATGTATATAACGCAAAACAATTTTATTTTGAACGAGCACTTTTTGTTAGTGGACCTCAATTACTTTTATTGGGCATAATATTACATCGACGTTGCCGGTGTATTGGAGTGATTTTAACTTCTTACAATGTCGGCGAAGCAAATAAAATTGTTTACTACGTTTTACGGAACAGTACCAAAGTAAATACATTTATTTACAAAATAATCATTTATATTAAAGATCAAATAAAATATATACAAATTAAAAAAAAATCTACACAAATATTAAAATTTTGGCTAGAGTTGGACCAGTTGATCCAATATTGCGGAGGCCGCTTCTGTGCTATATATTAAAAAATATAAATAAATCATTTAAAAATATATCATACGGTATTATGATGTAACCGTTAATTAAATATACGAGTACGTAATCATATTAACCTCAGTTCTCACCTATCTCTTATTTTTATTCCTTCGTGAATGAGGGTCTCAATGAATAAATTTCCAGTATTGATGGAGAGGTTCCTCGCCACTTTTTATCGGGACTATAATAAATAATGAATTCGCAGAATTATATAATATACCATGAATGCTGAAAATATTCGAATTTGAATCAACGAATTACGAAATATTTATAATTTATACAAGATAAGTTACGTTAAATTAATTGCAACATATTTCACATAAAATATCATTTATTTATTCCGCTTCCTTCAGTCCATTCAGCTCTATTAAAAATAGCCCAGATAATATCCATACAATATAGTGCACGTGTTGCGAGAGAACGACAAATAACAAATGCATAGTTTAGTTCACTGAAAATTTTTACTAAAGAAATCCACTCGAGCTATTTCTCGGATTTATTTTTCAAAGTGTTTAAATGCACTTGCAATGCGCTGCATGTAAAAAGCTATAATACATTTATGTTTGGTCACGTAAGCGTTAGAGCTAGAAACGTTTTCGTAGCGAATATAAAAAATATAACATTGTCGTTCAATTTACGAGCTGGCTATAGGCGGGTAATAATTTCGCCTTTATGTCATGGAGCTGAGTTAAATAAATCCAAAGAAATGTATTCTTTTGACAACCTGAATCTTATAAAGCCAATTATATTATATAAAGGCGCATAGGGGGTGTTTGCGGTGGTTAAAATTTCTTACAATGCCATTGTCTATGAGCGTTGGTGACCAACTTACCTTACATCAGGTGGATCATATGCTAGTCCACCGACCTATACAATAATATATATATATATTTCATACGTAAGCTTATTATATTATAAGTTAATTATTCGTGACGTAATAGTTAGAAAAGTTTTTGTGTGGTGGCGAAATAATTATTAGAATCGATTTTCATTTATCGATATAACAAACAATCTAATTGTTCCTCTTTATAATATAAGTCGATTACTTATTATAAACAATATAAATATTTTTCACTCAAAGAATTAGTTCATTCTGATTTTTTTTTTTATTATACAAGTTCCACCTAAACTGTTGTATGATATGTGATTTCGAATAGCAATCAACGTTATTCTAGTCACTTGCCTACTATTCCAAAAGCCTTTGTCCCTTATAAATTCGCCTCGGTTCTTTATTGTTTTATTGGCTTTGTTTTGTAAGTTTGCTTTGCCTATTTTTCACTCCATTTTTATCTTTCATTTTGAATTCTATCAACGATATTGGATACTATTACAATCTTTGTTAAGGTCTCGGTGACGACCTGAATAAGGAGCGAATCAATCGTTATCAAATATTTCAATTTATATTGAGATTGAATAATAGAACAAGTTTAAAAAAAATGTAAATATCTAGTAAGAAGGTTTTTTATTAAAATATATACCATGACTTGAAATCCATAGTCAGTCGTCAATAGCGTACCTACCTAGTATCATATTCCAATACTAGAAATGCGCTAGTAATGTTGGCGAAATACGTCATTCAAACGTATACGATGCGATTTTACGAAATGGGAATCCGGTATCGGTCAGGGAGATAATTCGCGGACGAGGTCGGTGATTATTTCCGCGGCCGGATTCCAGAGCGATAGGCGTGAAACGCGGCGACCACATGTCATTAGTCGTGCTGTATTACGTCACAATGCACACATATCATAACCGATAAACGCGAACTAAAACACTTGGAAATTAATAAAAATACATTTCCAGTATTTATAATGTTTAAAAAAAAATTCTCTTTAAATAAACTTCTATTTTTCACACAGAAATGCTATATAATGAACGAAATAAAGCTAAAATGTTAATTTCCGTAACTCACACGCCCTGTCTAGGGACTATGCACAAATGAGATAATGACGCATATTTCAGCACGTTTATATTCCTTTCGGGATAGTTTTGTATAATATTACAATATTAAGCGATGTAATCAAGTGAGTGCGTTATGTGGTACGAGTTCCACCGTCATTTACGAGAGAATGTCTGTATTTACCGGGATTACCTCGGCGGGTGTAAACTAAATATAAATATTAATCGAATATTATCTTGTTTGCTTATTCGCCTTAACACTTTCAAAGTCGTGAATTATTCACAAAGACACGACTGCGAAATTCGCTCGTTTTGAATGTACATGAAATATACATAAATATTTCCGATTGCTAAACACACTTTTATATTGTAGTTTTTATTATTATACCTACTAATATTTAATACAAAAACTATTCATTTGTACATAAACATGAAACGTATAAAGTGTATTCGATATATTTATAATATGTTCTTTCTAATAGATTAATCGGTCGAATAAATTCAGAAACCTTTTAGTTTCCACTCAAAAGAACAAGCTCACTCCCTAATTTATGTGTGTGAACACAAAACCGAAGGGGACTTGAACGAAAAGGTAAACTGTCTCGAACTAAGAGTGCGGTGTAGATAGAATAAATGTGGGGCATGAATAGATAAAAAGTAATAGCACATATTCACTGGGAGGTTGTAACGTAATGAGAGCCGTACGTCGGCAGATCGGCACCGCACGGCTCATTAGCCCGACCCGCCCGAAGGCCAAGCCACTGACTCCGCACCAGACGTTGCGACCCGCCAGCTCGCCCTCATATTTAAACTTTTGAATAACGAAGCACCGAGAGTCTACATAAATCACTCGAACCTTCTTTCACACTTCTGGCTTGAATTTAAATAGGCTTCTATGCACTATCTCTTGAGATTTACGAGTCGGGCTTTTTATTAAATATAAGACTCGTTTATTAAGATGGAAAATTTTCGTTTTTCATTTAGTAAGTCCTCTTAATGTAGGAAAGAGAGGACCATTGAGAGGACTTCAAGGTGTTCGTTTGATTAATATAAAATTTTATTTTTATTAATATATTATCCACTTTAATTCTAATTAAAAACTCTTCAATCTTCAACAAACAACCACGTAGTCTGTCGCTAGTAGCAGGATCAATAATATCATCAATACGATAATGTTGTTCCCTCTTGCTTCTAATACAAACTTAAGTTAACTTAAGGAAAAATGGGTACGATAAATTCCTTGAAAATATTGATGGCGTAGTTAATATGATTTCATAAATAATCTAAACTTAATACGTATTAAATCATCAGGATATGTATTGAAGGCAACTTACCTGGCAAGTGAAGTAAATAAAACAATCACAGCCTCACAACTCTCGTGAAGTATTTAGAGAGCTATTAAAAGTCCGCCGTAGAACCAGTTTAGATTTACATGGAATCCTTGAAGTTCATGAGCGACAAACTCATTTAACGGAATGGTTCATTTATATCTTAAATTGTGATACTTAAAAAATCTTTTAACGTAACAACTTTAGTAATTTAACTTGACGAAAGTAATTGAAACTATAATATAATGAAATAACTATATATATGATTTATTACTTACATAATTTTTCTATATTGTATCGTAGAACATATAATAACAAGATTTTTTTGAATAAATAAATATTTGTTAAATAAGAGGTGCTATATTAGCTAATTGTTTTTTTTGTTTTAAACTTAAATACATTTTATACCACTCTTTAAAAAACATATTTATTTTCTAGAAATTTATTTCATCGCATACTTAGATAGACTGAGATAATATATAAAGAAGATAAACTGATTATTTTATAATGTAAATACGTAATAGTTATGAAATAATTCTGCTTCTGAAAATAACTTTGTATATATAATTAACATTTTTTACAGATTTACACTAATATTATACAAGATACATTTTAAATAATAACTTTATAATAAAAATACAAAAAAGAAAACAAATAACTCACGGTGGGAAAATATATAAATGTCATGGAGAGGTAGCAAAAATTATTTAATTTTTATTTAATTAAAACTTACTGTCAATAAAGGGCATATATTTAGGAAGATACTATGCCATCATTCATGAAAAGGATGTTGCAATATGAATTGAGAGTGAACCAGAATGCAGAAACGGACAATTGAACTTACTCGTCAAATGACTATTTTGTAAGAACAAATTCGAAACCCACCACAGATAACAGTCGTGAAATGTCAGAAAGTGATATGCAACATGATATAATTATAACTATTCAACAATACATGCATCCAAAAAGTATATCACCATAACTTCGTTGTCAATATTTCATGGTCGTGTAATTAAGTGAATCCTACTACTTAATTATTGATGTCATAATCATAAATATATGGAGTTTGATTTCAAAACGTATAGAAAAAAAAATTGTGTAGTCGGGGGACCCCGTCAGGAACGAAGTTCTGTGCGACATTTTTTCAACTCAAACTGTGTTTTAAAATGTAGATTTTAATGATAATGCTACTGTAATTTTGTCACACCAAAAATCACCTTAACCTCCTTTAAATCGACATCCTAAATTCAAACGACCAATGCATCGCATTTTGTAACATTTGGTAGGCACAGTATGAACTCTATTTAGTTATATGACGTGATCTTGAGCCACTGCCATTTCAATCTACTGTAAGCCGTGTAAAATATTCATTCCAAGAAACCAAGCAAGGCTTACTTTTATGACTATTTTTCGATTGATAAGTAGTAAGCGTACGCCATATGTTATTGCCAGTAACGATGTACGTGTACATTTATCAGCCGAAACTATTTATTACCGTATAAACATAAATCAATTGAAAAGGAAGTAAGAGGATGAGCACTTAGTTTTTATTACATAGAGAGCAGTAGCCGTTGCGTTGTCCTTTGTACCAAAGTGAGGGAAGAGGAGGCTTATGCATAATGTATCGCCGTCTGCGACATTGGCATCTGATCACCCGATAATGTGAACCTTGTTTACACGAGACTCGCTAATTTTATATTTTTCCCGAGAAAAGATTGCAGCAAATGAGCCGACTCGCTTGTTACAGTTACTACTAAATCATCTGTAAAACCAGATACATACCTACTGAAACTAATTTATTAGAAACACTGCATATGTACAACTATCGCATATATATACATTGTTCATGAGGTTATATAGTATTATTCTGCAACTGTTTCTAATTATGACTAAAACTAAATAAATCTTATGTAAAAAATATATTAATATACACGGCATACTCCTCAATATAATAGTAATAATAATGATAAATAGGCGTAAAATTCGTATACTTCGTTTTCTATGCAGGACAAATAACTTTGATTGTTATATTGTTTGTACTTTTAATTTGAGAAATAAAGCAACTACTTATTTATATCTCAGTTTCTTTTTCTTTCGGTAGAATCTACATTCTGAACCTGTTGTAGCATTACATTCAATTGAATAAGTAATATTAAGAACTCACGTTTTTGTCTTTTAAATAAATTATAAAAATATATGTATATATATATTTTTAAATAAAATGAATACTTCTATTCAATTGATATGTCTAATGTTTTTCACTAACATTTGAGTATTTAAAGCTTTATTAAACTATTTAGAAAACTATTTGCAACTTCATTTGTGTTCGTTTTAGCGATATTTTTATTATATTTATTAAGCATATAAATATACTGATGGCTCATCAATAAAACTTGTCTAACTATATATGTACATGGAAAATCCGACGTACATCATAAACAGACGTCTTAAAATCCCGTCCCCGTCTGTATTTTTGAAATTACTGTAATATGCGACTCCATTGTGTTATGGTGTCTTAAAAAACATAATGCTCAGTTGTTAATGATATAGTAATATTAAATACCCAAAATTAATAAATAGTCTTTATACAAAATAATGTATGTTGTAAATTATGTATGTTGCATTTTCCTATACGAAAAATCTGTTATGATATAATGAATAGTGACAATTTGAAATGTTATTTTTTTTTCGCAGCAGATTGCTTTTGATATATGTATTAAATATTTCATAACAACCATATATTCTGTTATCTTACATTTATATAACAAACGGCACTTTTAAATGTTAATACTCGATAAATTGTAGTAAAAACCAGCTGGTATACAAACTTATATAATTATCTTCATTAGTATATACGGAAGCAACCGAGAGTAATTAATGGATAACCACGCTTGTAGCTTTCGAAACTTCGAGAATTTAGCATTTTAAGATTTATTTATGTTAATTAATTTAATGGGTAGATACTCGAAAATATGAAACATTAAAATTTATTTAATAATTGAAATTTAATTTATAATAATTATGCCAAACGAAATTACGAAACAAAAATCAACCTTTTGATATTAAAACTCCTAAGTTTAATAAATTAATATTATTGTATCCTTGGACTAATTAGTATAAGGGATGATAAATATTTTATAAGATAACTTTTCATGAACTAATATCGAAGCGAACATGAAATCTAGAATTGATTGAAAGTACTAAAAACTTTTTCAACATTTCCTTGATTGAAATTTTCTGCTTAGATTATAGATGTATCATGTTTTAATTTGAAAGGTTTTACTGCGATGACTACTATTTAATTTATTTCCTAATGGAATTTTATATTGCATACTGTTTTTTTCGATTGGAAATTAAAAATTTGCAAGTTTTATTTAATTGTATTAATTGATTTTAGTAAAGCACGATAAATCTTATGTTAATTAAAATAAAGTCTTTTTTAATACATATCGCGAAAGAGAATGGATGAGCTTAGTCTCAACAAACAGTAAATGTATTTCGAAATGAATTCGTCCGTTTTTCGCCCTTGGCTTTGCTCCAACGAATTATACTAGAGATTAACAAACAGCGACTTAGTTTTTCGAACGTTGTTTCTGTTTATAAAAAAAAAAGTTTTAACTTTAAAAATGGAACAGTTTTAAAAATAATCACTTAATAAGTAAAATATTTTATCGAGATTAAAAGTCAATATTTTAACTGGTCGTAGATATTAAAACTAGTACGTCGTGCCGAAATTTAATTAATCAAAGACAATATTTAATTGTCTACTTCGACTGGGATAAATTGTGATAGATTATGTTTCGACTTTTACGGATTCGAGGTCAACACCATTCGTCTTCCAATTGGTACAAAGAATTAACTTGGGTCCAATCCCTCTACCCATTATAAGTATTTAATTTACGGGCGCCATGTTAACTTGAACAATACATTTTTATATCTTACGTCATATGAACTTCTCATGTATATTTTTAGTATGCAGTCGTCATTTTTCCATAACAGTGTTCACAGTTCCTATGTGTAAAAAAAACTGAATATGTTATGTAGATTCTTTCATGAAGTTATAATGATGCTTGATCATGCGCGATGTAGTAAAGCCGTCCATTTAACTATTCATATAAATACACAGTAAAATAAAAGCACGTAAAAATTATTCTCTCTTACCCAGTAATTAAAAACGAGCCGCCCATAATGAAGGTTTTTTCGCGGATATGATAAATGTTTAGAAAATTCTCTCGTTAAAATTTTCCCCTAAAACACATTCTTTATTTCAACGTTATTATTTTGCGGTCTTGATATAACTTCGTATTTCTGATTTATTTGTTTCGCAGCATCTTTTTTAGTATTGGTTAACATGTTGTTTTTATGGTCTTATTTCTGAAAATTTTACCCTTTCGTGTTAATCTCTTGGGTAATGGATATACACGGTTGACGCGCATAGTTTATCTGTGTCGAGATGAGCGATTGTTGGGTATTGTCGGGCGTGTGTGTTGGATTGTGAAGTGCTGTTCCGCGACACTCCTACTCTATTTTCTATAAGCAAATGAGGCCCTGGCCGCGTCTACCCGGCGTCAGATTGCGCATAACATTTTCATTCATCCAAAAGCTTCATTGTAAAAATGCTAGCTTCATCAACATCAACTTTTTGCAGCAATTTTCTTTCTTTAAATGAATGTTCTTTAACAAAAACAACTCAAGAAAATATAAAACTTGTTTTTGTTTTAAAATGTTACATGTTTGCTTAAGAAATGGCTCTGAAAATTATTTGTGAATTAAATTCACTGTTAGCTTAATTTATAAATGAAAAATTTTCGTCCGCGTGTTGGCTAGTGATCACCTACTGTACAGTTTAAAATAGTAGCCCATTTCCTTTCTTGGGGTTATCAGCTTGCTTCACACTTGCATCGAAACTAGTTAAGTACTTTAAAAGTGATACAGATTTTTGAAGACTCGTAATATATCTATATATTTTTATTTATTTATAATAAAGTTTACTCATTTGGTTGCTCGTATTTAAGTTGTAGGTATTAAATGCAATAGTTCACTGACATATCATCAGGCGCTGTAAATTTAACATCACTGCCTAAGTCTGTATTTACCGATAGGTAACAAGGTCTTCAAATCTAGAGTTAATAGATATCTTCTAAGCAAGCGTGCTACATCGTAGAACGTGTTGATGCATAACGCAAGACTAAAGTCAAAACAAGACTATTATGGGTAAAAAAAACAGTTATGATTTTTAATCTTTAATATTAATATGAGCTCTAAAAGCATTGAATATTTTATTATTAATTTTATCAAAAAAATACATCCTAGTTCATTGCATTAGCTTCATACTGAATAATTGAATATTTTGTTATTTTCATAACCGTTACATAAAATGAATATCACGTTAGAATAAATCGTAAAACGCGCATGAATTCGTAATTATTTCACTCGATTAACAAAATTGAAATCGATTATCCATTTTGCTATGGATTAATTACATTATTTATATTATTTTTATTGAAACGTCACAAATGACTGTAGTTGGCGACTGATATAAAATATTGTCATAACGCATCACGCCGTTGCAGGTCAAAGTGTCGCTTTACAGCGTCTGTTGGAAATATGTATAACACGCTAGTTGCAAGTACAGTGCTTAACAGTTCTAAAATCGTTACGGTACAAAATTTCAGACGATAATATTTTGTATCGGATATAAATTTAAAACAACGGTATGCTACGGTCAATAATGTATCGACTTTTTAACGCAAAAAATCAGTCATCGAAAACCGACAACAGATTTTCACTATCAATCTTATCAAATTTTGAATTTCGATTTATATGACGTCATAAGCTGCCTCAAGCTTTTATATTAAAAACTAGTCATGAAAGGAAATTTGAGATGTGCCTAAATAACGGTCTAATCGGTGATTTACCGCAGACCACCGCTACGGCATTATTGAATGCTCTATTCACGGAAGAAAAATCGTATATTTTGATAAGTCTACCGTTCAATTTATGGTTCACATTCATTTGCTTTTATACGAGTAGACGGTAATTAGGAACAGACGATTGAATTATCTGAAAATTATTTGTTTCTTTAGTTTGAATTTACGTTTTCATTTTTAATCTATAAAATATATTTCCTATTGTAAATATTGAAATTTAATATTGAAATAGGGATGAAATATATGACAATATTTATTAATTTGTAACTAGAAAGGATTTTATTCTTAATTTGATCTGAATTCATGCCGGTTCGATTGTGATTGCGTAACAAACATCCAAACACACGAACTTTAACATTTATAACATTTCTAAGATTCTTAGAAGTATAAACTTAGTAATATTCAGACATAGTCTTTAATTCCCTTAATAGGACATAATAAGCGAAATCAATAATGTCTAATAGGTATATTAATGTTCGCTTATATCACCGTCTATAGAAAAACTGCTAGGTATTGGCAGGGGACTATAACAAAAGGGCCTTCTAGTAAACCATTAGTCCGGTCATTAAGCTGTCTGGGCATAAGAGTGCACTCAGTCACTCAATACGATACTAGCCTACGTCATAGATAAAGCAACCTAGATCATCAATATTGCTTATCGAGAGTATCTATAGCCATTGCTTATATGTCATATATATATATATCGCTTTTTTAGTAAGTGAAGTAGTATTAAATATTATTTAACCAATTACAATCAACTCGGTATAGACATGCCTCGGTAAAGGCTTCTTCTCCAATCAAGTATAACGATTTAGTTTACTCCAACACGTTGCACCAATTAGAGCACAGAACTTGTTGTTGCAAAAAATAATTTTAATTTTTTTTTTAATTTAATTAATTTTAATTATATATTTTAATTTTAATTAATACGTCATGAATTTTTTTACGTCAGTAAAAATTTTGTCAATGTTTCATGTTATTAATTTTTAATGTAATTTAGTAAATTTGTACTGCAGCTTCTAATTATTGCAACCAAAAGAACCGCAAATTAATTAATTTACGTACATAGGTTTTGTATAAATTTTGTATAAATCTAACAGGAGCGTAACATCAGAAATGTTACATATAGTTATGATAAATTATAAACATTATTATATTTATATATTGTATTCATGATAGTACAGTATTCACTGTATTCATTTTAGTTCCACTGTTTGTCAACCGAATTTCTTTCTTCTTCTTTCGTAACTATTGGTGAGCTATAGTGTTATCAATTTAAAAAATCTACCAAGCCCAGGAACTAAGACGTTATAAGTTAGAACCCTTGTGCATGTGGTTACTGACTCACTCACCCTTCAAATCGGAACACAGTAATATTGAGTATACTCTTTAGAATATCTGATGAGTGGGTGGTACCTACGAGTACCTAGGCTTGCACAAAGCCCTACCATCAATTAAAAGCGTAACTGTTTCATATTTTGAAAAAGATAACATTTAACCACAGCTTTTATTTTATTCCAAAAAGATGCACCAGTACAGAGCCCAGGGTATTTTATATTAATATTAAGCGAAAATGTACAGCGTGGCGTTGTAACTTAACACTAACGAATGTCCGTTGTACTTCACTAAACGAATTGCGTACACTTAATAATATTAACGTTATTGCACAACATTACGTGTTGTGTTGCCTTGTGATATGAGATTCATTAGGCGGAATACACTTAATTTGAATTTATAGCTACCTATAACAGTGTAAATGAAGTAATTATGTTTGCCGGCTTAATGACAAAAGTTAACTTGACAATTAATATGAGGTACAATTATTATATTTATTTCCGTAATAAATATTTTTATTAATAATAAAAAGTACAGTACTGTGCTTCTCGACAAAGGCTTTCAGATCAATCGTTATTCGAAAGTACATGAAAATTCAATGTTGCTTGCCAGGTTTTGAACTGCACGACCTTCGGTTAAAATTCTTTAACCACTGATAGTGTCTCTTAATAATAAGTTATAAATTAATATTTGTTTTTCATTTAAATGGTTATCGTAATTAATTAAAAATACATCTTTAATTTAACGTATACAGTGAGCATTGTGTATCTATATGTGTATGGTATTTTTACGACTTTGATCTGTTTTATATATTTAATAAAATAAATTTAATATATTTAATAATAAAAGCCAAATACAATCATTTTTTTTTAAATGTGAGCAAAAAGCCTTTAGATAACGGCACAAACTAAATTGTTAACCAAATTCCCCCTCCCCCTAAAGCCTAGGGAAACCCTTCTCCTAATCCCACCTGTATTGTATTTCGAAAGTTCACATTAAATCCGCAGAACTCAAACACTTTCGCAAACAGCATCGTACTTCGTAATCCGAAGATAGCAGAAACTTTGATTCAACTCAGTCCACTATTCAATCAAATTATAATCTCCACTTACATCGCAACGGACACTTTAATGGGCTTTGTTATAAACATATGTATGTGTGTATATATTTAATATTTATATATTTATAAGTGACCCTAAAACTACTAATATTTGAACGAAGAATAAAAAAAGGTAATCCAGATGTATTCTTTAATAAAAAAATATTTAATGTTATCCTATAAAAAAAACTTGTAAATTAATCATGTCTAGGTTATAAATTGAAAACTTCTTGCAAATTTTACTTCGATGCTTACTTACTAATGTCGCAACAACGCAACAAACCATGAATAATTAAACTGTCTTGTGTCTGCAAAACAAAAACCTTTGATATATAATAATTAATATATTTTCTACTTAATAGACAGACAATTACAGAATTATGAGAGACAAATCATATAACAGATACAATAATACTTACAATTCAATTACAGAAATCCAATTTTAGATTACATAACACGTCACATATTTGTTACATCATGTTGTCAGAAATACTAATTATTTATTGGAGTAATGTTTTTGTTCCTGAACATTACTTACTACGTACGTACTTTTGCTTAACATTTTTGTCCATTTGCCAGAATGAAAATCATCGTACAATGTTCGACTACGAGAAAACGAATAGTCTTACTATACATTGTATGAAAATTTTCAATATTTCCTTCAGACACTCAATCATGTAGTACTTTAGTCGGTTAGAGAAATCGCTTCTATATTTCTTACTCACGTTTGAGAATCGAAGCGTGAAGTTTTAGCGTTATTGAAAGGTTTATTATAAAAAAAATGTTTTATATTCACCGACCTTTTAACGAAAATTTCGAAATATACATGTTTAATGTTATATATTTGATGGTGAACATCAATCTTCATAAGTGAAACGTTTATTTTTGTATATTAAATTATATTTTTAGCCATCAAACATAATACCAAAAACAAATTCAAACCACTAATACGCTGTGAGCTTTCATATAATTACGGAGATTATTTTATTACGTTTTACTAAAGCTTATTCAATATTTTCAAATATATATTTTTATTATTTCGTATAAAAAGATTCCTTAAAATTCATCAGAAGAAGAAGAAGTACAAGAAATGTCACATGTAAATGCCCTACTGCTAGGCAAAAACCACCACATTGCTACAATGCGGGTTGATGGTTTCATTGCATTTTTTTCCTTCACCGTTGAGCATGAGATGCATTATTAATACAAATTGAGCACATGCAAGTTTAGAGGTGTTCACCCGACTTCGAACGCGCCATGAAATGTTCATGTCACTGTACATATATTCTTACGTACATTTACATCAAATTAAATTTGATTTTCTCGTTGCAGCATCGCGTATTCGATACGAGATTACGAGCGGGAACATAGGAGGTGCGTTCGCTGTAAAGAACATGACTGGCGCCATCTATGTGGCGGGCGCACTCGACTATGAAACAAGAAAACGGGTAAGTTGCATCTTCAGATATCTGACTAAGCGCTATAGAGGTGAATTAGATGACAGTTGACAATTTCGTAACGGTCCCAGTAAGTGGTGTCTAAAAGAACCTACCATAGATTCCTTTACGGCCGAATACTGAAACGTCACTAAATATTAAATGCAACTTAATTATTTGAGACGCCGTTAATTTCGAATTTCGCAAACTAATTTAGGAGCTTTTCAATGTTAAGTAGCGTTTAACTTTGAGGGACGTTTCAGTATTCGGCCGTTAGACATTAAACAAAATACATATATTTATTTTGTTTTTACAATAAGTAACAACTAACCGTTTACATTTAATAATAGCATTTACATTTAAAAAATGCTTGTAAGAACATTGAATAAAGCATTTTTATTTTTATTATTTATTCGACTTAAATATTTTGTATTGCATTGCAATACTGTTATGATA
Organism: Nymphalis c-album; assembly: GCA_963151315.1. Classification (NCBI taxonomy): domain Eukaryota; kingdom Metazoa; phylum Arthropoda; class Insecta; order Lepidoptera; family Nymphalidae; genus Nymphalis; species Nymphalis c-album. Next base: position 6,276,788 of record OY720590.1, on the reverse strand, counting down.
TAGAATTATAATCCTTATATTAAACGCAATTAAATATTATACAAGCATAATATACGAGAGTACATTTCATTAAAATAATATCGTTAATGTTCATATCACTAATCACTATTTATATGATGATAAGTCAACTGTTGTTTGCGATAATTGAATTTATATATTTCAGGATGTTAATAAAATTGATTTATATCATTTTATAATATTATAATTATGTTTTCAATTGCAAATGGCCGGATTATAACGGCGTGGTTATACAGAAATGAATATTTAATTACAGAAATATTATTTAATGTTATTTAATTGTCAGATAAAAACTAACGTCACGTAACTAAAAATAAATAAGAAACAAACGCCGAACGACACCTATTTATTCTTTATTAACAATAATAATTTGTTTCGTTGTGAATGAGCTTTAAACTTAAAAATTCAATCGTATGTACGACCTACCTTCATTGTAAATAGATAAAATAAGTCGTCGTAATAATAACCTATAGTCACAGTTTTTTTTAAATATATTTTAATTAAGATCTGTATTCATCAATAACATTTTCATAAAAATAAATAAACATTCACAATAAATAAAATTTTAATTGATAATGATAAATAATGTTTTTATTTCAGTTTCGAAATAGGAAAAATAAGTAAATAAACGTACTGTACACTAAATCAAAGCTTTTACACAGCGAAGGCCTGTGGCATGACACTTTGGCCGGGGCTCGATACCATTATTTTAGCGAAATGGACCAAGGGCGTAGGTCACCCGCTTACAAATGACTATCGTTGTAGCTGGCGTTGGCACTTGCACAAAATACTCAGTACGCGTGCGTTACAAGCATAAAAGCGCTGACTGTTAACATTTAAAAGCTCAGAACGAAATAACTAACTTCCATGTGTTTTTAAATTGCTTAAAAAGTATAAAAATAGATACATCTAAACATTATCTACAAAGTTATTCTACTAAACATTATTTAGGAACGAACTTCTTAACAATGAATAAACCTATAAAATATTACGCGTAAAATATTTTAAGCGCTGGTAACAACAGTTAGCGAGTAATCCTCTCCAAATCCAGTGGATTTCCGTCTTGGCTATATTGTTGAGATATATATCATAGGTCTTTCTTTGCCCTCGAGGAATATTCATCGAACTTTTCTCGAGATAAATAATTTAATTTTTGATACCCATTTAAGCAAGCCGGCGTAGCGACTGCCGAAGGCAGGATCGCTATTAAATTGCAGAGCATCGTGGAGCTTAAATGGATGTAAACCAGTTTATTTTACAAACTCCTTTTTGCTTATAAACCTTTTTAAATATACACCATAATATATTCTACTATAATGAGGCTTACAAAGTATTTAACGATAACCAGGCAAAAGTTATAAGTTCATGTATAATGCCAAAATTAAGTTTTATATAATTCAACTTGATGGAGCTTTAAACCTACTGGATTATAATCTGCTATATTATATATATATCATGTCGTTAATTCAACTTAATTTGTAGTCTGTGAGCCTTAGGTTGGCTATAAGCTCTATTGCTTTTCATACTCATTATTTATTCCATGAGATACGCCAAAGTGAATTACGAACAGCAGCTCAGATACAACTAATCCAATATTATGGATGTATTTTTGCAGTCAAAGTAATCTACTGTTAACTTTTCTGTTTATTAGCAAAAATCAATTACGTTCAAAATTGAAAAAGATGAATTTAACTTTATCCACGTTAATATTACAATACTTTAACGTATAATGTTCGTGGAATGACTTTTGAAACAAACATCTTCCTTCCGAGGAAATAACGGAGTGACACGGACAGATGACGCCAATAACTTGCTCGGGTCGCAACCACAAATACCGCCTTTATTGTTAAAATCTAACGCCGACGTTATAAGACTTTATCGTCCCATTTCACTAATATCGTCTTGTAAACGCTTAAACATTTGTAATTCAATAAAGGATGTCCAGCAATTTTATTTAGGTTAATAAACTTTTAAATTTCTGAACATTACTTTCAGTAAATTTTCTTTCGTGTCAACGTTTTAAGCAACTTCGTTAATCTTAATTATGATTTCTTATCTTCGAAGTTATCAGAGTTTTAATTACAGTTGTCCTATATCTCAGCCGTTTCGTGCTTAATGAATGAAGTTAATAAAGGAAATAATTTATTTTCCTGTCGGTCATTTTGTTACAAATTCTAATGAACGAATGTCTCCGATTTGTCGCGTGGCAACAGTACGAGTTGAAGCTGGCTGCATCGGACAACCTTAAAGAGAACTACACGACGGTGGTGATTCACGTGAAGGACGTGAACGATAATCCCCCGGTGTTCGAGCGGCCTACATATCGAACTCAAATTACAGAAGAAGACGACCGCAATCTTCCCAAGCGGGTGCTACAGGTCGGCTTCGGGGCGATAAAAGGCCCTCATTTGATTATTTACCCTCAGCCCTCGCTTTGAGGTTTAAGGTTCCAAAGGGAATCGCATGGAGTGACAGATGCCGATTTCTAGATTGACGTTTTTTTATCTTTTTTTTCCATTTGCATGGCATGGGTTTTTAGTGTTTTGTCTTTTTCGTTTCGTTTTAGTGCTAGTTTCAGCTTTTTTTTGTTGTTGTGTAGAAGTATTTGTAATTAAACAATTGAATAAATGTAGAGCTCCTTAATTTTACCGTTAACATTCTGCGGATAACGCTTAAGATATCAACAAAATAAATAAAAATATGGTGTAATAAAAAAGATTAGACATATTTCGTATTTTTTATTTAAAACAAAAAGTTTTAATTCAAATAATAGCTCTGTATTTGAACTTAACTTCAAAATCAACGTTTTATTAATTGTCGTTTGCTATAATGTAATAATAATATATTTCATAAAATATAAATTACATTTTATAAAATATAAGATTATTAAGCTACTAAATTATAATAGTCGTTTCTTTATTCATCATCAGATGAACGCTAAATGAAAGTGTCACACACATACATACGTTAATAACAAGTCTATTTCCAAATATTAAACGGTGTGTAATGAATGGATTTTCAACATATTTTCATTAAATTTTATGATTAGTTTATAACTCAAGTTAGTTTGAAAATCTGATTATTAACAACCTGCGGTCCAAATAGAAAAGTTAACTATTTACTCATAATTATTTTTGAAATAAAAAAAAAATATATTTTTTTTTTCATAATCGGTTCAATGGTTTTGACAGAATGTAACCGACATAGAGACAAAGATACTTTCGCATTAATCTTATCCTGACCAATATTTTACTACGGCGGCCGTCAGGACGAACCTTTTGCAATAGCCGCGTCCATTATTTTGCACAAGTGTGTGCACAAGATGCCATTAAGATTACACCTTGTGCGCATAATATTGAGTGATTGGTTATGACATCATTATTATTACTATTAACTTTAATAGGTTAATTCGTTCAATAATAATTTAGCGGTGTTGCAGATGTCCATGGGCAGTGGTAGTCACCCTCCACTTTTGTTTGTCCCCATAAAAAAATCAACAGCATTCTATTGGCCTGAAAAGGAATTCATACCCAGGAACTTATAATCTTTGGTCTACAAAGATGTATTACTTAGTATCAATTGTTGATTCATTTTTAAGATAATATGAAGTACTACACACTGCTCATGTTGTTATATTTCAAGGATATGAAGTACTACATACTGCTCAGTATTCATTGAAATGGTGAATATAAAATGGTAACATCAACATCTTATCGGCTATAAAAAATGAAACATTGAACAACAAAGAACTACCTTCTTTTATTTCGATAAAATATAAACCATAATCCGCTTTATGGTCTGAATAAGAACGAAGATTACTTTATAATTACGGAAATAACATAAAACATTGTATTATCTTCGTTTATCATTAAAAATTGCAAATACAGTCTACATATAAATAAATGATATTATGTTACTAAAACTGTTAAAATTTAAATTTATTTATAAAAAATTGAATATAGTCATCAATTATTTATTAAATTTATCTAACGGAGTACAACCAGTATAAAATTGTTTTAACGGTCAAACGACGAACATAATGCAGGCAATTTAATTTCAAGCATGACATTGACATGTAGGTACATGTAAAACAATGCCAGTAAATTGGCTTGTCATTTTTGATTAAATTTAACAATTATATACTATTAATTAACAATAATTCGAATTGAACTTGAAATTTCTTATAATATTGCTTAATTATAGCAATTATATGATAATAATGATATCTAAATATGTAATTATAATATTTTTCACTTACTTATTATTTAAAAAAAAAAGTTTTCGCTTTTTTAAGTTTTTTTGTAATAGAAAAGAATGTTTCACGAACAGTTTAACAATTTACGATATTAACATTAAAAATAACAGTAACTACGAGTGGTCGTAAACTTTAATATTCGTGCAACAGTCTCTTAGCAATGCATGAGGCATGTCTTAACTCGTGCGTATGCATAGTACGAGTTGACGCTGGTGGCATCTGACGGGCGCAACGAAAACTCGACGCGTGTCGTGGTTCACGTGCTCGATATCAACGACCTTCCGCCCCGGTTCACACACAGCGCCTACATCACTCAGGCTCTCGAGGAAACCGGCCCCTACCCCCACTCCTTAATACAGGTTTTGTTTTTGTTTTTTTTTTTTTTGTTTTTGGTTTATTCCCCTCAATACGTCCATAGGTCATTCATATTAACTAATTAAGACATAAAAATAAGCGTGCGTTTACGCACCGGGGATTTGAAATTGATAACAATAGAGAAGGGTTAAATATTCTGTTTTATCAAATTATCGATTGAGCTTAATATAAAAAATGGCATATTACAACCATTTTATTTGAAACAAAACCTTTTTCAGATTTGAAAATACGCCATTTAAATCTCATTTTGATCAGTTCATTATAAATTTGAAATTGAATAAAATAATATTTTTAACTATAAAATGTCTTAACTGTTCCAAATTTAAAATCCATTTTATAATAGGGACAAAAAAAAATATTCTCCCGTATTTGAAAATTTATTTTTTTCTACCAAAGTTTTTTCACCGATTTTCTTCTCTTTTCTTTTTATTTTTTTATTTTATTTTTATTTACATCCAAAACTCCTTTTAAACAGTCTATTATTTTAAACTCACAAAGGTGAAAAGGTAACGATGACGGAATTAATTAGAATCTATTGTATTTCCCTAAAATCAACAGCTGCCAGGTAAGTACGTATAGATAAGGCTTACAAATTGCTTGAATTTTCGCTTGACTCGTTTTAAAACTTTGCAAGGTTTTGTACGTTTTCCATTCAATTAATTTTAATGCATGCTAATTATATTTAAGCTGGATTAAATATGTTTTACTTTAATCACTTCTAAAAATTAATTTATTCACGAAAATTATAATAGATCCATCAAGACTTGGCCTTTGTTTTGTATTATTTATTTCATTTAGGTAATTGTCTTCAATATGTCTTTTCAAAAACAAGACGAACAAAATCGCTTAATGACTTTTTAATGTAATTACATTTCAACTATCAAAATAAATTAATTGAATCTTGAGATAAACTGTACGAGTTTTCTTTGAAACATTAAAAGTTAATTATTGTAAAATTATAAATTGAATATAAGAGACATCACATTGAATAAAAAAAAAAGTTGCTCGTTTCCTTAAAATATCACGTAAAGATTACGTAGACAGCGAGGACGTGTCCGTCCGTCGACTGTGAGACGGATTTTTTTATAATTGGTCTAGCTTCGCAAATAATCCGTGTAATTATGCAAACGTCGACCCTCTTCATTTCTATGGCTCTAGCCAAGCAGAATCAGTTTGATCTTATTTTTCTTTTTTTTATTTCATACGAAAAGAAATATTACATTAAGTATATTCGGAACGTTAAATTACATTGTAAATGTCATGATAAACAATCTATAAGCTTCTTATAACATAAACAAAAATGGTTATCTTTATAACAATAGGAACATTTCCAAATGTTAGGAAACATAATTAACCTGCTTATTATTTATAATAGACATTGTTCTCAACAATATTTGAGATATAATAAAGAATACAGACTCTAGAAGATACATATTTTTACCATTAGTTTTACTTTTCAAACTCTTTATATATCATCTCGTAACATTCTGTCTGGATACATAAAAAGAGCAAAGTCCTGAACGCGCGTTTGCATGAGCACCCGCTGTCATGTGCCGGTGCGAACAGTCTGCTGACGTTAGCGAGTTCGTAACATTGAAAAACTTAAATAATTAATTTCCATTCTTACTATAACTAAGCGATTCTTGTCTTACTCCACTACTTGACACATTTAGTCAATTACAGAAGTAGAAATTTTGGAATGTATTCGACTTAATATATATATAATTTTAAAATATAAAATATATAAATTATTATTAAAATGAAAAATACATATTTAATATGGAAACAATACTTTAATACTCATTTTAATAGCCAATACTTCGAATTATATTGTTTTCCATAAAACATAAGTATTAGATACTTAGTTTCATTTGAAAATTATAATACGAACATATTGTAATAAGGTCGAGCGAGTACACAGATCCTCGAACATTAATATCCTGTCTCTTGAAGATAATTCCGGATATCCCGCCAAGTAAGATATCCTTAATGTCGAACTTTGTAATATTATTGCGTAAACAAAACAAGCAAGGGCCAAGTTTTTGTCGTAAATATAAATATTATATCTTGAGGGAATTTTCCAATCTTTGTATTTTTTTCCTAAGTATAAATGTATTATCACTCACTTCGTAAAACCTTAATGAACACAATTTTAAGATAACATATTTCATATTATTAAATGTGCAACAGGTAACAGCTACAGATGGTGACAAAGACAGACAGCAGAACATTGTTTACTTCCTCACGGGTCAAGGCATTGATCCAGACAATCCATCCAATAGCAAATTTGATATCAACCGAACGACTGGAGAAATATTTGTTCTTAAGGTAAACTATAATAAGTGTTGTAACAACTGTTTTTAAGTTTAACCGTTTTAACTTTAATTTGTAAACATTGAAAGCTGTATGTATGTCCTTATAGATTTTAATGTATTTTTTTTTCTTGTAGCCATTAGATCGTGATCAACCAAATGGAAGACCTCAATGGAGATTCACTGTATTCGCTCAAGATGAAGGAGGTGAAGGGCTCGTAGGTTATGCTGATGTCCAAGTTAATTTGAAAGACATTAACGATAATGCACCAATATTCCCACAAGGTGTCTACTTTGGCAATGTCACAGAGAATGGGACAGCAGGTATGGTTGTTATGACTATGACTGCCATAGATTACGATGACCCAGCTGAAAGTAACAATGCGAAATTATGGTATTCAATTGAGAAAAATGTAATCGAAGAAGAAACTGGATCCCCAATATTTGAAATAGAACCAGAAACCGGTGTCATTAAGACAGCTGTATGTTGTTTGGATCGTGAAAGAACGCCTGATTATTCTATACAAATCGTAGCATCAGATGGAGGGGGGTTGAAAGGAACTGGCACAGCGTCTATAAGAGTAAAAGATATAAATGATATGCCACCTCAGTTTACTAAAGATGAATGGTTTACAGAAGTAGATGAAACAGATGGGACTAATTTACCAGAAATGCCGATTCTAACAGTAACTGTTCATGACGAAGATGAAACTAATAAATTCCAATATAAAGTGATTGAAAATAGTGGATACGGTGCCGATAAATTTACTATGGTTAGAAATAATGACGGCACTGGTTCATTAAAAATAGTTCAGCCTCTTGACTATGAAGACCAGTTACAAAGCAACGGTTTTAGATTTAGAATACAAGTTAACGATAAAGGAGAAGACAACGATAATGACAAATATCATGTAGCTTATTCGTGGGTAGTTGTTAAACTTAGGGATATAAATGACAATAAACCACAATTTGAACGGGCAAATATTGAAGTATCCGTGTATGAAAATGCAGAAGTTGGCAAAAGTCTTGAAACATTTAAAGCTACAGATCCGGATCAAGGCGGTAAAAGTAAAGTTTCATATGCTATCGATAGATCATCGGACAGGAAAAGACAGTTTTCTATAAGCCAAGAAGGTACTGTGAGTATTCAAAGATCTTTAGATAGAGAGGACACGCCAAGACATCAAGTAAAAATATTAGCTATAGATGACGGAGTTCCTCCTAGAACAGCTACTGCAACTTTGACCGTTATTGTGCAAGATATTAATGACAATGCACCTACATTCCTTAAAGATTATAGGCCAGTTTTAACAGAACACATTACACCTAAAAAAGTAGCAGAAATTTTGGCCACTGACGATGATGACAGATCTAAAAGCAATGGTCCTCCATTCCAATTTAGACTTGATCCTGGTGCTGATGATATAATAAGAGCTTCATTTAAAGTTGAACAAGACCAAAAAGGTGCCAATGGTGATGGTATGGCGATCGTTTCTTCGCTTCGGTCATTCGATAGAGAACAGCAAAAAGAATATCTAATTCCTATTATAATTAAAGATCATGGAAATCCAGCAATGACTGGAACTAGTACTTTAACTGTAGTCATTGGTGATGTCAATGATAACAAAATGCAACCTGGATCTAAGGAAATTCTTGTATACAATTACCAAGGTCAAGCACCAGATACTGAAATTGGAAGAGTTTATGTGTATGACTTAGACGATTGGGATTTACCCGATAAGAAATTTTTCTGGGAAAGTTCTGAACATCCAAACTTTACATTAAATGAAGAAACAGGTATGGTACAAATGAGACATAAAACCAGAGAAGGCAGATATCATTTGAAGTTCAAAGTTTATGATAGGAAACACACCCAAACCGATGTTCCTGCTAACGTCACTGTATACGTAAAAGAAATATCACACGATGCAATCATAAATTCAGGTTCAATACGAATATCAGGAATATCGGACGAAGATTTTATACGCGTCTGGAATTACAAGACATTAAGTGTATCTAGGAGCAAGTTAGATATATTTAAAGACAAGTTAGCCGATTTACTTAATACTGAACGAGAAAATATTGACATATTCAGTGTTCAATTGAGAAAGAAACATCCACCAGTAACTGACATTCGTTTTTCAGCACATGGTGCTCACTATTATAAACCAATCCGGTTAAATGGTATAGTATTAATGCACAGAGAGGAAATAGAAAGAGCAGTTGGAATTAATATTACTATGGTTGGCATCGATGAATGTATTTATGAAAATCAAATGTGTGAAGGATCATGCACAAATGTCCTGGATATTAGTAATTTACCGTATATGGTAAATTCTAATAAAACTGCGCTCGTCGGTGTAAGAGTTGATGTAATTGCGGAATGCACATGTGGTGCGAGAAACTTCACACAAGCTGAGACATGTCGAAATTCTCCTTGTTACAATGGTGGTAGATGTATAGAAGGTAAATATGGCTTAACTTGCTCCTGTCCACCCGGCTATACAGGTCCAAGATGTCAACAAACTTCAAGAAGTTTTAGAGGCACCGGTTGGGCGTGGTACCCATCTTTAGAAATGTGTGATAGCTCTCATTTAAGCTTTGAATTTATAACACGAAAATCAGAAGGTGTTTTACTTTACAACGGACCAATAGTCCCACCTGAACCAGAAGAAATAGTCGTTTCAGATTTTATTTCTGTTGAACTAGAAAGAGGAAATCCCAGATTACTTATAGATTTTGGCTCCGGCACGTTAGAACTCAGAGTGAAAACTAAGAAGTCATTAGATGACGGAGAATGGCATCGCTTAGATATATTCTGGGATACTGAAAATGTAAGAATGGTTGTTGACTTCTGTAGATCAGCTGATATCCAAGAAATGGAAGACGGCACACCACCAGAGTTCGATGACTCAACGTGTCAAGCATCTGGAAGCATACCTCCATTTAATGAATATTTAAATGTGAACGCTCCATTGCAAATCGGAGGACTTTACATCGAACATTTTGATCCTACACATTATCATTGGCAATACATGCCTATTGGCAAAGGATTTGACGGATGTATTAGGAATTTAATACACAATAGTAAATTGTATGACTTAGCACATCCTGGACTATCACGAAATTCTGTAGCAGGCTGTCCACAAACAGAGGAGGTTTGCAACCAAGCCGACACTACGTCAAGATGTTGGGAGCATGGCACTTGTGTTGGCAGTTTTTCAGAAGCCAGATGTCAATGTCAACCAGGCTGGACAGGGCCATCGTGCAATTTACCGACAACGCCGACAAGTTTTAGACCCCAGAGCTACGTTAAATTTGCATTAAGCTTCGAACCTGACAGATTTAGTACGCAAATTCAACTACGATTTAGAACTCGAGAACCTCACGGTGAACTTTTTAGAGTGAGTGATCAGCACAATCGTGAATATGGAATTTTAGAAGTGAAAGATTCACGACTGCATTTCCGTTTCAACCTAAATTCATTACGGACAGAAGAACGGGACGTTTGGCTAAATTCTGTAGCAGTTGATGATGGCCAATGGCACATTGCTCGAGTCAGCAGATACGGCAGTGCTGCTACTCTTGAAATTGATGGTGGTGAAGGAAGAAGATACAATGAAACGTTTACATTTGAAGGACATCAATGGCTTCTTGTTGATAAGCAGGAGGGCGTATATGCAGGAGGCAAAGCTGAATACACTGGTGTGAGAACATTTGAAGTATATGCAGATTTCCAAAAAGGATGCTTAGATGATATCAGATTAGAAGGCAAGCATCTACCATTGCCTCCAGCAATGAATGGCACACAATGGGGTCAAGCAACTATGGCAAGAAATTTGGATAGAAATTGTCCATCTAACAGTCCCTGCATCAATGTTCACTGCACCGAGCCATTTGTTTGTGTTGATCTTTGGAACGAATACGAATGCACGTAAGTACCTATAAATGTGAAACTTATAAATGTGAACTTATAAGAATTATTTCATTTTTCAAACATTAAAATTATTATAACATTTTTAAGTCGCTGAAATACAAATAATTTATTGTTATGTTTAAAACTACAAAATAAAACGACCAGATTTAATGAAACTAAGCCGTTCGACCAATTTCATTTTAATTTGATATAAACAAAAACATATTTATGATTGACTTGATCAGTAACTTGATATTTATTAATTTTAGGCGCGCACTGAGTTCCTTAGTAGGTTTATTTTTTGTATTAATATATTTTTTAATATTTATATTATGTAAGATGATTTATTTTAATTTAAAAATATAACAAATATATCGCTTATTATATTACTTCTTCGCTTTCACATTATACAATTATTAAGTACATTTATTATTATCTAATATCCATATAACACTATATAATTAATATTTCAATTGTATTAATATAATATTTTTACGTATGTGTGTATCTGTGTATGTTAACATATTGGAATGGTGTCTAGCTGCGGTGAGGGTTTGGTATTGTCTCCGGACGGCAAGGGTTGCGTAGACAAGAACGAATGTCTCTACTTCCCGTGCCGCAACGGCGGCTCGTGTGTCAACCGGGAGCCGGGCTATCGCTGCCATTGCCCCGAGGGTTTCTGGGGCGAGAACTGCGAGCTCGTTCAGGAAGGCCGCACGCTCAAGCTCAGCATGGGCGCGCTGGCGGCCATCCTCGTCTGCCTCCTTATTATCATGAGTGAGCACATAGCCTAGTCGCGTATCGCGTGTCTCCTCACCCTTCACCCGATCACTATTGCACACTCATTATCTATCTCATCTTATCTATATAGTAGTAGTGCATGCTTCGTATTGTGGGGGCTCAGTGCGCGCGATGGCGCCGGTTCGGGAGGTATAGCGCACAATGTATAGGTGTCCGGGTGGATCGAGTCGCGCGGGTGGGACGTGTGTCAACGTGAACGAGTGCGTGAACAATCCGTGTCTGAACGGAGGCACGTGTGTGGACCGCGAGCCGGCGCGCCGCTACGACTGCATCTGCCCGTTCGCCTACACCGGCCATGACTGCGAACTAGAACTACTGGCCTCGGGAATCATCATGCCTTCCAGAGATTTCATTATAGCTATCATTGTCTGTTTGTTTTTGCTTTTAGGTGAGCACTCTTATCATTTTGCATGTTTTCATACTTATTTGTTAAATGTTTAATATAGTTTAATGTTCATTAGTTGATCATTTTCTGTGACATATATAAAATAAAACTTCTTGATGTTAGAATATTAAATGCTATTAATGATGAAAGGCTCTTATAAAGATAATGAATACTATTACTATGTTTCCACTCTAGTCGTATGAAAACCGTTAACAATTCTAGATAGGTCAGAAAATGCACGTGTAGATAATAATAGTATTCGCTAAAAGCTCTGTTCATGCTCGACTTTACGAGCTAGGCGTTTATTTTATGAATCGCTATAGACATATTCATAAAGTGGTAATATAAACGCTTAGTGCAATACATGGAGCTTACAAATAAGATTACTTATCTTTATATAATATAGCTCTATTAGAAATATTGACTGTAACTTATAATTTCATAAATAATATAATATTTCTGTAGTATCATTATCGTTTCCAATTTACGATTGTGTTTGTAAATGATATTTATTTCAAACGGAAATTGTAATCGAAAATAATATCTACTTAGATTTCCAATATCTCAGTAAGAAATTGTTCTTAGAATTATGTAATAAAACATTTTATTACGAAAGGATATAACGGGCCGTTTTCTTGGCCATTAATAATATACAAACTTGTGATATTGTCGTCTTTTTATAACATCGTCAAACTAAAATATAAATGTACCCATAGTCAACAAGAACATTTGGTAAAAGTGGTGTTTTGGTCATACAATCAACTTGGCTAGAAATAAATAAATGTATACTAATATATAAAGCTGAAGACTTTGTTTGTTTGATCCGGTTAATCTCAGGAACTACTGGTTCGAATTTAAAAAATATTTTTGTGTTGTAAAGCCCTTTTATCTAGGGAGGTTCTAGGCTGATTTTTATTCATTATAAGTGGTTGTACCCCACACACACACACACACACACAGGGGCACAGCTAGTATATTATAAGCTAGGATAGTTTCTATCACAAATAACTAAATGACCCCTATTTTAGATGCTCGTTTGGAGTAACGCCAACTGTTAATACAATTCCGTGTTACAAATCCTCTTATAAAGCGCTATGTATAAATCATACTTGAGCGCTTGTGGGATCAAATTTTCAGTTTCGATAGTAGCATCCCGATAAACCTCACGCCATTTGAAAATGAACACTAACACTGCTAGACCCTTTATCAATAGCTTGTTTAATATGCCACATTCGCACAATAGAGAATACGATCGTTTAATTGCAATCGGAAACCAACAGTGGATGTGAATAGAGATGTTCAATTTAATAGAAATTTCAGTCAAAATAATTAATGCGATTAGCGGCTATCATGTAGTCCAATCAGTAATTCCCTTATTATAATCGATTAAATATGTCTATACCACATTGTATTTTATTAAAAAGCAAAAAAAAAAAATGTTAATAATCTATTTTGTGTATCACAGTTCTCGTGCTGGTGTTCGTGGTGTACAATCGGCGTCGAGAGGCGCATATTAAATATCCAGGTCCAGACGACGACGTACGCGAGAATATAATAAACTACGATGACGAGGGCGGCGGCGAAGATGACATGACAGCCTTTGATATCACGCCCCTTCAAATACCAATCGGCGGACCGCTCCCTGATCATGTTCCATCGAAGCTGCCATGTAAGTGATATAGAATTAACTAAAAAAGGAAGGTAACTTAAAGAATATTTCCTTAAAATTATATAAAACTAGCTGATACCCGCGACTTCGTCCGCGTTGCTTGATATATTAACAAAGTTTTACTTGGTGGTAGAGCTTAGTGCAAGCTCGTCTGGGTAGGTACCACCCACTCATCAGATATTCTACCGCAAAACAGCAGTTCTTGGTACTGTTGTGTTCCGGTTTGAAGGGTGAGTGAGCCAGTGTAATTACAGGCACAAGGGACATAACATATTCGTTCCCAAGGTTGGTGGCGCATTGGCGATGTAAGCGATGGTTAACATCTCTTACGATGCCAATGTCTATGGGCGTTGGTGACCACTTACCATCAGGTGGCCCATACGCTAGTCCGCCTTCCTATACAATAAAAAAAAAGTTTTCTTATGTACGAAGGGAAAACATCAAAAATATCAAGCAAGCAAAAATATACTTTGTTTAAACATACATCACTGAACACGCAGTGCATATACAAATCGTTGTTTCTTGAAACTTTAATAACTTTTTATTAAATGAAGATATCGCAATATTTTTTTGATAAGGGCCAAGTGTCCAGGACATTAAATTTAAAAAAAAAAAACATTGAAATCTATCCAGTAGTTTTTCCGTGATGCGCGCACAACTGCAGACCTCTATCATTTTATTTATATAGGTAATGATTGACGTGGCTTTAAAGGTTTTTCATGACTATATGTTCCATGCTCGAAGTTCAAAGGGAAAACAAGTATACATTTTTATACTGAAGGCATTCCTTTGGGTATTTAAAAGCTTTCCGTTCAAAAGGCAATACCCTTGTAAATGTCACTTGTCTGAAGATTCGACCATAGCCTTTAGGAGTTTGAGCCCGACTCGATGATTTATACATGTACAGCTCACTAAAAATTGCCAAACTTCAGTCTTTGTGAATTGACTATCCCATTAAGTTCGATTCCACTGCGACATTGACAACTAAGCAAAATAAAGCTTTTTTGATGTGATTCTTCTTTTGTAAAATCAGCATAAAAGTATTGCAAAACGAAAGCCTTTAGTTCCGGAACAGGAGTATTTAATTTTAATTTAGACGGAAAAGCTGCTGCTCGCTTATCCTCGTTCTAAATTAGACCTATTATCAAATCCACTTTAATGCTGTAATCTTATGTAAAGAAGCCTCAGCCACTTAAAATATTCGCTTGATGAAAATAAGAATACCCTTAATCGGCTCTTCTTGATGTGATTTAAGAAAACCGAATGTCTAAAGAATTTACATATTTTTTACTAGTATTTTACAACAGATTATTTAGGTTTTATTGGGCTAACTGTTCTTGGTATTAATCCAATTTATAAAAAACAATACCAATTGATTCTTAATTATTAATAATTCTTCGATTTCGAAGATAGTTGACCTTCACCTTTTTAATATTCACATTTAGATCCGTTGATGGGAGTGGGCCTAGGAGTCGGCCCAATGGTTGGTGTAGCACCCGCTGTGGGTGTTCCTCTGCCAGGGGAAACGAACGTGGGTATGTTCATCGAAGAGCATAAGCGGAGGGCTGACAGCGACCCAAACGCACCACCCTTCGACGACCTCAGGAATTATGCGTACGAAGGCGGCGGTAGCACTGCCGGCTCTTTGTCTTCGCTTGCTTCCGGTATGTCCAGAATACAGTATCTATTTAATAGAATATGTTTGCATACAAGTAATTGTAAGTGTAATTACAGGCACAAGGGACATAACATCTTAGTTCCCAAGGTTGGTGGCGCATTGGAAATATAAGCGATGGTTAACATCTCTTACAATGCCAATGTCTATGGGCATTGGTGACCACTTACCATCAGGTGGCCCACATGCTCGTCCGCCTTCGTATGCAATAAAAAAAAAAAAAAAAAGTTCAAATGTACCTTGTTGTAATCAATTATATGAGTTGTTGAACACAGATTAAACTTAACGTCTAAATACATTGATGTCGTCTCCACCCCACTCATATATATTACTAAATATTTCCTTTTTAAAACCCAGTCGTATACCATGTACCACTGTAAATACCATACACATTGTACTTATAAAACCAGGAACGAACAGATGATTTAAAATTGTCTTTAAACACAGAGGATTAAAGAAAATCTAATTGAACAGGAACTGACGACGAAGTGCACGAGTACGACTACCTGGGCGCGTGGGGACCGCGGTTCGACAAGCTCGCCGACCTGTACGGCCCCGACCTCGACGAGCAGCTGTAGATCTCATCCTCTCCCCGCGCACCCCGACGACGATTAGTCAATTGTCTCCCCTCTCCGCTCGGCGCGCACATCTCCGTGACGTCTCCCTGACGTCTCCGTGACTCCTTCGTGACGTCGCGTCGACGTTCGGTTGCGACTACGAGTATCTTAACCGATTTTCTAAGAGTTTATTTTATACTTTAGGAATCGTTAGCTTAAGTAATCTCTATGTTAGGGCATGTGTACGTTTGATTGCGTAATTTTCTATGAGGTTTCCCAACCGAATACTTCACCAAATATTTGATATAAGTTTTATCCAAGTTAGCCATATTCTGAGTCAGTATTTTATTGGAAGCTAACGAGATAAGTGGATTTCTGCTGGAGGGCCAGATGTGAATCTGAATCGTGGGTGTTTGTAGATAGTGTGCTATAAATGTGAATAATTTATACGAGTATTTTGTAAGTCCACAGCTTTACGTGATATCACTCGACGTACGGCCCTTCCGCATTAAATCAATGTACCTACTATGAAAATATGTTATATTTTATATTAATTATAATAATTAATAGAGTCCCTTTGGACGTCGAGTTTATAATGCTCATTCGATATGGGAAATATTCACTGGGGATGTATATACGATAAATTAACGGCTACCCCAATTATCTTAGTTTAATGTAAAACAATTTACATTCTACTCGAAAAATCCATGTAAGTGAACTGTACAGTAACTGGTGTTCCTCTCTGAGTCTCCGTGTAGTATTAGACGGTATAAATTAGAATATCTGTGAATGTCTACGGTCTACTCGTAATAGTAGCTAATTAAATAATAGTTTTTGATTGTGACGAGTTTCATTCAAGTACGAGTGAGATTGAAAGATGGATGCGAGGCAGTGCGATGGGCACGTGCGTCGCGCGCGTTACGTTCGTCAGCGTGGACGTGGGAGTTGACGCTACGCGTGCGCTACGTCCCGCCACGGCACTGGCACGTAACGGGCGCGTAACGGGCACGTAACGGGCGCGTAACGGGCACGTAGCGGGCGCGTAGCGGGCGCGTAGGTGACGTCTGCGACGCACTGCCGGTGTGAATGGGAAAGTGCCAATCTATTAGCGTCATCGACGCAGCTAATGACCGTAGAGTTAAGTGTTTGCACTTTATTTATTCAATATATTTAAATATAAATTTAGTCGCACCTAGAAAAATATCAATAACTTACTAAGAGTGTTGTGCTAGGGTTATTCCATCGATTTTGACGTGAGATAGTTATTGCAACCGTTAGAAGTCACTAATTTAATGCTAATTTTTAAGAATTAAATATATTAAATAAATTACAGGTTCTTTAAAACTGTCTCACATCGACATCGAACTAGGATCAGTGTAAATTTTAGAATATACTGTATTGTGTTTAAAATGACTGATTTTATTATGCGTTCGAAGCCTAAGATTTTGTAGATTCGGTTGTTTAATTATAGACTTTGAATATCTACTATAAGAACACCTCTAGTTTGCACTCAAAAACTACTCGTCTCTATAATAAAGCAATTCTCGTTAATTACTAATCATGTAAGTAGGCGTTTAATGGTTGTCCGTGAAAGACATTTACGTTTTTATTATTCGTTTATATTATATATCATTACACTGCCAGTAATCGTATAGACGATTTATGATATAAAGAATTTTTGTCCGTTTTTTATATTTCGGTCTTTACAAAAATGTGGTTTATTATTTTTAAACTATTTATTATTGAACATCCTCCCTTCGATACAGAATTGTGCATTTAAACACAGACTAGATCCAGTTTTATAAGCTCTGCGTTGTCTCAAATCGTGTACTTTTACTAAATAATTATTTATCAACCAATAAGTTATTTGTCATAACAACACGCGTTGCTTTATCACGTTTTAAAGTGATATTTAAATATCGAATAACTCAATTGTACTTATCGAATTTAAACGTTAAATGCAATTATCGTTATAAGTAAAGCGTTCACACGGTTTTTCCATCACGTTTTTATAACATTTGAAAATCGAAATCATTAGGCGTATTTGAAGCGTTCTTCAACAGGCTGTCTGCACTTTATTTCGATTGTTCATTGTTCCTCACCAAATAACCTGTACACCTAATTAAGACAGCAGAGCACAGAATCCCAGTACAAATTGTGAGCGGTGTGGAGTTCGTAACCAACACCGGTGCTCGTATTTTTATTTTAGACACTAATTATTATTATACCGACATAGTTATGTTTTGTTTCAACTGTGATTATTTAGTTGTACAACTGTGAAGATTACATAAAAGAATGAATAAAATATGAAAAAAAAATAGTATGTTTCATTTCACTGTACCCTAACCTTTATAACATATATATTAACATAGCAATGATATATAATATTCTATACAAAAGCAACATCTGAAACAAATAAATATGTAATATGATATAAAAAGTTATGAGTAAAAGTTATTGGCATTGATCTGAGACCGTAAATTGTGTAGCGTATATCAATAATAATATAATCAAAGGCTGCGGGCTCGATATTCAAAAAACACCTGGTTTTTTTTACTAAAGCTACTAAGCTAATTTATTTTGCAAGTTATTTCTTGCTTTGAGGTGAATAAAAATCAAATAAAAATATTTATGAAACATAAATTGTACTTCAATGTTTTTCCCAAATATTTTCGCTGATATATAGTAGATACTAGTAATGACTTGAACGATATCGTAGCACTAACGATTATAACAGAAAAACCTATAACTTATTGACCTGACAATCATACTAGGACCTCGGTAGTCATAACCGTATCATATGTAGCAAGGAGAAGTTCATGAGACCATATGATTTTAGTACCTTAACCAGTTAGATCAGTAGAACAGAAATCGAAAATTACAGACATTTTTTTTAACTGACCGTGAACATCAGCCCTACATACTAGCTACTAAATAACTAGACGAGTGCGACAGTCGAAGATGCTGAATGTAACCTTAACAGACAAAACCTAATAAGAGACAAGTGCCAACTCACAATGGATTGCAGGAATTAAGGGCCGAATGCACCGCTGTCTGCGCTAACCTAACCTAACAGTTTTACAAGCTATAGCAAGTTATTTCCTTAAACTTGACTTTTGACGCTTGACAGAAGTGAAAACTTAAACTATACTGAGTTGAACATATTTAATATCTAGCGATGTGGGTTAAAGTGAGAGAGGAGGAGCCTGCCTACTGATGCCGTATGCGTGAGAGAAAGGGAAGCCAGACAGAGTGGCGCCGTAACGCGTCACGTTACGAAGCGGTTTACCCTCCCATAAGAAGTTATCACTTCAATAACGTCGAAATCGAAATATTTCATTGTTGCAAACAAATATTTGCTACTTCAGTTTAAAAATATTTTAACATTTATATCAGTCACAGATTCCGCAAATAAAACATGTGAGCAACGACAATAACGACACAATCAGTTGGAATTAATAAAAACTGTCCTTAATGTAATTTTAGTAACAGATTACGTAAATATTTATTTTTAATGTTTTTTATGTACAAAATTAACTATAACAAAGATTTTGATAGGCTTTTTATCCTTACATATAGTAACAGGGACCTGGTAAACCTCTTACTGCATTCGTTTGTAATGTATTCTGTTAGTGGCTTATTGAAAAAAAAGCTGTACATATTACGGATTAAAAAAGTTCTATAATAGTCTGTGGTAGTATATACCTATTTTTATAAAGTTAACTCACTATAACGGTACCGGTATACGTACCCTCTAAGTCGAAGCTAATAATAGATCCAATATTATATCCGTTACGTGTTATACTTTAAACCTTAATATTAATAAACCTTTGTGGGTAAAATGACGTCTATTCCGAAAAACGGGACAGGAGAATAAATTATGTTCAAAAGAGACATAAGATGAAGAGATTCCAATAAAATTTCCTTTCCGATTTAAATCGAAATTAAAATTCATGACGACTGGCCTAATAACGTTGTTCACGGTTTTGTTATATAAAATAATATTTATATAATAGAAACAAACTTTGAATTAATACATTCGCATGTTGAATTGTATGAAATCATATTAGAGAACTCCGCATTTACGAACAGAATATATTATTATTTAATAGAATGTGTGTTGCAAAACAATTACGTACTCACAATGAGATATTACGAGTAAGGAACAACTACAGACTTCCTACTTAACGAACAATAGCTCCAACCCTTTATACACACATATGTACACTATACCCACACTTATAAATTGAAACTTGTAATATCAGCTATTCGCATAAGTTAAGAATAAAACGCTATTATAAACTATTATTAACGGTATGTGGTCACCAACGCCCATAGACCGACGATTTCAGAAACATTAATCATTCGTTATAATATCGCCAATGCGCTACCTACCTTAGGTACGAAGTTGTTATGTCCCTTGTGCGTGTAGTTACACTGCCTCACTAACCATGAAAGGTTACCTCCACCAGAATGCAACAATACTAAGTTTGCTGTTTAGCGATAGAATATATGTTTCATAAATTCGCAATACTACATAACGACCACGACGGCTCTGACGAGTGTCAAGAAGAAAAAGTATATGATGGGTGGACGGTACCTACCCAGACGAGCTTGCACAAAGATCTACCACCGAGTAAAGTTACCTGTTAGTCAATGAATTTTATGAGTTGAAATAATATTTTATTTAATCCATAATATGAATTAAATAAATTATATTATAATAAAATGATTAAAATAATATATTATTAGCTTGTATTCTATCACCAGTACGCGTCAATAAGTATTTACCTAGTCATTTTTATCTCACTCGTAATTCGTAAAATGTTATGACTTACACAGTTTAACTTTCGAAGTTAAATTTATATTTATCTGTTTATATTTTAAAACTTTATAAAGTTAGCTTGGAAAGCAAAGAGAGAAAACAGTATTATATTAATAAACGATTAACAGAAAATATGAATATGAGTACAAACTAGTAGCCTGCTCATGACTGGACAGCTGGGCTGCTCTCTGCTACAGGAGAAGGTCTGATGCGATAACACTTTATGTAAATAAATATAAATTGAGCACATGATAGCTTCGTGGAACTTAACTCGATTCGCACCCGTTATCATCGCTTAAGATTCTATCCATTATACCATTTAGTTATAAAAAGTACGTACAATTTACTTAAAAATGAGAAATAGTTACTACTGTGCGAATAAAACATAATGTAGAATTTCTTGACTTGCTTTAAGATTCAGATATAAGAGGGTCCAATTATTATTATTTTCTTATGAAGAAAATTTTCCTTCTCTTTTACACATCGTTGTATGAGATAATTCATTCAGAATAATACAACTTTATCCAAGCTGTTACAGCTGAAAATGAAAGCGCTGTCTAAATACATTTAGAACCTTTTAACATGAACCTCAGTCTGACGGACAAACCGCAAGCCCTCTTTGCTCCTATTTACAGCTTTGCCACAAACAACCAAAATCGTACGTACATTTTTAAAATCTAAAGGAATTTTACATTTTTTTTTTTTTATAAAACTTACATGAAGGTTTTATTGTGAATCATTTTTATTCAAAAATTTAAAATTCAAAATATTTTATTTGCATAGTTGTAGGTAGGCATTTTTGATGATACAATATTTAAATGTTGCCACAACAACTATAAGATGGTATGCAAATGTCATATTCTATTTATGCATATAATTATTTACTATAAAAAGCTACACACAGACTACCTTATTTTAATAATAACGTGTCATAAAAATTTCAGAACGAAAATATATCAGTAATAGATATGTATTATACATATAGTTATGCAAAATAGATAATAAAAAAATTAAAATACTATTATACATACATATGTGTATAAATAAAAAAAAACATTTATTATATTAGTTAGACCAACGGCTTAACGTGCTTTCCGAGGCACGGGAGTGTACACACTTCCAACTTCCAGACTTCGGGCTGCTACTGAGAATTTTCTGACAGAAAATCCCAATAACAATTTATTGGCCCGACCTGGGAATTGAACCCAGGACCATCGAGTCTAAGGCCTTATATCAAGCCACTAGACCAACGAGGCAGTCTCAGGATTAATACGTACTACCTACGTTTACATCTTATTTATAAAAAAACATGCGGATCAATTACGGTCATCAGCTAATCACAATAAAATTGACATATTGATATATTTTTTCAGAAAAATTGTGACCCTGTAATTAAAACACAATTACACAAATTTCCATTCGCTTTTGTTTTTTTGTAATGATACGAAATATATAATGTAAGAACAATTTATGTCACCTTTAAAAAACAAAGCACAATCGCTACTTTGAATAAAATAAAAAAAAACCCTACTTATTAACTATGCTTAGCGACTGTTTAGTTTAATACTAACCTCTCTTTTTCTGTAATTATTGTTTTGATATTCGAAAGAAGACACAGCATTGTTTGACTACGTTATCAATAATGTCGGGATTATTAACTTCACTTAAAACTTGTTTAAATTTTGATTATATCAAAAATAATGTTTTTCAATTCTTATTTGTCTCAAACAAATAGTTTCAGTTTTCTTTTTCACCAACAAAAGGGCATGAGTAATAAAATGTATACCGCAGCGAAATCGTGTGAAGTACTATTGATTTTTGTGTCTAAACAGAATGAAACTAGCACAACAGCTAGAACGTGAGATGGAGTACCGCAAGCTTACTAACACAATATTTCGCCCGCGTACGTATTGCCAGTGATGTTACATACAAATAAATATCGAACGAACGGGCGCAACATTGACAATCGACACTGCGTTTACTGTACACACTAAGGGAAGCTTAGATACATGGAGACAGAAACGTTTTAAATTTAAATTTAGAATTAAATAACAAACAAAACGTTTACTAACCTCCAGTTTTGAATCTGGATTGCAATTGGTCAATGGCATCCGATGACGCGATAGGCACCCAATGAGCATTCAGTATTTTTATAAAAACTGCAAGTATATAAGTTTACGGCTTCCCTTTACACAATAATAAAGAGGATGATTTTTTTTTGGAGGGAAAATACTTCTTTTTGAAGAAACATCTATTAAAATTAGTGTTAAAATAAATTCAATTTAAATTTTAATATGAACTTAATATACTTTCTGAATTAATATACCCTCACTCGCGTTATGTGAGAGCAGCGGGTAAAGCAATAGTAATAAATATTATAAGTACATTGGTTTATATTCTGATCTAATACTTATTTCACTCGTACGAAGTCTAGACGGGCAGCCATCTATAAAACTTCTTTTCAAAGAAAATATTAGCTGTTTCTTGTCCGTTAACAGAATATTATAAAAGCTAGCAAAATTTTATAACGTAGGTACCAAAATATCGTTTAAGAGATTAAATAACTGAACCTTACCCAGACGTGCACAAAGCCCTACCACCTGGTAAATACATAAATACTTTAACGAAAGTAAAGTTACCAAATATTGTGACGCAAATATATTATGTCATTAGTGTTATGGAAAGTTTGAACGGAAAAGATAACAATCAGTATCCGTCTATTTCATTATTCAACTACTACTTGTTGATGTATTCACGAATATATACAATAAAACAAACATGACAAGTTCACGTGGCTAGAGTTCTCTCAGTAACTAATACCGATTCACTGAAACAACGGTATTCATACATCCAACGGTTTTTGGTAAATATTTAGAATCGAATAAAACTTTTTAATTACGTTTATTATTGGAGGGTAGTTTTATTAAGCTTGATTACTGTTACAAATTTATTTATTAAACTTTCATCACATTACATTTAAAATAAAGAGATGCTAATAAAATTGTAATTAATATAAATATTTTAAATTTAATGATAATAGACATTTTATTATTAATTATTATTATAATAAATGAAAATATTTTTAACGCGCACTTTGCCTCGTGCTTATAAATGGCCCAGGAAGTTATATCTCGTTCGAAACCGAAAACTGCGTGCTTAATTCCTGACACAGATACTTAATTTATGATTTAAATCATTCCGCGCTTGGTAGAGAAAGAAAAGGTCGTGTCTAAAGCCTACTCCTTAAACAAAAAGGAACCTTCTGCCCAGCTGTGGGACATTTCCTGGCTGTAACTTCTAACACAAAAACTATAATAATAATAATATCCTGGGACTTGCAGTAGAAAATCATAACGATTTAACGGAAGTGTATTTCTCTACGTATATGAAACGGGATGCTAAATTCTGCATTAATTAACACAAAGCTAACAGCGGCGTGCAAAAGTGTGTGCAGAATAAACAGTTCAAAATTTACTAGATACAGAAAAC
Organism: Nymphalis c-album; assembly: GCA_963151315.1. Classification (NCBI taxonomy): domain Eukaryota; kingdom Metazoa; phylum Arthropoda; class Insecta; order Lepidoptera; family Nymphalidae; genus Nymphalis; species Nymphalis c-album. The sequence goes on along the minus strand of OY720590.1, from coordinate 6,252,511 downwards.
AAATATACGTATAATTATATTCCTACTATAATTATAAGCTGATATAAAAACTTATATTTATTATTTAGGAATATATATAAGAATATTTATTATATTTTTTACGGTGTTTAAAATTAGACGTTCCTAAAGTGCAGCACACGCCGCATCGCTGACGTATGAACATTTCATTTTCAATTCAAGAAAAGATTTTACCAGGTGCTGTCGGTAAATTGAGTTTCTTGAAATTATTTCGAAATTGCTTTTAACATTGAACGTAATATCATCTGCTAATAAATTTAAATGAATATAATAAAGAATAAATGATTAAAAGTTTTATCGTCGTAGTTATTTTCGCTCATAAGCTGTGTATGCTGAGTAGTTTTACAAAATCAATCAAATCAATCAATAGCCAATCGTTGTCCACTGCTGAGCATAGGCCTCTCCCAAGGTGCGCCAAAGCTCCCGGTCCTCCGCCTTCTGCATCCAGTCGGTCCCCGCCACCTTCATGAGGTCATCGGTCCACCTGGCTGGCTTTACAAAATCGTTCAATGCGAATGCAATATAATCCAATGTTCTAGGCATAATAATAATATAATAATAATAATAATATATCCAGGGACATTATTCACACACGGCCATCTGGTCCCAAACTAAGCAGAGCTTGTACTATGGAAACCAAACCACTGATAAACATATACTACTTACTTTTCTTTTGTAAATACGTACTTATAATAGATAAAATTACTTACAGATAACATTTCTTTATCTTTATTAGATATTATAGTGCACAAGTGTGTGCGCAAACACAAGTGCACTGTCTATTCCCTAACTCTCATAACTCGATGGGACGGCAATTCGACACGACCGGAAAGAGTTCAGGCGCAGGACCAACGGCTTAACGTGCTTTCCGAGGCACGGGAGTGTACACACACTTGCAACTTCCAGACTCCGGGCTGCTACTGAGATTTTTCTGACAGAAGAACTCAATAACTATTTACTGGCCTGAACTGGGAATTTAACCCAGGACCACCAAGTCTGAGGCCTTATATCTAGTCACTAGACCAACCAGGCAGGCAAAATAAAATAACACCATCTAACATAATACAACAGTTTTCTAGAAGTGATCGCTTTGCATCGTGAAAGTTTCAAATTTCTTTTCCTACAAGTTTCAACAGGAAACTTTTAGAATCATTTAAGTGTTTGGTAAATATTTCCAACTTTAAGTGATACTAAAAACATAACAGTTGTCTCATGATATGTTTATTTATAATAGAATTTTTATTTACGAGATCAAATATCATGCAGCAATTTTAACTGACATTATGTAACTGAATTTGTCAACAGTTAATAATATCCGTTGTATTCGTTATCTATTATTTACTTAATTATATTCTGAAAGTGAATAACGTGAATTATTTTGACATTCAATTAAAATGATTTTGACGTGACAACGTCTTATAAATTGGTTTGCCGGGTGACACTTCAAGAAACTGCGTTACGCTCCGCTCACGTTATGCGCTCACAATGAGAGCGAGTGAGAGGCACGCGTCCCTTCCACTCGGGCATGGTTAGCCCGCCTAAGAGCGAGAGAGACAGAACGCTGTTTCATTGTACGCAAATGTATTGCAAGTTATTGTATGTATATTTGTATATAAATACGTATGTATGTGTAAAGGTAAAAATAAAATTTTGTTAATATGAAATTCAGTGCGAGATTCTTTGTATAAATTAATGTTTTAAATATAATTCTTTGTATAAATAAATGTTTTAAATTGTTACTATTATTTCATCCTTCTTCCTACTATACGAATGAATATTCACATTAAAATTATTTTACCACTCAAAGTCGTTGTCACGTAAAACTTTCGCCCGTATACCGACTTTACAGGCAACCAATTTTTTTTTATTAAAATATTAATTTATTTGGTAATCCAGCCGGTTTTCATACGTAATTTATTAACATTTACATGACTCGTGTACAAAATCAATGTCAGGGCTTGAATTTTTTTTTACAGAAATAAAATGATTATCTATCAGCCTTTTAAAATCCAAATATGTATTACCTCTGCTTGTTCTCTATTACCCATCCACACAATCCCATCCCCATATACATGTATAATCAAACTGACGATTTTTATTTGTTGAAGTAGCAAACCATTATTGAATCTAATTATTGACTGAAGCCTATTCATACAATTCGAATCGGTTTGGATACATTAAAATCGACTTGTTAAACTTAGAATTAGAGCTAATGTTCGTCTACATTTTGTGCCTTATTTAAAGCAAAATTACTTCGCGCTTATTTAAATTTCAAGATTGACATGAAACATCTTCACTTGTTTACTTGGTAGTAGAGCTTTGTGCAAGCTCGTCTGGGTAGGAACCACCCACTCATCAGATATTCTACAGCAAAATAGCAGTACTTGTATTTGTATTGCTGTGTTTCGGTTTAAACGGTGAGTGAGCCAGTGTAATTATAGGCACAAGGCACATAACGTCTTAGTTCCCTAGGTTGGTGGAGCATTGGCGATGTAAGCGATGTGTAAAATTTTTTCATGCCATTGTCCATGGGCGTTGGTGACCACTTACCAACAGGTGGCCCATATGCTCGTCCGCTTACGTTTATAATTAAAAAAAATATATATCGTTGCGAAACTTAATTAACAATATGTTGTACGATTACGTGTCGTTTTAAGTTGAAATGACTTGTTCACAAGATATGAGAAGAGTAACATTCACACACAGTCAGAATTTCGGAGACATAGTAAACATTTCTCTTTCCACAGTTCATTTCAAATAATAAAATAATATTATAATACACTAATATTGTTTTATTACTTCGTGTATTCCTAAAACGAAACGAATTATAAAGTAAATTATATTCAGTGGCTGTTTGTAAACTCGGGCTCTAGCAACAGCATGGATTTTGAATAGTTTTAACCACCACTGTTCCATTTGTGTTTATTGAGATACGTATTATATAAAAGCAAATTTACTGCTACGAAAGAGAATTATGGAAAAGCTTTGATCTATAAAATTAACAGAAACGGTTGGCGTGGTTGGTAAGACACTTGCCTTTCACGCCGTGTCGTGGGTTCGATTTCTGTTTGTCCTGTGTCTGGGTGTAATTATCTATATAAGTATGTATTTACAAAAGAAAAATTAGTATAATATGTAGTATATCAGTTGTCTGGATTCCATCGTACGAGATCTGCTTAGTTTGGGATCAGATGGCCGTGTGTGAAGAACGTCCCAGCATATTTATTATTATTATTTATTTATATAATATAACAAATTTATTGTTATAGTTAAAGGATTTGATATTAAGTTTTCTTTTAAGACTATGTTTTAATTTTCGATTAAAAAAATAATCAACGGTAATATTGACTTTATAAAATGAACATTTAAATTGTCTTATTTGTTTTTTATATTGATAGGTATTCAGAAACCGCGTGTAACTAAATTAACGCCACTAAAAATGTGCAATACAAACAAAAATGTTCTATTGTCTAAGAAATTACTTTGGAAGAGTATTTTATATAATCAAAATACCTTAGAACGCTAGGAGATTGAAATGAAAGAGCACAATAAAATAAGTTGTAGAATACTGTAGGTTTAAAAAAAGGACTTGTAAAGCTGACGTTGTAAGGTATTTTTATTATTACAGTACAGGAATAGTAAGCATTCTCTATCCGTAAATGAGTACGAAAGATAAAATCTTCTGGAGGTTTTTGCCGTGAAACTGTGATCATATCGATTTGGACTTTAACAAAAACAAATACAATTTAAGTTGCAATAGTCGCTGCACTGCAGTAACAAACACGTAGCAGTTTTGATTTTAGTTGCAGAAAAAGGAATTGCTTGCAGATTATTCTAGTAATATATTTTCAAAGTGTGTTTTTATACAACTATTGAGTTTAGTAATTAAATGTTTTTATTTATTAATTAAGGGGACTTTTTGAGAATAGTAAGCAATTCTAAAACTCACTTTTTTTTAATTAGTACTTCCGCCTACAAATAAGCGCGCTTGTATTAAGACGGGAAAACATAATAAGGCAAAATATTTATATTCAATATTCAATATTCCAAATGAACAAATTTCAAATGTTATTAAGCAAAAGAACTTCACTAAAATTGACTTCGAAATAACAGTAAAATTACGTTCGCGAAGATATTTTCTTAGCTATGTTTTGTTATTTTTTTATCCTTAATACATTCCGAACACATAATAATGCAAAGATCTACTCTCCAGAGAATACTAACTAAAGTCAAAACTTTTCTTTCGTCGCTCTTGCTTCCCATAACATTTTCCATTCGGTTTTAAAAAAAGACACATTAAAAAAACACAAAGATATTTTTTAAAGTATTTAACATGACTCGCTTGCTTTTGATTATATAATTTAGAATTTTGTATTTATTTATAATACATTTATTATTTATTTTGATAATACATTTTAGAATGTTCAATCCAGGTTTTAAGCTGCCAGTCAAAAGTCAAAAGTCTAGAATATATAAATCTACGCCGCAATTGTTTATGTATAATTAGAATTATTATATTTATTAACAATATTTTTGCAAATTGAGTAATATGAGCAAAATATGTCAAGTATTTTATAAAATATATATGAATAGAGTGAATATTTTACGAATTTCATGTCTTACTGGTTGTAATCTCTTTTCTCGTTCCAACAAGAACCAGTGCAGTAAACAAACATTCAAGTTACGAGCTGCACACATCTTATGCAATTTTCTATTAAGTTGATTGCAACGGCGTCTTGGCTCGAAACATATTCATAGAGATTCTTATTTATTTAAGGTCACATTTTATATATTTCCTAACTCGATCTTACCACTAAGATCATCATTAGCAAAGTTTCAGCGCCACATAAGGACGCCACAACACAAATTACGTTTAACAAGCTCTAATTGGCAATAGTCACCGCATAGTTCGTCTTAGCGCTTAATGCTAACCTAGATTACGTTCTCAATGTTGCCAACTACCGTTCGGTATAATTAAACAATTCGGAGATTTCCTAGATAAGAAATGAAACAGAGAAAATCCTGTGTTTGGCAAATTAAGGCTGAACAAATATACCAAGTCGGAAATGATTTTAGGAAATACAAAACTTTGATTTTAGGATTTTATTAATGTGTACTAATTCAAATCACGCTCAGAAAGTTAGTAAGGGTTCTATATTTACAACGTGTCCCTAGAATTAATATAGATTGGTGCCTGTCTACTTGGTGGTAAGCCTTTGTGTAAGCATGTCTAGATAAGTCTCCCACTCCTGGCTTATAACTTACCGTCAAACAGTAATTTAAAATTACTAAGTTTAGCATTGTTGTGTTCCTGTTGAAAGGGTGAGTAGTTAACCAGTGCAATTACAGACACAATGGGCATAATGTCTAAGTTTCCAAAGTTACAGGTGTAATGACGATATAAGAAATACGTCTAACAGGGCAAATATCTATAAATAGTAGTAAACACCAACATCAGGATGCCTGAGTCTTCGTCGGCCTTATATAAACATTTATATTTATTTATATAAAAAATAATACCAATTATTTATTTCCATTCAAAAATTAAAGAAGAAGCATTTAAATAAACTAAAATTTATAAAAAGTATATTTTTTTGGTGAACATATAAACTTCGAATAAATTCCATTTTATACGAAGTAGTACTAGAGAAATCTAATTTCGAAACGAAGCACTAAAATATAAGGTGTAATAATGTGAGAGTGTCCATGAAACAAAAATACTGCACGCCTGGATAGCACATTACCTACATTTACGACTGCATCGATTGTAAAAAGTTTTCCGAAGTAAACCAGATTGTAGGAAATGTTACAATTCGAGAAAATCATTGTGTATCTTGAAATAGCCTCTAGAATAAAAAACCACTAAAAATATTAGTTTGTTGTAATTTCCGCAGTATACTCGTGGAATGAGCTCTAACATTTTATTGTTTACCGTAATATTATATAGCATACATAAGACAATATTTTTACATGAGAAACGAAAGAAATCATATACTTCGCATTTAGGTTTCGAGCTAAGTAGTAACATACAAACAAACACTGACTACTTTATATAAAGCCATAACTCGTAGTTATTACTCGTCGGTGATTTAATTCCGTTGGTAGTTTGTGAAACAAGCGAATAATTCAATAAAAACACCGATTAATTCTTGTGATAAGCAAACTTAATTTGTAAATTAAAACAAAAAGACAATTATGAATTGAAAGAAAAAGAAGCGCAGTAAACTAGTGAAAAAAGAGCAAACTTTACTCGTTCTCTGAACTCGGTAAAATTTAAGTTGAGATGAAAATAGTTACGGCTAGTTTAGCCGCAAAATTTCAACTTTCACAACTTTGAAATCTCACAATGCAAAACCAGCGATATTCTTGCTGGAACAAATGAACACGGATTTATATATATATATCATTGCCTCAATTTCTTTAATTGTTAATTTGATAGAAATATATAAGAACAAAGCGTCGTATTTTATACATAGAAGCCAAAATTTTTCAATGTCACGTCGACGTATTTTCTTCTTATTTAGTTGTTGTCGACATATTATTAAAAACAAAAATAACAAGTAGCTGTACGGCTGTCAACCGACACCGACAACTTTATAAACAAACGAAGGTAGTTAAATATTTACGATTTATATGCGTACTCATAAACATGAATTTGTAGAATTCTACAAAAAAAATCAAGTTTATTTTAAAATAAAATAAAAATTCAAATCAAACGTTAAATTTTAAATGTATTCAAAAGTTATGCATAGATTGTATATAACGTACATTTTGAGTTTTGTAAGTGTTTGCCTTCAAAACGCGAATTGAATGGACTCGATACAAATGATAGCTGGTTCTCGATTTATCTAAAAAGCATTCAGGAGTGTCACAAGCTCGCCTTTGATTAAACGTATTGAAACAAATAACAACTGAAACTCTGTATCAGTAAATAGGGACGTATTCATAGCACTGTAAGCTTTCAAAGTAATTTGAACTGTTTACTTTTACTTCACTTCACTTTTATAAAAAGGAATTTATATTGGAAGATGATTGCAAATATATATATAGGGTAATTTTCCTGCTAACATCGCTATAATAGTAGCATTTTTATCGACGATAAAGAATTTACATATGGGTTTTTGTGCATCTTGATAATTATGGTTGCATCTAAGATTTATTTAGTATTATTTTAAGACTAAAAAATTAAATATTAGATACATGTTATTTTAGAAATAACGTTACAAGTGCACATAACAAACACTGATTTTGAAACTAAGCTTATAATTATGTATATCAATGCCTTAATGTTTCCTTAAATAGTGAACCATGGTAAAAAAGCCAATAATTAAAACGAAGTGTTTTCAGCTAAATCATCTTAATATCCCACTACGTGACAATGTTGTTTACTTCTGTTTGCAGGTTTTTTTCAGCACACTACTAGACTGTAGATTGATACATGTGACAGAATCGCTTCCGAAACTGCAGATTTATTTCTTTCTCTATCAGACAAGGCATTAAAGCTTAGTTATAAAGATACATGTGACAAAACTTTAATTGAACATTTTGAGTAAAATTAAAATCAATAATTTTCGACTCATTCAGGTAGTTTATCTTCATAACGAACACTTTATTCTACCTGATAATAATTTTAAAATTTCTTTAAGCAGTATTCCTTTTGACAACCCCCTCATCCATCCTTTAACACTATTCATTACGCCCTACCCCGAGAATTCTCCTTCAGTTAGCGTTGGTTGTTAAATTTAATTAGTCTTCCAATCTGCAATGTTGTTCTCTTTTAAGTACGTCTCTGAGAAGTTCTGATTATATAAACAAATCATTTAGTAAGTTTCATGTTTATTTTATCGAAGTTTTACTGGAAAAAATATCAGCCTAAGGTTTATTAATTAGTTCATTTTATTGTGTCACTATAAGATTTTAAAAAACGTTAGATTATAATCTATTACACATCGAGATTTTAAACTGTCGACAAATTGTAAACCGTAACATACTGATTACAATTTAACGCATTATTTTTAGGTAGGATAATCTATCGGAGTGAAACAATTAATTCAGTCGCCCGAAACCGACTATTTTTTAAACACTGGCAACTTTCAATCAATTCTCTGATTGAATATTTATTTTGGGTTTGACCCTCGAAATCTAAAGACTTTTAAGGTCACTGCACCAATAAGGCGACGAGGTACAAATGATATCTTTATATTTGATAGATAGATTTTAGTATGTAAAGAGTTTTTATTACTTGCCGAATATTGTAACGCCAGTCGTAAAAATATTTACGAATATCAGGCTTTCCTGGATAATCTTATTTTTTCGTCATAATTTCCATATCGTTAATGTTTTTAACCGACTTCAAAAAAAGGAGGAGGTTATCAATTCGTCTGTATGTTTTTTTTTGGTGTTGTTACCACATAACTTTCGACTGGGTGAATCGATTTTGATGATTATTTTTTTAATTTGAAAGGGGTTGCTTCCCATGGAGTTCCATATTTTTTTAGTCCAGTTTTGACACTGGCATCCATGACAAAACCGTATAAGTCGTAAATTTGCATAAATATGTGCGCGACAAATGGACGAATAACTCGATATCTATTCAACCGATTTTATCTAAGGAAACACTATAATATACTTAGCAATAATAATACGGGAATCTTTTAAAAACAAACAAAAACATACACATTACAAATGGACTTTTATTCACCTCGTTAAGTTGCGCGTGCGACACAAGCACATCTCACCTATAACTAACTATGTATGTAGTTATAAACCCACCTTGGCTGACATCGACTCCAAAAATAACAATAATTGTAAATACATTATCAACAACACAACACATTCGTACCTACATATTGATGAGTAGAAAATAGTAAGTTAATTATCAAATTAAAGAAGAATACGCAATTATTTTTTTACTTTTTAGTGCATATTAATTTGTTTTTCCTATGAAGTCGGTTTTTGTTTTGTTAAAATTTTTATTTATTATTATTAGCATCTCTTTGAAAGTCGAGTCAATTAGCCTTTATACTTGTAGTTAGTATCAATAAGATAGAAATATATTTTAAAGATATGTGTCGAATATAAAGATATTTTATTAAATGGATTGACGTTTATAAAATAAAATTCTGGATTACTAACATACAAAAAGGCATGCCACCTAAAAAATGTACATGCAAATAGCGTGTAGCTGTTACGTCACAATACATTAGGACGCTTAAAAAGAAACGGAATAGAGCGATATCGCACAATAAATCTTTATATAAAAAATAAATATGTGAAAACATTTTATAATGCAGTTACTTTTTAAAATTAATTACCGTAGTTTTTCTGATAAATTGAATAGACCGTGTATCAAATAAAGCTTTTTTTATTAGCTTAGAACATCTTGAAAGTTAATAGTTATAAAGAAATAATAATTAATTTAACCATAAATGTGAATTTATATTTGAAACGCTCATAAATAAAAGAAAATGATAATTTCATGTACTTTAATGTTTGTATTACAAATTATCTACATCCCTAACTTATAGCTCAATAAAACAAATTTAGCTTTTATACACCAGACCCGACTTTTTGCTAGTTTTTTATTGCTAAATTGTTCTTAATCAACGTGAAAAGCAAAATTGTTGGTGAAAAAATAGCAAATGCAATACAAATTTCAGGAATCTAGTAAAATTTGAGATGAAATCTAATCTAATCTAGTGTTGAAGTTCCAAATATCGAGAAACAAGACTAGCTTTTACCTTCTGAAATACAATAAAATCAATATATTTTTTTTAATTTTGCAAACATAAAATGCTCATTTTAAATTTAGCAACTGAGGCATTTTGAACGTTTTCAAGAAGCAAGTGTAATGCAAGTTAAATAAATTAAAATGAACTTGAAAATGACTTTTAATCTAATCTATAAACATAGCATTTAAAATGTTATCTACATAATAATATGAAGAAGTAGTAGTTCAGTGTGCCAATGAATCCATCAACGGATGAGCATAAATCATTTTATTACACATATGAGTAATTGAGTATGTACTGTAATAAGGTACTTTTATTTTATATCATATTCCAATTTGCCATGGAAACATTGAAGATGTAGCGTCAATAAAGTGAATGCAATGCGTCTGGTAAGCTTATTGCTAAATGTATTCATCTTTGCTGACAAATAATTATTTTCATTAATTTATACATCTTTTCAACATATTCTTAAATTATTGAACGAAATATAAATAAAGTATATAATAAAGACAACTCTTTTTTACTGAATATCGAAACTTCGATTTACAAAGGGCTAAAGTTTTGTGAAGAAAATCTTCTTTTAATGGTATTACAGACGCGACAGTTTATGACGCTCTATCGTTGTGTTACCCATAGTTCGATAGAAAAAAAAACCTTAACATACGCCATAGCTTTTTTAACTTCTAATAAATATATAGAATAAAGAACTGCTTGAACATTTGACTGTAAGGCACCCGATAATTTAATAAAATAATATTCGAGAGAGAAGCAATTGTCGTACATAAAAAACAGATGAAAGTCGCATTCAAATTATTACCTGTCCCTCAGGCCTTAGAAACAACAAATGGCAACGATGCCAACATTTCCCCTTACAACGTTAAAATAAATTAGTTGGAAAGTTAACACATTCCCTGCACCTAACGAGCTTACTACATCAAGCTCGATCTTATTAATATAAAACTTGAAAAAAATTCTAATGGTAACATAACATAGGCTAAGTAGGGCCCATTTGTAGTCCAATTAAGAATTTAAACAAATATCTCTCTCAATGCATATAATGTATAAGATAATAATAATTGTTAAAATAAAATAAATAACTTACACGTCAAAAAATTTTAGTTCAACACGGAGTCATTATTTCGTATCCATCGGGGACTAACTGTCGTAAAAAAGTAATTAGTATATATTATAATAATTATTAAAATAGCCTCATGTGGCTGTGGTGTGTTCCATCCTGTGTTATAATATGCTAAATAGTAATTTTTGCTCATACAAATTAAATCCTTACTAAAATCTCTTTGACTATGAAATTTAGAACGTAACTTTAATTAGCGTAAACATGAGTATAATATTGACGTTCAAATATGTACGAAACAATCCATTTATAAATTAAAAATAATAATGTTTAAGTTGACTTAGGTACGCCAATTTGGCAAAATGATTTACCTAAAGAATATTATCAAGTATATCCTTTTTACATATATAAATAGCAGTATAACTTAAATCTCTTAGTTAATATACGAAATATTAACTAAGAGATTTAAGTTGGGCTATTCAGGGTTCCTGGATGTATGAATGTATGTATACATGTCGGTAGGTATGTACTATGTATTATGTAAGTTTATTTTTTCACCATACCTTTTAAAAACCTAAACACGCTTGGACGTTTGCACAATGTTTTTAAAATCTTTACATCGTCCCGAATGATGATGGCAATAAATGAATTTATTTATTCAGAGCAGCCAAGATTTTTTTATTTTTAAGATATTATTTTACCGGTATAGAATGTTCTATAAATTACAAATGACTTACCTACCACATATTGTATCGTATATTACCTTACTAGAATAAATAAAAGCTATGCGTATGTCATACAAAAATGTGAATGTTTAATATTTAATTTTAACCATGTTGAAGTAATAGTTCAAAACGATTTTTCTATAACAATAATATTTGAGTTTCACAAATCCGTTCTAAGCTGATCTCATAGCAAAGAAATCACTGTCGATCTTAAATTATTTTATTCTTATGAGTATTTTTACTTACACTGCTTCGAGGAAGATTTTTGGAAAATTTTCGAAATATTTATAGTCTATGAACATTTTTTATATGAGAAAAATCTTCAATCATTATAGTATATACATAATAAATAATAATTTTGTTATAACCATGAATTAACATCTAATTTTTTTTCAATTAATTAATGTTTTATTTTGAATTAAAAGCAACATGTATTTTGATTGAAATAATCACTGATCATTAGCATTAAATGTCTAACTCTAACTCATCACACTTTTATAGAATTTTGAGTCGTATTGACATACACATATAGTTTAAATCGCTCTGTATGAACTATTTTTAATGTAGATGAAATATTTACGACTACGTACTTGGTCAAAATGTACATTGAAGAGCCGGTGCAGAATAATTGTATTTAGTGGTACTAAAATCATTTCTCTTAACTTAAATATATTTATATTATAGTATTTATATGACTGCCTCGTGTCGTCGACAGACCCGGTGGTCCTGGGTTCCATTCCCAGGTCGGGAAAATAGTTATTGGGTTTTTCCGTCACAAAATTTTCAGTAGCAGCCAGGAGTCTAGAAGTTAGAAGTGTGTACACTCCCGTGCCTCGGAAAGCACGTTAAGCCGTTGGTCTAGCGCCTGAACTCTTTCCGGTCATGTCGGATTGCCGTCCCATCGGATTATGAGAGCTAGGAAATAGTGCGTGCACCTGTGTTTGCGCACACACTTGTGCAATATAATATCTCCTGCGCAGCTGGCTAATCTCTTTTGAGATTGTTCGCTGTGACCGATATCTGGAGGTCATTATTATTATAATTAGTATTTATATAATACTTAAAAAAATGACGCAAGCATTTGACTCAATTATGTCGTCGAGTTTAATGGGTCAGATTTATGGGGAAATTTTCGCTTAAAAGTAAATAATTATCACCCTTATTGTGAATCGTTTTATGTAATATCCTAATCGACTTATCAATCTCACCGGATCAATTACACAAAAATAATCTCAAAACATGAGTTATCTGTATGTGCTTAGATGCTATTGATTTTTATTATTTTTATTATTGATAATTTTTTTAAGTATTATGTAAATACTAATATAGGACTATATTATATTATTTAAATATCGATATTAACGTCACAAGACTCCTACATTAAATCATATATGTAATTAAACGTAAGGGTCTTTAAAATACAGTATCGACACATTTGTAATAATGACGAATAGAAATTGCTCATCAATAGCGAGCCGCAGTTGGTTTCTACGTTCGCATATACATAAAGTAATTGATGTCCGTCGATTAAGTTAATTGATGAGCATTTAACCGTGGCAATATGTCGGCATTCAAGTCCAAAATGCTGATGTAAATTTAAATTATATATTTTCGATTATGAATTAAATATAATTATGAGTATTATTAACGTTAATATATTACAAACTATATTTAAATGTTACTTAGACGTAAAAATTATATGTATCAATGAAACGACAAACGTAATTAAATTATATGCCAATAGAAGCGAGTTATTTAGTCGCGTTCTTTGTATTTTAAATAAAAATATTATAATGTTAAATAATTACTTAAATATAGCAATATATTTTTCTTTTCTTCACACTCATAATTCGATAGAATGAAAATCTAACACGACGGAGAGAGCATTCCGTGTTTCTTAAACAGAAGCTTAACAATATCTTCTTAAATCCATAGTTCTATTCAATTACTTGATAGAGCACATCAAAGGACACATGGAGTAACCTCGTGATGCCCAACTAATGAATATACCAACGAGGCTGTGAAAAAGTTTTATATATACGTATAATGAATAACTTCTCTCATTTTAGGAGTTCAGTGAAACGTCGAGATGGAAATACTGTGGTTTTAAGCCGCCGCATTGCACCGCCACCACATTGCAAGTTCTAAAACTTTTTGAACTCGACAACAGCCTTCTATGATAAGTCAAATTAGATACGGTATTTACTTGTAACTATTTTATATAGTTTTTTTTGGTTTTTCTTAGTATAAGGAATTTAATGCACCAGTGTCATATAGCCTGGAATATATGTATATATTTTTTAAAGTAAAACTTTTTGGTACGTGGTGACAATGAAATGTCAAAATAAAATTTGACAGATCTGTCACGTGAACTATAATGCGTATCTTATTTTTTATGCAAATATTAATATATTTTTCATACATCTATTGTAGGTACATAAACCTCTAATTTGAGAGTGTTTCAAAATATCATTAACCTCTGACACTCATGATATCCATCGCAATTATTTAAAATGAGCTCTTATCTTATTCCATTGCCTGACGGGTGGGGACAGCTTGAGACATTTATATTTCACAGACGAGATCTAAAAGAAAAATGGATAAGAAACGACAATTTGATTTTATAATATATTTTCAATGTTAATATTCCTAATGGAGTGCATGACGTAAATGTTCCGAATTTTACAAAAAGTTTTCTATCTGTTAAATATGGTCTATAAAATTCCATATTGGCAAATCCAAATCTCGTAACGAGTTTGTTAAAAGATTTATTAAATCAGCTATTAGAACGACACGGATTATAACTACGTAATGTAATTTGATATATGCTGTATGTGTATGTATATAGTATATGTATGTACATGCTTGTCTGTGTAGTTTATTTCATTGTTTTTTTATTCTTTTTATGTAGGTACTTCATTTGGCACGCCAAAAGCCTCGTTTCGAGGTTGGTTGGTAGAGAATGCGGTAGCGTTAAGCCCACCTTTTGTACAATTTAATTTTGTTGTCCAATAAAGTATAAAAAATAAAAAAGTGAATACATTTCTTATTTAATTGTGGAACCGGTAAAGCGAAGAACATATTTAATCATCCTGCAAATCGAATTTGTAATGCATGTCATATTATACACACTTTTTCGCTCACAAGAACATGTGCACTTACTATGTCCTTGTACTCACAGACCGATTGCTTGGCCATCACACTTGACCGGAGAGATATCTGCTAATATAACATGCTTTGCAAAGCAAAGGAGTAACACCGCCAACTGCACTACTAACAATTTTTTAATTGGCCCTAACTAACTATTTGGCCGGACTCCGAAAGGTTTTCGATTCGGGATCGCTTCGTTTGCCGTAAGGCCGCCTGTTGCATCTAATGCAATTTTTTACACCAACTCGCCCCGCCGTAATTTATGTATCCACCTTCAATATATGCTGCCTGCTGCGACAGCAGCCGAGTCGCTTGTTATACCTCATTCGTCTGACATGGTCGGGGTGCACGTGGGGCACGGTCGAATGTTCTAAATACAATGCTTTCGAAGTTCGAACCCTGCTCTCCTGACTCACGATAACTCACGTGACTGTCAAAGAGTCTTATGTCACTGTCAGTGTTGCCAGTCGTAGGTACACAAGTCAAAACCAACACTATATTTATTTACTATTATTTATTCTGTAACATATATATTGTACTATATGATTAATCTGGGTACAATATTTTTTCATTAGATATTATGAATAAAATCCATCCTCTCTCTAATTAAGAAAACCAAGTTTTAACTAATATTAATTGTATGATAAGGTTTTTGAAGCATTTAAAGTTGGACCTATACATATAAATGATATTAAAGTGTCTGTTTGTAATTTCAAATAACTGGCTCTTTTAAAGTTAATATGGCTATTTGCGAATTACTTAAAACAAAACAATTTTTATTTTTGTTTTTTTCTGTCTGTTTTAATCCGGCCTAAAAAACAAAGAACGGCTAAACATTATAAATTGAAATAACTGAATAATAAGAAGCATTTCAAGATACCGCTTAGTCTTTATTTCATCAAAATCGGTTGAATCTATTAAAAGTTATTGAAGTGAAACTTCTTTAGAATCGTTGTGATTTCAAACCGGATGCAACGGAAAAAACGACAGGTAAGAGACACAAATACAAAAATGTGTAGGATGAAGCCAGCAAAGAATGAGACCTTGTTATATATATTCATCTCATTCTTTTGTCGATTTACTGAAGTTTCACTTCTATCGTGTGTGAATCGCACACACACCTTTTTTTGTTGTGTAGGTATATGTTATGTTGCGGCCGTTAGTCTATAAATGGCGATGTTCTAAATACGTCAATTTCGAGTGTAGAGTCACCTTCTCCTATAAATATCAACATTCGCGTTTCGTTCAAATTTGTGTTGTCGTTATTCTGTCGTCATTTCGATATGAATACTTGTGGATTTAGGTTGCAATTATTAACTCGGTTGTGGTTTTGTTTTATTAGTCTTAAATGAAAAATGTTGTGAATTATTGTTAGTTTTAATTACGTTCATTATTTTTATCATTCGTTTTAAGGTTTTCTTTTAAATTTTAGTTTTCTTCAATAGTTAGTTGCATAAATTATGCCTAGAGAAAGTCTAATCTGTCTGAGAAAACAAACAAGAGCAGTTAAAAGAAAAAAAAACTTCGTGACAATTAATCTAAGCAGGACTTGTCTTACATATAAAAAATAAAGTCAGCTCTATATAACGAATGACTGTGGCTCTACAAGAGAAGTACAATTAAAAAGAAAATTCCAGGGTTCAGCGGCTGAAGGAAGATAGGCATCAGCGCCAAAATCATCATTGAAAGTGAAGAACAACCCGAACACCGTGAGCAAGTGATCAGTATCGCTTGGTATTGCTTATTAAAAAATAAACAAATATCTGATAATAACTGATAGCCAAATACAACATCACGAAACCATGAGTTTTATGCGTCAATCAGAATCGAACGATGAAAGAGTATATAGTTGACTGAATTTGATGAAAGAGTATTATATTTACACGTTTTGAATGATACGGGCGAAGCCGCGGGCGAAGCGCTAGTTATAAAAATAAACATGCATTTTATATAGATAATAAACGATGGATCAAATTGCAACGTATCCAAGCCTCAGCGGCTTAGCTGTTAATTACGTTATGTGTAGCGTATCCATAAAAGATAATGGCAATTAATTATTAGTTTTTATTCGTTTCGTAAACGGACTAATATATCGTCGTCGATTAAGTTAATTGATGTGCAGTCGACTCCGCAATAAACCGAGTTATAAATTTTGCTCTTGTTGTCAAGTTAAATATTGTCTATTCGTAACGAACTATTATGCATACGTAATTACCAATTAATTATTTTAATATAACGTGGTTATAGTACAGCGCAGACATATTTCACGTGAAGATGAAACTATATACAGCGTGTATTTATTTTTATTTCGGAAACAAACACTATATTAATTCTTAAAACTTTAATATTACAATAACACACAATATACCAGTTAAGTTTCCATTTATATCTAAAACATAATGAGAGCAGTACAAATATAATACATATAATTTAATAAAAAGAAAAAATACCATAAAAATAGAGTAAATTTAAAAATAAAGATCTAAGTTTTATTATGCTCTAACACAAACTTCCTAAAGGTTGCTATAGATTCCTTAAATATATCTATACTGGCAAATTCGTGTGTATTCTCGTAATAGTTTTTATATTTATTAAAGTCTAAATCAAAATGAATTTAATTCGAATGGACTTCTACGAGCACCGCTTTAAAATCATATGAAAAGATTAAGTAAACTATAACTGATTTTAAATGTAGTACGGACATAAAATATAGATTAACTGCTCATAGACGCTCTGCGTTTTTTTATTGTTCTATAGAATGAATAAACATAATAAGAATCTAGCGATCTTCTTTTTGTAATTTCTAGTGTTTTAATCTTTCGGCTTTGCAATTTACAGGAAATATTTAAATTCTTTGTTTTATAATATACCGAGCGATTGAAAGTAATCGTATTTCAAGACGGATGAAATTTCAGAGATATTTCCAACAATAGTTTATTGAACTAATTAACTTATTATGAATTTACTTCTGTGGAAATTATAAAACCAAAGCGAGATCATCAGTAAGAAAATACAAAATGACGTAACAGTAAAATATCTACAACTACATACATTCCACTCAAAAGTTAATATTCACAAAAAAAAATAAAAGTTATGAATGACAACCTACTTCAACCGATGGTCATTTTAGTTACTATAGAAATCAAAGGGCCGCCCAAACTAGGCTAAACTTTTGTAAGTCCAATTCAAATGTCCGTTCCAAGAATTGAAAATGCATTCATCGGTATTGAATATTGCACTATTGCACAATATATTTCTTGGAGTAATAGTGCAAAAATTTTTATCCAAAAAAACATACAGACGAATTGATAACCTCCTCCTTTTTTTGAAGTCGGTTAAAAATATTACACCCCGTCTTATTGCCTCTTCTGGTGACAGGAGGGCTGGTTCATTTTTCGCCCAGAGAATCGGAATTGCGATTCAAAGGAGAAATGCTGCTAGCATTCTTGCCACCATTCCAAGCGATCACGATTTATATAGTAATCATTTTTAATTTTTATTTGTATTTATTTAAGGTTTTAACGTAAATAAACATTGTAAAAAATATGTAGCTAAGATTAAGTAAAGTAAATATATGATTTCGTGATGGTGGTAATTTGACCACTTAACCAAATCGAAGATTCCAGAAGGCTTGAAACTTATTCCACCACCCTGCTCTAATGCGGGTTGGTGGTTGGGGGTTTATTTCACCAAGTTGCTCGAATGCTAGTTGTATACACAAAATCCACATATATGGTTGTAGTTGTCAGATATTAGTATATCTCACAACTACAACCATAGTGAGAGATAGTTTGTAGGATGGGATGAGTGGTTGGTTTGATGTTTCATATTTTATAAACAAACAAAAAAAGGTTGCGTAGTATTGTGATTCATAAATAACGATACAGTAATTTCTTATTATAGCGTTACCGAAGTAATCCTTTTCAATAAATACATCATAAATCTGAATAAGTATAACGAAAACTAACAAATTATGCGTAAAATCAAATTTACATCCATAAACAATTAAGGTTGATTAATAACCTATAAGTCTTACAGTTTGTAGAATTTTTACCGTGGAAATTGGTGATAGTCAGCGAAATACGCGTTTTATCACAATTATTGTCGAGTTTCAGAACGAAGAGAACTTTTTTTATATATTTTTCTTGTTAACTTGAACACTCCTTTCTCACAGTTTTAGGAATAAGGAAAATAAAATGTTCTATTTATTCGTGTTATTAATACTCGATAAATTATTAATTAGTTATTAAATCAATCGATGAAAGAATAACGATTAGTTGCTAAATAATAGGCTTAATAATAGGCAGGGCAGTAGATCTCAATAGAAGTCCGAAGTTTGGTAATTTTGAAGTCTTTACTCTTATCGGAATGAGCATGGTCCTCCATAGGATTCTCTTGGTCGTGTCGAATCGCCACGCCTCCCACATTATAGAGAACGCAATTGAGTTTACGCATACATTAAAGTACTATATTATCTCCCGCGCAACCGGTTTTGAACGAAATCTATCTAGAGGAATTTATGTAAAGTTCAAATCATTCAAATCATATTGTCAAAATGCAATAATACTGTGCACGCGTTTGTTGCACGAGTATATCACATTTAAAAACCATAAATAGCTAAGATAACAGAACAAGATGAGAAATAACCAATAAAAATATTAAATATACGTTCAAGATGTATTATTTTAAAAAAATGTGTATATTTTATTTAAATCAATAGACGGATAGGCACTCACACTTTCATAGTTTTATACTGCCATAGTTATTTGTTTGATTGTATATTTAATTAAATAAATACAATGAATTGTAAACGCAAAATTATATCAAGAGAATATACAAAAACCAGTGATCTATAAAGTTCCGGTTACAAAGCTTGTATAAATTTCAATAATTTCGACGTTTTATCTTTAAAGGCTCCTGAAATCATGTTTCAAATATTCCAATATTCAATATTTCAAGCATTCCAATGATTGAACCTGTTGGAGTTCATAAAATCAATGCTCTCGACTATTACTACACGCTGTTGTTTTCACTCGTTTGAAGTTTTCGCTTCGTTCTAGTTTCCATTAACAAAACATAAAAATCAAAGCAAATTTTTAGACGTTACCTACCGCATAAAAAATTATATTGGTAGTTATTGATGTTGAAAGGCGAATTTTTTGGTGAAAACGAAGCGTTTTATTTTATTTGTAAACGTATAAAGTATGTCATGTCATGTTATGTATGCTTTTATTTTATTTTTATTCAAAATAAGTACATAAACGTACACTTCACACTCAACGATACTCGACGTGCGCGCGAAACGCGAAACGCGCGTTCATACACTACATACATCTGTGTCTCCTAAGGCACGTAAAGCCGGTTGGTTACCTGAACAGTCTCCTATGGTGCTAGTGCCAAATTGCCATTCTATTAGTTTAACAGAGAAGGAGGAGGAAATGAAGAATGCACTTTGTTTATGCATAAAATATGAAATATCCTGCGAGATAGTGACTATAACAACTGTCTAAGACCGAAATTGATTTGGAGATTACCATAATCAAAATCAGTATAACAAAAGATAAATGAAAACTACATTCTACTAGATTGGACGGATCTTTCTTGAAATAGAAGTAAAACTATTTACATAGAACTATTTATATATTATGCCCGCGGTTTTACTCGGTTAGTTAACTTTCGCGTGGGAATCCGGAGACGAAATATAGCTGTAACATAGGTAGCATCGCTGATAATGAAGCTTTCAATTGGTTAAAGAATTTCTAAAAATCGAGTGAGTTATTTAAGTGTGAAAGCGTCACAAACAAACGTACTTTCGCATTTAAAATATTAGGTAGGATAAATACACCTACAAGAAAAACTAACTTTATTTTAACATATAAAGTTAAAGTATTACTAATCGCTTCCTATCTCACCAGAGGCCCTAGCCAAGTTGAAATTCTACAATTGTAAACGCTCATAGAAAACTAAAAATTGTATGAGAATGACCACGTGACTTATCGTTGACAGATGTCATTCTCATACAGAATATCAACTTGGCTAGGGCTTCAGGAGCGAAAAAGGAATTTCATCTAATACCACTTAATTGCAAACATACATTGTACCCGACATACATTGTTCGTCTTGAAGCCTAACGTTTCTGCAAATTACGTTCAAACTATAAAGTAGATCAGTTGCCAATTGCCAGCTACTTATGTTCTTGATTTCCCATTACTAGATTAAAAAACAAAAAAAAAAGTATATTTAGAGAGAATCCAAGAAAAGACATTTAATATGCAAACACGATTTCATTTCACGAAATTTCATTTAACTTAATATAAATCTCTGATGAAAATTAGCTGTGGTTTTGCATTAAGCTTAGTTTAAAATATAAAAAAACAAATAAAAATTTCATTTATTCCTTTTAAAGTTTATATTACATATTTTACGGTATTTTTCATGATGTTTGATGCTCAAAATGTATGTAACATTTTAATATTAACAAAACCCACATTGCTGTTGGCAGATTTTTAATATACTAAGCTGAATTAAGTTATCAGATTTAAAGAAATAAAATGAGTAATATATTAAAAGCGAAGTTCTACGCAATACTCATTAATTATTAATTAAAACACGTGGATATAAGGACATATAATTAATCACTTTGATAAATTATGCTGTTCTTTCATTAAAAACATGATTAAACTTAATGTGGGCAAGAAATCCTATGGGGTATTACAGATATCGAACAGACATCGAAGCAACTTAGTTTTTGATTGCAAATTGTAACCCAGTTCAATCATAACAGTCTCGCTTATCAGATCTTTGCATCACGAAGGAGACAGTTTCGCAAACTTGATGCACTCCGGCAAACGTTCAGAAGTTCGCTACTAAATCACACCATTCGAAGTTACCTGCCTCCGCCTCGCACTTATATGATATTTAGTTTCCGCAAGAAAATTGTTTACGAATTTCACGTTATTAGTTGCTTTCGTATGATCTCTGTGTATTTTAATAATTAACTACAAAATATAATATATTTTAATTTAACGCTGCATAAATGCTGCTAGCATTCTTGCCAACATTCCACGCGGTCATTATTTATGCGGTTGTTAATTTAAATTTGTTTTTATTTTTTAACCGACTTCAAAAAAGGAAAGGTTATTATTAATTCGTCTGTATGTTGATTTTTTATGTTTGTTACCTCAGACCTTTCGACTGGGTGAACCGATATTGATTTTTTTTATTTGACAGCTGGTGCTTCCCGTGTGTTCCCATTTCAATTTGATCCAGTTCTTAAAATGGCATTCATGAGAAAACCATATGTCTTATATTTGCATTAAGTATATTATGCGCAACAAATAGACGAAAAACTCAATATCACGCCAAACCGATTTCGATTATTCTTTTTTTTATTGGAAAGGAGGGGGGCTAAATGCGATCGAATGTATGTAAGTAAATAAAGTCGACCGATTTCGCCACGGCGGCCAAACTCAAGAGAGATTAGCCCACTGCGCAGGACATATTATAGTGCACATGTGTGTGCGCAAACACAGGTGAACTCTCTTACTCTCCGATAACCCGATGGGACGGCAATCCGACACGACCGGAAAGAGATAAGGTGCAAGGCTTTACGTGCTTTCCGAGGCACGGGAGTGTACACACTTTCAACACCAGAAAATCTCAATAACATTTTATTGGCCCGACCTGGGAGTTAGACCAACGAGGCAGTCACCATGGATCAACCATTCTACCAAAGCCACCCTTGCAAACTCATTATTAACTGTTAATTTCATCTGTGTTTATAATATATTTACTAGTAATAACAATAGGAGTTTATAAAGAAAAAGTTATGATATAAATAGTAGCGAATACACACGTATATCAAACGGTTGTGACCTCTCGTAGTTTAATTAAATTTTTAATTTATTGTAACCCCGGCGTACGGCGCGAGCAAGGCGCTCTTGGTTCACAAACTGCTCTTATCTTTATCTAATTTTAACTTGCACTGTAAAATGGTTTAAAAATTTTAACCGTAAACGAGATCAGCTCTTAATAAAATTTACTTAAATAATATTTTCGAATGTAAAATTGTATAACTTTATTCTTATTAGAAAATATGTAAGAAGCTGACGTAGGTAGATACATATTGTCAATTTATTATGAACAACCGTATAGAACGAATCCTATATCATTTTCTAATTACTTAAATTCTATAACTTAGCATCAATAAACAGTCAAATAAATAGATAGTTTGTGTGGTAGAGATTTGTACAAGTTCGTCTGGGTAGGTACCACCCACTCATTGTATTGTTGCGTTCCGGTTTGAAAGGTGAGTGAGCCTGTGTGATTAAATGCACAAGGGACATAACATCTTAGTTCCCAAGGTTGGTGGCGCGTTGGCGATGTAAGCGATGGTTAGCATTTCTTACAATGCCAATGTCTATGGGCGTTGGTGACCACTTACCATCAGGTGGCCCATATACTCGTCCGCCTTCCTAAACAATAAAAAAACAAAAAGAAATTTAATATATTTGTAAAAACTATTATTCTCCGAACCTATTTATTATGGTAAGACAAATCATGAAATACACAATAATATAGGTAGGTAGTATAAATTGTAATAATAAGGTTACTCGATCAGATTGTGTAATTGTTCGAAGCTGTGTTTTATATACTAGCAAACAATAAGTCAAGACAATATGTCGAAAGATTTTAAGGATTACCATTTGTACTTTACATTTAATAAAGTATATGCGAATCTTATAATAAAACCTCAAAACTTAACTTTTCAATTGTGTCGTTGTAATTTTTTTACGTTAGCTTTTTTTACATTTGTAAGTGTAGTCCAACTAATTCTTGAAGCCCTAAACAACGCGTGAGAATGACATTAATAAAAAATACATATTTGAACAATATAAAATCGTTATAGATTGCATACCGATAATATTAAAATATCAAATGACTAAATAAATAGGTATATACTTGTAACGACAGTATGCTCCACAGTCACCCTCCCTCTGCAAGCATGACAAGATTGATGGCAGTTTGATAAAACGGAAGGATAACGTCGACATTGAGTGAATATGGCGAGGATGAACTTATGTTGAATAGTATTATAACGTGGCTGGGAAGTCACACGCATATGACGAAACTGTTTAGGGTTCACTTGAAAAAAAAACAAGAAACAAATTATGAAAATATCTATTGACCTCTAAAGGAGAATATTTTTATTTATTAATCCTGGCTTTTTCGTGATCTTGCAAACTTGTCTTTAAATTTTATTTCCCGGTCGATAAATTAATTGTAGTTTTGTTTTGGACACAAAACATGTTTCAGGAATATCAATTTAATAAATAAATTTAATATTTTATAAATATCAAAATTGTTTTTGTGATAGTAATAAAGGAATTTGAAAATGTTTATTATATTTATTCTCGTTTAGAAATATTTATCGAAGCAAACGCCTTTAAATAACATACTTGGTGGTAGAGCTTTGTGCAAGCTCGTCTGGGTAGGTACCACCCACTCATCAGATATTCTACCGCAAAACAGCAGTACTTGTTATTGCTGTGTTCCGGTTTGAAGGGTGAGTGAGCCAGTGTAATTACAGGCACAAGGGACATAACATCTTAGTTCCCAAGGTTGGTGGCGCATTGGCGATGTAAGAGATGATTAACAGCTCTTACAACGCCATTGTCTATGGGCGTTGGTGACCACTTACCATCAGGTGGCCCATATGCTCGTCCACCTTCCTATGCAATAAAAAAAAAAAAAAACTTCGATTGTTACGCATGTGATGATAAAGTATTAACTTTTATCAACTAAGCAAGAACAGGAAAACGCTATGTTAGCTGTGAGTAGGTGGGTGATACTTGTATAAGCAAAGACATTACGCAACAGCTCCTTGTTTACCCATAGATACTTCGTAGCTCGTGAACACTTTGTTTGCGGAGATTGTTTGTATCCTCCCTAACTGCTTATAAAGCATTAATAAAATTTGTTGAAATGCTATGAGACGTATTGATAAACATATAAGATTCAAAATGCAAAAACGATGCATTTCAAACATATTATCTTTGCAAGGAAGCTATTAAATTAATGCTTCTCGAAGTATCGAATTAAACTGAATTCAAGTAGTTTGAAGTCGTTTATAACAATTATAATATTTAAGCGAATAAAACTTTCCAAGTATTCAGTACGTAAATATTTTCGTCATTAATTAATTAAATATGAAAATATTTAAGTAAACCAAAGTTAAGCAATTTCATTTTCTTAAGTAAACATGAGAGACTGGTTTTCTAAAGTATTATCTTGTAAAGATGCTGTTCTCTAATGAAAGTTATTAATAAATTAGCCGCTGTGCTCTTTGTAAAACAAGATATGAAATTCTATGAAGCTGCGGACCAATAAAATAACTTTTGCTAGTACGTGCCCTGTTACTATAAAGAAACTTTGATTTAAACCCAAAGTTTCTATCTATTGAGAAAACTAGAGAAACTCGCCATCGTGAGAACTTAGCACGTGGAATGAAAGTATTGAACCTTTAAGTATGTCTAGTTCTATTAAAAATGTAATGTTTCTTGTGTTAATAAGACAAGTAAATTCTCATTAATTATGTTTTTATTTATATAATTATATTGAACGTTTTTTATTTTTATATTTGAAATAAATTAAAGTAACGACCTAAATGTTTGACTTACGGTCTAGGCCTCGTCTTCTTTTTGAGAAGATAATGCTTACTACACTACGCTGCTCTAATGCGGATTGGTGGATTCATGGTTTGAGATGAATAGTTAACAAAAATTAAGCACTTGAAAATTCAGTGGTGTTTCCCCGGCTTTGAATTTTGAATCATCTGTTAAGATTCACGTCTTCTAACCATTGGTCCATCACGCCTTTTTGACTGTCGATATATATATTATGTAGGTATGATTGTTTACTGATTTGTTCATTCTATATTTTCTAACTAGATTTAAATTACTTTTTATTATTTTTTTACCTATGGACTTAGTTAGGAAACTCCTTGGTCCATACAATTTGCGTTATTAAAAAAAAGAGGCTCGCTAAATGCTAATTTTAATCGCCGCCATCTTGTTAGCGCACATAAAGGTAACCTAATTAATTAATTATTTATTGGCGCGACTTATGATATTTAATGTGTTAAAATGTGTTATTAGGATTGAAAGAGTAATTGAGTGAGAAATTACCATCAATTTATATGATTTGGTGTTCTATTTATGAATAAATCATTTCGAGTTCTGTATAAAATCAGTTTTCACTTCTGGGTGGTAAATATATATTGTATGGGACTTTAAAGTAGTATTATATTTGATAACGTTTAGTAATAAAATCATATTATATATAACAGTTTCACTCGTGTTTATAATCAAAATTGACAACATTACATTTTGTGTGAGATATAATAAACATTCAATAATATATTCGCTAATGTATTCGCTACTACGAAAATAGACGGAAATATGATGAAACTAATTTGCAAATAACCCTATTCCCTATTTTATCTTATTGTATATCGAACGTACTTTTATTACAACGTGTAAAGTTTGCGTTTTTATTATCTAAAGATTCAATCTAAAAACCAACCCAAAACTTCTAATCTAATTAACATTAACTTCCGAACTATATTCACCCGAAATTCGTAAGTCTCATTAGTGTAGTGTAGAACTGTCACATTAGAAAAAAAACAATGAAAATTATGTGGAACTTTTATTGAATATGAAGATTTTTATAATTCGCTGCAGCCAAATCGTTCGAGTTTCGTAAAAAATTGTATACTTATGCCTGATTTTATATAGAACGGGATATTCACGAAATACCTTTAACGCTTTGATATTTTTCAATCTCGGTCGACTAAAAAAATTTTTCTATTCGGTTTCGTCTATTATGAATTTAAATGGTACTCAAACTCATTCGCAAAAAAAACCTAGATAAATCTTGTTTCTAATATTTTGTTGTCTTATAAATAAAAATTATTAATTAAATTTGTAGAATAAAATTCTGATAATAAATTAAATAGAAGTTTGTTCCGGTTCGGAATATAAGTATAGGTATCATCAGTGAAACGTTATGTAAAATTTAAATTTACCCTAATCCGTAAGTATATGTCATAATAAGCGTTTTGCTTATTAAATCGACAAACAAAAATCTACTTGAATTAATTATGTTCCTACTATATATTACCCATTAAGAAAATTTACTTTTTGTTTTTTATATTTATTATCATTACACATATTTATTATTTACGCGTACATAATTATAAGCTTCAATCAAAAATAGGTACCTACATTAAAACTGTACCAATTAAATACCTACTTGACGTAAGTAGGTACCTCTATGTGTTTGTCTATGTTCAGTATAAATGTTATTTATGAAAGTTATGTTATTACCAGCTTTTGCACTTAGCATGAGTCACTTATACGGTTCTTTTGTATGTTAGTTTAGAAAATACAAGGATATATAGCTTTATAACATATACATAACTGTTTCGTGCATTATTTATTTAATCTTGTTATAAAAAACATGGAATATCGTTTATATAATTCCATTTTCGAAATAATTCATCTTCATTCATATGAACGTTTTTTTTTTAATTATAATAAGCATTATATAATTATAATATGCATGCCAACTGGCAAATGGGTCACCTGATGGTAAGTGGATACCACGGCCTATAGATATTGGCTCTATAAGAAATATTAACCATCTATTTTATCGCCAATGCGCTATCAACCTTAGTAACTACGGTAACAAAAATGTTCTGAAGATATCTCTTGTCTTGTGCCTGTACTTATACTGGCTCACTCAGCATTTAAAGCGAAATAATAGGTACTTAATACTGCTGTTTGATGGTAGTACCTATATTTTTATTTTACTGTTACTATAGCTATATGAGCTATATGTATATTTGACACAACTTTTTGTTTGGATCCCAGGATGTCTTATTTCTCAAAGCCGTGGGACTTTTGCCAGGTTTAAATCACGTGTCCCAGCCCTTCCAAGTCGAGCCTCAAGACTTGCTTCAAGCTTGTCAAAGTCGTATTATAATGATGTTTTTTTACAAAAGGTGAGGTTCACTCAGTTTTTGTTCCCCCTATTCTATTACCTACTGATACTTATGAAACTGATCTCTACAATATAATATCAACATATTTACCTACCTTACGGTGGCAGGGCTTTTTGCAAGCTCGTCTAGGTAGGTACCAACCATTCTACCGCATCCATCAGATATTCTACCGCAAAACATTTCGATGCTTAACATTTCTTACAATGACAATGTCTATTATGCGTTGGTGACCACCTACCATCAAATAG
This sequence comes from Nymphalis c-album, assembly GCA_963151315.1. NCBI lineage: Eukaryota > Metazoa > Arthropoda > Insecta > Lepidoptera > Nymphalidae > Nymphalis > Nymphalis c-album. Next base: position 6,224,501 of record OY720590.1, on the reverse strand, counting down.
CCCATAGACTCGTAATGCCCCCCTACCTATTCCATAAAAAAAGTTCTACTAAGTCTTTTATTTAGTTAAAATATTTCTGTTCATATCTTTTTATTATCATAAAAGTCTATAGGTATGCGAATGCATGTAAATTCAAATGTATATTTTGACCGACCTATTACTAGACAATAATTATAATCAATTGTCAGACCTATATTTGTATTTGATGGTATATTTCATTGACATAGTATAAGTAAAGAAAAAATCATTTATAGTAACAATTGAACCTACATTCCACTCTTAAGGGTAGAAGATATTTTTCAATTCTAAATAGCACATCGGGTGAAACCTCTTGTATAACATTTGTATAATATATTGTGTAATAAATGACGTATCAAGTAAAAAGGAATAATCTGAATCTCCTCTTAATTGACGAAGATATTGAAGAACTTACATGCACAAAGATGCCTTAGTAATATTACAAAATATCGACTTGTCTATCAAATAATTACAAAACGGCGTTTCACCTTGATGAAGTTGCAAATTTTCTAACACAAACTGACGCATTTATAATATTACTAACATAATTTTAGGGGCCATTTATTTATTACGTAAGACGATTTAGGGGGTCGATCATGTCTTATTTCTTCTTACAAGGGGGTGGACGGGAGTCTTGATAGTTCTTAAATAAAACTAAGGTAAAAAACTACTACCCGAGGTACCCGATTAAGTGTTAATTTTTTGCTGATGTGCAGTCGCTGAGCTTTTTTTTCGTAGAGCTATCCATTTCATTAATTTAATATTAAAGAGGGTGGGAAGGGGTCCATTTGTTATTGAGGCGGGGGAGGCGGTCCAACGGGTCAAAAAGTAGTAAAAATCGTCTTGTAATAAATGATTATCGATATTATTATTATATTAAAGTTTCGCCATATAAAATATATTTTACTATTCAAGAGAGCATACTGACGTTATTGTAATGTGTACACTTTAATGCATGGCGCATGCCAATAAAGCATAAATGGCAGGTGGCAGGTCCATTAGTGAACTGCGATTGGCTGAATGATGATAAAATGGAGGCAAATCGCTTAGAATATTAGTAAAACATTAAACTTTATATTAGGTTAACTTCTGAATGTTTTATGTTTGAGAAGTTTATTGTAAGAAATTTTGTTAAGCAATTGGAATTTTAATTTATTTCATCTGCAAGACAATGCAAAATTTCTTTCAAGAATATTTTTCACTATAATAATTCCAAAGTGCTTGAAATGCAATTTCAAACTAATTATGATTTATGAACGTGAACTCTTTAACTGTAACGGGAGCAACAGAGTTGCAAATAGGTAGTTCGCGAATGAAATATCACCAGATCTGTCGCCATTTACAATATTTTCTTATATAAATAAAAACCATACCAATGAACAGGTTTTATCCAAACTTACTAACTTTATTGATAAGTACAAATATTCCAATATGCCAATTATTAAATTATTGTCATAAATTTCTAAATGAATTTAATACCTACCCAACGCACAGAACAAAGGAAAATATGAAGGAAACTCGATAGAGATACTGGTTGTTTATTTCTCAGGAAGCAAATGATTCACAGCATTGGTGGGATACAAAGGTCTTATAAAATTGGGCCGAAACACTCGATTTCCTGAAATGCCGATCAATTCTTTATTAGTAGATAATATAACAGCATATTAAAAGTATCCGAATATAAAATTGTGAGAAAACAATGTTATAAATACATCGCTGTAGAGCATGGTACAATTTATTTTATTTAGTAAGCGATATTTTTTTTTTAACTACACACTTTACTAAATCACAATCGCTAATTATGTTTAAAAATTATTTATCACATTTATAACATTCTGTACAAAGTAAAAAAATAATTTTATACTTTACTAGTACAAAATTAATATTATAAAACTGCATTGCAACAATTACAGGACCTCGTGTAGTATCAATAGTTAGACCTAAGAAACTTGAATTCTGTTATTTCACAATGATGAACTAGAAACTTTTAACCTTAGTCCACGCGCAACGAATCATGTTAAAAAAACCTTACATTGACTTGACATTATTTTATAAAATATGGACGGGATGCGTTTAAAAATTATTAAATATTCTAACATAACAACACGTTACAATTATACCAAAGAAAACAAGTCATATATTAGTTATCGTTATAATTGTTATTACAGAATGCATGCTCAAGCACTAACTTGCATAAATATTGAAATATTTTTTTCAATATTATTCAAAATGATTTCAAACATTTATCAAACTTTACAATATTTTTGGGCACAATATATTTTTCAAGATTCTCAATACAGATAACTTTAGACATCGAGAACTTTTTAAGGTTAAATAAAATGTTCATACAAAATACCTTAGCAGTATCTTCAACTTTACTGTATTTCATCATATTTCTTATTTGGTCAACTTACAACGACGTAGATAAAATATAATAGTAACAATTTACAACGCAAAAATTAATAATAAAAAAAAAATCAAGAACTAATAAATTGCTTATCAATAAATTATAAAAAAAGCAAAACGCGAATTAATGTTTCTTGAAAAATTGTATTGTTGAACTTACATGTTTACGATCGTCGATTGTCTCCATGGGCGTGAATTAAGTGTTAACTTGTGACATTTCACTGTACTGATACTACAGAGGTTTGGTGGTAGAGATACAAGTGTTTATTTACTTTCACTATGTTTAATCTATTTTATTTTAAATATCATAATAAAATGTTTAATATTAAATATAACACAAGATTTACGTTATATGGACATACAACCTTCATAAGGAGTGATTTTTAGTAATCCTTGCCATTCAACTTAACAGAGTAACTCGCAAGGTTAAAAAAACGATATATTTGATTGCGTTTATTTTTCAAACACTAAATGCTAATGATTATTATTATTATTATCATCAATTTATAAAATTAAACTACTATGTACATACATGTTTTATGAACATTCTCTTCTGTTATATATTACACATGAGAAGGCATATAGTATGATATAACTACCGGATAATTTAACTATAATCGTAAGCTAAATGCAACATAGAACACGCAAAAACATTGAAATAACCAATTGATATACATACAGAAAATATTGATCAATTTATTATTATAATCGGCCATTGAGACCCGCCCACCTATGCGTGTGACTCATTCGACTCGATTAAAAAAATATAATTATGCAAAAACAAACAATTATAGGTACAACCCTTCTAATTTCAACTATTTTTAAAAACGGGGATTTAAAAAAATGCAAAATTGTGATTTGTGACAGTGATCATACAAAACAATCAATTACAATATATGGATCACTCAAATTATTACAAAGTAATTTACAAATATAATCAATCTCTAAATATATCAACTAATTATATAAACTAAAATATTTACAAAATATGATCACGTCCAGCGACGTGTCATCTCTCTTACACATTTGTAATTATTTACAATGACTTCAACACTAATTTTATAACATTAAGAGCATTTGCCATTCCTTGAACTTGATCAGTTAACCCTTGTTCAATATATTTAAAATATTTCAAAATACACACACGCGGGTACAGTCGTTATGATAATTTATTACCATCTTGTCAGACCTATGAATCTTTAATGATATATCTGCAGTTCTGATGTAAGAAACTCCCTATAACCAAAACTGTACAAAACCCATGACAAAGTTTTAAAAATTTTGGAAATACACGGCTAGTTCATTAATCAGTCTTGGGTCAAAGGAAACAATTCATTAGCATATATATTCAGTCAGACGAATTTGAACTTTAAACATGATAGCTTAACGCTTGCTTTTCTAAAAAATTACGTACAGTTACGGAAGTGACATAAAAAAATTACAGGGAATTCCATAAGTATAATATAATATAGATCTTAATTTTAACTTTACGAATTAATTAAATAATATTTCCAAATAATTTGTACTTAAGGAAATAAAGCCCTATTTACAATATGAGATTAATCTGAAAATTCTCATTTGATTTTTTACAACCAGTATTATATAAAACAAAATCGTTCTTATTCTATTCTTAATAGAACAGTTAAAATGTAATTTTATTATTCAAGATATATATTACCTCATATTTAATTAATTTAAATTCAGGAGATTTGAATTATGACTAAAATTATAGCAATGACTATGGCACTGTTTAGAAAGTCACTACATATATTATATAAAATCAATTTAAAACATTATTTAGAGATACATATTTTATATTTTTACTATTCAATTTTATATTCCAATTTCGTAAATTTTATATGATTATTACAATAAGAGTATTTTTTTCAAACAAGTGGCAGATATAAATTGTCTCAGCACCGGAGCAAATCTGGCGAATTGCAGCACAGAGAATAATATACGTATACGTAGTTGCGTTCCGCAAAGTACAGTAATAGTATGTAGTTACTTTTGTCTTTCTGTCCATTCGCTACTGTTGAGGACAAGTTGTTCAATTTTTTTTTTTTATTTCATTTTAATCAAATTACTCTGTGCTGTATATCTCCGGATGTGCGCGGGTTCTTATTAACCGTTTTAATGTTAAACCTATTATTTTATTTTATTTAATACGGAATTCCCTCTAATTTATAGCAAATATGCCAAAACAATTAGTGTCAATAATAAGTGAAAGTCACACTTTCAATTATACAGCTTGTATGTAATAATGTCACTTCAATGAAAAAGATATATACATAATTAAAAATATTTCAATGAATAACTAATTAATTAATTTTAAAATATTTTTGTACTTGTTTCCGTATTAACTACTAATTGCAAATATGAAAATCGAAATGAGATTTTATTTACAGCTAAATATAACAGTTAATCCAAAAATACGTTGCTAAATAAGAAAAAAGCTAAGCAAAACTTAAGTTACCATTACTGGTCATATAAAGCTGCAGAATTGAAAGTATGTAAATACTCAATGTCAAATTAAAACGACACTTTTAACTTTGATTAGGTCAGCCCAATAAGCGCAGTTTTACACTAAGGTCACACCTAATGAATACAAATCAATCTAATATCGAAACCCTCGTAGTTTTTTCATCGGGCCTCATACGCCGGACCGATTATCGAAGCTCTAGGCTCAGGTCACAAAAGGCGCGGTCCCGTTTTGACATCGGATCATCCGGCGAGGACGATCCGAGGAGAAAGATAAAGGGTATCCACGTCGGCTCACCTCCCCGACCCGGCGGGGCCACATCCTACCGGGCCGGGCGCAAGGCTATCTCCTACTTGTCGCCGGCTTCCGGTGGGGGGGCGCCGCCAAAGTCTAACTGATAACCGCCGGCGCGCGTCATTTCTTCCATACTCGGTTCCTTACACTCGTGGCCGGCGTGGCCCGCACCACCGCAGTTCCAGCAAGATAGTTTAGGTGGCGCGTACAGTACGGGAACGAAACCAGCGAAAGGCGCCGCCGTGGGATATGGCGGCGGTTCACCGTTGGCAAATGGTGGCGGTGGCGGTCGATAGGCGGGCGGAGGCGTGGGATAGGGATAGGGCCGCGTGTAGGGCAAGTAGGGCACGGGCGGCGCGGAGGGCGCAGGGGCGGGGGGCATGGAGGGAGTCGCACGACGCGGCTGCGGCGCCGGCGTGCCGGGCGGAGATGACGCTGCACTGGAGCCACTGTCTGACGATGAGCGAGGTTGTGGTAAATAGGTGGCACGTCTTCTAACGCCGTTTAGCTTTTCGAGTGATCGGTACTGGTGGTGCATGGCGGTTAATTCACGTAGTCTTTCCTCTCCGACATTATGCCGCATCTAAAATAAATATTTTACGAATATAACAAGCCAGCAATCACATAGTAGAAACTAAATCAGAAAAATTAAAATAAGGAATTAAGAGAACGACATACCGAAAGTTACAACAATGGAAAGCAAATAATCTTTGTGATGATATTCAGTCTAAACCTACTTCACATAATTCATTCTTATCAATAGACGACAGTTAATAAAATATATTCAAAGAGGCCTTAAATATAAGAATAAACAATATAGCTTTTACATAATATATATTATCGATTTTTTTCTTAATTTAAATATTGAAAATACGAAAATAATCTAATACACCCAACACCAACCTCAGACACAGTAAGGCTGTCAAAAGTGGTGGCGAGATGCGGTAATGTCTCGGGCGGTGGCAGAGGCACAAGTGGCGGGGAGCGGTCACGTGACAGACGGCGACGCGAGCGCGGGGACGCGGCGCGACTGTCGCCCGGCGACGACATCAACGGCGACGCTGGAGCGCCTGCACCACCTGGTCCAGTTTGATAGTTTAACACCTGAAAAATATGTAATACTTTTCATCTTTTCTTCCAATTCCATGTTTATTATTTGAGTTTACATACTTCTATTAACCTTTCTATTTTGCAGATGTATTCTGTATAGCACGAATAAAAAAAGATACTATCAGAATGATACATAACACAATAATAACATGTTTTCCAAGATAATTACATCCACAAATGTCTTACATTTTACTCAGGGGTAATGCAGCCGATATAAATAATATGTTTCCTGCAGAGGCCTTTTCGCGCAATTTATAAACTAACCCACAAAGACTTAACACTAATTTAAGGAAATAAATGTATCAACTGTCGCTTCATAATAACAAAATGTATTGTAATTTATTTTCGTAATAACATGTTAGAAATTTGATGTACACTCATCAATACAAACACCAAGCAAGAATAATTGCGTTCTAAAGATTATTGTAAAATCGAGGAATTTATACATATCAAGTGTTGGCAATGAAACAAATGAAACATAAATCATTTATTATAGTAAGAATTAAATAAAGATTAAATTAATTAAATAGGAGAAGTCGAGATGGCCCAGTGGTAAGAATGTGTGAATCTTAACCGATGATCGTGGGTTCAAACCCGGGCAAGCACCACTGAAGTTTCATGTGCTTAATTGGTGATTATAATTTATCTCGTGCTTGACGGTGAAGGAAAACATCGTGAGGAAACCTGCATGTGTCAAATGTCACAGGTGAATTCTACCGACCCGCATTGGAGCAGCATGGTGGAATAAGCTCCAAGCCTTCTCCTCAAATGAGGAGAAGAGGCCTTAGCCCAGCAGTGGGACATTCACAGGCTGTTACTTTTTTACTTTAATTAAATAGTTTAATGTAATTAATAAGTTTAGTGTAATTAAATAGTGTAATTAATTAACACTGAGTTGTCTTCACGAGTTGTTCTCAGGTCTGAGGTGTTTCTTTACTAACTGGTGGTCGATTTTAGACAATCAATAAGAAAGTGTAAATTTTCTATGTGGAATAAAAACGAATTTGAAATGAAATATGTTATTTTTCTTTTCTACCTGTTATACAGTGTAATCTAGAACTACTTCAACAGTCACAAGGTGTATACTATCCTAGTATTGGACTTAGTTATAAACATTGCTTTAGTTGATTAGTTAAAATATGCTGTCTTCTTCTTTTTAATGGCAAATCTAAGATGATAGAAAGAGCAAATCACTATTTAATGAATACTATCAGTAAACAATGCTTATAAGTAACACCATGTAAGTACATGTATATCAAAATATAAGATATTGGTATACCTGTTTAAAAACTACACTCTGAAACTGATTGACTATTGACCACAAGAAGGCACAAATGTGTATTTTTTTTCATCTATTATATTATGTAACTTTGTTATTACTTGCCACTAGATGGCGTTGGCGCTGCATATTAACTTATATTTTATTCTACTTAACTCCATGACTTGATATATTTATACATAGGCAGAACAATGTATGACAATTTTTTCTAACATTACATTATATAATTGAAAATGTACCACATGATTGATAGGCATTTTCACAATATTGAGACCTTTTTTTACTATAAATTCTCTATTATTATTATTAAATCAATAACAAAGTTACAAAATATGGAAACAGTAATAATATTTTTATATAATTATATTAATAAAGTTATAGTATAATTTCAAACCTCTAAAGGTTGATTGAGTGGTGAGACTATGATGTTAGCAGGCCATGTGTGTTGACCTAAGAAGTCCCCAACATTGTACTGTGGAATTGGCAACCCAGGAGGAGGATGAGGCACTTCACTCAATATTGGGACTAGGTTTGCCCCACCACTTAACACAGGCGGAGAGCTCAGTTCTGGTACTCCATCTGATGTGGGAGGCTGAAATAATATCACAAAAAATTTAAACAAGTTCAATTATTTAAATTAAGTAATTGGTAACAAAACTCCAGTTTCATAACAAACCAATGTATCATAATCAAACAGTTTCGGCAAAGCCAATTAAAACCAGAAGCAGGAAAGCTACCCATACAGCTTCTGGTTTTTTACTCCGAAAATAACTAGAAATCCAAATTATTGATTTATTGTGTATAATTTTCATGCAATCAATTAAATAATTTGTCAATTTCTTGAACATACCAACAGAAATAAAATCCTGGATTTATATATAATATATATGGAATTGAAAGAAATTTATAATAATGACTATACATATGTGAATATATAACAGGTACTCCATTATTTATATTTAATACATTGTAGATAACAGGATTTTTAAATCAAGTGCTCCCATTAAGAGTATTTTGTTATCATTAGGTCAAAGTTAACTTTATGAATTAGAGATGAATTTATAAAACAATGGTGAATACAGAAATAATTAATGTAATTATGTAATTTGTATTTACATATAAAATAAATTATTACTCAATAAATTATAAGACATTTAAATTTTTTTTTTAAATTTGTGTTTTAATTTTTAAGTACCAATAATTGAAATGAACATTAGTGTACTGATCATCTATACTAATATATAAAGCTGAAGAGTTTATTTGTTTGATCTGGCTAATCTCAAGTACAACTGGTTCGAATTCAAAAAATATTTTTGGGTTGTATAGTCCTTTTATCGAGGAAGGCTATCTAGGCTTTTTTTTTTAATTATATGTGGGTGAAACCGTGGGGCACAGCTAGTAATAAATAATTGTTATTGTATATTTAGTTGAAAAGGACTAGTTTCTACTTTAATAGTTAGATTTGATTATAAAGTTAATTCAAAAATGAACAATGGTTTATAGGCTAATATATATAACCTCTTGAGGTTAAAGGTGTACATATTAAACAAACTATTTATGTGCCATATATCATTGAAACTGTATTATGTTTTACCACATGAAGTATGAATAATTTAACATTTTTTGTAATAACATAATAATTTAAATATGAGTATAGACATAATAGTAGATTCAATTATTTAAAGTTTTAGTTTTACAATTGTTATAAGATTAGAATAGAAGTTATAAGAAAATTATTAAAATAACCTATTTAAATAAAGAATGTTTTAATTTTGATTTTATAGATTTTCTTAGTATAAATAAATATATATAATTGAAAAATAAAGTTATGAAGTATTATTCAAATGAGTATGAATCTTATTGACTTACAATTAGACATTTATAATTAACAAAACTGTGAACACATAATGAGATAATTATGTATCAGCAAAAAATATTAAAAAGATGAAATGATAAATTTATAGTATTTACATATTTCCATGCAAAAATATTTAAGTTCAACATGAAATATATACTCTTTCATGGATTCCATGTAATAAAAATGGTTAAATGTGCAGTGATATGATAAAAAGCAAATGTTAACAGAAAATATACATGGTGAAGCTTATGAATATTGAAACTGACCTGCACCCCAGGTGTCTTAACAAACATGATACCAGGCTGAGGCACCAAGCTAGACAAATTAGGCGGTGGGACTGACATATTTGCGGTGATACTAGATTGAGTATGGCAACCACTCACAGGAGCTAAATTTATATTATGATCCTGCTGTTCTTGGTACTGTATCCGCTGATCTTCCAATTTCAACTTTTCTAATATCTCACCAAAGTGTGACTTCTGATCAAATGTAAAAGCTGGATGATGTAGTGCCATTGTATATAAAAGAAGAATTTCTTCGAGCAGATCCCCATATAAACCTTTCAATAGACCACTTTGCTCTAAACTGACCATAGCATTGTACAATGTGGTGGCACAAGCGAAGTTACACGACCGTAAAAGTGAAACATATAAAGCCATTTTCCGTCGTGTCCTAGAATCTGTGTCTGCTCCCCCGATATCTGCCGCGAGATCTGTTGGATTGTTTGCCCTTAGTTCCGCACCACGCAATTCCTGAAAATCCCGCTTACCGAGCTCTTCAAGGTACGTGCCAATAAAGCGTAATTCAAATGGCAAGCACATATTTAGTAATGTACACATTGCATCTATGCGTTTATAGCTTTCCAATTCTTTAAACCATGATACCACGTCCTCTTTGCAAACCATTTCCAGAACACATTGAAATTTTATGAAAAGAATTAACCGGTCCCCTGCGGCCGTAGCGCCTCCGTGGTTTATGATTTTTGGCACACACGTTTTTTGTGATGTGATGGTAAGAGTAATCCAAAAAATTTCAAGTGTAACATTAGTAATTAAAACTATTAGAAGCTTTTTATCACTATTTCCTTAGTACAGTATATTGGTTAAGCAACTACGAGCATTGCTAGTAGTTTTGTCTTTTCTATACTCTATGGGATAAAGGAAGATAGACAAATATAAAGATTCTGTACACAATACAAATTTCCATATTAATAATACAAGGCGTTTTTTATAATCAAATAAATTAAAATTAATAAACAAAACATCAAATTCCATCACGATAATATTTATTAAGCGTAAAATTTCTTAAATTTGGTATGACATTGTTTAGCACTAATAACGAAAAAATTTAATTGGTAAAACAAAATTTAGTAAATTAAACAAAAATGGTCTTGTTTTTAGAAACAATCCTCAAATCCAAGGAAATGATTGTTGATAATATGCAGATATATACATTATGATTTATATATATTTATTTAATTATAATTATATTTAAAACTAACTTTAATATTTGACTATTTACTAGCTACTTTCACAATTAATCTGAAATTTTATTTTCTTTATTTATTTCGATACAGTAATATTGAAAATTAAAAAATTGGGACTTCATTTTTTTATATTTACGTAAAAGTACGTTTGAGTAAATGTATATTTTTTTTTAGATCTGTTATAATATAAATTTCTGAACGCTTCAAGTTACTCGGCATATTTTTGACATAACATGAATAAGAGAAATTGAAGCGTTGTGTTGAGAATACGACGAAAATTTCGAGTTATCAAAAGATACAACAGTAAATTGTTGCTTTAAATGCAATAATGGCTCCCGTAGAACAAGATGTGGAAATGAAAAACGTAGATAGTCCAGCTGCTGCTAGTGATGTCGAAACTACTGAGGTGAAAAAAGATGCTGATGTTCTCGCTGTCCAAGATTTAAGAGAACATGTAAGACAAATTGATAAAGCCGTGTCGTCAAAAGAACCAAGATTTGCTATGCGCGTATTGAGATCTCTTCCAAGTACTAGACGGAAACTAAATGGCAATGTACTTCGTGCGATTTTAAACCAACTTTATCCTGCAAATTCTGATAAAGAAACCCTAATCGCTTTCGTAGAAAATCCGTTGCCTGGTGCGGTGGAGATTGAACCCCCACGTTCTAGAAGTGCTCCCAAGACCCCTGCTCCAGAGGTAGATGTGTATATACATCTGTTAGTTTTACTTCGTTTATTAGACACGAATAAGCTAGAAGAAGCAGTCGAATGTTCGCAACAACTAATGAATAAAGTAACAGCACAAAATCGAAGAACCTTAGATTTGATTGCTGCTAAGTGCTATTTCTATCATTCAAGAGTATTTGAGCTTACCAATAAGTTGGACCTTATTAGGGGGCTATTGCATGCTCGCTTGCGTACTTCTACATTACGTAGTGATTTTGAAGGACAAGCGGTTTTAATAAATTGTCTTTTGCGTAATTATCTTCATTATGCTCTGTATGATCAAGCCGATAAATTGGTGAGTAAATCAGTCTTTCCAGAAAATGCTAGTAACAATGAATGGGCAAGATTTTTGTATTATCTTGGTAGAATCAAAGCAGCCAGATTAGAATACAGTGATGCCCATAAGCACTTAGTTCAAGCTCTACGTAAAGCTCCTCAAACTGCAGCTGTTGGATTCCGTCAGACAGTACAGAAATTGGCCATTGTTGTAGAGTTATTATTGGGTGATATACCAGAGCGTGCTATATTCCGCCAAGCTCCTCTACGAAAAGCATTGGCACCATATTTCCAACTTACTCAAGCAGTTCGATTAGGAAATTTACAAAGATTTGGAGAAGTTTTGGAGAACTTTGGCCCTCAGTTCCGTAGCGATCACACATTCACTTTGATTCTACGTCTCAGACAGAATGTAATCAAAACTGCCATAAGATCCATTGGACTGTCTTATTCTAGAATTTCTCCCAAGGATATTGCTAGAAAGTTGGGCTTGGACTCTGCTGAAGATGCAGAATTCATTGTAGCTAAAGCTATTCGGGATGGTGTCATTGAAGCTACCCTTGACCCCGAAAAGGGATACATGAGTAACAAAGAAAGCTCGGATATCTACTGTACAAGAGAACCTCAGCTAGCTTTCCATCAACGCATTTCTTTCTGTCTGGAATTACACAATCAAAGTGTTAAAGCTATGAGATATCCACCTAAGTCCTATGGCAAGGAGTTAGAGAGTGCAGAAGAGAGAAGGGAACGCGAACAGCAGGATCTCGAGTTGGCTAAAGAAATGGCAGAGGAAGATGATGATGGTTTCCCTTAAATTGTATTGATTTTGTTTGTTACATGTAGTCTTCTGTAATAATTCTGTAATAAAATCTATAACATATTAACTTTAAGGTTTTTAATAGCAAATGTCTGAATTTTTCGTTTTATACTTACTACCTAATTTCACTTTTAAAATCTGCAAAAAGAATTTATAATAACAATAAAAAGTACAAAATAAAAAGCATTTTATTTAGTTATGAACAATAGTAAAGAATTATTAAAGTATTAAAAATTTTCTCATAGTTTCAACCGCATAGTTCTGGTGGAAATCGGTTTAAGCGTAACAACCAAACAAACAATCACACGCTTGAATTTATAATATTAGGTAGGATTGGATTTTTAAATTATTATACATGCTTTTTCTGTATGTTAAGCTCATTTCTGACTTACATTACTTTTTTAATTATACATTTATTACAGATTGTACATATTTTTTTCCATAGACAAAAAATAACTGATGTATCTTAGCAACTATTAAGTTATTGTTTATTCAATAACTCTGTGTAATAGGACTTTAATTATATTAGAACAAGGAAGTACATATAAATAAATAGTAAAAGTAATTAAGGATGGAGTTTACTGTTCCTAATATAGAAAAATTAGCTACTTTATTAACACCACCTGAACCAGATGTTTTACAAGGCGATGACTTACCTAAAACAGGTTAGCTACATATATTTTAAAAATAACATATTTTAATAAATACTTGATAATAATAGACCTACAAATGTCACGACAGTACGACAAAAACTTTGTCTATCTGTTCTAGAACAAATTTGGACGTAGACTTTTTATTTGTTGCTTATGGTGTTAGCTATCTAGTCCTGCGAGGTTGCTGGGTCATTACAAATAACCCTGTATATAGATTATGAAAATATGTTCAACAACATTCAGGCACTTTTTATTTAAAATGATAAATATTAAGGATATTTTCAAATAATCATGGCCATAAATAATGGCTATGTTGACAATTGTGTAATTTGTGTTTTTCTACATAAGATTATTTCTTTAAAAATCACAGCAAATTATGAAATCACAACTTCAAGAGACAATAAAAAATCTGAGACAGTTAAAACAGAAAAAACTTATAAGACTATTGAAGATTATGAGATGCAACAAGCCGAAGACGCGGAGCTGATGGGTACGACTGGATTAAGAGTAGAAGACCGGAAGGCACCTGCTTACACCATGAACTACCAACAATCTGTTAGCGCTGAAGACGTGTTTTTACAGGTAATAAATGTGACTTGAGTTTTATTCAAGATTGGTCTTATCGACTCACGGGTAGAACAAGTGGAAAGGCTCAGCGTCGTAGGTATACTTCCACACTTGTGCACTATAAGTCAGAAAAAATCAATGTTAGTAGGTACTATAAAATTATGACGAGTCGTTGAAATAAATACATTTGCTCCTCATATTATGTGCAATTGTGTTCACTCGTACTTACTACTTTTAAGAGAAAGGTAGGTAAATAAATTTTTATTAGAGCTTGGTTGAAACGTAGATAGATGCAAAAAAGACCAGGTTCATCTGCATATGCAGTGAGATGGATCAGATATAAAATAATGTAAAAATATCAAATTCATGATTTAATATTATTTGTTTTAGATGGGGCCGAAAACACCGTCGTCAGCCAGTTGCGAGAATTTAGTTGTAAGAGTTGCAATGCCAGGAGACAAAAAAGAAAACATTGATTTATCTGTTGATACAAATAGTGTTACTATCACCTCATCGCGATACTATTTGAAACTGCCGTTGCCTCATGATATTAATCCTGACACGTCAAAAGCAAATTGGGATAGTGCTGACGAATCACTGATGTTGACGCTGAAGTTAAATAGAGAATTTGATTTTGTTAATTTCTAAAGCTTTCTAAGATTCAAAAAAACGGAAAAGGACTACGGGCTTTTATTTCAATCAGATTAGATTAGGTACCTTTCATAAATTATAATGACGTCCTAATAAAGTCGAAGTAATTTGTTTTATTGACTAATAGATAACGGTCGGTTATTAAGAGTAATCACTGTTCAAGCAGGCGCCAAGGCGTCAATTTATAATACCGACCTACCTAAACTGAACACTATTCAATGTCGATTTTAATTGAATATGTACTGGGTGTAAGAATACTAACTACGATGTATTTCATTCCTACCTATTTTAGTGTATCATGTTTTATTATTTTGTACGTATCCTACAATAATTTATATAATTTAACCGATGAAATTCGCGTTAATTGTAAGTTTGCATGGAATACCTACCTATATGACAAAAACTAACTTATTAAATAAAACAATTTTATAGAAAATACAAGGCTAGTAATTGTCATTGATATATGCATACTGTTTAGTTCACTCAGTAATTAGAGTTATCCACCATGTCCTCTTAACGTAATTTTTACAAAGTCATCAAAATTTCGTAGAATAAAAGTGCATTCATTTAGCTATAACTGCACTTTTGAGGTATCTTGCTTAACTCGCCTACCAAGCTTAATCTCAAACATGTATTAAATCTGACGTTGGTTTCCACATTTTGATTTCAACATCCAAGGAATTCCGAAAATATCGTTTCTGTGTGGGCCCGAGCATTAGCTAGTTATTAGAAATTATCTTCAATATATAGATTAAAACATATTAGAACATATTTTCGTTAATGCGCCGCAGTCATGAATTAATTTTCTACGAGGTCTAGCTCAGTGCATGTTCCAATGCAAATGCTTTTACATACAATTTACTGACTACCATAAGAGTCCCTACTCGGTGAATGATGAGTAGTTACACTGGTTGTCACCATTCTTGGTACTTTGTATTGTAAAATCCCAGAGCCCCCAGACCTACGTCATTTATAACGTCTGGCGGAAGTAATGGCCCACGGAAATGGTCTGGCAGTAATAAATATCAATTTTTGCCAATACTTTTAAAAACATATTTAAATATGAGCGTTTCTACTTTAACGTAGGTGAGTAAGGCTTTTATACACCTTTAGTTCACGCTACCTGTGAAAGGGCCCCACTTTTGAGCTAGTCAGCCAATTTAAATCTATAGCAGGCCCTGGGCACATTAGAATCTCGGGGCTCCTGTATATACAAGACTCGACATATTTGTTTTGATATCAGCGGTGTTTCTTGCCCTTGATAGGCCCTGTATTACATTTAATGGTTACAGTTTATTCTTAATCTTAATTACGGCGATAACTTTTTCATTTAACTACGAGATACATAATATTATAGCCTAGTTTGGTACTTTACTTTGGAACTTGAAAATTTATTCTAAATCGTATGTACTGCAAACCAGTTATTTTGCCTGCGCCGGGGCCCCTTCGATCGTGGGGCCCAGGGTGCCAAAACGAGAAGGCAGCCCTGGAGCTGTAAGTATGCATACTGTCTTAACTATCTAGTAGACTAGAAATCCTCAAAATTTCAGCTTTGCTAAAATGACGTAGGTCTGGGGGCTCTGGGATCTTGAACTATTATAGGATTTAAACAACTTTATCTTTTGAACTTAATGGCATAATTAATCATAGTAGTTACTTTGTTTAACTTACATTAATCAATTTTGGTTATTAATATAACACAATTTTAGTAACGTCACCATTATTGATCATCACTAAATCCACTAATGCGACTTAAAATAAAATTTCACGGACTAAAAGTAATTAATTAAAAATATTAATATAATCGCCGAAAATATAGATACAATACCTACATTTTAATAATTCATTATTTTTATATAGTAGTTTTTAATCGCACTGGCATTCAAAAAAAAACAATAATGAGTATTCATATAAAAAGTTATGATTTATAATTCAATTACATACTTCGTACCTAATTAGCTTTATTCCCATTAGCTTAATACTAACTTCCATGCAAAAGTTACATTTTTGTTCGCGTTGCTTGATATATTAACAAAATTTTCTTATGTACGAAGGAAAAAACATCAAAAAGATCGCAAGCAAAAATATACTTTGTTTAAACATACATCATTGAACACGCAGTGCATATACAATTCGTTGTTATGTTATGTCATTATTATTTTTTTGATAAGGGCGAAGTGTCTAAGAAATAAAATTTAGAATATTTAATTGAAATTTATCCATTAGTTTTTCCGTGATGTGCGCACAACTGCAGACCTCTATCATTTTACTTAGATAGATAAAAAAATTATAAGCGTATAAATGTTAAAATTACTGCCGCCTTACTTATCTATCTATTAATATTTATCTCCTTGTAAATCTTTGTCAATTTGTGAACATATATAAACTTCACTTAGTGATATAGGTTGAGCATACATAATATTATCTTCTATATATATATTCTAATGCAGTAATTGAGGAACAAAGTCTGATTAATAAATCAGTTTGAGTATTCTAGCTCGAGAGCCCGGACTGCTATTCTGTTAGTACAAACAGGCCCGGACTAAAGATCCAAGACCCCTAGGCACTGTGTCATTTGAGGCATCCCTCCCTAAGCGATTAGAGCAAAATTGTAATATTATTTTTGGCTGGGTCTAAAATCTAGCCTCTCGGTTGGCCGGGCCCATAAGCCGGTGCCTTATACGCCTAGACATATAAGACACCGGTAATAACAGGCTTATGCTGGGTAAAAAATCCAAAAGGCATAACAATTATATCCACTTATATATCTATACTTAATATATAAAGCTGAAGAGTTTGTTTGTTTGATCCGGCTAATCTCGGAAACTACTGATTCGAATTTAAAAATCATTTTTGTGTTGTATAGTCCTTTTATCGAGGAAGGTTCTAGGCTGATTTTTATTCATGCGAACTGCGAGTTATTTAAAAAATACAGGCATCAAAATAGCGTAACAATATTAGTCGATTTTGAACATTTCACAAGTGGGAATGGTCTAATCTATTTCATTATTTTCAAATCTTGATATTGACTTTTCAATGATTAATCCTATCGGTATCAGTAACAGCCTGTGAATGTCCCACAGCAGGGCTAAGGCCTCTTCTCCATATTTGAGGACGATTACGATACGATTACAAACGATAGCAATAATCATTTTAATGTTTTCTCAATAATATAATTTAGGATGTAATAATAATATTATTACAAATTGTTTATATAATTTTATAAATAGAAAAATAGCTACATATGTTTTCTGCTTATATAGTATGAATTTTATTATATAGGTATGTAGTACTGTGTTAAATTTTGATGATGCTAAGCATTGTTTGAAGATAAATTTTATACGAAGGATCATTTTGCAGCAATTCGCTGTACGACTAGTCGGCATTCATTTATTTCAATTCCGTCGTTCGCGAGACGCGGTGGCCGGTTAACTGATTTTACTGATAGATATTATATAACGTTAGTAACGAGATTTTAATTATTATTTATTATAATAATAAATATAATTTCTTAAGAATAAAAAAAATATAGTGTGTTGAATTCCACGTGGTCTTATTAGTGGTAGTTAAAGAGCTTGTTTTCAAACGTAGACAATTATATTGAGTGATCATCAATTAGTTACAGTCAGGTGAGGAATCAAATTTCTATTGCTTTTTTTTTAATTAGATCAGCTTACATAATGTACCAAGTCTGGCGTCTATTTTCATCAAATTAATATATTAATCATTTTTGTAGAAGTTTTTTTTTTATGTATACTTATAAAAAAATATATGGATTATTTTATATATTGTGGTTTAGTTCAAGTTATATGCTGCAAGATACTGTGGCTTAGCGTTGTTTATGGTATAAATAAGCAAAACATAACAACAGCTGATAACAAGATATTCTCATTTCTGTTACGTAGTACTGGTATTGAATAAGCATTCGTACTCATAGTGAAACCAATATTATATAGATATTAGTTTATTATTTTCAAAAATGTAAAGTAACAGCTTTTAACAGTCCCACTGCTGGACTAAAGCATCCTCGCCTATTAAGAAGAACGTTTGAAGCTTACTCCACCACGCTGCTCCAATGCGGGTTGGTGGATATTTGTGGCAGAATTTCATCCGATACATGCAGGTTTCCTCACGATGCTACCATTCACCGCGGATCACAGAATGAATTATACACACAAATAAAGCATTTGAAACTGGTGCTTGTTCCGGGCTTGAACCCGGGATTTTCAATTAATATTACGTGCCCATTCTAGCCACTGGGGTCATCTCGCCTAATATATTTATTATATGGTCATATATAAACGTATTGTGTAATGTACATAAAATTTACGTTAGAGAGTTAATGCTTAATTGGCGGTAAGTATTAAAAATGCACAAAATATATGTTTTTTCTACCATCGTTGATCACATAGGGGCTCGTTCTTATTAACCGACTTCAAAAAAAGGAGGAGGTTATCAATTCGTCTGTATGTTTTTTTTTTTTTATATAGCGTAGATCGGCGCTACAAATATGTGAGATCTATTTTGCAACGGAATTATAAATATAAACCCGTTCGCAAAAAACCGATAAAGAGATATCGTTCGGCGCTCTTCTATAATCTATTAATTATACTAATATGTATCAATTTACGAGTAGAGTAATACGGTATACATAAAACCGTTACTAAATAATTTATAATAATATTAAATTAGCTTTCACACTACAACATATGTAAACGACTTGACCTCCAAAAAGCTTTTTTTCTTCATTAACGAACCAGTAGCACGTAACTTAAAATATTTTTCTGATTATCCTTTGACGTAGCTCGTTAACCTGCTTTACAATATAAACTGAAGTATATCCGTCGATCTCCTGTCCAAGTTATTGACGTTTAAGGTCAACACATTGTGGGAAGTAAATAGTAAATAAAGACCGTGATGCGAACCAATTTCCTTCATATCAAAGCTTTGCGGAGAATAATAAATAGGCGCTCTTTGCACAAAAGCTATTTCAATCGATTTATACAATATTAATGAAAATGGTATACAATATTGGCTTAAATATAAATATAATATTATATATTTTTTATGATGGTAAGTGGTCACCAAGGCCATAGACATTAGCATCGTAAGAGATGTTAACCATCGCTTACATCGCCTTGGGTGTAACTAACTAACTAACTAAGACGTTATGTTCCTTGTACCTGTAATTACACTGGCTCACTCAGCCTTCAAACCGGAACACAACAGTACCAAGTACTGCTGTTTTGCGGTAGAATATCTGATGAGTGGGTGGTAGCTACCCCAACGAGCTTACACAAAGCCAACCACCACCAAGTAATATATTTAATATATTATATGTATTGTATTATGTTTTATAGATTCGTTGGTCTAGTGGCTATTATTATAAGGTCAACCTTTAAACCCCGGATTGCACTGATAAAAAATAACTTTCATTCTGTCAAGAAACTATCAGTTCAGCTCGGGGTTTGGAAATAAGCAATGTTTAGAATCCCGCGCCTCGGAAAGCACGTAAAACCGTTGTTCTTGCGCTTGGAACTTTTTACGGTTGTGTCAGATTTGGATTCAGAATATGGTGGGGATAGGGTACACTATAATATGTCCGATTGGTATCCCTTTAACAGGCTAAAATCAGTCAAAAGGACATCGTGATTATTTTTTATAACTTTGTGGCGCATCAGTTGAGTTTACTTTACATGACGTAAGTTTATTTGTAAAATAAATATATTCTTCCACTCAAGATTTTTTTTTCTGATTTTAGATTTTTATCACGATAATGGTTTCTGGAGTTGTTCTATGGCTGTTTTTGCTTTTCTTTTGCAACGTCATAATTCAATTGCATAGTGTTAAGCCATGGACTGATAAACGTAAGTGTTATTCATTTATGAATTAGTTTTTTTCACATATTAATGTTTATTTTTTTTAATTTATTAAGTAATATTTTTTTTAGAATTGTTTCCTTCGAACGAGATTCCAGAAAACGGATTAAGTC
The DNA here is from genome assembly GCA_963151315.1 of Nymphalis c-album. Taxonomy (NCBI): domain Eukaryota; kingdom Metazoa; phylum Arthropoda; class Insecta; order Lepidoptera; family Nymphalidae; genus Nymphalis; species Nymphalis c-album. The sequence continues at coordinate 6,203,886 of OY720590.1, read as the reverse complement.
CACGTCGATCAGTCGTGAGGCGCAAAATTGTCTTATATCACAATTTCTTTCGTACTAAAGTCCGTCCGACTGCTTCTAATATGCTTTTAATGGTAAGCCAATGTACATTGTATCTACCTATAATAAATAACAAATCATTGTTAGTATATATTACAGTAAGTATATATTTACAGTCCAGGTCAGTTTTGAACCGTTTTAAATTACAAAATATTTATACTTACGCAAATTTTATCCATTGAAAGCCATTTTAATGATAAGCCAATTTTTTGTCTCTAAATAAGCCTGTAATATTTATTTATCATATTATGTTGTGTTGAAGATATTTCGATAAACTATTTTAATAAAACGTACCTAATTAGTCGTAATTGAATTGTTCGGCTTCGCGCTTATTAGTAAAGATAAGAAAGGAATAACAATTTGCAGTCATGGCACCCACTCGCCGCTCAACAAGCCCAGAACTATGCAGACAAGTGCATTTTCTTACGTCACAACGACGCCAGTGAAAACACAGTACCATATTTAGGTAGCTGTGGTCAAAATCTTTTTGTATCATCACAAAAGACTCCTTGGTAAGTACTGTTTATTACTTTCTAGTTTTTTTCTATCACGTCAATAAATAAATAAATAATAATTACAATAATAATAAAAATAGTTGGAGTGTCATAAAACAAAATTAAAAAACTTCTCACGGCTAAATTGAGAAAAAATATCAATACTTTACGTAGTACCTTATTATTACGCTGACACAAAACTAGGAACAAGATGATAAATTATGATGTCTGTTTGTTCTTACGTTTTTTGTTAATATTTTGCGTTTCCTCATCTGTCGGTTGTATTTTGTTCAATCGTCACGATCTTTATACCCTACCACGAAGATAATAAGGAATTCGTGTACATATAATTTAATATTTCTCACACTGCCATTGTAATAATTGCTTGCCCTTTGTAGTATTGTTTTGCTATTATATCTTCATTCAAACGAAATTCATCATTTCAAAATATAAACAAACAAACGATGAATAAAGATAAAATATTATTATATTCCATGCTTATATTTTGATTAAAAAACCAGACAACTTACCTGCTAGATTCATTCAATAAAAAAAAAACCTTATTCCAATATTTTGGTAAATTGTATTCGATTCGAATCGGTAAAACTATTCGAGTGCATTTGTGTAATAAACATCAGAATATACAAACATTCACTTATATAAAATAACCTGTCTTTGATATCTTCAATTTTATTAGCTATCTCGACGTCCTGAACTCGAATAACAGGATAGGCTAATAAAAGTTATTGAGCTAATAAACAATTTGCTGTAAATAAATTCTAAGTAACAATCTGGAGTTTGGAAGGTCATAGTCCTATCGCTTTGTGCAAGCCCGCCTGGGTTACATCAGATATTCTATTTTTATTTATTTTTATTTTATTTATTTTATTCTATCGCCAAAAAGCAATACTTATAATTGCCAGTGTAACTACATGCACAAGGGACATAACAACTTAGTTCCTAAGGTTGATGGCTATTTGTCGTTCCACTGGTCTACGAGAGCGAGGGAAAATAGAGAGTGCACCAATATTTGCTCACAAACTAGTTTACTGCAATATATCCTGCGCAGTTGGTTAGTTTTCTTTAGAAAAACAACAACAGAAGACAATGGCATCATATAATGTTAGTTAGACGAATGCACTTGTTATAAAAAGGTACTAACGAAAATTATGTTAATAAGTTGTTGTTTTGGTGAATTAATTGTTCCAAATAACAATAGAATCATTCAATTGCATGTACGGTGTTTCTGTTCGTACCGTCAAGATATAAAATAGATAGCTACGTATAAAGCTTTGTGTCTAATGATTAATTCATTAAATTCGCATTGTCTCTGTGCAAAGGAATTTCTTAGAAAATTTAAAATACAAAGATCTAAAACCTTTTGCGAAGTACAAGGCATTCTATGCTTTATAACTTAAGTGACATGATTCATAATAGAGCACAATCGCGTAGTATGCCTTTCTCATATGTATTCAATATAACGTTTTAAGGAAAGTAACATTATAGCATTGTTTTATTAAACTTGTATTTTCCAGGTTTTTCGCCTTAAAGAACTGGTTTCTGGAGTACAAGAACTTCACGTACGGTAGGCCCATAACAAATCTAAAAGCCGTAGGCCATTACACCCAGATGGTTTGGGCTACAAGCCATAAGGTTGGTTGCGGTGTGGCCCACTGCGCTGGAGGACCATGGGGCCAATTTTACAATTACGTTTGCCATTATTGTCCTGCGTACGTATATTTTACCATTTATTATCGACATGTATAGAATTAACAATTTTTCAGATCTACGGTGATTTGAATATAGACGATTAAATTAGGCTAAAAATAGATTATATTATAAGGCAAAATCTCATCTGTTTTATTAGTATGAACCGGGGATGTTGCGAATATTCGCATCCGCATCCGCAAATGCGGAGCATCCGCATAGATTTGGACATCCGCATCCGCATCCGCATCCGCAATAATCAATGCGGATTTTCACGCGGATGCGGATGTCATACAAGTTGCGAAATATAAATTCTATCTATAATTTCACCTATTTAGATCCTCGCTATAAGCACAAATTATTTACACGGGTGGCTGAGGAAAAGATTAAAGACGACATTTTGATGGTAATGACAAATACTGAGAATGACGATTCCGGTTCTCTTAATGCCAATTCCGAAGGGGCCAAAAGAATGAGAATGACTTATTTCACGGAAAGTAACATGGAACAACTAGGACCAGGGCCATCAAGTTTTGTCGGAAAGCCATGCTTAAAAAACGACCTCGCTATGATATTTGATTCGTTAAGTGAAGATGAGAGTCAAGAAGTACCAGAAAATGATAGCACTGAAGCTGTACTCAAGAAGGAATTACATTTTTACCGCGCTAAAAAAAGAGATGTGGATGAAAATCCTCTTAAGTGGTGGAGTGTTCATTGAGAGGAATTTAAGATATTATCTCCGATTTTTCACGATCACGAAGATTTTTATCCAATCCACCAGGCAGTGTTACAAGCGAACAATTATTTAGTAGCGCGGGTTTAATTTCCGAACCTCTGGAACCTCTTGAAACAGAAAAGGCAGCAATATTACTCTTTATTAAGTATAATGATCCTATTTTTAACTTCACTTACTAATATGAAAATTACTAAGTGAAGGACTTAAATAAAAATTGGAGCATTATACTTAATACTAATTTTCATTCATAAAAATGTTAATAATTACTTCAACATTGTTTTAATACTCCATTAATATACTATATTTATATAAGTTTTTAAACATCCGCATCCGCATCCGCATCCGCGGATGTGAGCCTTCAAAGATCCGCATCCGCATCCGCATCCGCGGATGTGAAAAAATCGGCATCCGCAACATCCCTGGTATGAACAAGCAAACTGTTTGCAAAATTAATTTAGGTATATCAAATGGTTATATTGGTTTTTACTTTAAAATAGGTATGAATGTACTAGAACGACACAGTCACTGATGTCAATAAATAAAAATTTTAACAAAACAAGCCAAGGTGGGTTTATAACTACATACATAGTTAGTTATAGGTGAGATGTGCTTGTGTCACACGCGCAACTTTACGAGGCGAATAAAAGTCGATTTGTAATGTGTATGTTTTTGTTTGTTTTTAAAAGATTCCCGTATTATTATTGCTAGGTATATTATAGTGTTTCCTTAGCTGACATCGACTCCAAAAATAACAATAATTGTAAATACATTATCAACCACTCAACACATTCGTACCTACATATTGATGAGTAGAAAATAGTAAGTTAATTATCAAATTATAGAAGAATACGCAATTATTTTTTTACTTTTTAGTGCATATTAATTTGTATTTCCTATAAAGTCGGTTTTTGTTTTGTTAAAATTTTTATTTATTTTTCGATTTTTAGTGAATCTGAAGTACACTCACTAATTTGGTAGAATATGGGTAAACCTACTAAACGTGCAGCTCATATGAGACAGCGCCGTTTATATTATTATTTAAATATATTAATCTAAAACAGTGAAACGTAAAGAAAAATGCATTTTGGTACTGAATTAATAAATATTAGTTAATATGGTTAAATGTATGAATATAAATTAACATGTTTTGATTAAATAGATTTAGTTGGTGGGGTAATTTAGTTGGGCAGCCATAACATAATCAAATAGTTATTTCTAGTAATAATTAAATAAACTGTATGTTTATAGATGTTGTGTTATACCATTCTTCACCATAAAATATGACGGAATGTCTGTATATTAAAAAAAGGGGAATTATCTATATTATCCTAACTAATATTATAAATGTGAAAGTAAGGGTGTTTGTGACGCTTTCACGCCTAAACCACTAAGCCGATTTAAAAATTCTTTCACCAATGGAAAGCAACATTATCAGGGAGTAACATAGGCTACATTTAGTCCCCATATTCCCACGGGACCGGGAACTACGTGGGTGAAACCGCGGAAAAAACACTAGTAATCAATATATAAATATATCTAGTCCTGCCATAAGTTCTGTTACAAGGAAAAGTGTTCTTAGAAAATAAAGTACTTACATTTCCTGGAAAAAGTAATTTATTTATAAAATGATGAACTTATATAAGTATAAAAAATATATAATTATTCAAAATTAGCTCCTTTAGCCTCCACACACGCCTTAAGTCTCCGGGGCCAGTCATCTATGCCAGTACGCAGCACGTTCTGAGGGAAATGGTCTATTGCTTTTACCAGAGCAGATTTCAGGCTCTCCAAATTGGTGTGCCCTTTGTGACAAGCCATCAGCTCAAGATAAGACCACAGCTGGTAATCCCAGGGGTTCAGATGTGGGCTTCCCGAAGGCCATTCTGAAGCCTTGATGAATTCAGGAACGTTTTCCTCCAGCCACTGCTGTGTCATTCGAGCCTTGTGTGCAGGACCAGAGTTCTGCTGGAAGACCCAATGTTTTCCCGCAAAGAGAGTATCACTCAAGGGTGTAACTACTTGCTCTAGGATGCCTTCCTGGTAGTTTTTGGCCCGAGTTTTAACGCCTTGTTCACAAAAATGGAGTTTTGTAGTGCCATTAAAGCTGATTCTCCACCACATCATCACTGAAGCGGAATGATGGCCTCCTTTAACTCTCCCAATATTCTCCTGAGCTTCTAGAGGGCTATAAGCATAAACCATGTCGTTTTGACGGTTAAATTTTTCTTCAATTGTAAATTTTTTTTTTGTCTGAGAACAAGATGTTTCGATGACCTCCGTTAGCGTACCGGCTCAGCAAAATCTTGGCTCTTTCAGTCCTGATCTTTTTTAAAGAGTCCGTGAGTCTTTGTCCAGTCCTTCTCCGATAGGCACACATCTGAAGGTCTTGTTTGACTATGCGGGACATTGATCTAGGAGAAATATCTATCTCCCTAGACATGATTTTCTGTTTCCGGAGCGGATTTCTCCGAATTTGGTTTTCAACAGCTTTAATGGCGTTTTTCGTCCTCACGGAGTGGGAACGACCTGATCGTGGCCTGTCCATGATAGAATGGGTTGATTTGAAGAGATTTATTGTGCGCCACATAACCATACGAGTGATACCCAAGGATTTGAGAGATTGGAAAATCTGAGAATTTGATTTACCTGCCTTGTGGAGAGCAACGACAGCATGACGGTTTTGTTCTAAGCTCTGCTCCATCTCAACACAATGGGTGAGAAATATGAACTGAGTGGTAATCCTTAGCTTAATAACTGATATAAACACCTGAAAGAAAGGCAGGTTTCTGCAGGCAGTTATTTTAGCTAATTTTTAAGTCCAATGTTTGTAACAGAACTTATGGCAAGACTAGGTACATAAATATAACCTGTATGTAAAAGTACATATACGATTCTATATATATATATATATATATATATATATATATATATATATATATATAATTTTCAAAATTGGTCTCAACTTTTAGATGTTCAAATATGTTTCAATTACAAACATATACATATATACTAATGCTTACATGCATAACTCATATTATAAAGAGGAAAGATTTGATTTTTGTTTGATTTTTTATTACGATTTAAATCAAAAACTACTCGACCGATTTTAAAAATTCTTTCACCCTTAGAAAGCTACGTCTTTACCGAGTAACATAGGCTATATTATATTTTCAAAAACTTATAGATCCCTTCTTAAAATGGAGCAATGTAACCCAACGTATTTAACTGTTGCCTATAAAAGTTATTATTTCGCGTGCGCTGCGAAAACTATTGACGGTATATAAAGAAGTGTTTTATACAATAGTACTACAATTACTTGATCATAACGATGTTATGGTAGGTGAATGATAAATCTAGATAGCCTATAAAAGATTCGGCCGTGTATCGTTAATTTGCTACTAAGAATTGAAGATTTCCGTTACTTTGTCATGGATCCTATAATCAGAATCTAACCAAACTATCATCAAACAACCCTTGAAGTAAACTCTTTCCAATAAAAAAAAAAATCATCGAAATCCGTTGAATAGATATCGAGTTATTCGTCCATTTGTCGCGCACATACCCATGCAAATTTACGATTTATATGGTTTTCTCATGGATTCCACTGTCAAACCTGGACTAAAAAAAAATGGGACCAATGGGAAAGCACCACCTTTCAAATAAAAAAAAAACATCGAAATCGATTCATCCAGTCGAAAGATATGAGGTAACAAGGTCAAAAAAAAAAAAAAAACATACAGACGAATTGATAACCTCCTCCTTTTTTTGAAGTCGGTTAAAAAGTAAACGAAAAGAGGTCCAAAGTAAAAAAATGGTGAAATTTACTACTATTTGTTTTATGTTTGTGAAAAATATATTTATTTAAATTAAAAATAAAATAAGACCATGAAATGCAACTTATAGCAAATAATCGTAAAAAAAAAATTAGGTAAATTATTTATGTAATATTATTCATACTTTTATAATACATCATCATCATCATCATCATCATCATCATGTCAGCCAAAAGACGTCCACTGCTGGACAAAGGCCTCCCCCAAGGATTTCCATTTTGGCCGGTCTTGCGCTGCCTGCATCCAACGGCTTCCCGCGACCTTCACGATGTCGTCGGTCCATCTTGTAGGGGGCCTGCCCACGCTGCGTCTTCCGGTTCGTGGTCGCCACTCGAGAACCTTTCTGCCCCAGCGGCCGTCAGTTCTGCGAGCGATGTGCCCCGCCCACTGCCACTTCAATTTAGCAATTCTTCGGGCTATGTCGGTTACTTTGGTTCGCCTACGGATTTCATCATTTCTGATTCGATCTCGCAGGGAAACTCCGAGCATAGCCCTCTCCATTGCTCTTTGAGTGACCTTGAGCCTTCTTATCAAGCCCATAGTGAGCGACCACGTCTCTGATCCGTAAGTCATCACTGGCAACACACACTGGTCGAAGACTTTCGACTTCAGACACTGCGGTAATTTGGATGAGAAGATATCGTATCGATTTATAATACGTTATAGTTTAATTGAGAAGTTTTAACAATGTTTAATCAGACATAATATTTCAATATTTAAAATTCATTATCTGCATTAGTTATTTTTTTTACTTTGGATCAGTGGTTTGAGAGTTATAAGATTTTATAATAAAGTATGAAAAAATTACGTGGTCCCTGTGATATATAATACAGCTTAGCTCGAATCTCCACTCTTAACATAAAACGCTTTGGAACTTAGTTTATTTATCTTCCTAACTAATATTATTTAGAGTTAGTTTGTTTTTTTTTGTTTCACCTTTTAACTGCTCAACCAGGCATATACGTTGTCGAGTTATAGTTGTTTTGGTAATATTTTTATGCAAATCAGCTAATAGTTGTAAAAATCGTACCACGATATAGCTCCTATGGCATGTATTTATCTTATAGTGCTATCCGTGCAAAGTCGGAGCAAGTTAATTGTAATAGAGACGTTTTCATTTGTATTTTATTTCTAGTTCGTCTATACAATACAATATATTAAATTTGCTTTTCGCCGCAAGCATACAAATGAGTCACTCGCAAATATATGTATAATAATGGTATTTGTGGTTAATGGTTGGAGCATGTCTTGCATTGGCTATAAAGATTAAGTCTTTGTTTTATATGAATATATACCACGAGTATAGCGTGGTATCACTCTAACGTTTCATTTAATTTACAACTAGCTACCCAGCTTCGCACGGATAGAAGAAGGGTCAACATGAAATGCTTATAGATATTATAACTCTATTGGTTTACGAGGCGCACTCTAGTAAAACTCCCAGTGGACGTGTTTTTTTCGTCATTTTCAACAATCATTGCCTCATATTTAAGACAATGCACATACAACTTTAACGAATTACACCTATATCTATGTATTCATCATGAATCATGTGTTTATTTGTGAAAATAGTTCCGGTTTATGAATTTACAGCATTCAACTGACGGAAAGACACGTCGGAGGGACTTATTTATATTATGTAGTGATCATGATATTATGCCTGAATTATTTTATTCTAATTCTAAAAACAAAGAATACGTTTGCAGAATTGTTTTCATTGTTCTGACCTGAAATTTAAATAAAAGCTAATTTACAGTGTCACTATATTGGAACAGATGTTTGGGTGACATGATTTTGTATATATGTTTAATTTACACTAAAGAGTAGTTATTACGTGAAATTAATACCTAGTGGGAAAACTAAACAGATAATGATCCAATACATATAATTTACATAAAATAAATATATTTTTTAAATGTAACTTTTTGATTGATCTTGTCAGTTAGTTGCGCTTGAAGTTACATGCGTTTTTAACGAAATAAACTTTGAAATTGAAACGCATTTTATATTTTAAAAGCATATATATAAATATTAAAAATTATCGTGTAACGATATTGTTATATTAAATAATTAATTACTTTAGGTCCGCTTTTAACTCCCCAGATGTATTTTTTTATATAAAACGAACAGAATGTCAAATTAATATTTCGACGACAACAAATGGGTTCGTTAGTAAAACTTATTTGAATTCTGTGTCTAGATTGAGTTTACACGTACTATTGTCACGTCTAGGTCATCTCATTGTTTTGTCCGAGATAAGATCTCAATGTGTAAACGAGCTTTCAAGTTCACAACAAAGGATACAATTTTGACTTAATTAGTCAAGATTTTTGCACGTTATTCCTTTTAAAAAAATATATAAATTTATATTTATACACAATAATTAGGTTTTTATTGTTAAACACTTCTCAATATTTAAATAAATTTAACTTGGTTAATCATGTACTTATGCTAATAGAGTAATTTTCCTTATTTTAATGAGAAGAAATAAATGTATATTATTATTATAAATAGATAAATATATAGACAGATAAATAAAATATGTTGCTTATAAAGTAAGAAACACCACATATTGTATCGTAGGTGTAAGATTTTTTTTTGTTTTCATGTGAAATTATCGTTTTCTTTCTCCTTGTATATAAAATATTTTCATTGTAGGAATTTGATAGTTAGCTTTATTTTTATAGCGAAGGAAGATACAATAAATAACATTGCATAAAAACTCCAGAATGTGTAATAATTTTTGTTTTTGCTTGAAACTTATAAATATGTCTATCCGCATCAAATAAGTATCCGCGTCAAATTTGTATAAAAACTAAATCAAATATGTGACATTTATTTTAAAATTACACATTTATATGTAATTTACATATTTTGAAGCAGCAATTGAATTTAGATTGATAATATTAAACATATTTACTTATTTAACACATAGTTTATCGCACAATACACTCATACATAATAAAGTATAATATAAAAGGCGGACTGAATGTTAAATCATACTCTACCAGCAAAGCATCTCTCTTATTCATACATACAAATACACGCAAATATATAAATACGAAAAATATATTACATAAAATGTGAAATTATATATTCAATGCAGGTTATATTTAAGATTTTTTTTGCATAGGATGGCGAACGAGCATGTGGGCCACGTGATGGTAAGTGGTCACCAACGCCCATAGTAATTGGCATTTTAAAATATGTTACCATCGCTTACATTGCCAAGGCGCTACCAACCTTGGGAACTTAGATGTTATGTCCCCTTTGCCTGTAATTACACTGGCTCACTAACCCTTCATACCGAAACACAACAATAGCGAGTACTGCTGTTTTGCGGTAGAATATCTGATGAATGGGTGGTACCTACCCAGACGAGCTTGCACAAAGCCCTACCACCAAGTAAATAGATAGTTATATTGTTTGATTATATTTTATTACTATATACTTAGTTACTTGATTATACTTTTACTGTCCTCATACACGGGCGTTTTTTTTAAATAAACTTCTTATGTTATTAATCAAGCATTTAATGAAAAGTTTTAGGTACATTATATATGGATTTAAGTTATATCGAGAAAATAACGTGTTGCCGTCAAATCTATTATTCGTGGTCACACTTAATTAATGACTAATTTCATGGCACGTGATAGAATACATACTTAGTTTTGAGCTAATGTAGAGAAATCTGAAACTACTCGTGATGATGGATTTTATCGATACAATACAAACAAGAGAATGTTTCGACAGGAGCCGATATTTTAACAATCTTGTGTTTCTACAGTCAATATGCATTTTTAGGTTTTAGAAAAAAAAATTTTTTTGTTGTTTTTCATTTCTATACCTTAAAGTCGGCTAATCCCCAATAAGGCAGCCTCTTTCGTGTCTGTATTGTTTAAGTATCCCTGGTGTACAATAAAGAGTATAAATACAATATTGTATTGTAATTTAATTATTTGTGATATTATTTTCAGGGGCAACTACGATACCATTACGCATTACCCATACAAGGCAGGTCCGAAGTGTGGAGACTGTCCGAACAACTGCATATCAGACAATCTCTGCACCAACTCCTGTCCTGTTAAAGATTATTTCTCAAACTGCGGTTCCTTGGCCAAGATCGTCGATGTTTGCTCTCAAGGGATGTGTAATGCAACTTGCGCGTGTAGCGCCGGAAGAATATATAAGAACCATCCTTGGTAGTTGGTAGTGTCATTGAAGAAATTTCTTAAATGTAATCGATATTTTATTGTAATATATAACATTATATAAACAATACCCATGTTAATATGTATATAAATATATTAAGTTATGATCTTCGGTTTTTATTTTTACATTATTTGAATTTACATCGCGTTAATTGATTGGAGTTTCTAAAGTAAAGTACAAAATTAAAGAGCATTACTAGTGTAGATTCTTATAGAATTTAAAGACTAAATGATATTAATATTTTATATGTTTCACACGATAATGTTCAAAGCTAGACGATGACATATATTTCGGAACATTTATTATTATTTTAAAATTTTAATCCTACTTAAATGACTTATATTAATGATATGTGCTTACCTTAATTTAAGGAATTTATATATTTATATAGCTCTGGTAACTCGCACAGCTCGACCCGGTAGAGAAGATACTATGAAGTGCTTTCCAAATGTCAAACTTATAATAAACATAAAGTTATTTTAGTTTAATATTGTTAGCATATGTTTTCTTTGAAGAGAAGGGTCCATGGTTCTCGAACACAACAGGTGAGTCAGCAGGTGGGGTGATTGTCGGTGCGGAACCAAGCATTACGCTTGGCGGTCTTTTATCCTATTTTATTAGAAATGTTTTTATTTTTTAGACCTATTTCTCTTGAAAAATAAGACAAATATATCTACGTTAAACAAAGGAATAATCAAATTTATCGTTATTTTGTAGTATACTTGCATATAATGAAATATTTAACATTCAGTGTCCAAATTACCATTTGCATGTATGCATGTCGTCTTCCCGACTGACCGAGCGACATGTTTCCCACCCCCACCACAGTCGACCCAATTGTAATGCAACAGCGTACTTCGTCCGGCGCACGGGCATTGCGCCGTCGGCCTCCGTGCCTTTCGTCCATCTGCCGCGCCATGGTCTGTGACGACGGCTTGCATGCCTCATCGCCTCCAGTGCCCCGTAAATCGCTTCGCAGACTCGCCTCCACGAGAGGTTTTAAACCGCGCTCCGACTTCACCTGGATACGCGTTTTCGATGGCCTCGAACCCTTCTCAGTCGATGCCTCCAGCAAGCTTATTAAAGTTTCTCCCAATACTACAGTCGAAGATGTCAATAAGAAGCTTGGTTTCAATGAAGAGTTGACATTGTGGTTACAAATTGGCGGGGAAAATTCTCGACGGTTGGAATTAACGGAATTTCCATTACGAATTCAAGAGCAGTTTCTAGCGAAAAGTGGTTGGACATCTGAAGCAAGACGTTTGAGGCTTGCAGTAGATCCGGAGTTACGTCATTCTCTACGATGGTGCGCGGGTCCAGCCAGCCGGTCCGGTGGAGTTCTTCGTTCAGGCACTGTTTACGTGTTGAAGGGTCACGTATTTCCACAATGGAAACCGAGGGTTGCTCACATCATTGGTTCGCAGCTACACACATATGGTAGGATTATGTTTTTATTTATATAGATATTTTTGATTAATACGAGTTAAATGAATGAATATTGAAATATTTAATATTTTTTTAAAACCATATTTAAGCTACAATACTTCGCTGTATGACGAAGTTTCACTGTTTGCCAGATATTTATCACTTGTTCATTTAATTGTACTTATTTGTCGTTATAATACTATAATATTAACAATACAAATAGAATTTAAAATTAATTGCTAAAAACAATTAAAATAGATATCATTGTTTGTTGTTATTGTATTATTATTTGCGCTTATTTGATTATGACATTGACTTTGTCAACTTTCCTTTAAGGTGTATCGTGGGATACGCTAGAACTGAGCGGAGGGAGCATCGAGCTCTGCCAACCAAAGGCCCAGAGGCTGGTTCTTTGCGTGAAACCTCGAAGTTCCGGCAACAGTTTACTTGATGCTGGTATAAACCATCTCTTCCTTGGATTCAATACAATCTGGGAGCGAAACATGTGGTTTTGCTGGTTAAAAGAGGTAATGTTATGAGTAGCTTAGTGTTTATACATTTCTTTCTCGGATATTGTGTTACGGAAGGTTGAAAACAAATTATTAACTAAGTCATGATATTATGTTACAAGCTTTGTAGAATTTGAGAAAAAGCCATTAACTTGCACGTTATAATTTTACTGGCAGAAAAGTCCATAATAACCCTCAAAGTGTCGCCATAATAGTACCCAACTGACATTTGAAATTATTTCTCTTTGAAGTATGTAAACTTAAAACGGATTAGGATTCGATTCCGGTACACTTCGCAAACTAACGATCCATTCAGAACAGCGGCAAATTGTTAGAAATCTGTTCAGTTAGATAACTTTTTGACATTCCAATGTGTAATTTTTATTGAAACTAGGGTTGTGTATTTTTAATTATTATTAAAAGTTAAAAACTACGTTTTACACATTAATAATTAAATTATTGTAACATCGTATTGTTATTATTCCATGTATTATTAAACAAAGTTGACATTTTTACTTGCTCTTCATTAATGTATTACGTAAATACTATTATAATCTCTTAAGTTCACTTTCACCTGGTAAGGTTGTGATGTAATTGTTATGAATGCATATATTACCGACTTTATATATTTTTTTTAACATTCTAATTTGATATAATAATGACCACGGCATAAATTTCTCTGCCATAAATATTCAATTAATATTTTAAGAAATATGTTATCAAATTGAATTAATTAGAAAATGTGTGCACCGCCCTATGAATTGTCACGCTCCAAGTATCCTGAACGTCTAACGGGCGAGCATCTTTGTCAGTCAAAACCGTGCTGAGCAGAACCTTTGACGCGCTCTGACATGACACTTTAACCATGTGATAAATTTAAATATCGAATTTTACGATATTCTTAAAAATATATCAACTTGAAAATTTGAATATAAAAAAGTGAAGATTCTGTTTTTAAGTTTAAGAACAGAATATTGCCAAAGGCGATGTGCAAGGACACTTAAATGTCGTTTATCAAGTGAATACAATCGTGAGTGGAATACTGAGTGATTTACTAGAAATTGTTTCGTAGTCTTTAAGCATAACATCGTTTGGGTTCGTCGGCCGCGGTGGTAACGATTTGAGTTGAAAAGTTGTAAGCTTAGAATCTGAATCAGAAACAATGATTTTATTATGACCATAAATAAAACCCTGTTCAGATTGTTATGTTTAAAAACTAAAATAAATAAAAGTGTAATGTTCATATTATTTAATTAAAGGCCTAGTTTAATTGTCCATATTTGGGAATTTAGTAATTCCAAAACTATTTGGAATGGTCGAACATAACACGATGAAGTGTGATGAGCAGGAGATTGATAGCTTAGATGTATTTTCACAACAGACTGCTGATGATGTATTCTTGGATAGTTTAGAACCGACGCATAAAGAAATACGCGAAAACTTGGTACGTCTACAATTTATAAGTTCCCTCTTTTATTTATAAGTTCCTATTCGATTTGTTATTAAACAGCCTGCGTATGTCCCACTGCTTGGATAAGGCCTGATCTCTTATTATGAATAGAAGGCTTGGAGCTTATTCCACCACATTAATCCAATGTGTGTTGGTGGAATACAGATGTGGCAGAATTTCAGTGAAATAAGACACATGCAGGTTTCCTCACGATGTTTTCCTACACCGCTCAGCACGAGATGCATTATAAATACAAATGAAGCTGTGATGGTGTTTCCCCGGGTTTGAACTCACGATCATCTGTTAAGATTCACGCGTTCTAACCACTGGACCATCTCGGCTTACATACTTAATTATTTGTTATTATGTATATTCATTTAACTTGGGTTTTATTTTTATTTTTTTATAAGGTAGGCGGACGAGCATGTGTGCCACCTGATGGTAAGTGGTCACCAACACCCATAGACAATGGCATTGTAAGAAATGTTACCCATCTCTTACATCGTCAATGCGCCACCAAACTTGTGAATTAAGATGTTATGTCCGTTGTGCCTGTAATTACACTGGGTCACTCACCCTTCAAACCAGAGCACAACAATTTAAAAGTACTGCTATTTTGTGGTAGAATATCCGATGATTGGGTGGTACCTACCCAGACGAGTTTGCACAAAGCTCTACCACCAAGGAAGTTGGTGGCTTTGTGTACGTTTGGGTAGATACCGCCAAATCATCATATACTCTACTGCCAATCAGCAATAATTTGTATTGCTGTGTTCCGGCGGTGCGAGAGCCAGTGTAACTGTATTGTGTGAAACACTGGTCGTCAAGTCTTGAGGTCCCAACTTTGGTGGCGCATTGGCGGTGTAAGGCTAATATTTTTTACAGATCCAATGTCTATGTCTATTACCATCAGGTTACCCATTTGTCCGTTCATCTATATTATATTTAAAATTAATGAATGAATTATTTAGTTACATTAAGTGAAGTTTCAATATCTGAAAGTGACCATAGATTAATTTCTAATGTATATTATAATTTAATATAAGAAATCGATTTCATACGAAAAATAAATCTATACCGTTCAATAACCACTAATATCCCACACTTAGGTTAAAGGTTCTTAGCCTGTTAATGGAGAACAATTGGACCTTGTTCCATCACGCTGCTTCACTACCGATTGGTGGATCATCTAACACGTGTTGATTTCATCATGATATTTTCCTTTACGAAATGAATAATTAAATTAAGCAAGTTAAAACTTACTGTTGCTTGGCACGTCACATCACTGTCTTCGCTTTAACCCATTGCCATGGGCATCGCGGCTCGGTGGCTTTATGCCGTATACTGTTTAAAAGGCTAAGAATCTCTTCGTAGCACGTTGTTCTAAAATAGGCGCATTCATTGTGACGCAATTAATTGAGCATTTATTTCCAAATGTAATTGTAAAAATATTTTTTTCATCAGGGTACGCAGAGTTCACAACCGCCCAACGTCTTGGATCTAAGTGGTGGCGGTCGTTCCTGCTTGCCAACAGCGCTTGCGCAATATGCATCCGACGGCTTTGTGGTTCGCGTACTGCGCATGCGCGGGAACGCTTTACCCGCGTTGCCACCGCAAACGATCACCCTACAAGCCCTTACACACCTAGATATTACTGATAACAAGATCACTGAACTGCCTAAGGAATTATGCCAGCTGACGCAGTAAGTACTTTTTTGAATTAATAAATTATAACACCTAGCTTAGATTCCCTCAAACAGACAACATGTTCAATATATAACATAAGATGTAACATATGTGTTACATAACTCGTCTTATTTAAACTTGAAAAATAGAATTGTACCTCTTTATCTATTGTTTCCGTCATAAGGCAATGTATTATTAATTCATAATTAATATTCTACTTTTAACCCTTTGCTTTAAAAAAAAACATTTTACGAATGCAAGAAAGATGAAAAATAAACAAAGTTACATAATCAACAAAAAAGATGATTCAAATAATTTTATTCTATTAGAGAGCAATTTAATATTAAGAAACAAGACTTTTACTTCCCCGTTAAAATAACCACTGCGAATAAATTCAGTTGCCTATGACAGGCCAGTACTAGTTTTTTTTTATTCAATAACTCTTTACGTAATCCGCTATATTCCGCAGAGCATGTTTCCACCCACTACATATAAGCCTATTTTATATGTCCTGACGGACAGACTAACGACAGTTTAAACTATACTATATAGAGATGGAAAATTCGGAGAACATTCTTTCCTTTTAAGTAATTTTCGATTGTCCCGCTGACTCTTTGGTTACATTTAGCGCACCAACAAAAATATTATATTGTCACAATAATATATAATGCTATTTAATTAATATCAAACCTATACCATGTAATATGTCAGTTGATATTGGCATGTCAGCAATACATGCATACCGACTAGGGATGTAACATAACGCACTTATATATGTCCTGTGTAGTTGACTGATATCTTTTTCAAACGATTTTTGTACTAAATTTTCTAAATAATTAACAAAGCCTGTCTATAAAAAAACACTTTGGCAATTGGTTAAACGTCATCTGACGGTATCGAAGTCAATTCATCTCAAACTAATATATATACCTACATCATTTTTATACTTACATATATTATATTGTTTACTTTGAAAATTCTTTAAGATTACACTCGTATCTCTCTCGTTATATTTAAATTGTAATTAGTTAAAAATATTAAATAATCCTCTAATGTTTTCTAAGCCACTACGTCAAGTTAAATTATATTTACTTAACACAGTGACAAATTATTCTTATTGGACAGACAGATTCCACCGCGAAATAGCAGTGCTTACTATGTAAGTATAGGCTCAAGAAACATAATATTTTAGGACCTAATGTTGTTAGCTAATTGGCGATTTAAGGAACAGTTATTTTCTAACAGCGTCAATGTTTGTAGGCTGTAATAACTATTTACCAACAGGCAAGTAAATAAGTCGATGGTAAATAGTCTTCAACGCCCATGGAATGTAATTACATTGCTAGAACATTACCTCTCCCTGTATCGACAATGCGCAACCAACCACGAAAACATCATGTTTTATATTTTGTGTCTGTAATCACTTTATGTCATTCATCTTTAAAACTGGAACACAAAAATACAGAGATTTCATGATTGGTTAATATTTAATAAATGAGTCCGTAACCCAATCATCTAGCACGAAGTCCAACCGACATGTATAAAATCTAGAGAAAGAAGGAGGAACTACTGGAAAGGATACTACTGTTACTTGGAATTGAGATAACCTTAAAATTTAACTCGTAATTCTTAATTCTGTTTAGTTTTTTTGTATTTAATTATATGTTAATCAAATAGTAATTCAAGTTTGTTTTCATAATTTTATATAAATAAGGACCTTAAAACTGGTACATATCATTGCTACTGATAAAAACAGTTCTTTAAATATCCGAACCACAATTCGACTACGTTAGATCAGTATGTACGTTTCCATTACGGGTCTATTTCTTAACGCTTCGTTGACGGACCGTGGCGCTCTGCATCTCAGTATCAAGCATAAGTTGCTTTTGCTTAGAGAAATATGCTGCGGTAAATATTGGAATACACTTTTTGCTACTGTCTAATATTCACTGTGCATGAATATATGAGATCTGATATTACCGTAGACGTGATTTAGTGTAGAAATTTAATATCGTTATGAATGGAAATGACTACGTCAACAACAGAGACTAATACTTAAAGAAATTGTTCGATTCATAAATTACTCTACTACTATTGCAGTTGCCCGTGAATCTTTTTTTTATTGCATAGGTAGGCGGAAGTGCATATAGGTCACCTGATGGTAAGTGGATGGTTGTAAGAAATGTTAACCATCGCTTACATCGTCAATGCGCCAACCTTGGAAACTAAGATGTTATGTCCCTTGTGTCTGTAATTACACTGGCTCACTCATCCTTGAAACCTGAATACAACAATACGAAGTACTGCTGTTTTGCGGTAGAATATCTGATGAGTGGGTGGTACCTACTCAGACGAGCTTGCACAAAGCTCTACCATCGAGTTCTGCTCGCGTTAGTTTTTTTCGTAGGGAACCTCCCGCAACTTCTAGGCCTTTGTAAGTCATAGGCTACCCTTACGTCAGATGTGATTATGATCGGTTCAGTGGTCGTGATGAGCTGATTTGCTATATTATAGTTCATGATTTATATATAATATAAACAAAGTTTCGGTAAGAAATTTCGCTGGCATTCAGAACGCCATGTTGTCACGAATCCAATAACCATAACGAAAACCATAGATAATTGTTCAAGACCTCAACAACTTATATATGTCAATGTCAAAATTGTTTATTTTGTTTTAAATCGATTTAAATATAGAGATATTGAGATAATATATCGCTTTCTATTATTACAAAAACGAGTACAGTAAATATTACTAGCTTTTCATTGACTCAATTATTCTTTTACATTTTACGTTTAAAATTAATTTGGTATGGAACAAATTAGTTCGAAAATAAAAACATTTTTATTAAAATTCCTACATTTATCTGTTAGTTAAAATCAAAGTTCAAAAGGTAATCACAGCATTTATAAACGCATATGTATGTCAGTGAGAAGAATCTTGTGTCATTATTATATCTATTAAGCTAACAGTTATAAGATGGTAAGTGGGTACGTTTCCGTTGTGTGCCAATTTTAAGCGAGCACGTTATACGAGTGCCGACTTCGCGTGCCATAGAATATAGACATAATCAGAAATGATATCTAGCCAATATCTACTTGTGTCAATGTGCCAAATTAATTAATAGAAGTAGTAATTGTCTATGGAATTATCCTTATATCTAGTATTAAATCAATACTAGTGTTAGCGTACTTTAGTAAACACCCACATAAATTATCTAAAAATAAGTTTAATAAGCCCTCTGAACGCCGTGTTATATTACTTTTTCTACCCTTAATCGTAATAAGGTGTAATATTGCTTTATTAACATGTTTTTAGTGACGCATGCGTGATTTTACATTATAGTTACACTCTCTAAAGCATATTTAATAAGTTTATTAGTACCTGCCATTATTAATCTGGTCAACGATTTTTAAATAGAATTTAAAATATGTGTCCACTATTAAGAGTGGCCAATATTAATCAACTAAAAATACATGGTATTTTATGCTTACGTTACACAATAATTACTAATTAATTATAATCTTAAAATAATTGAATAAAACTATTATTTTTATTTTATGACAACTAATTTGTTAGAGCGCTTTGATATTGTATGCTATATTTAATGTGCGAAGAAACAGTGTTAAATTAAATTACTTTATTAATATCAAGAACCTTATGAGCGCTTTGATATTGTATGCTATATTTAATGTGCGTGTGGTAAATTAAATAACTTTATTAATATCAAGAACCTTATCAACTATTATTGATGTCATGGATATATATTTTTTAAATAATACATATAAAATTGCTTCGTTTACAATTTTATAATTAATGATATGCTTAAATAAGCGAGACATTACATTTGTTTTTGTATGTACGAAAAGTTTAAATAATATGTAACTATGTCACTTCTAATCGAGTCTTTACTCTATGGTTCTATCTACATCGACGCGTCGAAGCATGCCGCTTACGTTCACTTTACGCGCAACCCCTATTAACTAACGGCCTTGTTTATATATTTATCAAATAAACGTGTATCGTATTGCGTGATAAAAATGAAAACCTCGATGATTGATAAATACTAGTTAATAATTAGTTATTTGATACTTGTTTTTACGATCGATATTATTAGTTTAGTTTTGCAAGTTGTTGAAGGTGAGCTGTTTATTTTTGTTACTTATGTTATTTAATATCTTATACTGCAGTATGGAATTTTATAATATAAAACTAATAGAAACAAAAAATTACAAATGAAAATGCAATTTTGGTTTGTAGTAATACTTAACTTTTAGCGAACCTCGGTCTCTCTTTCCAATATCTGTGATAAAAAAGTAATTTAACCGCTTCATCTTACACCTATTCAAATAATTATAATAAAATCTTTAGTAGAAGACATACAAGTTAATTGGTCAACTGATGATAGATGTCCATCAATTTATTTTGTAATTAAAGTGCGGCCGCTTAGAGAATTCGTCCATAACGTGCGTCAGTTGGTCCTGAGTACACTACGAAATAAACAGCTGATATGATATGCTTTATTACAGCGTACTTGTTATATAGTACAAAATTATAACATTTATTGTAATTTGACATAATGAAAGAGTAAAATTATGTCATTCGTTAAGTTTTTGAATCTAAAGTTACGTCCACTCGATCAAAAACTGAGGCCCTAGCCAAGTTGACGTTCTACAATTGTAAACGCTAATAGAAAATGTATGAGAATGACATCTCTCAACGATAAGTCACGGGGTCATTCTCATACAATTTTTAGTTTTCTATTAGCGTTTACAATTGTAGAATGTCAACTTGGCTACGGCCTCTGTCTAGAAAGAATTTCTTAACATAACATAACATTGTCAACACCTAGTTTAATAATTTAGTGTCATTTTGTGCTTTTATTTTTGGCTAATTTACCCTTATTAACAAAGAAAATACATGTTGTGTGAACACATTTTTAAATAATACTAAATAATAATTAATTCTTAGGTATTCTGTACATCATAGCAAGATTCTTAATTAACAATAATTTGATCTTATCACACAGCCGTGAATCGCGTATGGCTCTGGAGGGAATTATTTTGTATCTACCGTTTCCGCTCATTCTTTAGTTCCGTGAATAATTAAGTGCGTGCTGATCAGATAAGTTGCATTCGCGATTCAAGCAATAGCTTTTTTTGTTCTTATCTAACTTACAGGTCAAAAATTAAGATAATTATTTTTATAAATAAAATAAAAACTAAAATCTTGAATTATATATTAGTTGTACACCGCAATTTTACCCACGTTCAGTGTCGATTAAAACATTACAGGTGGTATGGTCTTGTGGTCCGTTTGGGTAGTTTATTATTACTTGGCGATTATTGTACCGCCGTGCTCTACGTTACTGTAGTCTAAAACGAAGTTCCTGTGTAATTACATTTACATTACAATTATCTTAAATCGCAGTTGGCAGCACTTGACTCTGTAAATGACTTGTAATGTGATAACTTTCTATGAACGAAGGTGTCCCCTCATTAGGACTACCATTTACTTACAAAAGCCACAGCATTCAACGTTAAACGTTAAACATCATTTTAATTTATAACGATTACGATTCAAAAATCGAATCATTAACGATTAATCAAGATGGCTGTTGACTGTCAATATTAAAACCAATTAAAAAATGTACATAGCTTTTTGATACAGTTTGCTATGGTTGTCATCTATGGTTAATGCTCCGCTCCTTGAGCCCCTTGAGGCCATAACTGTAAGTTACATAACCTTTAAACATTCTTAATAAACTGTACCTAGAATAAACGTGTTCAAATATACAAATTCAACAAATTTGTAATTGAAATAATATATACGATACGAGCAAATAAGGTCCTCCAGACCGATTTCGGCCACCGCGGCCAATCTCAAGAGAGATAAGCCAACTGCGCAGGAGATATTATAGTGCACAAGTGTGTGCGCAAACACAGGTTCACTCTCTTTTTCTTAGCTCTCATAATCCGATGGGACGGTAATCCGACACGACTGGAAAGAGTTCAGGCGCAGGACCAACGGCTTAACGTGCTTTCCGAGGCACGGGAGTGTACACTTCCAACTTCCAGACTCCGGGCTGCTACTGAGAATTTTCTGACAGAAACCCCAATAACTATTTATTGGCCCGACCTGGGAATTGAACCCAGAACCACCAAGTCTGCGGCCTTATATCAAGCCACTAGACCAATGAGGCAGTCAATAAATATACGATACGAGCAAATACTTTAGAAGTTAAACATTTATGTAAATAAAATGTATAATTATATCCCCTTGTTGTTATTAAAAACATACTCACAAGAACAAAGGAAGTTCTGTCGAAAGAGGAAATCGAGAGTGAAAAGCTGAACGATTGCATAGATTTTTTAGTAGATAAGGAGTACAATAATGCGTGTGTATTGTAACATCGGAGTCCATTTCGTCTAGGTGGTATTGCCAAACATTGGTAGGTAACACAAACAAAAGACAAGAAAGTAGCAAGACAGTCGTAAAATTTGAAGTATAAAATAGTAAATTAGTAAACAGCTCGTAAATGTACGAATGATGGACTCGGGACTTATTCCACCACGCTCCAAGGCCTACTTTTTAAGTCCAATAAAGATAGTGTCATTTATTAATAAAAAAATAATTTAAAAAATATAAAAAAAGATATTTTGAAATTTAAATAAATTCAAGCTAGACAAATACGTAAGTTTTATCCATAAAACGTTTATATATGTAAGTCATAAAATATTTTATTAGTCACATTGTAGTTGTAGATAGTGATAGAATGTCTTGTGTCTGTTGTGCACCACATACATGCAGCGGGGCGCGAATCTAATATGGTCAGTAAGAATACATTCTTTGTAATGGTCATACGTCCCAAACTCGGACGTAAACAAGCGGACTTTTTTTTTTGTTTTTGAAAGAATGTGTTTTATTGATGTAATCGTGGCTCACTAAAACTTGGATCTATTTTATGAAAGAGTAATGGTGACTTCAAACCCGGGTAAGTTATATACTTTGGAAATTAAAATTAATGTTTTAAATATTTTTACGTTTTTATCAACTGCATAAATGAAATTAGCCTATAGATTTTTTATTGTATAGCTTTGAAAATTTAGAGCATTTTAGGCGAATAGATATGTGATAAGTTTTAGAACGGAATTTTATTATTTTAGATTGTATTTCTTTAACTTAGAAAATTTATAATTCATTAGACACGGTACGTGGTCTTGTGGGTTAAAAATTTACGTATGTAACCTCACTAGACAAAATTTTAAAATTTACGTATCAACAAAACGTATGTAACTGTTATTGGGTACAAAGCAATATTAATATAGTTTTAATTCGAATATGATACACTTTTAATACAATTTCATTACAAAATCTTATGCTATATCTAGGTTTCATAGGCTATACATACTCGTAGATATCATATCCCATGTTTCAACAGCTACTTTGAAATTACATAGCCGTTGTCTTTATTATATAAAACCAGGAAATATCAGATGAAATTACATTTCAAGAGTATTTTATCATTGACTGGTCGAAGGTCATTGACCTTCTTATCGAAAACAGAAGAGAAAAATAAATATAAGGAATAATGACGAGTTTTCTAGAATAGATTTTTCAGACGCTACTCTTGTTTAAATTGAGGACACCCTTACCGTTTTATATTCCATTAGATAACAATATAAATTTTCAAACTAAATTCAGTGATTTAAATTTGCATCGTATAAGAATAAAGTATAATTTAATCCTAATAATTTAAATAATGTTACTTTTGGCATTAAAAAATATCGTCGCTTTTACACTTGTGTAAATCTATATCTTACGTGAAATACATATTACATATGAATAATAATAATAATAATATAATAATATCTTGGGACATTTTTCACACACGGTCATCTGATCCCAAACTAAGCAGAGCTCGTACTATGGAAACCAGACAACTGATATACTACATAAACTACGTTTTCTTTTGTAAATACATACTTATATAGAATAGATTTGTAACTTGTTGTGTAATAACTAAATAGGAATAGCGATAATTATATAAGTGTTAGAAATATTAATTATTGTAATAACCTTATGCACTTTTTACCGTATATTTGCAACGATGAACAAATTTAATTATCGTTGTATGATGCGGTAGTTTCGCAAGATTTGTATAAAGAAAAGGTTTTTTACTTTATTTAACGGCAATATAATCCGGGCATGCGGCATATAATTTAAAAAAAAATGTTAATATGTATTTAAAGGTAATATAAGTGTACAAGTATAAAAATGCCAGTACAATACATACCATACATGCATATAAAAATTAATACTTTAACCTTTGTTCGGAACTTTTACAATAGTAAATGTTTTTGTTGGATAGGTAATTTTAAGCTGAATAAATGTAACTACGGCAAGCTTGCACAAAGCCTTATCACTAATTATTTTTCATTTTTTTTATTCTATAGGTAGGTGGACGAGTCTAGGCCACCTGATGGTAAGTGGTCACCAACGCACATAGGCAATGGCATTGTAAGAAATGTTAACCATCGCTTACATCGCCAATGCGCCACCAACCTCCAATATCTGTTAAGTGTGTGGTACCTACCCAGACGAACTTGCACTAAGCCCTACCACCAAGTTCTATTAATGTAATCATTTTAAAAATACTAGGAAAAAAATTACCTATAAAAAATATTAATTGACATTTTCAATTGTAAATGACGAAAATATCATTGACAACTGAGGTTATGACCTCTTGTCTTAGCTTCCCGATAGGTAAAAACTATCAAGCGCTGTCGCCCGCGCCTGTGCTGCCATGTAATTTTCGTCATTTAAGGAATTTTTTTTTTCGGGGTACACACAACAACAACAACTTACAACTACAACAAGATCATCTTCGTATTATGATACCTTTGAACCATAATTAACGAAATACGACTGTACTCATAAATATTGTGTATGTTTCCATTAAAAAGTGTTGTCTTTTTTTTCTAATGACGTATCATTGATGACAGAAAGAGAGTGAACAATGTTTCAATTTACAGCGCTAAACAACATTTATAAGTAATTCTAGTAGTCTACATGCAAAAAAATAATGTGACGCAAGTGTTCTATTTTAATTTTATAAATAATTTCTGCGCACACTTTCGCTATAATTACAAAATCTAATAAAATAAAATACCCAACAGTAGACCAAATGGATGCAAAAGTGAAACTCGTCTGAATGCATAAATCCTGAGATTTTTTATACAGTAATGAATTAACTTAATTATTATGCGTAATAGTTTCATGAATTATTGTTATCTAAAAATGATTTTATAAATACGTCGAGCAAAAGTACATATTAGCAACATTCTTTTATTAATGTATATCTTATTATCATAAAAACATCGAACGGAACAAACTTGCACTGAGCCTCACTTCAATCTGGAATTTAAAATTTATAAATTTTCTGCTTTCTCGTCACTTATTTGTTTATTTCAAAATATTTGTTTACCTCGGCAACAAACACAACACTTTGAACTTCCAAATCTTTTGACATCCTATCTTAGTGTCCCTTTGCATTAGGAAACATAGGTCTCATCGAAATGCCATGTCTCTATATTTTATAATGAAAGTTTTATGTTGGTTATGTCTGGAGTCTTGGACATTGCGTTTTATATGTAAATGTTATTAAAATGATAATATGGTTGTTTATTTTATATTAGTTAACTTTGTTATCGGGGGTAGATTCTCTGTAAACTGAGTGGACACGAGCGGGAAAACATAGGAGGACGGCCAAACCTGGTTAGTTAGTTTTTTTAGTAATCGAGCATACTGTGAACCCACACGTCAACGTTTAAAAATTCAAGTGTGTCTCTTGCAAAAAAGTCCAAACACATACATATAGACATATATCGCATTCAATATTTTGTTGCAATCATCCATAGAGCCAAGGTATCAAATCCGTCTCTGATTGTTGTATATGATAATATATGTAACGTATGATTTACGTAATTCCTTTATTTATTTCATTTTCAGATTAGAGGAAATTAATATAAGCGACAACGAAATATCATCAATCGATTGCGTCCTGCGTCTGCCTCGACTACGCACGCTCGTAGCTGCTCGGAATTTAATAAGGCATTTTGGAGTACGTAAAATATTGAAGATTTTTTTATAATTTATTAATACATACATAAAAATTCACATACTTTGAAACGAATGCTTAGTATAAAAAATCATTTTAAACATGAAATTTATATTTATCGCTTGTAAACAATTAATATACACTAAAAACTAACAAACACATTGTCATAGAGAAACAGATTAAAACCAAAAACTAAAATCGACTGTTAAGTTTAATTTTCTTGTCTCATATTGTGAATTCGTCATACTTATGAATCAAAAATTTTCTATATAAATCTTATCTATAATTAGTGTTATTCATTACTTCGTAACATTAATAATGACGCTACGGAAGAAAGAACTTTCATTGTACATATCGTAAGTAAAAATATGAATACGTATTTAATAAACACGATACAACGCGGAAGTTAGAAATTCTAATAATTAATTTTATTTTATACAACCCACAACTATGTGTACGTAATACATATATACAAAAGTGTTCCAAAAGTTATTTATGTATTTATAATAGGTTTTTGAATTAGGCTGACTGGATCACCTAAATGGGTCACCTGATAGTAAATGTTCCTTGTGCCTGTTATTTTACACTGTTATCATCAAAAGTAATGATAGTATTGCACATTATGACAAAGCACTATTACTTGGTGGTAGAGCTTTGTGCAAGCTCGTCTGGGTAGGTACCACCCACTCATCAGATATTCTACCGCAAAACAGCAGTACTTGGTATTACTGTGTTCCGGTTTGAAGGGTGAGTGAGCCAGTGTAATGACAGGCACAAGAGACATATCATCTTAGTAGTTAGTGGTTGGTGGCGCATTGGCGATGTAAGCGATGGATAACATTTCTTACAATGTCATTGTCTATGGGCGTTGGTGACCACTTACCATCAGGTGGCCCATATGCCTTCCTATACAATAAAAAAAAATAACAAAAAAAGCAGTTGCGGTTTCTGGATCACCAGGAACTTGTCTACTAGCTTAGACAATGTTGGTGGTATTTGTACTTTTGGGAACATTGTGTATAAAAATATTCTTGGTCTTAGTGGATGATCTAATTAAGTAAAGTCAAGCAAAGTTGAATCGTCATTTCATATGATAAATTAAATTTAAAGCCTGTTCGAAATGTAGATAATAAGGAAAATGGCCGACAAGGAATATCCTTTACATAATCACTCCTAGAAACAACACCGATAGCATAGACAATATTATTATATTATGAAAAAAAAATGATTTTTGTCCTTTATTGTTACAGATACAAAAATACGTTTGTAACTTTTGATATATATTTTTAATAACTCACGAAATTGACTCTATTGCATACCCTGTATGGCAACTTTGTGTATATTTTGCCTCTTTTAATCATTTCAGTCCAATACCTCTAAGCAAATGGGTCCAAATGAAGAGAATAAAAGCGATCACAGGCCGCCACTAACGAACGTTGACCTCCGTCACAATAGATTGAAAGGAAGCATTATCCTTGGTAATTATGAAGTAAGTTAGACCTTACTAATTAATATCGTGTATGAACGTTTAATTAACGTTTTTGAAAATAAAAAATATATATATATTTAGAGGAAATACAATTACGAAGTAAATTTCAATTGTTTGATCAAAACGAGCAATCAGAATTTTCTACAAGGTGAAAGATTTTTAAAGGTTATTTAATCAAAGATTAAATAAGACACAAAAGCAACAAAGGGTTTAGTTTTATAACATGCCCAATATATAATTCTTAAGTAATAAAAGAATAAACTATTAATTATTATTAAAATGCGATTAAAACTATGACATTTTTATAAAGCCTGATTTTTTCTTAAATTTTCTATAATACCTACTACGTATGTGGCTCTACCTAATTGACCTTGGCTAGACTAGGTGCCAGCATCGAGGGTTACCTCTGCTCGGACAGAGAGGAAACTGTGACGTGAAATTAATTTATATTTATCAGGTCTCTATATCTCTGATTCCAATAGTATTTAATATAGGATAAATAATGAAAATATTTGCCTATTAAAGAATAATAACATTCTTTAACCGATGTAACGACGGTTTTACTAATAATATATATTTTTTAATTAAAATTTCTTCTTGCTGATGAAATCTTAATGTATGTTTTTAGCATTTGGTATCATTGGATGTTTCATACAACGCTGTAGAAGTGTTAGTGCTGTCAGCGTTGCGTGGCCTGCGAGAGCTTTATGCTGCACACAATGTCATTCAACATTTGGCGTTACACGGCGCTTCTCTACGAATACTACACGCCCCATATAATCGTAAGAAAAACACTATACATGTTTTAAATTATGAATTCATAAAACTATTTTTTTCCTGTCTTAAAATTTGTACTTACAATTTGCCTATAAAAAATACTACTTTCTGGGAAAGCAAGTATAAGTTTGATAATGTTTTTGTTAATTCGTGTTAATATTATTAGAATATTACTAGATAACAGTCAAAACTAATAAATATGCATTTTATTTCAGAAATGGATAGTTTGACAACGATGGTTCCGCCTATAAACTTGGTGGAGATCGACGTATCATATAACAAATTGTCATCATTGCCTCAGTGGCTAAGTGGCTGTTCAGACTTGACAAAATTATATGCAAGTAATAATCAATTAACGTCACTCCCGGAACATCTATTTTGCAGCGAACTTTCTAGTCTAAGTCATCTACATTTAGCTCATAATAAAATAACAAAATTCCCATCAATGCCCCGTCTGAGATCACCTTTAAAAGAACTATTATTACATGACAATTGCATTCAATCGCTTCCAGAAAATTTCTTCTCAATATGCGACAGATTATGTATTCTGAACCTCTCAAACAATAAACTAAGCCGTCTGCCGCGTGTCCGAGGAGCTTCGCCGCACTGCCTGGAGCGTCTTTATTTAACGGCAAATTGTTTGACGGATGAAGTCATTGATGTTATCATAACATTTCGTGGGCTCAAGATACTCCACATCGCTTATAATTGCTTAACAAGTCTACCTGAGAGCTGCTTTAATTTTTGGCCAGACGTTGAGGAATTGATTTTGTCTGGAAATTGTCTCACGAAGCTACCTGATAATTTGCCACAGTTAAACAATATCAAAGTTATACGCGCCCATTCTAACAGATTACGTTCTGTTCCTATGTTTGCATGCAGTGCTTCGATAAAAATACTTGATATAGCTCATAACGAATTAGACAAAATAGATCTTAAGCTTTTAGCACCAAAACAATTGAAATTTCTGGATATATCGTGCAATAAAAAATTACAAATGGACCCGTCGCAATTTAATGCATACAAATGCCAACGCCCTTTAAGCCTTGTCGACGTCTCAGGGCAAAATACTGTTTCCGTGTCTCAAAAACATAATTTCCACGAAGAATTGAATGGAGCCACCCCTTGGGTTGTAGGATTTTCAGAATGTCCAAGTAAACAACTACAGTTAACATGTGCACAAATTCGTCTCCCATCATTCTGTAATAAAGAGGGCTTGTTTGCTATCATTGATGGCGAAACCGGTGTTGAAGTGCCTAAAATTTTACAAACAAGTTTGCCCGGACTTGTACTTGAAGAAAAGTCAATTAAAGAAACTGTAAATGAATACATGAAATATGTTGTTTTATCAGCTCACAGGGAACTTAAGGAAAAGGGCCAACGGAAAGGTGCATGTCTCATACTGTGTCACTTATCTCCAATAAATGTAACCGAAAATAGCTTTGGTCAGACAACTAAAAAATATAATATGAGATTAGCCAATGTCGGTGATACAAGAGCCGTTTTAAGCCGCCGAAGTGGCCCATTATGCTTAGGAGTAGGAAATAATAAACGCTTAGGCTATTCTTCTCGATATCCAAATACCGTCCCAGACCCAGATATCATACACACTGTTATTAAAGAAGATGACGAATTTCTAATATTAGGAAATGGCAAGTTTTGGAAATATATAACAACAGACGCTGCCGTATCTGAAGTACGAGCCGAAAGAAATCCAGTTCTAGCAGCAAAGCGATTACAAGACTTAGCTCAAAGTTACGGCACTGAAGATTGTATATCGGTTGTAATTATACGATTCGATACAGCACGGTCTGATGTAGATTTGTTAATGCGAGAACTGCGAAATACCATAAATACAAATAAATCCGTGTGTCGAGCTGATTGTTGTTGTTCTCGACTAGAACCATGTTGCCATTCTATAAGCCCGCCTAAATCAGGCAGCGAAAGATCGTCTCCTAGTGGACAAAGTGATCGCCCATCCAACGAGTCAGTGAGCCATCAACATTACGCAAGCGTAAGGTCACATATAAGAGCATCAGAAAGGAGGCCTCGCGGTGGAGTCGCCAGGGCGATTAGAGTAAGAGTTGAAGAAGATAAAGAAGATCAACGAAAACATGAAGATGTTCCATCATCAGACGAGCAATTCAAATGTTGGGAGTACATGTTAGAGCAAAATACTCAAATGTTATTCGATAAGGAACTGGATAATCTATCAAAAGGTATTAAACCTACTGGAAACAGCTTGAGAAACATTAAAGGATTGTCAGGAAGTAGCCCTCAGCTTCATTTAACGGGTAAACAACCCAAAGTTCCATTTCTATCAAAACATTTTGGAAGCGCGAGATCTTTTGGTAATACACTAAAACCAGAAGTAAGATATGGTTCAGGTAGAGTACCAAACGGTGGACCAAACGCAGCCTATTTTGGTTCCCTGCAAAGACTTATGCCTTACCACTTAGAGTACGATTTTGCTGTTATTCAAGAAAAAACAGCTCAATCCCAAGAGTCGTTAGATCTCGAAGGCCGCATGCAACAGTATTGGGGAGTGGCTACAACGGAACTATAATTTAAAAAAAAATATTTAACTTGTAAATAAAACTTCATGGTAATTACCGTATTATGTGTTATTATTAATATACCATTTATTTTTCGACTAGAATTTTTTGCACGAAGTATGATATCACTATGGCCTTATGAAAAGTGCTATTCTAAAGTAATAATTACATCAACTGTATTTACAATAATATCGATTTGATTACACAAACATATAATTTTATATCGACTAATTTGAAAAAACGACTAATATTAATTACAATTGTCAATAAAATATAATCAGATCCTTATTAAGTCTGCAAATCACTTACAATATACTGTCAAATACGTCCTACTATTAAAATTATGTACATAGTTAATTGCTATTTTAGGCGTTTAGACTTGCGATCACAAATTGTCTGATAACAATTATTTACAGAATAAGCTTATGTAATTTTAAATAATTCGAGATGATAAAAACAATGTTTATTTCTTGCGCTGGACCATATTATCCATTCAAAATGTCTTTCGTATTATATAAATAACTTCGATTGAAGTTTTTCAACTCAGATAATCACTGGTTCAATTTACACTTAATAGAGTCGTTTTGTCACTTTTTTGTTTTTGTAATAAGTTTTAAGATTCATTTGAATCACAGCTCACGCTTGACGACTAGCTCGAGCGGTTGCACGCCCATCACTTGTGGAGGGCAGGGTGCGGGGAGCGGCGGGGGCGCGGGCTGCGCGTGCGCCGGAGGTGGCCGCCGCTAGGGATAGCCTCGCGGTGAGTAATGGTGAGACTCTCCGAGCCAAGAGTCAGGGGAAGGTGGGAAGTCAGGATATCCCCCAGCTGCTGGAGAAGACGAGCTACTCATGTCTGATGCACCTCCTGCTCCCGCTCCCAAGCCAGCGCCGCCCATTGATTGTCCTAGACGAAACGATTTAAATTTTTGATTATATCTCCTTATGCAGAAAAAATTAAATGGCAATGACAAACGAGTAACCATTTTGTTTTATTAGAAAAAAACATAATTCTGTCAAGTATTCATTTCTACGTATAAATAATACAATATATATGTATATATAAAAATGACTCGCCAATTGAAAGAAAATATATAATAGACATACCAATATTAGTATATACAAGGTGGTCTGGTGGGTAGTGGTAATGCGCATGTGGGGGTGAGTGAGCACGCAGATACGGTGGTGTGGCGCCGAAGCGGGCACTCGCCGCGCCACCCGCTGGTGATCCTTCCTCCCCACCTAGAGCTGCAGTGCTGTAGCTGTCGTTACTTAGCTCTGGAATTAAAACATATCATATAAATAAATAATTTATTAATTTGAAACAACTTAGAAAGAATAGCTGAGAGATAAATAATCGCCACTGAGATTTCAAATTGTGATTCCATAGGCAGGATATAAGAATTAAATAAATAAATTGAGATGTAGTGATGAAGTTCTTTTTGGAAGCTCTTAATTGTTTATTTTTATTTGGCCTAAATGCAAAAATAACTAACCGTGGTGACTGAAAGAATCCAAGTCGATTTTCAGTTCATCCTTGTCAAGGAGCCGGTCGTGCCTCGGGGAACCTCCGCCTGCCCCTTTCATTGACCTAAAGTATTGTGACCAGCGTGTCCGTCCTGCGTCCTTCTTCAACCTCTTCTCTTTCGCTCTCCTTTAATAAAATAAAAAGATGAATTAGATACACAAGAAATAATTTCTTTACTAAGTATGCAGTATGCACCATATATTTATTATTCCTTCACAATATTGTTAGGTAATGACTTTTCAGAATGGAGTGCAGTATGACGTCAATGTCGTACGTCACACGGTAACTACCATGTAGCAACGTTATCGAGGTTAATTGTTTTTACATTTGCATTAAATATTGGTATATTTGGACCAAAACAAATGTTAAAGCCGAGATGGCCCAGTGGTAAGAACGCGTGACTCTTAACCGATGATCGTGGGTTCAAACCCGGGTAAGCACCATTGAATTTCAAGTGCTTAATTAGTGATTATAATTCATCTCGTGCTTGACGGTGAAGGATAACATCGTGAAGAAACCTGCATGTGTCAAATTTCACTGAAATTCTGTCACATGTGTATTGCACCAACCCGCATTGGACTATCGTGGTGGAATTAGCTCCAAACCTTCTCCTCAGAAGAGTAGAAGATGCCTTAGCCCATCAGTGGAACATTTACAGGCTTTACTGTTTTTATTTGATGCAGACAAAATACAGGATTTGATTACTGCAGAAGAAGTGGATGGATGAAACAGTCTTAACATCAGTCTTAACAAAAATTATATTTTTCTATCTATTATAAATACCTCCATTGTTTCGTTAAACTTTGAACCTTATTCTAATTAGAAGTATTATTAAAATATCCGAATGTTTTTCTGACTACTGTATTTGGGATAGATATTATATATTTTCATAACAAAACAATACTTCCATTTTCAATATTGTTAAATTTGTTAGTCACTATGTATTAATTGACTTACGACGACAGACTGAAATACTCTTTTTCATTATTTGTGCTAGCACGAACTATTGATTTCTCAAAGTACCTAAATACCCCATATAAAAGCTCCCTATGGCGTATGTTTAGCGTGTGTTATTAGCGAAGCGGCAGGGAGTCCAAGCGAAGCGCGATTAATTAATGCGCCTCCGCCCTGTCCGCTGGGACCGCGTGCTGCGATATAGCCACGATGGATTATTGGAACAACGCCCGAATAGCTTCTGCTGTGTTTGTGTTGTGTAAAATTATTGATCTTTTTATATTATGATACTGATGTGTTGTTAAAAAAAATGTGTTATATTTATTAGCAGATAGATTATATTTTAGTTTGAATAGTAATCATAAAAAGAGAAATATTATTTTAATGGGATTTGAATTTTTCAAATTTTTGTAAATTTGGAGGTTATGTGAAAATCAAAAAAGTGTAAATACAAAAGTTGTAGATCTTTTTATTATCTACAACTTTTCCATGTAATTTTTTTTTCATAGGACTTGTTGCCGGAAGTCGATATAAACGGTTTTTTACCCTTACCACCCCTCCCCACCCCACTTCCCGACCTCACATCACCCGTAATTTATTTTTCCTTTTATTTTTGTTATATTATCTTCCTTTTCCAAAAGGTTTCATCCTACTATAATTTTATTTCGGCACTTCAAATGACATTTATAAAAATGTCAATAAATATATATCTATATACAATAGGTGTATCAAATTTAAAGTAGAAGTCAGGTATTGTGATAACGGGCGCAGTTTTTACGAGGCGAGGCAAAAGCGCAGGGCGTGACGGCTGCCGTGACTGAAGCCGCTCGCGCGAAACCAAACATTCTATGATAACTAAACGTAAAACTATATGGGAAATATGAATTCGTTGAAATATAATAAACGTGTATTGATTTGTATACAACAGTACAGTTTAATATGCTGACAAAATAAAACTTTGAAAAAAACTAACTTAACTATGAAAAATATATACATTGTATAACAAACAGGTATCATTATTATCTGACTAAATTTTGTATTTCGGTGGTGTCTGTAGTTTGGTAATTCCGGTTGTGCTAAAAATATAATCTGTACCGGATAAGCACCGTACATACTGTTATATGGTCTACTACCGTTTGGGCATTTGGGCTATGTGTAAGCCCTTGTTGATTAATGGGTGGTACCTGCCCTACCAATCACTAATCAGATATTATACTGCCAAACATCAATACAATGTTGTGTTAAGGTTTAAAGGGAAAATGAGCCGGTCTAAAAAATATAGGCATAATGGGATATAACATAGCGCCGATGTCTATGGGCGGCGGTGACTACATACCATAAGTTAGCTCATGTGCCCGTCCAACTACCTATTTTATATAAACAAACTGGGCCCTCTTATGTAATTTTTTGTATCTTTTCAATTTGTGTTTCTTTTATAATGTAAATAAATAGTATTTCAATAATCAGCTGTTATTTCATCTACTAGCAAATGTTTAGTAATTCCGTCAAATTATCAATTATTAAAATAATAGTTTTGCATAAAACTAGGAAAATTTAACGGGTATTCCATTATTAAATTTATTTTAATCGAAAAAAATATAATGAGATATATAATTTATTAAATTCACAAATAAATAATTAACCAATTAATTTAAAAATTATATACATTGTTAAAGTATCACGCATTGTACATACAATCTACATAAAGACATCTATGTTTTTATATTTGTGTAACTGATGTACATATATTTTAGTGAATGTAGAATAGAAAAAGAGTAAACAAGCCGGTAATAATTCACTCGACGAAGGTTACCCTTTTGTAAAGCGAGGTCGCTGTGAGTTAACCAAATGTACTTTACTTATTTGTTGAATTGCATCGATACCTTTGTATTCGTTTAAACGTTAAACCATGACATTCACCTTGATCGAAACACATACAACGCGTGAATCTTAACCGATGATCGTGGGTTCAAACCCGGGTAGGCACCACTGAATTTTCAAGTGCTTAATTTGTGTTTATAATTCATCTCGTTCTTAATGGTGAAGGAAAACATCGTGAAGAAACCTGCATATGTCAAATGTGTATTACACCAACCCGCAGCGTGCTCCAAAACCTTCTCCTCAAAAACGGAGAAGAGGCCTTAGCTCAGCAGTAGGACATTCAAAGGCTGTCACGAAACACTGAGATATAGACGATGGAAATACATCATCAGTTTCTATTCTTATTGTTAATTCGTTTGAGTTTATTTAGTTGCGTTTGTTTTTGAATGACAAGTCAGCCAGTGTAACTACAGGCTCGAGGGACATAACCTATTGGCTCCCAAAGTTGGTTGCGCTTGTCATTGTAAGGAATGGTTAACATTAATTACACTACTGATACCAGTGGTGGTCACTCACCATTAGGTGGACCATTTGTCAGCCTGCCTGATTTGATGTAAGAAAATATATAAAAGAATACACGAAGTAACGAATATTTACATATATGAAATATATGTATCAATTATCTTGGAGATGTAGCCACAGGATACTTTTTTATAAATAAGATAGATATTTTATTTTAGTTTTAATTAACGCCTAGCAAAAAGAAGCCAAGATGGCTCAGTGGTAAGAACGCGTGAATCTTAACCGATGATCGTAGGCTAGCATCACTGAATTTCATGTTCTTAATTTGTGTTTATAATTCGTCTCGTGCTTGACGGTGCAAGGAAAAATATCTTGAGGGAACCTGCATGTCTAATTAGATTAGAGCCTGCATTAGATCAGCGTGGTGGATTAAGCTCCAAACCTTCTCCTCAAAAGCGACATTCACAGGCTGTTACTGTTACTACGAACGGGTGGATAGCAGTTAGTACGTATATAGTTACATATTATCATATCGCGTTTTATCAAATCGTAAATATTATAGAACTATCTAGCTTGGCCTATGAAGTATTAATCTTGTTTACAGTCTTGTTAATATTCTGACCGCCATAACTTATTTGTGCTAATCGGAATCTAACATATACGTATAATAAATTGATTATTGACATCTTAAATCGATTTATAATTAATATGGTTGCAGAAACGATTAACGCTTGAACGGTTGATTGACTCGCTAGCTATAAAGAGTAACCATTAGATGTATTTTTTTTATTTATTGTAGTCAATAACATCTTAAAAAATATATTGAAATATTTATTTAATAAGACGGATTATTATGAAATTCGTATTAAAACATTATTAAAACAGGGTAATCTTAGTCATATTAATAGTCAAAATCGGTTCTTCTAATTGTATGAACGTTGCCATAATAACTAGAGAAATTTTCAGAATTTCAACTCTATTTTTTTTATTTTAAATGTCATTAAAAATTGGCGTACTTGGCGTATCTTTAATGACAATATAAAAAATATATTTAATTAATTTAATTACAATGTGTAAATGTAGAAGAAAAAGCGTTTTTATTGAACGAAGAAGTGTGGGTTGCGCTTAAGTACTGAATTTTTCAACAACAGTGAGTAGTCACTATCTAGTTTACTTATTTTGTGAACTATTTTCTTAGACCAATATTTTTAGTAGGTACGTGTGTGTGGTACGCTAAGTGGCTTATTTACGTTACAAACTACATTATTAATCTTGAAATTTTGTAAATTGAAGTTTTGTACGTTTTTTATTTGGTTAGTAGCTATTGACCAGATTCAGTTTTATCTATACATATAAATAAAATTGGAGTGTCTGTTTTTAATATTGAAATAACCGCTTTTTACTACATGCATATGAATATATATACGGTACATACACCGAAATAACATTTTTTACAATTTTTGTCTGTCTGTATGTCTGTCTGTCTGTCTGTCTGTCTGTCTGTTTGTTCCGGCTAATCTCTGAAATGGCTGGACCGATTTTGACGGGACTTTTATTGGCAGGTAGCTGATGTAATAAGGAGTAACTTAGGCTACTTTTATTTTAGAAAAAAAATGATAATCTGTACATCTATACATCTATATATCTATACATATAAATAAAATTGGAGTGTCTGTTTTTAATATTGAAATAACCGCTTTTTACTACATGCATATGAATATATATACGGTACATACACCGAAATAACATTTTTTACAATTTTTGTCTGTCTGTCTGTCTGTCTGTCTGTTTGTTCCGGCTAATCTCTGAAATGGCTGGACCGATTTTGACGGGACTTTTATTGGCAGGTAGCTGATGTAATAAGGAGTAACTTAGGCTACTTTTATTTTAGAAAAAAAATGATAATCTGTACATCTATACATATAAATAAAATTGGAGTGTCTGTTTTTAACATTGAAATAACCGCTTTTTACTACATGCATATGAATATATATACGGTACATACACCGAAATAACATTTTTTACAATTTTTGTCTGTCTGTCTGTCTGTCTGTCTGTCTGTTTGTTCCGGCTAATCTCTGAAATGGCTGGACCGATTTTGACGGGACTTTTATTGGCAGGTAGCTGATGTAATAAGGAGTAACTTAGGCTACTTTTATTTTAGAAAAAAAATGATAATCTGTACATCTATACATATAAATAAAATTGGAGTGTCTGTTTTTAATATTGAAATAACCGCTTTTTACTACATGCATATGAATATATATACGGTACATACACCGAAATAACATTTTTTACAATTTTTGTCTGTCTGTCTGTTTGTTCCGGCTAATCTCTGAAATGGCTGGACCGATTTTGACGGGACTTTTATTGGCAGGTAGCTGATGTAATAAGGAGTAACTTAGGCTACTTTTATTTTAGAAAAAGAATGATTATCTATACATATAAATAAAATTGGTGTCTGTTTTTAATATTGAAAAAACCGCTTTTTACTACATGCATATGAATATATATACGGTACATACACCGAAATAACATTTTTTACAATTTTTGTCTGTCTGTCTGTTTGTTCCGGCTAATCTCTGAAATGGCTGGACCGATTTTGACGGGACTTTTATTGGCAGGTAGCTGATGTAATAAGGAGTAACTTAGGCTTCTTTTATTTTAGAAAAAAATGAAAATAAAAATGATTAACTTTTTTGTTAAATTCTACGTGGACGAAGTCGCGGGTACAGCTAGTCAATAAATAAAATAATAAATTTTATCTAATTTAAACAAATTAAAATATTTTTTTCCATGATGTTCTACAAAATCTGTGGATCGCCTATATAAATAATGAGTATAATTACTGACAAATAACTAGAATATGTATATATAATATAAAACAAGTAAATATATATGTATAGATAACTCACCTATTTTGGAACCAAACTTGAACAACACGCATGTCTAAGCCGGTGTCTTGGGCAAGCTGCTCCCTCACGTGCCGAGCTGGCTTAGGACTACTGCTGTAGGCACTTTTAAGTGTTTCCAACTGCTTAGCAGTAATAGTAGTACGTGGCCGTTTGCTAGCTGCGTCACCGTCTAGGGAACCTTCACCTACAATGGAACGGTCTGTTTACTTGATCTGGGTTCTGTATATCATGAGATTCGCTTGTAATACCAGTGCGTTATCACAGTAAGAGAGACAGCCATTCAAATTAATGCTCATCAAGACGGGTTTGCACAAAAATTACAGTAAAACAAACTAATTTATTATTAGGAATGTTATTAGTTATTCACGTGCATTTAGGGTTATTTGTAACGACCCAGCAACCTCGCAGGACTAGATAGCTAACACTATAAGCAAAAACTTTTGTTTTACGACTTGGTAATTTCTTAGATTTTATTTTAATACAAAAATAAGTATTAATTGAATTTCCCGCTTGAACGTTTATAAATGTACGCGCATCGAAAAAAATCGACGTGAAGTGTCGTCCTTTCGTTTATTAGAGAAACATAGGCCTCCAAATGTCACGGCAGTACAAAAAAAACTTGTAAACCCTTTTTTTACCATGTATTGACTTATGTCCGAACTGATAGAATAAAAATTGTTGCTTATGGTGTTAGCTATCTTGTCCTACGAGGTTGCTGGGTCGTTTCAAATAACCCTGTATATACTAAATACAAAAATTTAAAAACACTTATTCTATATTTATGGAATTTACCTTTAGCTCTCGCCGCTTCATAGTCAGGCTTACATACAAGCTTTCCGTCTTCCATTAGGTAGAACTCATCACCAGTATTCAGTGTACGCGCGCACGCTGCACACGCGAAACACCTGAGGTGGTAAACGTGCGCCTGCGCACGTCGCACCACTTGCGTCGGAGGGATGCCTTGACCGCAACCAGCACACTTCGTACCGAACCGCCTGGGACAACAACCGCAACAAACAACATTATCAAAGTGATATTTGTTATTAATTCTTTCTATATCTTTGAATGTTATATTGTTTTCGTATTTAAAATGCAAATCATTTTAATTTATTTATAATAACTCATTGTATTTACTTATCCCGTATAACGATTATAAATCCAGCTATTTACTGTATATATTACAATCTTGTACCGAATAATACACATGCTTTATTTATTTAATTTCATAATGATTGGTGTTGTCACAACAAAGATTATTTTAATTAAATGTTTATTAATTTTGCAAAAAAACCGTATAATAAGAATGCAATCGTAATGAGATTCACATTTTTAGTCAACTTTAATCAACAATTCTGTATTTGTAAAAGTCTATTATAATTATTATGTATAACATAAAACAAAATACATTATTAAAATACAACCATAAGTCTTATGTTTGATAATTGACGTGTCAGCGTGTTAAGGTGAATAAATGTGCAGAGGCTTACTTGAAAAAATCTTCAGTACAATACAGCTGGTTGTTCCTCGCGAAACATTTCCCTGAGAGCATAGCCCGACACTCCACGCAGCGCAAGCAACCCGCGTGCCAAGTGCGGTCGGATACTTTCAACACGTAACGGTCTACTATCATTTCATGACATCCACCACATTTGGGTATACTGGCTGCAACAAACAACATAATTAAGATAACCTGAATAAAAAGTTACACAATTTCTTATTCGATTTTATTTTTATTCGAAAAAAATTACAGATTAAGGACCGGCTTATAATTATAAAACTTTACCGACAAGTTCCCTTATATCCTTTATTGTTAAGTACGAAATGATTTTTAACCACTAATGTAAAACTGACGATTTGAAAAAGGTGCCATCTTTTACGGTAAGGTACGAGATGGATGCGGGCTGTCCAAGATCAGGGTGGTTGGCGTTCTATGGGAAAGCTTTCGTCCAGAAGTAGACGCCGATAAGCTGAATTATAATTTATGTATCACTTAAAAACTTAACTTGACTTGAGTCAACATAAATCATCTTAATTCAACGTCTTCCATCCGCTGTTCTAGATAATAAAGGGTTCACATTTTGTGCAAAGTTTAAATAAAAAAGTAAATGCAAATTTACCCTTTAGTTCAAAATTCAACGCATAATTATTTATTGATCTTGTTAAAACTTTAAACTAGCTACATTAAAAGCAGATGTATATTATTTTTATTTGGAAAGCAAATCAAGCAAATGGGCCACCTAATGGGAACTGTCTACCATCACCACCTCACACTGTCAATGCTGCCACGGAATAAGATGTTATACAACTTAAACCAAAACACAACAAACCACAACAAACAAGCCAATATAAAGTATTAATGTTTGACGGTAGAATAAATGACGTGTAAGTGCTACCCACACAGGCCTGCACAAGGACTAAAATATTATGACTACTATCAATATTGATACATTTGTTTTAAGAACTTCATTTGTTTTTAAAGTTAAAAACAAATCTGTTAGTATATACAAGTCAAATCTCGCAAATGAATTTTAAAGCAATTCCCTTAACCCAATTGAACGGTAACTTTGAGTACGTTTTAGGACCGGGACACAAAAAACTTCGGGCAATATTAAAAAGTGGCAGTTTGCAAAGTTAAGGCCGTTTTTTTTTATAAGTCGCAAGTAAGTTAAATAGGAAACCGAAGTCGTAGATAATAATTAATATATACAAAGGGTATTTTTGTCTATTAATGCAATCACGTGAAAATGATTGAATTGATTGTAATTAAACTGTACTTTGAAATTCAAGTATTTAAAGGATAATGCACTTCCATTATTTACGAAGGAAAAACAAAGAATAACATTTGTATATCATATTCCACACAAGCAAAAAGCAAGTATATGTGTCTTATTAAAAATTATATTGTTATTGATGTTTCACTAAAGTGAGAGTTATTATTAGTAATTACTTTGTAAGTGTAAAACTTACTTTTACAATACAAGTAGGTACCTACTTAGTTTTAACGGCTAAGATTATTAAAAAATACTTTTTAAAACAAATTTTATTTGCCTGCATTTTATGACGATTCACCCTAAAAGTTAAATGGAACAAGCTTAGTTCAGTTTCAAGACTCAACTAACACACACTAACAAGTGAAATTTTATTCAACTTTTTAGTATGTGTGAGTTAGGCTCAAGTAATAAATATATAATTTTTAAAAATATAACTTATTAGGTGTGCCACACTGTTGTACACAATGAATAAATTCCTACCTTCCTCGATAAAAGGACTATAAAACACAAAAATAATTGTTAAATTCGACCCAGTAGTTCCTGTGATTAGCCGGATCAAACAAACAAACTCTTCAGCTTTATATATTAGTAAAAATTTTAAATAAAAAAAATATATTATTAAAATTAAATTTATATATGTTTATTTATACTTGTTATGTATAAGCTACGTTTTCAATATTAATTCTGAGCAAAATCTATAATTCTAATCTATTTTTATTGAATTGATTGATAAAGCTCAAGCATATTTAGGTTATTTATTTAAGCTACTAAATGCATATTCTTAATCCTGAAACCCGAACCCTTATCTATAAATAAATAAATAATTAGTTTAATTTCAAATAACATTGCTAATATACATACACAATAGTGCTTGTTCTTACGTCGATTAAAAAATTAGGTCAGTTGTGTAGCAATTAGTAACAGTTTCAGTCATGGTGTCATCAATTGAAAAAAAAACAAAGAAGCAGTGTAATGCAGACCGGTGTCACTAGCTAGTTAAATATAAATTTGCACTAAATTTTTCACACTTCAGAAACAAAGTTGCTCTTATCACGAGGTTTAGTTAGTTTAATTAAAACATTCGTACTGATAATACGTAAAATAGTACATTAGTAGTTACAACATAATATATATTATTATTATACATAAATATTATGTGGTTTTAATATTTGTTCCATGCTGATGTTTTATAGCACAGAATTAAATCTTAGTGGGACCTAGTTTGGTATAAATTAATGTATCGTATTCCACTACGCGACTATGGCTTGGTGGAAATGAGACAAATGCAGGTCAAGGGATGAAGTAATCAAATGTCAAATCGTATTTGGAGTTAAACCTGCTTTCCTCAGTTAATATTCCTCAATCCATTCGTTCATAGCAGCTCTCAAATTTGGAATGGTAAAGTTATCATAAAATATAAAATGTTTAATGTATTGTTATATAAAATTCCACGATGACAAAGTAAGTACTGCATTTTGCCGAAATTCATTAATAATATTTTTGACCGAAATTTAACCACTTCATGTGCATATATCCAAAGCACATTTCAAATTTTAAGACTATCTGTCTAAAAATATGTGACAATTTACTCATCCATATATTAAACAATCAACGGTAATCCTTTGCTTATGACAGCTGTGTAACCTCTATCTTTACTCTATGTAGAGTTAAATGGTCATAATCAAATGAAAATATAAAATATGATAGGAAAACATCGTGAGGAAACCTGCATGTGCCAAGTATTACTGATTATAATTCTGTCACATGTGTATTCCACCAAACCGCATCGGAGCAGCGTGGTTGAATAAGCTCCACACCTTCTCCTCAAATAAAGGAGAAGAGGCCTTAGCCCAGCAGTGGTAAATTCGCAGGCTGTTACTGATGTGTAAATAATACAGTCTATTAAAAATCGACTATTATAGTCATTCATTGAATATATTAAGAAGAATGATGATTCATTTCCAAGCCTTTTTACACTAATTAAGAGAGACACACTTTTTGATATGTGTGTAATATGTACGACCTTATTATTTTTGTTAAATGTCTACTACATTATACCCAAAAAGTAGTAACATAACAGAACATTCACATGTATACATTACTTACTATACTTTCTTTTTGTATTGTTTAAATTTTAATGCCGATTATACGAACTATAAGAAAAACGTTCTTACAACGATCCAATTGGTACCACAATGTGTTTATAATGAACATAATATAATCACAATCAATAATATAACGATATATTTTAACCGTATGTGTAACACTATTCACTAGAATCACAAATCATTTAACACAACACGTATAAAAATTTACGTACATAGAAACACTTCAGGTAGATGTTCGAGCTGTATCGGCGGTACGCGCATGTCGCCGAGCTCGTCCTCTGCGCCGGGATACATCATGGCACCCAGCATGATCAACAGCCGCCCTCAACCGCTGCGCTCGGCGTACTGACACCACCCCACAAACCAACCCCAAACCCTCTTATCAGTACCTCCTCGCGATTGGTCGACCTCTCTCTAATGATAACAACCAACACGCCCCTCGACCAATCCTGGTTATCGGGTCCACCCAGCGATCGATTGCAGGAAAATTCGCGTTTCAGTGTAGATGATATTGAACGTTTTACACTGCGAGTGTTTAGTAGACAGATGGAATTATTTTCGCCTATTATTTTTCCTTTCACGATAGGGTAAAGAATATTGTAATGTATCCGTATCTAGCCACCTACCACTTATTGAATATTGATAATTTTATGAATAGGTTTACTTAAAATGAGATGATATGAATAAAAACGATAAATACACGAGGTATTATTTATATAAAATTATTACTAGAAAAATAATATAAGATGTTTTTGATTATGATCTAAACGACTAATATTATTTTATCAGTAAATTATAACTATATTATTTATGAACAACAACGAAGTGTAATTCAATGTTGTGAATTTTTCTTATATGTAATAATTAATGCAATAAAACAAAATTTCTCAGCTGAGTAATAAAGCTCATAAAAACATT
Organism: Nymphalis c-album; assembly: GCA_963151315.1. Taxonomy (NCBI): domain Eukaryota; kingdom Metazoa; phylum Arthropoda; class Insecta; order Lepidoptera; family Nymphalidae; genus Nymphalis; species Nymphalis c-album. The sequence continues at coordinate 6,159,302 of OY720590.1, read as the reverse complement.
TTAGGTATGTGTTTAGGTCGAAGTGGAAACCTGAAACCTTCGGGAACAATATAGCATGAAATCTGTTTATTTATTTAAAATAGGTATTTCACAATCTTGTGCTATCACTGCTTGATTATCGCCACTTAAAAAACAATATTTATTTGAAACAAGCTGGAAAACAAAAGCTAAATTCATTTTAACCCTAAAAATTCAGTTCAATAAAATTCGGAAATTGCAAGCATTGGTAAATAAATACCATTTATTCTTTTTATTATTTATTTTCATGTTTTTGTTGTGACGTAGATAGTAATAAATATTAAAGACACGTACCTATCTATTACATAAACAATACAATCGAACGAAATACAATCAATATAAACGACATAACTTTTTGTTTGATTATTGTTCGGAATTTGGCAACAAAGCACGAATACTTCCTAACTTTTTATTGTATATCAAAACTTCCTCTATAAATACGAACGATAAATCTGAAACGCAATCCGGTCTAGGCCCTGGTCAAGCGTGACCTGGCACAATGAATTATACAAGTGAGCGCGAGGGCAGCGGCGTGTGCGAGTTTACGAGCACATAAATCACTGTGTACGGTCACTCCCTGTGCTAACTCTCGGGTCACATTGGAACCCGTAAGGGAACAGTTTCTTACATCGTATACGCATGTATCCAAATGACATTCCTCATTTCGATATCGACTAGAATATTTCTAAGTCCTCTTTAATTTGTTTGCTTATAAAAAGTGCAATATAATAGGTACTCAGATAGCCAATTTTGTTCTGTTATTTCCGTACGTTCTGTGTTTTTTAATTTAAGCTAGTTATGAAGGCTCACACATAAAAAAGCAAAGAGGAAACACATTAACTATGATGATCGTCAAAAAATATGCTACTGTAATCTGGTAATGTCAACTACAACTTTATAAAATAATAATAAAAAAAATTACCTATAAATTATTATACTTATATTACTACAACAAAATAATATAACGATCTCTTTTATCACTCTTTGATTTCTTTTGCTTTTTAAGAACACTAATTTTTATATAATACTAGCTGATATACGCGACTTCGTCCGCGTTGCTTGATATATTAACAAAGTTTTCTTATGTGCGAAGGAAAAAACATCAAAAAGATCGCAAGCAAAAATTTACTTTGTTTAGCATATCACTGAACACGCAGTGCATTTACAAATCGTTGTTTCTTGAAACTTTGATAACTTTTTATTAAATGAAGATATCGCAATAATTTTTCTTTTTCATAAGGACCAAGTGTCTAAGATATAAAATTTAGAAAATTTAATTGAAATCTATCCAGTAGTTTATCCGTGATGCGCGCACTACTGCAGACCTCTATCATTTTATTTATATAGATAAAAAACTATCTTTTTGTCTCAACCAATATCCTAACTATTAACACATTCTAGCTTTCAAATATTATAAACTTCTATATATTATACGGGTTTTCACTACTATTTTTTTTATTGCTTAGGTGGGTGGATGAGCGTATGGGCCACCTGATGGTAAGTGGTCACCATCGCCCATAGACAATGGCATTGTAAGAGATGTTAACCATCACTTACATTACCAATGCACCACCAACCTTGGGAACTAAGATGGTATGTCCCTTGTGCCTGGAATTACACTGAAACCGGAACACAACAATAGGAAGTACTGTTGTTTTGCGGTAGAATATCTGATGAGTGGGTGGTACCTACCCAGACGAGCTTGCACAAAGCTCTACCACCAAGGATTCTCTCTACTAGGGATAAAATGAATCAAAAAAATCTTAATTGAGTTAAAAATTGTTTGTAATCTATTAAATCATAACAATATTTTATTGAAATTTAGTTATAAACAAAAAAAAAATATGATGCAAACTTCCTTTACTAAAAATAATAAATTATTTAATTGTTCTTTTACACACATATTATTTTTTAACCTTTATTTAATATTTGCATAGGAATTTAATGCTTTTATAACAACTCTTAATTCGAGTATTGTAAAGGCGATTATAGGTATGTTCCCATAAAAGAGTTACTGACTTTATATAGGTACCGGAACAGATTGATTATTTTATTGTAAACTAGCTGATACCCGCGACCGTCCGCGTTGCTTGATATATTAACAAAGTTTGCTTATGTACGAAGGAAAAAACATCAAAAAGATCGTAAGCAAAAATATAGTTTGTTTAAACATACATCACTGAACACGCAGTGCATATACAAATCGTTGTTTCTTGAAATTTTAATAACTTTTTATTAAATGAACAATATATTTTTTTTTGATAAGGGCCCGGTGTCTATGAAATATAATTTAGAAAATTTCTTTGTAATCTATCCAGTAGTTTTTCCGTGACGCGCGCACAACTGCAGACCTCTATCATTTTATTTATATAGATGTACATAATGTATCACACTGAAATTCTGTCACATGTGTATTTGTATTCACCAAATATGTGTATTCACCAACGCGCATTGGAGCAGCGTTGTGGAATAAGTTCCAAACATTCTCATCAAAAAGAGCAAAAGAGGCCTTATTTTATTTTTTATTATTTTTATTTTATGTAAGAGGAGGTAACGAGCAGGAGGCTCACCTGATTGAAAGTGACTACCACCACCCATGGACATCTGCAACATCCGAGGACAGGCTGTGACTGTACTGTGTATAAAATAATAGTCTTCCTGACCTATTTCGGCTACAGGCGCAGGATATATTATAGTGCACAGGTGTGTGCGCAAACACAGATGCACTCTCTATTCCCTAACTCTCATAACCCGATGGGACGGCAATCCGACACGACCGGAAAGAGTTCAGGCGCAGGACCAACGGCTTTAAATGCTTTCCCAGCCACGGGAGTGTACAAACTTCCAACTTCCAGACTCCGGGCTTCTACTAAGAAATTTAGAAATTTGATTTTATTGGCCCGACCTGGGAATTGAACCCAGGGCCACCGCAAAACAATGTTGTCTTCTTCTTTCGAACGTCAAATCAACAATGACGGGAAAAGAGATGAATATATTTACCTTTGACAAATTTCCTAGTGTCTAACCAAACACGCAAACTACATGTCCTCGTACTTAATTAATGTTTGTATATAATTTATATGGTGGTTAGCGGTAAGATGTATCGTGTAGCTAAAGGTAAATTCAGAAACCCGTACTCCTTAATAGGGGAGAAGGCCCAGCAATCTTCATGACGTCACTATAAATATTCAATAATATTATATATTTTACATTCTAAGCTCTATAAATTCTAACAACGACAACTAGTTTAAAATTTGCAAAGTATACAAATCGATAAGGAAAAATAACCATGTAAGAATATTTTGTAGTATAATTGCAGAGGGTCGCGTGTGTCCCTCGGGTAGAGGCGCGTGCGCGTGCGCTCCGTAATTGAGGGTTGGCTCCGCATTGCAAGAGCTTCTTGCCGGTTAGCTAATCTTCTCATCGGATGCGACAGCCGTCTGTTCAACCGGAATCAATAAGCCTAAGTAACGTTCAAAACTTTCAAAGGATTTACATTTTCACAATTTAAGCATGTATCGTTAGGGGTAATAAAGTACGTCAACAAAAATATTCAATCGTCTCGATGTCATAGGAATATAATAATAATAATAATATTTTTTTATTTCATTATATTTAATTTTATTTTACAAGCTTATATTTGACCTTCACCTATATGTGCTAAGTGATAACAACTGAATATTAAACCAATTCGATTAGAACAATTGAGATGAAGCGCTGATGACAATATAATTATTCATAGTATAGTTAAATTGATTGATTTTCTTAAATAAAATAAACAAAAGCTTGTTTTAAAAAATGCTCTTTTTAAAATTGATATTAAAATTTTATAACTATTTGTCAACCTTCACTTCTATGAATACTGATGTTTTCTTATAAAATATAGCTTCTTTTCAAGCTTATTAATCCGATTATTTTTTTATCTTGATAAAACAAATTTATGAAATAATAAAATTACTCAACTAACTTGCCTGTGCATAAACGACATATTCATTATTGCATGGTGCATGCAAGATTAAGCTCTATTTACAGGCTGTTAAGTTACGCTATATCTTTTTAATTAAACATTTTTAGTTTATCTATACACTACACGTATAGTTCACCTTCATTTATCTATACTACTTTAATAAATACTTACTTTAACACTATGAATGCGAAAGAATGTCTGTCTGTTAGACTTTCAAGGCTTAATCGACCGAATTGATAAAATTTGGTATGAAGCATATACCCCAAGGACGGACATAGACAGTTGTCTATGTAAAAAAGAATTTTTACCTAATCATCCCCTCTCTCCTTAACACACAGGCGAAGCCGAAGGCGAATACCTACCCGTTATTTCATATATTATTGATTTTAAATATGTAAACGCTTCCCACGTTATCCCAAGCTAAATCAAATATATAAAATTTGTCTCATAATTTTTGGTTTCCCCAAAGACATGGTTTGTATAAGGTATAAGCGTGCGGCGCGCCCTCAATTTAAGTGTTATGTTACTATGGGAAAATAGTTATCGTATGGGACAATCAACAAACACCCATCAAACCCCTCGATAGATGAGTATAGTTATTATAGTAATAAAACATATTTTTTGTAAAGTTCTTAGTTGTCAAAATTAGCTATTGCAATTGTATTTAAGGACATTTATGAAAACAAATATAATAAATGTAAATGTAAAATCATTTCAATACATTGAGTTACATTTTATATAAAGCAATTACGTTTATTGCAAACATTTTATTTCATTGTTGCTACCGGACCAGTGCCGATAATTTTTGAAACGAAAAAAAAAGAAGACTGAGAAAATTCACCATAGTAATGTACATTTTTTTCCACCATCAGAAAGTAGAGGTTTCAACGGATAAAAATCCCCCCCGACTTTTTTAAAAATTATATATTTTGACGTGAGAATTTTCGATTGAAAACGCACCATAATTTTTCGATATTACGATGTCATTCAGGTGAAAAAATAAATATTTTAAATCAAAAAAATTACTGTATATTTGGGACATAAAAAGGCAAGCTTTCACCAAATTTCGAGAAAAATAAATTTATTTGTAAAAGATACAAATAAAAAACTCGAAACTTGGTTATTTCAATTTTTCACGTAAATTTTGAGGTTATGTGAAAAAATTGTCAGTACAAAAGTTAAAGATCTTTTTATTATCTACAACTTTGCTATTTAACTTTTTCCACAGGACTTGTAGTTTTGCCGGAAATCGAGATAAACCGTTTTTTACCCTTAAACTCTTCCCCACCCCACTACCCGACCTCAGATCGCCTGTAATTAATTTTTCCTTTTATTTTTGTTATATTCTATTCCTTTTCAATGGGTTTAATTCTACTATAACTTTATTTTACTTTTTACCTTTTTCTAAGCTATCAGCACTGGTCTAATATGTATTAAGACGATTTACAATAAAATAAAATGAACAGCTGACAAAAGATTTTTTTTAATATCAAATATTTTTAGAGATTGTAGTGTCTTATAAGGACCCATTAATTGTGTACGTTGTTGGCATTTGAACGGCGAAAAATCTGGTAGTATAAAAAACCCTTTGACTTGGATCTACACGAATGTTGATATTGGTGTCCTGCTTGAATAAGACTGATGGCCTTTTTGCTCTATAATATATCCTGGGCACTTCACTGATCTCCCCTGAGGATTGCCACCATGGACGAATTCAGCCTAAATCAGCAGAGGGACAACATTATAATTGAAACTGAAACCATATCGCTATCGAAATAAGTATTGTAACGAAAAGAAAATTTCAATCTGAATCGCAAACCAAACGTTGACTCAAAGTAAAGATGAATGTGTAATTAAAGTAAAAATGTGTCCATGAAGGATATTGGTAATTTTATATTTAAGATACCTTTACACATTTAACATTTTGACATTTAAGACTTCTTATTAGCCTCCTTATTCCATTCACAAACTAAACTGTTGAAACAGATCATAAGATACAATTTAATAGATAACAGTCAGACGTGATGACAGGTGGAATAAGATCCTGACTGGTAGCCGAGATATACACAACGACCAACAGTTAAAAATGGTATAAACGAAGGGAGCTTAATATGAGTCAGTAACACTTTAGGCTGTTTGATGGTGAACAATCGAATTTCTGTACTCGCGTACCATTTACTTTTATTGTTTAAAAAACAATTCATAAAAGATAATGTTTACATCTGTCTTTTTTATCGTATAGGCCGGCGGACGAGCCTATGGGCCACCTGATGGTAAGTCACCAACGCCCAATGACAGACAATGACATGGTAGACAATGGCATTGTAAGAGATGTTGACCATCGCTAATGCCCCACCAACCTAGGGAACTAATAGGTTATGTCCCTTGTGCCTGTAATTACACTGGCTCACTCACCCTTCAAACCGTAACAAAACAATAACAAGTACTGCTTTTGCGGTAGAATATTTGATGAGTGGATGGTACCTACCCAGACGAGCTTGCACAAAGCTCTACCACCGAGTGTTTTTCTTTCGAATACTACCTTAATCTTTAGAGGGACTTCGTTTTTCTATATCAATATACCTATTAAATAAAATTATTATTGTCTAGAGGTAGTATAACTGTGCTGCATACTTTTAGCTGCCTATGTTGTTCTTTTAGCCCAATGTATGATTATTTGGAAATGACTTGTTTCTTTAGAATGTCATTTAACAAGTATACTGGAATGTTCTAATAATTTCCACACGTAGTAACTCCTTGATACTTTATTCTCAACATTAACAATATAAAAAATAAATTGTAGATATCGTATAGTAGTAGTTCGTAACTTATCGCAATATGTGTTTCAATAAAACAAGATTAACGTGAATAATTTTATGAATGGATGACACGGCTGGGCACACCCGCCCATCGCAGACGGCGCTTAATTCGATAATGTCTCAGTTATCTAATTATAATGGAAGCGAAAAATTATATCATCATACAATTAGATTAAAATGCAATTTAGAGACGCGCGGCGGGCGACACGCGCCGCACCCAACATCAGTTTATGATGCTCACCAGCGGGGTTCCTCTAAGTGCTTTAACCTTTTACCTTATAGAAAATATATATTACTAGCTGTGGTTTCACCCACGTATAATTAATAAAATATAATCGATAAAAAGACTATACAACAAAATTTTTTTAATAAATTCGAACCAGTAGCTCCTGAGATTAGCCTGATCAAATAAACAAACTCTTCAGCTTTATATATTAGTATAGATAATAATCTAAATGTTCAGTTTACACTTTAGTAAGAATAATTGCTTTATATATTTAAATTTATATCGTTGTAATTTTGAAATTAAATTTAAATAAATGGCTGTAGGACATCACAGTCTGAAGACGAGAAACTAAACCGATGAATTTTCATGTGATTAATTTGTATTAATAATTCATCTCGTGCTCTGGAGTTAATAAATACATCATGAGGAAACAGATATGTTTTGGACAAAAATCTGCCATGTGTATCCCGCATTGGAGTAGCGTGGTAAACTTCAAACCTTCTCCTCAAAGAGCATAGGAGTCTTAAAATCGCAATGGGACAGTTACTTTCCTTTTTTTTTAAATAAGTTAATATAAAACGTATTCAATATATAAAATGTATTCAATATGTAAAATGTATTCAATCCATTAGGAATAATATTAGAAAGGCATAAAGCATAGTGATACTTTTTTTTTGTCAAATGTTTTTGACTGACTTTGACTGTCATTGCTATTTAATTATACAAGGCTCACTTGCTCGAATATTACTTCTTTGTTCTTGTCAGATACGAATATATTCTATATATTATTAACAAATTACGAAATAAATCCTATATTTTAATGTTTATTTATTTTTTGTCCTTTGTAACTCTTAATACCGTCATTTGTTGTTTACGCCTTTAAAGACGTATCACTTTGTATTAGTACCTGTTTAAGTTGTTAATATTAAGTGTTAAATGATAAGTTGATGTAACTATCTGAAATAAATGAAATAAATAAATTAAATAAATAAATGTTTTTTATCGTATTGTTTTTACGTTCTTTTGCTTTATATTATTTTAATTATCAGTCTATTACTGAAAGCTGAACTATAAAGATTTATTTTGCAGTCAGTTATGGATCTATTTTGTAATAGAATCTCATATATTATTTGTCGTAACAATTATCTCACTTACTCCAAACTTGCACTATTTTTTAATATTAGGCGCCGAAATACAATTCTCTACACACACTCACACACAACTATATTAATATTATTTTACCTAATATCCTCTCCCCCTAAAACACAGGCGAAGCTGCGGATGAATATTAGTATGTACATTTATAAAAAAATTCAATTCCACTATTTTTATTAATTTAAATCTTAAAAATATTATATTATCCGTCGGTTTGCTTGAACCAAACCTGTCTTTGCTTTTTATTGCCAACGCCCAAAATGGACATTCTGTAGAATGTATCAAAACTTTTATTAACGAGTAAAAAGTACAAATGACTCATGTTCATAATTTTAAAACGATATCAATGACTATAATATAGTCATTGATATCGTTTTCAATGACTATAATATAGTCATTGATATCGTTTTAAATATTATATTATATTATAATACACTTATTTAATTTATTATGTTAATCAATTTAGGTATACATACGTAAAACTTGATTATGACAAATGTATTTAGGTATAGGTACAGAAATAAATACGAAACACGCAAAGGCATTCTATAAAAGAAAAATAGCATACCATTTCCATTATAAAATATAAGATTTTAAGCTAACTTTAACCAGTAATCAAAACCTATTTTCAAATATAAAAAAAGAGATAAACATTTTTTAGAACAGATAATTGAATAAGAGCGCCAGAAACCATAAAATCAAAACTAATAAAACAAACAGCGAACTGTCGTCGCCCCCTCCTAAACGAGTCACCCCACTTATTAAAATTAATAAGTGGGCCCTTGCCTGTATTAATGATCGCACTGTGTCAATAGCGGAGTAATATATTTAGCAAACAGAGTTAACCATACCGTAGTACGCTTATTATGCCAGCATTCCAAATAAACCCAAACTGGATATCTTTCAACATTTATGTGCACTATGCTCGATGTTGAAATGAGATACAATTGTAAGTAACATTTTTATTTCCAAATTATTATTTATTACGATTATCAATATATTACGATATATCTTATGAACGTACAAGTACGAGACGAAACTGCTGTTTTTGAACGTGATCAATTTGCGTTCTTTTTTAGCACAACAATTTCCATCTCTGACACAGTTCAAATAAAAAAGTGATTAATAAAAGTTTTCCTATTTTTATAATAAATACCTACATAAAAATTTACGACAATTTGTCGTTTCTGCACGGTATTCACTTTTTAATATATTACGTTTTTATGTACTGTGCTTATTTAAATGTCGACGTATATTTAAATAATATTAAAAAATATTATACTGTTTTATTTAAGAACTGCTGCGCTTTGATCTAGTTATGTTTGCTCACCACTACAAGTCCGTGTCTGAGGGTAACCAGCGGAAGAGGGGTTCTTGTTTATTGAGCAAATGTTTTTAATAAGCGTACCCGCATTTATTTACTTTATAATAAATGATTATGATTACGAAAAACAAGAAATCTAGTTGGGAAGCTTTCTCATTAATGTAGAGATTTTTATTCTTGTTTGTACCCATATCATGATTTGCCTGCAGTGAGAATCGTATTACAGGTTGGAACGCATTCACATTGTTTTGGTGTGAACGAGTTTTTGAGTTAATGAGGTACCTACATTAAGAAGAAAGCGGCGTGCGTGACGCAACCGTGTCGAAGTCGCCGTCACTTCGCGTTCGGTAGCTGAAATTGAATCCGTGGGCATGCCGACGGCTCTACATCGCATTTAGCTATGCTTGCTCGCAACCGTAATAAGACAAAATAAAATATCAACGTTCGTATTGAACTACGTGCTATTAACAAATTTTTTTTTTAATATTATGAGTTTCTGTAAATAAATTTATCAAATCTATTGAGTTTTAGTGTGTTTTTTACAAATAATTTTCAAAAAAGGTTTGAGTATTTTATTTAAGTAGGTAACTCGAGTACCTTATTATTTTTTTATTCGATAATAAGCATAAAATGACAGCCTGTCAATATAATAATACATTGTTAGAGAAAAAAGGTCCTATTAGGGTAGAGGATTTCGAGCTTAACTTTTTTGTAGAATATAGCCTATAGAGCTTATATCACAAGTTCAATCTATATTTATACAAAAAAAAAATAGAAATGAATATGACTACTAGCGACTAACCACAACCAAAACTCTCTTTTTGTTTTTATTTTTGTCTGTCTTTCTGTATATCTGTTTGCTCGGGGTAATCTTTCAGTAATAGCCTGTGAATGACCCACTGCTGGGCTAAGGCCTCTTCTCCTCTTTTAAGGAGAAGGCTTGGAGCTTATTCCACCACGTTGCAACAATGCGGGTTGGTGGAATACACACGTGACAGAATTTTAATGTTTGACGTCATGCAGGTTTCTTCACGATGTTTTCCTTCACCGTCAAGCACTAGATGAATTTTAATCACAAATTAAGCACCTTAATTTCAGTGTTGCTTGCCTGGGTTCATCGGTTAAGATTCACGCGTTCTTACCACTAGGCCATCTCGGCTTTTTAATCTTTTAACTCGCTAAAAATTAAAAATTCAAATAAATTATTTATCATAAAGCATTAAAGTATTCCAAGATATTATTCATCTAAATCCTCTCTCGTTGAGCCTCTCTAATGTTAAGACAACTATATAAGTATCTTACGTATGTAAAAAGTTTTGTCCACTGCGTTGGGCATAGCAATACAAATAAAATTAGAGTGCCTGTGTTAAAACAATTACCTCTATTTAAGTTTTAAGCTGCTATCAAATAATTTTAATATGTATAATTCAAATACGCTTCGATGAGCGTACGATGAGATTTAAGAGATATAAATTATTTATATATCGATAAAACATAAATGTTATATATTTATAAGGTGTACATATAAAAATATTAATTTCAAATACAAACATCAACTTCTGTATAAGTGTTCGGATTGAAACCTTTGAATCGAGCCGAGTTACAATGCGGAACATAAAAAAAATTGAGGTTGGATATTGAAAAATACCTATATAAAGGTATAACCAACTGATTACAAGCCGTTGCTTCCTCTTCACGTTTTTAATAAAAAACTTTATAACTAAACTTTTTATTAGCATATACTTTGCAATAATGTAGTTTTATTTGAATAGTTAGTTTTATATAATTACGAGTATATAGTATAAGTAAATATATATATAACATAAATTAGAACTAATAAATATTATGTTATATCTAAAATTGTTTTATTTAATAGCAGTTAAAAATTACCAGCCTCATAAATCTATCGGTAAAATCACCTGATTTACCATTCGTGTAAGAACAATGTAACGCTTCGCTTGACGTTTCGACAGATTTGCATAATGTTTGTAATGAGTAAAGAATTATTAACCGACTTCAAAAAAGGAGGAGGTTATCAATTCATTTGCAGGTTTTTTTTTTGTGTGTTTGTTACCTCATAACTTTCGACTGGGTGAATCGATTTTGATGATTCTAAGGAAACACTATAATATACCTAGCAATAATAATACGGGAATCTTTTAAAAACAAACAAAAACATACACATTACAAATTGACTTTTATTCGCCTCGTTAAGTTGCGCGTGCGACACAAGCACATCTCACCTATAACTAACTATGTATGTAGTTATAAGCCCACCTTGGCTGACATCTACTCCAAAAATAACAATTCGTACTAACACATTCGTACCTACATATTGATGAGTAGAAAATAGTAAGTTAATTATCAAATTATAGAAGAATACACATTTTTTTTTATTTTTAGTGCATATTAACTTGTTTTTCTTATGAAGTCGGTTTTTGTTTTGTTAAAATTTTTATTTATTTATAATTTCCTTTTTTACCCGTATGCAACGCCCTGCTTCTCGTTTATTATATCACTGACTAAAACAGTCGTATTGATCGTATTTCACAAATAAGTGCTTAGATTCAGAACTGTACAATCGTAATTATTATCGGTAATTACCGATACAAATGTACCCTACCATTTCATTAAATGAGATAAATATATTAAAATTTCATTAAAAGGTAGGAGTGCATTTACGAAGAATATTACTTTTTTCTCGCAAATAGATATATAAGGCTCTTGCCTGTTGCTCTCTTTATTGATGACATGAATGATGATGAGGATCTTGCTGTAATCTTGCCGTAACCGGGCCAGATATTCAGTTCCGTTATGTAGTTTCTCTCAATTACCTCAAAAGTTTTTTAACCTTGAATTTGTGTAAGCGGAAAGGAGATTAGCTTATACTCCATTCCCAGAATAGCTAAGTACGTACTTAAACATATAATTTAATTATATGAAGTAATCAATTGATTACATCATAAGGTAAATTTTCTATTTGACATAAATAAGTTGGATTATATGTTCAATTTAAATGCTAATTTAAAACTTATGGTATTGACGACTTTTCCATAAAGTACACGTTGACATTTTATTAATAAACTAGCTGTGCCCCGCGGTTTTACCCGCATATAATTAATAAAAATCAGCTTAGAACCTTCCTCGATAAAAGGACTAAACAACACAAAAATATTTTTTTAAATCGAACCAGTAGTTTCTGAGATTAGCCGGATTAAACAAACTCTTCAGTTTTATATATTAGTATAGATGATTAAATTGCAAGTATTAAGTGGTATAGAACTTAAAGTAAACCTAATATAAAAGGTTATATGACATATTAACATAGCATATCATCAATGGTTAAAACATATACTTAGATAATTTGATTTCGACGTGACCATGTAACATTTTCTTTGACTCGGCATCGCGTGCTCCACCGCTTATTATACTATACTAAAATTATTGCAAGTAACAATACAACTTACCTACGATTAAAAGTTACATTTTATCATTATCGAATTACTAGCTCGCTTAATCGCGAGTTACGAATATGAAGAAAAACTTTGAACATATATATATTCAGATATTTTAATATATCCATTTTATGCTTCTTTTAATATTTTAAATGTCCGTCTTCATTTATAATAGTATTCTTGCCATTTTGTTTCAATCGTATTTATCAGCATAGCTATATAATTATTTAATTATTATTGTCTTAATTTAATATTTCGAAATTGAAAATTACATTAGTACATTGAGACATAAAATCAGTACCAAACACCACTTAAAATATAACGTACAAAATATATGGATTAACGGTAACCGCAACCCCTTCAAGGATGAGTAAGTACGATCTCCAGGAAATCATAAAACGTACGAACTGCAAATCAGGATGGATCAGCTGTCATGGGGAGATGTGGCGCGTGCGGAGTGTTCCGAAGCCGTACGGGGCTTCGCGTGACGTCAGCGGCATCTGCCCGACAGATGGCGCCGCGCCCGACCACAGATAATATCGCACGATACTCCCGGTCAATTTAAAAGTGTTCATTATTATACGTGGACAATAATCATGATCAAATGGCCATTCCACATTTGTATTGCCTTGGCAATCAATTATCAAGGTGATACGATTCATTTGTCAAGGCTATTTTATTATTGGCACGGCGTGTTTATAAAGATTCGTTTAACAAAAAAAAAACTTAATTGAATATAACTTAGCTGGCATCTATAAAATGTTACTTAAAAAGTACAACAAATTACTTGCAAACTAGTAGGTACTTAGTTACATGTCAATAATTAATTAACAGATTAATTATATTATCGCGAAACAATTACGATAAAACTCCGTATACGCAAGCGTAAGAAATCAACTGCGTAACATGGCATAACACTATGGTGCAATCTATTCTAAGTCTCTACGCCTCATCTTACAAGTAAATAAAAACTACACGCGATTTTCCATATTTCTTGACATCGTGAGAAATACGTACTATAATTCTATAGTATTGAAAATTAACCTTCACCTCATACGATAAAAGGAAAAATAATAGATTTATTATTTCGTCGCTTAATACTTTTGCTTTTGCCATGCAAATAACATAATAACAAATGATAGTCCCGAGTTTGCAACGTGTTTTTGTTTCTGTTCACGCCAATTTCGTTGTTCGGCTTATAACAGCAGTTAGTTTTTTTTTATTGCACATATTATATGGTTAAAGGTATTCTACCTTTCGATTTAAGGACAATATATATTGCAATTACCAAGTAATCGTTTTCGTGGCTTTTCAATTCGTTTATTTTGTAAAGTAAAAGTGTAAGCTAATCTTCCACTGCTGAGCTAAGACCTCTCCTTTTCAGGAGAATGTTTGGAGCTCGTTTTACCACACCGCTCCAATGCGGTATAGCCGATACACATGTGGTAGATTTTCATCCGACACAATATGTTGGTTTCCTCACGATGTTTTCTTTTACCGGCGGGCACGTGCTTGCCCGGGTTTGAGTCCGTGATACTTCGATTAAGATTCCACTATGTTTTTTTGTAATATAGAAAAATGTATAGCGTTTGACCATCTGGTTGAGGTAATCACTAGGGCGCTTTGCATGCACACGCTGCGTGATCCACCCCATTGTTTTTATTACGAAGTAACTAGTAATTACTGTGAAACATCATCAAAATAAGTGATTTGTTAGATACGCCATATGCTATAGATGGATTCATAAAAGTCATTTTTATTAACTCCGGAACAACCGGCAAGTAATATGAATTAGTCTATAAAGTGATTTTATTACCATTTTATAATTAAAATAAATCAATTAAATAACTATTTATTATTACTTAGAACCCATAAAACTATAACGGAAATATAACAAGGTATATAAACATAATATGCAAAATATAGATCTAACCTACCTTAAATTCTACCTGTAAGTATCTTATTTTGAGACGAAAACTTTAAACAAATTCTTAAAATATGTGATTGTAATTACTTTTATTCATTTATGTATTTGCCGCTTTGTTATAATTTTCTGCAAAGAAGTTATTAACGTTTATTACCTTATTTATACCTCATTATGAAAGAAATGTTTATCAATTTTGTAATAAATTATCTTTTTAATAATAAGGCTGTAATAGTAGTTTAGTTATCAGTTCTGAAAGTAATCTTTTTTAGAATGGCTAATATGACCCCATAGGCAAATAAGGATTACTATTTTATTACATAATATATATACATATTATTTATGCCTGATTGACTAAAAACTATCACTTGATTGACATACTTAACACTAATTTATACAAATTCATCGAATTAACGAATGACAATTTGGATAATTAGTTTATTTTGATATCATTTATCTATACTGTATTGCTGTTTAAAACGTTAATCTTTATATATTACAACATCAAAACGTTATATATGTTTTATTGAGGCGGTAGAAATGAAAATATATTTGTCTTTTTGTGACTGGGGGAAAAGAAAATATATTTGTATAAAAACAATGAACTTTCACACGAATGGGTCTGGTTGATATAGTATGGTTTATCGCGTAATCAAAGCATACAACTGCCTGTGGTGTCGTAATTGAATTTAGTAAACAATCTGTTTCCCGCGGAGCTCACGCTTCGTATTCTCCACACACCTGTCTGCAATATTTACAACAATCGCATTAGAAACGATAAAAATACTGTATTTCCGTTCTACTAAATACGTGTAATGGTATCAATATTATATGAATATTATCACAGTATTCAATGTATTGGTATTCATTTTTTAATAATTCATCGTTTTAGCAAATCGCTTAGCGATATAAATGTGGGACAATCGTCGTTCTCACTGATTACATAATAATTACGTTTATTTATTTATTGTTTATTGCATAAATATTTTGCTACACAAATAAAAATAATTAACTTCAAAGTCGGTTTCTGTCATCATTTTGTAAAAGATTTAAGGGAAGGCCAAAATAGTGTGCACATATAATTTATTAACAACTTATTTTGGTAATTGATTGGTAAATAAGAATATATTATGTTCCCTGTAATCAGAAATTGAGTTCAATTTATTGATCGATGATAATGCTCTATTGAAGTATCTCACGCTAGTTTTCGTAAAAAAATCTCAAGTTAGATTTACACGTTTGGTTTACACAAGAACATATATTCACCCTTATCAAAACGTTGACGCGTGCGAGGAACTTTTTAGCCGCGAGAAAAAACAATGGAGCAATCTCTCACAAGTATCGTTTTCACCCGTCGGCAGATCAATGTGAGTCCCGCGTGATAATTGAATCGCGAGGGTCAGACCGGCCCCGGATCCATTATTAGTGATACATTTGATTCGTATGTGGCTTCCCTAACCAGAGCTCTTGTAAGGGGATGTCTCTATATTACATTGTCGAAGTCAAAGTCAACGTCATTAGAAAATTATTTTATTTTATTTCGCCAAGTGTTTCGAATGTTAACAATTTTTATTTGAAACAATAATATATTCATATTGCAATGAAATTAATAAAAGTTTCATAAATTTTCGTATAAAAATAAAAGAATCCGGCCCTATAGCGCAGCTTGTGTCTGTTTTCCAGTGGGGTCTTTACTTAACTCCATTACACTTTTTGTGCCAAGTGTTTTGGTGGTATAACAAGGGTGAAAACGACCCTACGAAGCGAATGATATGCTCTCAACGACCTTCTTTTATTTTATTTATTTTGAACATTTACTTTTATGCGAATATGTTTTTTTAATTCTCTTAACTTTACTATTATGAAAACAAACTGTTATCAAAAATACATTTATAGAAGCAGTAATGCTTATATTACGTTTTAGTATTTGCCCACCTAATACTACTAGTTTAGTTTGAATATCCTTTTTTTCACGGAAAATATTTCAAAATGTTAAACAATATAGAAATTTAAAAAAGGTTAATGACATGTTAATATTAACAGTTTACATACTTAAAAATAAAATACTTATAACTTAATGAAGAATGTTAAAATACTTGACATAATGACGTAAGATAAAGGGTATTAGTATTTAGAAATCTCAGCCATGTATTTTCTTACACATTTCGTACTAAAGTGTTACAAGTTCTTAACAATTCTCATCCTTTCACGAAATGGAAGGAATACAAGGAGGCTCAATGACCTGTTTATGTTAACCTTTTGCATACTTAATAGAAATTAAACGAATCATTGACTAAGACGTTCGTGATTAACAATAATGATATTATTTATACAAATTGAGAACAGTTATTGATTTGTTTTTAAAATAATTACAATTCACCCATTGTAATTTAATGTTAAATGATTAATTTATGTTAAATTTAGAAACTGGCGATGATCTCACTTCCAAAGTCACATTATTTACGGAAAATGCTTTGACTATGTCTTGTTATTATGAATATTTTGTTCGAGTATCCTTATACTTGTTAATTTGATTCCTTTATCAAACGAACAAAATTACAGAATGTTCGTGATTAACCAAGGTATTTAATAATATGTTATTATTGTTTATACATAATAATATATTTTAAAACAATTATAAAAGAGTCTCAATTTACACATTTTGATTTTCTTAATGTAACGTTATCGTAAAAGTACAATTTCCAATAGCAAACATCCGTGTGCATTAAATACTTTTTGCAATAAAAGTTTTAATAGCTATTAATCTAAGTGATCGCATAACATTTACATGCCCTAATACGCACGAATGCGTAGAGTAGTCATCAATCTTGAAGGGTGTAGTGTATAGTAAGCGTAGAACGGTAATGCGTATGGCATATGGCATCGTACGCGTCCTTTGGCTCGTGTATGGCGCGATACGCTTCGATGCCATCAAATACCCGAATGACCCGCACCGACCTTTAGATTCATGGTCGTCTGTGAATCGAGATAGTATCATACAAGTGGACACCTATTGTAGCACCCTCGAGTACGAGCCACTTCAAAAGTTTCATTATTTGTGACAAGTGTTTGTATTTTTATGAACAGAAATAGGATTCACAAATAGCCCGTATAATACTCAGATGTTAAAGCATTTTAAAATATTTTATTGACAACATGAAGTAGATTGCTGTTGAATGCTCATGACAAATAGTAACAAGAGTTTCCTTTACCCAAAAATTACATACGGTATATACATCACATCTTTATTAACGACAAGGCCTGTGCGCACCATTTTTTGTTCCTTATACAGTTTTAGTTATTCTATTGCAATCAATATAACATACATCAATAAATTATAAATAAACAAATAAAAATATATTCACGTTGTTAGATAAGGATTTCGTTTTCGTATAGATTTTAAATATTTTGCCGACGGCGTTTTTCACAAAGCTATATCATAAAAATGAATATTTAAAATACATGACGAATGAGCCAGCACGTATGGGCGCGTTAGGAGATTGCGTCAGCGGCAGTACGGGGATGCCTACAGAGGGTCGTGAAACGCTAACTGCCGGGAGGCCACATGTCGCTCTCGTCGCGCTAATCTCCAGGATTTGCCATCCGATGTCCCTTGAAATCGCCTATCTCACTTTCCATTACGTGCAACAATACATCCATCTCACTCGGCTCATTGAATATGATTGCTCTATGGGGATTTTGAAAATATGGAGCCGTTTAGCGAAAGCTGTACATTGTATCCATCCCGTGGAATTATTCATACGCGGCCTGCTGCATTTATCACTTAATGGTATTAGCTATTAGGCCGTTAAATCGCTCGATTTACGTCTTTGTCATTCAGCTTTGTTTATGTAGTGCTTATCAAAATTTATTTCAAATTAAACATACTAGACTAAATAGGAGAGGATTAACATAGATTACATAGTTATTTATACCATAGAAATGTATTTAAAAAAATCCTTTTTACGTATGTGCAGGGAGTATACAACATGCACATTTGAAATATTATTTACCTACTATATTTACAAATATTATTATTATATTGTTATAATCTAACACGATTAAATTTTTCATTTTTCTATCTTGGTTCTCACACTTTCGTTAGACAATAAAATTGCTGTAATCAGATTCATTAATTTGCTTAAGTATTTTTACATCTTTATAAGTTAAAGCTTTACATTTTATTAACAAACGCTATTTAATCAATAGAAACAATTGTCCATTAGGAGATTGATGTCAGAACTGCATGTATAATAATGATCGCACTGGCTGTCAACGCGACATGCGGTATATAACACATGGCAAGTTTGTTTGTATACCACATTATGTAAAATAATCAATAAGCATATTATACGCTCTATTTCAATATGCGAAGGACTGTTTTTGAATAGCAACGGCGATATAGGTTGCAATAGTAAAGTTGGTTGGAGTTCATTGTAGAGACTACGGTATGTCATTCCCTCGCAACCCTAAAATCGTTCCATTCCATCAAGCCGGACGGACGGACAGGTTAACTTTTGTTGTTTTACAAAAGGCGAGCATTACTGAATGATTGTTGGCACAAATGTTGGATATTACCGAGCGTTTTATGTTGACTTAGCGGTAATAATTATTCCAACTTTTAATTCATTATTATTTTCCGGTGGTTGATTTGATTACATTTTGAATAATGAACGATAAACACACGGGGATTATTTGTTCAAAATGTAAATTATACAAAATATAAATAATTAGCAATCGTTGAATGTATTTATTTATTTTTAAAATATTGATGAATCTTCGATTATCTGGAATTATGTTGTTATTTAATATTTAGCTATCGCTTTTGAATGTTGTCATAAAGCCATGTACCTACTGAATATTTTGGTTTGGTTTTAATTTTAAAAACATATTTTATTGTATATGAATATTTATAAGAATCAGAAAACAATGACGAGACAAACTCTACAGGTCAAACACTTGGCATCATACAAATCAAACAAAGAAAATATAATATTTCTTTAGCAAACGAAAAGTCAATAGAGGTTTTGAAGCATTGCCCTCAAAGTTGAGGTGCGGGTTTCAGGCAAGGGGAGTGCGGGCCGGGCGGCGCCTAGGGACGGCTCTACTCTTCTTGATTACAGTTCCCCATGCCTCCCCTCCACCTCTCTGCCTCCCCCGCTGCATAAGCCTACATTACCAATTGCCTACAAGTTACAATGACACATTCGTACGTCTATATTTGAAGTATTTTTTTGCAAAACTATTTAACCAAAATAAAAAGTATTTCAATCGAGAAGTTTTACACGAAACCCAAAAATAATTAAAGAAATAATACATTTCATAACAGCTTTAAAAAAGTACTGTATTCAAAAATATTTTATGTTTAATTGTCAAAAATTAACCTACTAATATATAGTTATTTACCTCTTCAGTATAATAATAATTATATTGAAGAGGTATATAACTATATATTATGATTTATATGCGACCGAAATTATAACTCAAACTCGACAACTTATAAAGTTTAACAACTGGACATACATATATATACTACGAGACGTCTGTAGTTATATTTGGCGAAGCTGGTGGAAGGGCCGAGATTACGGGCATCAAACATGCACGAAGTTTCGCCCTGTGCTCGTAAAAATACATATTCTATCAGAAAGGCCCTGCTTTTAATACTACCCAGTAACGAGCAACGGAGGTCGGTCGTCTCCTTAATATTCTCTCTAACGTCCTATTTAGGTAAATTGTTCGGCTTAACAAGGTGAAGGCGAAAACCTTGCAATATTAAGTTCGTTAATTATACTCGTAATTTAATAACAAGAGTTTACAAATAAAGAAGCCATTTATCTGTTTAATAATTAAATTATTTATGTACGAAAACGGTATTAATCGTGGATTTGTTTAAAATTTATGAAAATGATAATGTTCTATAACATACCAACTTAAAAACAATTAGAAAAATATAAAGAAATTTGTTTCCATATTATGATTATTTCGAAATTCTTGGTTTATGAGTTATAAACAACAAAACTTTGTATTGTTGTTTTGTACTTTGTATTGTTGTTTTGAAGTAGAATATCTGATGTGGGTAGTGTTGTGTTCCGGTTTAAAGGGTGAAGGGTTTACTAATAACGATATTTGAGATAGTATTACTAATAACGATATGTCCGATGTCCCTCTGTCTGTATTGATTGTAACTATACAAAAAAAAAGAATAAAAATTATATTTACTACTTCAATTTAAACATTAATGAAGCAGAATGTTTTGGGGAAATCAATTTTCAGATATAATTTATATACATATGTCGTCATAAAATAATTGTATTTCTGTAACTTAAACTAGTTATCACGGTTTTGAGTATTATTTTAATTAATAGAACGGTTTTAGTAGTTTTATCATGAGATTTAATTTAGGTACGTATGTAATAGATGTATTTGACATAATAGAGAGTAAGATATATACATTTCTTACAGAAGATTAACTAGATGATCGATTGGAAAATCAAGACGGTTTGAAGTATATAACTGTTAAAAGCGATCTTTATGTACCCTCTAGTTCAAAGAACGCAGTTTTTGAAGCCCCCGAAACGAAAGAAGATAATTTAGCGTTGGCGTTGGCATTGGCATTGTAAGAGATGTTAACCATCGCTTACATCGCCATTGCGCCACCGACCTTGGGAACTAAGATGTTATGTCCCTTGTGTCTGTAATTACTCTGGCTCACTCACCCTTCAAACCGGAATACAACAGTACAAAGTACTGCTGTTTTGCGGTAGAATGTCTGATGAGTGGGTGGTACTTACCCAGACAAGCTTGCACAAAGCTCTACCACCAAGTATCTTTGTAGCTGTTGTGTCAAAGGCTCATGAAAACCTTAAAACATATACTCGCTATAGTTGAGATAAGCTAAGATGAGTATACAAAAATAAATTAAATTTAAACTTGGCGGTAGAGCCGAGCGTGACTAACGCCATGCTTGACAGCGGGAGGTGCTGGTTGGAAATCGTCATGACACTCTCGCAGAAGGAGGCCGCGGAGCGGCAGCGTGGGGAAAGTGCCTCCGCTGATTCGATCCTTCGAAGAAGACTGGGGGGAGGCGTCGGCGCTATACTCAACTTCTCCCCCCGCTTTAACAGCCGCCGAGAAATTGAGAAATGAAGGCCCGCATAGGCGGGCCGACCGTCGTGTCGGCGCGTCACGGTAGCATGCGCAAGCAATCTCGTGGCGCCCGACCATACGCGGAGGATACCGCTGGTATTTTAGTGGGTATTCCGGTGCCTTAAGTGCCGGTGAGCCCCACATACCCCCCACTTTATGTGGGGGAAACGCGTAAATGCGTTTTTCCAGCGAAAAAAAGAGTTTTGCACAAGCTCGTATGGATAGTTACCATCCACTCATTAGATATCCTACCGCAAAACAGCAGTATTTGGTATTGTGGTATTCCGGGTTGAAGGGTCTGTGAGCCAGTGTAATTACAGGCACAAGAGACATATTGTCTTGGTTGGTTGATGGCCCCAAGGTTGGTGACGCATTGGCGATATATGCGATGGTAAACATTTCTTATTATTCCAATTTCTATGGGCGTTGGTGACTACTTACCATTAGGTGGCCCATATGCTCGTCCGCCTACCTATGCTCTTAATAAAACAATTTCGTCGTCATTTAAATAATATTTGTTGTATCAAGGTTGGGTGCTTTCAGCCACTCAACATCTCGCATCAGCCTTGAAGCTGTGTAAATAAGTGCTTCCTCCAATGTATCTCCTGGGAACACTATCGCAGTATTATCGTTTTCCTCGAATATCTCATTTTCAGTGGTCATTTGAACAAGGGTTCATGCAAATATCATTATTTAAATCAGGTGACCTATTTGCCCTGTTTGTCTATCTATTTCAAGTGTTTCAGTCAGTTTCAGTGCAAATAAAACAAATATAACAACAGACAACATATTAAAAAAACTAAAGAAAATAATTGTTAAAAGCACATGCAGTTGGTAAATTAAAATAAGATTTCCTAAAATTTTCATTTGGTAAATAAGACAACAGTCATAGGAAAAGTTAACGAGCTTATTCCACTTATATATTCTACTCTCTCTCTCAACGATAAGTTACGTGATCATTCTCATACATTTGTTTAGTTTTCTATACCGTTTGCAATTGTAGAATATCAACTTGGCTAGGGCCTCTGGGCTGGTGAATCTTGTCGCAGAATTTCAGGTGACATGTGTAAATTATCTCAAGATATTTTCGTTTACCTTCAAGAGATTTCTTCCAAAATTCTCTGGATTTTCTCTCTCATAACATTCAAAACACAAAAAATAACAAAACAAAAAAAACAACAAAAAATAACATATTTTTTAAATTATTAAACATGTATTATATGTTCTCCACTACATTTTTTTTTTCTTGTAGGTATTTATATCTCCACAGACGTCCGTGCTATTAGTGCATATTATCTTGAATTTATATTAATAATATTAATGTTATTTTAATGTGCCTGCATGTTACCAGGCACAATATTTACTGTATCTTTGCCGTTTAAATATTATATATAATGATAGTTGGTAGTTTTTTGTTCACGCCTATAGCAATACATATTAATGATCATATCATTAAATTGTTTAATGCTTCATCAGCGTCCTTTTGTAGTAAACATTAAAAATATACACAGCAGTTTTCAAAGTCTTCAGGTGTAAAAGCCAAAGCCAAAGCCAAGGTGGGTTTATAACTACATACATAGTTAGTTATAGGTGAGATGTGCTTGTGTCACACGCGCAACTTTACGAGGCGAATAAAAGTCAATTTGTAATAATATGTATGTTTTTGTTTGTTTTTAAAAGATTCCCGTATTATTATTGCTAGGTATATTATAGTGTTTCCTTAGCTGACATCGACTCCAAAAATAACAATAATTGTAAATACATTATCAACCACTCAACACATTCGTACCAACATATTGATGAGTAGAAAATAGTAAGTTAATTATCAAATTATAGAAGAATACGCAATTATTTTTTTACTTTTTAGTGCATATTAATTTGTTTTCCTATGAAGTCGGTTTTTGTTTTGTTAAAATTTTTATTTATTGTGTGAATGTGTTGAATGGTTGATAATGTATTTACAATTATTGTTACTTTTGGAGTCGATGTCAGCCAAGGTGGGTTTATAACTACATACATAGTTAGTTATAGGTGAGATGTGCTTGTGTCACACGCGCAACTTTACGAGGCGAATAAAAGTCAATTTGTAATGTGTATGTTTTTGTTTGTTTTTAAAAGATTCCCGTATTATTATTGCTAGGTATATTATAGTGTTTCCTTAGCTGACATCGACTCCAAAAATAACAATAATTGTAAATACATTATCAACCACTCAACACATTCGTACCAACATATTGATGAGTAGAAAATAGTAAGTTAATTATCAAATTATAGAAGAATACGCAATTATTTTTTTACTTTTTAGTGCATATTAATTTGTTTTCCTATGAAGTCGGTTTTTGTTTTGTTAAAATTTTTATTTATTTTTCGATTTTTCGTGAATCTGAAGTACATTCACTAGTTTGTAGAATATGGGTAGACCTACTAAACGTGCAGCTCATATGAGACAGCGCCGTTTTTATTATTATTTAAATATATTAATCTAAAACAGTGAAACGTAAAGAAAAATGCATGTTGGTACTTAATTAATAAATATTAGTTAATATGGTTAAATGTATGAATATAAATTAACATGTTTTGATTAAATAGATTTAGTTGGTGGGGTGTTGGGCAGTCATAACATAATCAAATAGTTATTTCTAGTAATAATTAAATAAACTGTATGTTTATAGATGTTGTGTTATACCATTCTTCACCATAAAATATGACGGAATGTCTGAATATTAAAAAAGGGGAAGTATCTATATTATCCTAACTAATATTATAAATGCGAAAGTAAGTTTGTTTGTGACGCTTTTCACGCCTAAACCACTAAGCCGATTTAAAAAATTCTTTCACCAATTTCAACATTATCAGGGAGTAACATAGGCTACATTTTGTCCCCATATTCCCACGGGAACGGGAACTACGTGGGTGAAACCGCGGGAAAAACACTAGTAATCAATATATAAATATACATAAATATAACATGTATATAAGAGTACTTATACGATTCTATATATATATATATATATAATTTTCAAAATTGGACTCAACTTTTAGGAGATGTTCAAATATGTTTCAATTACAAACATATACATATATACTAATGCTTACATGCATAACTCATATTAAAGAGGAAAGATTTGATTTTTGTTTGATTTTTTATTACGAATTAAATCAAAAACTACTCAACCGATTTTAAAAATTCTTTCACCCTTAGGAAGCTACGTCTTTACCGAGTAACATAGGCTATATTATATTTTCAAAATCTTATAGATCCCTACTTAAAATGGAGCAATGTAACCCAACGTATCAAACTGTTGCCTATAAAAGTTATTATTTCGCGTGCGCTGCGAAAACTATTGACGGTATATAAAGAAGTGTTTTTTATAATAGTAAAAAAAAATTAAAAAAAAAAGACATACAGACGAATTGATAACCTCCTCCTTTTTTTGAAGTCGGTTAAAAATAAATTTTGATTTGTACACATTTATTGAAATTTTGTTTTGGCCGAAGCACAGCTTGTCTTTCTAGGTACGTGTTTCGTCACATATTCTACAGCAAAAGAAGCAATACTTTGTACTTTTGTATTCCAGTTTGAAGGGTGAGTAAGCCAGTGTAACCACGGGCACAAGGGGCAAAACATCAAGATCTAAAGTTAGCTGCGATGCATGCGATGCAAGGAATGGTTAATATTTCTTACAGCGCCAATTTTTACGGTCGGTGGTGACCAACATACCTTCTGATAATAGATTTTTTTTTATTGTTTAAGTAGGCGGACGAGGCCCATATGCCACCTGATGGTAAGTGGTCACCAACGCCCGGTTAACCATCACTTACATCGCCATGCGCCACCAACCTTGGGAACTAAGATGTTATGTCCCTTGTGCCTGTGTGTAATTGCACTGGTTCACTCATCCTACTAACCGGAACACAACAATAATAAGTACTGTTGTTTTGCGGTAGAATATCTGATGAGTGGGTGGTACCTACCCAGGCGAGCTTGCACAAAGCTCCACCACCGAGTTAATTGATTTTATATCTAACCTAACCAATATTTTAGTTCTTTTCAAGATCTGTTATTATTATATAATTGTAGTTAATTCTATAAGTATATAACAAGGATAAACACAAGTTTAAAATACATATTAAATAAATAATTTTAAATATAATAGCTATTCTATATACATCGTAGTTATTCTATATTTGATTAAATTAGTCACACCAACGATTCGTGAAGTCAAATTGTTGTGTTCTCACAACAATTTGACTTCACGATGCAGTTTTAAAATTGCAATAATTAAAATGTATTTTGAAAAACGGTCTCTATTGTTATATAATTAATCCACCCGACCTTGAAAATTTAAAGCGTGTGATTTTCCCATTAGTTATAATTTATCTTAATGATTACTTTAATATCTAAGCTTAGCAGGCACCCCAAAAATGAAATCAGTTAAGACAAAAAGAAAAGATTTACTGTAGAAAGAAGCAATACGAATATTTGATAATTAAAGAAAAACCACATTAACGGTTACGTACATATGCAGCGATAGGGCAAAATAAGCAAAAAAATGCATCATTTATTTTTATTCATCACTATACATACATTGTTACACACACATACACGCATATGGTTAATATTTGAATACTAGATATTTTACAATAAAGCGATTTACAACAACTCCGAAATCTTTGGTAAATATGTGACAAATACTGATATAATTACATTAATAATATCCTGGGACATTATTCACACACGGCCATCTGAACCCAAACTAAGCAGAACTCGTACTATGAAAACCAGACAACTGATATATTACATATACTACTTTTCTTTTGTAAAAACATACTTATATAGATAATATTATAATATTACACCCAGACTCAGGACAAACAGGACTGTCCTGGGTGGGAATCGAAACCACGACCTGCGGCGCAAAAGGTAGGTTATCTACCAACCACGCCAACCGGCTCGTCAGTGTAACGTAAGTAAAGATGATGTGGTTTATTGCGTTTAAAAATTCGCGCCAATCGGTGCGATTGGAAACTTTGTTTTAAGTACATATTTTTAAATACACATGTCGCTTTATTCTTCGGACCGTCAATAAGTTTATATATCAAACCAATACAAAGTAATTGGGTTCTTCTATCGAAGATCCTCAGTAGCAGCCAGGACTCTGTACGGAGGAAGTATGTACAATCGCGTTCCACTAGTACTATTCGTGTCAGATTGCTGTTTCATCGAATTTTGAGTGAGGGAATAGAGATTGCATCATTTTTTGCAAACATTTGTGCACTATTAAATGTCCTGGGTGGTAGACGCCACCGTGACCGTAATCGGTCAGGAGGATATTGTCATTTAGATATAGATTTTTCTTGACTTATTAACGGCATAAGACTAAACAGATTAAAAAGGTTTTCAACAGTCGTCAATAGGTGAGGCGTATCCTGTAGTAAATTAATAAATATGTAAACTGTTCTAAAATATCAAGTAACCTACATGTGCCGGAGAAAAATCTGTTACATTTGTTATTGTGAGATCAATTTCGCCGAGGGGCCTTAGACCAGTAGGATATTTACAAACTATAATTTGACGTATTGCATGTTATAAGTTTCTTTATTAAACACGTTAAAAGTCAATGTAAAGGTAATGGTTTCTAAGGGAATCTATGTTTTCTATTTATTTCTTGTATTATTATGTGTTACAAAATATATTTAAGAACGATAAAAAAAACGGTGTGTATGTATTAAAATTATGAGAATCAATAATAAGAAAGATGTTATAAAAATCGTATTTATTAATGGTCAAGTTTTTTATTTTTTATGTATTGTTCTTCTGCGCATTGCCGCTAACTATGGCTCTACCAATTCAAATATTATGACAAATGCAAAGAAAAAATATTAAGGCAATTAAAATACAAAAAAAATATATGATTGATGATATTTGCTTCCAACTGGATAATATTTAATTCTTTCCATCACCAATTTCCACCTTGAAACTCTCATTTACACAAACAAACTCCTGGAATCTTCAAAAATGTTTAATAACTACCTACTTAATAGGTAAATAATAGTACTGATATCATAATAAATAATTGCGCTCAAATAGTCGGTACGCTCAGTAGCCTTTATAGAAGTCAAAGAGCTACCTCATCCAGCCAACATAATTACCCACGCAACGGTTCCCCTACTACCATCTGTCTCACGTGGCGCACCCACATTGTTTTGATATGAATTTATTAGGGAAAAATACTAGTTAAGATAAAAATCACCAACGCTTCGAAGTCATCGAAGCGTATGTCGTCATAGCTAACTCGAATCGATAATGATAAATCAAGATTGTCATAAAAAAAAATTATATATTTTGTAGTAGATCTGTTCTATGTTGTTATGTAGCCTATCAATAAAATAAGAGTCCTTTTTTGAATAAATAATACTTACTAATATTATAAATGCGAATGTAAGTTTGTTTGTTACGCTTTCACGCCTAAACCACTAAACCGATTTTAAAAATTCTTTCACCAATAGAAAGCTACATTATCAGCGAGTAACATAGGCTATATTTTGTCCCCGAATTCCCACTAGAACGGGAACTCCGCGAGTGAAACCGCGGGCAAAACTCTAGTAGTATATAATTATGTATATTGAGCTTATGAATGTTATGTATATTGATTTCTTTATTCTAATAAATATCGTTTTGGGGTTTGCTTCTGTGTGATATCGTTCACATCGATTCATTTATATGAATATATTTATATGTTTTTATAAAAAAAAATTTTGAACTATATTTATGTAATAAATACAAAAATCTCGCCACACTTAGCTAAGAAAACAACCAACTGTGGCCATTCGAATAGTCTACACAGATCTCGGTGATTGATTAAAACTCTAACAAAGGGATAAAGCTGATCACGGGCTTTGTGCAGAAGCCCTTTATATTCAAGTAATCAAAGAACTCTCCCTACAAAATCACTCTACTACAAATGACTTTTGGGCTTCGCTTTTGTTTGAGATGTGGTATAATGGCGTATTTTTCATAATTTTATACAAATTGCCGTCATACGTATATTTGCGAATACAAAAAGTATTCGCAAATATACGATATATATATAAAAATATTCATAAGTACTGTTTAACCTTATCTAATAGGTCTTAACATTTTACGATTGTATTGTCAAAAATATAATGCTATTTTGTACAAAATATCTTATGAAAATTATATGAATTTTTTGTTACATTACACAAACAGACATTCCGCTTAAGAATTTAACTGCAAAATATAAATTTTAGGGTAAGATAACAACTTTAATTTCAGGTAATTCGTTAGGTTGAAATAAGTAGTATATGAATAATCGTAATCAGGAATTCTGAACTCATAAAATCTTTTAATAAAGTTTAAAACTGCTTTAAACTTCAACAGGTATGCGACACAGTAGGTACACCAAGTCAGCCAGGGTTAAGTATAAGTGGACAGATGTCGACCCCTGCTGAGCGAGTGATGATTCCGCCCCAATTTATGCTATAAGCCATAAAGTTACTATTTCCCTATTTAATTATTTTAATATATATCAGATACCATTCTACGGATTTAGATTTTTTATTAGAATGTATAGTTATTGAGATGTGAGCCGAACCTCACGCAGTGGGCTTTTGATAAGTTAGAAACCCTTAATACCTACCTGACAATAGTCACTATAATAGCTGTTATCATGAATAAATAAACCCTTTTTTAATTATTTTGGCCTGACTAACTTTATAGGCTATATACTAACATAAGTACATAAGACTTTTTTTTAAATATGTTCATCAAAAGTTAGATGACGTGGGTTCTGCATACTTCGCCTTCTATTTTAAAACAGAAAAAAGAAGAATACGAGAGTACTGAAAAGTTTTTTGAAAGAGCGTCAAAGGGAACAGAAAATTAGAGACTTTTCATAAGTATTTTGAAATGTTTAATATTAGTAATCCGATCCAACAATTAGGTTTATATAATACAACTTTCTTCCCGCGGTGTCGCCCACGTATGAGGGGCAATGGGGTAAGTAGTTAAGTAGATATAATATTCGTAAGGAAAAGTATTAATATTGGCACTGAATTACAATCATGCTCCATGTTGCTCCATTTAAAAAAATATTATACATACAGCCGTTATACATAATATTAAATTATGTTTATTCTTTTATACATGGTTTCCACTGAATGCCACTGAATTATAGAAATAAAATATAGGAGCACTAGTTCTAATCATTTTGCTGGTTAAATTTGTCGATTTAATTCTATTTTATAACTGTAACCAAGTGTGGTTAGTAAAGGAACCGGAAGGAGACGATTCGTTGCGCACGCGTCGCCACGTGCACCCCTCCGGCGTTAATGCGATAACATAATAGGTGACATCTCCACTTTCTGGCATTAAATACTTCCTACACATAATGTTACCACCCTAAAAATTACGATTTGTTTTGAATTTAATTAATATTTAAGCTTGCACGATCTTTCACAAAACAAATTAAATGAATACATTTATATACATACTTAAAAAGTAAAACGATAAAGTAAAAAATTATAGTGACTATTTTTCTCACGCGAGTTGAGATCCGAAAATGATCCCTTTCGTATAATATTTAATGATAACATATTTTGATTTGATTTCTATAACAAAGCTTGTTCAATACAATACAAGTTTACAAAAATAATAAGCGCCTATGCCACAGGCAAAAGCGCTCCCTATCAACGTAATCATAGCTTTTAAACATAATAATTGGGACGTAATCTCATATTAAATGGAATTGAATGCGGTTATGGTTTTAACTAATTCATATTCATAGAAATATATAGGTATAAAACGATTCAAAAAGTACGAATATAATACGTCTATATACATTTAATAGTGTATTATTTTGTTTTATTGGCTCGTTTACCTAGTGACTACCTTAAATGTATTGATATATGAATTTGATGGTCCATCGGTTTATAAGAGCGTAGTTATAAAGTGCGCACTTGTGTTGCCGCATCTTGTCTTGTAAAATATGTCCCAAAAAGGCTAACCTAACATTAAGAATACTAACGTAACATTGGTCATGTCCAGAACATACATCAAATGGTAACTTGAATGAAGCATACTTTGATTTTGTATATAGAAATATATATTTCGAGATCATACTAATCTGTACGAATCCAAATTTATATTACGACGATTATGTAATGGCAGTACTTCATTTCTTTTTAAAGGATAAAATACGTTACGCAAATATTTATAAAAAATATTTTGGCCGAATACTACTTGACCGAGATGGTCCGAACCGATAAACCGATAATCGTGAGTTCAAACCCGGGCACCGGGCTCGGGCATCGTGTATTTCATGTGCTTAATTTGTCATTATAATTCCTCTCGTGCTTGACGGTGAAGGAAAACATCGTGAGGAAACCTGCATGTATCAAATTTCACTGAAATTATGTCGCATGTGTATTCCACCAATCCGCATTGGAGCCACCCGTGGTGGAATAAGCTCCAAAATCTTCTTCTCACAAAGAGGATAGCCTTAGCCCAGTAGTGGGATATTCACAGGCTGCTACTGTGCTACTGCACTACAAGAGCGAGCAGCTGTTCCGTTGATTGTTTAGCGAAAATGCAAAAGGATGATGTCTTTGATATAATTGAGAGTACACAAAATATTTAGACGCAATTTGATTCGCAAACGCGTAAATATCATCATATAATGTAAATCGTCGTATATTATATAACTTAACTTAAATTACATACCTTATTACATTACATTACATAACTTATAATGACTTACTTATTTAACTTATAGATTTATTTATTTCTTGGTCGAGTTAAAAGCCTTGCCGTGAATTTATAAAATTAGTTTTGTTGTAACTAATGAAAATTTTTAAGCATGCAACGGATCCCGCACAGAATCAATATACAGGTAAAAGTATTAGATCAATTTTGCTAAGTGCGACGTTATCGGAATAATAGGTGCCGTTGGCGTTAAAATCAAAAAGAGCCCATCGACGCTTTGGGCAAGAGCACTTAACTTGATTACGTGCATTTGAAGCCCTACTGGTAAAAAATATAAACTTCGACTAAGAACAGATAGTGGAACAGAAGTGGCATGTGAATCGAATACATATTTCGAGTAAGACTTTTAAGATATCTTGAATTTGATTATCAATATAGGTATTTTTTTAACTAATAATCAAATATATTATAGTACTATTAGTAAGACGTACATAGTAATTTGGATCGAAGATTTAAATCCGGAAAAATACTATAAAATTTTCATATGTTTAATTTATTTTTATAGTTTAGCCCGTTATCGGTAGTGAGGGACTTGTGAGAATATATACATATTATGTCAAATTATATGCTAACATACACACATTGAACAAGTTCGTGTAACGTTATAATAACCCCTTAAGAGGACGCATTTAGCCAACACTTAGAAATGTACAAGATTACTTAGTTGTAATAAAAAATATAGATGAAATTTCTATGTGCTATAACTCTGTAAGATCAAAACTAAATAATAAAAAATATAAACAATACACCGTACTAGTAGGAAGAGGGGTAGGCAGCACGTGCCGAGCGCCGCCGTTCGTCCACAGTGCCACGCGGCTCACTACGCGGTAATTGTAGCATTATGAAAACGTCATCGCTTTTTTTAACTTCAACAACTACTTCGATATTTTAAAAGATTAAAATCACTTTTTTTTATTGCAGTAATATATAAACTGAAACTAACTTAACTGTCTTCCTAAGCAGTACAGTTAACCTATACATTAAAAATATCGTCAAATCACTATTAGTTATTCTCAAATAATATTTAAAATAGTACTTTTTTATTATTTTAAGATATAAACAGCAAACATGTAGTTTGTAAGGATCTTATTTGTCTCAGAACACTTGATATCCTCAATAATGTTCGTTTCCTGATTTATGTCTTGCGGTACGTTCCAAAAAATTAACTGTAGTGTAGTTGTATTCTACTTCATATGGTTGCCTCGTGTTTTAAGCATAAAGCCCGCCTTTTGTACAATATATATATATAATGGTTTTCGTAATGAACAAATAAGTAATTAAATAAAAAGTTGGACCCCCAGTGAAATAGAACTTAAATAGTAAACGAATGATCATAATCAACTTCTTCATTACAGCTCGAAACTTTTCTGCCCTCAAAAACTGGTACTTCCCACTCTAATCAAAACAAAATCTGCTTTTTGTAGATTAAAGACACATCCTACTATTTATTTTAAGTGTCTAATACCACAACATAAATAAAATAAATTTTATTAAGACTTCATGAAAGATCATTTATCTAATATTAATGTTCTATAATAAAATAAAATAGAGTTCAATTTAAGTTAAATTATTATTATATAAAAGGTATTTCCACGAATCAAAAAAAACTTAGCTACTATATTTTTTTTAATATATATTTCTCTGTAATTATATTATCTAGTAGCCTATATTTTTAATCGTACCTTCCAGGGCCTTATTTCTTGCTAACAATGCAAGCAGAACATCGGGCGGCGGTGGGTCCAAAGGATGCATAGCCTCCAGCGTGGGGTCCATGGAGCTTTCAAGAAGCTTTCGCCCAACATTCACTTCACAGAAAATAGTATCCGTACATCCAATTTGTCCGATAATCACAAAGCATTAATCCCTCAATACGACACCTCAGCATCCCGTAGAAGTCACGGCTTAAGAGTCTTACACACGCACCTTTTCATAATTCAAGCATGAAAGAAGTGCAGCGGTCGTCGCGGCGGATAAAGGCTTGGCCCACGTGGCAGCGCCGCCCACGCCCGCCCCTGCCTCGCTTTCGCCGCGCCCTCCCATTGAGAAGTAATTTTTCACCCCCTGAATCTGATAAACCCCCGAGCTCGGGGTGACGAGGGGCTCCCCCGCCCCGAACTAATTTTCCCGAGTCGTACGACACACCCCCCGTGCTTACATCCATCTACAATATTACTCTAGCGCGTTATACCGTTCACGGGGCACTTCGTTCCTACTTATCTCGTACCGAAGCGAAGAAAGGGAATTTTGAAATTATAACAGACTTTTGTAATTCGCATTTAGTACTCGTTTCGTATGTTTATTTTCGAGATAATAAAGTGTTTGAGCAAAACAGTAAATTCAATATACAGCTTATGCTACCTTTTTAAATAATAATCAATAACGTATTGAATCTGTTTTTTACAAAAAATATTTTGCATTCAATTTATTAAGAAAAACATTCTTTTTTAGTTACTTAAAGCAATATACTAACTATTTGAATTTATACGTGTTTTTTTAACTGTTAACACTAAAGTTTATTTTGTCTATGTCATAACAAAACAGTACTATTGAAGTTTGTAATCATTATTTTAATATATGTATTTAGAATGAATTTATTTTAATATAATCATATTATTATAATAATGTCTAATTGTGATTCCTACGATCCTGATGACGTTTTTAAAAGATTTAATGTTGTGGAATTTCCGATCTCTTTCGTAGGACTATCTACAACGCTTGAATTGGATGTTGAAGTCGATCTTGACACATCTGCTTATCTGAAAACACTATGTGAAGGACGTTTAATGGTAATATAACATTATATAACTATGCATTAAATTTTTAATCTCATATAATTTAACGTCAAGGAGCCAACATAAAAACTATATGTACACGATATGTTATTTACTCGAGTCTGTTATTATATTCTTTTATTTCTAAACGATTTCTTTTTCAGAAATTTGATGACGCCTATAAAATTTCTGCCGCACATAGGGCATTTAATATAAAGTATAAAAATAGCCACACGATTGAAATAACGTTTTTACCTAAAAACGAATGTATAACGAAAGCGAAATACGATAAACAATTTGATAACAGATTTGTATTTGATTTACGTTTAATAAAAATCGATGGAAGTAGATGTTGTTATGATGAACTTCATTCCGAAATTGGTAGATATTATATTAGCGGCCAATTTGAATATCCGAATATACGCCACACCCCAAAAAATGTAAATTTTGGAGATGTAATTATAAATACTAAGACAACAAAATGTATAAGAATACAGAATGAATCGATGTTGAGTGCAAAGATGCAATACGTTAGAATACCTGGTATTAATTTAGACACCGAAACCTTTACAATATCTCCAAATACGTCAAAAAAAATAGCCATAACAATAAAAGCCACATGTCTTAAATTGAAAAATAACATAACATTTAAAATAATTAACCCACACGACATATTTAAAGAATCGTCAGATAAAAATTGTATAACTTATACTGTTAATTTTAATATAAAAGTAATTTATAAAAAGACTTTGAAACAAATACAAATTGAATCATTGCATAAACTGAACGAATTAAATCCAACCTATACATACACAGATAAAGAATTGTTATTGCACAAAGAAAGAAATAAACTAGCATTAAATTATCTTAAAATGTCGAAAATGTTATATGAAAAAATACCTATTTTAGAAAAGTATACTACTGACAAAGACAAATGTTATTCAATACCGTCAAAGGGAAGTAAAGAAAACAATTTTTGTCAAACGACCCAAGAAACACCCTCAACATACGACTTATTCCAAATAAGATTAATTCCTTTTACTTTAAATTTTGGAAGAGTCGGTGCATCAACTTATGGGGAACATAATCTAATAATTCATAATAATACGAAATTCAACATATCAGTGGAATTTTTCAAAGATAAATATATACTTTATTCAGACGAAAAAAAGGCGACATTAAGAATGAAAATTAAATGTTTTGTAAAAGCCAATGTTAAAATATTCTGCTTGGCACATATGGAAGGGACATTTTTACGTACATTCAAATACACTATAAATCGAAAATATCACCGAGCCCATCCATATACCTTACAAATTAGCAATCCAACCTTAATGGTAAATGAAAAAAGCTTAAAGTTTGGTATGGTTACAACTGAAACATTTGTAGTTTCGGTTCCTATTAGAATTTATAATAATTTTAATATACCCGTTGACTTTAAATGGGATGAATTACAGCCGGACACACCTTTTGAAATAATACCAAATACTGGAACTATACCGCGACACTCGTGTAGATTATGTGATGTGCTATATATATGCAAGCCCAATAAAACAAAAACACACGAAGTTGAATTATTATCAATAAGTAAAATTACAAGAACTATACCTTTTGAACTTAGCGTTGTTACTCGTAAGCTGTCGATAAAATTTTTACAAACGGCGGTAACATTTAGAGATATTGCTTTAAATTTGGAAACTATTGAAAACGTTAAGCTCGAGAACTCATCAAGGGAAATTGCTCTTTTTCACGTTGTGGAGCCGTTAATTCAAGGTTTAAGGATAGAGCCAATGTGTGGTACCATACGTCCAAAAATAGTAATGGTTTTCGATATAATTGTGAAAATTCCATGCATTCTTGAATTCAATTTTGATATATATTTAAAAATAAATAATAAAGAAAATGTCATCTTACCTGTTAGTGGAAATGTCGTGGAACCAAAATTAATAATCCACCCTAAAAATATATACATGCCTCGAGTACCTTGCAATATGATTACCTTTGTACCGGTTACATTTCAAAATTTCAGTGCATTAAGAGCAATTATTGAAGTACTTGATACGGGTGATGACAATATATTTGACGTATATATAATGCAAGGGAATGAAAGAAAGAGAATATTTAATTTCAGTTTAGATGGTGGCCAGTCAAAAACAGTATATATAAAAGTATATGACATATTTCGAAGAGAATATGAAATGTATATACCGTTTAGAATAAATGGGTTACTCGGACCACCTAATCAAAACTTGTCCTCAACTGAACTTCGACATTATATAGAAGACAATGAAAAGTAAGTGATTTCATCAATATTACAATCAAAAATTTATATATATATATATATTATTTATTCATTTGTTTTAGATCATATGAAAATAATCCGAAAATAAAAATAAAAAGTACTAATAAAGATATTTGTTACTGTCGAATAACAGGAGTGATAACAGTACCTTGGATAACTTTTTCCGTCGATAAGTTTGAGATGAATTTCATTCAAAATGTTGAAAATACTATGGATTTTGCTATGACTAATGTATCTAAATATTGCTTACCGATAACAATTGTGACCTCAAAACTGTCACCAATATTTACATTAGATATACATAGTACAGAAGATAATGAGATTATTGTAAATGAAAATCAAATTAAATTTGAATTAAACATTGGAAGATCAGTTAATTTCACATTAAAATTTCAACCAAAAGCTCACGGTCGATTCGTCTCGACTGCTTTATTATATTTGGATAAACTAATGACTATACCTTACTACAACTTAACTTTTATTG
Organism: Nymphalis c-album; assembly: GCA_963151315.1. NCBI lineage: Eukaryota > Metazoa > Arthropoda > Insecta > Lepidoptera > Nymphalidae > Nymphalis > Nymphalis c-album. The sequence continues at coordinate 6,121,927 of OY720590.1, read as the reverse complement.
GAAAAAAACAAATCCCGGATATGTATCCTAGTGTATATAAAATGATTTTTCCTCCATCTTCAGTAGGTTCAAAATTAAGTAAAATGCTATCACTAAAAATGGACGGTCAGTCTACGAAAGACTTATTTTCTTGTTCTTCGAAAGAAGAACCAAATCTTACAGTGGAAATCATTGACTCAAAAATTGAATTAGAAAACGAAATATATTATACCTATGTTTCAGTAAAAGTTTCAGTTTCCTGTCAAACAACGTGTGTTCAAAATATTACTTTGTATTTTCAACACAATAACGGTTCATGTTGTGAAGTAGAAGTTTGTTTTTGCTTCACTTACTGTCCTTTAACTTTACATACGCAATTGTTAGTTAAAGCTGAAGAAAATTCATACCCTTATTTTCCTTTAAAAAGTCAATATGAAATTTATAATTACATGGAAGTCTGCTGCTCATTCCTTGAAAAATGGATGTTTCAACAAGGATTTCGAAGAGATTTGTATCCCATAATACCAGATACGTTTCATGCTATTTCATCATCTATATCAACTCAATCAGCCGGCGCCAAATCAAAAGGAATTAATGTTTCATATTTAAATTTTGTTCGAAGAATTGCAGGGCCACTAATGAAACACATACGTAAAATATCGTTAGTTATTTAAATAGTTTTTTATTTGTATTGATTTTAAGATAAAGTGTTTTTTTTTTACATATTCAACATTATTTTTAGAGTACTTGGCATGGATGAGTCATTTAAATATGTTAAAGAAATTCATGACACATATCGGGAAATACTAATATTACTTAGATCTCGTGGAGCAAATGTAGTGGCCTTACAAGCAAGGTTTTTGCTAAGCTATGATCAATTTGTTATATATTCCGATAATACGACGTTACGGTGCAACGCTGATATCATTTTAACGCAACAGCTACTAGCCGATGTTGTACTTTTTAATAGATTAAATAAACAAAGTTGGATTGATTTAATTCTTCAAAGTTATAAAGTGTTTGTGATGGACAGTTGCTTCTTCGAATGCGTTTGTATGAGTATGCAACCAAGAGATATTTTGAAAATATTAACAGACTGGTATAATGAAAATATTTTATTACAACATGAAAAACTACGTGGTAAAAGTAAAAGTCCGAAACATGTCACCAATATAACATCAGATTTAGCAGATGGGATTGCATTAATATCAACGATTTTGACTTATTGTCCGTTCATGGAAGAACATTTTCAATTATTTTGCGACGATTGCACTAACTGCGTGGAAAATACCGTTATAAATAATGCTTGTCTTATAATTGAAGCGATGAATATTTTGAAACTTTATTTTCCACTGAGTAGCAAAGATTTTTTACACCCAAACTTTTTAGTTATGCTATTCCTTTCTATACATTTGTATGTAACACTGCCCATGTATAAGACAAAAGATCGGGTTGAGTTTAATCCTCCTCTTCTGAGAAGTTCATCAAGACTTTTAGCCATTAGTCCTTCGAATCAAGAATCATTAATATTTAATTATATTATATTAAATAATATGAAAAGTAATTTCACCGTCGAAAAGACGTCTTCCGCTGACAGTGGTAAAAAAATGTATCTCAGTGTTAAATATACAGCTAATTTTGTTGCAAAAGAGACAGCAGTACTTCTCGTACATGGTTTTAATAAAACAAGAATATTTGATACGTATATTATTTTCATTCTTACTGGACATGCAGGGTCGCTCTATCCTATAAGGAAATGTAAGGTAACGGGACCGTTGTATAGACCAAATAAAGTAGATGTTTTGGTAGCATCCCCGTTTGCCGTAAATGCTGTGTTTAAATTACATTTGACTGATATTGAACCTGCAATACCGGTAAACTTTGAAAAAGATATTCACCCAAAGTTTTGCATAAACCGACTTTACCTTATTGATCAGGAAATTACTTTAAGTGGCATACCTAAAGAAAGCGGGCAAGAAGTTCTAGAGCACAAATTGTATTTTCAAATTGTTTGCCTCAGTACTCAAATTGAAAATTCATGGTTATGGTTCAGAAGCGACATCGGTGAATTTTTTATTCGTATAACTACGCAGCCTCGTTGGGATTTAGCTATAGATACTTTACAAGTAAAGGTTCAAACGTGGCCTATGGATCCCTGCAGTTGCGGAGAATCTTGTGAGTGCTACCGAACAACTGCCGTGATGGTTCCTCATCGAAACGAGTTAATGGTGAAATCGTTACGCTATGCATTGCTTGAGCAAGCGTCAGACGTTATGATTCAAGTTTTCGATCGGCTAATAGGTATGATATTTAATTTTTCAGCAAGGAAACTGAATTTTGTACATGTATATATACTTATTTTTTTACTTAATTACATCTTCTTTTAGAAACTGCTACCGGAAAGATTATCTTGGGTATGCTTTTAAAAGAAGGTGGTTCAAACTTATCTGAAGTGCAACACATTCTAAGAAGCGAAGCCACCTTCCGTATCACCTCTAAAACGCTATTTCCACGACTCGAAAAAGTAACTTTAACTCAACACACTAACGCCTTTCTAGCGCTACCTGTGACTATACCGGCAAAAGACAAATCGGAGAAATACGCCATTACACTAACATCTGAGTGCGGAATGGACATACGTACTTATAGAATTATTTTTATTGAATCATATAGCGAATAATAAAGGAAATGTATTTTTAATACATGCCATAATAGCGTGCATAATTCTAAATTTGTAGTTTAATTATATATATACTTTAACAATAATAGAAAACTAACCTTGAAAATGCAGTTATCATTTCGTAGCATTTGACGTGTTTTAGTATTATAAAAAAATACTTCCCGGTCGAACAGTATCTCATTGCTACAATTACTTCAAAGTAATTTGTTCCTTATTTATTAATTAAATTTAATGACACTTTAACTGTAACTGTAATTTAACATTGTAAATAAAACGTATTTACAAACTATACAACCAAATTCTATCTATTATTCTATCTATATTTTGTAAAATTTGATTATAGACCAATTTACAACATTAAAACATTATTCCGAGATTATTGCTATGTGTAAGATAAAATCGATATATGTACATAATACACAGTATAGGTACTTCAAACGTCACCATATATTTTACAACAGTAACAGCACATGAATTTCCCACTGCTGGGCTAAAGCCTCTCGTCTTTTGAGGAGAAGGCTTGGAGCTAATTCCACCACGATAGTCCAATGCGGGTTGGTGCAATACACATGTGACAGAATTTCAGTGAAATTTGACACATGCAGGTTTCTTCACGATGTTATCCTTCACCGTCAAGCACGAGATGAATTATAATCACTAATTAAGCACTTCAATTATGCTTACCCGGGTTTGAACCCACGATCATCGGTTAAGAGTCACGCGTTCTTACCACTGGGCCATCTCGGCTTTACCATTTGTTTTGGTCCAAATATACCAATATTTAATGCAAATGTAAAAACAACACGCTGCTCTAATGCGGGTTGGTGGAATACAAATATAGCAGAATTTCAGTGAAATTAGACACATGGAGGTTTCCTCGCTATATTTCCCTACACCGTCAAGCACGAGATGAATTTCGATCACAAACTAAGCACATAAAATTTCAGTGGTTAAGATTCACGCGTTCATTTCGGGCCATGACAGAACTCCCCATAGAAGAAGTGAGACTTTCAACTGAGTCTAGATAATATCAAACGCAATATACCTATCTATGTATATATTAAAACTAGCTGTCACCCGCGGTACCTTCCTCGATAAAAAGACTACACAAGACAAAAATATTTTTTAAATACGAACCAGTAGTGCCTGAGATTAGCCGGTTCAAACAAACAAACTCTTCAGCTTTATATATTAGTATAAATAAACAAGGGCCTTTCTTATAAACGGTTGTTTATCCAGTGATGAACAATGCTGTGTCGTCTTCTGTCGAATGTTAAATCAATAACGACAGAAACGCGAAATCTGTGTTGTAACTAAATAGCCGCTATGCAGCGTTTATAAGGCCGTACAATTCTATCAATTCTTATTAGCAATTCAAATCTACACTATTTAAAACACCAAATTTTAGAAAAAATGTTCAAATTTTCTAAACAAGAACAATAAACATATACATTAAAACCTTAAATAACAATATATTAATATTTTATTTTAAAAATCTATCACTACATATATAAACAATACTTCTCACACAATACGTACAAGCATATACTCATACACACACATCTTGTGCACACTCATAATTGTAAGCATTGCATGTTAATTTAAGATTGTCTTTTTAATTTTATTGTTTGCTTAAATTGTAAGCGAAGGAGGAAGATATCCTGTCTGGAATGTAAGTATTTTAATACTTCATTATAGATTTAGCCGACACTAGCATTAATTAAAGTCTTTTCTAAAAATAAAATAATCTGTTTAACCATAATGTAGTTAAATACATCCCCCTTGAGTGACACTGACACAAGTCCCCTTGACTTGTGTATGGGAGGAGTGCATACATGTACACTATCCCATTTTCCAGTCACACAGCTGTACTCTGAGAGAAGACATCCTGGACTGAAAATCAGTCATTATGATTTTATTTATACAAATAAATTATTTAAATTGTTTTAATGGTGCCACCATTTCTCAATTTCCTAACAAAATTATGTTGACTAGAGTGCGGAAACAGTACTGCACCAGGGCCAATAACTTCTGGTATTAAAGAGATGTCGGTACCACCGCGCGTCGTCTGTCGCCTTGACCGACCCACTTAGCCACGCTCGTCCAAGCGGCAATTTTCTGAGTTTAAGTAAGCTATTGCTGACCTTTCTGTTTTGTTTCCCATTATTTGTTCATCCATACCCATAATTTGTTCAGCCAACTATAGCTTCCTTAGACGATTTTATTACATAAACTGATGTCTAGAAATGTTGAAAACGTCCTGCTTAGGCTTTTATCATTTAAATATTAAAGCAAGACATTATTTTTTATATAAAATAACCATTTAAGCATGAGGTTCAGAATGAAAACAGCACTCAATTCTTAGAGCTACACTCGCACACGGGGTTGACTCAGACGATAAGAATGTTTTTTGTATATATTTTATTAAATTTTGAACGACTGACTTTGCCCTTGCCCTTTTTTATTTACGCTGATAAAACACATTTATGCGTTACCTCTACTTGAAGGAGGAAAGTATATGGTCCACAAAGGCGCTGAGTTCGCTGGTGGTTCCTTTAAATATACCCATTCCATCTCCTAAGGAAGGCTTCACCGAGTCTTTTTTTACTTAATTGCTAAAAAAACATTATAATTTATTTTTATTTCTCAAATTAAGTAAAAAGAACACACACGGTCTCAACTTGGTGGTAGGGCTTTGTGCAAGTTCGTCTGGGTAGGTACCACCCGCTCATTAGATATTCTACCGCAAAACAGCAGTACTTGCTATTGTTGTGTGGGACATAACATCTTAGTTCCCAAGGTTAGTGGCGCATTGGCGTTGTAAGCGATGGTTAACATCTCTTACAATGCCAATGTCTATGGGCGTTGGTGACCACTTACCATCAGGTGGCCCATATGTTAGACGGCCTTCCTATGCAATAAAAAAAAACATTGCAAGTATTAACTTTAAGTACAATATCAATATTAGCAATGACCTTAAGGAAAGTCGAAATAGCTACTAAGCCTCGCGTTAATCTTAACGATAGAGACTTAATGCAATAAATTACCTAAATCGTTTAAAGAATATTTTATGTATATTATTACTCCTACATGTATATGATTATACATTAAGCCTTATATTTATAAAGATTAAAGTATTAAATATTACACCTAACAAATTACAAAAATAAAAACATACAAGTTATAAAATATAAATTACGTTGCAGCGTTAGATATTATTATTTTAATATGATTCAAGTATCTGCTTTACGTAGTAAGTTCCAATATTTATAATAATTGTTTATATTATAAAGAAATAAACTTAAAGCATATCTTAATATAAATCAAACAAAGTAATTGATTTCAAGAATACGGCATAAAACCGATAAAAGGAGCCCGTAATATGCGAGCGTAATCATGAATTAAATCGGAGGAGGCACTTAATCTCAAAACGTCTCGACATACCATTGTATTTACCTATTCCGTCCACCGCAGGACGGAAGCCTCTTCCACAGAACGCCAAACATCCCGATCTTGGGCAGTCCGACTTCATCTCGTATCTACTTTTTTAAAATCGTCGTCTACCTTGCCACTGTTCGTTCACGTCGACACTGCGTTTACCTAAGCGTGGTCTCCACTCTAATACGTGTCGGCTCCATCGGGCATCAATGCACCTGGAGACATGGCCAGCCCACTTCCACTTGCAGCGAGCTAATTCTATGCACGATGTCGGTGACTTATATTCTCTGGCGAATTTCCTCATTTCGGATTCTATCTGCCAGAGAAACCCCGAGCATCGCACGTTCCATTGGTCGCTGCAGCAATGTGCACAATAGTAAATATGTTACCGGAGTGTAAACATTGCCAACTTCGCGACTCCAGGCTTTCTAGTGGACAAATATTTTAATTTTATCATTTATTTTTTATTACCAGAAGGACTAAATCTTTATAAAACCGTGCCTGTACAGAATGGGATACCTACTAAGTCCTACTATCGTTGTTTAGTCTCTATTTTTTTTATTGCATAGGAAGGCGGACGCGCGTATGGGCCACCTGATGGTAAGTGGTCACCAACGCCCATAGACATGGGCATTGTAAGAGATGACAACAATAGCAAGTACTGTTTATTTTGCGGTAGAATATCTAATGAGTGGGTGGTAGCTACCCAGACGAGCTTGCACAAAGCACTACCACCAAGTAAATAATTTTATTTATATAATACTCTAATTTCTATCCTCGTGGTAAATAATCCTTGTTTTATTTACATAATTTTATATATTTATATTACATACATGTTTTGCTATACCGATCTGACGATTATCATGACTAATCTCGTGTTTAGTTATAATCACAAATTAAGCACATGGAAATTCACTGGTGGTGGTACCTGGCTTTGAACCCGGAATCAAAGGTTTACGCATGATTTATGCGTTCTATCTAACCACTGTGCAAGCTCGTCTTTAAATTCACGTAAAAGACGTGTGGTGAAATAAGCTTTAAACCTTCTCCTCAAAAGGAAGTGAAAGCATTACCCCAGCAGTGGGACATTATCAGGCTGTTACTTTATTTTACTTTTTTTAAACGCCAAGCAAAACATTAAGGTTATAACAAAAAACTTGTGAGATTTTTCAAAATTGGTAACACGGTCTTACTCTCGCTGCAGCTTATTTATAGATTATATAATGTAGGCGTATGAAGGTGATAGATACGTATCACCTTCACATGTATATATATAATGTAGAAATATGGAGGTGAAAGTAATAACGCAGACTTCCATGTTGCAAACGAAAACAAATTTAAAAATAAATAAGAGTTGTAAAATGCATAACGCTTTGTTCAGCAGGTCTACGCCTATAATAGAAACCAACTCCTCGCGCGTAATTGTTTATAAATTGCTTCCTTATGTTAGATTCAATTTTATATTGTAAGTAGTTAATGTTTTATAAGGTAAAATAAAGATTTATTTCATTATATTTTTTGTTATATTCTATTATATATAGCCTATGTATAAATAATATAATATAACGAAACCAAAAAGATCTTACATAAAAATAGAAAAATATAAATTAAAGTTAGTAACCTATGCATAAGAATCGTAGAAAATGATGTTAAAGGAAATTCATTTTCTTTTTCTTTTACTTGGTGGTAGGGCTTTGTGCGAGCTCGTCTGGGTAGGTACCACCCACTCATCAGATATTCTTACGCAAAACAGCAGTACTTGCTATTGTTGTGTTCCGGTATTAAGGGTGAGTGAGCCAGTGTAATTACAGGCACGAGGGACATAACATCTTAGTTCCCAAGGTTGGTGGCGCATTGGCGATGTAAGCGATGGTAACATCTCTTACAACGCCAAAGTCTATGGGTGTTGGTGACCACTTACCATCAGGTGGCCCACATGCTCGTCCGTCTTCCAATGCAATAAAAAACAAAGAAATAAGAAACCTAAGTGTTATCAAATTGATATACATATAATACACACTATTAGTACGACACATAAATCACGTCTGCATGTTGGAACCGACCTGTGTGGGTGTCTGCCTCTTGAAAGATATATGTATAATAGTGTGAATAACATATATAAATTGTAGCTTTGCTGAAATCACGTAATTTTACGGTTCTGAGCCCAAAGGGTAAAACGGGACCCTATTACTAAGACACCGCTGTCCATCCGTCTGTCCGTTTGTCCCCAAGCGGTATCTCGTGAACCGTGATCGTGAGAAAGTTGAAATTTTCACATGATTATTTTTCCGTTTTTAAGGACAATGGTACGGAACCCTTCTTGCGCGAGTCCGACTCGCACTTAGACGGTTTATTTTCGAACTTTTGAAATTTTATAAAAGAAACAGAAACCGGAATAAGTGTCTGCCATTGAATTTATAAATATATTTTTTATACTATAACATATTAAGAGGGCAGACATGCTGCAATCACGTTTTGAAAGTAAATTTTGACGATTTTTGAAGTTTGCTTAAATGCCGTAAGTCTACCGATAGCTGCCTCTTAGACCATTATCTACGGTAAAAATTATAAATAAATTATGTAATTATAATTCGCTGCAAATTTTTAAAACTAGAACTTGCTGACTGATTCCTTCTGACACTGAATTCGCGAATACAAACAATCGGTCGTAGAAAGCTGAGTAGCGCATATAAACGCGATCTCACAACCTGTTTCACCATTGTCTCTCTGAACGTCTCACGACTTCGAAGTGCCTTCGCTTCCTTTACTTTGTCGTATAATTTTGTCCCTCGATACGTTTTAACTTAATTCAATATTAAAAACATACTACGTAAAGTATATCAGGACTCGTGATTGCGTTTATCAAGTGAAGTGCATTATGGATTCCGGCCAGTTCCGCGAGTGCGCTAAGGCGACGATAGAGATGTTGATTGATTATTACGAAAATATAAGCAATAGGTAATAATTTTGACTAATGTTATATTGGATAATTAAACATTTTCTTTTTTTTTTTAATTTATTAATAACTCACTAGTTTTATACGTAAAATCTCACATTTTGACCGAAAGATGACACTGGGATCAAAAAACTACCCACCGCAACGCCAGAAAGGCCAGTAATTATCGTTGACGCAGTGATTTTTAAAATCGGTTGTAGAAAAGGAAATTATATTTTTCAACATTTTACCATGTATTCGTTCAAAAAATTAACTTTTATTTGACAAGGGTTTGAGAACGAGCTCTAAATTCATAAATAAAAACATGTATAATATATGTAGCGTTCATAATTATGACGTTCTTTGACAACAATGAAATCTCGTCCTAGTCATTGTTTGTAAGCTTGAAATAATTCCGCTAATAATAATTACTTTAATTCTTATTACATAACGCAACTAGCAATACCATGCATTTATAATTTTTTTTTTACACAAACAAAGGTGTTTCCTTCTTTTATGATTTGTGAAATAAATATTTTTGCCAATTGAATAATATAACTCAAATACATTGTAAGCATACTTAATGTTTAGTGGTATCAAACGTTTTACTGAACGCGAAATAATTTGTAAACAAATTGGTAAACGTATTTTTATATCATTAGTAGGGTGTTAATAATAATTTTTGTTTTAACAATTATCAAACTTTTAAATACTTGTAAGTACCTACACATTATTATCATTCAATCCAAGGGAAGATATCAAGCACAAATCATCTCTAAGACAAGTAATTAAAAGTACATAATTGTTAGTTTAAGTTAACTAAATAAACACTTATTGTATTCTTTACTATTGAATATTTTTTCCCGGTGATTTATTTAAATGCGCGTTTTATACGGGTTGAGTAAGAATATTTTTTTGAGTGCTATCCTGTAATATAAGTTATTTAAAACTATATATCTAGCTATACCTATTTTTCGTTTAAGTCTTCGTAACAACTTTACTTTTATTGGAGATAATTTTCTATGAATTTTTGGAAACGTTATATTAGAATTCCAATTTATATAAGAAAAAAAAACACTTGTTTAAAATCACTGTTTTAGATTGAACTATGTAAATAAATAAATGACGAATACAATTCCTATCAATTAAAAAAATTGTAGCGTTACATAGATAAAATATTATCTATTGACAATTATTAACAATTAATCAAAGTGACAATAAATAAAACTAAGGTCCTGTATTGAAATAAACTAATTAACGCTCGGCTTTTAATGGCCCTTCTTTGTTTCAACAATTACCAACAAGATGCCATAGCAACAATACGAATAAATTCAAATCCTTTTTTTGTACATAATATTCTCGATATTTTTAAATAAAAGCTTTGACATGAAAAAAACGTAGGTACAGACGAATTGATAACCTCCTCCTTTTTTAAAATTCTGTTAAAAAAAAAACAATATTAGATCGCAGTAACATCGTTATTTTTCCGCAGGAACGTTTTACCTTCAGTGGAGCCCGGGTATCTCATGAAATTATTGCCTGAAAATGCACCTGAGGAGCCGGAAGATTGGAAAACTGTACTTAAAGATTTCTACGAAAAGGTTTTACCCGGTGTAAGTTCAATTTCAAATACTTTTTATAATTTTGCAATCTGTCAAAAAATTAACACAGTAGGTATAGTTATCATAATAGTATTAAAAGGTTTGCTGTAAGGATGAAACTATTAAAATCATCAGACGATACTGGCAGTTAGTCTTAATTAAAGCTAAAATATGCGTAAAATTACACAAACAACAGTAATTGCAGAATGATAATGATTAAATAGAGAATGACAAAAAGTTAATTAAAATAATGGTGTTTGTTTTAGGTAACGCATTGGAATTCTCCGCATTTTCATGCTTATTTTCCTACTGGTTGTTCATACGCCAGTATTATTGGAAATCTTCTCAGTGACGGATTAGGAGTCATAGGACTAACCTGGGTAAGCGATATTTTTCTAACTGAATATATATATTTTTTACGTATTTATGGTGTTGCTTTTTTAAGACAGTAAAATGTGTCTGAAAAATGACTATTACTAGAAGCCCTTTATCGGACTAAACAGTGCAGCGCTTTTGTTGTTATTTATTATTCCAGTCATTAAAGTAATTTTGTTCGACCAATAACTTATTTATTTATATTTATATCAATTATATTTAATTAGATGGCGAGTCCAGCGTGCACTGAACTAGAAGTTGTAACCATGAACTGGCTTGGCAAGCTGCTAGGTTTGCCCGAAGAATTTCTTAATTGTACAGATGGACCTGGAGGTGGAGTCATACAGGTATATTCATCTGATCTAATTTTTCTTTAAATTTAACAATTTTTTATAGTAATAATGTTTGCATTAGATACATATAATGTGATCTATTAATTATATATTTATTTCTTTTAAGGGTTCTGCGAGCGAAGCGACACTCGTTGCTTTATTAGCCGCTAAAGATAAAATGGTTCGTAAGCTTACGCAAACCAATCCTGATTTAGATCAAGACATATTAAAAACTAAGTTTGTTGCATATACATCAAATCAGTGCAATTCTTCTGTAGAAAAGGCTGGAGTACTCGGTTCTATGAAAATGAGACTCTTGAAAAGTGATCCTAATGGTCAATTGAGAGGAGAAACTTTAAAAAAAGCATTTGAGGAAGATAAGGCCGAGGGTTTAATACCATGTTATGTTGTTGCAAATTTAGGTACTACAGGAATATGCGCCTTCGATCCTCTCTATGAATTGGGACCAATATGTAATGAAGAAAATGTGTGGTTGCATGTTGACGCTGCTTACGCTGCATCAGCATTTGTATGTCCAGAGTACAGACATTTAATGAAAGGCATTGAATATGTCGATTCTTTTGTTGTTAATGCACATAAATGGTTGCTTGTAAATTTTGATTGTTCAGCTATGTGGGTTAAGGATTCCTATGATTTGATTTATGCGTTTGACGTTCAACGTATGTATTTAGACGACTTAAAACCCACAGCAAAAATACCAGACTACAGACACTGGCAGATGCCACTGGGACGCAGATTTAGATCACTTAAATTGTGGACTGTTTTGAAAATGTACGGAGCTGATGGCCTTCGCAACCATATTAGAAATCACATAAGCTTAGCTCAACATTTTGCAAAATTAGTACGTTCAGATAATAGATTTATTGTCGAACCAGAACCTTCAATGGGACTTGTTTGCTTCAGACTGCAAGACGGTGATAACAACACGAAAAAGTTACTACAAAATTTAACTGAGAAAAAAGAATTATTTATGGTCGCTTGCACGTATAGAAATCGTTATGTTATACGGTTTGTAGTATGCTCAAGACTGACCACAAAAGAACATATAGAAACAAGCTGGAATTTGATTAAAGAAGAAACGGATCGTTTGATTGGCCCAGACAAAATAAACGCTAAATCGCAATCAATTTCAACAATCGATCATTTAGAAAGTATTAATATCTGCGAAAAATCAAAGTGAATCTAATTCAATTGGAGTGGTAATGTAGGACAACGTAGGTTGATAGGAAATTAAAATATTTGTATTAATTACAGTTTTCAAATTATTTTTTAATACTGGTAAATACATGCCGAAAAATAATAATTAATTCATTCATTAGAGATAATGTGTAAGAACAAAAATACTAAAATTCTACGAACGAATTATTTAACAAAACAATATTTGGTATTGTTTATTTGTGTATTCTTTCGGAAATTAATAAATGGAAAGCGGTAATGACACCACATTTATATAAAAAACCAATGGTTATAGGTAAACATATAAAAAGCTTGTTGTTATTGGTTAAAGGGCTTGCGGGCGTAAAGGTATTCATGGATAGGTTTGAATAATATTGCTTTATTTGCGAATATGTTCCGCGATATAATATTTTTTATTAAAAACGAAAGGGAAAATAAATCAATATTTTAAAAGATAGTTTATTCTGTTTATTAGTAGATAAATCTACAATATTACGTCATAATATATTATATTAATTAAGTTGGCTGACTAAATGGAAGTCAAATTACATGTAATAATACCTGTAATCATTTTGGTGTTTATTTTTTATGTTGAAATTAACCTAAACCACGGTGACTAATATGTGTAATAATGAAAATATGTTCAATAATAAATCGATAGAATATTTCACGAAACTATGTTTTATTTCGTAGTATTTTTTTTATAATTGTGATAGTAATTATCTAAATGCAACTACATGTTTCACTGACACAAATGCCATATGAATAGCCCTTTGGTAGGCAATGTTCTTGACAGATAGCATATTCAGTCGCTTCTTCGAAAGGGCATTTCACTCGGCCTGGTATCTTTACATCTGAAAAAATAGAAAGTTAAAAAATATATAAATTTTTATACATGCCAATTTAACAAATATTAATTCATTCATATTATTTACATAATATGAAATGGAATATTATGTCAATAAATTACAGATCGAGGTAGAAGTGTACCGTACAGTCAAGTCATCAATGCACTTTGAACTATGTGGTTTGGTTATGAAACATTAAACATTACTTAGAAATTCTGATTGCACAAGTTTTCCCACGAGGTTTTCCTTTCCCATTAAGCTCTAAAAATGAACTGTAATAATGGTTTCGTTGTTCTTACAACATCAATTAACATACCTACTAAAAATATTTTACAAATAAATATAAATTATGGAATTTATGTACATGGCTAATGAACAACTGAATTGTTGGTCTAGGTTACTTAAAAAGCTACAGTCGGTCATCAAATCCTGGGTGGGGTACCTTCGTATTCTTATAGAAAAAAGGAAAACAGTGCCAGGGGCACTATCCTATCCCTATTTTGCGCACTATCATTATTACATCTCCAATTAAACCAATGTTGTATTTGGTAACTTACCATTCATCAGCATTGAATAATAATGTTCTAATACATTATTATTCAATGTGTCATTTTGTCATTAGTGTAATTTTAGTAAAATTTTACAAAACAATAAAAATAAATATTTTGTCAAAAATCTAGCAAAGTTGAACTCAGTTTTAATTTGTAATGAACAACATGGAACCTTTAAAAGAAGTTGCATTAAAACAAAATGAATTTATTTATACATGGGTACGGAAAAAAATATACACAATTACACAATTGTGAAAGTGAAACAACGCAGGTAATACAGCATTTTTATAAACCGTAAGTATCTACATTTCTGATTATCACGATTTAAGCCTGCAGATCGACTTACCGCCTACCGAGTTCAATTTACATAGTAAATATAAATACTATATATTTGAATACCCACAGTTATTTTAAATTAGTTTTAGTTCAAAATAAAAGAGTATATAATAAATAATATATTTAATGCTTACCTGATTCACTAAGGACTTGTATCGGGCTGCCTTTCACTGTAGATGACGCTGTTTCTGGTAACTCCGACAATGTTTCTGTTTTCGCTACACTGCTGTCTCTTGGAAACGCATCAGTATGTTGTATTAAATAAATAGAAACGCCAATTAGGATAAAATGAATTCCTTTAAAACCCATTATTAAAATGTCTCAGTTCACACAAAGCAGAGCGCACTTAATACGTGTTACTGATACGAAATGAGAATGCGTTTCTGTAAGGTCAATATAACTGTTTTGCTTAATATACCTACGTACATAACAATGAGTCACTTGTTTTAATTACGTGTGACGCTATTTTGCTAATCATTGCAAGACGGAATTACCAAGAAAAACTATTTATACGCCTAACAATAATTGATTATTAATGTATGTATGTAGCTTTTAGGTAGGTAGTTAAGAAAAATAAAAACAGTTCTCAATTCTCATTTGTTTTTTTATTGAATACATTTAGCCAAATAATGAAAATGCGGTTTATTGAAACTGTTCTACGATTTATATTGGAAATAGAAAGAAATATATGTTTATCAAAAACACTTATTTATCCAAAACGGTGACTATCATAAACTCAATTATTATTTATGTTACTCGTCTATGATTATTTCAATAAGATTTCAATAAAAATCACGGAAATATGAAAGGAAATTATCTCGATTCCTAGATACCTACGTAATAAAAGTCGAAATATTAATATATTTTAGTATAAATGCTTACTTTTAAAATGAACTATTAATAGATAGTTTTTTTAAGGTACCTATATTATTAGTAATAATATACCAATGTTTGTAATAATATTACAAACATTGACGTAGTATACTTATACTGTTTTGCGGCAATTTCCTTACGGTACTCTTACCTATTAAAAATTAATAAGAACAAAACTGTAAGCCATAATAGGGAGTCAAAGTTTAATGCAATGCCATGTTATATTTAATATTAAAAATTCCAATAGAAAATGGATTTAAGGAATTCACGTGTTTTTTTTTAGGAAATTAGTAGTAGGAGTAGTATAATCATAATATCGTGCAAACCAATTCTAATGAAATATTTCTACGAGCCTTACGACAATAACGGTTATCGTTATTTTTAGAGTAGTGCTTAAAGTATTGTAATTTTTCCAATAGTAGCAACGTCATTTTTTTGCAAACTTATGTACTTAGAAACGGACGTTAATTCTAAATTTTTTAATGATTTTTATTTTTATTTCAAATAAATATTTTTTTTTTTTTTTAAATAGTATATATACCACGCGGTCATGACTTGAATAATAATTATTTTTAATTTTTATTTGTATCTATTTCAGGTTTTAATGTTATAATTATTATAATCAATATCTCAGTATATGTTAATTATTATATATAACGATATAATAACGAAAGAAGCTTTAATTATTATTTATAAATGTACAAGTTCCGTTTCAAAATATTCCGTTTGACAGTTAAATACAATAAAGTCAAACTTGTTTGTTATTGCTGTCTGTTTGACGTTGACATTTACGACTTACGTACAGTCAACTACAGTCAATGAATACAGTGTGTGAGTGTCTGTATTCATTGGTACAATGAAAATCTAACATGCGATGTGCATTGGTTTTTTATTCAGTGAGGTACGTTTGCAGCTTTAATCAATATTTAAACTTTTTGACCAAGGAGCAAATTAAACACAGAATTAATTAAAATGGTTTATCTTCATTTTCCATCAAATTTAACCGAAGAAGAATTAATGCTTCAAGCGAAATATCAGAAGTTAAAGAAAAAGAAGAAGGCTCTTCAAGCCTTAAAGGCCCCTAAACAAGAACCAGAAAAACCTGTCTTACCGAAACGTCCGACTGAAGCAAGAGATGCTCGAGAAATAGCACGAAAACTTATTAAAAGTGGAGCAATTCAAGCTATTAAAAGCCCACCGACGCAACCACAAAATGCTACATTTAAACGACCTAGAGCAGGTTATTTGTCATTAAATTACTTAAATCTATGAAATTTGACTGACTTTAACTTAATTACTTTAATATGACAAATTAAAACATACTTTTCTTTAATTAGGCAGGGAACGCAAACTCAGTGGTTCAACTGGCACTACAGGAGGTGTAGCTTCATATCAACCATTCAGTGCATCTCAAGAACCACCACCGCCTGATGAGAAAGCAGCACCCAGAGTCAAATACCTATATGATTCTTTTGTAACTGCTCGGGAAAAGTAAGTTTTAAAAGTTAAGCTAAGTTAAATTTAATTGATTATTACCTTTTTATATTTGTTGTTATCTAGTATTAAGGTATACTTTCTTTAAAAAAATAAGTTATTAAGTGTCATCAAATGACATATACAATAATTGATTGTGTAAATTCTTTCAGGGAAGAAAAAGGTGCCCGCAATCAGCCAGCCGATGCAGCAAATCCTGGTGGAAAAAGTACTCATTTGCAAATCTTAGGTCCTCGAATAACTGAAGAGGTAATTAGGCGTCGCCTAGCATCATTTGAACCATTTACATACACCCAGGAACCAGAGGAAGAAAAGTAAGTAATGCAAGATAATTGCTTAATTTGATACTTGATTTCAAATTTATTTTAATCACAATAAAAAAAATATTTTACTGAATAACGAACTTAAATTAAGCCATTTGTTTTTTTAACCTTATCTTAATTATATTTGAAGAACTAACTAAAGTCACATATGTTCCAGCTTCTCTCTACTCTTGAGTCAAAAATACAAATCTCACAGTGCATTAATGTCCTTCTTTCAAGTTAAAATCACTTTGTATTGTTAAAGATTGAAATATAATTATCGTTTTAAATAAATTGTTTCAGAGTATTTCTATCTTTTGAAACTGTGGAAATAGCAACTCATGCACATACGGCTCTTGATGGAGGTGAAGAAGGATGGCGTGTTACATTTGTAAGAAGACTACCACAACCTGCTGGATCTTGGACCCCAGCATCAACTCCAAGAAATGCTCCTCCACCAAAAGATTCAAAGAGGTCTCTTGTTACATATGATGACATATTTGAATAAAGACTGAACGAAAAATGTTCCTCACTCAAATTACGTTTTTTGTTTTATACGCATTAAAAATATTGATAAATACACACCATTATTTGACTGGTACATAAAGGTTGAAAGATAGCAATAAATTCTTTTTTATGTAATCCGAGAAATAGATATATTAAATTTTACAGCCAATCCAGTATTATTTTGCAAATGTTATTACATACAAACATAAGATTATAACGTAAGTTTCTAGTAACACATGATCATAAATAATTATTGGAATTTGGCATTTTTAAAAATTGTTGGCAACTTACATACTAATGAATATTGGCACCCGCTTTGTTGATATCAAAAAACGAAGTAGGTATCTAAAATAAGTAAGGGTGCAATGAGAGCAATATAAATTTGCTTAAATGATTTTAATTAATATTACTAACAAATTTAATTTTATCATTTTTACTGACATCTATTGGACTACTGGTTGTCTGATTCTATAATAATAAATAAATTAATTAATTAACTTAATACTATATGCGAATTATACAATGTATTTTACAAAAGTGAATTACAATGTTATAAAATATAAAAAAAAATGGTTGTCTGTAAAGTCGGTTTACGGACGATAGTTTAACGTGACAATGTCATAACAAAACATTGATGAATTGAAAGTGAAAGAGAGATAGATGCGGCGCAAGCGTACAATCAGCGTAACGGGACAATTTATCGTGCATGCAGCCAGCGTGCATCGATTTACTAGACGTTGTCTCGTCAAAAAATATATTGTATATATATCCCATGTGCCTGATATTATACTATCTCACTTGCCCTTTAAACCGGAATACAACAATTCTAAGCACCTATTGCCGTTTGGCGGTAGAATCACGGTCTTGCATACAGGTCTTACAACGAAGCCCAATTTCAATGGTGAGAGATTCGTACTATCGTGTCATAACTTTTATGTCGCGTAGATAGCGTAGTAGATAAATATGGAAAACGGAACTCAATAGGAAGTAAAAGTTGTAACACAATCGCGCCTATCTCTTACCACTGAAATTGGACTCAGTTGCAAGACCTGTATACAAGACCATGGTGCACATCTACATACAAGTCCATGAACCTTGGGATGAGAATGATGAAACTGTCACCGTGACAAAAGTCACTCGTGAGCACGTTGCCTAACGTGTGAAAAAAAAGAGATAAAATGCTATTCTGTCTTCGTTGCACAGCACACATATCCGTCGTCATGCCTCTGGCGGCCGTAAATTGTACAAAAAAGCGCAACCATTAAGCCGACGTACTTCACTACTGTTGTTGATAGACCTGTGTATAAGACCGTGTGTAGAATATAATAGGACAAGTAAGTGGTAACTATTCAGACGAGCTTGCACAAAGACTTTAATCAATATATTGCATTAATATTAAAAATGTAAATTATTAGATTCAATAAATGTTTTATCCAATCATAAAATATTATAATTAAGAGTAATTATAATCTCAGTATATTTTGTTAAATGATTTTTTAAATATAAACTAAATTACTTGGTGGTAGAGCTTTGTGCAAGCTCGTCTGGGTAGGTACCACCCACTCATCAGATATTCTGCCGCAAAACAGCAGTACTTGGTACTGTTGTGTTCCGGTATGAAGGGTGAGTGAGCCAGTGTAATTACAGGCACAGGGACATAATATCTTAGTTCCCAAGGTTGGTGGCGCATTGGCGATGTGAGCGATGGTTAACATTTCTTATAACGCCAATGTCTATGGGCATTGGTGACCACTTACCATCAGGTGGCCCATATGCTCGTCCGCCTTCCTATGCAATAAAAAAAAAAAAACAGTTTTCAACAGATTTTTCATAATACTGAAAAATACTACTTGAGTTTTATAAATATGTACTTCCCTTGTTTCGATATTACCAAACCCCCCATTAAACTGTATGGCAATAATATTATAATTATGGTATGTCATGTGATATATATCATATGATTATGGAGGGTAGAGGTAAGGAGAAACATCTTTATGCATGAAAAATGTCCGCCGAAAGCAGAAAATTAAGGTGGCGCCACATTAGCATCAGGTTATATTTTAAAGGAAGCGCCAAATTCAAAATATAAACTTACTATTCACAGATCATGAAATAAAATCAATAATTCTTTAAATTTATTTTTACTACATTGTACTAAGCAAGGTAGTTGAAATTTTCAATAAGTAACTACTTTAGTCGACAATAATATTAAAAATTTTAACTCGGCATACTTCAGTTCGTTTACAATTATTGCTTTATTCATACCATACCC
Organism: Nymphalis c-album; assembly: GCA_963151315.1. NCBI lineage: Eukaryota > Metazoa > Arthropoda > Insecta > Lepidoptera > Nymphalidae > Nymphalis > Nymphalis c-album. The sequence continues at coordinate 6,102,207 of OY720590.1, read as the reverse complement.
TTTGTCTACACTAGCGCCAATTTGCAGCTAACAGCTGGATACTTTTTTAAGTTTGCGACCTTAAGAGATGGTTCTCCATACATTTGATGAAGAGGATGTATTGACATAATAGTGTACAGCACAAAATACTGGAAAATAATTTAACAAAATTATACTTTTATCAATAAAAAGAAACGGAAATAGTTTTTGTATATAAAGTTGGGAAATCAATTTTAAATGTAGGTATTAATATCATAGTGAGAAATATATATATATATTAATTTTGTTAAATTATTTATATATATATATATATAGGGACATTTGTATCGTATAACAATATATATATATATATATATATATATATATATATATATATATATATATTGTTATACGATACAAATGTCCCTAATGCCATGTTAGAGTTTATACCGATAAAATTCTGAAATTTCAATTTCAAATTTTAAGTACCCTACCCTTTAAAAATTACCTACCTATATAATTTTATTCACTTGTTCCTTCACTAGTTATCAAAGTGACAATTGACAATGTCATTCACATATGTGATTGCAAATGTCGTAGTTACAATAAGTTATTGGAAAATATAAAAAAAACTGACCAAGAAAAAAGAAATTTAAGATGTTTCGGGTTATAAAAAATGTTTCACCAATTGTATCTAAAAACTTGTTCCAAAGATGTCCTCAAAAAGTAAATACAGTTCTAATGATTGTACAAGACAAACATTTCTTATCAGATTCCGGTAAACATATATATATTTAATTTTCATGTGATTCTTTTTTATTAGTACATATATTATAATAATTAAATATTTATCTAATATTTTTTTAGCTAATGAAAGGTTTGCTCTTAAACACGAGGCGTATGGACGTCCTCTCTATTTCGACGCACAAGCAACAACCCCTGTTGTAAGTATAATTAATATTGTTACTTAGTCTCGATAAGAATCTATTGATAATTATTTTATGAAATTTAGGACCCCAGGGTACTTGATGCGATGCTGCCATTCTTGGTAAATTATCATGGCAATCCACATTCTCGTACACACGCTTATGGATGGGAAAGTGAGGCAGGAGTAGAAAAAGCAAGAGAACAAGTAGCGGATCTCATCGGTGCTGATCCTAAAGAAATAGTGTTCACGTCTGGAGCAACTGAATCTAATAACATATCTGTTAAGGGAGTAGCTCACTTCTATGCATTGAGAAAAAAACATATTGTAACAACACAAATTGTAAGTTTAATCCTATTTAGCTTTTAAATGACAAAGTAATTATTTCTGTTAGTAATATGAAATTTATTAATTTATTAAAATTACTATTATGCCATCATTATACCGATTACAAAATATTGTGCAATGTCATTTTACAAAAATACCAATTTTATATTTTACAAACTGTTTTGATAACCTTAAACAATAATTTATTTAGGAACATAAATGCGTACTGGATTCTTGTCGAGCATTGGAAGGAGAAGGGTTCAAAATAACTTATTTGCCAGTGGGACCTAATGGTATAATAAATTTAAGTGACCTTGAAGAAGCGCTGACACCTGAAACAAGCTTAGTTTCAATAATGACTGTTAATAATGAAATTGGTTAGTGAGATAACATTAATCAAAAATTATCTTATTTGACGAGATTTTTATTTATTATTGTACTTTTAGGAGTCATGCAACCAATTGCTGAGATAGGTGCGTTATGTAAGAAGAAAAAGGTTTTTTTCCATACTGATGCAGCTCAAGCAATTGGCAAAGTACCAATGGATGTAAATAGTATGAATATTGATCTCATGTCTATATCTGGTCATAAAATCTATGGACCTAAAGGTGTTGGAGCTTTGTATATCCGACGTCGACCAAGAGTTCGCGTGGAACCAATTCAAAGTGGTGGAGGTCAGGAGCGAGGAATGCGAAGTGGAACAGTCCCTACACCTTTGGTTGTGGGATTAGGTACTGTATATCATGAAATCTTAAGCTGTATTCATATTCAAATTTATAATGATAATAATATTTCTGTTTTTATTAAAGGTGAAGCATGTGAACTGGCAAAACGTGATATGGCTTATGACCATGCATGGATGCAGAAGTTGGCTGATAGATTTCTAGACAAAATTAATTCTAAATTGACACATGTGATAAGAAATGGAGATCCTAAGTATTCATATCCAGGATGTCTTAATTTATCATTTGCATATGTTGAAGGTAAATATAAAATGCATTTATTGCAAATATATATATGTGAATATACTATAGTTTATAATTCTTTCATGCTCAACAATAAAGAATAACATTGTGAGGTAACCTGTATGTGTCAGATGAAATTCTGCGCATCCACCAACCTGCACTTGAGCAGTCTTGGAATAAACTTCAAACATTTTTCTTTTAAGAGTAGACATTTGCCCAGTATTGAGAAAGCATGTTTTTTTATTATGTTTGCTGTTGGCACTTCCCATGCACATGCTCTCGACAGTGTCACCGGGCAGTGGGGGCAGTCTTAAAATACTTGAGTTAACTATTATTTGATACAACTTAAGCAATAATATTTTTCCATGCCTATATTGTATTGGTGATTGGTTCAATTGGATAGAAGTGGAATTGCTACAAGGCCATATGGCATTATATGCTCAATGTTGATGGGTCAAATTATGTCTATCAATCTCAAATAGACATACCAAAAATCATTTTATAAAAGATTGACATGGTATTGAAATGTTACTTCAGGTGAATCATTATTAATGGCATTAAAAGATGTGGCTCTATCAAGTGGGTCAGCATGCACCTCAGCATCTCTTGAACCCTCATATGTGTTAAGAGCTATTGGAACAGATGAAGATTTGGCACACAGCTCTATAAGGTATTTATTTTGACACAGTAACTACAGTTGTTGATAGAGCTCAGTATAATCTTCAATCCAAAGCTATGTAATATGTAACATGATTAAAATGTGGCTAATAGCATACTTGAATAAAGAATAATTTGACTTCGTATTGTTTTCTTAGTATGTGGTTTATGATAACTTAAGAAAAATGAAGCCCAGACATATATGTAGCAAATCTTTAGGTCTTATCTTGTACTAGAAATATTTAGATGGGAAAAATTATAGTTAGCAAGTAGCTGATTACTTGATGTTTACTTAAATATGGTGCAACTTTTATAGTTTATACATATAAACACTTACTAATATATAAAGACTCAATAAATTAGCCATTAATTTATAATGACATGACAATTAATTTATATGTAGTATAAATACATATTTTGTGATTATATTTTGTAATTTATAAAATGTAAATTTACAGGTTTGGGCTGGGAAGATTTACAACAATAGAAGAAGTTGATTATACTGCTGAAAGGACAATCCGACATGTAGAACGACTCAGAGAGATGAGCCCGCTTTGGGAGATGGTACAAGATGGAGTTGACATAAAAACAATTCAATGGTCTCAGCACTAACATCATATAACACCCAGGCACTCAATTATTTAAAACGTATGCATAAAATTCAAAATTTTTAGATGAAAGACAAAGATCTGGCTAAAACATTTAGGTATTTAACTCTAATTGTGTTAATTGTAATTATGGTAGCATATAAAATGACATAAATGTTATAATAATGCACTAAGTATTATACAAACTATATTCTTGTATTTTGTTTTGTTATTTTTCAATTGTTTAATATTTTATTTCAAGACTTATTCATAAATGTTTTAGTTCCAATTTGAAAAAAATATACAATAAGTTGTAATATTTTGAACCTGTGTTCACAGTTTGTAAGGTTATGTATTCTATTCAGTTCTTAAGAAAAGAAAAGATTATGATTATTAATATGAGAGTATATTTTGTTATATATATTGTTTTTTTGTTCAAAATAAAATTGTATGTTTCTGCTTGGATAAAAGCGTCACAATTATTCCAATCGTATGTTAATAATGTTATATTTTTCTCTTTCCTAGTAAATATGTATACTTTTTTGTCATTGTATCATATTGTATTGATGTAAATTATTTGTCAAAATTGTTAATAACTACACTGTAACTGTACACTCTTCATTAAAATATGGCACCAAATTTTATTCAAAATGCTTGAACGCCAGATAAAAATGTAACATAGATAAACTAGAAATATTGTATGTATAAACAGAGAAATCTCTGACGTAATATTGTTAAATAAAGCTTAGGTATTTTAAAACCAAAATACAAAACATAACAAAAGCAATAACTTATTTTTTATTTCAAAATTTATTTATGAAATATTTATTTGAAGAGATTATCATTACAAGTACATTTCAAAAACATGTCCAATACTTTATGTGATTACATTTTAAAAACATTAAAGCTATCATTCAACTCATACAATTACTTATTAAATAAAAAGTTTAATTCCATGTTTTAATATTAACAAGAATATTATAATTGATGAAAAAAAAATGGATTCCAATGATTGGAAATAAATTTGAAATCCAGCAAGATAAAAGTAATTGATAAAATATCATCATCATCATGGTCATGGTTAGATTTTTAATGGATTTATTTATTATACATAATGAATTACACAAGTAAAAATAATTTAAAATATTAGAAGAGATTATTAAGATAACATATAATAACTTGATTCAGGTACATAAATAAATAAGAAATAAACATCTTACAAAATATGACGAAGAATATAAAAAACAATGTAATACTTTATATAATAGTAATATTTCAACAATTATCTTTTACAGAATTATGATTAAAGGTAAGCATGTTTGTGCTATTACTTTTTTCTTCATATTTGGGTCCAGTATGTGTACAATGAAATCACATAATACTTGCTTAAATCTGGACTTTGATATTCATTTGATGGCAAAATTGTATTTGAATACTGATTTAAATGTAATTATATTGAGATAATTTTTATAAATAAAAAATGCAGCCCATTATTCGATACAGCTGATTTGTCTGTCCAAGAAGAGAGAAAAAGAGGAGCACACCTGGCAGGCCTGAAAAGGGACGAGTGGGGCACCTGTATCATGGAGTATGCAAGTCCCACACTCGTGGTAACAAAAATATTGATGCAAATGAAATATTGGTTTCAGGAATTATTAGACAAATCATCACTATTGCTAGGCCTAAGTAGAAATAAATATACCACGACTAAGTGTCTATAGGAGTAATATATATACAATAAATGTCACATTTAAAATTAACTGGCAATAATGAAAAATACTTTACGAGACTATAGTGAAATTGAAATTATAGCAGCTATAAATTCCATCACTAGGTCAGACTGTGACAATGGCACAATTACCCTAGTTGACAACTACTTTATACTAGATAATTAGTACATGTTAGTATGCTTTAATGACAGTTTACGCATGTTACAGGCTTATCTATATACTTAAAAATGCTTATAACTAAAAATCTGCTTAATAGAATCTGTATTACTACTTGTGTTCAATAAGAATAAATACTACACATAAAAACTGCATAATATAAATTACATATAAACTACTATATACTTTACAATATGTAAAAGTTGCTGATTATAAAAAATATTAAGCATACACCACCATCATCAAAATTATAAATACATAAGAACTAATCACAATATCTTAAACTGAGTATATTAGAATTACTAATATCGCCAAGTTGCATTTTAAATCATAGTAAATAATACAAATAAGTTGCTCATTAACAACTACAGGACGGTTCATCTGGGGGTTCTGGACGTGTTATCTTGAAGCTATTGTGATCTAATCTTTGAAGTTCAATTTTCGATCGATTACATTCAACTAATTGTTGAGCTATATCTAAAAACATGTCTTCTAAACCTTGTCCAGTTTTGCATGATGTTTTGTAAGTGCTGCTTATTAAATTGTGGCACTGCTCACTAAAATATTAAATATATTTTTTATTATATTTATCTAAAAAAACTAACTATAATAATTATACAATTACGTTCATTTTACATGTATGACAATTTATTTTGATATAGTTAGTATAGTGATTTTTGACCGACGTAAATATGGGACAAATATTGCAAAATCACAACTCTAAATTGCAATCTTTTTATTCCTTTAGTAAAATTTTAGTCTCCTATATTAATATATGAAAGGCTTTCTTACCAGAAATTTTCTATATCAGCATCAGTTACTTGTGGGCATGATCCTTCTAAATCAGATTTATTGCCACATAGAAATATCTTAGCATTTTCAGCATATGTTACAATATCCAAGAGATGCTGACTTAAGATATGGAATGATGATGCATTATCTAATGAAAACACTAGAACTGCTGCCTCAGCATATTTATAGTAACTTGATGTAACAGAAGCTATTCTTTCCATTCCACCAGTGTCCCAAAGTTGTAACTGAAATGTTAAATGTATTTGAAAAATCAATATAATAAAATAACTTAACAGTATTTAATTAAATTAACAAATAACCTTGACGTCTTTGTCTCCGACTTGGTACATCTTCTCAAAGTGGTCTAGGCCTAAAGTAGATTTTTTGTCAGCATGAGGTAAAAATGTATTATTTATGAACCTCCGAAATATCGAACTTTTTCCGACTCCATATTCACCACATAATATAACTTTCAGCACAGGAGTTTTAACAACAGCCATTGTCAATTAATATTCGTTGTAATGAACTGTCTTTAGAATTTATAGTTTGTTATAATAAATAACAAACACACCCATCTACTTAATACGAAACCCTAAAAAAAAATCAACTCATAGTAAAGGAATAATTATATTGGTTACCGGAATGTTTGTTTTAAAGGATAATCAAAATTCATACGAATTGAACATTTTGGAAAATGGTAATATTAAACGATTTTAAGAGGATGGGAATATGTACCTACCTAATACGCCTAATACCTACTAAGATTTATAGATTGGATAAACTGACAAGTTAGTTGCTGTGTAGCCAGGACTAAAAGTAGTCTTCTTTATGGCTCCAGTACACGCTCCTACACAGCTACTATCAATCTACACAAATTTTCCCTCAACGAGAGTTGTTGTTTTCTAGGCCGAGCAAAAAAAAAGATTAATTTACGCCTGAAGAAGCTGGCAGCTAGTGTTGTAATATTGTGATATTACAATACTAGCTGCCCGCTTTAACAAATAAGTTTGTGGACTGTATATTAAAGTTTTTACAACATACGTTGTAAATTAATAGTTTTTACGTATAATATTAAATATGTTTTAGATTGTCTACAGTCTGTGGCTCTGTGCTAAAAAGTGCCAACTGCCAAATGCATTTTGCTTACTGTTCATGCTGGCCTGTCATGCATTGGGTTGTTGTATATGTTTCTTGTATGATGTTTACTAATTACGATTACCACAATTCCAGCTGTTATTTTAACAAAATTAGCCTTTTTTAAGTAAAAATAACCATGGATTTACAAACATCGCACTTAGCCGCCGCTTTAATGTCGGGAAATAATGTCTTTAATATACCACAACAAGAACCTGCCGGTGGAACAACAGAAACTGGTAACAGTGAAAGTAAAAAAGAAAAGGCCAATGAAACTCAAAAAGAAAGCACTTTTGAGGAAAAAGAGGAACTTGAAGAAGAAGAGTTTTCAGATGAGGTACGAATTAATTATTAATAATTTTAAACTTACGCTCTTTTTCTATAATTGAATACGATTATTCCTTTCTGACAATAATTATTGCTATAAATGACAATTATAACAATCTAAAGCTTAGGTTTTATTTAAAACTAGTTTCCACTTACTGCTTGTTATTTATGTGTTAATTAGTAGGTCCTTTTCTGTACCTCTGAAAACGTGTATGCAAACTTTCATTATGATCAGTTTACTTGAAGAGTTGAGAGGTGACTTTGGATTTTATCAAATGTATAAGTTTTAATTTATATTAAATAATAATATATATTATGTAAATATATTTTTTAAATAAGTGTGGAGTTTACACTGGTGGTATATTAGCTATAAATTTTTGTTTTCAGGAGTCTGAAGCCCAACCAGGAAACAAATCCATACCTGGTAGAGGTGTTACTCTACAAATGCTTTTAGAAGATAAAATGTTAGAACCCGGCACTGCGGCAATGACAATAGAATATTTGGTATTTTTCTGTTTGTTTTTATTAACACATTTAACAAATTACTAAGAATGTTAAATATTTTTTTTTCTTAATATTGTAGGGTCAAAAATTTGTTGGTGATTTGCAACCTGATGGTAAAATAAAGTCACATGAAACAGAAACAATTTTTTGTTCCCCCTCTGCCTGGGCTATACATTGTAAAAGAATTATCAATCCCGATAAAAGATCTGGCTGTGGTTGGGCCTCAGTAAAATATAAAGGGAAAAAACTTGATACAATTAAAGCAACATATCTTCGGAAAAAACAACTACAAAGAGAAAACATGCACACCGACGGTAATACATGTATATTGGTTTTATATAAAGTAAAAATAATAATAAAAATAAATTAATTATTAAGTAAAAATGTATTTATGTGATAGGGTTCATTTGCAATAATGATATTTGCATTTCTAGTAGTGTAAAACTATGCGTTGAATATTTATATGATGATTGATGAAATATTTCGGAATGTAATGCCACCATGCTGCTCAAATGCTGATAGGTGGCACATATGGCAGATTTACGTCTAGATCTCCTCAAAACTTTGTAGGAATGTATTATCAAGTAAATTCTAAAATTGTAATTTGCTTATACATTTAATTATTTATATGAAAATGCCTTTTAAACTATTATAAAAAAGGCTACGCTTCTATCAAGAGGTCCAAGCTCCGAGCAGAGGCCCAATTATTTAGCCAAACCTATTATTTAATAAAAATAAACTTGAATAAATTTAGATCCTCATGTTCTATGAATAAGACTATCAGTACTGTGATAAACTCATGTAGTTTTAACAAATTATATATTTCAATTTTAAAAATCCCGATTAATTATAATTCATATCAAAGTATATAACTGTTTTTGTTCTTAAATATTTTCAGAAGAGACTGAAATGGAAGTAGAAAGTCCTCCTGAGCCCCCACCACAGAGAGTTGTTATGAAACATAACACGGTGCCTAATAGAATGATGCAACAGTATGTATTACATTATGTTCAATAATTAGATGATAAAATTATTTTGCCCGCGGTACACTCGCATAGTTCCCGTTCCCTTGGGTATTTGGGGACAAAATGTAGCCTATGTTACTCGCTGATAATGCAGTTTTCCATTAGTGAAATAATTTTTAAAATCTGGTCAGTGGTTTAGGATTGTATACGTAATAGACAAATAAACAAACATTCAAATACAACCAAAGCTTGGCACCAAGTAGGTAGGCTAATTTAAGAGTCAGTTGAAACTTGTTTTCTTGCAGTGTTTTATAATACACTGTCCCAAGTAAATGGGTTAGTGTGATACAGCATCATCTGGTGATGGATGAGAGAATGATCCCTTTAGATAAGTAAAATATTTTGGTTTATTTCAGTGATGCGAATATGCTAATTGAAGCAGTTTCATTTTCATCAGCTGGGAAAGTTCAACCATTTCTAGTTTCAGTCAGTTCGAATGCTCTTCTTGTTCTCGATATTCATTGTCATTTGAAAAAGGAAGAAGTTTATGGATATCTTGCTGGGACGTGGGACTTAAACAATCATAGTAAGTTTTATTATTTTATTTTCAATTTACAGTTGAGTAAATGTATTACATTGATATCTTTGAATATACATTTGTAAATTTGTAATGATGTAGTAAATTTGTAATTTGTAAATTTTATCATATACTGTAAAGTTGGTTCTTTGTAATGAATTTTTGTCATTAGTCAAATATTTATTAGTCAAATTTTTTCAAAGAGAAATATTCAGTTATTGTTAATTACAAAATACATAAAAAATAAACTAGCAACTAAAAACACAGCTATTTAACTATTTATCTATATACATACTAGTTACCCAGCTTACTCTACATTCACTGCTCGAAAGACGGTGAAAGCTTTGAAATGCAAGTGAATTTATTTGTGGATTAAATTATTTCTGTATGAATGTCCTGAAAAACTGGTAAATTATTGTTGTTTTGAAACTTTCCTATTATAGTTTGTGTGTTTCTGGGCATTTTATTGTAGTCACTGTAAAATATGTCAAAAGTTTTTAATTCTTCACTGATTTTGATAGAATTTATAATTTTTTACAGATCTGATGTTAACACACACATTCCCATGTTTGATTAGTAAAAATGACACAAGGCCGAGGGTTTTAGTTGAACTAGAAATTCAAATGGAAATCGAAAAACTAGGTCTAACACTTTTGGGTTGGTATCACTCCCACCCTACCAATCCCGCCATGCCCAGCTTGAGGGATTGTGACAGTCAGCTGGAATATCAAATCAAAATGAGGGGGCCATCGGAAATATCTTACATTCCATGCATTGGAGTTATCTGCTGTAAGCAATTTTTTTGTAAGTAACATATTATTTTTACAATATTTTGTATAATTTTATATTTTTTTTAGCACCCTACAATCCAGAGAGTCCGGTTCTCGAGTCTTCCTTAACATTCTTCTGGGTGATGCCGCCGCCAGAACAGAGACCTACAGAATACCCACGGCCCTTATTATTGCAATATAATATGGTCCATGATAGTCATTTATCAACGCATGCAATGGAGCAAATTAAAAAAAGTATCAAATACTACATAACATTCACAGATGATGCGTTTGTTAATTTTAAAGATAATTATAAACCTGATATAACATTCTTAGACAAATTAAAGTGTACCTTAACACCCAAATTTCCAAGAGAACAAAGTGATGGTTTGTTACTACATTTCATAAGAGATGAATTAGGTTGTCCGTCTGAAAACGATGATAAAATGGATTTGGACGCATTGTTGGCTGTGCCTCAAGTTATTCCAGCTTGTAAACCTAATCAGACTTCATCATCTAACTTTCCATCAGTCAGTACATTGCAGCAAATGGTCAGTAGACCACCTGGAGTACCACCGATTAATGTTTCATCGGCAATGGGACCTGTCTCCCCGCATAAGTTTGATACACCACAATTGAATATACCAGTATTATCGTCTTCTTCGAAATCGTCTAAATCAACGACACCATCTCTTCCGCCAACATATCCAACAGGCTTAGACATGTTAACGAGCATGGCTTTAGGATTAGGATCTCCCAATATGTCGCTTCCTCTAGGCACCACAGGATTAGAGAGTTTAGCGGCTGCCAATAGTATGCTCACCGGTTTCAATCCAGGAATGTCCTCTAACTTATCGGCTTTATCTTCTTCTAAGCTTCCCGATCTTCCCTCATACGCAGCATCGCTACAGAATCTATCGAGTAATATTGTAAATTTTGAAAAAACGTCGACCAGTACATCGACAAGTTGTACAACATCAGCCGCACCTATTCCGGCGAACATAGCTTCGAACTTAATGATGAGCTCCGCGGACATAGCGAATGCTTTGTTATCAGCAAGTAAATATTCCAGCGCTGGAATATTGGGTATACCGGACCCAATGTCGAAGTCAACACTAGCCGCTAATAACATGTTTTTGTCCCCGTCTTTGCTCAAAATGCAAGAATCACTTCTTAAACCTTTGTCAAGTAGCAGTCCAATATCTTCGAAAGTGGGTCTCGATCAGAATATGATGAAAAGTCCGCACGATTTAATCAAAAGTGGAAGCAAGGACTATTTGCCTCCAGACTTTGGAAGCATCGGCAAAGGCAAAGATAGCTCTCTGGACTCTATGAAACATACGGACTTGAGCGCATCTAAAGGCGAATCCTCTAAATCCATGTTGTCAGAATCTCAGGCGACAGACTACTCTCAGCTGGGCGCTTCGCCGCGAATCGGTGGCGACCCCTTTTTGAATCAAATGTTAGAATTGACAAAAAAAACGACTCTTCCGGATTACATCACAGATTTTAGTCAAAACCGTAAAATAACAGATGAAGAAATGCAAAAAATACAATCAAATCCATTATCATATTCTAGTGCTGCTAGTATTGCAGACACTATCGCACAAGTAGCGATGGGGAACTTCAGTAAAATGGACGATGTGGTCGACTACAGTAAAAGTCAAGATTACTCGAATACTAAAAGTTTAAACAGTGAAAGTGAAAACTAATTACTGAATGATGATATATTGTATCAATATGTTCAAACTATATTGTCTAGTATGCGTGTGTAGTTGTAAAGGTTTAGTGTGATACATTTACAGAAAAAATCTGTGTGTTGAATCTTTAATCTCTTCAAGAACAGTCTGTTGTATAAGACTAAAGAGATGCGTTCTGTTCCAACGTGACATCGATTACGAAATATTATTAATTTATGTATCCGGGGAATCCCTTAAATTCAATATAGTCGTATATTTGTAATTGCAACATTAATTGTTAATAAATATATGTATAAAATAATTGATTAACAAAGGAATTCGAAATTAATATTATTTCCCTGATAAGATCGTATGAATGTCGCTTCCTTAGAACCGAAAGAAATCACGGTCGCCGGTGATCAGTAATCGATAAATGTTGATAATCCAATCGGCGATAATAATTATAATAATGACGTTGTATTGATAACAAGTCAATGCATTGAATATTATTAGACTCCTGGCATTGTTGAGTGACAAACAAGTTCAAACTGATAGTTGTGATATGAAAATAAATACAATTTACATAGTGAAAAGATAGTGGTTTTTAATTATGTGTTGATTTCGATTAAATACTCGTATAAAGGTATTTATTGTATTTTTTTTAATTATAAATAAATTTTATTGTTTTAAATTACTTGCTCCTTTGTTTGAATTAATGTGCGAATAGTTAATACTTACAACATTATGGTGTAAATCAATATTATATATATATGCGTTATAGTTATATGCGTTTATTTATCAAGTGGTTCAAGTATATATACATAATGTAAGGTATATGAGGCTTGGCTTTGGGTGTGATTTTAAGTGTTTGTGAATTGCTATTAATGATAAGTGTCTTACAATTGGTATGATTTTACTGCGTAATATAATAAATGCACGGTATAACAATGTTATGACTTAATATATATCATGTTCCACATAAAATACATTTTATGTACTAAACGAAGGCTGAAATGTATTCTTTTATAGACTTTTCGCGCTAGCAAAAAATCTACTGTATTTCAATAGAAATGAATAAGAATAATTTGTTAAATTGAATGTGGTATTTAATTGTAGTACTTATTTAAACGTAGAATATTAATGAAATGAAATAAAGATATAGATTAAAAAGTTTATCGTATTATTTAGATAACATTTTTTGTTTTATTACTATTTTGATAGATCGAGATTTACATATTTGTAATAACTTAAATACATTTTGTATATTCTGTTGTAATAATTACCCTTTTTTATATTAATTAGTCATTCTACCAGACAATCAAGAGTTATTCGTGACAATTTAATGAATTAAAAATATATTTTATTACTTATTTTTACGTTACAAACTAATAAACATTTCGCTGAGAAATAGCAGACCAATATTTTTACCTCCTTATTTTTTTGGAAATTGCATATTATTATATCTGTTTTCTATCAGGATAAAATATTTTTCCAAGTTATATCTCTATAGATAAACTTTAATAATATTTTTATATATTGGTATTCTTATATTTTATTAAGCTTCGAAATGTATAGTATTTATTTTAAATGTTACAGATTATTAGGTTATGGCTAAAAAGAGTCCAACATTCAAAGGTCTATCTGACGACGATTCTGACCAATCAGACGCAGAGTTCCAACCTCTCTATGACGACAACGATGAATTGGAGTATGCATCAATATTTATTTCTATATCTACAATTATATGTCATAAATCGATAGCAATAAATAATGAATATTTCGCTAAAGGATCTTAACAAACAAACACCAAAGTTGATTTAAATTCAGTCTGGTGTTATTGTCACTTGTCAGTGTCGATCTATTTAAAGATACATGGCGACATATTTGTTTTGAAAAAAATATCGATAAAATTAACAGTAAATGGAATTAAATACTCAATTTAGCAATCAAGAGGGCTTAAGGATTGTCAGTAATGCGAAAACAATACTTATTTATAAACTGATTAATGATTAGATATATATTATTTATTTGATAAATTGTTTATACGTATCTTTTAATTAGTAGCAAGAAATTTCGATCTTTGTCGAGATTTTGTTTTCCACCATATGTAATGCAAAAATGTGTCGTAATAATTACCTTTAAGAAGTAAGCTTTCAAGTATAAAGTAATAGGTTTTCATATAGAGGTTCCTTGATTGGTAGAGCTTTGTGCAAGCTCGTCTGGGTAGGTACCACCCAGATCAGATCAGATATTCTACCGCAAAACAGCAGTACTTGTTATTCTTGTGTTCCGGTTTGAAGGGTGAGTGAGCCAGTGTAATTACAGGCACAAGGGACATAACATCTTAGTTCCCAAGGTTGGTGGCGCATTGGCGATGTAAGCGATGGTTAACATCTTTTACAAAGCCAATGTCTATGGGCGTTGGTGACCACTTACCACCAGGTGGCCCATATTCTCGTCCGCCTTCCTATACAATAAAAAAAATATTTTTATGCCATATATGTGACATTGTAATGATAATTCTTTAATGGTAAGTAAGTAAGCATATATTAAAAATATATAAATTTGTAGCCAAAGAACAGCTCAAGAGACGAAAGGATGGAATCTATTTCGCGAGATTCCGGTCAAGAAGGACAGTGGATCTATGGCATCCAGTGAATGGGTAGACATCAGTGTGAAGATCCTCAAACTACTAGCATATATCATTGTATTCGCGGTAGTATTAGGATCCGCAGTAATAGCTAAGGGAACATTACTTTTTGTTACTTCACAACTGAAAAAAGGGCGCTTCATAAGTCATTGCAATAAAGTTTTAGGTGAGCCGATCAAAATTATAATTCAAGATTACTATTCTCAATAGAAGGTTAAATTAAATTGTATTTATACGGATACATTTTTCCAGCTTTGGATCAACAATTCATAACAATCCTAACCTTAGAAGAAAGAATATCATGGCTGTGGGCGGCGCTTATAATTTTTGCGGTGCCAGAGATAGGCATGTTCCTCAGAAGCATAAGGATATGCTTTTTCAAAACTGCAAGGAAGCCTATGCTTGTACATTTTATTGTGGTAAGGAATTTTCTAGTTTTGAAAATTTGTTATACTACAAATACGATTGTTGGGACTTCATTATTTCAACTCAATTGGTCCAAAATACCAATCAAATCGCAGCCAACTTTGTACAAGTTGTTATTTCATATGATTTTAGGCACTTGCAATAGAAACATTACAAACGATTGGGGTTGCAATGTTAGTGTTGATCATATTACCTGAACTAGATGTCGTTAAAGGAGCCATGTTGATGAACGCGATGTGTATAGTACCCGGTATACTGAACGCTTTTACAAGAGAACGCAACGACTCTCGGTATACCCTGATGTTAGTCATGGATGTGTTGGCCATATCCGCTCAGGCCACTGCGTTTGTTGTTTGGCCGCTCCTCGATGGAACTCCCGTTTTATGGTGTATACCATTTGCGTGTATTCTTATATCACTTGGCTGGTGGGAGAACTTTATTGGATATATTGGAAGAAATACTTCAGGTATTTACTAATATGCCTTAAGATATTTATAAAATTGCTATGGATTGTTAACATGTTTTAATTTTTTAGTGTCCATGTCTTACCTGTGCGAACTCCGAGATGGCATCAAGAGTTCTCGATATTTCTCTCAAGCAATACTGACGATTTGGAAAATAGCCGTCTTCATGTCCTGCATATTGGTTTCAATGAGCCTTCAAAATGATGATCCTTTCGCTTTCTTCACTAAAGCCAAGGAATCCTTCCAAGAGCGTGAATATAGAGTTCATGAAGTAAGTTATAATTGTTTGAAGTCAACTATTTTCCGTATCATATAATTAACATTAATCAATTGTAAACTTTTCAGGTACAAGTGATCCTTGAAAATCTATACCAAGGCGCAGTCGATTACTCGAAGACAGGAGGTAGTTTCGTAGTACCCGCGAGGCCGTTGTCTGCTCTATGGGTTTCTCTCATACAAATGGGGACGGCTTACTTTTGCTACGCGTCGGGGAAGTTCGCTTGCAAGATTCTTATACAAAAATTCAGTTTCACTTTCGCATTAAGTCTCGTCGGACCAGTTACAGTGAATTTGCTCATCGCTTTGTGTGGATTAAGGAATGCAGATCCGTGCGCTTTCAGATTAACCATACCAGACTATTTGTTTTTTGAAATACCGCCAGGTTAGCAAATACATTATTGATATAACTTATCTTCAAAATAACGCTTAAATTTTGTTTTCATCTTCCGAAATTTAAACGTTGAAATATCTTAAAATTGCTTAAATATTTTTGATTTCTATATAAATCTATTTTTTAGTCAAAAACATAAAAGATACCTACCTAAATATTATATTACTTACAACATCGGAAGATAATGTAAAAAATACATTTTTCAGTGTACTTCTTGAAAGATTATATTGGACGTGAAATGACCTGGGTGTGGTTGCTATGGCTAATATCTCAGTTCTGGATCACGATGCACGTTTGGCTACCAAAATGTGAGCGTCTCGCTATAACGGACAAACTCTTCGCCAAACCTTGGTACTGTGGTCCACTCGTAGACCAGTCCTTACTGCTGAACAGGACCAAAGATGATGAAAATGAAATACAAGTGGATGTAAGACCTTTATCTTAATATATATATATATTGTGAATAAATATAAATACATTGATATAGAACAATAATGTTTATAGCTTATAAATGTCCTACAGTTAGGCTACATTAATGAAGACATTACCTAAGCCTAACTGTAGGACGAATAAGAATTCTACCAAGCCGTCTGGAGTAGAATTTAAGTTAAATTAGGGTGAAAAAATCAAAGCTTAAGATGAGGGGATTCCTCTTTTCCAGTAGTGGTACTAAAAGACTATTGCATATTACATCTTATCATACATAACGTATTTATTGTCTTTAATGTTACGAGTTAATAAGAAATGATTTACTTTCAGAATCTAAATGACTTTGTAGACGCAGATAAAGTATCGAATGGTAGCGCAGAAAATATTGTAAAGGACGTTAGACCTTCCGATTGTATAACCAGGTAATTGAACATTTTATTAAAGCAATTTAATACTATTCAAATATGTTGCCTAATCTTATTTTCCCTTACAGGATTTATGTGTGTGCGACCATGTGGCACGAAACAAAAGACGAAATGATAGAGTTCTTAAAGTCTATATTCCGGTTGGATGAAGACCAGAGTGCACGTAGGGTGGCTCAGAAATATTTGGGCATTGTGGATCCCGATTATTATGAACTAGAAGGTAATTATTAAAAAAATATGGATTATATATGTACTAGCACTTTCCTTCGAGTCATAATTTAGAATTGCTTTCGTCCCCTTTATCAGTGTCTTAGGAGTTACATTTTCAAAATTAGTTCCTTAGTTCCTTTTGTGTAACAGGATGTGAATTTTCATTTATAGCCCAAGTAGTTTGGGTTGTGGGTTGATATGTCAGTCAGTCATTCTTTTATATATATTTTATATAAATATTAGTGAGTTTTAGTCTTAGAAAACACAGCCAATACTTTACATGATGTAGTAAGCTTGTGTAATAACTGGCACTAGACATATGATCTTAGATCGTTGGTATCAGTAGGACAACCAGTCTGCCTTCCTATCGAATAAATAGAGTACGGTAAGATGTACGATTAGTGCAAACATTATTCGATAGATTTATTATTTTATATGTATATCTTGTTGTATATTTTTGACTTCAAACAAAAATATTCCATCACTGTTACATACTTAGTTAATAATCAAATTGCCTTTTTTAAGCACACATATTTATGGACGACGCCTTCGAGGTATCAGACCATAGTGCTGAAGATTCTCAAGTGAATCGCTTCGTGAAATATCTAGTAGAAACCATAGACGAAGCAGCGTCAGAGGTTCATCTCACCAACGTCAGATTACGGCCGCCTAAGAAGTATCCCACACCGTACGGCGGTAGATTGGTATGGACTCTACCGGGGAAGAACAAATTGATCTGCCATTTGAAAGACAAATCCAAGATTAGACATAGAAAAAGATGGTCGCAGGTAGTGTATTATAATATAAAATTGAATACTAAAATTATTTTTCAAATAGGCTCTTATAAGCAATGACAAATTAAATTGAAATCTACTATCGCCCCGTAATATAGTTTCTACCGACAGGAGCCGACAAGAAACTTAGTCACTCTTTTCTATTAATCATACACATTAAATGTAACAAGAAGCGTCGTGTATCGTAATTCTTACATAAACTTCTATAATTCTAAATAACTAGAAGTTCTACATACTACGATGTACTAAATCGTATACACAAATTTCATTTCGGAATTGTTAAAAAAAGTTATCGTTAAACATATATTTAAACTAGAAAAAATAAATCGAATTAAAAGTTAATTTTATAAAGAAGTACCTTATAAAGGGAAGCATTTAGGAATGTTGATTATAATTGTAGGTATTCTATTATTCATAAGTATCCTTTACTTGAATAATCATCGATTACGAGTGCCGTGTGATAAGAAGATACTATAACGCTTGCCTTAACCTTAATGATATCAGCTCTTGATCCGCGTCGATCTTGGCCTAAAATAATTCACAATGCATCTGACATTCCAAGTTTGAATTGATAAAGAAGGATTAATGTGATTAAGTTGTTATAAATTTTGCAGAAAAGTATGAATACGCCGAAATTTGGGTCGAAAACAAAATTAATTTGCGTAGAATACTATCCGCGCTCGAAAATAATTGGTTGTAGTGTTCGCAGGGGCGTAGCTTGGCCCTGTAGCAAAATTTAGTTGGTGTCGTTGAATTATAATTCTTCCTCTAGTTATAATTATTATCACCTTAACTGCGGCGACAATCTTTTTTTCGCGCAAATTTAGCGCCTTGATCGTCGATACTGGTACCCTGTAGCTAGGGGGCCCATATCATATGCGGCTGATACGGCGATAGCTACGTCCCTGAGTATTCGTTACAGCCTAAATGTTCCCTGGGGTAAGAACTCGTTTTCGTTTTGAGGACACGATTACTTTGGAGCAGCGTGGCTTCCCTAAATTAAATATTGGTAACAACACACTTGGCAGAATTTTGTCCGACACGTGAACGTCACGTCATTTTCTATCGGTGGGAACGCTCAATCTTCGATTTAAAGATTCACATCACTTGGCCAGCTGAATTCGTATGTAGGACTTTGACCATGAGGCTTATTTAGGACTTTTGGTTATCAAAAATCTGGTTTAGGAGGAAATCATAATTTTTTAACTCCTTTCATAGACGATGTTTTTCAATAGCACAAGCGCTGAATAATTGAATTCTATTAACCTTTTAAGGTGATGTATATGTACTACTTTCTCGGCCATCGCCTTATGGATCTGCCACTTTCTGTGGATCGAAAGGAAAATATAGCCGAGAATACCTATTTGCTGGCTCTTGACGGAGACATCGATTTCAAACCCTGCGCCGTTACTCTTCTCATTGATCTGATGAAAAAGGACAAGAATCTTGGAGCTGCATGTGGTAGAATTCATCCTGTTGGTTCAGGTCAGTAAATGCATCCATAATGTACGAAATACTATAGTTTATTTAATTTTGATGCCCTTGATATAGTCTA
This sequence comes from Nymphalis c-album, assembly GCA_963151315.1. Taxonomy (NCBI): domain Eukaryota; kingdom Metazoa; phylum Arthropoda; class Insecta; order Lepidoptera; family Nymphalidae; genus Nymphalis; species Nymphalis c-album. The sequence continues at coordinate 6,082,531 of OY720590.1, read as the reverse complement.
TTATGTAAGTGTAGTTGTCAATATTAAATTACTATTTAACTAGGTGTAAACGACATTAATTGCTACAAAACACTTATGTTTTTGATATAAAAGATAATCTTGATTTGAATCAGTTTTTGGAACGTATTTAAGTGTCATGAACTGATTATACTATACGGAAATTGATAAAAAATACGATAAATGAATAAACAAAACATGATAACTTATTTTCGACTAAACTTCAATCATTTCATATAAAAGAAAATAGCCTAATAATATAACTTAATATATTTTTATATGTTCGTATAAAAAAAAAGTAATTATATATTTTGTAATAATAATTTGTCAGTTACTATAATTAATGATTGTTAACTATAATTAAAATATTAATATAAGATATATGTATATAATATGTTTTATATGCATATTGTATATGCAATAAATATAACTTCCGTTATAACACTTCATAAAATTAATAGCATATTATTTTTAAAGCTACTTGCCTATATTTTACAAAATCAAAACTTTTCAGGTTTTATGGCATGGTATCAAATGTTCGAGTACGCTATCGGTCATTGGCTGCAAAAGGCGACTGAGCACATGATTGGCTGCGTACTTTGTAGTCCTGGATGTTTCTCCCTCTTCAGGGGGAAGGCTTTGATGGACGATAACGTTATGAAGAAGTATACATTGACATCTAACGAAGCTCGACATTACGTACAATACGATCAAGGTAATGATAATTTATAATATACTAGTTTACGCCTTTGGATCACTTTAGGAGAGATCATTATCTGTTTAAGATAAAAAGATATCGACACCGTTTGATCAACTATCATGAAAGTTTTTACGATTCACTTTGTGGTAACTCGCCGGTAGATGGCGCTTCTTCGAAAGTTATTTATTTGCTATCGTGCAATTATATTGAACTTGTATTTATCGTTTTCAAATCCAGGAGAGGATCGATGGCTCTGCACATTGCTGTTGCAAAGAGGTTATCGCGTGGAGTACTCGGCGGCTTCAGACGCGTACACGCACTGTCCGGAGAGCTTCAATGAGTTTTTCAACCAGCGCAGACGATGGGTTCCCTCTACCATGGCCAATATCTTCGATCTGTTGGCTGACTCAAAACGCACAGTCAAAATGAATGATAATATATCTACCCTGTACATTGCATATCAGGTATGTTTCTAGCAAATATTTTTTCAAATAAATCGAGGGATTTACTTTTATTTGACAATTTTTAACTGACAAACTCATTCAAGCAATATCTTTTGCTATGTTATAAGGTTTCGCTTAGTTTATTTTGTTGACTATAATCTCTGTTGATGTATTTATAATATCAAGTGAATTATACGTAAATTTAAATTATAAAATGATAATAAAACTGTTTGGGTTAAAAAGTAAGATTATTATTTGACTTGTTTCAGACGATGTTGATAATGGGTACCATCCTGGGCCCCGGGACCATCTTCCTCATGATGATAGGCGCCATGAACGCCATCACCGGTATGAGCAATATCAACGCTCTCTTACTTAATTTAGTTCCGCTCTTCATATTCATCGTAGTCTGCATGACGTGCAAATCGGAAACTCAGGTAATTTTAATTTATATTATAATACATTGTATTGGTTGTAAACATTAGCTCTCGTGATTATGTACTTATATTTCTCGTGTAAACTATGATGTCAATTGAGCAAAAAGGACGATATTAATTCATAATAAAATTATTTATTTTCAGCTTCAAGTGGCGAATATAATAACATGCGCGTACGCAATGATAATGTTGATGGTGATTGTCGGTATAGCTCTCCAGATTGTAGAGGACGGTTGGTTGGCACCTACCAGTATGTTCTTCATTGCGACTTTCGGTATATTCTTCGTAACGGCCGCGTTACATCCTCAGGAAATCTTCTGCTTGGTGTACTTGGTTATTTACTATATAACCATCCCTAGCATGTACATGTTGCTCATTATATATTCTCTCTGTAACCTCAACAACGTGTCGTGGGGGACTCGGGAGGTGGCGCAGAAGAAGACTCTAAAGGTATTTATTGTGTTTTAAATAACCAAATAGTTTATTTATCTATGTAACTCCAAAATAATACATTTTATTTCCATGAAACGTATATTAAATCTATCTTAAATTTTCAGGAAATGGAAATGGAGAAGAAGGAAGTCGAGGAGGCAAAAAAGAAAATGGACACAAAGAGTACCTTGGCCTTGTTCGGGAAGTCCGAGGAGACGACCGGTTCGCTGGAGTTCAGCTGCGGCGGCTTGTTCAAATGTTTGTGTTGCACGAACCCTGTAGACAACAGCGAGAGTTTGCATCTGCTACAGATTTCAAACTCGCTGGAAAAAATTGATAAGAGACTGGACTCATTGTAAGTTCTTATTTTGCTGATTTTTAAATTGCAGAATGCCATTATTTTTACTTTAATTGTTGTTATTTTAGTATTCTTATACTTTCTCCCATAAGCCTGGACAATATTAACTCACAAAATTCTTTATATTAGAATATTAGATAAAATCTTGTATAATGTAAAAAAAAGTAATGATTTATAAAATGGCACTAAGTCATAGTCATATGATTTTAGGGGTGCACCGCCGGAGGTAGAAAAAAACCCTCGACGTCGATCCTCCATGGGTCTTCGAGGCGATACGTTGTCGATGCTGCCCGAGTACGAAGACAGCGAAGCTTCCACGGATATACCTAGGGTTTGTTCATGTATACCAATATTATAGAAAAGTTTCGTATTTTTTTGTATGGTTGTTTGTAATGGATAAACTCAACAGCTACTTCCCCGTCACTACTGATCACCAAAACTTTTCAAGAGGAGATTTGTACTAAATGCGAAAAGCTAAATTGTCTATGGTCTCATCATAATCTTTCATTTGATTAGAGAACGCCTATATTATTAGATATTAAATTAACAGTACGCCAAGAGGCTACGCGTGAGTAGGGTTTCTGTCAGATCTGTATAAATAAAATAAATAAATTAACAAAAGTCAAAAAGCAGCAACAATATGCTATCTATATTATTGTATATTTAGGAGTTTATTTTATCATATAACTGGCTAAACATAAAAAAATAAGAGGGCGCGCTAAATTTAATTGCACCGCCATTTTGTTCTGTTATTTTTGGGTGCTCGGATAGTATGATCGATGGTAGTGTTTGTTTTATGATAATTGAATTGTTAAGATTAACAATTCAATTATCAAAAAAAGATCAGTAAGTAATTTACTTTAATTTTTTTAATTTTGGTGTTTTGTTTCATGTTAAGATATAATCGAAGTTAGAGATATTTTTAGTTAATTGGTAAATTGTTTTCTTTGATAAATAAATTATTATTTTTCTTTTAATCCATTTAACTTCTGTATGCTAAATGTGTATATATATTTGTAGCGGGAAATTAATATTCTTGTGTATTATAGGAGGAGCGAGACGATTTAATTAATCCGTATTGGATTGAAGATCCAAATCTTCAAAAGGGGGAGGTGGACTTTTTGACGACAGCCGAGACTGAATTTTGGAAAGATTTGATCGACACGTACCTCAGACCCATCGATGAGAACAAAGAGGAGCAGGTATTGTAGCGTTTAAATTATAACTACCATATTATACGCTATATGTGTTTTTAATAAATGCTTTTGTCCTGTCCTAAGCATAGCAGTAGGACATTCACAGGCTTCTAAACTACTTTTTTTTAAGTAAAATTGCTATAATATGTACATTAAATCTATTTATGCATATATATAGAATGTATGTTTGGTTTTTACATGTCTTAGAAGAGTTTTTTCTGTATTTGTGGCACGCTTTGTAGTCCAAATAGTTTGTGGTGCCATGAAATATATGAAAGCTATTTTTTGCAATAGTTAGAGGTTTTAGTAACATATAACTGTAATTATACTTTAGCTACTTAATATTAATTATTATAGATGCAAATGTGGTGTCACGTGTAATTCAGGCACTATATAATATATGTATCTATATAACTTTGGTTTTGATGTGACCGTTTAAATAAATAATCATAATATTTTGATATGGCGTCTGTGAAAATAAGCCATTACCAAAAAATAATAATTATTTTTTCTTCAAAATGGATAATTTTCTCGATAATTATTTAAACAACTTTTTTTTATGATAAAAAATATGCTTACATTTATGTGTGGATGTATGTGTTTAAATTTTCGAACTATAGTAATTCGATTGGATGCTTACTCTGTATTAAGGGTAGTGATGAACATGTTTTGTTAACAGGAACGTATTAAAAATGACTTGAAGGAATTACGTGACAACATGGTATTCGCGTTTGTGATGCTCAACGCTCTGTTCGTTCTAGCGATCTTCCTCCTGCAACTTCGACAGGACCAGTTGCATTTAAAATGGCCTTTCGGGCAGAAAATTTCTTTATCATATGATAGTAATGATAACGTTGTAAGTATATTGACATGTTTAGAATGTAATGTAAAAATATGGCGCCATTCATTCGCCATATTGTATAACATATTTTGTAAATACTTACATTTATTTCATTATTTTAAAATGACATTTATTTTTTATTATTTGCAAAATAATTTATTGCACTATATTATAGAACTTACGAACTGACGATCAAATGATCTTAATAAAATTTGATTAAATCATTATGATAAAAAAATTGCTATTAATCGAGCCCTAAGGTTCGATTTCGGCTCAAGTAAGCTTTCGGCTTAAGTAAGCCTAAGGTAAGGCTTACTTAAGGCTCATACGGTCTCTATTATCATTAATATTAGGCTGTATTATTCGTTAAGTAGATAGCTAATAAGCCGACGTCCTGGGTATGAGCCCCGGGTCGAACGAATAGACAGTTATTCATTTTTCCATTAAGGAATTGTCAGCAGCAGCCCGACGATTGGATTTTAGCAATGTTAATACTGGTGTGATTCAGTAAGCACATAAGGCCGTTAATCTTGAACATTGCTCGTTCATGTCGGATTGCCGTCCAAACGGATTATGAGAGCGAGGGAATAATGGGTACACTTGTGTTTACTGACACACTTGCTCTATTCCACTTGTAGAAATGTTTGGTATTTGATAATAATAATAATATAATGCTAATAATGTAGCTAAGTAAATAGGGTAGTAAGGCTCCGACCATTAATTTTTTTAACATTTTTTATTAACTTAAAGATAATGAATGTATCGTATGTTATGTTTTTTTTTAAATATCTAATATCATATAACATCGCTAAATCCTTAATAGTAGTAGATACGTGTTATTTTCTTTGTATTTTTTATATACTAATTGTAAGGCTTATGCTTAATATACAGTTATTGGTACAAGAGCCCAAAAACTCTCCATTAATTAACACACGAGAAAGTAATTAATAAATCATGCTAAACTTTTATAAGAATATCTATTGAAATCATCGAGACATCATAAAAAATGTTCATATGATTTCAAAAAATAAAAAGAAAACCTTTTTGGTATATTTAGATTTTAGAGCTACGGAATGAAACAGATAATTTTGATACTAATAATAATAAATGTATCTAAAATGGGACGTAAATCAAGTTGATGTATGTTGACGAAAATTAAATTAAATTTACTCGGTCGTAGAGTTTAGTGCAAGCTCGTCTGGGTAGGTACTCATCAGATATTCTAGCGCAATACAGCAGTACTTTTTATTTTTGTGTTCCGATTTCTAGGGTGAGTGAGCCATTGTAATTACATGCACAATGGACATAACATCTTATTTCCCAAAGTTGGCGATGTAAGCGATGGTTAACATTTCTTACAATGCCTCTATGGACGTTTGTGACCACTGACCACTTACCATCAGGTGGCCCATATGCTAGTACCTATATAATAAAAAAATAAATAAAAATATTTTTCCCGTAACAGGTGCTGGTCGACCAAGAGTTTTTGATGCTTGAGCCAATCGGTTCAGTATTGATCATATTCTTCGGTACGGTTCTCCTCATTCAGTTCGTAGGGATGTTATTCCATAGACTGGGAACACTTACGCACTTGCTATCCACCGTTCAGCTGAACTGGTTCTTCATCAAAAAGGTAATTAATTTATAAAATATCTTATTAAATATATATAGAAGGTGTATAATTAAAAGCGATAAAGATTTGAACATATAAGTCGCATTTTGATCGTCAAATGGCTATCTAATGCCGTAGATCCAGAGGAACTGCGTCCAAACCCCGGGTCAATTAAAGGTTATTGGGTTTTTCTGACAAAGATTTCTTAATAGCAACCCGGAGTCTGGAACTGAAAGCGCGTAAAGCTGTTGGTCCCGAACTCTTTCCAGTTGTATAAGATTATGAGAATGAGGTATTAGAGAGACCGTCTGTGTTAGAGCACACACTTGTTCACAATGCGGGTTTAGTTGAACATATTTAAATAATATTTTTATATTTGTAACTTATTTATAAATTACATTAAATTATTAAAAACAGCCACATGAAATGTCAGAGGACGCACAATTCGAGAAACGAGCGTTAGATATAGCAAGAGATCTCCAGAAATTGAACGTGGATGATTTAGAACAACGAGGCGTCGACGACTCGAACGTCTCGCGACGGAAGACTCTTCACAACCTCGAACGCTCGCGAGACAACAAGTCCGCTCCCATCAACTTGGACGCCAACTTCAAGCGGAGGCTGACTATACTGCAGACAGCTGATCCCAGTGAGTTGAAGTTTCTCACCGTTTTTTTTTTATTTTTGTTTCCCGTCCAAGTCTTATGTGTAAATTATTGGGTAATGGTAAAATAGATTAAGCAACGATAAAAAATAATGGGACGTGTCATCTATTTATAAAATTTCAGATTTACGTTTGTGTCAATATTATTTATTTAATATTCGTTGGAAAAGCAAGAGTAAATAAAAATATTTTTCATACTAATAATTAATCTAGGGCTCTAGATGCATCATTTTAAGTACATGCATATGTACGACTTCAATCTTATGTATACGATTATGTTTTAGGTCTATTAATACATAATTATTATAAATACATGGTGTTATTCGTTATTATTTAGCTTTCTTGGCCGGACGATAAGCCGTCTCTGTGATCCCGGCGACACGCTCGATATCGTCTGTTGTGCCAAAACTGCGTGTTTCGGTGTGGGCACTCTCAGACCTCGGGCACTAGTACGATTTGCTATCTGTGCTACAAAAAACGGTTTTGCTATGTTTCGTATTGAAGGCGGTGTAATTACAGCCAATAATATTAAATTTATTATAAGAATTGTTGATGGTGCATTAACTTTGTAAGGTATAGTTTATATTTCATCAGCGCCATGGTCTGGGGGCGATGGTGAGGTGGGTCAGTCGTGGGGTCAGCACGTAGAAATAACTGAGGGTCTGTTCCCCCGCAGACGCGGTGTCGCGGCTGCCGTCGCTGGGCGGCACGTCGGCGTCGCGGCGCGCCACGCTGCGCGCGCTCATGCACCGCCGCGACTCCGTGCTGGCCGACAAGCGCCGCTCGCAGCTGCAGGCGAGGGACTCCAGCGCCGCCTACCTCTACGAGGACCCCATCACGGCGGTGAGGCCACTTTACGTATATCATATTATATGATATACTTTATTCTCTGCTCTGTACCTTCTCATCACGAGATATGCTCTGTCGTGGCTGTCGTATAGTGATTGTAACTCGAGTGATTTGGTTTAGCTGAACGACATGGCGGGTCGGCAGTCCCTCGCGTTCATGAACAAGGGCTACGAGCCCGCGCTCGACAGCGACGAGGAGGTCGCGCCGCGGCGCAGCACGGTGCGCTTCCGGGACACCTACAAGTGATACCACACCCACTACCGCAACTATCTACCGACACAGCCTGTCGATAGATACCAATGTAATGTTATGCCCTTTACAAGGACAAATTTTAAGTATTTTATTTTAAACAATATAATTGTGACTAAAATCATGTCATGAAATATTTATAATCAAGTGTTTCATATATTAATCATTGTAAATACTTTAACATTAAACTTCTGGTTACGGAAAGTATTTTCATCTTATTTATTATAGTATTTTTTTATATGTAACAAAATTTAATAAAAAATATATATTTGTAATTGGATTATGATTCTGTGATTTTTGTCGGGATTTGTTTTTTTTTTGTACCTATTTTATGCAATAAGAATATGCTATTGTAAGAAAAAAATATGCTTTAATAAATTATTTATTTGCAATTATGAATTATTTTTATTTAAACACTGCGTTAAATAATTACTTTTTATATATGTATACGTTTCTTGTAATTCTACTTCAATATATAAAAAATAAAAATAAAAAAAACTTATTACATTTGAAATATTTTTCATAATCTATTTTTCTTTAATTTCAATCAAGAAGTATGTACTATGTATACTTCTTTGAACAAATAATTGAAATTCATTCACATAATTACGTAAATATTGTTCGATGCTGCGCGTTTACGATTATTTATCAATACTTTTCTTTATGACATCAATTTAATCGCAGGGTTTTGATTCTATTTATCAAATTCGGATGTAATGATTAAACATAACAATATTAGATAAAATTGCTCAAACAATGTAGAAAACCCATACAAGTCAAAAGCCTTACGAAGTGAGTCAGGGGGCAGCGAGTGGCGGGCCGCGGTGTCTGTCGGTCGCAGTGTTCGCGCGGCGACCCGACCGACCACACGCACCATGCGCGCCACCCGCGAATGTGTTCATACCACTCAATTGTGAAGTGACAGTAAATCCGGATTTCACACACGTCTGGATAAAAACGTAAGTATTTTTCATATTTAAACAATAGTTGGAAAATTTCTGGAACTTTCGTGTGACCTTTCGTAGTTCGCGAGGTTACGTGATCAGCTGCGAAAGTATGCGAGGCGGTCCAATAGATCTTTCAATAGATCTGTTTTTCGATACGCTGATATCTTATAAATAAAAAAAATATTTACTGTAAATAAAGTATTAAAACAAAAAACCATGTCCATATTTCGATAGAGCCTTGAGGTTTCTACGGATATGGTCGGCTAGTGTCGTTTTCGAAAGTGTAGATCTGTCACTTCGAAACTCTTACTACTCCGCGAAGTGGGTTAAATGTAAATATTTCTTAATAAAAATGTATTTCACAAATAAACGTACTTATAATCTAAAGCTTTAGTATCGCTTAACTGATATCGTGATCGCAATGCCAAACAAAAGTGAATGTAGGTGGTCGTATCGCGTAAGTAAGAGTGGAAACTAGCCGCAGAGGGTATTCCATATCATAACAATGAATAAACCATTATTATAAAATTTCACTTTTATGTTAATTCTAATGAATTAAAAATGATACGCTAATTGCCAACGTGAAATGACCAGTTGTAACTGACGAATATTTTTAATGAAAGTAAAAATTCAAGATCGTTACAACTAACAATCGATTAAAAATATATGTTAATTCATGGTAAGCTCGGTGAATTTTATTGAACGATTTATTAGAAAAAAATGAATTAAATAAAATCGTGACTTACGAAAATGTCATTCTCACATAGTTATTGGAGACGGTACATTATTACATAATTTCCATACTGTAATTTATAGGCGTGTATCAACTGACATAATTATATGAGAAAGAGGTAGCGTGGCCTCTAGACCTCGTGTATATCCGGTTCCGACAGAGGGTCGTTCTCACTCGAACAAAAACATTTTCTGATTTCCGTACAATAATTGTATAATTAGTAAAATAATGCATTACGCATTCAAACCGATGTTTACTTACAAAACGTTACAAGCGTTACATTCGATGTGCACGCTAATATTAATTGTTCTTATAACATTCATTAGTGATGTCCGCTTTCGCAATATTAAATACTCATTACTTCGTCTTTGAACGCATATATAATCCTACCTTGATTATAATAAGGCCAATGTGAAACTTTACAAAAATACATGAAAAATAGAGCCAGTACGATCTAGTATATAACGTAGATATAAGCCGATGATTGCGGGTTAAAATCGCGGTAGACAATTTTATTTATTCTTAATTTAAATTTATAATTAGTCTCGTCTGTGATGATAATTCAATATAATAAAGAGATCACTTGCATGTGCTTAATGAAAAGTGTGAGACATGTACGAACATTACCAACCCTCGCCTAAACTGCTTGGTAAAATAACAGACTTGCACAGCAGTAGGACATTCACGGGTTTGTTACTTATTATTAATTTAAGTACTTAATACTTATTTAAAAGTCCTAATATTATAATTAAACAGAGATACAGATTTTATGTTTATCTGATCGTTTTAATATATTTTTTTGTTAATTTCATTTTTAATTCTGCTAATAGTACGATAATTTAAATTAGAATTCTAGCTATATTCAATATTTAATTTTATGATATAACGATATTCGAAATGCTTAAGTTTAAGGTCAAATTACGGCAGAAGCACCTACTAAATTTAATACTGACCTTTGTTAATGTACACTTAAATCAAGGAAAAAATTAACAAGTTAATTAGGGCGTAGAGTACAAAACCATAATTCCAAGGATATATTAACATAATTGCCCATTGCAGGTAATTTACACATTTCTGGTGATCCAAACTGGTGCTATAAGCTGTATACAGCAAATTACTCGTAATTTAACATAGTTGCACTCAGCACAAATCACTTTTAGACACTTGCGGCTTGTAAACAGTACATGTAATTAATATATATATTCCCATCTTTTATACCATCTTTTACACTACGCAAGACTGTCTTTATAATGTTAGAATTTATACATTCCATAATAGATAAATTTACTACTAAAATCATTATCATAATGTTTATTTTTTTAATAATTGTAGCACGCAATGAATATATATTTATTCAATGTTTAAAAATTACTTTTTAGGTGAATTCAATCTTGCGCTGTTTATTTTAATTGTTCGATTAGTCTAGACACCATATTGTCTTTGCTTCACTCTCCAATATGTCCAATTTTATGACGATCGATGGAAACAAGCTCCATTTCAAAGTTATAATAACTTTTTCTTGGCTCATACATCAATCTAGTAACTTATGTACTTTATTAATTTTTATAAATAGTTCTATTGTAATGTTTAAGCAATGCTAGTTACAAAAGCCTATTCTACTAATTGATATGGCTAAATAATTTTCATGTTTTTAAAGTCGTAAAATTATGTTCTTGACAAGATAATTGTCTTCGTTGCAAAATTTGAAATATTAGATTTTCACATGTACTATACATGCACCGAAACAGTTGTGTATTGGTCATTGAAAATAAAATATCAGGTATGTCTCAATTGATCAAATGACAGCGTTTGTGTAATCCTATAATCGTTAGCTATTCCGGTTTATTAATAGCTGTGCAATTGTGAGCTGTTTGTTGTAATATATATTTATTGCTTTAAATTAATATAATATTATATTTTAGATTTGTTAAAACGTACTCGACTGTTTCATAAAAATATATATGTAGAAGTACGATAGCCTCTTCAATAACTTCAACAAAAGACATCAACGCAATCGTAGCGTCACGCAGCTTTTATGCAACTTCACTTATTAGAATGGGTTTAATGGTGTTTGTAACAATAAAGAATAGCATACAAAATGTTATCCTTATTATTAAAAATACGAAATAAAACCTTGCCCTTATTAAGTTTTCTACGAAATTCTATAGTACATACATGTATACCTACTTGTATACTATCTTCATTGATAATATTATACGCGTGTTTCTTATATGTTTGTTAAAATGTGAGAGTGAAACGTCACAAGCTTACTTTCGATTTTTTATTTTAGTTATCTCATGATCTATCAATGGCCTAGTAATTGCATTATACTATGTAACTTTATCTTACAACCAGTCTCGGGTGATCTGTAATACAATAATGTAATGCATAATTATAGATACTTGTAAACTTTTAATCATGTAAAAATCAACTTTATTCAAACGACGTAACTGACATTGTTGAATATTTGTTCATAATGAGGTTGGTCAATAGAAATTATTATTATGACAAATATTTAACATCTTTAAACCTAACCAGCACAAATTAAATAAGGCACATGACGTTATACAAACTGCATTAATAAATTAATTATATGTTTGTTTTGTCTTGATTTAACGTAGGGAACCTTACGACTTCTTAATTTACGATTAATATTTATTATGAATTCGCTTCCTTTGTTTAGGATAATGTGAAGTTGTAAAATCGTATTTTAAAGTACCGTCATTCTTCGTTCGCTTGTCTTATTTAAACGTGGCCGATACATGTTTCGCAACCCGCCAGGTAGCTTTTCTTGGGAGCTCTACTTGAGAGATGTTGATTTGATTTTCTGTCATTGTAGGGATGCTTGTGACGCTTACGTGAAAAGTAGGCGTTACGTAAAAGTAGTCAATACTTAGTCCACTTTATGTAAAAGTGGACTAAGTATTGACTACTTTTGGTGATGTATACCTGCGCATCGAGATGAGTTAGTCTATCTCTGCAACTAATAGCATCGCAAACAATATATAAATCGCAACTAAATAGCAAATATATCATTGAGCGATATATAAAAAGAGTAAATATCAATGAAAAACTAAAAATTGACAAGGGATATTACACTCGTCCTTGTATAAGGAATATATAATAATAATTTTATGCAAGGAATGTATAATAGATTAAAAAACTTGTAAAATTTAAAATAAAAAACGAAAAGAAAATGTCAAATTAAATTAATATTGGGAACTTATTGCGTCTAATTTTGTTTCGCTACCACGTTTCATTGCCATGTTATCACGAATAACATTCAATATTAGCTTTATATATGGCATTATGTTGACTGTTATCTACAGAAACCTGCTTAATAAACATATTTTTTTGTAGGTAACAAACAATCCAATCTAAATAATTGATACAAACATAACAAAAGTGTATCTTTAGAGCTTAACAAAAAATATATATAATTTTATTTGGTTGCAAATGTTGTCTAAATGAAATGCAATCGACGCCGAGCTGGTATTTACCTATTTAGTCGAGCTTACAGGTAGAGCGGCTTTTTATTTATACTGAGAACTAATTCTAGGCTAGTCAATTAGCCAACACGAAAAATATAACCAATGAATCAGGATTTAAAAACATGCATGATTATTTCCAAAACTCGTTTTTTAACTATACACATATTAGTATTCATTTATGTTAAAGTTTAGTTTTTCCGCAAAGACGTTCATCACTTAAGATAAAAACGAATTTTATATCATATTTGTAAATTTGCCTAAATGTAGATTATATCAGAACTTTGATATCAGTATTTTTAAATGAACATCAAACTTATTATAAAAATACTTCGTATTAAGCGTTTGGCAATACCTAGGTGAACCATAGGCAAAATCATAAGAAACCGATTGTATTTTTAACATCTATACATATGAGTCAAAAAAATACCACCATACAACTTTGCCAATCGATATAAAAGATCGTAACTGATGACTGACGTCACTTATTTTTTAACTCATATGTAACCGTAAAGTTCATTATGAATTCAAAGAATTTATTTATTTCTATTATTTTATGAATCGGTTCCCTAATCACTAGCCTGCAAGAAAAGTGAAGTATTCGATAAGGCACAGCCTATTCAATATGCACATGCGTGTTAATTGATTAGGAATAATAATTTCCTCATGGATTTGTAACTAATAATTCTCCTCGCATGTCAGATTCCGCAACTAATTGCTTCGTATTTATTTTTTCGACGGCAAAAGTGATTTGAAATAAACTTTTTTCATCCTAAAAAGGAATGAAGTTTATAACTGAAAGAAACTATCACTTTAACTTCTACATATACCCAGACTAGCAAACCTTTATAATGTAACAAAGAATTATTTTGAATATTAAGTCGTGGTTTGTTGATACCCACTCAAACTACAATCTTAGCCTTGAATAACACAAAGACAGTAAAAGGGGCTTATTGTAATAACGGACAAAATAATGTCATGTCAATTACTCGGCTGATTAGTAATAGAGAGAGTTATTTTACATTTACAAATATGACCTTTGAAGTGAAGAATCGTTACAGGACGAAAAAATAATGCTATTTTTTCTTTGGCCTATTTATAGATTGATAAAGTATGCTTCATATTCTGTTACTAGCTAATACTAAGAATGTAAGGCAGTGTTGCGTAGTACTAAGGTGGTTTTGAGGCAGTGGTTGGAGGGAAGGGAGGGGCAACAGCTGGCGGCCGCCAATAGTGAAAGTGAGCTTGAGTAGAACTCTATACTCAGTACAAATCTTACGATACTTAGTAGTTACGTGCTAAATTTTGAAACATGTAGAGAACATGGAATCAAATTTATATGATAAATATCAACGTGATTAGCAATGACCAAAATAATTAAAATATATCTAAAAATAAACTAGCCGTATATAGTATAACCTAAAAAGTTACAAAAACATATTGCCCGTTCGCCTACCAATATATAAAAAAGTATTGGCTATATTTACATAGATCAGTTATTCCGTTTTATGTGTCATTTATAAAACATTACTAACCAATCATACACAACTCTTACACCTATTTATATGACAAAGACACAACAAAAATGATCGAAACAAGTGATCTTGAGACAGCTGTTATCCATAAAAAGAATCCGGAAATAAATATCATGGCTAAAACTTGTATACAACTTACATTTTCTTATTTCTCTAGATCAAAATAGTAATGTAAATATTGGCCACAGAGAGTAGAGGCTATTTTATTGGCTAGGAGGCGCGGAAGTCGCTGACCTTGCCGCCGTCGATGCCCTCCGCCTCCAGCTCCAGCGAACTATGCATTTACTCGTAGTACAAACGAAACTTTGCAAAGATATTCTCTATAAATGCATTCGTGTTTATTTTTTTTAACGATTAATATAATATACGTTTTTATAATGAAATATTAATATCCTGTTAATGCATTTATCATTCGTTAATTAATAAATCAGCACCGTCATATTAATGTAATTTAATAGCGTGATTTGTAATAAATAGTAAAATATTTTTAATAAGTTAACGTTTTTAAAAAGTGCCTTGTCCTCATTGTTTTTGTTTTTTTTAATCATTTATTAAGAAATACAATGTCAAGTTTAAATATTTTTTTGGGTTTTAGCTTTTGAATTACATATTTGATAACAATAAATCATCTTTATTCTAATAATAAAGAGTCGAAATAAAAAATAATAATAAAAACATTAAAAACTAAAATTTGGGAACATATCTATAAGTATAACGAAGATTAAATAAAGCATAAAATTGGAAAGCATCATTAATAACAGAAAAATAAATATTTAATGATTTTCATCAAAAAGTATAATATAATGAATGCAAACTACCTGGAGACTATCTGAATACAGTCAAACTTAAATGATTCAAATCGGTCGGTCCATTTTCGAGTCAGTGGACATAAATATATATAAAAAAACTGGTCGAACATCCGTAATCTTTTTAAAGGTAAAAAAGATATATAGTAGATATAAAATATTAAAAGTATAGATTGTTGACATATAATTAATGAAATATATTTTTATTAAATGTTAATTATCCTTGATTTTTCCGATTTTTTTTATAATCATAATTATAATTTAAATGATTTCTTGCAATTGCGTATAGTCATTTGTTATTTAAATCACTAAAATATCTTAATTTTTATTTTGTGATATAATATTCGTAAGTCAAATATACCGAAGTTTTTATGAAATTAAGAAAGATGAATGACCGACAAGGCTAAGGGACCGCTCGCGGCGGAATGCGCTGATCGTCTGGAACGTGATTCACTAATTAAAAAGGCCAAAGGGAAATGTTACTTGCAATTTATCCGGCTAACTGTACTTACTCAAAAATAAAAATAATTTTTAGAAGACTTTTTTTATTTGCAATCAAGCTTCTATAGTATCGAATATGAATAGTTTGTGTAAATCCCTATATTGTAAGAAGTACATAAAACTTAATTACAATATATTGCTTGTGACAAGTAAGACCTGCTCCAAAACACTTGTAAGAAATAAGTTTATTGCTTTTATTTCCTGTATTGTAAATAAAAATGAACAAATAAGCGATATAATTATTTAAGGAAGTTTATACAAATATGAAAGCCAAAGATTAAATGTTTTTTTATTAAAACTCTATCAAACATACAGTACAAGCAGAAACATGCAAAACCGCTTACAAATAAATGTCATGATATACATACATTATATCTGTCGATAGAAAAGACTTCAACGCATTCCTTGTCAAAACGTTATTTTCTTAAAAGATACAGATACTTAAATACGTTTATAATAAATTGTATTAAGATAAATAATTTACTTTTTTATTTACTATTCATTTGAATAATTAGATTTCCTTGACTATAATGAAATACGAATAAATAAATATTAATTTCAATTCAAGTGACTAGTTCAAGTGTCTCTGAGTTTTCCGTATTCTATATTTACAATTTCCAACTTTTAAAAATCTCAATAATGACCCATATCAAGTCCTAAATATAACCTATTTAATAAAAAAATATACCAAAGACAGTAAAATATTACACGTTATGACAAAAAAAAACAATTTAAAACCAATTTCATAACCTTTCTCTTTTGAAGTTGGATAAATACTATTTTTGACTTTAATATTATATGATTATTTATATACATAAATAAAACGAATGTTTATTTGGTAATTGTTACATTTCAGAAATTAACAAGCCATGGCGACTTCAGGGGGGAAGTCGCGGCGAGAGGAGACGAGTGACAATTCAGATGATGAACTGTTACCTCTCGCAAACGACACTTATGGAGGGAGGTTGGTATATTTACTTTAAAGATATCTTAAATGTCCAAAACAACAAAGTCTGCTGACATTGTAAGCTTGTTTAAAAATAAAGCTTCCGACTTATATTTACGATTCTAGTTACGTAACTTAGAATACGTCATATAAGATAATTTTAACGCATATGTTCTTGCATCTTGTTCAGCCAAATTGGCTTTTAGGTTCTATGTGATTACAAACATACATACAAAAGGCGAAGGTATAACCTTCGTTGAAATCGAGTGCGTCATATTAGGGAAAATGTATTTAAGTCTTATATAGGTATATTACGAGAATAGCAGTATAAGGCAATACTGATGTATTTATTGGCAGAGATAGTAACGTACATATTATATTATTCTATGTAGTAAAGGAATTTATGTTTTACATAACAAAGACAAAGAAAACAAAGGCCAATATACTGTTTAAGCATAACTCAAAGTTGTATGTCCATTCAAAACGATATATTAAAAAGTATCAATGTAAATTGAGTAAGTGGTCGTGAAATAGCATTGAGTCCTCTTATAATAAACCTTAATTAGTCAGTAATATGCATACTGTGTTTCATAAGATGTTATGTATTTTTTATTTTCTTATAACATTTTTAAAATGCATATAACATTCATATGGATTTAAAAAAATAGTAATCTTTTTGTTTTAATTATCGATGTTTCCGATAATTAACTTGATATAATGATATTGACTTTTTTATATTATTAATATATCTTTATTGTACAATTATTAGAAGGGTTTGTTTTTTACAAAGTCAGTGATGAAGTACATTGCAAAGTAAGTGAGTAATACAATTATCTTTATTAATCCAGCTTTACCCAGAAAATATATTTAAGTTTGTATTTAATTTTTAATTAAAATTATATATACTATATATGTTGCTGTTTTTTTATATGACATAGGTACGACTTTTTAAGAGAGAAATTTATAACACTGCGCGTTTTTCTAGCGAAAGCTCGTAAGACAAACTAGACAAAGTCTTTATATAAATTGTAGGTAATGGTAAGTTGGTAACTGTTTTTTGTGTAACGGTGGGAAAATTTGTATTAGTTACTTAAGATCGATTTATTTAAATCAAACTACTCTTTATAAAACTAAATTATGTAGTCGTTTTATTTCATTTATTTATTATCTTTAGGTACTTTATTATTTAGCAAAGATTTCTAATTAATTACAGGATGGTTAAAGATATAACAGCGGATGTAGGTGATTCGGACAAAGATATTAAAAACATTTACGTTGATCCCATGACGCGTTTGTTCGGGTGTAGTAATTAATTTATATTAAGCATAGGAGTCGGGTCTGGGAGCCACCATGGTCTACTAACCAGTGTTATAAATATACCAATTGTAACTCAAGGTTAGAGTTCCAGCTGTCTTCCCAAATCGCGTTAGTCTTGTACGAATTAACATAAACATCAAATGCATGATATCATCACATCTGTAGTTAACTAGTCACGCCAACAAGCAGTCGCTGTTGTGTCAACATTAACTTTTCACGATTTATTGTTTTGAGATTAGAAACTCTTATTATATACAATTTTCATAATCATTTTGAAACGAACGTTGAATTTGAACGTAATATTTGTTAACTAAATATTTATAAATAAAATTTACAGTATAAGTAACGTGTAATCACGTGATTTAATTAGTAACAATAAATTAGAAAGTATGTTTCCGTTTGTTTGTTAAACGATCTCACTGAACCGTTTCTTTTCGATCAGACGTGGCAAGATTGGATATACTTTGCCTTACGTGAGATGATATGCTTATTATTGTAATCTTTCTCCTGTTTTATTTTACAAACAACAGAGCGCATCTTGATTATTTATTTATTTATCATTTTATCAAAGAAACTTAAATACTTATTTTACAATGTGATTAATATTTTTTTCTTTTTCAAAGTAATAACTATTATTATAATAGTATGTAATTCTTTATATCATCGTGGATAATTGATTGGAAGTAGAAAATAATTATGTTATTGGTTGTTCATGTTTGAAATATTCTCTATGACTCAATCCTCAGCATCAATAATGTGAATGTGGTCTGAACTGTGAAGATCGCGTCATAACGAACGAAGTATATTCTCATTGACAAAGCTGTTGAGTAATTTTGTAAAAAGAATGCAATGTGTATACGTGTGAATTAAATTTAGAAGAATATATTTTCACTGGCCTTTATGATATATTCATTACTGCAATTACAGTAAACATAAAAATAATAGAATTTATTACACGTAGGTAGTATACGTAGAGGTCATAAGAGATTGTAAATACAAGCTTTGATCAAGTTTTACAAATAAATTTTAAATATCCGTACAAGACTGATTATAATAAAAGACATTCATATAATATATTCGGAGGCACCAGTTACAGCTGATAAATATTATTTTACGAGAGTATTCTAATTAATAATGCCTACATCTTTTACTAAAATTAAAAGTAACTACATGGGATAATACGATATGAAATAGTCTTTCCGGTTCCAAAGCGAGAAATAAAATGGTGAAGAATAAATTTAGGAAGGCTAATTAACGATTAAAATGTTAAATTTAGTGAACAATAGCGACGTTTTATATAAAGCTAGAGGTCGCTTTGCGATCGGTCGCTGCGGCCGGTGCCGGAACCCGCTCAAATGCCAAGGTTGTCAACTCTGACGACACAACTTTCGATCGAGTGCGCCACATTTTTGCGCCCCACTTCTTCCTACTAAGACGGTAATGGCTAAGCCATTTATAATCAATTGGCTTGTTTATTTATATAGAAAAGTATGCACAACTGGAAAATCTATTTATCTGTCTATGAAAAGTTGTGCATGCAAAAGCTAAAAGAAAAAATAATTAAACATTTAAGGACATCGATATTGCATTTTAATTCGTTTCCAGTTAATTTGTCCGACACTATTGTAATATATGCAAACTTATAAATGTAGGAATAAGTTGGTCAAAGAAGTTAGACATTTATTAATATGTGAATAAAGTGTATTATTCTATAAATGCTTTTTCTCTGGTTTTAAACTGATGGACTGTACGTTACCGGGCACGGGGTCGTGCGTGATACGAATATTATATAGAAACGGGTCTGGCTAGCTTATTTCTATTTTTTCTTAACTCGGTTTTGATTATTTTATAATTTAATAAAGCGAATAAGAACACATAAATATATTCCAGAATCATTGTCATATTGTTTTTAAATGACATATGCTGTATTAATACGGAAAGTAAATCGGTAAAATCGTGTAAGTGTATGAGTCGTTTTATGACATGGTCATTGACCGTTGGACTTGAGCATGAATTTGGGGAAGGTGTTTCGCATACTAACAACCTTTCCAGTTGAAAGTATTTCGTAATGAGAAATCTTAAGATTTGTTTTACATATGCCTTAGTATGTTTTAGTATGATTTCTTAATAATCATATCTTTATTTTATTTTTGAAGTTTGTCTCGTAATGTCCCCAGACACTAAGTAGTAACACAATCAATGTTGTTGTATTGCAATAGGAGGCTGCCTTCTTCCTGTTTAAGTTGTTTTTAATATGTTAAACTTTAAACGCTACACGAGTTACAGCTTTCGTAACTTTTCATGACGTCATTTGTCGATATTTTGTTTGAATACAGTAAAATTCATACTAAAAATATAAGCTTTATAGTATTATAAATAAAGGTCACATTAAAGTCAATTAAGTTTGTATGTGTGGAAACGACACACGTGTTTAGGTTGTCTCTACTCCTATGTGGTAGTCAGAATCGTGATTTTAAGAAGGTCAGGACCTTTTATATTATGATTCAGGTGTATATTATATAGGTATTGATTTTTTTTAATTAAGAAAAAAATTAAACAAAAAATTGTGTTTTTCATTGGTATTGGGTGCAGTTGTGTAAAATTTTATGAGTTTTTATGAAGAATTAAACAAATTGTTATTATATTACATAACACTATTATTAAATAATTTATATATGTTTCAATCTGATGGAGTTACTAAACAATTAATTAAATTTATATATCTTTATAAATATACTTTATTTAATTTTGAGATTTGAGATTCGTTACTTTTATTATTATAAACACTTCAATTTATATAATTTATCGTATTACCCAATTTATTATCAAATAATGTTACAGTTATGTAAAAATATATCTAGAAGGTTATGAAATAGTCAAAATTTCTGAAAAGATACTTTCTTTTTCGCTTTTCCATATATGTCAGGTGTGTGCGCTACTAATATAATACATATAATTAACGAGGCGATGCAATTTCGCCTGCCCACTACCGCAGAACGAAGAACTCAGTACACACTGCTGCTCAATAGACAACGCTAGAAAAAAATGAATTATCATTATTCTGTTTTTTCTTCTTAATATAATAGTATACTAAAAAAGTACCAAAAATCTCTTAGAGAATGTGGATAATATTATTAAAAAGCAGAAGATATTACTTTGTGCCCGATTACAATTTTATTTCCAGGGGAATTTGTTGGGTTTTATTTGTTATTATTATCATGTCGATATCATACATTAATGATCATTCTAACTCTTAATAATTATATGGTTGTCAATTATTTTATTACGTAC
This sequence comes from Nymphalis c-album, assembly GCA_963151315.1. Classification (NCBI taxonomy): domain Eukaryota; kingdom Metazoa; phylum Arthropoda; class Insecta; order Lepidoptera; family Nymphalidae; genus Nymphalis; species Nymphalis c-album. The sequence continues at coordinate 6,061,189 of OY720590.1, read as the reverse complement.
ATTTTAACCTGTTTTCTGTTTTTTTATGTACATTAGTATATAAAAGTACCAACAAACATACAATAAAAAGATGTTTTATATATACAATCATATATTTTGTATCATAGTAAATGACGTCAATATCTAGAACATCTCCTAATGTGGTGTTGTTGTTGGTTTGGCATACCTATATACAACAAAAATACAATATCAATGTTTAATTGATTTAACATATATAGAACTTGTAATTTAAAAGGTAAATATTCCCGCCACGTTATATATATATATATATATTTGTAAATAAGGGACATATGGATATAAACAAATTGAAGTCGTTATAAAAAAATAACATAAATGTTTACTCATCGTTAAAAAATATATAAGATCGATATCATTCGTATTCTTTCGTTTGCGAATCATAAAAATTAATATTCCTATTTTGTCCAGCGGTACAGCACACGGATGCCTTTTGTAGGCGCGTGCCGCCACCAACAGTAGCTATTGCGATCGCACCGTTGGCCGTCCTCGATTGATTGAAACAATGAGTTATTGAATAATATTCGAACAGTCAGGACCCATTCCCTGCTCTCAGCTCATTTAAATTCCTTTCTATTGTGATATAATTAGTGATGTGCGGTAATAGTGTTCTCTTTATTACGGGACAGTGATGTAAAAAAATGAGTGACCAAGATCGTAAGAGCTATTACGATAGACAAGATTTTGTAGAAGTGGAACCTGTTTATGTGGCTAACAACAATAACTCGATTTACAGCAATTACTGTAGTATTTACAGGTTTGTTTAGATATTTGATAAGTCTTCTCCTAATTGTGATATTCACATACTTTCCTCTATACCAAAAATATACAAGTCATCAATGAAAGGGAAAAAAATGATAAGATATACTTGTATTATGAATTAAAAAAAAAATTTGCAATATTTTGTTTACGTGGATATATTACGTTCATGTCCTACTAATGTCTTAAAAGTGTTGTGAGAAAATTAATAGGCGGGACGTACTACAAATCGTTACAACTTTCTAATGCGAGCAGTGGCGTTATTAAATTTTTCCATAAAATTTTAAATTATTAAATGACTTGAAATTACATCACATTGAGTGAATTTTATTTACATAATAATAATAATAGCTTTGAAAAATTATTAAAATTTAAAAAGATTGTTTCTTTTAATAATCTTAACACATTTTTACATAATTCAAAATTATAAATAAAATGGTCGCTACATTGGCAATGTTAAAATTATATATTACCCGCTCATACCTTACGTAAACCCCCTGACACAACAGTGGCTAAGCAAGAACGTTGTGTCGAAACTATCAGGCATTGTAACAGATTGACTTGTGTACGAAAAAAGAACAACAATTAAATTTTTAAATAACAAAGCGTGAATGCGTTCTTAAAATTCTTTACTCAATATACACGAATGCTAGAGTTACGTACATGACATATAGTTATATGACGTATATTAAGTTGTTATAAATACATAGGGTACCTATATTTATATATCGTGACCTATAAAATCAATTGTAAATATATGAACACATAAAATGAAATAAGGTCATATACTCTCAGGAAGGAAGTCAATAAAAATGTGTCAATAAAAACGCGAGAGAATATTGTCTCGTGCTGGTCGCGTGTGAAAGTAGTTTTTCTTGATTTTATATGTACGCTACCTAGACATGTGAAATCTAGAAGTGTAAATCAATTAGGAATAGGAGAAAACAATACTACGCAAATTTATTTATTATTTTAATTTGATTCATTCAACAGTTGGATACTGATACTCAGATAATTTTATGAGTTAGATCATAAAATATAGAAGTTATAAGAAACGACAATTCACTGCTTACGAAATCTTTGCTAAACACCGCTAAAGAAGTTTTCACTTCAAAAACTTTTTTAATTCAATTGCTTTACATCCGTATTATTAGTTTCAATTAATTAATATAAACGATTTTTTTTCCGTGTGAATAATTTGTTTGTTTATAATTCATAAAAGTTATCTGTTTGTTTCAGTCAAAGAACTGTACACGAGACAAAAGGATGGGACGTCTTCAGAGAGTTTCCACCGAAACAGGACAGTGGGTCTATGGAAACGCAAAAATGTTTAGACTTCACAGTGCGGATACTCAAAGTATTGGCGTATACAATTACATTCATAGTAGTTTTGGGATCTGGCGTTATAGCCAAGGGCACGGTACTTTTCATGACCTCCCAACTAAAAAAAGATAAAAGACTTGCATATTGTAATAAGAATTTAGGTAAGACAAAAAACTTTAGTACTGAATGATTTATTAAAAGTATTTAAATGTTGTGACACATGTACTCTGGTTTCATTACACGTATGTGTGATATGTCGATATTTATTTATTTTTATGATTTTAGGTAGAGATAAGCAATTTATAGTTTCGCTGCCAGACGAGGAGCGAGTGGCGTGGATGTGGGCGGTCCTAGCAGCATTCGCGATCCCGGAGATAGGCACACTAATACGATCAGTCAGAATATGTTTTTTTAAATCTTCGAAGACACCTACCAGCATACAATTCATTGTGGTAAGTTCAGATAAGGAAATATATGAAGTATCACTATATAAAAATTAAATAATATCTTAAAAACAAAACGTAAATAAAAATTAAATAATATCATGAAATATTAGTTTACATAAGCATCGAGTACATTTATTCAGCAATAAAGATTTAAATATCATTATAGTTGAAGAAAAATTTATAATTAAATAAAAAAAACAGATTCGCTTTCTAACCGTACTATTACTATGTACAAATTATTCGTAAGTTATATTAAATAACATTGCATTTCTTTTATAATTATACTCTATTTCTTTGTGACGATTTCAGATTTTCATTGCTGAATCACTGCATACTATAGGAATGGGATTATTGTTCTTCGTAATACTTCCTGAACTGGATGTAGTTAAGGGTGCTATGATTACGAACTGTCTCTGTATTGTGCCCGCTATTCTTGGTCTACTCTCCCGGAACTCACGAGACTCGAAGCGCTTTGTTAAAGTTATCGTTGATATGGCTGCTATTGTCGCACAGGTCACTGGTTTCATTGTCTGGCCACTATTAGAAAACAAACCTGTCTTGTGGCTCATCCCGATTTCCTCTTTGTGTATATCTTTAGGATGGTGGGAAAACTATGTGACTCGCCAAAGTCCGATTGGTAAGAAATACTTTAATTATATTATATACAACTCAATGCTTTTTCAATGCTGTATTTGATTTTTTTAACTTAAAGGTCTAATCAAGAGCTTGGGAAGATTAAAAGAAGAACTGAACCACACACGCTATTATACATATCGTTTTATGTCAATTTGGAAGATCCTTTTATTTCTGATGTGCATTCTCTTATCCATATGGATGGAAGGTGACGACCCAGCAATGTTCTTCCAATTATTTAACCCAGGTTTTGGACCACATAACATAGTTGTCGAAGAGGTAAAAATTGATAGTTCCTTTTTAAAATTACATCGGTTTATCGTTACTAAACAATTATACTTTTTTAAGTAACACTATTTTTAATTACCAATAAATTAATTAAAATATATCGTAATATATTTTCAGGTACAAATTCAACTCGGCAGTACAGTTATACCGGATCTAGCAAATGCTACTCTTACAGGAGATTCGGTTGAGGTTGCAGCTGTATATAAATCGGCTTTCTACGTACTACTAATTCAAGTATTTGCCGCGTATTTCTGTTACATATTCGGAAAGTTCGCTTGCAAAATCCTTATTCAAGGTTTCAGTTATGCCTTTCCGATAAATCTTGTGATACCTTTGGTAGTTAATTTCTTGATTGCTGCATGTGGTCTACGTAATGGAGACACTTGTATATTCCATGGAACAGTTCCGGACTACCTTTTCTTCGAGAGCCCTTCAGGTAAATTTTTCGATCAATGTTATCATCTACTATATACACAATACACTTTATACATAGATATATATATATATTATGAAAAAAGTACCTACACAATAAATTTAAGTATCCAATGATGGACTAAGAGATATAACACAGTACATAATATATACATACATATTATTCGATTTAACTCTAATACTAGTCAGATTATTTAAGTACAAATACTTGTTGCTGATTTACTAACTAGTTGAAAAATTTAATGAAATTATTAATTGATTTTTGAAATTATTTTACAAACAATTTAACGTATTATTTTCAGTATTCTCACTCAGTGATTTCATCTCTCGTCAAATGGCGTGGATATGGTTGCTGTGGTTACTTTCGCAAACGTGGATTACGATTCACATATGGACTCCAAAGGCAGAACGTTTGGCATCTACTGAAAAATTGTTTATACTTCCAATGTATAACGGCTTGTTAATCGATCAAAGTATGGCCCTCAACAGAAAAAGAGACGATCACAAGGATGTGAAAACTGAGGTACAGTCACCATGCTAGTCATACTTATAAAGTTTGAATAATTTTCGTGCATATTTTATATTATAGGTAATATTGATATATTTCAGGATCTCGCTGAAATCGAAAAAGAAAAAGGTGATGAGTATTATGAAACCATTTCTGTTCACACTGATAACACTGGTTCGTCTCCTAAAACGATTAAGTCATCCGATCAGATAACGAGAATTTACAGTTGCGCCACTATGTGGCACGAAACTAAAGACGAAATGATGGAGTTCTTAAAGTCCATCCTACGATTAGACGAAGATCAGTGTGCTCGGCGAGTTGCCCAGAAGTATTTGCGTGTTGTTGATCCAGATTACTACGAATTCGAAAGTAAGATTTCTTGCACCTTTTTAAAAGTACATATCTATAGCGTATAAATCTCGCTGACGTGACTTTGTCGTAATTGGTATTCAGTTTTTCCTTCCAATAGTTCAAGTAGTCTTAGAACCATTAGTACTAATTAATATTCAAATAACTTATCAAATCACTGTTGTATATACATATTACCTTGTTGCCTTTATTGTCTTACATTTTCAGCTCACATATTTTTGGACGACGCTTTCGAAATTTCTGATCATAGCGACGATGATTCTCAAGTGAACCGTTTCGTCAAACTGCTTGTGGACACAATAGACGAAGCTGCTTCAGAAGTTCATCAAACTATTATTCGTGTTCGACCGCCGAAAAGGTATCCTGCTCCGTATGGGGGACGATTATCGTGGGTATTACCAGGAAAAACTAAAATGATCTGTCACTTGAAAGATAAGGCAAAGATTCGTCACAGAAAACGATGGTCGCAGGTAAACAATATATCCCAACATTAAACCATTATATAATCAATATTAACGTAAATATGTGTATTAGTAGATTAAGTACATAAACGTAGACAAACGTAACGAACAAGACGAACGTAACGAATGTTTCGATGTTTTACATCGAAATAGTTTAACTGAATCGAACTACTAAGAAAATATTTATTTCGACGTAGGTTATGTACATGTACTACCTTCTGGGACATCGTCTTATGGAACTACCGATATCAGTAGATCGTAAAGAAGTAATGGCTGAGAATACATACCTGCTTACACTTGACGGAGATATCGATTTCCAACCACATGCCGTGAGACTGCTTATCGATTTGATGAAGAAAAATAAAAACTTAGGTGCAGCCTGCGGACGTATTCATCCCGTTGGTTCCGGTATTTAACTTTTTTTTGTTACTATAAATTTAACCGATTTTTTTCATATTACTAACTTATTTTATGGCTAAGGTCCTATGGTGTGGTATCAAATGTTCGAGTACGCTATCGGTCATTGGCTGCAAAAGGCGACTGAGCACATGATTGGCTGCGTACTTTGTAGTCCTGGATGTTTCTCCCTCTTCAGGGGAAAAGCTCTGATGGACGACAACGTTATGAAAAAGTACACCTTGAGATCTGATGAAGCCCGGCATTATGTACAATACGATCAAGGTCAGTTTCAAATGTAATGATGTATAGAAGTCAATAATAATTATAAGTTAATTTCTTTATTTCATTTCGAATTCAATTTCTGATACATGTAAATGGGAAAAGCAAAATTATTACTTTTAGTTATGTTTTAATCAAAATGGGTGCGAAAATATATGTTTAAAGCATTAAAAGCCACTGTATTTTTATAGGGGAGGACCGTTGGCTTTGTACGCTTTTGCTGCAAAGAGGTTATCGAGTAGAATATTCAGCTGCCTCTGATGCGTACACGCATTGTCCTGAAGGTTTTAACGAGTTTTATAATCAACGTCGTCGCTGGGTACCCTCTACTATTGCTAATATTATGGACTTGCTTGTGGATTACAAACATACGATTAAAATCAACGATAATATTTCAACCCCATATATTGCCTACCAGGTATTTTTCAAACTTTTTTAATGGAGCACATACATACATAATTATTTCAGTCGTTAAAATTTGTTAAATTTTAATTACTTTACAGATGATGTTGATGGGTGGTACGATTCTTGGCCCTGGTACTATATTTCTTATGTTGGTGGGTGCTTTCGTGGCCGCTTTCAGAATCGACAATTGGACATCTTTCGAATATAATTTGTATCCTATCGCTATCTTTATGTTTGTTTGTTTCACGATGAAATCAGAATATCAGGTAAAAGAAATACGAACAAAAACCTATTAATTATTAGTTGATATGAATTATTAAATATATTTTTATGTTTACGTTACAGTTACTGGTCGCTCAAATATTATCAACTGCATATGCAATGATAATGATGGCTGTAATCGTCGGTACGGCACTCCAATTAGGGGAGGACGGTATCGGTTCGCCTTCAGCCATTTTCTTGATATCACTTACAAGTTCGTTTCTCATAGCAGCTTGTTTGCATCCGCAAGAGTTTTGGTGTATAGTACCCGGAATAATTTATCTGCTATCTATTCCTTCTATGTACTTGCTTTTGATTTTGTATTCAGTTATTAACCTGAATGTTGTATCATGGGGTACAAGAGAAGTTCAGACGAAAAAGACTAAAAAGGTAAAACTGAGAAATTGTCTGTTTAGACGGGTTTGCTTTTGTTACATTTGAGAAACTTAATATAACTTGATTATAATTTTAGGAAATTGAACAAGAAAAGAAAGATGCAGAGGAAGCAAAGAAAAAAGCCAAACAAAAGTCGCTCTTGGGATTCCTTCCAGGTGCAAATGGCGACGAAGAGGAGGGATCTATTGAGTTTTCATTTGCTGGATTGTTTAAGTGTTTGCTTTGTACTCATCCTAAAGGAAACGAAGAAAAAGTGCAGCTCATGCATATTTCATCAACTCTTGAAAAATTGGAGAAAAAATTAGAGAACGTAGAAAGGTCAGTATCAGAATTAAATTTTAATGTAGGAAAATATAGATTTATTTAATTAAAAAGTTTTAAATGTTAATTAATACAAATACATCGTACCATTTAATAGGATTGTAGATCCTCACGGCCAATTAAGAGGACGTAAATTATCTATTGGAATGAGAGGTAGTACCAATGGAGATCCACTGGTCACTGTAGCTGAAGGCGAAGAAGAACACGACTCTGATTCTGAAACCGATACAATGTCTACAGTACCAAGAGTAAGAAAAGTTGATTCGACATATTTGATGTTATTGTCCTAATTTACTTACTAAATATTATTGTAGGAAAAAAGGGATGATTTGATCAATCCTTACTGGATAGAAGACCCGGAATTAAAGAAAGGAGAAGTTGACTTTTTGAGCCAGACAGAATTATCGTTTTGGAAGGAGCTTATTGACAAATATCTATATCCCATTGACGCAAATAAGGAAGAACAGGTAAAATCAAATAAAAGAACAGAATAGGTAGTTAAAATTAATAGCTTGTAAAAATGATAAGAAAAAACTTATTTTTATAGTGTTATCAATATTGCTTTATTTACAAGATTATTTTTTACAGTTGATGACAAAATAGTTCTTCAAGACACCTATCTAAAAACAAAACTATAATTACTGTTTCATGTTACTAATTTACCCCGAATTTTAGGCACGTATTTCCAGGGACCTTAAAGAATTGAGAGACTCGTCTGTATTCTCGTTCATAATGATTAATGCTCTTTTTGTGCTCATTGTTTTCTTGCTGCAACTCAACAAGGACAACCTTCATATTAAGTGGCCACTTGGAGTTAAAACTAATATAACATACGATGAGGTTTCGCAAGAGGTAACGTGGGAATAAACTGTGTCCAAAGAGATCTGCCTTCAATGATGACTTGGAAGGACAACACGAGCCCTTTTGCGAAAATTTAAATCCACGCAATGTCACTTTTCGGTCACCATTGAAAGCTGATAAAATTAATGCTTTGTTCTGTGTAATTTTACAGGCTCGAATTGCACGTGATTTAATAGAGCTTCGCAATAAATCAGTGTTTGCGTTTGTCATGTTCAATGCTTTATTTATATTGATAGTATTTTTATTACAACTCAACAAAGATCAACTCCACGTGATTTGGCCTTTAGGAGTAAAGACCAACATTACGTACATCGAGGAAACAGGCGAGGTATAGACAAATATTACAAGCTATGTGTGTCACTTCACAAGTCTAACGGTCTCCTTCTAACCGATCTGTCTTGGGATGGCACACCAGCATGGAGATTCTAAATCTTCCACACCGAAGACTAAACAACTTGGATGTAGTATGAAGGTTTCACAAAATCCCTAATACGAATCCAAGGCCCTAAAACTTCCTGTGTTACTGAACAAATATAATTAATTTATAACATAGAAACATTTTTTATAATTTATTGTACCAAACTTGTGCAAGTGGACTTGATGCTAACAGCATTTTCTCCGAGTCAACTCGAGTCAGGCATGCAATAATAAATTGATAGGCAAAAAAGGAAAAAAAATACAAAGTATTCTTTCTGAAGTACTGTTTCTATGTCGTGAAGTTTCCAAAAACCTCTAATAATATTTGCACCACCCTAAGAATTATGATCTATCTTTCTTTTAAGGTGAAGGTGTTTCTTCTATTAAATTTCTTGTGTCAGTTAACAGTCACTGGTGTCCTTTGTAAATAAATTCAATCACTGATAATATGGTGATTTGTTTTAACATTATAATTATATTTCTCTAAACCTTTCGAAATAACGTTTTTTGATACTATTTTAATATCAAATTACATTACAGCACTTAGTACTCATAATGCACGAAACATGTTCATGTTTAAGCACATTGCGCGTTGATTATAATTGTTGTATAAAAAAATATTTTAAGCTTTTTAGAATTGTATGCAAACATAAAAAACACATTCAGCAGTAAAATATATTAAAGCGATATTATGATATATTGGAACTTAGTAGCATTTTAGTTTTTGCTTAAGCTTTGCCGCAAGTTATACACGTAAATAAGACAAAATGTTAAAATATTATTAAATTTTCAGGTGCTCATATCGAAAGAATATTTGCAATTGGAACCAATTGGTCTAGTTTTTGTATTCTTCTTCGCTTTGATCTTGGTTATTCAGTTCTCTGCTATGCTGTTCCATAGGTTTGGAACTATTTCACACATATTAGCATCCACTGAATTGAACTGGTTCTGTGCAAAGAAGGTAAGATTTGCTAACAGTTCTAAATCAATTTTAGCACGACTTGCTGGTGCATGATGAGAATTAAAATGTATTATTTATTTTATTTATTTTACACAATTTATATATTATTTGTTTTATAGTCAGAAGACTTATCTCAGGACGCATTACTGGATAAAAATGCTATAGCAATCGTGAAAGATTTGCAAAAACTAAATGGATTAGATGACGAATATGATAATGATTCCGGCTCGGGACCACAAAACGTGGGTAGACGGAAAACCATTCATAACTTAGAGAAAGCGAGACAAAAGAAGAGGAACATAGGAACTCTTGATGTCGCTTTTAAGAAACGGTTCTTTAATATGAACGCAAACGATGGTCCAGGTATAAAACGTCATTTAGATTTCAGACGTTACTTAATTCATACTCACACGTAATAATTATAACTTTAATTAGGTACTCCAGTATTAAACCGTAAGATGACGCTACGTAGAGAAACGCTTAAGGCTTTGGAAACGAGGAGAAATTCAGTAATGGCCGAACGGCGTAAGTCACAAATGCAAACACTTGGCGCTAACAATGAATATGGAGTTACTGGAATGGTAATAGTTAATTATTTTATATAACACAAACATAATATAGTCTAAAAAAGGCTAGAAAATAGACGACATCTGATGAATAAGTCAGGTCTACACCTACATAGACATTGGCATTATCGCTATAAATTACTCTTAATATTGTGAAAGCACTGCCAACTAATACATTACCATTAAATAGATTAACGAAGAATTCACTCACTCTTGCAACCCGACGACGGCAATGCTACTATTAACTGATTGATGCACTAGAGTTGAGCCGTTATTTTTATAACGGTACCCAAAGGACTCTACTTGACCAGTGGTGCTTTGTTTTGACTTCACTTGATTCTATACTTAACTCTACTTTATTATATTTTAAGTTTAATGTTTATGACAACATTTTAGTTGAATAACAATCATGGAGTCCCTCCCCGTCACCGCACATCAACTGCCAATATATCAGTGAAAGACGTATTCGCTGAACCAAACGGAGGAATGGTAAATAGAGGATACGAGACCTCATTGGGTGATGAAGACGACAGCAACTCTATTAGACTACAACCAAGGCAAAATCACCAAGTTTCCTTCCAGGGTAGATTTTAGTGAACAAGTGCATACTTGTAACACCTGAGAGTTGCCAACTTTACGAATTAAAATATCTAGTTTTAAACATTGTAGATACTCATTTATTAGAATAGTAATTATTTTAATTTAAAATCAATTTGCGAAACGAATATCGTCCTTCTTGTGATATTACATAATTTTATCAAGTGACAACGACGGTCTGATGTGGAAACATTGTGTTCTTATGCTTTTTCGAATATTTTATATTTTTTTAAATATGTATAGATATTGAATTTTACACTGCCACTTTACTTTTGTATTTCTTTTATAAGACATATCCATATACGTTTACATATGGTCAATTTACTTGGTTTTATTTCACCTTCCCCACGGAATACTTAACTTGGTGGTAGAGCTTTGTGCAAGCTCGTCTGGGTAGGTACCACCCACTCATCAGATATTCTGTGGCAAAACAGCAGTACTTTGTATTGCTGTGTTCCGGTTTGAAGGGTGAGTGAGCCAGTGTAATTACAGGCACAAGGGACATAACATCTTAGTTCCCAAGGTTGGTGGCGCATTGGCGATGTAAGCGATGGTTAACATTTCTTACAATGCCATTGTCTATGGGCGTTGGTGACCACTGACCACTTAACATTAGGTGGCTCATCCGCCTTCCTATAAAAAAAAAGAATAAATTTACTGTGATAAGTTATTATTCATACAAATTTACAAAAAAAGTCTTTTGGTAAAATTAAAGTACGATAATACACTTAATGAGCCAATTACTTTATTTTTAAATAAACATAATTCTAAATTTAGTTTTCTAAGAATGACACAAATTCAGTGAGCTTGAACAATTGGTCTTCGCTTGAGGTATGTAGAGGAGCGGGTTGAGAGGGTGGAGTTGGTATGATGGTGACTCCGTCAGCGTGAATATCCCATTTACGGTCTCGGCATATTTGCAAAACTGCTTCACGGCTCAGTCCCGTCATTAGCACTACGGTGTCTACGGATATCGAACTATATGAACGTCCAATCAAATTGAAAGCTCTTTCACGAACTTTCTCTGAAAAAAAATATACTTATACATATTATATATGTAGAATTTAATTGAAATAGAATACAATATATAAGTAGTACTTATCAGTAACTGTAGTACTGGACATTGTATTTGCTGTTATCAACTTAATGTGTTAACTCTAATACATTTATGTTACATGGCAAATTATACGTAACATTTATGAAGTAATTTTCTAGTTTCCTTTATATATTCAAAAAGCAATGTTATTTCTGCCATCACGATGCGACTAATAGAGACTTCATAACAAGATTATATTATGAAGTTTTTATTTGAAGCGGGTAAATAATCTTAATTTTAAACATAAGAGTCTATGCCCTCTTTGAAATGTCATTGTCTATTAAATAAATATGGTCAGATATACGTTTATAGGTTTATGCTACGCTTGTACCAGTGATATCACATTAAAGCTGTAGTCTTAAAGAGTTTTTGTTATACCTCAATAACTTAACCTTGGGTCGCTTAAGGAGCTGTTGGGACCATCTGTAATTTTGGATTTAGATATTCCTGGGGGGACTTTTTTTACCAAAGTTAGATTAGTTAATATTTGCGTCAGAATATATTAACAACAATATAATCCAGACAAATAACATGATTGATGATATTGGTCGAAACAGTGATAAATGTTTTCTAAATTGCATTTTTCATTTTAACTTTGAAGAAAAATGTTTAATATGTAAAGAAAGTAACATTAATGTTTGATACCTCACAGTTTTTCTCCATCATTGTCCCTAATAGGATATGTTGACTTTGGAGAATGGGAGCTGGTTGACAATAGTGTAACTTTATTTTATGCTCATCTAATATTGGTCACTTACTATCCTACCTATTCAATATGAAAGTAGATATAAATAATATTTTCGTAAATACATTGTGGTAGAGCAGGTATGTCTGGGTAGGAACGAGGTACGAAAGTGTGATTCATGACATATTCAAACACCATACAGTAACAAATGGTATTATTTGTTCCATTTTCAAAGTGAGCCAGTTGAACAATAGGCACAAGGAATATAAAACCTTGATTTCCAAGGTGATCATTTGTGATATATTTTTATCTATCTATATATATACAATAGTGCCATTAAGGAATGGCACTAATGACAGTGACTACTGCCTATAGACATTGACATGAATTTATTTAATATTTCAAGTAACTTACCTTCTAGAGCTCTTATTATATTAGCAACTGGTTCCGTCCATGTGTAGGCAGACAGAGCATGGTAGGTAGCAGCGAGGTCTTTTTTCCATAGTTTTTGTCCAATCGCCCATATTGCCATTAATTCAGGATTGCTGCTTGTAATATTTTGAGGAATTCTTTTCCATAAAAATTTTGCATTACATCTGTAAGGATTATGTTATGATTTTTTATTTATGTGTTAAAATGATTTACAAGATTTTACTAGATTTACAAATAAATTTATAAAAATATATACACAATTACAAAACACAGGTACAATTACAAAATTATTTAATACTTACAGATCATTTTGATACAGGTATATAGCTAATAATTGTGCATATGTTGATATTGAAGCAACTCCATTTGTTGCCTGAAATACATACAAATTTCAATATAATAATATTATTTGTAAAAAAATCAATTACTTATCAATCTTATACATTTACTAATAGAAAATGTTTCAAGTACAGATTACACCAAATTTGAAGTTTTACGAGCACCAAAATATTTGTTTTCTGTTATGATGTGTATGAACGCTATTTAAGCAATACATATTTTGTTAATGTTGCGATGATAGAGTAATATACTCAAAGCAGGTGAAATTTGATTCCCTTTCTTGAAGACTATATGTAAGGCATACTATATCAGTAATTGTCACTGTTTAAAATATTTATAATAAGTTGAAGAACAATATTTATCATCTTCTTTTTAATATAATATGTCTCAAAAGAAACCTTAGAAGCAATTAATGTAAGTAAAAATACAATAAATCTACCGGTTAAGTATATAAACATTACATACCTCCAATTCTTGTTTCTCTAATTCTGTACATAGCTTATCAAAATTTGTAATCATCTTTTAAAATGCACTTTATAGTTATTAAGTAGTGGCCTAAAACTGTTTCTATAAATAAACAATCATTAACATTAGAACTTATTATATTGTCTTGAAATCTTGAATGAATTCGCAACTTCGAAAATTCGAAATGAAATGCGACAAAACAGTGACAACTGACAGTTGACAATGACATCGACAGCGACACTGACATGAAATTATTAGATTTAAGATAACAGACTAGCAATAATAATAATAGAATATTATGTATAGATTATATTTGGATGCAATATTCTATTGAAAATAACCATATAAACGAATTAATTACTAAAGATGAAATATTTTAAAGGATACCTTCCACTATCGAAGACTCTTCGACTTTAAAATATAGATTTCAGGAATTTCAATGTACAATCTATATAAAATGCATGTATCTGGCTGGTTTTGATACTACTAAGTAATAAATATTAAATAGAAGATATTTAAAAAAAAACCAGTAATATTTCTATTGGTTTTCTGTCTAATTAAATAAATAAATTCGATACATTTTGAATTTTCAATATAAATAAATAAAAATTTTAACAAAACAAAAACCGACTTCATAGGAAAAACAAATTAATATGCACTAAAAAGTAAAAAAATAATTGCGTATTCTTCTATAATTTTGTGAATTAACTTACTATTTTCTACTCATCAATATGTAGGTACGAATGTGTTGTGTGGTTGATAATTTATTTACAATTATTGTTATTTTTGGAGTCGATGTCAGCCAAGGAAACACTTTAAGGTTTCCCAAGGTGGGTTTATAACTACATACATAGTTACTTATAGGTGAGATGTGCTTGTGTCGCACGCGCAACTTAACGAGGCGAATAAAAGTCAATTTGTAATGTGTATGTTTTTGTTTGTTTTTGAACCGGGAAAAAAATTGTGATGTTTATGGAATTCATTCAGTAGGAGTAGAACAAAATGTGTCCCAATTTCGGCCCAATTCCCAATTTCGGATGAGAGTGTCGTCTGCGTAGCATAATACCTAGAGGTTGACCTCGAAACAGTTTGAACTAAACATACATAATACGCATACAAATAAACTCGATATTTGGATGCCACAGTAACATGACCACACGATCACACCTCCACACGACCATACTGAATATGTGTTTATTTCTTCCTATTGCAAGGTCATAATACCTACCAAACCGTTTTTGAAAAGATTGACCAGTCATGATTAAAAGGATTAAAGGTGCAGTGAAACGTGTGAATAAGACCATGATCAACGGTGACCAGCAATAAGGTGATGGTATGTATGTATATGGTGGGATGGTAAGGGTATCAATTGTTACGACCTGTTACCACCGGGCACCCGCCGCCGCCGGCTCCGGCTCGGGTGTGGTTTTTAATTATGGTAACACCAAACCACCAAGTCACTCAGCAAATATTGAGAGAGCCAAGCTCTCTAGGAAGTGTTACTGTATCCACCATATTATATAGCCCTGCACCTTGCACCCTCAGATGTTCACCTGTTTCTAAAATAACTTATAAATGAGAATATTCACCGGTTTCAAAAATAACATAACTGAGAATATTTAAATTTGAAAATAAAAATTTTACGAAATGGAGAGATTTCGAACAGAAAAAAAACATTCGGACACAGTAGTTGTTCCCTAATAAAAACGAAATTAATACTTAATTGGGTATTTTTTTGATTTTTTTGACAACTCATGATTGCAGTCTGTCGTGGTATCGAATGCATAATCCTTTTATGAAGGTTTAGGTTTGGTACAACCAACAGTAGATACATTACAGATTTACAAAGTAGTAACAATAGAGATTGGAAAGTTTTTTGACAAATGTTCTACTAATTGTAGGTTATCACTTATCACGTCATTCATAAAAGCATCACATTATAAATAGTTATTAAATAGGGTCAATCATTGAATAATTAAATTGAATATTACATTATAAATTATGAATAGTCATTAAATTAAAAAAATATATGTGTACCTATGTCGCATATAATCAATGATTAATTTGAATAAATTTATCATTGATGTTAGAAAAACTGTCAGCGATCGACCTATACTTAGGTTGTTTGATCCATGGATCCCGCCACTGTTGGCCCAACAAACGTTGAGTTTCTTACACTAAAAAAGTTATATTCATAGCTTTGGACTCTAACGTGCTGTTGCTTTATTTTTTCTTTGAGACTTGGTATTTTGTTTTTTAAATTTATATTGCATAAAACTATGGAACGTTCATCTTTTACGAGAATATATAAATGAAGAAATGTTATGACTTTGTTATATTTATAGAATGAGATAAATGGTCTCTGCATAATTGCATCCTGAATGTATATTCATGTCATAGTCAGAGGCGAAGGTAGCCTCTCCAGAAGCTATAGCACTCTACCCAGAAAAAATATCATAAAACTCTACTTTACTTTAATAGTACCTACCTATCCGACTGCTTCGTTGGCCCAGTGGCTAGAAGTGAGGCCGCAGACCCGGAGGTCCATAGTTCAATTCAAGTCGGGCCAATAAAAAGTTATTGGGATTATCTGTCAGAAAATTCTCAGTAGCAGTTCGGGGTCTGGAAGTTGGAAGTGTGTACAATGCCCCGGAAAACACGTAAAGCCGTTGCGCTTGAACTCTTTCCGGCCGTCGGATTGCCGTCCCATCGGATTATGAAAGTTAGAGAACGGAGTGTGCACATGTGTTTGCACACACACGTTTGCTCTTTATCTCCTGCGCAGTTGGCTAATCTCTCTTGAGATTGGCCGTCGTGGCCGAAATCGGTTTGGAATTCAGCTAATTTCATCTGCAGACGTAGTGATTGTTATTCTTAATTAGTTATAAAAACGAAATTTCCGCCAGTGTTCAGTTGTCTACTCATAACTTAACTAGTTAAGCTATTAACATCCGTGACTTGTCAATGACTGATCAAATGAAATTTTGTACAATGTATATGTCTGTTATCATTGCATGAGCTGTGACCTGATTTTTATAATTGAATTTCACGGCTATTGATCGAGGGCTTGGGCGGGCTTGCTACAGCTAACTTGTCGACTTACTTGCGTCACAATGAAACCGGAGTTGATGGACTGACTGACGCGCTGAGTCATTCTACATTATTGTCGTTCATAATGCTAATATTCTTATTATGCGTGTACCGATTTGCATTTTAATGCTCTTTGTCGTACAATAATCGTATTTGCTTAAAATAGATGCATTAGTGTTTTTTATTTAGTTTAATATAGTTTGGTTGCTATAAGCGAGCGTTTACGAGCCAAGCGAGATTGATTCTAATGTACCTTGTTACCATATTAATAGATAATTAAATTATATCTACAGTAGATTTGTATGGTGTAGGTTCATACCTATTTGTATTTTGTTTTCTTTATAATACAATTAACATTAAGCAACAACATTAAAATTACTTAAAATTATAATTAATTCAACATTAAAAAAATCGAGACGTGAAATATACAAACTTGTAATGTCGTTAATTAGTCGGGCTTTGTTCATTATACAT
This sequence comes from Nymphalis c-album, assembly GCA_963151315.1. Taxonomy (NCBI): domain Eukaryota; kingdom Metazoa; phylum Arthropoda; class Insecta; order Lepidoptera; family Nymphalidae; genus Nymphalis; species Nymphalis c-album. The sequence goes on along the minus strand of OY720590.1, from coordinate 6,043,911 downwards.
ATAGTAGGTACCTATAGATAGATACTAGATGTATTATGTACATATTATATACCTGCTTAGACATAGGAGTATTAGGTATTTTATATTGTTGTAACAATCGAGACTTATAAAGATTTAGTTATGTTTATTCTCATATATGAAAATAATAAATTATACCTAATTGTAGAAAACTTTATTACATGTATATAAATAATGATACGATTAGATTGCCAAATAGATCAAAGTGCTTCTGTTACAAATCATCGTTTACCATTAATTCTTGGATCGCTTCAAGCTGGTGTTCAAAAACAATAGAATAACTGCTTATTGTGAAATAGAATTGCAATTGACCTATCTAATGATAGGTAATTATTTTGCGCAAGGTGTAACATTGACGTCGTCACTTTCACTAGTAGTTTGACTGTCCAATGAGTGTTGTCACGGTCTAGCAGTAACCAATGGGCATGCCTACCGCCCCGCCTTGAGGGATAGGCGTGTGCTGTGGCCCCGGTTAAATAACCACAACAATGACTGTCCCACGATAGCGCTGTCGATCGCAGCTTGCAACTACCTTACAAAGTTCGTTAATTTTTCCTATCAGTAAAGTTAATAATATATATCCTTCTTTCTAAAAAACAAGACGTAAACAAGTTGATGGAACTTGTAATGTAGTTCTACTTTTCATGTAGCAATTATTCACCTTATACAAAATAATTATGTAAAGACAAAAAATGTATTTCAAATTAATTTCATTACAATTAATGACACGCTTGTTTGATGCAAATTTGTTGAAAAAATGACAGTGAATTATACCATCGTTAACTAAAAATTACTGTTTATTGATTAGGGGACTTAAAAATATTCTGCATCTATCTATCTACTTATCTACATATTAATTTAACGTTGTCAATTGGGTTATTCCTTAAGCAACGCAATTTTAGCTCTCTTCTTCTTTCAAATGTCAAATCAATCATGACAAAAAGACTGAGAGCAAAGAGTATTTGTAATATTATCAAAAAGTTTGCTTTTTATTTCCTAAGAAATACCGACTAAATACTTTTGGTAAGCAAGCAATAAAAATGACATTAAATCTAAAATAACAAAATAAAATCTTCGAACTTAAACAGCTTCTTACTCTTCGAAGACCGTATTACATGATGCAACTTGAGACACGAGACTTGCGTCTTGAGTACGAGTGGCCTGTGTGACCTGCGGCGAAGGGTCGCGGCGCTCGGCCGGTCGCCGCTGTTCGCCGACAGCGCTGTGCAAAATCGCTAATTGCATTCAATATCGGTTTGCTATTCGCTTGTGTTGCCACATGGATGGCTACACGTGCTCACACGTCCAACAATTCACTTAAACAACATTGTGTCACAAACAACATGTTCCTTTCAGATTCTATTAAGCTATCAAGATTTAAAGGAAATATTAAATTCATCGAAGGGAAATATCCCAGGCGTTAGTGCCAGTAGCAATGAGACATAGCGCGCCTATCTATGCACCAAACGCTATAGGTAATTGTGTTAGAAATATCTAAGGTATAGAGGTAGGTATGCGAACGTCAATTACGTACTAATATTTGATTAATAAAGAGACTGACAATACATGCTGTCCTACGTTTACAGTTTATGACATTTTTAAAATGTGGGTAGCATGAATGAGTTCCTTCGCATCCAAATGTAATGGGCATTAATTAATACAATTAGCCCTCGGCAAATTGCACATACGACTTAAATAATGAGCGTAAATTGAGGCAACTTTACACTTCTGATTTATTGTCCTGCACTTGCACGATTTCGTCGAAAGAGAAAACGGACCAGTTCAGACGGATATTACGAGCGGTATATAAAATTGATAATGAATATTTATAAAAACTTAATCACAGTTCACCGTATTTTCCTCCGGGTCAACAGGGGACCATTAATCAGAACATTTTCACTTAATCACGTTTTTTTTATTAAGTGTATTTTTTTCGACGATTTTTAAAAGCGAGCCTCACTTTATTTAAAACTGCTATTATTACATAAAACGTGTGGTATGTATTTACGTATGTTTAATAAAGTTCAGTTTTAGGGTTATCTATTAACAATACATTTCGCAAATGATTAGATAGACTAATGGCCGAATACTGAAACGTCTTTCAAATATGAAGGGTGCTCAAATATTTGAAACGTCTTCGAATTTCAAATTTCGCATACTAAATTTTGAAAAATATTGACATTCCAAGCAATTGAGTCCTAATCATATTTGAATGACGTTTCAGTATTTGGCCGTAAGGGGGTAATATTTAAAATTATTGAACTAATTTAAATAAATGTTATATTTTTATAATTGGAACATTGGATAGAATCGTGTACACGACATATCGTAGTATGATATATATTACTAGCTAGAATTACGAAAATCTCGTAAATCTTACACCTTGTCCGCTTAGGTTATAGGTAAGTCACATCGTGGACAAATTTTATTACGATCAGTTCAAAGTTTTAATCGTGATGAGGTAATAAAAAGAGAGACTGATCACAGAGTTCCTTTCACATTGGTAATCATTAAAACATATCCTACCTAGATAGGTTAGGTTAGATACCTATGATTACTTATTCGATAGCGTTGTTAATTTCGATTATTGTCCCTAAGTTGCCCTGTTTTTATCCTATATAAATAGCAGATAACATCAACGCTATCAGTTAAGTAAAAAAAAACTCACATCCTACACACAGACTGATGATCGTTACATATATATATGTTATATATATATATATATATGTTATATATATATATATATATATATATATATATATATATATATATATATATATATATATAATTTTTCATAACAATCATGTTTTGGTGTAGGTAGGTACTTGGTGATAAACAAAAGTTCTATTTCGTAAAACTTATAATTATGTCACATTCACAGATAATATTTTTATTATCTTTAATACTAACGTACCTATTCTATTGTTATCGAGCCAGGTCCGAAGATCGATTTTATATCAACTTATTTATAACTTTATCTTAAATTTATATTTATTTTTTATTCATAAATTGCTGTTTACTTGTTTACTCATCTACATCATAAAATATAGACTGGATTTATCTTCAATGACACTTCAATGTTGTCTAGTTAGTAACGATTTATCTACCTCATTAATCACTTGCTCGATTTAAGCTACTTCTGGTGTTACGCCTCGTCGGTACTACGGTGCCAGTAAGCATTGCGTATAGGTACGTGTTAGATTACGGTGTCGGGTAACTCCGCATGCACAAAAATTAACTTAAAAAATAAATTTTCATGTAATATATAGATGATATATACCTCATTACTCATTATTTATCAGTTTAATGTATTGTAATATTAAGAGATAATTTCGTTACAAATCGAAAATAGTTATTCTAAATTAAGTTTTTATTTGTTTTAAATATAAATTATTTTTTTATTTTAAGTATAGCTTTATTTTCATTTAAAATTAATCAAATGAAAACACTACTTATATGTATTTCAATTGGGCTTATAAATTATTTTGAATTATTTTTTTATAAATTGATTAAATCTGAATCTACCAAAGACAAATGTATGTTATTTAAAAATGACATTTATTAAAGCAGATACTTTGACTGCAGCCATTATTGCTTAAATATAATTATACAAAATTCGCCTACATCCTGCATAGATAACTATAAAATTAAATAAACTATAAACTAGATATAATTTATTGTCATTGCATCATAATATGTTTAATAATTTCATGTAATAATAGCAGTATTAATTTATCGTTTTATTAGGAATAGAAATATAAAATTCAAATGTGTGCATCTACGGTTAGAGGACATTGGTGATAATGTGTTTTGCAAATACTGGTTAATTCAAGGCCTGCAACATCTCATTTGTACCGAAAGTAGAAACTTACGTAGCAATATACCCGTTTGAATATTTAGATTTTGTAATTGATGCAAATATTTATATCAGAATAATACTTTGTCGCATGAGAATAAATATGGTATGTATAGGATAATGTCTATTGAAATAATGCAATTTTCGATGTGTAAAGAACCCACATAAGCATTGGGCATAGCAAAATGTATTTTACCTAATTAATACGAGTATGGTGGTGGATTTTGGCTTATTTTTATGTTGGGACGCGTTGCCTGTTTCGCCGACGTCTCGTCGAAATAAGTACGTTTAGTATATATTAAAAATAATTTTCGTCTAAGTCTAGAAGGCGTTACACTTGTAATAACATGTGGCCACATACGTTATTTATATTTATATATAAATAATAAAATTGTAATTAATAATTTATGTAGATTATAATAATTTATTTTAACTTTTAAAAATCAAATAATTAATTTGCTACACATTACATAATGATGTCTCTTCACGTAAATGTTTTACTGATTTGATGGCTTTATTAATGTTAATATATAGTTATCAATAAATACTGTAATCATTATTCGTGTGAATTCAATAAACATTATTTTTAATTCGTTTGAAAGAGATAAATAAAATTGCAATTAATGAAATTATTGGATACCAGCTACGCGATACGACATTTTTTTCACTTGACATTTAGGAATAAGGGGATATAACCGATGGTCGTGGGTTCAAACCCATGCAGGCACCACTGAATTTTCATTTGCTTAATTTGTGTTTATAATTCATCTCGTGCTTGACAGTGAAGGAAAACATCGTGAGGATACCTGCATGTGTCAAATTTCACTCAAATCCTGCCACATGTGTATTCCACCAACCCGCATTGGAGCAGCGTGGTGGAATAAGCTGCACACCACCTCAAAATGGAGCCATACGATCTGTTCGTAAGTAAACATTGCTAATTCACTTTACCACAAGCGCCACAAATATTGACGCGATTATTCAATTCTAAAATGACGACCAAATTACAAACTGCAAGTGACAATTTGTAATACGGTAGGTAGGCTCTTAATATTTATTTTATTAATTTTGATAAGAATTGATAATGATGATAATCCCTTTTCAACGAGTAACGGCCTAATTTTAAGAGAGATTAGCTAGGGCTGAAACTGAGCGTAGGACATATGGTCGTGCGCAAGTCTGTGTGCAAACACAGATGCAGTCTCCATTCCCTCACTCTCAAATCCGATGGGCCGGCAATCCGACACGATCGGAATCGGATAGGCTTTATGTGTTTTCCGAGTATCCCAGGACCTCGGGATTTTGACCTAGAAGTCTAGAAGGTAATATAATTCTAGTCTAGCTTAGACCAATGATGCAGTAGGATTAAGATAAGAATTAATAATTTGACAAATAAATTACACTTCAGTTTATGTAATTCATTTATTTTGTCCTAATGTTTTTTTAAATATTATAATAATTTTTTTCAAATAGGTAATATATTTCATCAAATTTAATATTGTTCCGTGATACTTTAGACGTAAATAATTATGTTTGTATTATAATAGTATATTATGAATATATGAAGTTCCTTATATGAAAATAAAACAACTTAAGCGATCGACCTCTTAAAGTAAAATATGTTGCAAGTTTAATAAGATAACAAAATGTCCATTCAATATTTGATGAAGAACGTTTAATTTAGCCTCGTTATCAGTAACCATTAAATACAATACGACCATTTAATACAGATGATGGAACGCCCTAGTACGTAGCCATAGACGGCCATTATTCCATGACAGTTTGTGAGTGATCGCTCATGTGGTGGACGGCTTCCTACATGATGGCCAACACTAAACAATGGCCACCCAGCTATCTATGATCGTCACAAAATGGCGTCTAATTGGATCCGCAAAACATTGTCAGCATTTTAAAGTGGCTCGTCGGCTGCGATAAAGTAATCATTCAACTCAAGGCTGAGATAAATGGGATTGTGAAAGTTTTAAATGCTATGCACATTTTCGATCAATGCTCGCCGATATTTTGTTTATTACTCGCAGTCCATCAAAAATAATTGAAACTGTGATAATTATTAAAAAAGATAAATATGCTTTAATTAATCACGTAAACTGATTCGATAAAATAAAATACTTAAAAGTTTATGTTAGCCAAGATAGTCTAGTGGATAGAACTATTAGATCTTAACGAAAGATTGGTACAAATTCAGGAAAACTCTAATCAATTTTCACTTGCTTGATTAATTTCCAAATCAAAATATTCTTTATTTATGGAGGTTTTTAAAATAATGTTTTAATATTCATTGTATTAAATGTGATTAAATCCACCGGTTCGGAATTTATATTCCGAGAAGAATCGATAAGAAACTTAGTACTTCCATTTCAATTACATTTGTAATTTAACTTGAGCTTGGCGGTGATCGGAAACACCGCGATGTACGTAACGAAATGTTTCAAATAAAGCTCTTAAAACGGGAGGATATTTACGCGTTTTAACGTTACATAACAAAAGCTGATGCAATCAGGTTTACATGCTTGAAAATATAATAAACCTTAAGATAAGAGAGAGAAGATATTATTAATCCTTTTTTGTAGTCCTTTTCTTAAAATTCATTTAATTACAAACCTGTTCAAATGAATACACTTTCGGTGTCACATCGCTTTTTTTAAACATCATAATTTTGCGGAACCTTCGATACTTAACTCTGAATTAAGTACACACGGACTATTTGTCAGATTTTTCATTATTAAGTAACTAATTGTATATAGGTAATTGTATAAAGGTATGTGTATATATAGTACGGGTAACAAGTATGTATTATACATATAGTGTGGGTAGTAATAGTTTTTTATTGTAAGAAGCCTAAGTTAAGCAAGATGTAGGTATGCACTTTATTATTTAAAGTAGGTAGTTAGTCAATTGCATAATATGTTTATTACATTCAATATATCATTTTAATTCAAAAACAAATTATAAGCTGTAAGTATATTATAGGTTGTACAAGGAATCTTTATTTATTAGGACATTAAATATACCTAGATGTGCTAGAAAACTATAAATTAAATTCAACTGTGTCTTTTCAAACTTATATGCCATAAAATCGCTAACGGAGATTCCTGATCCAATACCTATAAACTACTACTTGCCTGCGATTCTGTTTTTAGTATAAATAAAATCAAGTCAACTAATTCATATATTTTTTTAAAAACAATCCCATATGCGTTTTGGATTTCCATCTGATATTCTCCGAAAAATATAATTCTTAGGCTTATCTAGCTAATAAATTCTAGTTAATCTGCTGAATGTTAATAATATTATGATGCTGGGTGGCTTATTGATGAAATACGTATATCTCAACCGATTGAATATCTCGCGCGGCGGTGAAGGAGACTATCGTAAAGAGTAAGTATTTCTCGGATGAAACTGTGCCTCTAGATGAATCAGCCAACTCGTATTAAAACATTGTGGTGGAAAAGACTGAGAAACCTTGAGAGAAAATATATGCATGTATGCATTATATTCTCAAAACTGTCGAGATTATAATGATATTATTTTAACTAAAGTTTATAAAAAATACTTTTAATATCACAAAAAGCATATGACAAATGTGTTCAAATAAATAAACGATTAGAACCAACACATTTCTCGATGAACTTAACGCGATAGTGTTGTTTATTTATGTTTGCAGTGAATCGTGTATAAAATCATAATGACGATTAATCTGACACAAACAATATTTTGTTACTGAGCTAAAACTGTTGCGAGATCCGAACGTGGCGTGAAATGGCCAGTTAGTGAGTAATATCATGTTATTTGGAGGCGACGAGGGCGAGGGCGGTCGTGACGCTGGGAGACCGGTGCCGGCGCTCGGTCACGAGTCGCTCTGCTGACCCTACCCGGCTCTGCCTTTCCTCTTCACATCTCACAATAAATACTTATTTATGACAAACATTCTACGACATTATGGTACACGTTACTTCTCGTTTTCAACATAAAATCTATTATAGTTTCTGACTTATTATACCCTTTTCGTGTTATAAGCAAATATATAAAAATATACAGTTATGTGTATATTTCTATCATTTTCTTTATATATAAGCATAAGAGTTATCAAAAATATATTAAATAATTATTGATTAAACTAAATAATTATGTAATATTTCTTCATGTGGCAACCCTACGAACAGTGTTACAAACAAGTGTTTTAAACGATCATATATATTTCGATGTCTTAATATTAAATATTAATGTGTGTGATAAAGTAAATGAAACACGAATGTAATAGACGAAACTCTTCGATGCAAGCTTAACTGGGCGCATTAAAGTAATGCCTGTTGCATACAACTGCAATTTTATTAACATTTTAGTGAAGGCAGTCATGCCGCTGGGAAACTACACAATCGGTAATCAACAAGCCAGTAAATTATGTTCCTACTAATGCATTAAATTACATACTTCTAACGGACACTTTTGCCGCCTTAAGAAATGAATTGCAACATTTAAATATTACAATAAAATATCCTAATTAAATAAATAAAGAAGCACAAAAGAGTCGTGTTTATTAATTAAACAATGTAAATGAAACTTGGTTAATTATTACTATTTTATTAACGAAGTCGTGGACGAATGGTAATTATTAGTGGTGCCGAGTTAGGTTAAACATGCTCTAAGAATGTTGTGCTAATTAAGTACAAAGTTAAGAGAAATTTCCATTTGAATTGGTACATTACCTGTTTCAGCTGTTAGCAAATACCAGTAGAAGTAAAACTTAATAACGATCATTTTAAAACAAATAACACGACTTTTCTTATCAGAACCTAAAATCAATATTAGTTAAATGATTATACAATTATTATTGTTATAATATATAACATTACTTTCGTTTTTTTTCGTTATTACTTATTATGTTTCTGCCTCGTTAGTCTAGCGGCCACCTTCTCTAAGGCCGAGGCTGAGGTCCGAGGTTTAAACTATATTGAAAAATTATTAGATTTTTCTGACGAAAATCAGTAGCTGCTTAGTCTGAAAATTTAAGCACGTAAGTCCCATGCCATCAGAATATGAGAGTAAGATAATAGAGAGAACACTTGTGTTTGCGTACATAGTTATGCACTATAATATGTGTCCGCGCAAATGCTCAAAACATCAATATTTTGATGATCATGAAACATCAATTATTTTCAAATTGTTTTGTTTTCGATTTTCGTACATGAAATCTATCTAAAATAGGTAAACTAAAATCAATAGATATGATTATACTACGAGTCAAATGTATGTAAACAATTTCACAAATTATACTAATTAGCGTAAATATGATGTAGCCATAGAGCCAGACTAAGTTGGTATACACTTTTAAATAAACGTTTGTGACAAAACAAGAAATCATTACGTTCTTACCGCATAGTACGTAAATTAAACACACATTCTACATTAATAAAATAACCGTGAGAGACTATTGCGTTGCTGCGCCCTAACTGCCATGTTTTGCATACATTTGGTTACATTACAAAGACACCGACACAAGAAATTTTGCCATGTTATATTTTCAGTTGTTTAGTTTTTATTTTTGTTAAGTTGGACTGGAAATATTAGGACTGGCAATTAAAATAAATGCATGTTTATTTTTGAAATACCAGATAACGAGATAATAAGCTACAATAAATAGCAGCAGTTAATCAAGGCAAACTTCGTTGTTCACTTGTTTTTCGAATATAAATTGACCATCTCGAAAGTGTCTTAAAATTTTGCCGCGTTATATCATATATAATCATTAATACACATGACATTACTGTTCATTATAGGAGCAGATGGTCACGATATTATAGTGGGCCAAGCAGAGCACTATTTTACGCGGACCGGTTGTGCGCACGCCGCCTACGGTTTATTCTATGATTTTATCAACAACTTATCACTTAGATCCTGTTTTAGTGTTGAAGTTTTCTGCTGGTCTCTAATGGCATGGGAACCAAACAATAAACAACTTCATCAATTTATTATGTACTCTAACAAATGTATGTTAAAATATCTTTGTTATTATCTACATCATTTAAAAATACTAAAATATTTTGTTAGCTTCGTCTAATTAGGCAAAAATACATGAGATGCAAATAATAATTAACACATATTTTGCGGCTAAATAAAGGCAATAGATAAAGTTATATTTAAAATTCGAACTCGAGGTCGTCTTCTTTCCTAAACGATTGCATCCGTAGGTAGATATGCTAATGAACACAAGAAACTCAATAAATAAGACGTTACTGTATAATTTCCAAAATAAAATTGCATGTCATTCGAGGGCGTGTTGGAATCGAAATTATAATTCATGATTTATATTACGGCGTAATAAAACACAGTTTTTACGTTTTCCACTTCGAAAATCGGTGCAAGTTGAGCAATGGCCATGAATTTAATCTGAATCGTGCGGTTGGTGGGTAAGATGAGTGATACGGTGCTCGCAACACTTGAAATTGTTTCAAGGGGCGTGCGTGTTATTTGGGTGTTCGATAATGCATTTTTGCAAGCGAAGCGGGCGCGCGGTTGTTACGCAAGGATGCCCGGTGAACTGGTCCGACCGGCTCCAGATCTGGGCCAGAGCCATCTCTCCGCTAAGATATTACCGCTAATAGATATTGAACACCCAGCCGTTAGCTATATTGCTCCCGCGCTCGCGTCCGATCCCTTCAATTTCCTTTTATAATGTTGATTGTGATGATTACGTTTCAATAGAAATATTTATAAGGAAAATTTCTACGATCTAAAAATATATAAAATACAGTAGCATTCACGATTTGTTCGTGCAGTTTCATTAATGTAGCTCAGACATTGATTTAAATATTTTAAGAATTTTATCGCTGTCATTACATCTCATTTAAAATTTAATGATGTCTAGATATTTAGCCTTCATCGGCACGTTTAATGATCTTAAAAGATTACCGACAGTCTCGTATACTGGAGGATCAAGACAAGTAACACTATAATTTCGTTTTATTTTTTAAATTATTATGTAAGATATCGTATATAATATATTCGTTCGTAAAATTGGCTATAATAACTTAGGTGGTACTTACATGAACACAACAAATAAGAATAAAACAATTAATTCTCCCACAAGACAAAAGTATAAAAGTACTTTAATTTACTAGTAGAAAAGAATAATATCGAACAATAAGTAAATACTGCATAATTCATATTTCAATCGAGCAGGAAAAACAATAAAAAATATAATTAATTAAAGGTGTACATAATAATTATTTTTAAAAAAGAATGGAAAGGCATTGACTTATTTTTTAAGGAGACAACAGAATAAAAAAAAACACGTAAGTAAGGTCAAAAAGTTTGTTAAGCACCCATAGATTTGACATAGAGTCATAGATCCATAGAGTCATAGAGATAAGCATTGTAAGCTTAAACGGATAACCTTCGGGACTTAAGTTTAAAATATCTTATTTACATGTATGCCTTACGTACTTATGCCTTAACAGGTACAAAATGAAAAAAAAAACATGTTTAGGAATTAAAATATATGTATGCGGTAAAGTAATACTAAATACTCAACCATATATTTTATTTAAGCAGAAATTACAAGGTGGTATAAAATAGTCATATAACATTTTATGACAGCACAGATATAAGGACCTACTATTATATTTGTTAAAATAATTAATATATAAAGCTTGGTACATAATATACACCACTTCGCTGCAATTATATGCTTACAAATAAAAAATAGAACAGAAGCAGTAACATTTACAAACTGTAAAAAAAAACTTATTTATGGATTCAGACAAAATATTTTTTACTCTCCATTCGCGATATGAGAAGAACTCTTTTATTAATAGTTATGTTATATAATTATATATCTAATCTATTACAACTTTCTAATAATTTGTATCACTGAGAAAATAATTTTATTCGTATTGCACAATTCTTTCACGAGTTCTGACATTTCATTAAAATTATATCGAAATCGTGAAATGGAGCTTGCATCCGATTGATTGAAGCCGTCGGTGATCGCCTGCGCGTGCGTCGGTTACTGGCCGCCCGTTATTGATTTGTATAATGTTACAAAATGTTATTATTGTTTATTATTAAGGTGTAACTATCTATTACGAATAAACAATGATGATGAAATCTAACATTTTATGGAAAACAACAACAAGGTTTGTTGTTTAACTTTTCATTGGTACACCCGTCTACCAAGTTAATTTATCGAAAACAAATAAAGCTTAAAATAAAATAAAAAGTCAGATATACGTAAACAACGCCTTTTCATTGTGATACATATTACCTTGATATACCTTGAGATTTTACTTTCAAAAATTGACGATTTTAGACCTCAAAGTAAAAATAATAAATCTGAATAATAAAATTTTTCTTACCTAAAAATTAATGTATAAAAATAGAGATAAAAATCAAGATTTTTATTGCAGCAACAGAAAATACTTGTATTGAAGGAACTTTTTCGAAGAAACAGGTAAATAAGATAAGTGAAAACATTAAATTGCTTTCTCTAGTAACAAACGTTAGAAACCCGTTGATTTATAAAACAAGACATAATATCTCATTTGACGTCTCCTAACATACCCATGTGTGCATGTATGTATGTGTGCACTTCCCTTCATTCCCGATAAATCTAATTTATTGGGAGCTCGTGCAATCATGCGCGTGTACCCAGTAAACACAGAGTTTATCTCGGTAAATAACTAGACAGGGGAAGATTCATTAGGCGTCGATCCGTGTCGAGCCGCGCTGTAATCGAAGCAATTGTTCTCCGACGGAAATTCAATTATAAGCAAAGGATCCGCGGTGAAATAGAAAATAAACTATGATGAGACAATGTTGCTTTGTATTATAATAGTATAATGGTAGGTATCTTATTGTTTATTATAAATGTCGGTCGAGTCAACTAGCTTACCAATTACAATTAATGCTTGGTAATTGAAGGAGCATTCGTTGTCTGAGCCACGAGTATAAATCGTTGACATCGCCCTTCGTCCTGTAGCGCGGTGCGATATTGCAGTGTCGTGCTCCGCGCTTGTTGTAATTTTGAAACAAACGGGCCGAGGGTTGTTTACTCTCACGCTTCCAATGAATTATCATTTTATTGCATTCTATACTTATCTAATCCTATATTTTTCTTAGCAAAATTATATTTGTACACTTTAATCTTTTCTTGTATGTTATCTATTTCATATTCGAAGCCAGCTCGTGAAAACGACATGTGCAACTCTCAAAACATCCGGAAAATATCTATACATATAAATAAAATTGGAGTGTCTGTTTTTAATATCGAAATAACCGCTTTTTACTACATGCATATGAATATATATACGGTACATACACCGAAATAACATTTTTTACAATTTTTGTCTGTCTGTCTGTATGTCTGTCTGTCTGTCTGTTTGTTCCGGCTAATCTCTGAAATGGCTGGACCGATTTTGACGGGAGTTTTATTGGCAGGTAGCTGATCTAATAAGGAGTAACTTAGGCTACTTTTATTTTAGAAAAAAAATGATAATCTATACATCTATACCTACATATAAATAAAATTGGAGTGTCTGTTTTTAATATCGAAATAACCGCTTTTTACTACATGCGTATGAATATATATATACGGTACATACACCGAAATAACATTTTTTACAATTTTTGTCTGTCTGTCTGTTTGTTCCGGCTAATCTCTGAAATGGCTGGACCAATTTTGACGGCTTTTATTGGCAGGTAGCTGATCTAATAAGGAATAACTTAGGCTACTTTTATTTTAGAAAAAAAAAATGATAATCTATACATCTATACATACATATAAATAAAATTGGAGTGTCTGTTTTTAATATCGAAATAACCGCTTTTTACTACATGCATATGAATATGTCTACGGTACATATACCGAAATAACATTTTTTACAATTTTTGTCTGTCTGTCTGTCTGTCTTCTGTTTGTTCCGGCTAATCTCTGAAATGGCTGGACCGATTTTGATGGGACTTTTATTGGCAGGTAGCTGATGTAATAAGGAGTAACTTAGGCTACTTTTATTTTAGAAAAAAAATTACAATCTATACATCTATACATATAAATAAAATTGGAGTGTCTGTTTTTAATATCGAAATAACCTCTTTTTACTACATGCATATGAATATATATACGGTACATACACCGAAATAACATTTTTTACAATTTTTGTCTGTCTGTCTGTCTGTCTGTCTGTCTGTCTGTTTGTTCCGGCTAATCTCTGAAATGGCTGGACCGATTTTGACGGGACTTTTATTGGCAGGTAGCTGATGTAATAAGGAATACGTAAGGCTGCTTTTATTATAGAAAAAAAAATATAATAAAAATAAAAATGATTAACTTTTTTGTTAAATTCTACGCGGACGAAGTCGCGGGTACAGCTAGTAATATAAATAAATATGAATGCCGTTAAAACATTTATATGATAATATATATAAGATACATTTTTTTATTTTTCTATTTCTATATTTCTCGTCAAGATAAATTTGTTAGTCTTATAATATATTCATAAATACAATATAAAATTAGAGACAGACATATAAGAAATTAATAAATTTGTAGATGATCTTTATTGTCCTACCATTCAAATTTATTGCCCAGGTTAACAGCGATACTAAAGCGAAGAAAATTTATACAATAGCATTAAATTGAATTATACGAGAGCAACCTCTTAAGGGTCCGTAATAGCTCACAATTATGCTATTCCGGCCAACCTCTAAACTCTTCAATAAAATTCCTCACGTGGAATACATAAGTGCTCGACAAGACCGAGGCACATTGTAAGCCGCTGGGAATATGGAAAACATGATCCTAACTGTAAATTTATTTGTAACGTATTGCGCTAAATGGTGTGCCTTATAAATTTTGCAATTGTCTGTTGTCATTAAATATTCCATAGTATAAATCAAAGCGTTATCAGGAGCGTCGCAGTGTTACATCGCAGAGGCTTAGAGAAATAATTTAGAGATATCGATAGTCCGGATTACGAACAACGACAAAATAGAAACGACATCTACACCTAAGAAATATTTATCTTCCCATAAGAAAGCTATAAAGGGGTTTAAATTGTATCTCTATCTCCCGAAGACCAACTGTTGCTAGACCATGTTTGCGGGAGCTAATTTGCATTAGAATTATAGAGAACCGCTTTACGATTACATAAATCTGATATATTTGTATGGAACCTCTTTTTTTCCTGTTGAATAAAAATGTATTTAAATTGATATAATATAATACACTAGTAATTTAATGCAAAGAAAACATTTTGACTTTCCAATTTCCCTGAGAATTTTTATATCTGCGTGACAATAGTAGTATCAGTAATGAAATAAAAAAAAATACCATTTATCTTAATTGAATGTCTGCTTAAGATAATACTACACCATCCATCAAATTAATTTATTAGATACACGTTATGTGTAGTACTATTAATAAATTTAAACTGAGTATGAATTATTACTGTAATTAAGATATTGATTAATGTTTTAATTACTACTGAAGAAAGATTTGACATTCTTAAGTAAACCACCTTAAGATAGTGTGTTTTTCTAAACATCACCGATTTTATTTTAAATATATATTTTTTCTTTTGTAATGACATAACACGTAAAATGTTATAGTATTACAGATTAATAATTGAGTTTAATATATTTTAAAATAAATTATTTATAACAGTATTTCATTAAACAAACTTAACAAAACCCAAAAAAAACGTGTTGGGCGTAGGAAGAAATCGTGGCTATTTAACATCAGAGTGGACGGGGATCGCAAATGCATCAAAATTGCTCCGGCTAGCAAGAGACAGAGCGGATTGTAAGAAGCTGACAGCTAACCTTCACAAGTTGGAGAGGCACTGGAAGAAGAAGAAGAACAAAACCCACTTGAATTGCATTATATTTATTTATAACAAGGAGTCTGTGTATTATTATAGCAATATTATAAAACACGAATTTTATCGTCAATTTCTATTTTTTTTTAAATCAAAGAGTGACATAAATATGTGTATTAAAATTAAAAAAGCAATATGAATGAAAAATTTGAAAATATTTTTAACAAATACATATTGGTAAATTTCCTTATTAAAGTTCCATACTATCAGACAATAACATCGAATAACTTCGAAAATGTTAACAATGCTGATGATGACTACATAGGTAGACAGATTTGTATTTTACCACCTCCTGTTGTCGTTAATACGTATTTGGATCATTATTATTATGTAACATTATATAATTTCGCAATAAATTATTATAATATGACTAATAAAATAATGACTTGTACAATATCTATATAAAGTGAAGTGATGGATCTTATTGAATACGTTACTGAGAAGGAAACCGATTCCAGTCGATATGAATGGAAAATAATTTACTAGAGGAAACGAGAGTTCTTATCGTCTCCAGATTACTGTCTTGCTGACTAAGCGGCTTTCTTAGCGGCCAAAATAAGTACCTACTTACTTGGTGGTAGAGCTTTGTGCAAGCTCGTCTGGATAGGTACCACCCACTCATCAAATATACTACCGCAAAACCGCAGTACTACGTATTGTTGTGTTCCGGTTTGAAGGGTGAGTGAGCCAGTGTAATTCCAGGCACAAGGGACATCTTAGTTCCCAAGGTTGGTGGCGCATTGGCGATGTAAGCGATGGTTAATATTTCTTACAATGCCAATGTCTATAGGCGTTAGTAACCACTTACCATCAGGTGGCCTATATGCTCATCCGCTTTCCTATACAATAAAAACGTTCATTGTAATACCCACTTATTGGGTTCTATTGATTGTTAAATTATTTTATGTGATCTGCTAGTCTGACCATAATGCCAAAGATAAATAATTAAAAAATAGACAATAGAATGAATTGTTCATATCCTAAGAAATATTATATTAAGATATAGAATTTAATTTAAAACTGATAAATCATAAATAAATGGTTTTATGATTTTTTTTTTTATAATAAGATATTATTATAAGCAGTTATGTAAATAGCAAATTCGTGTTTTTTGATTCGTTTCGTAAAGGGTCAATTTATTTTATTCTTATCAAGAATCTAAATAATAAAATATAAAATGACATTAATCCACCCATCAAAGTGATTATGTCCATATAAATGGTTAAAATTTAAATGAATAATCAATAATAAATATTAAAACCTTCTAAAGGGTATGTATGTTATATCTTATTAAGTATTATGTATAATATTGGAACGGAAATGTATTCTTTTAATTATAATATTTAATAAATTTTACATAACAAGTATTTTTATTAACTCTATTATGAGTTCATAAAAATATATTATGTTTAAGTATCCCGAAACACAAGTATTATTCTAATTTTCCACATGTTGAAACAGCAAGCACCACGTTGGCCAATATAAGGTTTGTCACGACCAGGAACCAAAACCGTGACCATGATACAAAAGATACACAACTTACTGTTAGAAATGAATTAAAAACAGCAAATTTATTCGATACGTCGTCTTATGTAAAGTAAACCTGATTATAACTTATATTCTATTTAATCCAGCTCACCCTTAGTGACATTTTGTTTCATAATTTATTGAGCCATATCATCGAGGACTGAGTCTGAGTAACATATGATATTCTATTGCCATCGGGACGTTATTAGCATATACCTAAACCGTGAGATACCGTTCGAGATTTGGGTGCCATTTTACTTGATAATAATTACGATGTGCGAATATTGCGGTTCTTTAGATTATGCTTTGACAAATCACGACTTTGCAATTCCAATGCAGCAGATTTAATGTATGGGCGGCAGTTTGCATTCTAACCGCGACCCGGGGCCACCTCTTTCCTAATGCACGCTTATTTGAGCTTTTTAACCTTTCATCTATTGCTGAGTTTGGAACATTAAACAATAAACATAAAACCGATAGTTATTGTACCGATCGCGTCTAATTACAAGCACTTGTCTGCCTCCGTTCATATTGTTTACGTCGCGACAGCGCTCACGTATAATAAATATACTGTACTGTTTAATTTTATTATAATTACCTTTCATTTGTTTTTTTTTTATTACACTAGATGTAATTTATATGAACTATCTGTGGGTATTTAAGTCAAAATATGTTCATTATTGAATTGCTTACGCTGTTAAAAGTTCTTGCTTTTTGTTTTTATTTCGTCTCGTGCTTGGTGATAGAAGAAAGTATCGTTTGGAAATAATTCAGTTAAATGAAATTCCACCAGGTAATACGACCACATAAGCTGTGCGAAATTTAGGTAAATATAAGCAGACTTACGAAATTAAGTTGTAGTGAGGACATAAATATTTTATTATATTCAATTGTAATTATACTAAACACACAGTAAAAACATATATTAAAATTGATAAAATTCTTATAATAAGCTACAACTAAATAATAACCAAAATATGCTATATCGGAATAAGAGTCAAAATTGAGTCTAGACATGTTTTGAACGTAGAGATTGCCAGCAAACAATAAGCACTTAAAGTAATTGCCACGATAAATTTTCTCAGATATAAATTGTATTGATCTGCCAAAACATCGAGCTTGTACTGTGAACTGTTATTATTAATCGAAGGACCCAGTCTAAAATCATTTAAATTTAACGAACCTTAGCTTATTTAACGCACGATACTACACGAACCTAATTAAAAGATCTCCCATGGTTATTTCATGCGAGAGTCGACAACAAAGCGATTCCACGTTTCTGTTAATTTGTTAATTCGTGACTAGATACAGTGAGGGTAGTACAATTAATACTTAAGATACCATAATATTTTGCAAGACGGTTGCCCGAATGAGGTCAGCCTCGGGCTCTATTATATTCTGGGGGCAGTGAGGGTTACGTAACTTAGACTGTGCTGGTGGTTAAGGGTGGGAGTAGGCGGCGCAGTGAAAGGGCTGGGCGGGGCGGCGTGCTTCGCGCCGCCCACCACATTTCACCACCGCTTCGCGACGCTCCTCGTGCGTCCTACTTCCATCGGCAGGTTCGCTCTTGGTGTTCTATTGTGTGCCAACATCCTCGAACAATAGTCTTGTGAAACAAATAGATAAGATTTACGTTCCGTATACATTCAGTAAGTGGAGTATGCAATTTCTATAGCTGACGGTGGTATCTAAGTGTGATTTAATTTAATAGAAGAGTATGTAGTACGAAATATGATCATTTAAATTAATATCATCATTTCTTGATGGTAAGGCTTTATGTAAGCCTATCGAGGTAGGTACCACTCAATCTTCACATATCTACCATCAAACAGCAATACTTAGTAGTTATTAAGCCAGTGAAACTACAGACAAGGGACATCATTATATACACACATCTTAGATCCCAAAGTTGGAGGCGCATTGGCTCCAATGATTATGGGCGGTTGTAACCACTTATATATATTCAGTTGCCCATTTTCCAGTCTTTCAATCTAGTTACAAAAAAAAAGGATGGTAGCTCGAAGCGGCTTACTTAGCGGCGTGTAAAGTATATCTGTATATATAATTCTTATCTAATCTATTCTTAGATAAAGCCAGTAACTATTACTTTTACTAACGTTAATGAAGGATTCACTTGCCAAATACTATCAAATACACATCTCAAAATTGTGCTGAAATACATCAACTTGAAGTAGGTTCTAAATAAGACGTTGCTGTATGACGCTCTAACAGACTGCATTACTCTCATTAAGGCCGGGGGCCAACATTATCCACTCGCCGGGGGCGGCCGCGCGCCGTCTACCACACCGGCCACATGAATTTCCCTATAAACGTGTTGTACCCACTAAATCTTTTGGCGATACTATATTTCAAACAGTAATCGAAGTGATTTATCACAAGAAAATGATGTCTTTAAAATTTAGTAATAATATTATCAGAAAACGAGACAAGTACAACGTCCATAACTGTAAGAAATTACGTGAATTGGATACGATGTAATTATTACTTATATAAGAGTTTTCAAAATTTTATACGAGGTATTATTATTAAAAATACGAAATATCAATCTCATTCTCATAATCGAAACCAGGCCAGAAAGAGTCAGGTGCTGGATTAATGGTTTTGATTGATTTGATTGATTGAATATATACTTTACTTACGTACTACGCACAGAAGTACGAATAAACTTAAATCTTCCATTTAAAAAGAAATAAAATTTTAAATTGCTAGTAAATGGGCCACCTGATAGTGATCATCACTGCCCATAGATATTGGCACTGTTACTAAAAGGTATAAAGGCTAAGCTGGCATTGGCAGCGTAAAGAATATATTTTATCTGGAATGTGGACTGATGTGATAATGGACCATATTTGTTCGTCATCCGTTTTAATATAAATAATAAACATTTTTCACTTAGATAGTACGAGTACGACGTGTTGCTTACGACACTAACATTATTATTTCTCACTATGACTCATAAAGAACGTCATTTCAATTACCCAACAAGCAATAACTGTCCTAAGCTTAGAATCTAATTTCAAATTCAACAACAATATCTAATTGAACTGGGCGTATCATAGCACGAACGGTGCGCCATTCATCGCGTCATCATTTATTGTTGCGTTAATACAACACGATACAAAAAAAAAATCCGTTATGCAAATTTTCCAAGATAGCCAAGTTAAGGAAAGTTCTTCGCGTAAATTTAAATCGCAATCCAAGGTATTATAATTATACCTCACATTGTATTTTATTTTTATTTATTTATTCATTTGCGACAAAAATCTGCAAGAAAACATAAATGGTGTGACATTTAATTATAAATGTTCATATTACACGACGAGTGTTCAATATGAGTGTGTAAATAAATAGGAGGATGATATACTGCAAATGTAACTAGGTCGACAATAATTAGTTATAGATACGAACACTGCATATACAAGAAAAAAATGTTACTAATAATATATAAAATAGATAAATATACGTGAAAGTTAGTTTTTTTTGTCAGTTACGGTGCGAACGTACACGTCGTTAGGGGTACAGAAAAAGACATAGGGTACCTAACAACACGACCCACACACTCGAGAGCAAACTATTATTTGTATAAAAAATTGAGTAAATTGTTTTAGTGTAAGACTTTTTCTCTTTTATACACATACAAATGATCTTTTTTTGGCTTGGGGTGTTTTGTGTTAAGACCCTCTTTTGTACAATATATTTATATTTTATATGGAATAAAGTAGTAAACAAATAAATGATATTTTTTTATGAGTTTCATAAAAAAAGTATTAAATATCAAGTATGATATGGTATGGTAAGTTACGTTAAATCGTAGCTCATAGAAAAAAATCCCTCATGGTGAAACCTCGCCGCGCAAGATTGTTGATTATTTTAATGACTACTATTATTTTGTCAATCAGAAGTTTGGCTCGCTTCTATTGCGAAATAAATATGAGGTTTAGTGGTAGTTGCTTTTTTAAAATGATTTTCATTATGAAGTTTTATTAACACATTTCAAATTTTTTTTCAATCAAAGTAATTATTTATTGTTTGAACTAAGAATTATAACTAAAAGGTTACAAATGTTGTTATTCATAAATAAGTATATTGGCCCTTTTTCCCAAAATCAAAATATGTCAATGTTGAGTTTTACAAATATCACAAACTTTAATGCGCGTGTCGTACATACTCGGCAATGTAAATATCAAAAATCTATTTTAAAGATACATTTCTATTATCGTGTCATGAAGATCAACTATTGTAGGTATGTATAGTGTAGAAACATCTTAAGTACACAGAGTTCTAACTAAGCTATGCTGTGCCCATATTTTCGCGGCGTTGTCACAGATCCCGAAAGGTCGGTGAACCGAAACCCCATTGTTTCGTGTTGCGTCAACGTATCGTCTGCCTCGAGCTACAATGAATTGAATTTGTATCTTACTATTGTTACAGTGATTGCGTGACTAATTTATTTTATTTATTACTATTTTAATATTGCTGAATCTAAACACTGGTACAGGTGAGGCATCTATTTTGTATGTGAACTTAAAAACATTTTTTAATTTACATTTATCATAAATTAGATCTATTATTTTTGTTCACGTTGTAACTCGTACTTTTACAGACTTAATGGAATTTACTTGGAATATGAAATCTATATACGTACTGATTTGTCTACTGTCCCATTTACGATTATCTAATGAAGGAGTAGGCTTATAAACTTACAGTTATAATACACTATATTTTGCTCTTACTACTATTAAAAAGAGGAAACACTAATTTAAATATATTTGAAATATATATAAAATTGTAAGGCAAAAGCGACAAAAACACTAAGTAGTGAGCACCAGGAGTCCTTTCAAACAGTTAAAATGTTTAGGAGAGAGACGCACAAGTGGGCACGAATTGACAATAAGATCAAAGTTCACCGCGATTCAGGACTCGGCAAGAATGCCGGGCGCAGCCGCAGGGGGAACATTTTGCTAGGTGCCGATACAAAGTTCTACTAAAATCACGATTACTATTTTATGTTGACGTCTCTGCGATACTGCATGAGGTTAATAATATAAGCATTGTTAAATAAAATTATATGTATGGTATTTATACCTTGACCTGGTTCTTCTGGACCTGGTGAGCGACGTCATCATATTAATAAATTACTAACATAAATAAATTGTGAATATAATATTATTATTGTCTATATGTGATTTATTTAAATACGTAAACCGTAGACCGTAGTGTAACAAGGCATAAGATGTAACTGACCTATTTTCTAACTATTGTTAGAATGATAGCAAGTGATTGATGATCATAGTGTCTAATTTACAATAGTCAACCAGCCCGCGGCCAGTACCTGTACCGGCGAAAGTGGTGGAATGCAAGAAACTGTTCTCACATGACCTGTAGGTCAACCGCACACATTCTGACACATGTCAATTAAGGCACTCACCGCCGCCGGGCGCGGATTGAGTGCTTGGACATGTTTGTGGAAACCCTACGTCCGCTAGATTGATTCATTACCTTTCGAAAGCGTAAGACGAATTGCTGATCCTTTAATATTTATACAATTTGATTCCTATCTACTTCAGAATATATTGCTTGCATTAATTTCCTAAATACCATCTGCGAGCTTGTTAAACTGTCAATAATACGGCCATAAATTTTCCCGGTGAGCTACGGATGCAAAAGTACAAATGTTATTGCGGTGTACATGTGCATTCAAAGTGACAATTAGAGTGTTTGTTGAACAAATACACGTTTCAATGATATACAGTTGCTTCGTTATTTCCCAAGTATGTCTTAGCAATTTACCGCCTCGGAGATCGATCAGCTCCTATTATTGGAAGAGGTCGGACGTGTACAAACATCGATTTCGTGTCGTTAATCTGGCGCCCCGTCTCCGAGGTGAGAGCCAATACTGCGGCTCACCTCACGTATCGAGGAGATAACGACGTATAACAATCATAATGATACACTTAAACGATAAACAGCTGCTTTTGGTTGCAATTTGGTATGTTTTCATTCACATCTAATCCTTATGTACGAATATTATTGAAGTTAACCTGTGATTTCAAAGCGCTATTAAAGTCGGTAATTTTATAAGTAACTAACTGGCTAAGTGTGTACCAATAACATAATATGTTTAGGGTTCGGCAGTTAATTGTAATATATAATGTTAGGATGTTGATCTTAAGCGGTTAAATAACTAAATGCCAATATATAATAACTCGGCTATTATTTGATTCAAACCGTGAGAAGCAGAAAACTTTGCTTGGAAACTTGAAAAAGAGTATTGAAAATTAAATCTTATTATTGATTATTATTAAAAAATACCCCCTTTAGATGCCATAATCACATTTATTACTAAAATTGATCTCAATAACTAACAAATCCCGCTAGAATTGTTATTTAAAATTTATCATTTTGGTTATGTATTTATAATAAGTCTGACCGATAGCTTGCTGTCCGCTGAGGGACTCATTAAACTACCTAAACATACATAATACCTATGGCAAATACCAATAATTATGTTTCTCTATTTGAGAGAGACACGACGCAACAATCATTGAAAGCTGATCCGTTGCTTGTGGTTTATCTATTTTAACTTTCTGGTACTTTAATTTAATTAAATGCTTAAGACACACGGCAACACACTACTAAGGCTGTGGATGACGTTAGCAAAATTATACGTTGGTGGTTTGCTAACCATGGTTGCAATTAAGCACTTCATAGGATAATGAACGTCGTTATTACTAACTGAATTGTATAATATAAGTTTAACTGCCTCGTTAGTCCAGTGGCCCGTTAATACGGCCACGGATCACGAGATACTGAGTTCGAATATTGGATAGGGCAAATATTAGTTATTGAGTTTTGGACAGCGTGCACAGTTTGTAAAGATTCAGTCCGAAATTCTGTCAAGTTCCGATTTCGTTATTTAAACGAAACAGTTTATGAATTTTAATTCTTTACGAACACAAAAATAATGCTATATTATGATATCAAAAATAATGTATTTTTTTATTTTATATGACGTGACTGCCTCTACTCTCTTATTATTTATATATTTATCAGGTATTCTAAAAGCTTTGATATACTACGAAGTATATAAAATTATTACATTATATTTTATATTTACTTAGATTGTTACTTCTGCGTATTCTATTAATTTAAGCGGTGTACATTTAAGCAATTACTAGTATTATACATTATCTAAAAGAGATACGTTATCCAAATGTTTACTCGTACAATTTGCTCGCCATATACATTATATATTTGCTCAGTATTCGAAGCTATTAGAGCGTCAGTCTATTTGCATATTTATTTACGTTTTAATCTAAGCCTTTCCACGCTACTGAGCGGTGTGACTTAAGCTTTAATTGTTGGTTTCAATCGGTCCACAAGGTCAGGATAATTTATTACATCAGTGAATTGATGGAATATATCATTTCGTGATCGACATTAAGGATTAAATTTTAATTCTGAAAACGAGGTTACACATCGTTGAATCCGCTTCGCCAAGGGTACTGATAATATAATATTTTATTTGATGTTTAATTTTTATATATTTTTATAGTTATATTAAAAGTAGTTTCTAGTAGCCGTGGCTCCGATCCCGAGTAAATTGAAGGGGGCAATTGTTAGCTACCTTATTTCCTTCTCTGTCTCCTTATTATGTAAAATTTAATTTCATAACGATCGCTTGAATAGTTAAGTTAAAGCGTAACAAACAAACAAACTCACATTTACATTTATTATATTAGTAAGGATTACTAATAAGTAATCTTTATTTCGACGAAATAGGTTTTTATTACAATTGAGATAATGGATCAGCACATTATTTTTAAAAATCCGCACAAAACACAAGATGATACCCTAAAATTATAAAGTGACAAGATATTAACTGCGTGAGGGATATGATAAGGAAAATAACAGAGGACATACCTGGCGATAGATATAAAATTATTATTCTTTAATTAGTAGTATTACACGGAGGTAAATGAATATAGCATATGTCTGAAGCGAATTTCATTATTTTATCGAAAACAAAAATAATATTTAGCAATAATTTAAACAATCAGTGATTTAAACATTGTTATTATATCTTGTACCAAACATCTTATTGACGCCCTTAAAAGTATATAATTGTTGACTAATCTATTTTAGATTATACTGTCCGTAAGAAATATTACTAACATGTAGTGGGCTGTGATTAAATTACATTAAGTCATGTCGAATATCTTTGTAGCGATTCTGTTTATAATTCAAAGGTAAAGAGACAGGTCATATAAATGGTTTCCCAGACTATTACTAATTGATTGAACATGCTATGAAATATTGTGCCTTTTATTCAATCGAAACCTCTGAGAGGTTTATGTTTCTGTATCTTTTTATTATTACAGTCAATTTTGTTGTAATACATTTGCAAGTAATTGGTGTATACGTGTTAAAATTATACAAACGAATACATTACGTAACGTGCTATCTTCTTATATTGGATATATTAAAATAATATAAATAAATATTGAGGCTGAAATTTGTTCTTGTAAGTTTAAATAAAAGTATCATATTCCCCGAGCGAGTGGCCAGATTTATTCAATATCGGAATCGCGTATCTTGTCCAGTAAATACCGTCGGCACTGAAAGGCCTAAGGAGCTTCCGCTAGCTAGAGCTTGTAAATCGCAGCTCGCAGGTACCGCCCTAGCACGTTTCTTATACCGCGTGATTGCGGCCAATTATTTTCTGTTTATCTCTAATTACGCATGCGCTGCAGACGTCGACGCTTATCAGTTATCTGCCCTTCGGCCCAAGATTCAATCGCTTTCGCTAATCAGCTCAATCCGTTTGCATAGACCATCTCCGCACTCTCAGTATATCTTAGAACGGGAATTTATTACAAACGGTTTTAGTCAAAACAATAGACTAGATGCCTCTGGCGTCTGCTTATAATAATATTTCACAAACAGCTCAAACAATTGTTTTGAGCGACAATAGATTAATAATAAATATTAACGAAATATGTAATGTCACATTTGGACCAAGCTTTATTATATTTTTTTATTGAATGCACTCCAATTTTAAATTGCGACATCACGAAAAATTGGCTTCATGTGCGTCTTATGTCGTGTCTTACCATCAACGGTGGGATGACTGTGCGTCGAGTCGTGCGTGTCTCACTCTCGGGAGCACTCGGACCGTATTAATTTATCGTCAAGTCGTGCAAACAGTGACGTGCCGGTTTTCGGCATGCATTACTGCGACCGCGGTGAAATTAGGGTGCATTAAGGCAACAAGGTCAGTGCGCTCGGTCAGGGTGCGGTCTGATACGCTTTTTACAAAGAACTGCGGTTGGCCGTTTCCGTACGAATAAATTATCAATTATTTTTTGATAATACATTATTATATACGATACGCTAATGAGTAAATCCGTAATTATGTACGAGTGAGGTCAAATTATGATTGATGTTTTTATATGATGGACATTCCTATAAAATAAGCATGTTAATTAATTAAACATAACCTATAATTATTAAATCATATACAAACATGTAATTTCAAGTTGATATAATGTTGTTTATATCATACAAACTAATACCTTTAAATTAGTGAATAGATTTAGTTATTTTTGTATCCTTAATCACTTCAAAACTATTAATCCGATCGACACGGAAGTCAAAAAATAATTAACAATGTATAAATATAACTTCTTTAGAAAGGCAAAGATTACTTAGTCATCAACCGCAGATTTATCTAGACGCATTTATCTGGTGTGAGAAATCCTAAGCCCAGCTCTGTCTGCCGCGTCGACCTAATCCTTGAACACTAAGTCGACTAATAAATAATGTACCAACTATAATACAATATAACATTTACGAAAGTCAGTTCGCGAATTAATAGAGATAAGTCGTCTGCATACAAATAAAATACGATTAAATTTTACTTCTGCTAAAAATTTAAAGCGACATATGTCATTATGTAGGTATATTGTTTTCGGTTAGTAATATTTGATTTTCATACAAGATATAATTCAATTTCTTTGGATATGATTACTATTATTACGTTGATGAAATAGTAGGTAACTACTAATTTTCTTGCCGGTTCTACTCTAAGAATCAACATTCTGAACCCGTGGTTTAGGGTACGAACCTTAAATTTAGTTTTAATGAATAATGACGCTCCAAAGTATTTGTAACAGCCAAAACATAAGTTTTATTATTTTGTTTTAATAGATTTAATAACAATCTCAAGGATGTAATGGCTTAAAGATGTCTCAAATTTGTTAAATACATAAAACATTTAGCGTAATTATGCTAAACATGTATGTATGTATGTTATAAATGATATGTATAGTTATAGGTAAATATTATACGTGAAAAAAAATTTTTAAAGCTAAATTTTGCAATACAAAACTATTTAACATTAGAATAGGCACAATTTGGCACACATTACACAATATGTTACGAAAAACAAGATTTTTAAATTTAATATTTTATAAATCGATCTAGTTTGAATGGACACTTTTGTAAGACCGAAATAAATTACACTAAAAAGGATTAAAAGTTGTATCAATATAATATGACAAAGAATATTAACATAATGACATAATTCAAACTGATTTCATAGTCAAAAGCGAATGGCCAGCTTACTGTGAGATTTAGCCACTCCCAGCAAGTTCAACGTAGATAGGTTCTAAGCATTGAGCGAGTGGTATCGAAGGCTCCGTCCGATAGATTAGATTAGACAGATAAATTACTTGGTTCTCACGGGGCTATTGCCACCTAGTGGTCGCTACTGTTTAGTCATTACTAATATAGTAACATGTTACTCATATCACTTAATTGATAGGAGGCTAATAGAATTACTTTATAACTTTAATGTTCACACTAAATTAAACCGTATAAAAGTGAATGATGTTGTAAATTTTATAATCAACTTGCCTAGAAAACTCGATGTAACCGGAAGTTTGTTATGTATGCGATGACGCATACCACTCGCCCGTTGCTTCAGCTTGAGATGAATCTGCCGA
This sequence comes from Nymphalis c-album, assembly GCA_963151315.1. NCBI lineage: Eukaryota > Metazoa > Arthropoda > Insecta > Lepidoptera > Nymphalidae > Nymphalis > Nymphalis c-album. The sequence goes on along the minus strand of OY720590.1, from coordinate 6,015,589 downwards.
CTGCCGTATTGGGCATAGAGTGACTTGTGCGTAACAGAAGTGACCGCAAAGCATTGATTTAAACGGTTATACTCGTCACGAGTATTTGCTCCCACGATATGCAGATAAGATTGTGGTTGACTGATGCATAGGACAATGTAGTAATAGATAAGTAAGCCTAAAGTGAAACGACTCGCTCTGAATAATAGCTCATTTATTGAGATAAGTGTCCATTGACTGGGCGTCACTTCGAAGAAATAAATCGCTTTATAATAAAAAAGAAATAAAATTTAAGCAAATGATGTTGCAATTATAAGCGAATGTTAGCTAAATGAAAACTTTGAATGACTATAATTATGTTAACTACTTAATAACCAACTCAATATAAGAATTAATTGTCTAGTCTACTATGTACAATATATTTACGTAAAGCGCCAGGTCGTAAATTAAGTACTTATATCTTATCTTAAATTTCAGATGGTAACAATATTATTCAAGTGCTTTATATATTATACAGTCTAAAGAGGAAGTATTTTGACTTATGGAGCAACAACAACAGTACCTTCATTTCCATTCGATACTCATAAATTCGAAACAATAAAATAGTCATTCGAAAACATTCACTCGAGCACTTTTATTTTATTTTGTAAATAAATTTCATAAATAAGTAGTAATTAAAGAAGTAAAGTTCGACTGTATTGTGACATGCTTATCCTTTTTTCTTATTAATTTAATTTATTTTTAAAATTTATCAAGAAATGTAATTTAATTTATTTAACCATGATTTATTAAAAAGTTTTATTTTTTATTTTTATTATATTATATAAATATACATGTAATATTATATATTTTATAACTTGTCTACCATATGCTGTTTTTAATAAACTTTTACTAATTTTTATTTTTTTTGTCCTAACTTTGTAGAGTACAGTTATTCTACTACCAATAATAACCAACACACTGTGTTCCAGTTTGAAGGAGGAGTGAGCCAGCATTACAGGCACCAAGGATCATCATAGATGCAATGGTCAACAGCACATCTCAATGGCTCTCAATGGGTATTATGACACTTGTACGTCTGCCTTCGTAATTATAATATTCGAATCATAAAACGTATTACGAAATTCAACCTTTTAAATAACAGAAAGATTGAAACTTTTTCATTGTATATTTCTTAAAAAAAAATACCTTTAAAGTAATGTCATTACTTTGCAACTCCGTTAATTGATATAACCCTAAAATTATTTCAATCTTGCAATGATGTCATCGTATAAGTTTGTTCGGCCTCTAAACGATTTCATATTAACATACAAACTAACTTACATACATTATGTCTTGCCTCACATATACTAAATGTTGTAATTGCGAATAAATAATAATTAAAATTCATAATCTGTTCAATTAACGTAAATTGTTTTATGAAATATCAAAGAAACAACATGACGTTTACTGTTTTCTTGTAAACATTGCTATTATTAATACAACGAACAGCGTTTTTACTTTTAAAATAATTTATTAACACTAAGTCCAAATAAGCTTGAAAGATGCAATTCTTTTTTTTTTCTTCGTTCCTCCACCTCTAGTAGTTTTTACCGAATACAAATAAATTGTGCGAAAGAGAACGCTGTATATATGAAATATTCATATGCGTTGTTCGGTACAAGTGACCAAAACTAATCTAATAGAAAAAAATATTGTTTTATTCGGAAAGGTCTTAATAATGATTATTCAACAAACATTGAAAACGATTAAATATTAAATTAAAAACGAATGCAAATGAGTCGGTAAGAATCATTAGGTTTCAATCAGATTAAATACATAATATTACTGACCTAACTTCCTCGTTGGTCTAGTAGCTAGGTTATAAGGCCACACAAGGTCCTTGGTTTAATCTCCTGGTCAGATCATTAAACAGTTATCTGGTTTTACAGTCAAGAAAATTTCAGTAGTTTCCCAGACGCTGGAAATGGAACAGGTGAAGATGGTCAAGCATGTTGGTCCTGACTCCTGTGCACGAACTCTTTCCAGTTGTATCGGATTCACCGTCAAACCCGTAGAGTAAGGAGTTAGAGAGTGCACCTGTGTTTGCGCACATACTTTTAGCACATATGTCCCACGCAGCTGTTGGCTAGTCTCTTTTGAGCATGGCCACCGTGTTCGAACGCGGTCAGCAGGACATCATCATTAATATTTACATATATGTAAAAAAATACCTCATATACATATGTACCTATGTAAAGTCGGGACATATTTCTAACTGAATTCTCCTTCAACTGACAAACTATGTTTAAGTGCTGTAATTGGGCGATCTGTTCATATGAGATTTATAGTACGGCATTCGATTCCAATTAACCATGTTTCATAATTATTACAAATGGTTTTATTTAAAAATAAATTCATTCAGATAAGTTGTTTAAGCATAATATGTTTAATTTGAGCTTCGATTATGCAAGTCAATTATCTTTACACGATTTATTTCTAGGAATATTTTATAAACCGCCTTTTATCGTTTAAGTATATTAGTTTAATATGTTATGTATGTACGAAATTGAATTTATATACGCTTTATGAGGCGTATAGTAAGATCATTACTTAGTATTATTATACAACACTTCTGTTAAGAAGCCATAGTTAGACATTTGAATGAGACTTCAGAATTAAGTTAAGAGAAAATTTCATTATGAACAATGATGAATAGCAGTCATTCGAATATAAAGTGCACGTTGATGTTGCACTTAATGTATAATAGGATCTTGAGTAGTATCGTCGTTAAAATGGCGCTTCAAATACTAGTATCAGAAGATTACCTTTACGTCCGATCTATGGTCATTCTACGTACATAAATAATCATAGAGTGGGTGCAACGAACTCTTAACCGCTTCGCAATGATGTGCAAATTCGGCCGAGAAATCGTCGTGTATCGCACACTTTCATAACAAACCTGTGATTGATTACATAAATTTTGAATGCTGACGCCGTTAAAACCAAATTAAATTCATCTGCGGCGTCGGATAAAGGACGACGCAACGTCTGATAAATTGCCGGAATAATGGCTAAATGAGTGTTGCGTACACAATCTGACTGTAATGTGCTGTTGTATCACATACTGTTAATATACATTATGGTTATTTAATTGATATTATATTACCTAGTAATGAGTTGAAAGTAAATACGGATTTATATTAAGACTAATTATATAAGATTTAATATTTTATATAAGTATTTATTGCTACAGCGAGGCTCCAGCGGGCCTAGTTAGTCACATAGCGATAGTCGATTTCGTTCATGGAAAAGGCCAATGTAAATATAAATAAAGTATGTATTCGTTTTATCACGTGATCAACAAGTGACGTATTGTAATGAACAATTTAGACGAAAGCGTAGCATAACATCGCTTGGTCTCTTTTCAATTGCACTTTATCTAGCTCCACCACCACTCCAGTAATTTTATCGATAGAATTAGAATATAGAATTTATCAATAAATGATGTTTACTACTCAATAAATGATTGTCGATTGGCATATTACATGATGTATGCATTAACAATAATATTTTACAAAATGAATTATAAGGGGTACTATCCAGGACATCACAAATTAGTAGAGAGCAGTGAAGCGAATCGAGTAGCCACAATCACCCTTATTATTGTAATTAACTTTATATAAAACCAGCTAATAATTATTTTAATGGTTATTAAACACGTGCGCTGTAGCGTAACGTTTCGTTTTACCAGTCGAGCACAATTATCACCATTGATTCTGTGGTTAGAATGACCGGGTAGAATGCAGGTGTGCATTTCATATCAAATGTTCCCATGATTATTACTTAGCTGTTTTTTTTTTCAATTTCACTTATAAATGAGACACTTAAAATGAAGATATCCTACGTAATATTATTATTTGACGCGGTTTCACTTTTTATCGATCATTCGATCACCATGTATTTTTCCATACATGTCGTCAGGGATGCAGTAATGCACCTAAAAATTCCCCCTTCCCTTTCTCGAATGCGGAGCAGCGGACAGAAACTAGTATGCTTATAATGTTGCATGCTTTTATTACTACTATTTAATGAGGAAACGTTATAAATTGCTGTACCAAATACCTTTGTTGTCGATAGTGCCGCACCGCAAAATATTATAATTATAGTAGACTTAACATGCAGCTTATGCGATTAATTAAATATGTTCTTACTTGTTTACGTATTTCTTCTATAAATTACAATTATGTTCATAGAATAATAAGTTGTTCTGCTTCTAGAGAATATTAAAAAAACAAGGTTGTACATTTATAAAGAAAGCCATAAATATATTTTCAAACGAATGACGTATAATATTAGATATATATTTATACTAGAGTAAAATTTAGTACCTAACTTAAAAATCTTATGAAAGTAGGTATATATATATATATATGTTGATAGAAAATAGATAAAAAACCAAGTAATGTACGGTAGTGAAGAAGAACTATTTTTAGATTTCTAACTGTGGCTACGTAAATATGTGCTCGTAAGCAAATACTAAGTTTTTTTTTACGTTGGTTGTTTTTAATCACAACTTTATCAGCATTTAGCACCCAAGAAGGATTTGTTTTGACTGTTACGTATATCGTGCTAACTCCAAATTAAAGTGCAAACGAATACTGATGATCATTACTTGATAACACAGTGTACATTACAAACTACTTTAAGAATAATAATTGCAAGTATTTAACCCAAATAAGGAGATTCGAACGTTTTCTTTTAATAGAGAATATAATTCTGTCTTAATCAACTTCCATTTATTTAAGATAATTATAGTAGATGTATTTTGTTAGTTATTCTTTAGGTTTATGTTAGGCTATTACTCATTAAGAGTGTATAATATGTATTTATATAATAATATAAGAGTGTGTATTTATTATACATATTTATATTAAGTTACTAAGTATTTAATAGATTTTAATAATAATTTCATTGTAGGCGCAAACTACGCCTGATTGTCGATCCTGTCTAAGAAAACATTTTTATTGAGGTTGCCTGGAAAAGATCACTGTAAGTGATAAATCAACCTTTTCATACTTTATGTACTATGTGTACTTTTGTAATGTTTGTAAATTGTGTTAAACAAAGACTTAGTAAATAAATTATAAAAAGAGATATAACATCATAATTTTCCTAGATCTCATAATTGTGGCATGTTATAGCTATTACGGAATATTAGATTATATTATATAAGATATGATGTTATAGACGCAGTTATTTATATATCTTTCAGCACCAGATGACCACATTCAATCAGGTAACCGATTTACTTGTCTGCCTTCCAACATAAATAAATAAAAGGTTACTTAAACTGGCATTTAACCTTTGACGTTTATATTATAACGTGTCATAAAGTGTGAATGATGCACGTTTTTTTTTCTGAAAAACGATAATAAAAGTTTCTTATAAACATTCTGTTCATCTGCTTTACTATCAAAAGGTACCGAATAAACATGTTATGTTAATGTAGTCGATATCATCCTTATACAAGATCAATTAATTTAATTATTTAATCGAACACTCGAATACTAGTATCTGTACTGCCTTCCAAGGCTCTCAAAGAATTTGCCTGAAAACCTGTAGAGAGTACCTTGAAATTTCATATATATTGTTCGTTTCGTAAAATACAGTTCTATCTTTAAGTAGATAAGATAGATAAGTAATTGAAATGTTTTAAGGTCGATACAACAAGGTTAGTGACAGACACAGGTGAGAGAGCAGCTGTTTACATATATTTCTTTCAAAGCGTTAAATATTCCAACCTCTCGTAGACAGATAAGTAAATGCCTTATTTAAAACTCTTTCCGCTTTCATAATAATCGTCGTCGGAATGAATGCCTCGTAAAATTTTCTCGCTTATTACATTATGCCTTGGATGAATTATGTTGATAAAATCCGGTTCGTATTATTTGAAAGAAATTCTTTTAATTTCTTGTATAAAGGTATGCCGCTTTTATCTTAAATATGATTGATGAAAACAGTTTACATCATAAGAAAAAAAACTTTGGTTTTGTATTTTAATGTTTAATATGAAGTAATAACATTGCTGTGTACTAAAAGATTTAATAATTACATTTATCGAAAAGTCAATTAACGTTGATGACATTTATTTTATTGTTTCTATATGATTCATAACTGAATTTTAATTTAATTATCTGTTAAACTTTAGTTAAGGATATTTGAAAATTCTGAAACGAACGGGAATGACTGGAATTATTATTGTACGTAACAGTATGTTACAAACCACCAGCGCTTGTAACGTAACGTATTGAAACTTGTTAAGCCTTACAGTCTTCAGCGTACCTTAAGCTTTATTTTTATACATTTATTGGTAAAGTGACATAGTTTAAATAGTTAATATACAATAATACAACTCTCCCATTGGTCTAGTGGCTAGATATAAGGTCGTAGATTCTGACTTCCTGGAATATTGAAAGAGTGTACATTTCCGTACCTAGGAAGACACGTAAAAACATTGGTCCAGCTCAGGTCCACTTTCAAGTCGTGTCAGATTACCGGCCCATCGGTTTATGAGTAAGTGACGAGTGAGTGCACTTGTGTTCGCGCATACACTTGTGCACTGCAATAGTTCCGTTAGGCTAGTTTCATTTGAAAATGATCATCATACTACCTCAGAAATCATGTGGGGCCGTTCTTCCACGCCTAAACTCTTCCCAGTCAGTCCTGCACGGTCGGCTACCTTGCTTTGAGAATGGTCGCATTAGCCGAAATAGTTCGGTGGGACATCAAATATTTGTATAACAGACTATGATCGTAGTTTGAGATAAGTAAATTACTTTAATAAGACATCTGTAGAAATATATGCATTAATAACTACTATACACTTCATATATGAGTTGAATGGTAGCAATTATTCCAGTATGGATTATGTTTATGTGCATGAGTGTGTCTGTGTGAATGTTTGCGATTATATTATGTCAAGGTATAATATATAATAATACCAAGCTACTACGTATATGCTTCAAATTTGTTCGATCAAATACATTACGCATTGGATATACTACAAGAAATTAAGTTACTCAAATGTAATCTTTACACAATGTTTACAACATCAATGGTGTTTATTACATGGCGCATCGCATTACTATTATTCTGCAACACATTACTGAACTAACGAATTAACTTCTTGGAATATCTTTACGTCATTAGATGCACTTGTAGCTGAGGAGATTAAGCAAAACTGCAGAGTATTCGCGCAACAATATACGGCTGGTCACTAAAGGAATGTTATTTATGCGCCATGTAAATACTTCAATAAGCAAGTTTAATAGTCTGAATATAGTAATAATATAAGTAAGTTTATCAAAGTTTGCTGCTATTAAGAAACTACCATTGGGTTTTTGTTACTTTGACTTTCAATAAAATAAAGTAATAGCCGGATAATGTACCACAATTGGGCTATGGTATTTTAAGGATACGTTTCGGAGTTGAACTCATATTTCACCACACTGCACCAATGCGGACTGGTGTATACAAATGTAGACGTTCATCGGACACACGCAGGTTGCCTGACGATGTTTTCTTTCACCACCGAGAAATAGATGTATTATAAAAACAAATAAAACAAAAGTTAAAATTTAGTGGTGTTGCAACAAAACAAACAACAAATGCAGACAAATTTTATTTTTCATTGATCAATCTGTCAATTTTCTCTGATATCACATAAAATATACCGACGAAAAACTCGTATTATGTAACTGATCCTTATTGACAATATAATGATTATTATGAAAAAGGTCTCGTAAAAAATTCATAAATTAATAAAGATTGTAACTATAGACGGAAATTCGATGAAAATAAACCCATGTTCATCTTCATAGTAATGTACTTACGAGCTTCGTTACATTTCACAACAATGAACATAATGTAGTTGATATTAGTTAGTCATAGCGGTACACAGGTGATCATAAAGCAATAATGTCGTTGTGAAGCTTTAACCATCTCCGAGTTTTATGAGATTTAAGATTGGCGTGTTCATTAGCATTGACACGAATAGCGCTATCGACACAAATAAGATACACGATTGTGACTCTAATGATGAGCTTTGTTCGAGTGCGGCCGTGTTAATTAAACGGATGCCATTTAACCTCGGACTTGCTTTCGTACTTTTGTTTAAAACTTTCTGATTTAACAGAAACACTATTTCTAAAACACTTCGACTAATAATACAAATTTAAGCTTTCCATTCGTTTCAGAAATTCTTACATAAATATTATTATTTTTTATTATTTAGATTTTTTACACAGTTTTATAACTTAATTCATTAATAACATCAATTTGAATAAAAAATTGAAATAAATGGAAAGGAAATTTAAGGCGCTAATAGTGATAAAAATCGTTTGAGACTAGCGTTGGAGTTTCATTACGTTTTTGATTCTATATACAACAATTAAGAAATACGAATGAAATTTGTTTTTATAACTTATGAAATTGAGTAACGCAAAAATGATGGTGAATCAGTGATCGCGAGCAGACACGTCCGTCTAAAACTAGTTCCACCGATTCGTTCTTGTAATATCGGTGTAATTTATTTAATGTTAGAAATAGACCTCGCTCAGCGCCACAAAGAATATTGGCTTTCACAACGTAACCCCGCAAATTTATGTACAGCGAGATTTTGCCAATACCTAGAACAAAGCGTTGCTGCAGTCTGGTGTTATTTTATGAGTTTCTAGGATACAGTTAGATTAAAATATTTGTTCCATTGTAAGCCTTAAGCTTTGTATGGTAAGGATCTACAAATCTAAACTCTTTGTGAGCGTCAGGTGCACCTTCTAACAAAATCTATGCCTATTTCGCCCAACACTTCCTTCTCATTAGCAGTTATTTGAATTACAACTTCTCTATAATTAAAACCGATAGGTTTAGTGGCTATTTATTTGTAAAATTGTCAATTATTAACTACAAAGATGACTATTTAATAGAGTGATTAATTATATAAATATATAAAAAAAATGCCACAATTATTACTTTTATTATGAAGGTATCTACTAATTGCACATTGCATGCCAGTAAAAAAACGGACAAGTCGATATTAAACAGCGCAGCGTTCTTCCATCATCGCAAACTAGATACGCTTACACAATAAACAATTGCCGTTAAAATGGTCAGGTGAAGTAGCTTAGAATTATACAGAGATCGATTATAGTGAACCAGTAATTTTGCAGCCTACAAGCACGCTTCCCTAGTACAGCCTTAAGCCAAGTCCGTTACTAGGAATTATGAGTTGCTGTCGCAGTTTACACCTGCTCTTGAAACCGTTGTTGTAATTACGCTAATTGTCCCATAATACGGATGCATTTTCTAGACGTAGGTATTCGTAATATGTACTTCAATCAACAGTTATTAGATAGAAACGATGTTTACTCATGAATATATGATGTATAATTTCCCTTTTTTATATTTGTGTACGTCTTGATTGAACTATGTATATTAATAAATATGTATATATTAAAATGTTAAATTTATTTAAAATATTCTTCTTTTTTAAATTCAAATATTATTGATAAAATAAGCTGCTTTTTGCTACCAATTATGTATTATCTTCACGTAATTCTATCAACAAGTCCAACTGGTTTCTTAATATGATCGGTTGCTTTAGACATTTGACGGGCTAATTGACGACGGATAAGGCGTTACAATTACACTTCATCGCCTGTATAATTGACTGCAACTTGTAAGTTGATGTCAAGTGGTAACAATTGAAAAGCAGAGCTTTTATTATAAATTACTTTTGTAACAATTAGTTTCATATAGTATATATATATATATATATATATATATATATAGTATGTATATATATAATTATTAGTAGTATCGAAAACCATTAAATAATGTTTTGATCTTATTTTATTTTCTCGATTTTATACAAACGTGATGACGATATAAGTTATTAGAATAGCTATAATCGTTTTATTTAATTAAGTTTACAACTTATGTCGAAATATAAATAAAATAGCTTGTATTTCTCGACACACGCTAATGAAGAACACATTAGTTTGCATGTCGTTATCGGTGTTGTAAAGCTTATTGCTTATTTCTATATTAATAAAACTATTTTTGATAATATTTCGAACTTTATTTTTTTTTCAAAAGATCAGTGGCATTCAATGAGGATGGAGTAAATAGTTAATAGACGTGCTGACATGACACCGGTCGGGCGTCCCGTGGAACGCGAGCACGCGCCCCGTCACGCGCCTGCGCCGCAGTCGTTCGCGTGCACTAGCGCAACGGATCAGCAGCTGAACCTAGTCATTGTCTTAATTAAACTCAATAATGCCATCCACTAACAAGTCCACATATTTATGCGACGATAACACTATTAAATATTTTATATAACGGAACGAAAGCTACACACAATAATTATAATTCAAAATAGCAATTAAAATTATCGATATTTGATACTATTTATATTATAATTTTATTACCGCCTGAATCCTGTTTATTTTGTATAAAAACAGGATGTAATAATTTAAACAGGAATTTAAATACAAGGTATTCAGCATTGAAGATGTTAATTTTGCGCATCTATTAATCGCTTCTGTAGTCAAAGATAAACGTGTTAAGAAAATTTTGCATTCGATTGCACTAATGATGCCTGGAATTGAGCAAGTTTCACATAAAGCGATGCGATGCGGTCGTATATTGGCGGAGAAGGACGGGTGGGTGCGGGCGCGCCGCAAGCGCCTGCGCCGAGCCACTGTCTAATTAAACGCGGTTCCAACTAATTTGACGCGAGAGTAGTTCGCCGCCGACTAATGAATGGTATCGCACACGTTCATCGCGCCACGTCCCTGCTGCCTCGAGCTCAGCTGCACCGTGCAAAGCCGACGTCCAACGACGTGCTCGCCGATAAAAGAAATCATTTCCGCTAATAGCATTACCGATTCAACGTACAAAACGCTATTACATATATGAGGAAGTAAACGCAGTACGCGCTTAAATTGGCTCAGCCATTCTCTGACTCCAGAAAAGCGAACCTAATGCTTATTCAGAATGTTTGCATCAGTCGGTAATGTTGATTATAGTCATCGTTACGAACAGCGTAAATGCAGTCACTGCATTGATGTATTCATGTACGCAAAATATTACCTTCAAAGATTAACATCTTGTGTAATAAGGTTTAATTTATTATTGCGTTCTATAAGAACATCATTTAAGCAACAGAATGCAATAGCTTTATACATAGGTGAAAACTGAACGAATATTTCTAATAAATTACATAATTAGGAGTTAAAGCTTAAGTTTAAATTATGATCATTTTTTATGTTAATTAAATTGTAATTTTTATAAACTGTCATTGAAAAATTATTAAATAAATATAATGTACATTTTTAATGATACATAGGACATAAATACGCTGTACACGTATTTTTATACAGAGCTTAAAAGAACTAAAGTAAATATTAAATAAATGCTGAGAACTTCAGTCTACGTCCTTTTTTTCTAAGGTTAACTTTTTTTCTTTAAGCTTTTTACACAATATTTTGATGTATTTCCTAGGGGCGATAACTTTACTTTAATAGTAATTGAATAAGTAAACATAATGGCTTCTTTGAAACATAGAATTGGACTTTGGACGAAATTTGGACTTTCGAAAAACGGATTACAATGAATTTTGAATGGTTAGGTAATCAATTACAAATATGTTACCGTGTCCGATAAATAATTTAATAGTAAGTCTTTACAGACATTGCTTTATTGCGCTGAAAAACTAGCGAATAGATATTATTTACTAGTACATAGTACATACATGAAATATACATAAATATGGTAAGCATGTACTTAAAATTTAATACGTCACGTCAATATTTCTTTATGGATACTGGTTATTTTTTTATGTAATAAATTACAAGTTTTAACCTATATTGTGAATAAATAAATATTAGTCAATATTTTATTAAATGAGTATCGAGCCAAGCGACTTATCTACCCGTAAATAACGTGTTAATAGTTAACTATTTTCTTTTCTTACGTTCGCCTCACATTACGTGCTTTCGGAGTCACGGGAGTGTACTCACCACCAACTTCTAGACTCCAGGCCGCTACTGAGGAATTTAGACAGAAAACTAAAAGAAAAATGTCAATTATTCTAACAACATTTTATTGGCTCGGGCCAATAAAATGACCAATTTTCTTTCGGTTGGCCTGAGATTTGAACCCAGAACTTCGGGGTCTACGCCGTTACATGTAGCCACTAGACCAATGAGGAAGTCCAATATAACACATTTTCGAATTACTTAATTGTAAGAGTACTAATTACGGTACAATACTTGTACTAAGCACTGTTTGTACTGTTCTTGAACTTATTTTCAATCTGTTTAGATTTTTAGGTAATATTTAAGATAAATCATGATTGATGAAAAACACTGGATTACATTGCATACGCTTAAGTAACGTGATGATGTTAATGTTACTTACTTAGTATATAATATATAATATCTTTAATAATATACTTTTTAAATGTCCTCGCCTTAACTCGAGAAACCAAACTTTATTTTTTGTACCCCTTTGTAACTGTGACTATTCAAAGAATATGTTCTTGTTACGTGCATGTAAAAGTTATAACAAACATTGTACAGAATTAGATATATTTAACTCAAAAATTAGCGAATTTAAATTTAGTTTACGTCATATATTTAAATTATAGCAGTTTCACTTGCATTTTGTGCTTTCTGTTTTTGTTTTTATTTTTAATATAATATGTCATTTGTTTGTATTAATTTTAAGTGGAAACTTGATTGATTTATGTTTTTCTTATATTTGTTTTTTACTATTAAGTGTAATTATAATTGTTTGTTTCCCAAATAAATAAATAAATAATCATTTTATGCATTTATTATATATTGCACAATGTATACAAGACATTATGGTCCAAAAAATCATCCTATATTCTGGTAAAAATGTGCGATTTGTACTAAATAAGTTATAACGCATATAAGTTACCTATTGACCCTATCGTAGGTGCCTGGACATGGATGGATCTCTCTCAAGTTATACATATACACCAACACATCACTTTCAGCATCTAGCTGTCATAAGCTTTAAGCCATCATTGTAAAGCCGCAGATGAGGAGATGATACCAGCATCCGTCTCGTTCATCTGTCATCTCCATCGACCCCACAATTTTTTTTATTACATTTACAAATGTTCAAATATCTAGCGCTAACAAAAACTAGAAGAAATTCATAAGATAAATAGGTATATTTTTTTTGTACACATTATATGATACATAATTCTCATATAAAAATATTATGAAATTCAATTTTAACTTGAGCAGTTTATTATTTCGTTGCGTGGTTTTTTTATTACATGGATTGAATTTCTTAAAGCTAGCAGTGACAGCGTTAATAAATTCGACAATTCAATGTATAATATACTTATCGCGTAATTTGTCACAACATCCAAAAGCTTTTCGGGCAATTACCACTAAAGAGCAAACAGTTTACAAAATAAATGGCAAGGATTTAAGTTTAATATCATCATTTTATGAAAGTGCGAATTCAATTCTAGTAAATTCTACAATGTTGTTTCGTTTATTTACTTTTATATACGACCAATATACTTCTATGTATATTCAAAACAACATTATTAAGTTTTTAGGTTTTTTTTTTCTTAAAAGTACTAGCGTTTTTCCTGCGGTTTTACCCGCGTAGTTACCGTTCCCGTGGAAATACGGGGCCAAAATGTTTATGTTACTCGCTGATAATGTAGCTATCCATTGGAGAGGGAATTTTTCAAATCGGTTCAGTGGTTTAGACGTGAAAGCGTCACAAACAAACTTACTTTCGCATTTATAATATTAGTTAGGATTGGGATTAGGATAACACGTTAAGGTTAGCAATAAATATAATTGAATAATTTCTTTAGTGATTACACTATAAGGTAAATAAGTGTGATATTGTAAAATTACTGAGAACATTTAAACTGACCTCAGTCAATTCGAGTGTAGATAGTATAACTGATAATGTGCACGCTTATTAAATTCTCCGTAAAAAAATGGTTCAATACTGTTTCTTTTCTTTAACAATTACGTGACTTATAGCTTATTTTATACCACTTTGTTGATAAATTGGTTAACTTATAAGACTACAGATCAAGAGCCTGTAGGTTTATATCCCGGTCGGATAGTGAAAGTGTTATTGGGATTTTCTTTCAAAAACTTCTCAATAGTAGCACGTAGACTGGAAGTTGAAAGAGTTTACATACTTGTTCTTATCAAAAGTGTATCTGGATTTACGCACACAATTGTCTACTATAATATATCTTGCACAGTTGGACAGTTAAAGGCCGCTAAAGTGCAAATCGTTCAGGAAGACACATGTAATATAAGTGTAAAGTTAAAATAGTCATTACGTATGCAGGATATTATGTATTTTTCTAAGCTGAACTTAGTCCGTCAGTAGTGTGTCCGTGTTTGTCGTGGCGGTCATTGAGCACAATCAGTTGCGGTTAATTACTCCACCGACGACTCACGACTCGACCGCTTAAAAGGCATTAAGCTGTATCATTTGTTTCAATCCATAATGGACTGATACCGATAATGCTTTTTTTTTCAATGCTTGTCTCTGATTGCGAGATGAATTTCGAAGAAATATTCAAAGGTTTACGTTGCTATGTTTATATAATGTTCAATATGATTTAAAGCGCTTTACACAATATGGAATGATTATACTTTTGTAATTTTAGTTTACGCTTTATTATATAATTCTATTAATTTATATATTTATAAATAGTTTATAAAATATTGTAAAAATATTAAGATAAACAAATAAAAGTACATATTATAAAAGGGAAAAGGTTTATATGTATAAAATATGATTTTCACGTGGTCAAATTCAATTGAAAATCACGAATGTATTTTAAATAAACTTGGGACAATTGTGATTCCTAGTTCCACAAAGATAAACATATGTTTTCCTCATTATCAAGGCATAAAATACAAAATGCTTATTATGCTGTTTGCTCTTTTATAGCTTTTTAAATAAACATAACGTTGTATTAATCATATCCTCCGTGAACAATATGAAACCACTTAAGTAATTAACGTGTGAATTATGCTGACGTACATTTAAATTGAAATCTACATTAATGTTCTTCAAAATATTTTAAGAATATATGAAACAGCTATTAAAGTTCTGACTAAAAATTTAAAAAAGCAGACATTTACCGAAAGGACGTAATGTTTGGACATCCATTTAAAATGCTAAGAAAATTATAATAATTTCACTTAATTACAGCATTTATTTCGTGGCGAGGCCGCGCGCTCCGCTTTTGTGTTCACACTTATCGCTTGCTATGCTGTTTAATCATTGCATATACATAAATTAAAAAAACTTTACCATTTGTTATTTCGATTCCCAATCATGCACATTATTCATTCTATATCAATTTAATCAATTTCCGCTGCCTATTCAACTGTCATCTATCAGAAATGTGTTCTCACTCACACGTCTTTCACTTCTATCTCAAACATTCCGAGCCCATAAATTATATATTCCATATAAACACATAGTCATATGAACGCTACATAAAATTGAATTGTAAAATATCATATTTTTACAAATGAAAGAAAAATAATATTTTGTTATTATTTAAATCAATTTAACATGGTCGTTGGTGGCCCCAATGATATACAATTATCCTCACAAAACATTTATAGCGTTCTTAATGAAAAAATAATAAATTCAACACGGAAAAGGGACATTGTTTACGAAGTAAAGAGACTGAAACACCAGATTATACGATTGTTTTATTAGACAAGTAGTCGTAAAACGGAAGGTTTTAGTGGCAAGTCTCGCCCGCACCTCCCCTCCGGCTACGTCGTCATTACAACTGATTTTTGTATCTGGTCACTTGTCGATTAATAAAACATCGATTTTATTACATTGTATCTCTCTCGAGGGGAAAGTTGGAATACTAAATAACACCTTAAACATAAAATATTTAAACAATATAAATACTATTAAAAATTGGCTTTAAAACTTTCTACTACGCGCACTTTTACTATAATATATTTAAAAAAAAATCCATTGTAAAAAAAATGTATAAATAATATAGTGATTAATGTTTTACCTAACTGTTATTAGCATGAAAATTACTAACTTCTGTTGACTTTATTAATAGCTTACGTTACAACATTTTTACATTTACTTTTTGTTTGAATTTTAATTTCCGATTCGATATGAGTTATTTGGCCGTCCCTCCCCATTTGCGATCAGTCGATACAAGCTATCATTTACTAAAAGTAGTATGGCCTTATTTATATAGTTCCTTATATTGTATGAAATAAAATAAAAAATTGTTGACCAATAAATATAAGGGACATTGGGAGCACATGAGATTTTTGTTACATAAAGCAACTTGCGAAACAAAAGATTTCAACGCGCTCATAATATTAAAGCTAAGTAAATGAAAACGTAAAAAAAAATTCAAAAGGTTTTGAGAAATTTCGGATGCTTGGTTTGTGATTAAATTTTACTTTTAATACATATTAGTTTTAATGACTTTCTTATTCGTGAATTGGTTGTGAAAAATTAAAAAAAAAGAATCCTTTATTATTTCTTAAACGACATTTTTTTAACTATCTTATTTGGGATACGAGTATGTTTTACTTATTACATTATACAAATTTGTTATTATTCTTAATATTGCATGTTACGATCTTTCGCACATTATATGAATCAGTTTAAAAGATTAGATCAGATAATATCGATGTTATTATAAATTCATTTTTCATACGATAGCCATCAGCGTAATCCGGAGACCGTAATGGTTCTCACGTTACGGATATACCTCAATCTCAGATAAGGCATTCAATGCAAAATTAACTGTAACTACTTTAAGAGAAGATGAGTTCCATTTCAGATAAATTTTAATTCGAAAAAAGCCTTTCCAACACTGATATTTTCATATCGATATCATTGACACTTGAATTACGATTAATACTTTGATAAATAATTAAATTCAAATTAATTAATAATAGTTATCAAACTTACAAAATTGTTTAAAATAAAAAATAATAATAAATAACTTAAAATGTATTCTGAGACAACTTACGTGTTGTTTCAATTGATTCAATTAATTGGTAATTAAAACTTGCCGTAAGCAATATTACCAATAATTTATTGAATGCAATAAAATCAAATTTATAATATTATTGACATAACATTTGTTTCTATTAGCTTGCACTCATGTGGGTTTTAATGCAATTAGCAAAAATCATTAATTGATGCTATACATAATGTATGCATCGTAAATGGAACTACATTCACTCAGAGATTGCTACGAATTATTTTTATTTTCTAATAAAATAATAATTTGCAATGATAGACTATAAATGCAAGTAGACAAAATGTTGATTAAGCTTACGTGTACATTTATGACATACAGGTTTTAGTGTAATATTCATCTTGTGCTCGCCTGTGAAAGAAAACACCGCCAGTAAGCGTTCATGTGTAGAATGAAATTGTGACAAATGTATATCAACCAACAGCCTAGCCCAGCTATGAGACATTTACAGATAATAAATAACTTAGTTAAAAAATAAATCAAGTAAAATCATAATTATTATAATCATTACTTCCCCCGCCAACACGGCATTTGGAGTCTGCGCTGTGTGCATTTCTCTTCCATAAATCTCTTTCCTTTCATTATTATTATATACTTAATGACTCATTTCATGTACCTTACATGTTCATAATATTATGTTGCAAGCTAAAAAAATAACAATTCCTTGCCAAAACGTAGAACGTTTAAAGAAAAATCTATCAAAACATTTTCTCCAAATATTTATACACTTATAACAAATATAGTGGCGTAGCCAATTAATTAATAATGCAGTTTTAAGTTTGTGTTATATATTTTTAAGCTAGTAATTGAAGATAAAAGTAACATTCGTTGTCATAGCATTATTAAGATTATAAGATTATTTAGAGGGTAGAGTAATTCAGTTAAATATTTATTTAAATAAGTTAAAATAAAAAAGGTACGTGTGAGAATATTTTAAATTTCATTCTTATCTGTTAATTAATTATCACTATTTTCACCCAATTCGAGGTTAAAATGTGAATCACGATGATTGTCAACAACTCGTATAAATGGTCACTTAATACGACATTCTTCCGCAATAATATATTCTTGAAGAACGTGGAGGCGATATTTGTATGCAGTGTTGTTTAACCAAGGAAGTAATTATTTTTGACCGCTTTAACATTGGATCCAAAAAAAGAAGTTTTTTTTTTCGTTTAAATATATTAGACTGTATTTTTGATTAAATAAACATTCCTTATCAATGATATCCATAGACTCACAAAAACTCGATTTACATTAATAGGTGTTATAAATCAAAGATAATTTAATTGTTGTTAATAATAAATATATAGGCCTTTTGCTTATTGCGGTCAGGCCATGAATAATAGGATATGGGTATTACAAGGCCAGGTCGCTCGCCATCGCACTATCGAGCACGGATCCGCAATCACCTCCGAATCCTTGACCCATCCAGAAGAGGCTACTCAAATAGAATGCACCGGTCCTGTCGCCGTACATAGATAAATAGGTATTTAAAATGCCGCTCTCCGTGGGAACTGCGCCGCGCCGGGCGCCCGGGCCACGATAACCCTGCGCCAGCGCCAATCGCGCTTGCGCCTCAACTTGAAGAAACCACATCGCGAATCAAACAATGAACTTTGTAATCGAAAACGATTTGGTTGCTTAATTTCGTAACTACCTCTATCTATCTTTTTTATCTATGCTTTTATTTTCAATAAATATTCAAAACATTTAAAATTAAACTCTAAGTATTTAGGTATAGAAGTGCATTTGATTGAATCATCAGTGCGATATTGGAATATAAACTTTATTGAGAGAGCACGAAGGTCGTTGGAAAGAGATGTTTAGAATGGCGCACGAGTTTAGAAGTAAGGTTGCACGCCGCGAGATGTCATCTCGATCTCCCGCTGTGACCCGCGAACAATATTGTCTCTGCTATAATGCATTGTGAATTTTAAAATCAATTCATATTAACTTGAATAAACTATTACGTTGTGAAATAGAGGGTCCTAATATTTTATGCCTTTTTTGTATTAATAATTATGTTAATGAATGATAGTAATCCTACTAGTTTTCTAATCCACTTACAAAATAATAAAATTGAAATGGCAAGATAAAATATATACGTATATAAGTTTTAAATAATTAAAAGCTTGAAACATATCACTAATAATTAGCCAAAAATCAATTAAAAGCTTCCTTATTTAAGTAATTAATTGCATTATAAAATTCATTTTAAATGATATCGATAAATACGATTGCAATAAAGTTATTTAACGACATCGGTTGTGATTCAAAGCGAGAGAATAACTGGTTGTTTACCAATTTTATAACAGACTCGTTCAATAACAATCGTCGTGTTAGCGATAGTAATAACAGTTACCAATAAAGTTTCATTACCACTTAACAACTTTTTACTGAAACAATATTTCGATCAATGTCAATCATTTATGTTACATTGATAATACATCAACTTCGCTTTATATATTTTACTAGCAATATTCATCAACTTCGTCCGATGAAAGTTAAAATAATTCGTCTATATATTATATTGCGCTTTAAGAACGACGTTTCTTACCTTAAAAAAAGTTTATATTTGTCTCAAGATTATATTTCATGTCAAGCTATCATTGGTAAATTGAGACTATCATTGGGTCAGTATGTATATTATACCTCTCTGACTAACTCGGTGACTGCGTCGTTGGTCTAGTGGCTAGATATAAGGCCGCAGACCCGGTGGTCCCGGGTTTAATTCTTAGGTCGGGCCAATAAATAGTTATTGGGTTTTTCTGTCAGAAAATCTCAGTAGCAGCCCGGAGTCTGGAAGTCACAAGTGTGTACACTCCCGTGCCTCGGGAAGCACGTTAAGCCGTTGGTCCTGCGTCTGAACTCTTTCTTGTTGTGTCGGCTTGCCGTCTTTTCGGATTATGAGAGCTAAGGAAAAGGGAGTGCACCTGTGTCTGCGCACACACTTGCTACTATAATATCTCCTGCGCAGTTGGCTTATCTCTCTTGAGATTGGCCGCCGTGGCCGAAATCGGTCTGGAGGACGTTATATTCTACCGAGGAGAACCGGCAAGTAACTTGATAGTTTTTTATTCCACCAACTAAATTACATAGGTACGGTTACATAGGTGTTTATTAAATAGAATTAAATAAATGATCTGCATGAAACGATAAAATACTAAATATACGCTTCTTATCAGCTATATATTCTAAATTAAAACGTATTATCTATTTTTTTTTATATAAAATTGAAATTTATTTAAATTATAAATGTCTGTGGCAATTTATTATAGAAATGAATAGCATAGAACGAATACTCAGGGAAGAATTTGATTTGGCGGGGTTTAAAACCCGGGTGTTATTTACAAAGTCCTATTGTAATGCGATAAATTACAATGTGTCGATTTTCTAATATATTTATAGCATAAATTGTGCGTTGATAAAATTATCAGCACAGATATTTTTTTTATATTAACTTTTCATTCATTAATTGTAGTTGAAGCCTCATTTGACATTTTACAGATTTATTACCTAAATTATTTCTTAAAATAATTTGGGTGACTAAGGATGTAAGCAAATTATATGTTTATCAAAAATATAATTACATGCAGTCGCTTAGTTTATGTAATTAATGGGAACGTGAGATATATAACTTATTACTGCAAATACATTTTTATTAGAAGTATGGCGAAATATTTTAATTGACATCTTACCTAAATTAGATTAGAGTGAAATAGTTTAGAAGAACATTCCAAGAACTCTTTCAAATAGAAAATAATAATTTCGGATAAGTGACAAAACCAAAGATACATATCTCCACAAGATATATAAATCTGTAATTTTGGATATTAGATACTTGTCGACATGAGATATAGTGACAGATGTATGAATATGGAACTTTCCAAAAGTAATATATATTTAATTTAGCTATAACAACTAATTAACGTAAAAAAATATTATCAGAAATAAAGATTCCATATTATTGATAAAAAAAATAATGTATAATATGTAACAAGACATTTATTTGTTCATTTAATTAGTTTACCTACATCTTTTTTTTTTAATAAATGGAAGGCAAATATACCCACTTACATAAATACATCTGTATAAATACATTGATACATACTTCCTAATGATAAGTCGAAGGCTTCATGGTGATAAGCCGTGATCGCGGTCCATATATAATTGTAATTGTAAGACTATTACACTATATTAACAATATTTACACAATAATGTGTCATTGGAGCTAAAATGATAGAAGTAAAGGAGCACTTTTGGTTTAACTGGCAAGACCTTTAAACTGAAACTCAAATTTGTTTTTGGCGGTAGAATAACTGGTACGGTGGTGGTAGTACCAACCGAATTGCACTAGGACTTTAAACCTCTGAAACCTCTTTTAAAATGTAAAAATTAGAAGCCGAGATGGCCCTGTGGCTACAACGCGTGAATCTTACACGATGATCGTGGGTTCAAACCCCGGCAAGCACCACTGAATTTTCAAGTGCTTAATTTGTATTTATAATTCATTTCGTGCTTGACGGCGAAGGAAAACCTGCATGTGTAAATTTCACTTAGATTCTGCCATATGTGTATTTCACCAACCCGCATTGGAGTAGCGTGGTGGAATAAGCTCCAAAACGTTCTCCTCAAAAAAGGAGACGAGGCCTTAGCTCAGTAGTGGGACATTCACAGGCTAATTTAAAATTATATTATTCAAATGAATTAATTTATTCTCAATTAAAGACTTGGCTATTGTTTATTTAATTAGATTATTTTAAACAAATTCATGTTTATTACAACGAAGTCTGGCGATAACGATTAATTAATTATTATTAGTCTGTTTATTGGCGTAATCCGCCATACAATCTATTTATTATGCGTCACATTTTTTATAAACTAAAAATTTAGACTGCTTTTATAATGATTCTATTTTAGTGATTTATTCAGTTGGACGATTATTTTGAAATGACTTCTTGGATGAAAATCCGATAAAGTCATACCTCCGTTAATTGGAAATTTCGGGTAGTCATGTATTTTGAATTAAAATACTCGCAATTTAAAATAAACAAAAACTATTATATTGTAAAGTGTCTCATTCCATGTGGTTATGAGTTTATGCTTAGACTCGTCTTTTTTATTGAAAAAACATGATAGTTACTATCATTAAATATTATATTAATTTAATAATAAAACATAATTAAAGTATATATTTGGATTAAATATTATTGTTATTTTTTCCTAAATCATCATTTCAAAATTAATTGCTCCAAAAATTTTATCAATTATTTTAATCATCAACATTAAATACACGAAAGAAACAACAAACACTATCATTAATCTATAAACACTTTATAATTTATAATACTTTAATTTATCATTTACGTAGCTTGATTTAAATGGAAGGGGACATGATGCGATCATATTAAGATATGGCACCACCATAGAAAGCTTAATATTGTAAACGTTTCGACACGTTCTCCGATCCATATCATCGTAATCGTTTTTTATTACATTCTGAATTGATTTATGAATGTAACATATAGTTCATATGACAATGGAAAATAAAATTGCCACTGCCGTTATATTCTATGTAACATATGCGTTGTGATACAGACGGGAATAGTTCGAACCGTAAAGGCGTTATGAACGAGACAGTTAAACTAAAATAACACATCAAAATCGCCGTTCACCTGCGCAATCCCACGATCTGTTGTCTTTATTTATAGATAGGTATCGTAGAATCGAGAGGCGCTTCGTACTTTGCATAACGCTTGTAAGTTGTGTAGCGCAATGCCCCATGGCCCACAATAAATACTGCAAGAGATAAATAAAATGGTTTACACTTAGCTCTGTATGTACGTAAGCATTTTATTCTTATTTAAAATATTAAACGAGCCAGATCACGACAATTTAATATTAGCTTAAAGTAGATTCTTTTTTAATTTAAATACGTCAGAAAAACACATAAATCTTTTGTTGTCGAATTGGATCAACTTCCTGTATGGACCAGTCGGCGCTGGCGCGATCGGCGCGGCGTCAGGCACTTCCAAAACGGCGTTCTGATGTTCTTTTTCTTAACGAATAAAAATAGAGCAAAAACAAGACGCCGTTTTTTATACTCGACGACCTTGCAGCTGAGTGGATTCAGATTGTGATACACAGTAAAAACCGGAGAGTGTGATGAATCGCAGCCATTAAAACGGACCAACGATAAAAGATTGTGCAAATAATAATTAATTTTACAGATTAAGCACTTCCTAGATATGCTACTTATACTTTTTGTACATATTAAATGTTTCATAAGCTCGTATGCTTCCGTGCCTTTTATTACAACAATCGTAAGATTTAATATGACCAATGACCATATTAAATAAGTTTATATTGTGACTAGTCTTATAAAACCCAGCTTCATAGGTATGAGAGTTCAATTATGACTCGAGGCGCATGCGCCCGCCATTAGTCTTTATGAATTTACTTTTACTTTTCTTCAATAATACCTAAGTTAACTTATAAAATATTTATGAGAACAGCATCAGTCACCGGATATAATCGAACGGCTCATTTTTTACAGCTTATTCATCCATAACCTTCGTGTATTAAATTGACGGACACATTGATAACATCGATATTACTTATTTATATTTCAGTGGGCATGTTAGTCGAATCTTGTATAACTAACACTAATATAACACTGAGGGAAGTTTTGTTTGTTTATCTGGATTATCGATGAACTATAAAACTTAATTGATTAACGTAATTTATCAACAACGCAGCGTTTGTTTTAATAATAATAATTAATTATACATTACAAAATTTTCGGTACAATGGTAGTGAACCAACATAATATAGAACTTTGGCTCACCTTCGAATATTTTACGCAAAAGAAGTACCAGCAATTCTAAATTATTAAGGTGTTCTATATATGAATTTTCAACCGTTTATGTCTTCGATTTAGCATATTGTAGTTTTTAATATTAAAAAAAATTAAAAGTAAAGTGCGAGTTTACATAACAATCGTCATAATCGGCGTTCAGTTAATTAATATCCGCTTATTATTTTAATAAATTTCAGGTAGACTTAAAAAATGACATAATGAAATAAAAATTGCTGTGCTTTGGCACATGTATTGAAGTAAAGATTATGATAACTAAGATAGATTGAATATTTCTTATATATTAATATAAGAAAACTGTATTACAATATTATAAAAACTGACTAACGTATAGTGCCCAAAGACAGGGTGCGTCACTAACTAGTATCTGCCACTTTTGCAATGTCTAAAAATACTTCTTGGAGATTATTTTTGTGACGCGCCGGCCTTGGTTTTAAAACGTATTAGTGGAATTACTGCCTTTTTACGAACACGAGGAAACTAACTATTCTTATAGATTTTTACATAAATTTCAATTATAATATAAAATTTGATCGAATTATTTTGTTGTATTACACGTAGACTATTATATGAAGTACATATTTGCTTCATCATATAATAATTGAATGAGCTTGTAAGTTTTTGCAAGTTTATATAAGGATAAAATTACAGATTAGTTGATAACACGTAGTAATTGAAGTATAATGTATTATGAATACGTATTGCTGCTTTAAAAAACCTTCGTAATAAGCTTTCATTTAATATTTTTATCTGGTTTGTTCTTGATATGATAAAAAATTAAAATGCATTTTTTTAAAAGAAATAATATTACTTTGAAGTAATCCAAAGAAGTATTTTTAAAATATTTGGCAACTGATTAAAACTAATTTAGATATAAAATATTTACATGATATAGTGTTTAAGATTTTTGAATATTAATAATAACAAAAGAAGAACAAATTATCTCAGATTGCTATAATATTTATGGAATTATAACTAGCAAAGATAAGCAAAAGTGAACTTTACAAATTTTTTATTTTATATTTTTTCTCAAATACTCGTGCATGGCGACATAATTATATTTTTTTTATAGATATGCTATAATAGCCTGTTGAACTCATTAGTATATGCTAGATCTAATTTAGCGAACATTTAATTTTCGTAATTAAAAAGTGGTTCCAAGGACCCACCATATATGGACTCCTTACATAAATTAGCTTGATGCCAATTAATATTGTAATTTCTTATAATAAAATATTGTAATGTATACAATATGTACCAAAGTGTAACAATATCAACTACTTACATACTTCTAAAAAATATCTCAATGACTAGTTAATACGGCTTCATAATTTTTTGGTGGTAGGGCTTTGTGCAAGCACGACGGTGTCGGTACCAACCACTCGTCGGATATTCTACGGCAAAACAGCAGTACCTGCTACTTGGTATTGTTGTGTTCCAGTTGGAAGGATGAGTGAGTGTAATTACAGGCACAAAGGGCATAGCATCTTAGTTCCCAAGATTAGTGGCGCATTGACTATGTAAGCGATGTTTAACATTTCTTACAATGCCAATGCCTATGGGCATCGGTGACCAATTACCGGCCCATATGTTCAACTGCTTACCTATTCCATAAAAAAAATTGCCGGGAACTAGTGTTCAAAGCCCCTGAATTCTGAATATTCTTGACCAGTCAGGATAAGAATGTCTAAGCCTGTTTTTGTTATTGTAAGCGTTATTAGCTTCATTGTTGTATAAATATGCAATGCATGTACATATGAAAGGTAAAACATATTTGTTCTATTTGATAAATTCATTCCTTAAAAAAACTGTATTTCTGTGGCTTGCCATTATTTACCTTATAGACAATAAATTTCGGATAACTTTATAACTAATAAATACCCAACAATATTGTTTTTACAACAGCAATATAAATTGTTCACCAATGAATCTGAATTATATATATTTAACACGAACGACATTTACCTCACAATATTTTCTTTTATAGCCGAGTAATTATCAGATACCGGATTATAAGCACAAATTAAGTACCTAAGTGGCTTTGTGTCTATGTGGTAGCGCCATCCAGTTAGACCACCCACTCATCAGATACTCTACCGCTAAACAGCAGTACTTAGTATTATTTCGTTCTGATTGGATTGAAGGATAAGTGAGCCAGTGTAACTACAGGCCCAAAGGCTTCATCGTTCATAAGGTTCGTGGAATGATTAATATTTCTTCGGCAATGTCTGTGGGCGGTGGTAACCACTTAACATTAGGTGGTAAATTTGAAGACGTCTGCCAACCTATAATATAAAAAATGTAGACAATTTTTGGTTCTTCTCGAAATTGGAACTCACGATCACGAGTTGAGATGTCCATCTAAGCTTTCATCTTATATCAACAATGAAACATAACTTGCTCATTAATCGAATCCGGTAATAACCGTTTTTAATTTATTATGTCATTATAAAAAAAAAAACCTTGACAGAGATAACATTATGCATATGTAGTAACTGATACGGATGCTACACAATAGTATTGTAGTGTGCACCTCAGCGCTCCTACCTCGAAAGAAAGTTCGCTTATCAATTCAATTGTCTGCCCGCCCGCGGTCACACTGCGACATACCGGCGCTGCCCATCTCATTGTTACTATAATCATCAACGCCTATCATTTAAAATAGAGAAAAAGAATCAATAGTAAGATTTCCCGTTATAAGAAGTACAGTTTTTGCTTGTATTGTGTTTACTACGAAGTCGTTATATCGTACTGCAATTCAATAAATATAATATTCTATACTATAATTTAGAAACTGATGAGCTTTTCTTATATATATGTATGATACAATATGATCAGGTATATTTTATAGTGTAGGAAAATGATTTGAATGTAAATATAATACGTAGTTCATCATCATCATCGTAATTTAACCAATCGTAGTCCAACATTTGACATAGACGACGCCCAATGTGTACCAAAGCTCCTGTGTCTCTGACTTCTGCGTCTACCCCTGTGACCCGCGACCTTTTTCACATCATTAGTTTATTTGACTGGTACGTTGCGTACTCCGGTCCACTCTCTCCACGCCAGGACTCCTCTTCTACGACGGCCATCAATCCAACGATACATGTACTCTCCCACTATCACTCGTTTATTCATTTTGTAAACATTTTGTATTTTACCCTCCAAAAATATTCCGAGCATAGCACGCTGACTTAACTTGAATTGTGGACTTGTCACTCTTTGTGTTTCGTTTCGACAGCATAACTCATGCAAGGTAAGGCGAAATGAAAATGTTTATATTAAGCATTACCGTATGCGCAACAAGTACATTACAAACGCTGCAAATCCCAAAGGAATTATTCGGCTCGGGATCGGCTACCTTTTCAAAAAATTCTGTAAATGTAGACAAACATCTACAGCAAGTCACAAGTCTACGCGTGCTGGCTCTCGACGTCACCGTTGTGACATGTGTACATTAATTCCATCACGCACAAAGAAATTTGACAACTCCTTTCTTTGTCGCATTTCCATAAATTTAATTCTATACTAGCTCACATATTCCCCTCCTTCAAACGAGGCGTGAAGAGGCATCTTGCGGGCCGGCAAGGCGGGGGCGGCAAGTGCAGAACACTCTTCTCGACTATACTGACCGTCGTCGAGTTTGGACTCTACTACCACGTAAATGCTAAGTAAAAAATTAATATAACCCTGAATATTTTTAATGTATGTTATTTATAATTTAAACAAACTGGTTTCAAAAAGGATATACTATAATCTAATCTATGTTATTAAATATTAACACCTCATTGATTACAAATATCATACGTAATAAATAACGTATTATAATTTGAATTATTAGATGCTTCACGCTTTTGATAAATACATAATATTAATTAATCGCTATTAAGATTACATACATTTCTAACATGACTTCGATTATATAATAATATGGAGAAAGACGCGAGGTACGTGTAAAATTATTTTCTGAACGTTAAAGATTTTTTTCTAAGATAGGGCTAGTCTTAATAACTGTTTGTTTATTACATTACCGGTGGTAAAACTTTGTGCAGGCCCGTCGTAGAGGTTACACACACGCAGGCCCATACTTAAAGATTCAAGGTGCCTAGGCACTGACATTTGAGGCCTCCCATTGCGAAGTGATTAGAGTAAAATTATTATATTTTGCTATGTGAGGGCACCTCGGCTAGCTGCTATTGTAGGCCTAGGCAAAATTCCGGGACTTCATACATATTCCAGGACTGCCAAAATACTCTACTGGCTGTGTTCCGACTTGAATAGTAATTGAACCAGTGTCATGTCAAGCACGAAGAAATAACCGTCTTAAATTGTGCGGTTGCCATTGACAGTTCATTAATATATATTTTTTTCGGATTTTTCCAGCGCTATTCGCTATTGGTGCAGGTGCACGTATAAAAAAATGATGACAGCAGGAAAGCCATAGATATTTGCGTTATGCACAAACATGCGTGTACGCATTCTGAATAACTATTTGACTACATTAATAAATAATAAATATTGTGGCCGAATATTGAAACTTAAAACCCAAAAAAAATGTTGAAACTGGTGAGTCCAACGGCCGAATTCAAGTCCAAGACGCCGTTCATTTAAAATTTCGCATACTAAATTTGAAATTAATGGCGTTCCAAATAATTAAGTTCCACTTCATATTTGATGACGTTTCATTATTCGGCCGTTGGACTCACCAGTTTCAACATTTTTTTTGGGTTTTAAGGGAAATTTAACACGAATTTAAAATAATAAATATTTTATTTGTATTATGTAAATAAATTCCAGGCAGTAATATTGCAAAATACTTGTATGATTGATTTTGACAATAGCGCAATTAAAAAAATGTTTTCACGGCCATCGACAGTCATTTCCTTGTTTAATATAAATACTTCTTTTAGTAGTATTGTGTGTCAAATTAAAATTCTTTACAAACCACTCGTAGATGATATTAATTTGATATTCGTTAATACTATTTGTTTTATTAAATTAGTCTAAAAGAGACTTAGCGGGTTAGTAAATTTGTCAATATTAACTCTATAATATTAGTTTAGTAATTTAATATATTTAATTCATTAAAAAATTAACAAAGGTACTTTGTAAGTTAAACAATAGATTTGTTTTTTGTATTTGTTTCCGTTAAATACATATAAAACAGCAAAATAAGTAATTCTAACAATTCAAAGAAAAATGTCCATGAAATAAAATTGCACATTTATAGACAGGTGTATAAGTAACTAGTAGATTCCTCACGATAGATAGGGAAAGGTAATATTTTACAATTTTTATTTATTTATACAATTATTGCAAAGAACTACTCACGAGTTAAATATTTATATATTTACCTTTATAACGGATACAAACTTCCTTCATATATATTAATTAATTCTATAATATAATCTACTATGAAATTGACAACCGCAAAGAATTATTAATACTTTATCAACAAAACATCTTGTTACAGACGTCTCGCGAACAATGAGAAAAGGAACATCCTTTCAGTTTTCGACACTTCAAGGTTTTTATTGAACTTTGGCTATATCTGACATCTTAACAAGGTTGCCTAATACGAGGTCGGTAAAAATGTTTACCATAAAATATATCATATTATTTACAAACTAAAATTGAATGTAAGTTTTACTATTCCTTATACTATACCTTATTTGCAGGTTTTGTATCGTTCATCGTTCCAAACTAAATTAAAAGTAAAACTTTGACAAAAAAAAAACAATAAAAATAGAGTCTAAGAATGTTACAATAACACTTGTCAGTCAAATTTTACAATTGTATTATTCCTAATATGACACAGCATTAATAATACTTAATATTTAAAGCTACTTGAAAAATAAATAACATCTAATTTTGTAAAAATAGTCTGATTAATTCATAACATCTAGTTGGAGTCATTAAAGCGAATGTGAATTAATGTGCTTATTAAAATTGGTTATGCCGCACACCCAAGTCGCTATCGGAACCTGTCCGCAGACAGTCCGTTGTATAAAGTGACCGTTCTTTGTCCGGATCGTCCTAGACAGCCGCCATCGCCGCCGCCGCATTCATGCATAGTAAATAATTACAGTGATCAGCGGCAGGTGGATGCGCACGCGCACCGCGACGCGCGCATAGAAATAGAAAGGCACATTGCAGTAATTATTTAGTACAGTTATCCCTAATGGGCCGTTTTGCGAAAGCTGTAAAGTAAATAAGCGTCAAATTGTCCCGTAGTTCCTGCCCGGTGCGCGTGCGCGCAACTCCACCCCAGTGCACGCATAGGGCGGTCTCTACCTACTACACATAGCCTATTTGATAGTTAGCAACAAATCATTTTAATTCAGAGTTTACAAACGTTTTAGAATGGTATATTAATTTTTTTCTAATTTTTTATATCACAAAACTGCTCGTGTATGTAGGTATATACATACAGCCGAATAGTTAAATAACCATTCAAAATGAGTCGCGGAGCTGTAAATTATTATTATTAATCACTCTTAATTACATGAGCGACCTTCAAAACTATGACAACTGTACTAGATGAACTGGTTATTAAGAACCCCAATTAAGATATATTAGCATACCTAATAATCCTTTAATGTGAATATTTAATTTATATATGTATATGTCGGCAATATTTTTGTATGTGGTAAATATTGTTCTATGTAAAAAATTGCAATATCGATTGGTGTTCCTTAAACAAAAGAACGACTTCGGACAATACAGAGACGGCCGCGTAGAGCAGCAAACGTGCGGCTCGCGGCAGCGGGTCAGGGGTTAAGCGATACTTTATTTTGAATAATTTATATGTCTTAGCGCGATAGACGGCGTGCCCTCCGCTTGGTACTGTTTATGGTAATGCGGGATATCGCGCATTGCAAATTCGCTGAATGTGTTGGCCGCGGCTGCGCCAGCACCACCGCCACGGCTCGCTTTCGATAAGCGCTCTGAGGAATGTACTTCTGCTTAGAAATGGCCATGTTTTAGGACAAATATTTTACAATGTACTTTCTACATATTCATTGTCTTTTTTTACACGATACGATTAAATCTTTGTTATTTTTCGATCTCTGAAACATTTTTATAATTTGTACAGTTTGTTGTAATGCAATAATAAATAAGAAATGGTTACTTATTTTAAGGGAAAACGTGCAACGAATGTTGATACGGATAAAATAAAAAGGAGAATAATCACTTAAAAACAAAATAATTAAAATGTAAAAGGTTCACTGCCATCCGGGGCAAGATATGTCGAAGAACGTGGCGTACACGATGGTTAAGTTAAAAATCACTTTTAAGAAATTGTCATTAATCAAAATTAATGGAGTTATTATCGCACTGGAACTTTCAAAAAATATTTATTGCACACATAAATCAGTCTTAAGGGCCGTAAGTAACGAAGCAGTTCGGTGAAGTTTCTAGGACGTTGCTCAGAGCAATTACATATCATACCTACTCCTTTAAACCTTCGAACTGTGACATAAAATACATAAAAGGCTTAATTAGATCATCTTTATTCAACACAGTTTGTAAAAAAATTAATTGCTATTCGTTCAGACGTTTATCCAGTTAAAATATTTGGTTGTAATTAAAAAGAATGTTTTTTTTTAATTTAATATTAACAATATAAATTGCGATTTCATTACGATGAATAACGTTTTTATTTCGTTTCGTAACACAACATTTCTCTATCAAGACAAAGCACAACCACAAAGAAGTTCTCTTGGTAACAATGCGACCTAATCAAAATATTTATCATAAAGATCTTACTTATTTTGCATATTTAGGTTAAGAGAGGGAGAGCTGTTTCGTAATTATTATAGAAATGATTTATAGGTGTTTGAAGATGTAACACCGATAGCGCGGTGTAGTTGTCAAAAAGTTGTTTTATTCAGAAAGCGAACAATATGACGTGATATTTTTAATAGATAATGATGTTGATGTACGACAGCGCCCCGCTACGGCGCGCGCGCACCGTGGGAATAATATTTCGACTCTAAGCGTTTTGCAACAGTTAACTATTTCAAATATATCTTGTTTAATATGAATATTTATGTCTCTTCATCTATCTATTAATAAAACGTCCTATGCGAAATTAAACGTTCCTCTTTAGCCGTCGTGTACGGTCATAATAATCAGTCTTGTCGTTAAAAAGATATCAAGACTATAAATTTATTATCTTATTAATTATGTTGTGGCTTATGAGACAAAATTAATATAGAGGAGAACATTGCTTTTTATCGGTTAATTACGTACTTAAATTAAATTACATGTATAATTAAAAGCACGATGTTTCTTGCGTCGTCATCTGATTTAAATAAAATCATAACGTTAAAATGGAAACGTAAACGTTGACAGGTTGCACGCGAAAACAAAAGTGACCAAAGAAATGTTTTCCATGTATGGATTAAGAAATTGGCGACTGACAGTGGCGAGTACGGTTTGATTATAATTGGCAGTATATTAACAAACACAGTGGTACCAGGGGCGAGCTGTCGACATATTTATGTGCGACGAAGCGGGCTGACCTGCGTGGCGGCGACTTAACGAAAGCTCACGGAGGTCGAGACACTTTCTACGACCTGCGAACCAACATTTTTATACATCGATCACGTTCATAATTTATCTGACATTTTTGTACCGTTCAATTGCTTCAGGGCTGCTCTTTACTGATCTTATTTCGAAGTTTTACAGAGTAAG
This sequence comes from Nymphalis c-album, assembly GCA_963151315.1. Classification (NCBI taxonomy): domain Eukaryota; kingdom Metazoa; phylum Arthropoda; class Insecta; order Lepidoptera; family Nymphalidae; genus Nymphalis; species Nymphalis c-album. The sequence goes on along the minus strand of OY720590.1, from coordinate 5,982,914 downwards.
AAGGTTTATGAGTTTAACATGTTATTATTACACATAATGATTTCCTTCTACTGTATTAACTGAAAATCTTGGCTAATGAGGGCTCAATACGCAAGATTTAGGTACAGCATTAGCTTCTACATTTATGAAAGTCTACATGGGATTCATCAAGGAATCATCGCTGTGTCGAAACGAATATAGATATTTATATACCAACTCTCATCAAGCAGGCTTAGGCTTAGGATTTTTCAAGTTCTTTAAAATGAGTTCTATGGATGAAGAATGGGTACGGAAACTAAAAATAATTTGTACCTTTAGACTAAAATATTGATTTCTTCTATAATTTAAATAAGTTATATAAATTGAATACTTAATAATTCTTAAACCCAGTCTATTGGTTTAAAACTAAAAAAAAAAAATAATAGTATCCGTTAACTTTAAATTTTTTATGATATGAATAAAGAAATATTTTTAAACATCAAGACCCATATTTTTTATACTAAAGGCAACGTGTGATTTCACAAAAGAATAAATAATAAAAATAATAATGTATTATAAAATGAATTGCTTATTTATGATTTTGCCTTCTTATTATGTATCGACAAAATATAATATTAAGCAAACAAATTAGTAAAAGAAGACACGAAAGTGATTGACACTTAAAAACATTTTACTTGCACAACTTTGATTCAGATTATTTGACTATAAATTTGAACGCTTACACAATTGCATGTTGTAATCAATTGAATTAGATTCACGTAATCCAATTTTGATTTGACGTAAATACCGACATAAGTTAAATTAAATATAAATTCAGACATTTATTATAAGCAATAACTTTAGCATTTGTGTAAGACATCAGTTTCTGCTTAATTGGTATATTTTATCAATATATATTTTATTTATTACAATTCTAAGTACTACTCACGGATAACTAGGTTTTTAAACCATATTTCATATTACTGAACTGAAAACTAATATGCGGTGTTGGAATTCTCGGTAGTAGCTCAGTATTAGTAATTGTTCAGTGTTACATCCCTTATCTTACGTAAGGCGTTGGTCCGCATTTGTCAAGTCGAGTCGGATTGCCGTCTTTTCAAATTATGAGCATAGTTGTATGAATACAGATAGCACTCAGTTATCTAACATTGTTAGTGCAAACACTTATATCCTGTACTATCATGTGCGCAGTTGGTTATGTTTGGCAGCCATTACGATTAATTGTATGGAAAGTCAAAAGTTGGCATAAAGTTAAATCGACAATTACTGTGCCGTTCTCAATAAGTGGTTGTCGACAGGTTTACATGAAGTAGGTAATTATTCATTATAACAATTACCGACATCTAAAATTACAATCCGTAAGTTAGCAAAATAGAAATAAATCATCGTCGGCAAAGCAACATGTTGAAGATAAGCGCGCCGATGAAATACGGCCTGTGTCTATGTCGTTTAGCGAACAAGTAGACAAGGCAGCGTAGTGTTTCGCGACGAACGTCGCAGCCCCACCTGCAGGATTCTACAAGCCGACATCTGTAAACATAGGAAATTACCGTTAACTTATTTGCTTTGAAGTAATATTTGATTTATTACAAAAAAAAACCAACTTAAAATACTTTACTTGTTTAAGTGGCTTAGTTATAACGACTACATATAAATACATTTTCTTTGATAAATTAAACGTAATTTAAAACATAATTTAATGACGACAAATTTACACGATAAAGTCAAGTGCTATTTAAATGAACGATCAGTTTATGACATTATATTTTAAGAATGCCAATTTCTCCAAAGTGAAGTAGGTCAATCTGATATAAAGAGGCTATTGAAAAACGAAACCAATAGCAATAATCGCAGCATGCAAAAGGCCTCGAATCTTGCGGCAACGTGCCACGGCGAGTCCGTTCGCCATATTGTATTTGCTTGAATATGTACTTTTGTAAAGAAATGATCAATAAATTTGAGCCGCCAATAAAGATATCGATCAAAATTACAGGGTACTGTTGATTTAACAAATATAAGGAGATCGCCTGTGTAAAGCTCACGGGGTGGCCGAGTGGCTCTTCCGTGAAAATGTAATATTATGGTTTTAAACAATAATTTACTTTATCGATTAATGTTGGAACAATTTCTTTAATTATAATTCGAATTGAACTGTTGGAATCACTTTGTTGAAGACAAGGATCTTTATAACCTAAAATTACCAACAGTACTTTTGACGCATCCGAATTCAAATATTACGCAACATGTTAAATGTCTTAAGATACTTTAAAGTACGATAATAAAAACCCGAATGTAAATCTGTAGATTTTATGTATATCGATTTAAGAATGAGTTTAATCCCTTATAATAACAAAATAAATATAAGTCTTTTCGGATTACAAAATTATTTCGCTGAAACTTAAATTTAAGTTTTGAGTAGGTATGCAGTTTTATATCTACGTTTTATTGAACGAGTTCAATTAAAATACAGCTTGCGATATAGATAATCACAGTAAGATACAAATGTGCGAAGATAATTTTAAAACGGATAATATTAATACAATACGACTTTTATACAAAAAAGACCTCTTAAATAGTCATTAACAATTGCTGTAAGAAATAATTATTGTACTTAGTAAAACAATGGAATCTTTTAAAAATCTGAAAATGCGTCACATCTGAAGTAAAGTTGACAAAAGTCTCATTATCGTTTTGCGTAAGCTCGAAAGCGGCCCTTGGGCCACTCGTTGCCAGAGACAAGCAACGCAAATTACTTTGGCACCGTTTGACGGCGGGAAATTTCATTACCACGAGCACATATCATTATTATCTCGTTGGCAATCTACATATTTTACTTGGTAATAAATGCTCGGGTAGTTTCACTTTCGGACACTGGTTTTCGAAAATGACCCGACTTTATAAATTCGCGGCGCGGCTCTCTCGAAGGGCGTGTTACAGTTTTAAGTGAATTTCTTTTTGACCTCTCGTTCCAAGGTGCCGGTCGTAATTATTCGAGACCCGCGTGACATGTAATTCCGCGTAAATAACATCAATTGACATTTACGCAGTTTACGTTCGAACGACACCTGTAGGGGCGCAGGGCTGTGACAATCTCTCGCCGAGATTTATAAACAAAATGCCTTAAAATTGGAGTCGACTCGAGTTAGTATGAAACCAATTAGTATTATGCAATCGTGCTTTTGTGAAAGGATATAATCACTGGTTGTCTTCATCTATAATTAATTTTGTAGTCAACGTTTATTTCAAAATCATACAGCTGATGACGCCCTTACTCACAAACACTTACGGCCTTACTCATAAACGATATTTAATAAATATCTATACAAAGATTGAATCTTTCGTTATTTATTTTAGTCACTAATGATTTTGAAAAACTGTCGATTCCACTTTATTTAATAAGATTAGTTTTATTAAACACAATAAAAAAAAATATTGATAAGACGTTGCAAACTTGCAAAACCTGCATAAGTAAATAATAATTGTCATATTCCTTATAATATGTATTTCAATAAAGTTCAAATTTTCGTATAATAAATTATATATAACGGCTGTTTAATTGGTTCAAGTGGATCTGGAGCTCTTTAGCTACCAAAGCCGGACAAGGTAATGACAGGGAGCCGCCTCCATAATCAGCCACGAATTTACTCCAAAATCACACCTTGAAATCATTTTACAATTTCTTTTGGATGTTATCAAAGTCGTCACACGTCCAAGCTCGCCAACTTAGTATATCATTATTTCTCTTGCCCTCTATAATTATCCGATCCCGTTGAAGCAGAACGCTTTTCAAAAAATCTGTACTTGTAAAGACTTAAAGTTTTCTGGTATAATCTTACGACGATATCGATAAATTTATCTGTACTTAAATTGAACTTGGTAATGGAATTGCGTTTGATATTAAAATATTACAAGAAGGACAATGGTGATTCTACCGCTAATCATTAATACTCTGTACTGCTGTCTTCTGGCGGCTCTCTCGCTCGAAAAACGTCGTCGCCGTCCACGACCCAGTACGGTAACAACGTATTGCCCTCACCGTGATGACCCGCTGTATTCTTCGCAGAAAGGCCTCGTTCTGAACTATTAATTCTAACGTTTGTAACGCTGGAATAACGCATTGAACAAAAACCGCCACCGTCGTCTTAACGAAGACTGCCTCAGGATCGAATTGCGCATGCTACCATACCAATTCTGTTGTATACATAGTATAGGTTAACAATTACTCCTAAAATGCAGACACCAGTCATTAATTTGTGATCTGTAAAAAATAAATTTCAAAAATCTGTAAGAAGTAGTGTTATTTTTTTTACTTATTTTTTATTATTTACATTAAAAAACTCGAAACAGTGTATATATTTGTTTATTTTAATCATAAGTTTAGCTACGAAAAACGCAAATGCTTCGATGAGCTGTACTGAATAGAAACGAACCGCGGCGGGCGGGCTATTAACGACTAGACAATAGGTATTATTGAGAGCAGAATGTTCAAGCAATCATAACCACATATTCGTATTAGAAAAGTAAGGAAATAACTAAAGAAAGGAAAGTTTACTTTGTATAATTTCCGGGTAGATGATAAAATGACTTCACTCCATCTGATAGTGATAAAAAATGATATTTTAATTTGTACTTAATATAACAGATAATAAAAAAAAACCGATTTGATACTGTTTTTTTTAATATTTTTTGTCCTTATAATTGTCATTTTAAGAATTATTTTCGTTGTTCCAATCCATTTTTTACGCTTTTTTATTCTACATTATTATTATGTCAACATTAAAATTATTATAAGTAGTCTAATATTAATAACATGTCTTTTTTCTACTTATTTTGCGCCTGTACAAAAATAAAAAATAATAATACGCGATCTTAATGAGTTATTATTTTAACAATAATATTTATTATTATTGACCATATATTGATCGAATTATTTAATTAAAGATTATTTTTTGTTTCTGAAATATCACAACTGTCATCGCAACCTTGCCGCGTGAACAAATTCGAGCCAGTAAGTATTCCACATCGCGGAAATATTAAGGCACAGATACGATAAATCCATGTATTATGTGATAAAAACAGCGAGAGAACAGTTTGAGCGGAACGCAATGTCAACGAAGCTGAAACGATGTCGCTGAAGGCAAAGAGAAATGACGGCTCAGCTGTTGTACAGCCTGTACCGTAAATCGATTAAGCTTTATTTTCTTTTCTCACATTTGCGTGACCAGCTTTAATTACTAGGAGGTGTCGATTCGAAAATCAGTACAGCATCCACTTTTTTTTTTTTTTTTTTTTTTTTTTATCGCTGGAAAAACGCATTTACGCGTTTCCCCCACGTGAGGTGGGGGGGTATGTGGGGCTCGCCGGTGCTGAGGGCTCCGGAATACCCACTAAAAAACCAGCGTACCTGCATTGTCTCGGTGGAGCGGCACGGGATCGCTTGCGCATGCTACCGCGACGCCCCGACGGTTGACCCGATTGCGCGGGCCTCCTTTCTTATTTGGGTTCCTGGCACGCAGAGAACCCGCCTAGCCCCGCCGACGCTTACGACGGAGGGAGAAGAAGATGCGCATAGCGCCGACGCCTCCTCCCCGGTCTCCTTCGGCGGAGCGGGTCAGCGGAGGCAGATGCCTCACGCTCACGCTCCGCGGCCTCTTTCTGCGACATGACACTCTCGCAAAAAGAGACCATCTCCATCCAGCATTTCTCGCTGCCAAGCATAGCGGTAATCACGCTCGGCAGCGAGAGGTCTGCGCCGACTGACGCCGCCAGGGAATGTCTCTGGGACCCCCACGCAGCGCACTCCGTCAGGGTGTGGTTCGCCGTGTCCAGTGGCGCACCACACTCGTGGCAAGAAGGTGATATTTCCCGTCTCGCTATCCCATGGAGGTACTTACCGAAACAGCCATGTCCGGTAAGCACCTGCGTCAACCTAAACGTGAGTTTGCCGCTTCTCCTTGTTACCCAGCGACTCAAGTGGGGGCGGATTGCCTCCACTGTCGCCAGGCCTATTGATGGAGACCCCAGGTCCTCCTCCCATCTGCGAATCAAAGCTTGTTGAGCTAAATACCTGATTCGACCCACCTCAGCTGATCCTGGACGGTCGCCATTCAACCTGGCTTCCACCCGGAATCGATACACTTCCGCAAGCACCTCAGCCTGTAGTTCCCAAGGCGGATCACTCGCAAGAAGTGTCGCCGCCGTCCACGACACCGTCCGGTAACCTCTTACTGCTCTCACTGCTATAACTCTCTGCGGTCTACGCAGGAGAGCCTTATTACGCGCAGTGAGAGCGTCCACCCATATGGGTGCACCATATAGTGCCATGGAGCGCAGCACACCGGCATATAGGCGCCGGCATGGTGTTTCCGGCCCTCCCACATTAGGTAGAAGGCGGCCCAGTGCGGCAGCAGCATTGATGAGCTTCGGGCTCAGTTGGACAAAGTGTTGCGCGAAGCTCCATCTTCCGTCCAGAATCAGACCCAGATATTTCATCTGGCCCTTAACCTTTATCGCCGTCCCTTGGATGGTGATACATGCCCCACGAGGTGGGCCCCGACGCGGACCGTGAAATAAGAGGGCCTCGGTTTTAGAGATGGAGACCCTCAAGCCCAGCATTTCTATACGGTCCATCGTGAGCGACGTACCGACTTCGGCCAGGAGGGCCGCCTCTTGGAAATTCCTCGCCGTCGCGGTGATGAGGGTGTCGTCCGCGTAGCACAATAACCCCATACCGGGAAGGACGGGTGCCCGCAGGAGCCAGTCAAAGCCTACGTTCCACAGGATTGGGCCGAGAACCGATCCCTGAGGAACACCACAGCTTACCCGATGCCGAATAATTCGTCCATCATTCCCCTCCCAAAGAACCACCCGATCCTGGAGGTATGCTCCCAATAGCCTCCTTAGATAGGAAGGCACCCGGTGATATTGGAGTGCCTCTCTTATTGTCTCGAATGGAAGACTGTTGAAGGCGTTCGCCACGTCTAGCGATACCGCCAGGACCACGTCCCCGCGGGCCACCGCTTCCATGGTCCGGGTCTTTAGGGCGTTCAGGGCATCGATGGTTGATCGACCCGCCCTGAACCCGTACTGAGCCTCTGAGAGACCCGGTCCCACTTCCTCGAGATGCCGAACAAGACGGGCAGCGAGAATTTTCTCGAAGAGTTTGCCCGTTTCATTCAGCAGCACAATTGGCCTGTATGCTGAAGGAGATTCTAGTGGTCTCCCCACCTTCGGCAACAGGACCAGCTTACCCTCCTTCCATGGCTTTGGGAATTGTCCGCTGAAAATACAATTGTCAAACAATTCCCGAAGCCTCCCGCCTAGGTGTTCTAGGGCGTCTCGCAGAACACGCCCTGGCACCCCGTCCGGGCCCGGGGCAGTGGTTCTTGCCCTCAGTCGATCAAGGGCCATCTCCATTTCTCGCTCCGTGATTTGTGGTGGAGCCACAGTTTCTTCAATCACAGAGGGAGGGGCCATTCGCGGAGGGACATGCTCGCCTGGAAGGGGAAAAAGCTCACCTACCAAGCGCAGAAGAAGCTCCGGCGCCATCGTTTCCGTCACGGGGGCGCTATGGGTGCGAAACTTTCCTCGCACACCACGGTATGGGCGCCCCCATGGATCCCTATTCAGGTCTGCCAGTAGCTCCTCCCTTGCTCGTTCCTTGGCCTGACATATCACCAGCTGCAACTCTTTTTTCAGCTGACGATAAGCGGTCAGCAGCTGTCCCTCTAAGTCCGTATCGAGGCCGTTTCGCCTGCGACAGCGAACGTAGGCCCTCCGCGCCCGGTTACACGTCATCCGAAGCTTAGCAATTTCGGGTGACCACCAGTACACCTGACGGCGTGGTGCCCTACGCCGGGCCCTCGGCATGGACGCGTCGCATACTTCCTTAAGGGCGCTGCGCATGCAGCTAGCCAGCTCTTCTACACTGGCGTCCTCGCACCTTCCCGCGGAACCCCACCGCTGTACGATGGCAGCCTCCTTGACCAGCTCACGATCTAGCTGACCAAGAGACCACCGCGGGAGCTTGTTTGGCACCCTCGGCGATTCCACTGACCTGTGGGAAACAGATACCTCGAATCGGATGTATCTGTGGTCCGATAGAGTCTCCACTTCCTCTTCCACTCTCCAATTCCTCACTCTGCGTGCAGCGGCAGGGGTGGCGAATGATAGGTCCACCACGGAACCTCCCTGATGCCTCACGCAGGTTTGAACCTGCCCCTTGTTGAGAAGGGACAGGTTGGAAAGTAGGGTCCACACCTGGACGGCTCTCCCTCGTGGATTCGTGGCCGGATTTCCCCAGGCACGTGACTTGGCGTTGAAGTCGCCGAGGACCATCACTGGTCTTGGTGATTGCCTGGTCACCGCAGCCCTGACGGAATCAAGGAAAATCTCGAACTCGGCCAGGCTGCGATTGGGGGAGAAGTACGTACCCACAACTGCGTACTCACCCCATCCCGCCACTACGTATCCCGAGCCCCTCTCAATGAGTGAGAGGCAGGGACTCGTTCCGCTCCGAGTGAGGATCGCCACTGTGTCGTCCAGGTCTCCTAGCCAGTGAGGTAGGGGAGGGACGTAGTAAGGCTCGCAGGCCACAGCCAGGTCGATCCCCCACTCCGCCATGGACTGCAGTAGCAGGTCCTGAGCCCCAGCGCAGTGGTTGATATTAGACTGCAGGAAGCTGTATACTGACCTCATGTTGACATAGCAGCTTCTTCCTCGGCCTGGCGCCGTTCAGCGTTATTGTTGGTCTGGGTGCCTAGGACCATTTTACCTTTTGTGAGGGGTGGGTTGCACTCCCTGGACCCCATGACGTGCCCGGAGGGCTTGCCGGCGTCAGCGCAAACTGCGCAGCGCACCTTCCCGGTGCAACCCGCTGCTTTGTGGCCATCGACGCCACACCGATAGCAAAGGCCCCGTCGTTCGGCCTTGGATGGGCAGAGTACGTTTGTGTGGCCAAGGCCCATACACTTGAAGCAACGCAGAGGGCGCTGCTCCAGTACGCATACTCTAGCCGAGCTCCACCCAACCAGGAGGCGACCGGCGTCAGACAGTTTTCTCGCCGCAGCTATCGGACATGACACGAGGGCCATCCCCATGTATCCAGGTCCACGTGACACCTCTCCACATTTTATCGCCTCAGTGGTGCAGTTCCCTTCTCGAGCGATAGCGGCGATAATTTTATTCTTTGTGACGGAGTCGTCTAGCCCTGTCACCTTAATATCAACCCTTTTCGTAGGGCGGACGACGCTGGCCACTCCATCCAGCACCGTTCGAAGCTGGTCAGCCAGCTTTTCGGCCTGGTCAGACTGCGCCTTTGGCAGCTCCAGCACTCTAGCCCCTGTCGCTGAGCGTCGGACTAGTACAGCATCCACTTAGCGTTTTTGTAAATAATAATTATTATTAACGTCGTGCCAAGTATTTATTTATCTCAAATTGGTGGTAGTGACAAGGACAAAAAATATATATCTAATTGTTTATTGGTGAATTATATTTTCCTTTAAAGGAATAACAATTAATTTAATTAATTTTAAAAAATCGTTTCGGTCTGTAGGTATAGAGCAAAAATATACAAACGTAGGCACAATTATAAAATATTTTGTACAGTATTATTATACAACTAACGGATACTGAAACGTCAATCAAATATGAAGTGGAACTTAATTATTTGAGACACCGTTAATTTAAAATTTTACATGCTAAATTTGATATTAATGGCTTAATATTTGAATGACGTTTCAGTATTCGGCCATTAGTATTTATAATTTTATTAGTCATATCATTAGATGCTAGGTTATACAAGTAGAGACAAAGAATAGACAAGAGACAAGTTTCGTTAGGAATGGCGAGGCGAGGGCGCGGGGCGGCGCGTTGGAGCCGCGGACGGTATCGGCCGTTCTATCTCACGCCCTGTTACCACGTTTCTCACCTCCAGACGCCACCTCCGAGCTCGCCGCTCCGATGTTTTATCTCTTGCAATCACACCACTCATCTATTACCCAAGCCTCACCCACTAAGCCGAATGTCGATGACCTACATAACCCTATTTGGTAATTAGTGTTCACCTTTGAGCCCAATACAAAATGACGATACTGTAATATAATTGCAGACGTAAACCACATAATAAAAATGAATTCACAGACTGTTCCATTAAAACGATTGCCACATTCAAACAGGATATGCACTTTAAATATTATATAAAATATATTTTATTTTTTTCTATCATTTCAATGAAATCCTCAAACATAATCGATATAATAAGTGGCCAATTTTAATTGCCGGATATTATTAATGATTACCGCTGAAATGGCACTTACGAAGCAGTTTATAATAGGATTAAATAAGGTTAAATAATACATATTATTCGTGCAAGCTATACGTATATTTGAACTTAGCTACTGGGAATCTGGCATTTAATTTGCCGCAATATCTAGGCTGATCAGTCAAGCGGTAACATCTAGATTGCTAAGCGGTTTTATTGGTCTAATCCTAATTTAGTTTTTATACGTCTAGGTCTAGACTAGCCTCCCGTTTGACAAGCTAAAAATCAGAGACAAACATACTTTCACTTGCTAATTGTTTATAATGGTAGCGTCATGCAGTGAGATAACAAAATGTCAACGTGTCTGCCCACATTTCAGCCAAGATCGTTATTCATCTGTTACACTTTTAATAAATACACCAAGGTGAGTGCTTGCATTTAGCAATCGTGTTGTTCATTATCTGGCACTTTAGATTCATCAATGAGACAGTTCTAATGATTGAAAATATCTTAAAAGCGGTAGTTCCTACTTATGTAATGAATTCTAATAAATCAACAGATTGGCCTTTAAGCTTCTTGCACAGACATCCTGGCTACACTTCCGTATGCGAGGATCTATTTGCATTTATGGGTTTGGCCCAAAGGTTCTAGTACCAGTAAAGTTATTCTTTTTATTTTTATTACTTTAATTATTGTTATTTAATATCATTTTCTTAATTTCCGGAATTTTATGTGATTATAGAATTTCGGATTATACAAATTGGATCAATAAGAATTACAAAGAACATCTTCAAATGAGTCGTCGAATGCATCGGCAATATTGCTACTTTTGAGTTTTTAAAATGTGCAATTTAAAGTGTGCGCTCCATGATGATAGGAACCAACGTAATTGTAAATACCATAAATGAAACCTAAATATTTAATGAATATATAATACATAATGTTGACAATATTATACGCACATAGAGTCTCTTATCATCTAGTGTAGGTTCCCTAAAAGTATTTAACAAAAATGACCATTAATATTTATATATAAGTTTATATTTAAATTATGCATAAGGATAATACAACTAAACGACATACAGCCATTGAAGAACAATAATTAAATCGTATTCTAAGTAAATATGCTATTAAAACGGCAGTTATAATATATTACAAACGATAGTCTCACAGATGAAGTCTACGTTATTTTATTTTAACTTATTACCCCTGTGACACATAAAGCAGATGTCATCATTTATCAACGTATAGTCGAAGATACGATACGATGCTTGGGATTACTCAGCACGATCGAAATAAACAAATGCACGCAACTGTGAATTGTAATTAAACACGTACCTCGTAGTTGCTATGAATGTTTTGCTACTATTTAGACTTGAAACACCTTACATGATGCTTCCGATAAGAACGTGTCTATAATACTATTTTACACAAAACATACTCGCTGTCTCGATGATCAGGTGTAATTTTAATTACAAGTTCAAAATATTACCGATAAAATTGCAGGATTAAAATACTGAAGTAGTCAATTAAAATTTATGGAGTCGATCGAAATTGTAGCATGTTTTTATGTTAATAAAGAATGAAAATATATTTATATAACAGTAATCTATTATATTATGTTTTGACTGAGACGTTTTTTAGTATGGTTTTAATTATATAAATTCTTTAATAGTATTTTATACCGCTGCAAAAATGACAGTGTTTACTTAATGTTATTGCTTACATAAGTTTATTAAGTCAGAATTGTTGTATACATATTGTAATAGATGGAGAGGTCTAGTCAAGGCGAAGTCGCTGGTTGGTCAGGATTGAAACTACCTACCTTCTTCCTACCTATTTCTATACGCATAAATCATAAATAATATGTTAAATAATTGAGAACATTAATTATGTATAGATATAGAACTTTGCTGTGCAAAGGCCTCTCTTTTGAGGAAAAGGCTTTGGCGCTGATTCCAACACGCTGCTCCAATGCGGGTTGTTTAATAATAATAACACAAGGAAAAATATTTAAAATTTGGCCATATACCTAATTAATAAAAGTAAGCTAGTTATAAACGAATAAGTTTCGATGTATAACAAAATTACAGTGATCTTCTGGGTATTGAGTAGGCGATATGTGTATAGGCATATACATATTATATACGTACAACTAAGTCATCTTTAATACATATTTAAGTAGCTGACTTGAATTCATACGGTCTAAATACATCGACCATCACAATGCATCAACGCAACAACAAAGTGAAGGGCACTTGGAATTCTCGGATTATTTCAACTTGTCTTTTTCAATGTCAGCGTTTAAAATAATTGCATCACAATTTTTTAAATGCGAGGCTTTTATGACGGTTTAAGGAACAAATAATATTATTTCCTGGAAATTGTGACATATTTCGTTTCAAATTTTTGAAGCGATAATCTACATTTCGTCCATAGATTGAATAGGTACTACTTAATTATATAACCTGTTCATAATCTTTGTAATAACACTTTTCATTATACCTTACTGAATATACAAATATATAAATGTTTTTACACACACAAAAATAAAGCTCACTTATTTTTAATTACACTTAACATGATGAAAACACGAAACAACAGGAAACAATATTTATTTTGTATAAGAAATATAATTTCAAAAAAATATTAATATCCGTTCAAAAACCAACTTAATAGTTAAACAACTCCTTTAATATGTGAATAAACTAGTATAACAAGAAAAGTTGTTGTTATCCACTAGTATAATATTATTTGATGCTCGCGTGACCGGATCGTGACCTCCTTCTCAAGCAGACCCAACAATGCTTATTTATAATAAGACTATATGAAAAGTATTACCCTACTCTCTACAGTAGGTCACAATAAAATACAATAATACAATGATAATAGTTATTTTGAAACTAGACTTAAACTTTTCCTCAAGCAAAATAATCTGTTCAAAAATCACTTTTTTGATCACTTACGATTTCTTGTAAGCTAAAGAGGAAAAGCTTACCGGATGTGATGATCTTATAGAAGTAAAACTTTTTGCGATGAATGACTAAGCGTAGGCTGTACTCTATTGTATTACGATCGACCATCGGTACTTAAATTCCGGCGACATTGAATGCTTCTCCGAATTAGATTCTTATTCGATAGGCCGGATGTTCTTCGAATACAGTTATGAAATGATGATCATTTAAGATGCAAATCGAATATTACGAAAATTTCTATTACCCGTCATTTGTATAATGGACCAATTTGTGATATTAAGATTTGTTGTTCAAATCCATAGACAAATGATTGCCATTTTTTGATGCGCGTAACAAGAAAGATTTTATCATTAAATTATAAATAATATACACGCTATAAGGTTCTTTATAATAATAACAAGATAAATTATATAATATAATGATACGAATGCGGGTATCATGTAGTTAAGATAGGAATAATTGTAGTTACATCGTTAATTCGATCCGTCAGTTTGTGGTGAGCGGTGATGAGACATAGATTTCGGACGAGAACCGCCGGAGGCTTGCATTGCATGGCTTGTTCTTGTAAAAACAACAATAGAAAATCACTTCGCGCGTTATGGATAGTCGTAGAAAGCAAGTCCAAAGCAAATTAGTGGGCATATAAACTATATTTGTATTTTTTGGAAAACTTTGTTTTAATGGCCGCCCTGCTTGTAAGTTGCCTAAGGCGATAAGTTTGCTCGTGTCGGTTTTGTACAAATTTTCTAAGCTTAATCGACGTGGAAATATTAGTTTCTTGAAATTATGACATATATATATATAATAATTTCGATAAATTTTTACTTAGTAATTAATATATATTTTATTTTAACTATGATTAAATATGCAATCCTCTGATAAACAGGATATTCAAATTTAAAATAACATAACAGCAATTTTTGCAATATACAATTAACCGCTCAAATGTAACTAACATTAAATTGTTCTCGTAATAAGGAAAAGTCGTATCTTAAGCGATAATGATCCTTAAACTTTAACCTCTGAACAGAAAACTATGTACCTATCAATATATTTAGCGTGTACCGCGGAGGACGATAATATCTTAAATATAACTCCATGTAAATAAAAGCTATGATGTAAATTAAATTTACCATACACGATAATTTTGACAGCCGAGATGTTTAACTAGCCGCATGTTCCTTTTCCCCTTACATGGGCGAAATAGGCTTATCTTAATAAGCCTGCTGAACAAAGAGCTTTAGTAGAGAGAACAGACATTTAAGTACTAAACAACTAAGAAGTTCTAAGTCGGGTCATGACCGAAAATAACTTTAGCGCTAATTATAATAACAATATAGTTTTTAATTGTCAATTATTACTATGTGCTACAAATTAACTAGACATATTTGTATTGAAGTAATATAACTAACTTTAAAAAAATACTTAATTTTACGTATTTCATTGTGCTCTTAATTTACATGAACACGACTCACTTATATTCTGCTAGAAAATGTTATACTTTATTTTATATAAATAGACATCTTACGAACGCGTTACACCATATCGTATGATGAATCTTCATAAGATACAACATAGTAACATTTTACACTATAATCAATATATAACGTACATTGCAATACAAGATATTCAACAAATTGAATTTTCATGTCCGATTTATATGCGAATGAAGTAGTTGGCGCTGTTTGTATTAATAACGTAAGCTTAGACACTTTATTCTACAAAACATGATAATTAATATATGTTTTAAACCAAGCGTCGATTAAATTAAATTAAAGGCTGTAATTTATAATACGCGTAAGCGTGGGCTTCACTCACAGACAAGAAGCCACTTCCGAACTGTTATAACCGGTCAAGTGTGTGACGAATCAGCCATGAAAGTTTCTAATAATAGAGTCATAATCGCTACACCATGAAGCAATTAAAACATTACATTTAACTATAGTATAATATGTAAAATTTATAATATTATATCTATCGAAACTTATCGAATTTACTTCGAAACGATAATGAATAAGAATTATAATTAATTTAATGTAAATTGATAAACACATTAATCTTTTATCTTCAATGTACATAATTGAATTAAATTAAAACCATATTTTATTTATTCGTAATTTTTAATATTTCAAATTTATCCTCATCCTCAATCATCTGTCAAATGTAAGACTTTTAAAATTTTCAAGTGTTATGTTACCTAGTACCTACATAAGTTTTCGAATTTAGAAATTGTTTTTAATCTAGATAATAAAATATGTTTATAAGTATCAACAAGAGGTTTATAGCAAATATAAATAAATGTCTAAAACTAATTTGAAGAAGAAAAAAAGTAATTTAAAAAACGTTCTTAAAACATTAAAAGTATATTATTTAAATTGAGAATATAAAAAGTAATAAAACAAATGATCTACAATTGGTTACACTCTTGATGAGGCTGTCTCTTTTCGAGGTTATTTTGTATCCAATATGGTTTATACTCAAGTGTATTTTAAAGGAATGCGAAAGACCGCCAAAGCTTATTAGTGATGGTTGGTCATTTTATATTTTCATTGTTCAAATTTAAATTTAAATATTGACAAGTATTATGCCATTGCTTTATAGCGGGCAATTATTGCACTTGACGAAGCAGAAAAAATGAATTTAATTCTTTGATTAATCAGCTTACCGGAGCCACCGCTAAAAGGAACATTGAAACAAGAGTAGTTATATTGCAACTTTTTTGTATGTCGGCTTAATAGGTGTAATATTGAGTTGACCACCTTTGCGTTATTTTTCTTTGACGTTAATTTTGTATTTAATCGGCATTGTAATATTATCGCTTACTATAATAAAGTTAAGAGGTCCAAGTATACAATAGAAAAAAAACTTGCCTTTAAAACACGCAAAAGCATATGAGCAATTTAAAAAATACAGCATAAGACACAACGGCTCATCAAAATGATATTGTACTAATCATAATAAACTTTTTCGTGTTGGTCATCAATCTTCATTTCCGTATGTAAGCGGCGCCTTACGATTTATTTTAGATGTTGGTAAGTGAAAGTTGTATCATTACCGTTAAACAAACGCAATAATATTTATAGAAATTTTATAATATGATTTAATTTTTAAATAATGCATTCGCTCAGCAATATCTTATACCAGCTATATTAATTATATTGTGTACAAAAGTACTCCATGTATTATTTGCGAATAATACAGTTTTGATTATTATTAAAACCAGATTCGCATTTGCCAACCGACACTGTGTCTTCGGTCCGTGCCCGTACGCGGGCGCCTTTCACCGCAGGTCGTAGGTCAGGGCGCGCTCAGGTGCTCCGCCCTCGGCCGCGTTGTCGCCCCCTCCGCCCCACCACACCTCGCCTCAACCCCTCGGCACCCTTCGCGCCGCACAAACAGTGCAACATTGCTCTATTCAGCTGTCGTCGCGCAAGCAACATCGCCGTCCCTACGAACAACAACGCTTATGAATTATTCCAACGCTCTATAGTACTCACCGTTTTGAAACAATTACTAAACAATACGAATTCATATCATAAATTTCAAAGCCCTTTGTAAGCTTTCAGTTCAACACAGCAATATCTTATCTACCTCACATAGACGTCGTGCGCGTAATATATATTACAAGTGACTATAATATCGATAGACGTGAGAAAACATATCACAGGCGTGCATTGCATAATCTTTCACTTTGTTAATTATTATTATAATAAAATGTTGCGGCTTCTCGCAATCGAACATATAATTATTGTTTTAATATTTTTTTCACATCACACTAATTTGGCGCAAACAGTGAAATTGAGAAAAGTAACGGCGTGAACATTTGTTTTGTTTTATTTCCTGTTCCTAAAGATAATAACCGTTTTATTGTAGTTGTGTACGGTTACCGTAGTGTGTGATGCATCGTTAGTTTGATTCGGGCGTAGCGGCGGAAGCTGGGCATAGCTTTCGGCGGTTCCCACGGCTCCCCTCCCTTCAGCGGTTACACAATGAGAGGTGAACGCGGATCTAAGCAATCGCTTAACCTCGCCCACTGCGCCTCTATGCTCCGTACCAGTGCACCTTCGATGCGCCTTCTATTTGTTAATTGTACAATGATAAAATCGAACAATCGTTTTAAAATTTATGTGTATCGATTTGTCATTTATATTCCGACTTTACCGCTTATAACAGTATTTATGCTAGTATTTTATTTGCAACAGAACAAAAGCTTTAATCCGAGCTGGCCATAAATGTTAATTAAATATATACCCAAATTTCTTGTGTTTATTTAACAGAGGCGAAAGTTTGACAAAGTATCATTGTGAACTGTTTATGAAGCGCCTACGCAGGTTCACATAGATGTAGATATTTGTTCAATTAGAAATATGAAGTGTCATATGACTCAAAATTGCATTACGATGATAGCCGCAGGCAATTGGTCGTCGTGATGAGCACTTTCGATACATCCGGCAGGTCGACAGAGGTCACGTTCTTTTTGTACGATACAAGCTTTGTCCGTGCACGCGACGTGATTATGTTCGATGCGCATAATTATGCTGTCACATCGTCACTTGATGGGTAATAGTGAAAGCGAACGATACTCGAAGTAATGATAGAGGAAAAATATGCATTGTAATAAAAGTATGCCTAGAAAAAGTATACATTGGGCGTGAACCGTGACACGAAATTGATGCTTAACGGTATGTAAAGCTCTGAGATTATGTAACGCGTGAAAATTATACAGTGAATTAAGTTTAATTTATGAGACTTTAGAACTGCGGACATGTACTCGCCGTTTCATCGCGTAATTCTCATTTTAAAATGTGAACTTTATTGAATATTTTGCATGTCGTGACATGAGCTTTACAAAATACGCAATATTAATACTTTAGCAATAACAGGGTAACTGGTTGTATGAAATAAATACTTTAACTAGAACATGTGTATTATTAATAATTTGCATTAATAAATAAGAATATACTTATATAATTAAATTTAAAAAAATATTGTCTGTGTTAACAAAATCGGATTAAATAAGTAATTTAAATCATAAAACTTCAGGCGTAATATGCTCTTAATCTTCTCCTTAAACGGTGAATCGGCCTTAGCCCAGCAGTGGGACATTTATTGTTCCTGTAACATTTATTGCCCTGTGATTTATTATTTACTCTCGGCGGTGATTTATCAAGTAAGTACTGGGCATGAACTGCTTTAGCAAGTGCAAATAGATTTTCTCATGATATAAGAATTGCTCATTAGTTTTGTGGTATTTTTAATGCTTTATCATGTGGTTAATTAAGG
This sequence comes from Nymphalis c-album, assembly GCA_963151315.1. Taxonomy (NCBI): domain Eukaryota; kingdom Metazoa; phylum Arthropoda; class Insecta; order Lepidoptera; family Nymphalidae; genus Nymphalis; species Nymphalis c-album. The sequence goes on along the minus strand of OY720590.1, from coordinate 5,964,416 downwards.
AAATTAGACAAATTCAAAAAAATGAATAATAATATTAAATATTTAAGATATATTCATGACTGAATATATATGTATATTATATATTAATATGTATATCGGTTGATATTTTGAAACTGCTCTATTGTTGAGAAAAAAGCGAATTCTTCGATGCAATAAATCTTAAAGTATATCTACAAATTAACATTTTTATTATACGATATTCCTATAATTTAACATAAAAAACTAGATCAATTTATAAAAGGAAATAAATTTGAATAACAGCTATTTTAATGATCCAAGCATTCTATTAAGGTGTGATATTAAAACGAGTCGTATGACGGAAAGCGTCCAAATGTTTTAATGAAACGGTATCGACGAAACTCACTGAAAATGTTTGATTATATACATGTTGCGTGTCGATGTCGGTGAGCGATATATTCATATGCGAGTCGGTTCCGGCTCAAGAATGGGCCCGGTCCTCCTTGAGCGACAGAGACCGACGGGCTCGACCGAGATCTTTAGATCATCGCGTTTTACGCGTGTATGTATACATTGTACATAACAGGATTGTTTTTTATTTGTTTTATTTATTTTTTATTGTAAATAAGCGAGTCCAGTTTGTCTATGATTTTAGATGTAAACGAAATCCAGATTTAGCATTTTTTAATGCGGGTTGCAGTCCAAGAGTGCCGGCAGAAGTGAAAACTTTAATATTAACGTTGTGGATTTTTGATATTTTGGAATGATTAGGGAAAAAAATTGCACAAATTGCTTTAATTTCCAGTATAAAAGTACTATCATCTATGTGATAAAATACAATATTCATTTATTGCGCTATCGTACACAAACATGCCAATATATTACATTAAAAATTTAACACTTCAGAATCCGTCTTACGAATTTTCAATCAGGGTCACGTGACCTGACGCCAGTTTAACATTTTTTACCCATCACAAAAAAGTGCACAACGCCGCTAAAGAAGTTTTCACTTCAAAAAAATTAATATTCAAGAATATTTTATATCACTGAAACGAAAAATTTCAAAACCATGGCCGTCGTCACTCATCTCGTAAACAATATCGTATGTCATTAGTGTCATCGTCATTTCGTATTGATTATACGTTAATGATTATAACCACTGTTTTTTAATTGAGGTAAATCTATAAAAACAGTATAAGGATGAATATGAAGGTTTAATGAATGATTTTTAATATTCGACGAACTTAATATACGGTAAATAGCAAATGAATATACGAATGTACGTACATAAGAATTATTGATTATAAACACGTATTATTAAGCAAATACAAGCGATATCAACATACCTTTTTTTATTACGCTGAAAAAACGCATGACGCGTTTCCCCCCACTGGTAACATGGGGGGGGGGGTATGTGGGACTCGCCGCATGTCCAGGGCACCGAGTGCACCCTGGTCATCGGAATACCCACTAAAAACCAACGGTACCCTTCCCGTCTTAAGTGGAGCGCCACGAGATCGCTTGCGCATTCAACCGTGACGCTCCGACGATATCAACATACCTCAAATAACCTTATTGAATATAAAATAGAAGTATCGGGAATTTTAAATTATTATTTCAGTCGATCATTCAGACGCAACTTGTGAGAAAGGGGTAGCAGATGGTACTCAAGGTACTTTAATATTAAAATAAACACTGTCGTTCCTTTAAAATCAGTTAAGACTTAGGATTACCTATTATATATATTACATATATGGATAACGTTCATGCAAGTGTCAATAACAACCATATAAACTTCAACTAACTAAGATATATAATATAGACTAGCTGTTTCCCGGGATTCCATCCGTGAATAGCAGATTTTTCTCGAGTCCTGGAATGCCTCATCCTGCCCCCTGACTACATTAACATTAAATGTAATTATTATCGGCTTAGTTGATTTGTAGTGATGTAAACTAACAGAAGGACATTTTTTTTTACATAGGAAGGTGGACGAACGACGTGAACGACGTGGTATGGGCCACCTGATGGTAAGTGGTCACCAACGCCCATAGACAATGGCATTGTAAGAGATGTTAACCATCGTTTACATCGACAATGCGCCACCAACCTCGGGAACTAAGATGTTATGTCCCTTGTGCCTGTAATTACACTGGCTCACTTAACCTTAAAACCGGAACACAACAATAGCGAGTACTGCTGTTTTGCGGTAGAATAACTGATGAGTGGGTGGTACCTACCCAGACGAGCTTGCACAAAGCTCTACCACCAAGTAGTACATACTATCGCATTTGCCTCTACACAATATAATAAGTCAGTTGAACAGGTTTTCTTTAACAATATTTCGATTTTTAAACAGGTCAATAAAACATTATTGCAATCTGAACTAAGGTCCTTACATATGAAATTGGCGTTTTGTCGTACTGACCACTTTGATCTGAAATATCTCCTCTTTGGTTAAGAATTCCAAATACAAATTTATAAATTCATTTATCTGGTGCATTTGAGTTTTGAAAACAGTCATTCATTTGTTTTGTTAGAAGTGACTGTATATCTGTTAGGCTTTATCGGCTAAAGCACTAAACCGATTTTGATGAAGTTTGGTATGAAGCAATTTTGAAACTCAAGGCCCTTATCTTAAGGGCTATTTTTTATACTTAACACCTGTCCCCCTACATTAAAACAAACACGCGGGTAAATTCGGCGAAAACCTTTCGAATTGTATGAAAATAGAAAAAGACAAATGAAACATATATAGTTCACATTTTCTATCGTTAGAAATAGTTACTATTAGCACAAAAACAATAGTGTAATGTGTAGTGTAACCATGAGGCCCTATTAGTACCACGTTTGTAATCCAAAGAAAATATATGTAATATATATAATATGTGTCCGTTTTAAAAAGCATACAATTACTTGTTTACACAAAAATAAAATATTTATAAATTTTGTTTTATGACTATATGTATGATGTAATAATATCAGGACATTGCTATATTACACTTTCTTTGCGGTTATGTCATTCTATAAAACGCTTAACAGTTCAATTATAATTTATATATACAATTATACATAAATATATTGTTTTTATGGATATATACACAGGATATGCGTGGAACGATTTGTCATGACAATACTGATAAAGGCACGTGTTACAATCAATGCCTTCACGGAAGTATTGTGTACGTTCTTACTAATTCAATAACTTTTTTTTCCCACTGCATACTTATTCATATATTTTAAATCACAAGCCTGCATTTAACTTATCAGGTGATCGGTTATGAATCGCTATGCACGTCTATGACCTTATTGGCCTAGATAATGTGTCAATGATTGCTACCGGTAGATCTAAAGTGATATTACTTATTGTTATGATAAAGGATTTCCATTGTGAGTGTGTTTCGCTTTTTGCAACAATAACTAGTGATCTCAACATCCTGTCTAACAATTGTACCGCGAACGTATTTACAAGTTGAACACATTTTCTTGTAGACATGCTATCGTACTAAATTTAAAAAAATTCTAAAATAATTTCTAAAAAAAAAATTGATTTTTCTTTTTGGGTTTTTTACCGGTTTCACGCAAAAGCAACTAATACGATTGACATTATAGAACTTTTACATCATATTTTATAGTTTCGTGATGGACATAAGCTATAGCTTACTATATATTATGTTAATATTATGCATATTTTTTTGTGTATGCTGACGTAGTTGGAGAAAAAAGTCGGCACAGGCGCTTTTGAAGCGAACGCAGCTGCTAAAACTATATCAGATACATAAACACATCGTATGAGAGATTTGTAAAAGTCAACAACAGTCTATATTTTATTGATAACTCATTGTAAATATTTTTATCTTTAACAATATGGGAACAAATAACGAGAACTTTTGTTAAAATTAACTACCGCGAAGTATTAATTCGTATGAATATAAATAACATATAAATTTTTAACGTTGTATATAGATAAACAATGATTTATAATTTCAACCTGTGGTTTAGGTAATATTAAGATGTCTTTAGATAAACGTATGAAAAAATAAGAGAGCGAGATATGCGACGCATTAGCTCAGTAGTACGGGTGAATAGATCAGTTGTTTAAATATCATTATGTAAAAAATATGTTTGGATGAAATCCTTATTACTAGTACGAAGTCAAAACGGAGCGCTAGTATTTTTTAAACTGATTGCAACATTGCTTTAACAACAACAAGAAAATATTCTAAATATTTTTATACTATTGATAACCATATATGATATGCAAATGAAACAATTTATCAATATGACAACTAATATTGATAAAGCAAAAAACTCAAAACTCATTTTAATCTAAAATTTGACAGAATTTAGTAAGCGAGGACACATTATTTAATATTCCATGAATGTCAAATTAAAGCGTAATATATTATAATAGAACTCACTTCTAAATTCGTACGAAGCGCTGCAATAGCGCTGTTATAAAGATTCGTATCAAGAGCCTTAATATTTATACAGCGCTGTCATATAGTTAAGATCTGTTAAGATTAGCGCCAGAGGAGTGCCAAACGTCGGTCAACTTCTCAGACTTGTCGCACCTAGAAGCGAAATAAATAAGTAAATTAAAAACGATAAGTTATTGTTTTAGAGTTCTAATTAGCTTAAATTTCAAGTTTTATAGTTCCTATTTATTTAATATAGGTATTGTATAATTTCAATAATGTGGTTCGACGTTTTAATACAATTGTTTGTTAAGTACAATGTAAAAATCACGTTATCCGTAAGAATACATTGCGTATGTTTTTTTTGAACAAGCAATACCTTTTCTCGATAACACTTTAAAAACAGAAAAAAAAAATCGTAAAATAACTCTTTCTGTCAACATATAATTGACATTTGAATAAAGAATACGTACCTACACATCATTTCTTAACAATATTTAAGTACTTAAGTAACGTAAGTTCTTAAATTAAATTTAACACAACAGTAAAATTTACTTATATTATTAAGACGACATAATACATTCTATGCATACATAATAATGATACTCATATTCCAGTTGAATATTAACCATTTGTGATTAAAACTGATACTAGCTTAATAAATAGTGTCTCTTACAACTAATAATGGCATATGAATAGACGATTTATGATATTGTGCAACATTGTTTGAATGAAGTCACTACGCATAACAACGTTCGATCATAACATTATATATCTAGTGCGTCAAACAAGCTCACAATTGATATGTTGGCTATTGAACAGCCTATTAAATAAAAATCGATTTCATAAATCAACCAATCAAATTAAGCGCTGCACGTGACAACGTGGGCTGAATAATGCAAGCCACATCACTCTTAGCTATTCAGTTAATAGTGATGTGATTTTAGTATATCTTATACAGATTTTTTTATTTAAATCAAATACTTTTAGTAATTTAGTGAAGTTTCATGGTTATATATTTTTTTGTTTTTGATTTTGTAATAGGACTGAATCTTAAAATATACGATTAAACATTTCAGCTGAGCGAGTTCTATCAATGCTGCTCTGCCTTTTTCTTCAAGGGGAGGATGTGACAGTAGGTCCACACAAACTATTTAGCTAATCAGAGAAGTACCGGGAGGAGGAGCGATCCTTATTGCACCAACAATATCCAGAGTGCGCCGCAAAGAGGCGGCTGACGTGCATTTACCTAAAGTACCTTTTTATACCAATAAATTGAAAGCTTATTCATTTAGTACATTACATATGATTCATAAAAAGGTTGAAAATAGAATTAAACAATTATTTGTATTTGGAATATATAATAACCAAAAAGATATCGTCATCATTGCTTATTGGTCGTCAAAGCGCTGAGTTCTACTTCCTCGTTGTATTCGGGTTCAAGAAAACATATTATTTTGAATTATTGACGCCAGTCCATATATTTTTAATATACAGGAAGTTCTTTACAGCTTATGTAAAAAAACGATAAAATTATATTAACATATATTTTTATATATAAAATAAAAAAGTACATTTACATAAAGACCTCCTTTGTTTAATGCTGACTGAAATGTTCCTAAATGATAATTTATGCGCAACATCAGGTCTTCGAGTAGGTATATGTATTATTATATAGTTACTAAGATATTATGTTACATAACACTCAAAATAATCTGCTATTAATGTCCGATATTGTATTTCTTTAGATAATGCTTTATATTATGTTATAGTTCACGATGTTTTAATTCTATAACTAATTCTAATTCATATATACGTTTGCCTTTAGCAATATACAACTTATCTTTGACTGACTGACTGACTGACTGACAACTAAATCTATATTTTATATTGAAATACATTTGATATACGCGATAATGTTACTTATTTATTGTAAAGATTATTATTTTACGATCGATTTAAGTACAGCAACCCTCGCATTTAGTCAGCTCCTTGACCACAATGTCTCTGTTCCTTAAACCATTTTTTATATTGTGATTGCTTATCGCTATAGTTAAAGGTTAAGTATATGACAATTTTTATTTTTATTGTAAAAGAATAACACTTTGAATAGACTGGGTGTGTTAAACGTTACAAAATGTATTTGTCTTGGCGGGCTAAAAGTTAAAAATCATGAAATCCTTTAGTTTTGTCAAGCAGAGTAAAGAAAGAAAGGGTGCAACGTAACCCTGAACATTTTAAAATCGTTTCAACATTTCTTAATGCAACTTTATTTTAAGATGGGCCGAAAGTTCGTTTAGTGCTCAATTTTTCGACAATGTAGTAGTTTTTCATAACATTTGTATTTTCCCAAATATTCACTTCAAATGCTGATTTAATGTTTATCTTTTGTTCTATGTTTGTAGTTATTTTATGTTTATTTTTTTTATATTTATTTAAAGAGCTCGTCTCGTATAATAATTTTTTACCCTAACCCTTTTAATATTCATACATTCGTTTTTATTTTCTTTATCTAACCAACTTATGTATCATTTTTTAATAGTTAATTGACGTTTTTTATCCATTAATTTAATTACTTACATAGTAATACAACTGACTAACTTTGCGTGTTTATAATACAACTGTAAATTTAACACCTACAATGAAATATGGTTACGCTGTGGAACATCTAATTACCCTTTATTACATTGTTTAAAGTCTTGCCGGCGAAGAAAGTGGTTGGACCGTCAGACGTACGTACTCATATCTGTAGGGTTATTCTCTAAGAACAAACTTTCTATAAGATAGTTTTCATCATCCTGCTCGTTATTCCTGTGTACTGCGTTTATGGTCAGTATCCGTAACGCCGTACACATCATATATTATCCCTTTATAAGGTAGACTTTTCATGATCTTGTGTATCTCATATATGTAGCTTTTCAGTTATTCGAACTGAATGCAGGGCTGAGACGAATCTTAATTTACGGCAGCCGGAAATGACCGAATAATATATTTATTTAAAATTAATAATATATTTTTTTTAAATAATTAAAATGTACAATGCAGCACGACCATGGTAGTGGAAGACACCATTAACGTTTCTTATGACACTATTAACATTATTAAATATGTCTGTCACATGAGCAAATCATATAGAAATTTTGTTTGCCAGAAAATGTACAATATTTATGAAAATGTATAAAATAACTAGTATGTATATTTTAGCTAGTATATATATTTCTATGTAAATAAATGTATGATTTAAGCTAGTAATTAATTTCTTATTTATGAAAATACTACTAAGTACTAACAATTATTTTAAGTATATGCTGTGGCCTTATATATTTAGTACCAATAAAATATTTTAAATATGTAAAATATGTGTACGTGTATGTATAATAATAGCTGTGCCCAGCAGTTTCACCCGCGTATAATTAAATAAAATATAATTAATAAAAATAAACCTAGAGCCTTCCTCGGTAAAAGGACTATCCAACAGAAAAATAATTATTAAATTCGAACCAGTAGTTCTTGAGATTAGCCGGAACAAACAAACATAATCTTCAGCTTTACATATTAGTATAGAATTATAGATGTAAGTAGGTGTAGGCTGGATATCAAATAAAAAATAAATAAAAGTTATACTTGAGTAGTTGAGCTAAAATCGTTTTGATCATAATAGGACAAATGACGGCAACTATATTATCATGAATGATTGGAAACTTTGAAGTGGGTCATCATGATATCGGGACAACTTTTAAGGAGTTAATCTGCTCATAACTGACGCTTCACTGTCAGTAACTGATACCAGAGAAACGCTATCAAGATGTATCGGTTCCAACACCTAGCAGAAGGTGTGAACGACGGCTACAGTACCTGTAAGTTGAACTCGAAAAACGGCAATTTTGAATCAACCTACGTGAACCATCTTAGAGTTATTATACTAGCGATAACGATCACTGATTAAGGCTTTCCTCGTCGGTGATATCAACATCGTCACACATTCATCGACCGCATTAACAACGCAGAGGCAACATAGTGGCTTCGAAAAATGTCAGGTGCACGCCTAGCAGAACTGAGCGATAGACATTGTGATTGTAAGAGATGTTAACCATCACTTACATCACCAATGCGCCACCAACCGTGGGAACTAAGATGTTATATCCCTTGTGTCTGCAATTGCACTGGCTCACTCATCCTTCAAACTGGAACACAACAATTGCAACTACTGCTGTTTGCGGTAGAATGAGTGGGTGGCCCCTACCCAGACAAGCTTGCAAGCTTGGTGAACAAATCACAGACATGGTTCGGAAACATTTTAAATAAAAAATAGATATGACAAATCGAATCATACCTAATGTAATACATTTTCTTACGCCATTAATAAACTATGCCTCATAAATGTATTGTATTAAACTATTTAATGTCCATTATAAGAGATCCATAAAAGGATTGATCAGGAATTTGTAAATGCGAGATATTTATATTAAAATGCAATAATCGCCTCATCCAATAACTACAAATGCTGAGTAAGCTCGCAGCGTATTTGTAACAGCCAATTAAATCAGACATTAGTATGACATCAATAAAAAAGACGAAAAGGACATATATATACACATATATTTATTTTAAATCAAATTTGTATTTCAATTTTGGGCCCCGAAATGACATTACAAATAGGATAAACTGTGTGTTTCAATAATATTATGTTACTTTTTTCGAAAAAACAAAATACTGTCGTCAAACATCTAATCTACTGTTCGTTTGTTACAAATAATAGAACAACAAAAATTGAATGACTAAATTTCTTGTATAAACAAAATTATTTTCCCTTCGGTCACAGGCCGGACGCTATAAATGTGCTGAATTTTGAATTTCAAGCTGGTTCTGAAATTCTCGCTGTTCCAGCCAGATTGCCTTTACTATCAAATAAAATTGTTTTTGATGTTTGATTTACTATGATTACACGCAATATATTTATGTGGAATCAAAATGTTGTATGAGCATTTTATTACACGCTATTTACCCCCCTACGGCTTCGCGTGTGGGGAAGACAGGTGTTAAGTACTCTATAACCTTTTCTGTATACCGGACGTCTTTGCAAAATTTCATAATAACCGCTTAGTTAAGACGTGAAAGCATCAGAAACAAAACTAAATACACACTTTTACACTTTTAATATTAGTATGATTTTTATCTATTTAGTAAGGGTAATAAACCGTCAATGATAAGTACTTAGTAGTGAATAGGTACTGCAAATTCGATTGGATAAAGTTGACGATTTACGTGTGTGTTTGTGCCTTTTATGCGCACCATATTCGTCTTATTTATTTACTATCGGTTGCTTGAAAATAATGACATTTCAAACGGTTTTATTAAACGAAGTTGTTGATTTATTTGTTTGTTTTCTCGCGTATCATGTTTATCTAATGATCAAAACTTACATAAACAAATATATTCTCTTGTGCTTGAAACTATGGACTTAACATCACGAAAACCTTTCTTAGTTAATTTAAAAAACGCACTAACTCTGTTATGAGTTGATTGATGAGCGAATGCATAGAAGACAAATAAATAAAATATGTATTCAATGGGACTCGCACGCCATCTACTTACTTAAAGGACACTTGTAGCGTTGTTGTTGGTGACTCAATCGGATGAACGATGCTCGAGCGCATAACAGACGAACAGACAAATTTTTATTATACGAGTATGACATGGAGTTCTAAGAAATTATTCACAAATACTTTTTTTTATAGGCTGCGGCGTAAGGTAACAAATGTTTACGCTATTTATGCATATGGAATACCTAGAACTTAAACATTACCATCGATTTTATAAGTACATTAATGCCTTAAGAAAAAGTTACTTGAATTAATAAAACGTACCAACATGTGAATAAAGACTAAATATGGCGAATGGCAGCAATTATATTGTAAACATTTTTATAGTTGTTTGTAATTTTTTATGCATCTAATAACTGTTCGAATTCGTTACACTGTTAAGTAAACAACTGACATATATGTCGATTATTGTTCAAATAATTCATGGCCGAATACTGAAACGTCTTTCACATATGAAGTGGGACTTAATTATTAACAATCATATTTGAATGACGTTTCAGTATTCGGCCGTATGTGTAACAAATTGAACTTTCCAAAGTTTTCTTTTGAAATAATAACATATTTTTTGTTGTTGCAGCCTTTTCGAACGTTCATATAAACATGTTACAACAAAAGCACAAAAAGTGACTTTTAATATTTTATCACGATGATGATGCAAATATTTGACTTGGTTGACTTGTGCGAATTGTAGGTACTGCAAGTATTAACTTGTATACAATAATTATTTACATTGTGAGGTAAAATAAGTATAATCATTACTAATTTAAAAATAGTTTCCATATCACGATCGCATGAAATGTTGGCAAAAATGGTAGCAACATTTGGCCAGTGAATCGGAATTATGATTATCTGGGCATAACCAGCCTTCTGTTTCTAGCGGAGGCAATGACATACATGTTATATGCTTAAGAAATATATTTGTACTAGTATTTTTTTTATATGACAAAACTACTAAAAACAACAACACTTTAAGTTGTATAAATTTTCGGGAATTATAATATAAATATAGAATACAACAATGCCGTAACAATGGGGATACCATATTCAATACACATTCATGGTATTACGATATGTATGACTGTACCGTTCATTTACATATATATAATACAGGTGTGCTTATAAACGTATGTACGTTGCACATAGCAACTGAAATAGTTAATTAAAGAAAGAGAAGTGACAATAACAGGTGACAATAAGGGAGTATCCTCATTAATACGAAACGGTTGTTGACAGAACCCTAAAAATAGAAATAATAGTTAGTTTTAAATATTTATAAGAATGTTTAAAGATTAAATTAAATGCCAATTGAATTTTTAAAGTCACGATTACAATGTACTAACTCAATATTTCTTTGATTGGCCGTCCGGCCCGACCTACAACAACAAAAATGCGACTCACGAAAACTCACTTTAATGAATTAATAAGTATTAACGTGCAAAATTTTCGCACAAGTACTTAATTCGCTCAGCTATATATTAATAAGCGAATATCATAAACTTTCGTATATTTTGAAACATTTATCATAAAATCATTCAAACGGTGCATTAAATTGCATAGAATCTGATGTGCACAAAGATATGGTCGATTTTCGTACATAAATGAGCAAAATGTGATTTTGAATGGTAACCCAACAATATTATTCATTTCAACAAAATTTTTTGGGAATGTTAATGCGTGTTCGAGCTTAGTTATAAATAATTCATAAGACATACGCCAAGACAGGCAATTACGTCCATTTACCTTAATTAGCCAAATGTTATTAGATTCAAAAATACATCAACAGTAGCTTGGCAACAGGATCTAATCCTCATATTTATAATTTACATATCTCCCATTAACCAGGCCAGTAACTAATTATCAATTTCACAAAAAGTTATTTGCTTTTTTCTGTCAATCCGCATTAACAGCAGGGTGAAGGAATACAGGTTGGAAACTTAGTTTTCACTAATATATTCTAAATTTAAAACTATAAATAAATAATACAAAATTGCTTGTAAAATTTATCTCTGATAGCGATCTATGCAAATAACTTTTAGTTTCAACAAAAAATAAATAATATTAACATAAATTATATAATACTTACATTATAAGCAGTTGTTGTTTACAGTTGTTACATTAAAGAAAATAACAATCACATTCTTACAACAACAAACTTTCTACTCCATAATACATTAGTAGATAAATTAAATACCTAATTTATTTTACTATTAATATTTAAAAACTGGTTCCGCTAACTGCACTTTAACGTTGTAAGCTTACATTGTTACACGTTGTAATGTTTGTGTAACATACAATGTTCGCATTTTTAACCGACTTAAAAAAAAGGAGGTTATCAATTCGTCAGTATGCTTTTTTTTGTGTTTGATACCTCATAACTTTCGACTGGGTGAATCGATTTTGATGATTTTTTTTTTATTTGAAAGGGGATGCTTTCCATGTTGTCCCATTTTTTGAGTTTTAAAGGATTCCCGTATTATTATTGCTAGGTATATTAAAGTGTTTCCTTGGCTGACATCGACTCCAAAAATAACAATAATTGTAACTACATTATCAACCACACAACACAATCGTACCTACATATTGATGAGTAGAAAATAGTAAGTTAATTATCAAATTACAGACGAATACTCAATTATTTTTTAACTTTTTAGAGCATATTTATTTTGTTTTTACCTTGAAGACGGTTTTTGTTTTGTTAAAATTTTTATTTATTAATTATAACGTGAGACGTTACAGTCCGGTTTCAAGTATTGGCGGAAAATTTAGTTTTTTTGTGAAACGACTTATTTTAATTATTGTTTTAGTAAGTAGGCGGACGAGCTTATGGTTATGATCATGATAAGTGGTCACCTACGCCCATAGATATTGGTATTGTAAGAAATGTTAATCATCGCTTACATTGCCAATGTAAAACCAACCTTGGAAACTTGAATGTTATGTCCCTTGTGCCCGTAATTACACTGGCTCACCCTTCAAACCGGAACACAACAATATCAATTAGTGGTGTTTTGATGTAGAATATCTGATGAGTGGGTAGTACCCATATGAACTTTTTAAACATTTACAATTTATAACAATCAATGTTGGCATCGGCCATAGGGAATTCAGTGTGTGACTATAAGTCTTATTAAATAAAATACATACTATGCTACTTCTGGATAAAGTAGGTTTCTTATAGTGAAAGAACTACTAAAATCGGTTCAGTAGCTTCGGAGTTTATCAATAATTACAAACACGTAACCTCTTGAAAACAAAAACGATAAGACTATTTTTTATTTAAATTAAGTCGCGCTTTAAAAATAAAAGCTTAAAATTAAATTTAGAACAGCTTTTAATGTTATAAATACTTGTAGTCACTTGTAGAAAAATACATGCGTCATAATGTAATAATAAATTGTTAGACAATTAAAGAAATACCTTTTTTCTGTATCACGTTGAAGGAACGTCACACTTAATCATATGAGAAATATGCTTGAACAGTACTTATTCTTCAGGGCAAAAAAATAATAATTTATAATAAAATAGAAAAAAAATTATCAACAGTATTTTATTTCTACACTCATTACATTCTTATAAACTACAAAAATTGCGTCAATAATGCGTCAAGCGCGTCGGTTTACAATATTTATTCTTATGTTTTCAAATCCTTATCTACATTTTCTCTCAAAATATCGAAGCGTTACAAAATCCAAATCAAATTATACTTTAATGAAATAATACTATAGAAACATTTTTAAATCAGCATTTTATAGGTAATATCATTTTAATTAATTTTCAACAATTGTGGTCGTAAATCATCTCGTACGCAGCAGTGAAATTACATCGTGAGAAAAAACTGCATCCGATGGATAAAATATTTAGTACCACCAACATTAGTGTTTGTTGCTTTCTTCCTTTTCATGTAGTTCTTAAATTTTGATTGTATTAAAAAAAAACTTATAGTTGATTCTGTAAGTTTTATTCTCAAAATAGCTTTCATTTTATCTTCTTCTTTTTTTACCAGCTAAGCAAGTGGAGTGCCGTATACGCCTAAGCATGTAACGATCTCAAACGCCATGCACAGAGCCATCTGCGGGATCAATCAGCCCCGGATTTATGCCTAGACCTAAGGCACCGGTCTAAGGGTCCTACCAGACGAGGGGAACCCCACTCAGCCTAAGACAATATCATTTTACTCAAACCTCTTCAGATTTCAAAATCAGGGCCTCAAATGTTAATGTGCCTAGGATACCTGAGTCCAAGCCTGTCAACGATATAAATTTAGATTCCGTTACCAAATGACGAGTTTTTAAAATGTCTTTTGTAACTATATAGGTACATATTAAGTGGTGCTTTGAAATAATGACGTCACACTTCATTAACGCTTTAGTATTAAATTCTTATATGAAACGGCAAAAACATTTGTAAATTATATAAACAAACTTCCTCTTTATAACAATATAACGATAAAAATAAGGGGTTCCGCATTAGTATATTTCGTAAATCTGTTTAAATTCTTAGAAACCTTAAAATCTCTATTCGTCATTACTATTCTTATTGTTTTTGTTTGTTTATCACTTCATATTACTTTTTAAAAACTCCATGTTTTAATGTAACAGCGGAAACTTTGTTGGCTTATGTGAGACTTATTTTGGTATCAAAATAATGTTTGTGTTTTATACTGTGCTGTATGTTTGCCAAGATAACTAAATATATTGAATTCCTGATTTTCTAAGTTTCATAAACAAAAATATACGAATAAGAGAAAGTGTTCCTTACGGGATTTTGATCGAATGGACGATGCAACTTTGTATTTGCAAAGAATTTACCTACGATAAAAACTTATGTAAGTATAAGTAAACGATACCAAAAAACGAATAGTATAATTATAAATGTTCATTAAGGTTATCTTACAATAAATGTTATGTAATTTTCCGTTAAATTTCATTTTAAATAAATAAAAAATCTATATATTTTTTTTATTTTAATGTATACTGCATTGTTACAAAGTTGTCAACTGTTTCTATTGTGGCGCTCCAATAACTACTCATAACCAGTTGGTCAGATGTCAGAATCTATACATAATATTCTTATTCCGTTCCAAATATCATAAAAAATAGATTTTTAAATTTAATTTCAAAATAAAAAATATTAAAGCTACTGCAATGTATTATTTTCATTTTAAAATAATCGTTTATTTAGTCATGTATAATAATATGCTTGTAGTCAGCTTACGGAACTCTAAAGGATATGAAAATCGGCCTCCCGGCTTCTAAGTCTGAGGCGTTGAGTACTGTAGTGTATTATATCACCAGACGTTTCTCTCGTTGTTAAACAAAATTACATTACGTAAATGGGTATTCACTACCTGCATATTTAGTTTTGACTTCCTCAATACACTATAAAATTTGCTAATAATAGACCTAAGAATAGCTACTGTTTATACCAGATTCCATGATTTCGAGTTTACGTATAAATTAACATCTTTTTTATTTATCACACAATCCAGCATATATTTTTAGAATAGAATATTTTTATAATTTCGTACACGGCCTTTCTATTTAGAATTTAAGTGAAAACCGAACCGCTCATAATGTATGCAAATAACTTATTCAAACAATCATCAGTTCTAAAATAAGCACAGTATTTGATGCATTACCAAATGAGTACTAAATGCTTGAACACCAAATATATTTTTATGGACAGTATTAAAATTATGTTTATAAATATCGTTATTTTTTTTTCTTTTTAGACGCGCAGTATGAAAAGGTTAAAAATTCTAAAGATGTAGGAATATTAAGTCAGTTTGCACGTATCTATAAATATACTTTGTTATATTACAATATTTTTTGTGAGTACTATTAATAACTTTGTATCACGCATATTCACACAGCAATTATTAATGTTTACATTGTTGTGCCAAAAACATTGAATTAGCAGTTCGCTATTTATATTCTTATCGCGTACCTATATGTTAAATTCAAATAATATTCTAAATAAAGTTAAAAAAATAAAGCTAATATTAAAATCAACTGTATGACGAAACGATGAAAATAATAATTACGTTATTTTAAATGGATAATGCTAGTACATATTAAGTTACAAAATAATGTATTTTTTTACGTTATAAGTATATTATAAACTGAGGAAATTTACGTTATTTGTACATTATACTTACACCAATTATTATAAAGCAGGTAAACCTATGGAACGGCACATCAAATCGCTTCGTAAGTGTATTTCAATTTACTCCATCGTAAAGCACTAGATTGAACTGCAACATGTAATTACAAGCCACATCTTATCGTATCTTCTATCGAATTAACGCGTCGGTCACTGTCTATCCTAGATGCATGCATATAACGACCGTGTCAAGAGGTCATCGACTGGCTCCCAATCTCTATGACATCAGCCTCACTACTTGCGATTACAAAATGCTCACTCTCGCTGACGTAACACGACTACTTAGATAGGTTTTGAGCGTAATAATTTGGCTGCATTTTACAATCACAAAATAACACTTAATATAAGTGACATCCTCCGGACAGAAGTAAAACAGTTCCCGGTGTATCAAAAAAATACCTGAAAATAAAATAAACATCTATTATCTGTATTAACGTTTTTGATATGAATGATAAAGCTAAAACAAAAAATATGACGGCCAATAAGAGAAATCGTTCCTGACGATAATAGCAGTCCGTGAATACTTCTCTGTGCACTTGAAGAGCAGGAAGACCTGTTTAAAGAAGAAAAGTCTCGTTTAAAAAACGATTAGAAACTAATTCTATACTAATTCTCTTATATATTTGATTATCTTGTTTGATTTTCATTCACAGATATATAGATTTCCTCGCGTTACTTTCCCTAACCGCCTATTACTAAAACACGTGGAAAATCTATAGTTGCCTTTTAATTAAGCTCAAAAATTTGCTAAAATGTGTTTTATCCATTAGATTATAATAAATAGCACACTGGATGTATTATAATCCTTCCAGTTACAGATACATCAATCGTTATTATGCAAATGACATACATAATTTAATATTCATCAAGTGAAATTGTAAACTATTCATGTTAGCTTGATACGTACTTATAATGTTTTTTTTAAGAAATACTGTTAATTCATTTGTATGCAGGTTTCTTTTAAATTATTTATATATGAGAATATATAACAATAACTTTCAATAACGTCCTATTACCTATGGAAACAAGTATTATACCGATTGCCTAGCGCCTGTTTGTCTCAACTGAAACTGCACCTGCCCTTGGCATTGCACGTAATACCAGTTCCTACCTACCTATTTGTAATTATGAATTCGTTGAAGGGATGAATTGAAAGTAAACCAAGCTATTCAGTTATTTATAGAATACTATTATTTAATTCAATAAATAATAAGAATAAATACACATTTATTAATTCTAACTACAATAGCGTGTTTAAGCAGTTATTGATATTAAAAAATACGGTATTATTGTGTAGTAATTATTTTTAATTTTTATTTGTATTTAGTTAAGGTTTTAATGTAAACAGAATAAAAATACAGTATCAAGTATGTATGTGTAAAATTTATACATTACGGGTCTTTTTAAATATAATATTATTATCTGTTTTCGTGTATTCCTTGGCGGAATATTGGTGTTACATAGCCTATTAAAAGTTTGCAGTTTGGCCATTAATGATTCCTATACTTGAAGTAATCCGTGCAGTAAATTAGGATACACAATGGGAAGTATCTGAATGAAGATTATACAATAATTATATAAAAAATAAATACAAAAAAAAACCAACATGTGTGTTCTGGTATGAAAACGAGTTTTAATAAAAAACCAAAACAATATGCTAAAATATCTGCCGGTTTCGAAAGCAAACGTCTGTTGTCAACTATTAATATCGCACCTTTATATTTTTATGCAAAATAAATGTGACGTCTAAAATTTAACAGCGATCATTAATAAAAAAATTCGAGAATGCTAGTGTTCAAGCCTTAAGGCATTTTAGTTACAAGCAACATAATCATAGAACTTAAAAAGTAATCAATCCATTCTCTTTGGCAACATTTACAAATTGTGTCTTCAATGACTTGTAAAATCTTGACGCTCTCACCCAACACAAATTGTGAAACATTTTTAACGATGCCCGAGTAACTTTAATGTGCGCTTACTTTTAAACTATTTATGTGAACATGTCATCGCACTACCTCATAACTCTTTACAAGTTATGTAGTTATTTTATTTATTTTGCATGTACCCTATGGATCTTATTGGTAATCCTTAATAAATTACTTATTGGTTGATGATATGATACCTAATATCGTGCCCATACATATAAACACAAAACTTTAGGTAGTCAAATATACGACATATTTTTATTAAAAACAACCGGATTCGTAATGACTTGTTGATATACGAATTAAAGCCTAATTCGAATGTAGTGTCCTCCTGACCGAATTACATCTACGGCGGCTAATATCAAAGACTAAAGCATCAGCGGAGATATTATTAAAGCATAAATGTGTGTAACCTGTGCTTATTTAGTATTCTCTTACTCCCATAATCTGATGGGATAGCAGGCACTAGCAGGATATTATGCGTTTTTCGAAGGAGTCTAAAACTACCACACTTCTACTTAAGGATACCATTTTTGAGTCTAAGAGTTTCTTAACTGTAAAACCCAATTGATCTTATTGACCTTACCCACGACTGGAACGCGAGATCTCGAGATTCGCTTGCTTCTGAGGGCATACCAGCTCTAAAAGCTCAATAGACTAGAAATCCAGATATTTGCGAAAAATATAATACCCTATTGAATAAAGAAATACTTACGCTTAATATCTTCAAATATTTCATACTACTATGAATTCATTCTAATCAAACAAAACGAAAGGTAATTCAATATAACATACTTATAGCTATGTAAATGACAGTTATGTATGATTCTAAGAATCATAGGCACACTACACAAAAAATGTGTAGTGTGCCATAAAAAAAATTATGATATAAATACAAGGTAAACCGATGAATTATATATAAGTCATACCATATGATTTAATAGCCGTTGAGGTACTCGTATGTGTACACAATAAACAGTTGGCTTAATACGCATCACTAAAAATATCTAAGAAAAGATCACACATCGGGGATTTACCAATTTTCATGTCCGTTTATGTTATTATTTAACTTTTATATGAAAATATATTTGAATAATATCAATGTATTATGAAAGTTTTAATGAATCCTATTATAATTACTAATATTATAAATGCGAAAATGAATTTGTTTGATCGTTACGTACATCAGGGTTACCGAAAAGGACATTAGGATGGGTACCTACACACTTACAACCACCTATACACGCGTTTTAAGCCGGGCTAGAAAATATCAATAAAAACTTAACAAGATTGTATTAAGAAAGTACTGTTTTAAAAACTTGGACATTTTTATAGCTGGAATGCGGTCTTTCGTACGGGTCACCCGATCGTCAGTGACGTCCTCAGTCCATAGACATCACTATAGTTGCCTCACAGTCTATGCGATAATAGGTACAAGTACAAAGCTATTAATATTGCTATGTTACATTGGTTTTTACCTTACTATTTATTTTTAGCTAGTGTTCGCTCAGTGGCCGAAATTCCAAAAATTGAGGAAAATTTATGTATTTGCACGTTTCTAGTGAAAGTAAAAAAGCTCTTATTATTATTTTTGTATTTATAATAATCAAGTTCGGCAATAGTTACTAAACAAATAACTAAAATCTGATGACAATAAGATGTGAACAAGTTACTGAAGTCTAAACCCTTTTGCCTTTCTGTACGTACGCTTTTGTACCTTACTATTTATTTTGATGAGAACTATAATTTGACCCTCTCTTAACAAACCCTTAAAGAATTTTTGTAACGATGAAATTTATTAAAACATTAATCTGTGAATTCGTACTGAATTGTAGGTTATTGTTTTTATTTTACTTTAAAATTTTATGATTTCAACCTCAGGAATGAAACGGAATTATATATTATAAACGGATAAAATATTTTTAAATCACTTTTCCTTGATATCAAGAGCCGTCTTGGTATCAATAATAAATAAAAAAGCCTTTGAGCTCGTTGAAGGGAAGAGAAGGGGAAATTCTTCTACTTTTTGACTTCTTCTTTTTTTACAATAAAATTTTTACGTAAAAAATATATTCGTAAAATCCTGAAAGATAAATCGTGAAAAAAATAATTTTAAAATACAATTAAAACTATAAGCAATATTAATTTATTAAAATATTTTAATACTTATAAAAATAGCTTGATGCTTTTACATGGCCGTTTAACAACAAATCAATAATTAATAAACCTACCTAAAAATATTAATTCCGTGTCAAAAAAGATAAGCTTCAAATTAATTAATCGCTCATGGCTAACAAATCGGACCGATCGATGTTTAATGTCCCGCGGCTTTATTTAAATTAATTCAAATATTTCCGAAATAAAGACTAAGATTTATAAAATGATATAAAATAAAAATCGATAAGATAAAAACAGAATATGCAGGTAGAATATAATATCCTTGAGATAACGCTTTGTGATTGAAGTAGTCTTGTCTTTTTAAATTGACAATATATTTATGTAACCGGTATTAGTTTTCATTCATACCTATAGATCCTTATTGGTATAGTAGTTAGCTTCTACAGCAACAGATCACGTGGTCTGGGTTCAATCACGAGAAAAAGCCATTTAAAAAAATATTTTAACAAATTAGTAGAATCACTAAAGCCACACCTTTTGATTCTGTCTATCATAGTTCGTGTCGTCCTACCGGACTATAAGAGTGTAGCTGAGGGAATAGAGTGTACCTGTGTTTTCACTCACACACTAAATATCTCCTACACAGTTGATAGTCTAAGATAAGTGTTGAATTGGCTGAAATCCATTACGAAAACAACAACTCAAAGTTTTATAAGCAAGTAACTGAAACTTGTTTTAAACAAGTAACTGAAATTCGACCTAAGCTCAGCAGTGGTCACTAGGTAGGCTAAAAATATCCAGTAGCATGTATTCTATTCATGTGTTTCCAATCATACTTTCATTTGTCCTTGATTTGTATTGGATCACTTAATTTCAATTCTGTTTTATAACAATACGTTTAGTAGAATATTTGTAGTTTTACAAAATAGCTGCATAAATGTAAGAAAAAACATCTTCATTTCATTTATTTTTAGACTAATAGGTGACGAAATTTCTTTATTCTACTCTTAGCTGCTTACGCGGACGCTAAGTCTTTTTTTTCTTTGCTTCTTCTTATTGTGGTGTCATGAAAATTTATTTAAGATAATCTTATATTATGATAATCAATATAATTATACTATTTGTAGGTTTTTATTGATATATAACTTAAAAGTAGTATCTATGGGCTCATCATAATGTATTTTCATATCTATATAATTGGACGACAGAAGGCTATGTGTTAGTAAGTTATATGCTGAGTGACTACAATAATATCAATATACAGTATTAATATATAAGATAATATAGACTAGTGTCATAATAATATACTGGGTTTATTTTTATATTGTTTCCTTTGACAAGGTATTTACTATTGAACCAGTGCACATACATATATGATGAATATCATATATTGGTTGACAAAACATGAACAATACTTGAAACTGCGAATACCTCTAAACAAGTCTTCTCTATTGCCAGCGGTATACTTACATCGCCTATTTACCTTTTTGCTAATATCAATTTAACTAACAACGACAAAAAATATATGTAATATTTACAATTTTATGCATCGACCGCCAAACGTCAACAGACTGGGCAGTGCCGGTTGCCGATGTGTAGGCAGATTTGTCTCACAATCGCACGGCAAGCTTCCATATTTATTTTGCCAGTGTCAAGTGACTTACCGGTTTCACACGAGTGGGCCGCTGCTGATTCTTATTCGTATGTTAATTTGAATAGAATGAACTACCGTCTCAGTACTCTCTAGTCCCAATTTTTACAAGCATACGTAACACTATTATTTTGTAAAGTATGTTATGTAATTGAATATTGGTCCCAATTCTGTTGCACGGAATCTCTAAGTTAATTTGACAGCTTTTAAAATGAAACTCTTTTACGTGTACCTTTAAAATAAATAGCTTGTCTATTGTCCTGTCAAATTGTATTAACATTGTAGACGACAGACTAAATATAACAGACGACATAACATTTGCAGAAGTATTATGATAGACAAACTTACTGTATACAATACGGCTGGGTAGATACAGTAATCCATTCTGCTTCAAAGCTACAGTGCAACCTTGAGACGTAGTGGTTTGTTCCGGGTTTGGTCCTGCACCCGCGACCGGTCGCTGCGTCTCGCCGCTCCATGCAATCGGCTGCACTCATAAAATTGTCTACACATAATAAACAGCTTTTGACTTTATATTTTAGGGATCCGTATTTAAAGTTACTAAAACATCGTTTGGTTATATATTGCATGTTAAAGTACTAGTAATTAAAAAAAAGTAAAATATTAGGTATACCGTGTGAAATTTTAATTAAAACCAAAAATATTTTTTCTTTTATCTATCTTTCTAAATATTGGGGATATAGTAGGGATATAGTAGATATAGAATAATATTTCTTATTATTCATTAAAAATAATTATTCGTCATTTATGTTTACCTTTAAATAATTATATTAAAAATAGGTACGAGTATGTATTATTTGATTACTTTGAGGGTTGTGATTATACAACTGAAGAAAATATATTTATTTAATTACATCTCGCATACAAAAGATTTTAAATACAAATTTGTAATAAAATATATTCAGTATACAACATTAGTATCTTAAGTCATCGCGATTGTCCTTGTAAATATTTTAACAGGTTTCTGCACCACCTTGTTGACCGCTTCAAGTTCGGAAACAACAAACGAAGCTCGTATATTTTGATGCAGCGGTGCACAGTTCTCCGAATAAAACATTTCTTGAAATATGATCTTTATTGACGTAGTAATAAGATATGCCTTACTTGCTGCGATGGCATAAATTCATTAATCATACATAATAATAATAACCATAATGATTGCAAAAGTGAGCATCATGGTCACATCGGTGATTTGATTACTTTTACTCATTTAGTTTTATTAGTTCTACCTGTACGGCTGTACAAGTGATTTCTTTTGTGTAAATTTTGTTATTGTTATACAGTTATTATCGCTCTTATTGTAGTCTCCTCATTCCCGAATAATAATTTTGTATAAATTTATTAATAAGCTTTCACATAACACTAATTTAATGGCTGACTGACATAAAACGCAAGTATTCTCCTTACGAAGCTAGAAATATACAATTTTGGACAAGAGTTTCTTATGGAGCTAAATATACCTACATATATGTAGAAAATATGTATAAACAGTAAAAAGTTTGAAATTTACATGACTATGATATTAAAAAGAGCACTTTAAATTACTAACTCAATCAAAATAATAGAAAGATACAAAAAAGGAGGACAAGAGGGCAACAGAACAACACGTCCAACCTAGAATTTAAAAGTTTAAAAAATAAATAAATCATTTATTTTTAAAAATTATTTTACTAAGTAGATTCAATCATTAATACTAATATTAATTTTATGGCATTTTGTATTACAAATACATTATAAATATGGAACTAGAGCAGGTTTCTCAAACGTTCGTCGGATGGCTTCTTCGTTGTGTGAAATAAGTACCTACTATTAGACGGCTAGTAAATAATAAATATTAATTGTTGTTTTTAATTTACAATTACATAAAATTGGTCCGCGTGCAACTTGATCCAACAACATGATCAACTCCGTAGTTGCCGCTCATACATAAGTGCAGTTATTTTAAATACAGCGCGTTCCTATTAAATGGGAATTAATTTAATTAAACATTCATTGAGAATTTTTTTTTTTTTTTTTTTTTATCTTTAATAGGTAAGCGTTTGACCGTTATCTTGCCTGATGGTAAGCAACGACACGGTCTAGGGTGTAGCACGCTTGCCTAGAAGAAACCTGTTTACTCTGGATTTGAAGACACCAACGTTGTACCTATCGGGAAATACAGACTCAGGCAAAGTATTCCACAGTTTTGCAGTGCGAATGAGGAAGGTGGATTCGAAGCGCTTCGTACGTAGGCGGGGTATTTCTACGGTGTACCTATGGCGCTTAGGTCGCGTTTGCCTGGTCGTCCGATAGTGGAAGGGGGCGGGCGGAATTAATTCGTGTAATTCCTGAGCACACTCTCCGAAATGCATCCGATAGAACACTGAAAGTGACGCAACTATACGTCGATGTTCTAGACTTTGGAGCTTAGATTCAACCAAAGTGTCATCTCCTATCAGCTTCCTGGCACGTCTCTCGATCAACTCTAGAGCCTGAAGGTGAGACTTAGCAGAGCCGTCCCAAAGGTGAGAGCAGTACTCCATACAAGACCTGACTTGCGCTTTGTAAAGGGTGAGCAGCTGTTGTGGAGTAAAGTACTGTCTCACCTTGGAGAGGATACCAAGTTTTTGTGCGGCTATTTGGGCTTTGGACTCAATGAAAGAGCCGAAATTCAGAGTCGATGCGAGTGTAACGCCAAGAAGTTCAAGGTGGTCAGTTATAGGCACGGATACATTTCGGAAAGAGGGATATAGCTGGAATTCCCTCTTTTTGGCGGAAAACAAACACGCCTGCGTTTTGGTTGCGTTGAATTTGACCAAATTGGCATCGCCCCAATCGGACACGGCCTTAAGGGTCACATTCAAGCGCTCAACCATTGCCTCTCTCTGAGTCTGGATATCGGCCTCACTAGCCCGTGCGTTGGAGCTATAGCTCTCGACAACTGTGCAGTCATCTGCGTACCCATGGATACCGGGCAACAACAGATCATTAATGTGCATCAGAAATAGTGTCGCTGAGAGCACTGACCCCTGGGGAACACCGGCATTTATAGCTATTTGATCAGACGAGTGACCTTCAACCACCACTCGTAGTGATCGGTTCCTCAGGAAGTCTGAGATCCATACACACAGGCTAGGAGGCAGGCCATACGCAGGAAGCTTGCTGATAAGGCCATCATGCCAAACCCTGTCAAAGGCCTTCGAGATATCCAAGGAAACAGCAAGTGCCTCCCCGTGTTTCTCGATGGCCTCACTCCAGATGTGTGTGACGTACGCCAGGAGATCACCAGTGGACCGATTTCGGCGAAATCCATACTGCCGGTCACTGAGAAGGTCATTGACTTCCAGGTACGTCAGGAGCCTAGTATTAAGGATACGTTCCATAGTTTTACACAGTATGGACGTAACCGAGATGGGCCTGTAGTTGGCAGGGTCAGCACGACTACCTTTTTTAGGCACGGGCTGCACGTTAGCAAGCTTCCAGGACTTAGGCACTTGACCAGTTTTGAGAGAGAGGCGAAACAGACGCGTCAGGACAGGAGACAATTCAGGCGCACAGTTCGTCAGGACAATTGCAGGGATGCCATCGGGTCCGCTAGCCTTGTTCACGTCCAGACTGCGTAGCATTTCGCTTCATATGAATTAGCATGGAATTTACTCAATCACATCTTATCTCTAAGATATTAGAGGCGCAAGAAACAATGAATAAATGCGAGAACACCTGTTTCAGACACAAACAAACGTATTTATTAACTTATATGACCTTAACAAAAAAATAGAATGATTTTCTTTCGTACTTATGGTCTTATAAAAATGCAGATCTCTAGATCTTGAGTAGAACTTATAAAAGAGGTCGAATTTCCCGTCAACTCCAATAGCAAACTAGCACTAGCATGGAATTTACTCAATCACATCTTATCTCTAAGATATTAGAGGCGCAAGAAACAATGAATAAATGCGAGAACACCTGTTTCAGACACAAACAAACGTATTTATTAACTTATATGACCTTAACAAAAAAATAGAATGATTTTCTTTCGTACTTATGGTCTTATAAAAATGCAGATCTCTAGATCTTGAGTAGAACTTATAAAAGAGGTCGAATTTCCCGTCAACTCCAATAGCAAACTTGAACTAGTTGGCTGTTAGCTAGCTAGCAGTGTTATAAGCGCGAGCCTCAGAAAGCACGTCGTCAAGTCGTTGTTTTTCGCCTAGGCTTGGGTCCTGTCGGATTCCCATCCAATTGAACTACGAGATTGAGTAGTAAGAGGATTTTAGTAGTACCATGATCAGTCAGGATATTGTTAAATAGTAAAAGTTTTATATTTTTTTCATTTAATTAACGTTATATAAAAATACATCTGTCGAACGACCTTATAAACAGATGGTAATATGATTAATATCAGTACTTTAAGATTATGGTGTTTCATTATATAGGAAAAATTGGTGAAAAATCAGATTTCCTATTAAAACAGAATATTTTTTTCTCCATCTATCAATCAAATTATGACAACAGTACAATAAGGAGCAACAAAAAACTTGACTGATTCAACATTTCAGGGCCTTGATAATTCGGTTGACAATAATATACTTTAAAAGTTTGTATAATATGATTACTATTCTGCATAGTAACTTATGCAAATATTTATAAATATTTTAATTAAGTTTGGGACAAAGGATTCCATATAAATTATTTAAGCAGGAAATGTACGTGTATAAAATTAAGTTCACCTACATAGCCAATTTTTATGTGCAAATATATGTAGGCCGCTTCGAATGACCTTGCTTTATTATTTGTTATAGTTTATTGGACTGGGAAATGAGCCATCTGACGGTTAATGCTCACCACCGCCGATAGACATCGGCATAACAAACAATATTAACCATAGCTTAAAACGTCGCCAACGCGCCAAAAACCCTTGGGAACTAAGAAGTTATGTCCCATGTACCTGTAATACCATGTACTGCTGTTTAGCGGTAGTTAATAAGCTACTGAGTGGGTGTGTATTATACTTTAATATATTGTTTACATACAAGTACCATTCATATTGCAATCGATAATTTAAAAAAAAAACCGATTGAGTTATCCGCTTGAGCAGACAGAACGCTAATATTAAAAATATATACCTTTTTAGATTCACTATTGTTCTCATCTCAATATTAAAAATATTATATCTCCCATATAACCGATGAAAATAAAATTAATTAATTTATAACCATGTATCAGAATAAATACTTATATGCGAATAAGTTCATGATTATGTAGTATCGTTATTATAAATAAATAATTCTTAAATAAAGCTGTTTAAAAATCGAACAGCATGTTTTATTGATATATTATGGTTATATTTTAATATTAAATGATTATTGAAGTTGTCACACTGTTTGTATTTATTTCCATTAAATAATTAATATGAAATGATAAACATTGAGGCAACATTATATTTTATATTATTATTTTCCCGTTGAATGGGACTTTACATCTATCTACATTCATTATTAAAAGTTTATAATTGGTAAACAAAATATCTAGTTTCTTTCTTGTTGAAGTTATAAAATCTTTATATACTTAAAAATACGCCTCGACTATTGATTAAATAAAGCATATTAACATTAGAACTTCATTTTTTAATTGCTATATTGATTTACAATTGAGAAATACGAAAAAATATGTCAAGAGAAGAACTAATATTATGACTTTTATTTATTTTAATTTGTATTATATTTTGTTTTGGCTTAAATGAAAACAAACAGAAATGCTGCTAAAATATTTTATTAGGTTTTTAGCGATATATTATAATGGGTTAAACAATAAATAAGGCATTCACGTGGTATTGATGGCTACTATTAACAATTACGTAATAAGTTAATTTACAATATCATAAGTTACAAGCAGAAAGCATATTGAGATTAATACACTAATTGTATTTTTATCTTTGGAATTATTTAAAATTACGAATCATCAGTTTTTAAATCTATATTTGATTGAGATTGTGGCATATCAGCTAATTTCGTATTATCAATATCTGTCTCAGCATTTCGACTAGTGTCTTCTACTTCAGTCTCCAATACATTAGTCATTGCTTCCTTAACGTCATCTGTAGAATTATTTGACTCACAAACGGCTTCATTTGCCTCAGGTACATTTTGCGCTCTTATATTAGGTACAGTAAGAGTTATCACTTCATTCTCACTTTCTCTTAATGCTTCGGGTACTTTATTTACTTCCAATGGCCTAAATATTTCCTGTAGCGATGAAACTTTCTTTTCTGTCGGAATAATCCTATTTAGATAAACTAAAATATCTGACAGTGAAACAATTCCTATAAGCTTATCATCCTTATTTACTAATAATAATCGATGACTCTCGGTTCTAACTATAATTTCTAAGGCCTCATATAAAGTAATACTTGAAAGACATTTTTGTAACTTTTCTTCCCAGTCTTTCTTTTTGTTTCGTACATCACCTATGGTTAACGATAAATTCAAATATAACTTTTCACTCACTAAATTCAACACTTCATATTTAGCGTACACATCAATAAGAACACCATTTTCATCTAAAATGGGCAAAGCTGAGACATCTTTTTCTAATAATAGCTGGAAAGCTTCTTTAATACTTGTGTTATCAGTAACAGATATTATATCTTCAAATGTACCTATTTTCAAATCAAGCAAAGTTTTATGAAAAAATGTTAATTCTGGAAATTCATTCAGATATACGAACAAGAATCGTAATATTCTTTTGTGAGATAATATATACAATACATCTCCGCTTAGTGGATCGATCATTAAAAGGCGATGAACTCTATTTTTATTTAGTAAATTTATAGCATCATGTAATGATTGGTCTGGGCTTACACTACATAAAGGTTTTCGCGTAGGCCTTAAAATTTTCTTCCAATTATGAAGAGTATGTTTTTCTAAATCATCCATTGAACCATTTTCGTTTTCAATATGCAAAAGAATTCTAATGAAATCAGTAACAGTAATCATACCTACGAGTAATTTTTTATTGGCATCCCATAATGGAGCTGATCGGATACCATGAGAAACCAAAGTAGGAAATGTTTTCCTAACTGGGAACATAGTATCGAATATTATCACTTTTGCTGACTTAGGAAGAATTTCATAACACTTATGATATTTGAAAAAATTCAAAAGAAGTCTTGTTTTGTCACGACCACCTAGAGATATTTGCACAATAGATAAGTATGGATCATACTTAGGTAACCCTCGAACTTCTCGGAACAATTGTTTAGCTTGTACAGGGTCTAAGGAAGCATAAGAATTTTTATGGTAGGTAGGTGAAGTCGTTCCTATAGAGGAACGACGCGCTTGTTTCGTATTCTTTTTCTTCACAATTTCAGACGAACTCTGGTCAGGCTGCGGTTGGGGCTTACTTCTGAATATATCCATGACTCTAGTAATAGGGCTAGACTTTCTTGATGAAACTCCTGTAACTGTATAATAATATTTTTTATGAGACTCTTTTGTGTCTTGTAAATTTGGATCTTCTTTAGAATTTTCTGGAGCTTCCGCAGCTTTGGTTGTTCCACCTAATGCACCTTTAACATTTTGAATAAGCGATTGATGCTTCTTGGAATCACTTTTTCTTCTTATCCGAAATATATCAAAAATTGAACTTCTTGGACTAGACGACGTTCCGTGAAAGGTTTCGTATTCTTTTTTATTCGCCGTTTCCCTTTCTGCACTTGACGGCCTTGACGATTCAGCTGATCGTTCTCTAAAAATTGATCTAACATGAGGCCTCTGCGATTCAACACCACGTGTCCCGAAATGAATAGTATGAACATTACTTTGAGGTAACTGTTCAGAAGGAACATTTTGATCATCCGAGGTTGATAACGTCGTGACAACGAATTTTTTCCTTTCACCAACAACTGTTTGACTTTCGTTTTGAAGTTCCAGTTGATTCTTTTTCTTTTTATTTCTATGTTTATTTTTTCCATGTTTGCTTGCTGATTCCGATGTTGCAGCTTCATTTTCCAGTATAGGATCCATTATTGTTATTAATATTCTTTATTAATATTATTTTTTAATTTATTCCATAAACCAAAATCCAAAAGAAACGATGTTGTTACCTGTAAAGAAAAAGAAAATATTGTGAATAACAGATTATAGTCTCTTAATAAAGCAGAGTAAATGATCCACAAACTAAAATTAGAACTAATTTTCAAGGTTACGTCGTTGCTAGGCAACGTGGTGAAGTTTAATGCGTCAATTTAATGCACCAATGCTAAATTGCTGCTGCAACGGATATATTCATTTTCTGAATGATAACGATAGATGACACATGTAATAACTCAATTTTACAATGAGATTTTACCATCGAAATACACAAATGAGCTAGAATATTCACTGTACCACGCGTGATAACCGGTTCACTAATCGATACTCAAGAGAGGAGGTGAGCCAAACACGACACTATTACGTAAACACTTTACGTACCTGTTATAAATTGATATAATATGTCCGAAATCATCGTTACAAAGAAATAAAACCCTATTGGTATAACTAGAAACAAACAAAGTGTATTAAAATAAAATTACTTTAACTAACATCGCGTGTGATTCACGGCGACTGTGAATGAAACGCCATATTGTTATTTGGCGGTAGAGAACTCACGCCATCTGCTGACGGGTGGTGTAAAATGAGGGGAGTTTGAGCATTGGCAATGAAAAGCTTTAAGTTGTACACATTGTGTTCTGTGAATTTTCACAGAGATGTCATGGCGAAAGTATAAAACATTATTTTAAACGATGTCTTTTACAACAGAATTTATATATTTTTATTAATATTTAAGAAATATAAAATTAATTACACTAAAAGCATAAATATAATAAACATATTAATTATTCTTTTTTTAATCCAGGCAAGAAAAATATTGATTGATTTAACAAATTTGGTTTTGATAAGATCAAATTGTTTTAAATAAAAATATATAATCTAAATAAAGGATACAATAATAATCTATATTTAGACAGAACGGACTAGACACACAGCGCATGCGTGGAAACTATGACGTCATATTATGCCGTCACAAATCCGTGACGTACTAGTGCGGGGGCGCGTGGACGACGATGACGTTAAAGAGAAATGGGGGGAATCTGCGATCGATAATCTCCCGATATTAATAATATTCAATCCAATGACGCTCGATTAATGACGGCACGGGAGTAGAAACGGCCTTTCAATCAACTACGGGTCGGTAGATCACGTGTTAGACCCACTTGCGCTATTAAATATCGAATACACAGGTCAGCCGCTCGCGAGTAATAAGATGTGACATTCTTATGTTCAAGTGTAACGAATAGTTGACCCGTGAACGATCAATGAATTTAAATTTTCTCTCCCACGCTATTTTTTTATCTCGCAACATTATAATACAACAGTGATATATTTGCCGGACAAAGTCCAAAACTTTAACAGTTAGACCGCGCAAACATATTTTGTTATATCGTTTAACTTATATTGCAAATATTGATAATAATAAGCTTCGTCTATTTTTAATAGTGAATATAATATGGATTTTGACCCAAATGCGTAAGAGGTTTGATGTACATTAAAATTATTATTTTTTATGTTATTCGACATTATTACGCTTTACGGCATAACAGGTTTTCTTGATAAAAATAATATATACAACAAATATAACACAGTGCATATCCCTTTGCTATTTATTTTTAGGAAAACATCAGATAGTATCGAGATTACTTGACAGATGAACTATTAACCTTACGCGCAAACATTATTCGCGGATGTCAATTTGGATAAGCACCACTGAGGATGATAAATTTGTTTACAATACAATTCGTATCCGTAAGGATAAACTCGCAACATGATAAGAATTCAAAGACATGTAGCCGCCAAACCACATGGAATTAGAATTAATTGTAATCCATTGGGTGGCGTTGCTCGGAATCATTGCTGAGCAGCAAGTAACTAGTAACGGGCCGTCGCTGTTACTTGCTCACTGTAATTGTATAACTTTCTAAATGGGCAATGAGATGAGATACAAAGCAACTATGACTTAAAGTGTCTAACACGGAACTGTTTTAAAATAATGTAAATAAAAAAATATAATGTTTATTTTTGACACATTCAAATTCATCTGTTTTCACTACAGACGTACTTATATTGTGTGTATTGTGATTAATTATTCTTTGTTTAAAGTCTGTTTTTCTCGTCAAAAGAGATAACATCGTTTGGAACAGTAATACTAATGTATACAACTGGTCATTCTAAAATCGCAGCTAATAACTAGTTAATCCTGACATCTCAGTGATAAATAGCTCTTAGGTAGCCACTTATCTTTGAAGCAGTTGGTGATAAGATAAAATTCATTTTTGAGTCGTTGAAATATACTTAAGTAGGACTAGTATAAGTGTTTGGATAAACGATGTGAGATGCAGATGAATCGTTTATTCTATTTTTTTGAGCAGCAGTGAAATTTTAAGCAGCCTCCACAATAGAATAGTATTTAATCGTGTACTGGAACGTTAAGGGTTGCAATTTTAGTTTTAGAATCAGCATTAGTTGACATTGGCTTTTAAGACATATTTTAGCCTCAATTGTTAAACCATAGACAAATGTCCGAAATAAAAGATTTCCAATCGGAATACTGTTTTCTAGTGCCGTAATAATTTAGGTTTTGGAAGTAGGAGTAAGGTTAGTTATATTAATATTACGAAATTCCATAAGCGTATTGCTAATTTAAATAAATAAAAGGTAAATCCATCACAATATTTTTTAAATAATACTTCTTCAGTTTAATCTAATCTCTGATTTCGAAGTCATTCGATAAATTTATCGATTGTTTAGGCAATTAATTCGTGCCCTCAATCGTCTTGAAAACAATAAATTATTAACAAGGTCAATGATATATATAAAACAGGCGCAGTAATTGGAACAAGTAATGTTATAAATAATAATGTAACCAATAACTTCAACAAACATACAGATATTATATTTACTGATATTATTAATATACTTTTCAAAAATAACCTACTTTTATTTTTATTATTCTAGGATATACATATGAGTTTTCTTACTCTGTACTAACTCTTCTTCTGTCTATAGGTAATAGGTATTATTTTTGCATCAAGTCCAGAATATGATGCCCTTATTTATTCATGACAAATTAATATTTTGGTTTAATGCCAAATGAACAATGTACCTACATGAAAACACATTTATTATTTAATAGCACAAAATATCTTATGAATTAATATAAGGCAAGGCAAAGTCGAACTCGTTTTTCACAAATTAAACTTATCCATAATCATTACACAACGATAACATAAACGCCTCCATCTGAATGTTAAACATAACCTCAAAATGTATCAGCTCGTTCGATTGTAGTTATATTTACTTACAATAGTGATCATTCCGAACCCCTTTCGCACCGACTATTTGTGAACACTTCACGCACACATACACTTGTTACATGCATAATGCACCAGTCCTAGCAATAGACTTGCTCGCATATGATTATAAATTATTGTACCACTGGTTTTTGTTTTACAGGGCGATTGCGCGGTTGTTGTATAATATTGCCACTAGGATAGTAATTGTTGAAAGCACTGTTTTATCAGTAAAGACCGCCATGCCCAATTAGTACAATTTGCAATCACACTCAGTGTTCAGACATATGCGCTGACGGCATCGAAACAAGCTAGTCGCGTTCACGTAATAATTCTCTCGCGGCCCGCTGATGCCGCTGCGTTCGCGCTCAAATATGAGCCGCACGCACACAACGATTCTCTCTCATGCATGAACTATAAACATCCAGACGCGCATATCGTAATTCGTATCGTAGGTGCGTATCAAATATAGACGAACGCGTCTCATACTTGATTTGCCTATGCATGATAAATCATTATCATTGTTATATTAATAATAAATAATAAAATAAAATTACAATGTTTATAATGCAAAACATGCACATAACATACGTATGTAGTATAAGTTTGTTATTAAATAAAATAACATGCTATCAGATATGGAATAATATTAAAGCATTTTATATTATAATTTTTAATAAAATTTCCGTAAAGAAATTAAATTAATAATATTATAAATGTATATTTATATTGCCTCATTCCAACAATTTAAACTTCATAGTATTACTCATTATCATAATTATTCTGTACTTGTCTAACATACACGTTTTGTTCCAAACTTACTCTACTTACATGTTCGCTATTACAAACTTTGTATATATACATATTATATTATGATACCGAGAATTAAGCTTTGAACGGCAACATAACGAGCAGTAGCAGAAAATATAATTAGTTTAAAAATAGCATGGTTTTGGAGTATTTATTTACATCACTTTATCAGACATACAAAATTACATGTAGGTACTTTCACAAACTCAGACACAATTTCAAATGTTTTATTTCACATTAATTTATTGTCCATATATTTCACTTGCCAATTATAAACAATAATTGAAAACATATTTACATAGCTATGTATTATGTTTCAGATAAAAGCATTTTGCAATTATAATCCGCAGTTCACAGAACAGCTGTAATCTTCATGCAGACACATCGCGATAGTGACTCACAACGCTACGAGACCACTGAATAGACACTAACACTTCAGTGATAACTCGACAAATTCAAGTTAATAAACATTTTTGATAATCATAAAAGATTAACCATTAGAACTTAAAAAGTAGTAGGGTTAAAAAAATCTATGGTAAAGGTTACAGATACACTTTTTCAATTATTTAACTTAAGAAGAAGACATTATGCATAATTGTTCGTTGATATCTCAAGTCAATATATTATACCTCTGTGTCTTTAGCTGAATCAATCTGAAACTGCATGATTAAAAACTTAGCAAAGGTAGACAAGAAAAGAAAACCATTAATTTCGTCCTCTTCCTTAAGTTTAATATTTTTATAACAACAATTTCATCAACTGTGTTAGTAGGTGCTTTGTTTATGATGATGACACTTATCTAGAAGATAACAATTGACTCTTAAATAAGAAAAAGCAATGAGGAAAAAAGGCCTCATATGAATAGTAAGAGGATGAAGGATGTATTAAATTATATAACCTCTGTGCAGCTTGGAAAGAAAAACCTATATATTGACTATGTCATAGACAACCATCCCATAAGTGACTATGGTACTCCTGTACATGAACGAACCTGAGCTTGATATAAAGTTTAGAATATTAACGGCCGAATACTGAAATCTCAGAATTTTGTATGCGAAATTTGAAATTAATGGCGTTCCAAATAATTAAGTCCCACTTCATATTTGAATGAAGTTTCAGTATTCGGCCATAAGTCTTATAGTAGCGACATTAAACTCGACGGTTCTTTCAAATAATCTAAACAATCAACCACAAAAGACCGAAAAGAAACACATAGTTGTTGAAGCGTCAATAGAGTAAGAGACAGTAATTACAGGCACAAGGGTAATTTTACTTGGTGGTAGAGCTTTGTGCAGGCTCGTCTGGGTAGATACCGCCCACTCATCACATATTCTACCGCAAAACAGCAGTACTTGGTACTGTTGTGTTCCGGTTTGAAGGGTGAGTGATCCAGTGTAATTACAGGCACCAGGGACATAACATCTTAGTTCCCAAGGTTGGTTAACATCTCTTACAATGCCATTGTCTATGGGCGTTGGTGACCACATACCATCAGGTGGCCCATATGCACGTCCGTCTTCCTACGCAATAAAAAAAATAACAAGATCTAATTGTTTTATTTTAATAATTATTTTTATAAATACTTTATAACGCCTATGATTATAAAAACTTTAAAAATTAACATAGCTAATAAAAGCTTTAGTTATATGCACTTACTCGCCAAATACTGAAATCACAAATAAAAGTTCATGGGAATTTTTGTTAGTATTCTTAAGATTTTAATGAAAAGTTCTAATTTGTCTTATTGAATAGAAAACGAATTTCAGTCAGTCAGTTAATCCAGTTATTGTTTCAGAAAAATGGCTTATAGTAAGAGTATTAGAATGGTAAGAAAACGTATATATGTATGGGCCGTATAGAGTAAAAAAGCACCAAAAGGTTCATACATATCGTATACCATATAGGTAAACGCAATATTCATATCATTACCGCTTTTTTCAAGATGGTGGTGAAAGCTCATAAGAAATCTTTATAGACAATTTAAAGTTAAAAAATTCTAAGTCACAATATTTAAAAATCAGCGCTCCTAGTTCACACGCAATTTCAAATGTTATGTATATTTTAAATATATAAGGTCCTCCAGACCGATTTCGGCCACGGCGGCCAATCTCAAGAGAGATTAGCCAACTGCGCAGGAGATATTATAGTGCACAAGTGTGTGCGCAAACACAGGTGCACTCTCTTTTCCTTAGCTCTCATAATCCGATGGGACGGCAATCCGACACGACCGGAAAGAGTTCAGGCGCAGGACCAACGGCTTAACGTGCTTTCCGAGGCACGGGAGTGTACACACTTCCAACTTCCAGACTCCGGGCTGCTATTGAGAATTTTCTGACACAAAACCCCAATAACTATTTATTGGCCCGACCTGGGAATTGAACCCAGGACCACCGCGTCTGCAGCCTTATATCAAGCCACTAGACCCACGAGGCAGTCTAAATATATTATAATACATGGAATAGGTTATTTAAGTTTTAACACATTTTATTGACTATTGGCAAGCTATTTAAATAATGACATGAAAACTACTTACTAGACATATTTCTGTAGCTTTAAGCGATTGAGTATTTTCCATTGTACTAAATAATGACAAAAAAAGTCGTTTCTATAATTAAACTTTATAAATATAACAATGTAACATTATTTATTATAAGTGTTTGGTTATTAATTATTTCTTATATGTGTATATATTTTTTATGTGAGTATGAATGTTGGTATGATACATTGTATCAAGTTTCTAAGTATTTCATAAATTTTAATTGTAAGCTTGATTGCTGATAATGTTCCTGGCTAAAAAAGAAATTTATTTTTCTTTTTATAGAGGTTACCTGGAAGAGACCACTGTAAATGATAAGGCCGCCTTACATATTTTATGTACTACCTATTCTTTTATATAATACTAGAGTTTTGCCCGCGGTTTCACTCGCGGAGTTCCCGTTCCTGTGGGAATTCGGGGACAAAATATAGCCTATGTTACTCGCTGATAATGTAGCTTTATCGGTTTAGTGGTTTAGGCGTGAAAGCGTAACAAACAAACTTACATTCGCATTTATACTATTATAGTAAGGATTTCTAAATTGTTTGTAATATAGACTCAATAAATAAATAAATATGAATTGTTTAATAATGAAACTACAAAAACATGATTTCATAATCTTCACATATTATTACAACAATAAACAAATTTTAAGCATTTATATAATTCAGTTTAATTAATTAAGCATACAATTAGTTTTATGAAAAGATATAGATATTTTTTATTATTAAAGACCTCCCGAGTCGAGTAAAGCTCCTATCTAATATTTTTCCATTTGTTTTTGAGTTTAGCTATTTCTTAATAAGTATAGTTTTTGAGTTTATTTCGTAATAAGTTTAGCTATTTTTTAATTTAATTCTAAATCTTAGAAGTCATTTTTAGGTCATGTATGTTAAGGTATTGACTTTATTAATACTATTCATTTCATATTACTCATCTGTGCAACGTGACCTTCCCCATTTCCGTTTTGGTCATTTACTTTATCTTATTATTAAATCCGTTTTTTGTCTCGATATCTTAAATATAATCCGTACCATAGCTCCCTGGCATGTATTCAAATGATATCCTTATTATTTACATAAAATAACAGCCTGTAAAATTTATACAACGGGGCTTTAGCCAGTTCTTACTCTTAAAGGTGACGAGGTAATTCCATCATGCTGTTCCGATGAGGCTTGGTAGATGTGGTTTATGCAACTACGCGGGTGTTGTAAGATTGAAAATGTAGTGACAGTAGTGATGCTGGCATGCTCTTCCCTTTTTATTGTTTAAATATTTATCTAAGTCTTAAGGTTTTAAGTTTTTAATTATAAGACTTATTTGTAGTTCAAGAATTTATTTTAGGTTAAATTTATACGTCTGTCTAGTTCGTCACGATTGATGATTTTTTTAGTTACTGGATTACGTGTATATCTTTAAAATACTTAAGCAAAACCAGTCAATATATAGTAAAAGAAAAAAATATACATATATATTTAAATCAGTTTCTATATACTTATGTAGTATATTTTAGCTTGTGTGTAGGAAATGCAGTCTCATTGTTAAGGCAGCGATGTCTCTTCATATGATTAATAAATCGTTAAGGAGGTGTACAGTTCAAATAATTTGAATACTGATTGTTTTACATATATTTACTTTGTGTACACACTCATACAACAATACACAACACCGGATGTGTTCATGAATTGCATACACTTGATATTATGAAACGTTATATAATATTTTGTGCTTCTATTGAATCCAGAGCCTACAAGTTACAAGTTGACACATATATCGTCAGTCTTCAACTTTTGACGGACGAGCACGTCTTTTGTCGGTGAGACGGCGTAGCGATGGCATCGATTATAAGTAAAATTAGAATAACTGGACGTGTGCCCGCCGAGCGAGCAGCAAATAGTACTAGGGCATGCGACCAATCGTAACAGCCATAAATATATGCAACGTACTGAATGCGGACACATCGCGGAAGAAACAACCCTCCTTAGCTAAAATTGAAACCATAACTAATTAGAACAATATATTGATCTTTTATTTATTACTCATTACACATTGGAAAAAAAACATACATTTTTTTAAGTCGGTTAAAAGTGGAATTGGAAGTTACAATGCCTTTGCTTTTTATAACGAGATTTAAAAATAATACAAAGTTACTGTTAAGTTCTATAAAACGATGAATACACAAGGTATGATTTTGGTTAGTAAAAGAGAGCCAGTGTAATTACAGGCACAAGGCACATAATATCTTTGTTCCCAAGTTTGGTGGCGCATTGGTGATATAAGCGATGGTTAACATTTCTTACAATGTCATGGTCTATGGGCGTTGGTGATCACTTACCATCAGGTGGCCCATATGCTCGTCCGCCTACTTATACAGTAAGAAAATAAAAAGATAATGTAGCTGATAAATATTAATTTATCAAATGAGATAAAACCTCATACCTCATCAACATAACGACACATCAACATCAACGGGTAAGCTCGCTTACCCGTCTATGATGAAACACAGTAAGTTTGCCGAGTTTTACAACGTGTAGGCGTTGCTTTAACACATCAATAGCATAATATTACGCTTGCCTACGTAATAAACGAATCTGCACGTTATATAAGTGATAGAATATAAAATATATATAAGTAGCTTTAATAAAGTAACAGCACTCTGAGCTCTAGAGATTATTATGTTAGGTTTATGTATAAGAAAACATTCCAATATTCTTCGCATTCACATTCAAAGTTTTTAAGCAAACATATTACGTTACGATTGACATTCGTTATTGATATTGTTTTTTTTTTTCAAATAAAACTAAATAGCTCACTTGCTATGCTTTTAAAATATACCGAACAGTTATCGAATTGGAACTTGTTTGGACGCGATGACATCCAATCTCGAAGTTAATGCAACGTTTTTATACAAGTTACGAATACAATACGTTTGATAGAAACGTCTTAACGTTTTAAATCTTGTATATTGCGTTGCGTACTCTTAATTTTTTTTATCACGTTTAACTCAGTCTACCTACTAACCAATAATGATCGGGACTATTTTGAGTATCGACGTCACATTGTCTATAATATCATTATGAGCGGGTAGGGTTTGGGTCCCGGGACTTTCGGGTCGAGACTCGAGACGAGACACGATTGTCGAAATTGTTATGTAATCATTTTTATTTTCAAATAATTGAAGAAACCTAGCGCCATCTGTTCGAAAACGAGAAGTATTCTCCTTGTCCGGTGACATTATTACAAAAATCAGAAACAGATTGTCGGACAAAGCTATTGACACTGATTTTTTTAAAAGCCTGTTTTATTAAATCATCAAATAAGTCTATTTAACGTGTTTTTATACCAAATATTTAAAACATTTTTTAGCTCGTCGGCATCATTTTTTTAATTAATTAAATTTCTATGTAAATAAGTTATTAACTAATTTTTAGTAATAACCCGATAGCCAACATTTTATGTACATTTAATTTACGTTTGCAAGTACAGTAAGACAAACTAAAATGCGAATATCTGATAAAAATATGGGGCGGTAAACAAATTTAAGCAGTACACCGACAAATATTTAACAATAGTAAAAGTACATAGGTGGGTGTGCATGTATGTACGTGTTTAATAAAAACACACGTGTAATATATCTTACAATATTTATTTAATTTCAGTAAGGAGCTACAATATGTAATAAAACAAAGGTACAAATCTTTCTACAAAGGCTGTTTTAATGATGGTAAGAAGGTAGCCTTTGAAGAAGCTTAATTATAGATCCACTTTAACAATAAACCTGAATTTTGATTCATAAAAATTAGAAATGAAAATTAAACGTTTATTATGTCATTTTCCCTAACAAGATCAACTTTTATACTTAACATAACTTAACATTTTAATCGTGAGAGCGTCATTGATTAACGAACGTGCAAGCGAAAAAAGTTTTGTATTTTGAATATCAGAAATATTATAATAAAAATGAAAAGATTTTTTTCGGTAATATAATAATTAACGAAACAAAAATATATATACTAAGCCGATTTGAGAAAAAGGAACTGGGGCGAGCAACTAGTGATGCGAGTAAACTGAAATAGCATACTAGTGCATTCGATCTGGCGCTGCTAGCCGCCCTATAGATATCCTGTGACGACTGGCGCAATCAATGCGGAAGCGCGAATGAGAGCGGGATGCGACCGTCTTCGCCGCTGCATTTGTCTACCGATGCTTTGAAACTAGCGCGTATATCATTTAAATTATATCTAGGCTACATAATATTTTTTTTTTGTAAAATAAATATTCCTTGGTGACCCGTTATTTAAATAAAACGGACAAACGGAGACAATATTTTGTATAAAGCGAATCCTTACTAAATGGTAGTTACTATACTAGTTTGTTGATTGAAAAGATTTGTGTTTCAACGTTTAATTGTCATGAAATTAAATATATAAAGTGCTTAAAAATCGGAAACGAAATTAATCAGATCTTGCTTGTTGGACATCCAACCAAACGGAATACCCGTACAAGCGAAACTGGGGCTAAAAACTTGTATTGTATTTTGAATCACAAAAAACTTTCCTATGCTACTTTCTTACTGTCTCTCTCTCTCTTTCGTCTTTTTACTCAACTCCACTTAAGAAAATTATTACTTGAGTATTTAAAAAAAATTAACTGTAGTAAGTACAAATCAAAATTAGGATATGAGTTTTTATTCCGTTCCGTTCCGTTGTAGTTGGTAAGAATTCCATATAAACAGGGTCCCCCAGGAATCGGGTAACTTTCGGTCATGGCGCAAAATATACAAATGGACTAAATCAAAGGAAAACATCGTGTCGCACATAGTTCTAACACATTATCAACAGATCAGACACATTGAAACTGTTTGGCGAAAAAAGCTCCAAAAATCATCTCAAAGAAAACTTTGCCCAACAGTGGAAATTTTCAAGCTGTTATTTTTATACCTAAAAAATACATATACGATCCAATTATCGATCTTGAATTTATTTATAAAAAAGCATATGTAAAAGTATAACAAATAATGTAGTGTAAGCTTAAGAAAATAATATAAATAGATCGATAACGCAGAAACCTGTCTTTTAAGGTCATTTTGTTTATTATTAAACTTAAGTAAATTAAAGTAAATATTTTATGATTGAAACAGTATGATATATATATATATAGGTATAAAGTAAATCCACTTAAGGCATAATATTAATAATATAATTGAGCAAGTTTTATTTTTATTTATAATCTAACTAACTACTAAATAAAACTTTTACTATCAATTTATTTGAAATACGAAGGATGGACTTTCGATTTATAATTGGTTTTGGTTTCGATGCACAGCGTGAGACATTGTATTAGCTGTTTATTGCTTGAGATTTTTAAATATAAATATTTAGCTTTTATTAAAAAGCAACACAACCTCCTCTTAATATTCCTTTATGTCCTGAACAGCTTTTTTTAAAAGATTGAAATCGTATAACTTTTATAACAAAGAAAGCTAATTGTATTGTAAAAATATGGAGCACATATTTGACCGTGAAAAGCGTGATAGACGAGAGCCTCTAAACGTGGCGGGTAGAAGCGGTGGCGCGGGCGTACGAAAGCTCCACTCCGTACTAGCGATGCCGTTAGCGCAGGTTCGGGCGGGCGGCGAGGCACGAGGCGGCGGGCGGGCTGTGGGAGGTACCGTTAGTGACGTCACTACTGTGACGTCGCAGTCGTGACGTCAGGCAGCGCGATATAGCCACCAGCCTCGGCGGCGGCGGCCTCAGTATCGCACCGCCCGTCCGCCAGCGCGTACTTCCGCGCGCTCCTTCGCGACTATCTCTACTAACGACTGACTGTGAGTGAGTGCGCGTGCAGTGAGTGCAATGTGCTCGGCCGCATGAGGATCCTGCTAAGCGAACTAGGACTGTCTGGCGCGTGCCTCGGTCTGACCCTGGAGTCGCGCGCCGCTTCTCTGGATCCTGACAAGCCAGCGCCAGGTCAGCGCCCGCACGACGATACGCGTCCTTCCATTTCTGTGTTTATTTTCGCTTTCGTTGTGTAGAGCCTCTGGGTGCATAGACTTTGTGTGGAACTGTCGTGACGATGGCCATCGGCTAGAATGCGAGGTGCGTTGCTGACGCCCTCCAGCCAACACTGTGGCCTTAGACAATTCCTTAACACACGTATGTACCTTTTTTGTTTTATTTTATTTAGTTCTATTATTTTTTTTATTTATTTTTTCTCCCTTAGTTTAAGGTCTAATTTTTTTTTTTAAATATATTTTTTTATGTAAACAACCCCTATTGTTTTTATAACAGATTATTCGTTTCGAGTTCTAACTTGCGCATAAATACTTATACCAATAAAAAAAATTGTGACCACAAAAGTATTAGAACAAGTCATGTAATAAATACGCGCTAAATATTTTAATAAATCAATAATATACCCACTTAAATATAAACAAAGCCAGCTTACAGTTCAGCTCACCGTTACCCATTGACCCATAACTATAGTGTGTAACCTATTTGTGACCCATACTATAGAAGTTCGATTAACCTAATAACGTTTTATAAGTTCTATAAACTTCATAAACTATTTTCATTTGACATTTTAAATTAAATTTTTAAGGAATATTTAAAAGGTTTTTTATGTCATTTAAATACTTTTTTTTTATTACGCTGGAAAATGACGCGTTTCCCCCCACTGGTAACATGGGGGGGGGGCATGTGAGACTCGCCGTATGTCCAGGGCACCGAGTGCACCCCGGACATCGGAATTCATTTAAATACACGCGCAACTTCAGAGTTCGCACAAAATCGCAAGCTTACATAAATTACTTAATTTTTTAAGAAAATATTTTTCATATATTTTAAAACTATTAATAATACGACTCTACGTTATTTTAATTATAGTTTATTATATCTAAAGCTCCTTTTCGATAAAAGAACTAAAGCTTTTTAAATTCATTTTAAAACAAAACTTTAATAACTTTTAATAAAACTTCACGCAATAAAATTTATGAGGAAAACTTAGTAACCTTCAACGAAAACATCATTTTATTGTTCTTTTAAAGGTTTTTGAATATCAGTTACATCGAAGAATTGTTTGTGAATAGTTTTGCTTTGAAAAGTAAACTTATTTGTAACATACAAAAACAATAACGCAAATTCATCTTCGATTATTTATCGTCGCAAACTTTATGACTAAATATTCTAACAAAAGGTACGTCGTAATAAATTAACACCACAAACTGCGTAATACACATTTACAAAAATTTACTAAATGCTTATTTACTTATGCAAAATCTAGTTATCAAATACACAAAAGATAAACATTCAAGACAAAATAAATTTCATCATATAACTGTGATGGAAGAAGACATATGCTCCTTTGTTTTATTCAGATTCATTATATTTGTATGTTAGTACTTCATATTGCAAATATAACAATTACATACATAATTAATTAACATAAATACCAAACAATAATAATCAATGCAATTATTTGTTT
Organism: Nymphalis c-album; assembly: GCA_963151315.1. NCBI lineage: Eukaryota > Metazoa > Arthropoda > Insecta > Lepidoptera > Nymphalidae > Nymphalis > Nymphalis c-album. The sequence goes on along the minus strand of OY720590.1, from coordinate 5,920,367 downwards.
TGTACATTTTGAAATTTAACGAAACCCCAAAACAAGTTGACGAAATCGTGTCTTAGAGTAATGTTTAAGTAAATGTTGTAATTTTCAAATAGTTAACTTGACAAGAAGCATTTTAATGAAACTTTAACTTAGTGGTACAGCGAAATTAATATTGTTTTTGTTATGCTTGCGGCAAGTTAGGTAATGCTAGTATAATATGGGATGCTTGTGTCGCGATCGCCTCCGGTTTGGAGCCGTTGGCCTCAGCCGAGTTGCCTTCCACTTGCCCAATAGGTTGTCGCAACCGGCAGACGTTGCACCTGCCAATAAGATGTGCCTCCGCAAATTTTCATTTGATCATATCGCGTCACAATCTCATTGTTTAAAAAGCTTATGAACTACGTACGCTGTCGTACTTTTACCGTTCTCTATTCCGTGTTCTCCTAAGTGATAAACGATTATGAACACTAAACAAACACCGGTTTCCGAGAGATTCCGCGCGGCAAAACATCACTTTCACTTTTGTTATCACTCGATAACTGGTAGACATAAAAGGAATTACATATTAGATGATTTAACAGGGGTTTTAAGTGGTTCTATAAAATAAGAAAAAATACCGATTCAAGTAACATAAATTACTAATTTATGCTCGTCCAACGAATATATTTGGGGCCGGAATGCAAATTTCGTGACAAACTTGCTTTTGTCATTCGTGTCATTGCTATTTTTTGTGACTTAGGCTATATATAAAAAAATAAATATCTGAATAGCAGTGATTCCGATTATCGCTTTCTATTAGAGGTGGAAGGGTACAGTGATAAGGCACGCTATCACTCGTCAGCTGTAATGACGTCAGAGCTCAATAAAATCTCCCTCACGCTGACGTCACGCCTACCACCCCAGGGAAAACTATTTACGGCTTAATTTATTGAATCTGTAAAACGCGTTGAGATACAGTTAAATATAACAATCAAATTTATTGTTAGTAACAAAGAAATTAAAAAGTTATTTCATTAATAACATTTTAAGAACAAGTATAATAGCACACAATCTAATAGTTTACTGTTAATGCTACAACAAACGTAGAATTGACCTACCTCAATATATATATCAATAATCTTGTTAGCTAATATATACATAGATGCTCTATATAATATTCTATAATCACCTGCGAAACAGAACTGTCAGTCATGATAACATATTTTTTTGACTTGTAATTAATTTCGCAACAACAAATATTATTTACTGTCACATTAATACCCAATACATATTTCAATGCAGTTACTAATATAAATAAGGCAATCTCTCGCAACTAATCAGCTGTGTCAATGCTACGGTTGCAATTTATTAATCATATCTCTAAATCGTCTTCAATATGTTAAATATATGAACACATCTAAATACTTTATATCAAGTTTACTTTCACAAATCAGTTTTCACCGACTGTTTTATAGTATGTATAAAATTTTAAATAAAAAACACAATCGAGTGCAAAATAAAAATTAAATTATACGTAAGTGAAAAAGGCTTTACGCTAATTTACAGCATATTTTTAGCCACACTTTCAGTCTTGCTCTAACGCTTTTTGAGGCGGAATAACGTCACAGTATCTAAAAATACACGGGTGGTGTGGAAAAACAGCAGTGTGGGGGTGGTGTGGCGCGGGCCCTCGGCCTCGGCCTCCGCATCGAGCACCGCCCGTGACGTCACGAGCGATGTTACGTCACGCATCGACCCGCGCCCCGTTTCAAGGACGCCCTTGCTTGCCGGCTACCGACTTCCTTAAACTTGTTACTTCTTATTACAACACTTCGCTAGACATTCGTACTACGGTATCGTAGACGTATACATGTAACTTTTTAAACAAAAAGTCTTACCAGTACTCAAAAAGTTCACAGTTTACAAATTACATCAACCGTTTGAAGGAATTCAAACTTCCATTCGATGTAACAGTTTTATATTTATGATCGTAAGTTTTTTATTCACTTCATATAAACATACAATAAAGGTTTACGTGGCATTTTGTTCACTGAAATCATATTTATATACACTTTACCAAGAAACGAAGCCAGTTAATATCATCCCCAATTTGACTCTACTTCAAGTGAGATAGCAAAAGTAGTAATACTATATGTTTTCGGAATATTGGTTTTTCGTTTGACATTATCATCAAATTGGCACATAACTATGACTATGTCATTCAGATTTAAAATATTTTTAACGTACAACATAGTTTTAAGGACTTAAATAGAGTAATATAGTAAAAAATAAAAACATAACTTCATATGCTTAAAAGCTTCAGTTTTAATGAATTCTTGTAAAAAGACTATTCAATAGGAGTAAGGCCATTTTAATTCGATTATATTAAAACTATCACATTTAAAATGATGTCAAAACTCACATCACTCCTTATATTTGAGTAAAGAAAACTATAACAAGTATGATAGAGAGAGACAAAAAAAAACAATAAAATCATTTCTACCTTTCAAAAGATTACGTTAATCATTACTTAAAAGACTCATTTCTATGTAGAACAGAATATATGTGTATCAATGTTTTATTCAATTTTATACTAAACTCAAGATATTATATAAAACGAGTTCCCTCTTATCACGTTCTTAGATGATTAGACACATAAATAAATTCAAATTTATTCTTCTACAGACTTATAATGTTCTTAAATATCCACTCATAGCGGCGGCCAGTCCGACATCAAGGTCGTTATTAATACAGCTTGATAAATTATATTTAACGTTTTATTGAATATTTGTACATTATTTTTATTATATGCAATATTTTGTAATTGATTTAATAATATTTTATTAGTAAGTCATATAGACAACACAATAAATTATTATTTAGACAAATTTATTTATCGAAACGTATATTTATTTAAATTGAGAATATAAAACGTATTTATAATATCTATTATGAATTGAATTGTAGTAGCAATAAATGTGAGCAAGTGAATAAATACAAGATTACTTTTTACTTTTACTTTAAAGGATAAAGTTATCAGAGAGTAACTGGCTATATATTATTTTCTAAAAAAATTGTTATCCCTACGAAAATTACTATAAAAGGTTTCAGTTATTTTCCTATAGTAGTAATTATGGACGTACAACAAATAAATGTTTAGCCTGGACGAAGTCGGGGCGGGCCGCTAGTATATTATATAAATAACTGTGCACCGCGGTTTCACCCGCGTATAATTAATAAAAATAAGTCTAGAATACCTTACTCGATAAAAGGACTATACAACAAAAAAGTAATTTTTAAATTCGAACCAGTAGTTTCTGAGATAAGCCGGATCAAACAAACAAACTCTTCAGCTTTATTTATTAGTAGAGAATATAAATATTAAAAAATCAATCACATTAATATAATACAATTTAAAATAATGAATAACAATTAAAGAATTACATGTCTTACTACAACTATTTATAATCGTATATATCTACAATCTACATATTATATAGTTAAGTGGCGCCTTAAATACAAAATCGTATAATTTTACGACAACATTTTAATAATTTGTCCGGCTCGAAACAGGTTTTATTTAACAATTATTATTACTAAGTCTTAATAACATTAAATGTATTTTAATAATCTACAGAATTAAGGTACAATCTACTTATAGATCAAATCTTTAGATTATAATTTGTAATAACTTACAATTAAAGAAAAAAATAACAAATATATTTACATGTAGTTATAGATATGATATTCATATTAATAAATATGTAACAACCAGTTTTGCGAACACGCGTCATTTCATGCAGGACATTCATATTTCTTTTTTAATATTTTTATATTATTATTAAAAACATTTTCAAGTGATTTTATAAAAAAAATTATCAAGAAAAAAAAATCAAAAAAATATCAAGGTAGTCAGATACATATTATTATGTCTGATAGAAATAAACTAAGACAATAGATACAAACGAAAACGTGATTAAATAAACTCACTTTCACATTAGTATGTAATATTAATTAGGATCAAATTTCGTATAACATAAAACAATTAATTTATTTAACAGGACAAGTTAATATATAAACGTGCACAGTATGCCACTAAATATAATTAGCAATACGTAATCTTTCGACATATTTATATAGAATACAAATAAGAGAATCCATTACAAAAATGTAGATTAACCACAAAACTACAAATATATAATTAACAATACCTATACATATTTATTTATTAGGTGTTTCATGAAAAACTAACGATGTTACAACGTCCTCTGTGACGTAGTCAAACGCTTTCACAATATTCAGTTGTCGGGAACGAGACGCTATACATCTGTGTTACGTCACTATGACGTCACGCGACGGGCGCTACCGAACGCGTCTCCCTTACCAGCTGTTAGATCGACCGCCCAAATACATAACTTCTTTATTATAAAACGCAAGGTTTTGCGGATTGAGACAACATTGTCCCTTTAAACTTTAGCTTAAAGACGCTAAGATATATAAAAAAATAAAAACAAACAATTTTAAAACTCATAAAAGCTCTAAACTTTTCATCTATTGTTAAAAGCATACTACTTAATAATTTTAAAAAAAATAGTTCATCCCAAAAAATATTGAGAAGTTACCTAACTAATTACTCTTACAAATCAATTAAGCTCAAGCTTAACATAGAGTTATAAATGTAATCGACATGAGCACACTTTATTAACATTTGTCTAGTTTATTTAAAAAAATGTTAATGTACATTTAAGATTAGATGTTCCAATTCAGTATTGTAATTATATGTCGTTCTGTTTAAATATATATATTGTATACTCACTGTATAAGGAAAAAAGCGACATTGTGATAAATTTATTTTAAGTTTTTTATATATACTTTTAACGTAACGTACGTACTTTTGTGTAAGATGATATAACTATATTTGCAGCAAAACACAAACCCACTCAGATTTTTATTATACGTCAAATTAGGTTTGTTTTTTATTTTTATGTATCCTATCTGAATACATTTTGTAAGCTATTGATATTTAGTTAGTATAGGAAACTTAGTGTTATTTTCTTTTTACATGGATACACATATTTGCAAATATCTTGAACCGGTTTGGATTAAATATAATATAAATTTAGTAATTTTTATCGAGATATAACTAATCAAAAAGTTAAATGACAAAATTTAACACAATATTTCCTCTCAAGTATTTGTTGTCTACTTATCTATAATCTGCTTTATTAATTGAAATGAAAAAATAAAATCAGTATCCTCAAGAGGCACTTTATATAGGTTTCTCTGAATTGGAACATTTTGTATTACATGCTAATATTTATGTTGAGCCGTTTACCTTGAAAACGTTATCCAAAGCAATTTTTAACACCAAATTCATTATTAGTTTGTAGAGTAACAATTTTTTAATGCTAATTTAATTCCTATTTGCGAGTTATTATTACCTACCTTTAAATGCAAAAATATCATATTTATATAAAATAGCTCACCCCAATTCAAAATCCTTGATACCAGAGCCACCTATTGAAAACATGAATGACTATGCAGTGGACAAGCGCCCAAAGGAACTTTTCGAAGCAAACACCTCCCTTCGAATAAGGAAATTCGCCTCTATTGATAGATGTCGTTGTGAGCTAAAGATATGTCGAAATCAAATAATTACATACAAATATAATAAGCTGAATAATATAACGTACATTTTGCAAATAACAAAAACAATTAACACGAGTTCGTATATATAGTTTTAACTACTTATACTTATAAGTTATATATAAATATTGGTTCACATGCATTTTTTTCCTGTTTTTTTTATTATTGGAATTAATTAACTCCGTCATATAAAAAATCAAGGTAATAATAATATTATTACAGCAAATCAACTGTTCCAACCAACCTTGTTTTCGAAACCGACTGACTGTTCTCAAAATATTCAAATAAAAAAATACTATAAGGAAACTTACAAATAAAAAGGCACAGAACAGTGCACAACTTATAAAAAATACAAAATTAACGTTATAGTTAACATAATATTGCCTATAAAGTAATATCGTGTAGTGCTATGTCCCGATTATAGTGGTAAGTGAGCCAGTGTTAGTACGGGCACAAGGGTCATAACATCTTAGATTTTGGTTGCAGTGTAAGAAGTAGTTTATATGTATTTATTAAAGTACCAGCACCTGTGAGCAGGTGATATGCTCGTCTGCCTTCTTAAATTAAAATTTTTAAAAAATCTTAGAAAGTCAAGTTTAACCAATAAATGTAAAGATTCTTTATTATATAGTAAAAAATGTAGTGCATTAAATGTTACATAAAAATGATATCTTAACTTTTCTGCCTTCTCAAACGAAGGTAGGAAAACTAAAATATATTATTAAAGTATTTAGTTTCGGTCGAATTTTAATATAACCAACTGTTACATTAAATAAATTAAATCTTTAAAATATATTGTTTATAAAAAATCCTCCAAATTTCTTTTAAGCTACGGTTTTTATCATATTTGTATCATCCCTAAACATAGTCCCTAACTTTGTTAGTTTTATAAGTAGCAAATTTTTTATAAACCCTATTTATTGACATTATTTCTGTTGTTATCAAAAACGTTTAACAGTTAGTTCATATTTCCTATAAAATGTATATTTGACTAGAATTAAACAAGTATGTTTTACAAAACTGTTACTAGTGTACTTAACATATTTTAGGCCTTTATAAGCCTACTTAAATAAAATTTGTTTAAAGATATCGCAAGCAATTCACTAATCAAAATAATAACTTGATATTTATGAGTGAATCACATGAATAGATTTTTTTTACGTTTTTAAATATCGTAACTTGTCATATCGTTAATTTTATGCAAATAAAAAAAACATCTTCAGTGAACGTGATCGACGCTCAAAACAAATACAGTATACTGCGATTACCTAATTATATTATCATTCCATTCAATTTACATAGTGAGTAAAACTAAATAAATGGTATACAGTAACAATTGCTTAGCCTAGTCAAGGCCCAGATTTACTTTGAGGAGAACGTTTTTGAATTTTTTCCACTACACTGTACATACACGTTACTGTTACACAGTTACACGTGTAGCGTAAAATTATGCGACAGATACTGGTTTTATCAAGTTTTTACCTTTACCATCGAACACGAAATTAATTATAAACACAAATTAAGCACATGAAAATGCTTGAACCCGAAATCGTCGGTTAAAATTCACGTGTTCTAATCACTCGGCCATCTTCGCTCTCCACTAGGTCATCTCAACTCTTGTTATATATATAAACGAGAAATCAAATAAAAAACATTTTGATTTTAAAAATGAGAACGCACTTAATGATTTGCTGAGATTATTTGGTTCACAACCAGTTAAAATATTTTTTGCATTAACATATTAACCCAAACTTATTGATGTCCAATTGTCCACAGACGTTATTGATCACGCCGCGAAAAACCATTAGATTAACTAAGGCATAGATTAAATGTAAAATACTAAAAATGACAGCTGAAATAGATTTAAAATGAACAAAATAATCAAAATCCTAAAATTATTTACTTTTGAAAGATTTGTTTCATCCTTTTCAACAGTTATTGACTAGGTATATACTAAAATTTATAACAAAATAAATGTATTATGCTTTAAAAAAATACGTTTCTTACATTTACATAATCAGTCTGCCCTGTATGGGAAGACTATTTTTCCAAAATTATATATATATATATATATATATTGTAATTATTTTATATGTATATTAGTGCATAAAAAATGACGAATACAGTACACATTTATATGTCAAACATAATCACATACACATGCGCTATGTAAAACTTAATTTACAATTAATTGGATAAGCTTTTATATTTAAGTTGCCTTTGTAGTTGTTTATTTAGTTAGCGAAAATTATTTATTCTTTGCTTAGAGAAAGTTGAATCAAATTTTACTTACATTCGGAATCATGACACTGAACATAAAAAATAATCAACGATTCATATAAAAAAAGTAATGAATGAAAACATTATATAATTTCCTTACAGTTCATAAATAAGTGTTTATTAATTGTTATGACATTCACTCCTACTTGCGATTTGTGTTAATAAGATATTGATTTTTAATTTTTTTTTATAAATTATTTAAACTAAAATCACTGTAGTTGATACCGTCTATAAAATAGTTTACTCCTAATATCGGATACGTAATACTAGTTCTTATTTTAAACGTTTAGTGATATCTTTAAAAAAAATATTTTAGCAATTCGAATAAAATACTATCTTTCTTTTAATTAACTAAAGTCACCGTTTGAGCTCAAATAAGTGCAGTTTTTTTAATAAAATAGATAAGCGGACGAGCTAATTAGTTACCCGCCGGTAAGTTGTCAACTTGGGTACTAAGATGTGATGTCCTTTGTGCCTGTAGTTACACTGGCTCAATCCACCAATCTACCCTTCCAACAGGAACACTACTGTAGAAAGTATTGACGTTCGGTGGTAGAATATGTGTAATATAAGCTGACACTTTCACTTTTTTAGCATTATTTAGAATTAACATTATTTAATAGATTAATTATCTAACCGAGATGGACCAGTGGGTGGAACACGAGAACGTTATCCGAAGATGCGGGCTCAAAATCGGATTTTCACTAACTTAATGTTTACATCTATAATAATTGATATCACGCTCGACGGTAAACCAAAACATCGTGAGGAAACCTGCATATGTCAGATGAATATCAGCACATGTGTATCCACCAATCCGTATTGGAGTTGTGTGGTGGATTAAGCTCCGAGTTTTCTCGGCTCGAGACCTTAGCCCAAAATACATTTACATGCTTTAATGTACTTTGCACTATTTAAGTACTTTTGGCGTTATTTTATATTGATCCACATTCATTACTAAACGAAACTACAATATTTTAGTCTTCGCTTCGTGATATCATTTAAAAAAGTTAAGCCTAAAACTTAGAGCGGGCTCTTTATTTTAAAAGAGTATTTCTTTAAAGACCCAATCACGTGTGGTAAAAAAATACTTTAATATTACTCAATTCAACAAATGTTTTGCATTATAAAAAACAATACAAACTGTAACTAAAAGCATAAAGAATTACAATTGACAAGACGAGACTAGGAAATAACGTGGGAGGAATATCAAATGATGACCCAAACGTTTAAAATTATCAATATAACTTTAAATTTCCCGCAAAACTTTGAATTTGAATGTACCTATTTCAATACCATTTAATAGTATAAAACCAATTTAAATCTATACTAATATATAAAGATGAAGAGTTTATTTGTTTGATCCGGCTAATCTCAGGAACTACTGGTTCGAATTTAAATGAAATTTTTTGTTGTATAGTCCTTTAATCGAGGAAGGCTCTAGGCTAAATTTTTTTATTACATTTTCAATTATTATACTCGGGTGAAACCGCGGGGCACAGCTAGTATTGTATAAAGCTGGACTGGAATATTCTTTAATTTGTATTAATAAGAAACGAAATAATAATATATTGTTAATAAGTAAATTTCGTACAAAATATCGAAGTATAAATACAATTTGACCGTACGTTAATTTTATAAAATCTTCATTTTGTATTCAAGTTTGTTTTGAAAGTTTTAGCGTGTGTTTTTGCCTACATTGGTTCTGTGTATAAAAACATATCGCTTTTTTAATATTGTCTGATAAACGATAAAAAAAAATAACAAAAGATTTAGCGTTTTGTCTATAACTTAATAGGACTGAAATTAATGGTTCTTAACATAATAGAAACTGCAAATGCCAGTGATTTCATAACCTCCCAAGGGATCTATCGCATTTTCGCCCCAAAAACTTGCTGGCCATATTGCTGAGTGACTTTGTATCCTAAATTTTATATTCTACGGTTGAAATTAAAGCAAGGCTTAAAGAATTGTTGTAACGTTTGTAATAGAAATGGTTGAGGTGTATACATAGGATTCAATTTTCGGGGCGTGGCGAATCAAGCACCGTGACACAATGTATTCAAACAGGCAATATTCGGCTGACAAAACTGCTGTATAAATTAGGAGACCTTTCTTTTTCGTCGCCATTGCTAATCGTAGAAGGGTAGCGTTCAGTCATCAATACAATCCCGCAGAAGTTATCGATTTGACAATTACGTGTGCCTGTTTAAGTCGGAATCAAAGTATGTTCGCCGAGGGTAAATATAAATCATGCATGGCTTGTATAGCGTGATAGTTCAAAGTCCGGTGCCGTCAACACGCTGACCAGACGCCTTCCGCGGCATTCACAATCAACCCTCTTTAGTTGTTGCTCTGCTAGTTCAGATAACGTAGCGACCTGATGTTGATAAAACAAAGATTTATGTAATTTAATTTAATTTTAAAATGAATTAGTAGTGAAATGTAAAAAAATTATAAATATTTGTTTTGTTATAGGGCCGAGCGCCATTGAGCCGCGCTCGCCAAGCGCTTTCACGTCAAACTCCTCCAGCATGCTACTGCTGCAAACACACGTAAGTTCGACCAAAATATTTTTTAATATAATAAATTTCGACAAAACAAATTATTTCTCTGATTAGAACACCTGCATTTGAAATAGGCGGTGTCACCATTAAAGAATCATTGTGAAATGATTGATTCAAATTGCACGCCATTGGTGCGTCGTGACCGCCCCTGTATTGTTCCGCCTACCGTAAATGTAACGCCTTTTACATCGATTTTTTTCCATTACAGAGCAACTACGGTTCGTCCTTCACTGATCTACTGTCACCGCAATATCAAGAAGACTCTTCTGAAATTTTAGAAGAAAACTTAGATCCATTTCCCGACGTCGAATTTCATGCACCTATTCCACCTGAAGTTAAATCTCAACGAACGACTCCAGTGAGTGAAACTCCATCACCTACACTCGGACCAGCATTACCCAGTTTTGAAGAAACGTATTCAGTTCGCTATCCGAAACAAGAAATGGCGGAATTCGGATTAAAAATGGATGAAGACTGCTACAATGTTAGCGCATACTCTCACCAAGGACATACATCAACTCAGTTGCTATATCAATACCATCAACCACCTTTACCGTATGTACCATCACCTTACTACGCACAGGCCCAGCCGTGCTCTCCAACATTTGATACTGGTGGAGTTACTAATACTCAAGATTCGTATTCATTGCCACCTTTTCCAAGCTCGGTGGATTTGCATATTACCACTGACCAAAATAGGCAACGGAGGTCATCGTTACCAGTTCAAAGATCGGAATCTAGTAGTTCTAACGAAAGTCCTAAACTACATGGCAGTAGAGTTCACTGTATGCAAGCTTCAGCACCAAGCTCTGCATCTAGCTCACCTGGCGGACCACCACAAGAAAATACTGCATCACGAGCTGCGCCACCATCCCCAAGTCAACTTTGCGCCGTTTGTGGAGATACGGCCGCATGTCAACATTACGGCGTAAGGACTTGTGAAGGGTGTAAAGGATTTTTTAAAAGAACTGTACAAAAAGGTTCTAAATATGTATGCTTAGCTGAGAAATCTTGCCCAGTTGATAAAAGAAGAAGAAACCGATGTCAATTTTGCAGATTTCAAAAGTGTCTGGCTGTGGGTATGGTTAAAGAAGTAGTACGAACTGATTCATTAAAAGGAAGGCGGGGTAGATTGCCGTCTAAACCCAAATGCCCACAAGAATCCCCTCCAAGTCCGCCAATTTCTTTAATAACTGCCCTAGTCAGAGCCCATGTTGATACGTCCCCTGATTTTGCTAATCTCGATTATTCACAATATCGGGAGCCAAATCCTATGGAACCACCTATTTCAGATTTGGAAGTAATTCAGCAATTTTATTCGTTACTGACAACGTCAATTGATATGATTAAAATTTTTGCTGAGAAAGTACCCGGATATGGCGATTTATGTCCCGAGGACCGTGAACAGTTATTTGCTTCGGCACGACTTGAATTATTTGTGTTACGCCTTGCATACCGCACACGTCCTGAAGACACGAAGCTAACCTTCTGCAATGGACTGGTTCTTGATAAAAGACAATGTCAACGATCTTTTGGAGACTGGTTGCACGCTGTGCTTGATTTTAGTAACACCCTGCATTCGATGGATATAGATATCTCTACCTTCGCCTGCCTTTGTGCACTAACACTAATAACAGGTATGTATAAAAATACATATATATATATATATATATACATTTAAAATAAAAAAAATATAGTTTTATTAAATCATGCATAATTGCATACTTTCTTTGCTTATTAAATAATTCTACACTGTTACAAAAGCATTAATGAAAGTTTGGTTATGGGAAACTAATTACCTTAAGTAGTACCTTTTTAATAGCATATTTAATATCTCATCGGCCAGATATATAATACATATACGGATATAATATAATAATATATTAATTTAAAACATATATTTTAAATCAAAAATAACTATTTTGTCCTGAATAATCGATATTTATATTTCACGTTTATTATGTATTTTTATGCTTATGAAAACAAAGTAATCTACATAATTAATTTTGTTCCAACAGAGAGACATGGCTTAAAGGAGCCTCATCGGGTTGAGCAAATTCAGATGAAGATAATTGGATGTCTGCGCGCCCATATGCCAGGCGGCGGAAACACGAACGCAGCCGGTGCCCCTCACTTCAGTCGTGTCCTTGGAGCTCTGCCCGAGTTGCGATCACTTTCCGTGCAAGGTCTTCAGCGCATCTTTTATCTGAAGCTAGAGGACTTAGTTCCGGCGCCTCCTCTGATTGAGAACATGTTCCGCGCCAGCCTACCATTCTAGGCTCCACCCACGCTTTCCCTGCATTGACATCCTGAGGACCACTCCCGCCTTCTACGCATTCTCTTCTAGAGCCGACTCCATTATTTTTATAAGTGTTTACTTAGATTAAAAATATTTTTCTAGAGATTAGTAGAACTCTACAGGACACGATCTCCACGGAATCGGTTTATGCTTGTTGTATGAAATTATGAATAATATTATTAATTAATTTTAAGTAAGAATAATCTTACTGCGTAAGTCCTAATATATTGGGCACTTATAGTTAAGCTTAATTTATTATAAATGTATATTTGTGTGTGATTCCGTTTTATCTTATAAAGGTATCTATTTAGTAGTCTGCATTTAAGTTACCGTTCGTAATCAATGGCATCTCGTCGTACAAATATTCCTACGTTATTTACTTGTGTATTATTAAATAAGAAAAATCTAGTCACAAGACTTACAAATGTTAAAAATTTGGCTCGTAAACACCGAATTTTATAGAAAATTTATGAATAATTAAGGTATTTGTTGATATCTAAATAAGTGTGGTGAGAATGAAAGAAATGAGGATTTGAAAGTCTCGCTGACCGCGCTCGGCGCTCCCGCTCCGTGCGTATATTACGCGAAGGGTAGTGTCGAACCAGACCGCAGATGGCAGTTACCTTTTAGGTTTAAATTATTTTATAACTATTTCATAGAATGTTAATGTGAATTGTTAAAATAAAAATATACATATAAAGTAAGAGAAAAAGTTCAGCATTTCTATTATAGACTCTCAACTCCAACGTGTCTTAAAGAGTACCTTCTTAGATATGTAGCTTATAAATTCCCTTGTGTAATAGATATTCTTAAAATTAAAACTGTAGAGGTAGTACCCTAAACATATCAATGTACTTATTTAGAGTGCTAATAGAGTGTGCGCGTAGGTAAATGAAATTGACTTAATATTTTCGTTTAAGAATTATGTTTATTCCGTCGTTGCACGCATAAAAACCAATTCGTCTAACATGGTTTATAGGTATAACCCAAAAGCCAATTTAAAACATGAACGAAATACAATTCTGTTATAACATCTATCATCAGCTTCAAAATATTTATTTATTAACAAATCTCAATATAACGCTATAACAAAGTTATACGTTATAATTTAAATTACATAAAAACATTATGAATAGATAAATGAAATTTTGAAATTATAATAAAAAAAATTTACGAAAGGGATTAGTAAGTTGTAGGATTAACGTTGTTAGGATAAAAAAGAATGCGTGATAATTTTATATAATATATTATTTTGTACTTATATATATCTATCTTGTAAACAATGCATATGCTGAACTTTTTGCTCGAAAATCAATGCTCCTTTATATGTATTAGTTAATTTTATAGATTTATAAGAATAATTAACTTTTTTTCTTTGTAAAATATTGTGACGCCATTACTGTTTAACACATCAAACTGTACGAATCAGATGCCTACCTACTTATATTAAAAAAAAGACGAAAACGTATCACACGACCTTTCCTAGCTTTTGCGAAAAACTTGGTTGTGCTTTCATATCATAACAAAACATTTACAAAACTAGCAATAAGTATTTTTATGGCAAATATCATATAATAATAATACTATAAGATATCAATTATATAAAACTTTATAAACTTTTGAAATACATTCCGAAAGTCATTTATTAATTTATATTAGATTCATCAATTAAATATGAAATTGTTGTTTCGTTATTATTTTTAAAAATAAATTACCGTACTAAAATAATGTTTAATCGTTCAGTAACATTCATAAAGTAGGTAAGCTCTGAATTAACAAAGTAATCATTAATTTCGAAATAAACATAGATCATTTAGACCTACATTTCTAAATACTGTAAGCAAGTTGTAAGCGTTCAATAAACTTCCGATTTCAATTGCATTTTTTTTGTCTCGATATAAATTGATGTGCTTTTGTTATATGTTATACTTTTTCTTTGTAAATATTTCGTCACAATTATATTAACGCATATGCGTTATTTAAAACTCGTCTTTATTTTCATCTTTCAATCCTTCATCCCTTTGATTTTTATTATTAATATAGAGATAAAAGTTTAATTTTAAATTATACAATATAGTATGAACATATACAGAATTTTTTCAATATAATATTAGCTAATGTCCAACAACCGATGCAAAGCATTTTTTCCTTTTAGTATCAAAAATTAATTGGTACCTATAATATTGTAAATACAATAATTTTATATATTAGATAGTTCATACAACTCGGAACAATACAAGTTCATTCATCTCTTCAAGTGTCGAAAACTACAACATAAAGTTTGTTTCAAACGAATGAATGATATAGGAACACACATAAAATCATTGATTTAAATATCAAGTATTTACTTACCTTAAACCTTATAGTCCAAGATTTTTAGACATTTGCTCTGCATATTTTGTAATTGATTTCTTTTCTATTATTATATTTCCATGATATAATTAGTTAAAAACAACTTTTGGTTTTCGTAAAATATGTGAATACTTTTTGGAAATGAGAAATAATGGTATAATCAAGGTTGGAGAACCATAATAATATGATAAACGTTTTTTAACGTTCATTGCTTTGTTAAATATCTACATGATATAAATATTTTTTAAGATTTCAAAGACATTGATATTTGTACTAGTAACGCCATCTACAAAACAATTTTACTTACATAAAAATGTATTTTGAATAAAATCTAATACACACATATATCACTAATAGCTTCATTTTAAGTAATTATAAATCAAAGTAGAAGTAAATACATCGGAGCAGACATAATTATATCTTAATAATATTTAAGAATAGAACTTTGTGTACATTGAAACGTGAGACGTGACTAGTCAAACTTCAAAGTCATATTATGTCAATATAATGGCATGAAAGTATCAATATTCAATGTTTCAGTGAAACTTGTTGTATTGTTTGAAAAATGAAAATTATGTGATGAATTTGCTATTACTGAAAATTTAGGTGTAAAGATATCATACTTTTTACATTCTAACTAAAAAATAAAAACAATGACTGAAACTACAGATATGACCGTAATCCTAGATAAAAATCTAGAAGATTTAGAAATTCAAGAAGTACTTAAAAATGGAACTGATTTGCGGGAATACGCTTTACAAATCGATAAGAGTATAAAAGAAGCAGAGAAAAATTCTGTAGCTGATTATTTAAAAGAGAGCGAGAACATTGCATCACTTCATAATCAAATTGAAGATTGTGATTCTATTTTGGAAAAAATGGAAAGTATGTTATTAGTTTTTCAGGTAAGTTAGTACCTATAAATAGTAAATAATATCAACTAAAATAGTTTTTTTTAAAAACGAATATTTTTATAAAATAGAAGTAGAATAGTATGTTACATACAATAATATAATATAAATAAATGTTTTAGAATGATTTGGGAAGTATAAGTAATGAAATAATTAGCTTACAGAAACGTTCTGTAAATATGTCTGTTCAACTTTCTAATAGACAAGCTCTTAAAGGTCCACTATCATCATTTATAGAAGATATGGCTGTATCTGAAACACTTATTTTGTGAGTATATCAAAACTTGTATATATAAATTATGACTATTAGCTGACGGTTTGTGTATTTCTAATGTTTTTATTATAAATAGCTTTTTATTATTATCTTTTTCAGTGGCATTAATAATGTACCTGTTGTTGATAAAGAATTCATGATTCAATTAGCAATTCTAAATCAGAAATTAAACTTTGTTAAAGAACAAGACTTTAAAGAAACTAAGGCCTGTCATGATGTAAAAGATGTTTTAGAAAAACTGAAAATAAAAGCAGTGTCTAAGATCAGAACTTATATTCTAGAACAAATATATAAATTTAGGAAACCAATGGCCAACTATCAAATACCACAGAATGCTATGTTGAAATATAAGTTTTTCTTTGAATTTATATTAGCAAATGAAAGAAATGTAGCACAAGAAATATGCAATGAATATATTGATACTTTGAGCAAAGTTTACTATTCATATTTCAAGTCTTATGCATCTCGGTTAGATAAGTTGAAATATGAAGAAGTACCTACTAAGGATGATTTAATGGGTATTGAAGATGGTTCCAAGGGAGGGTTCTTTCAAAAGTCCAACTTAAAGAACAAAAGTACAATATTCACAATTGGCAACAGAGGAGATGTTCTCGCTCAACAGCTAGAAGCCCCAATTATTGTACCTCATGTGCAACAAAAAACGAAGGTTTAGGTTTAATTTTAAATATTTTTTTGTTAATTACTTCATTTGAAACATATAATTTTATATCTGTGTTAATTATTTTCAGTACTCATACGAAGCATTGTTTAGAAGTCTACAATATGCTCTAGTGGACAACAGTTGCAGAGAGTATTTGTTTACTACTGAATTCTTTCATGTTAAAGGAAGTCATGCTCAAGAGTTATTTGACAGAATACTCGGAAAAACACTCTCCTTGCTTGTAGTAAGTATTTTTGATAAATATGTAAAACATAATATGCTTATAAGGTTTCAGCTCCAACGGAATTCTATTATATATATTACACACAAGTTAAATATTTGTAACTGTAACCAATCTAAAATGAAAACAGTAGATGGGGAAAGTCTTTGTCATGTTAGTTGATTACCTATACCATATTAGATACAATTTGTATAAGTTAAAATTTCATAATTTTCAGAAAAATGTTGAAAGCTATGTATTAGAATGCTATGATTGCCTTGCACTGTTTCTGTGCATACAACTCATAAACAGATATCGTTGGATGTGCCATAAGAGAGCAGTGGCAGCGTTGGACAGGTAAATTCATACCATACTTATCTCATTTATAACTTTTTGATGAGATCATATTTAAAACCTACTTCATTTTATAAAATTATTAATTGTGCATTTGTGTCTAAAAATTAATTTTAAAATGTTGTAGTTATTGGGATTCATTATTATCATCATTGTGGCCGAGGCTGGAATTTGTATTAAAATTAAATATCCAGAGTGTTAGAGATTGTGATCCAGCCAAATTATCGAACAAAGAAATGGGACCACATTATGTAAGTAATTATATCTTTTGAAAAAATTAAAAGTATAAACAAAGTTATGTGTTTTACAAAATTATGAGCATTGAAAATACTATAATATATTATTTTTATTTCAGATTACGCGGAGGTATGCAGAATTTTCAGCGGCTATGCTTAGCTTGAGTGAACAGTTTCCATCTGAGGAACTCAGCAATTTACTTTTGGTATTGCAAGATGAAGTCCACTGCTTTTTATTAAAAATGGCAGCAGAATTTCCTCAGCGTATACAACAACTAATATTCTTAATAAATAATTATGACATGGTCTTAAGTATACTAATGGAAAGAACAAGGGATAACACAAAAGAAGCTGAAAGTTTTAGAGAACAGTTACAAGGGAGAAGCTCTGAATATGTTGAAGAGATACTTAGTCCACATTTTGGAGGGCTAATGCAATTTGTTAAAGAAGGTGAACAGTTACAAGAGGGGGGTAAAAAAAGTGAACTTGCAAACTTGGAAAAGAAGTCTCTGTCGCTTGTTGCCTCTTTCACAGCAAGCTGGAAACAAAGTCTTGAAGAGATACATAGAGAAGTTCTTGTATCATTCCCTAACCTCGTAACTGGGTCAGGTTTACTACAAATGGCTCTCACTAACTTTGTACAGTATTATCATAAATTTGTCAAATTATTAACTCCTAATGCTCGAACTCAACTTGTTAATATTCATGTTATTATGGTAGAAATTAAGAAATACAAGACAAATTATTAAATAGAACGAACATATAGTCCTGCATTAAAATATTAAGTTGTATGTCAATAAAAATATTGGTTATTTATGAAAAAATATTCTTGTTTCACTCAATGGGATGGGTTATTTTTTTTTAATTCAAATATTCAAAGTTAGATGAATAACGAATATTAGCTCATAATTTTTAAGGTACCTATTTAGCTCTAAAAATTACTGTAAAAATTATAAATGCAGTAATTTAAAATGAGGTATACAAAAAATTAAACTACATAATAGATGGTACTTTTTGTTTTCCATACAAAACTTCTAAAATGAAGTAATTATTACACAAATCACAGAACACATGGAAAGATAGAGATACCTTACCATTACACTTATCTTAAGACAATAAAATAAAATCCTTAAAATAAAATTGAATTGTTTTACAATAACTTAGAGCTGACGTAAGTAAGAGTTACGTAAATAAAATTTTATCACCAAAATAAAACTTAATACCTATATTTACATTATTTTACATCGACGTCCGCGAAAGAATACCTTTCCATACTCTAAGTGGTTTCTCTCGAATGAAATCCTTCATAAGTCGTTCAAATTCTGGTGACACGCGTTTCGGAGACCAGAAAAGTAATGACTGGGGTACACGATTTTGATTGTGTTTATTCATAAAAATTAAACTTGAGAAAATAGATTCCTTCATACTATCTGGAACTGAAACATTAACATAAAAAATATTGAATTGAGGTCCTTCCTGTCAAATACTCCTAGAAAAGTATTTTTTTATACAACATACATAATTCATATTAAAGAGCTTTTTTTTCTATGTGGCCATATCACGAAACCTTTCACCCCTTACAAATATTAATATTAATTAGGTACTAATCGAAAACGTAAAGTTCATAACTATACTCACTTTTCTGTTCTAACATATCAAGTAGCTGATTATTTACAATTTCACAATGTACTTTCATTTCGCCGGGATATGGCTTAAGCAGAGGTCCCAAAAGCTCCACACAAAACTGTTTTATTCTCATTGGTACATCTTCATTTTCTATCATAGGTAATAGCATATTTTTTACTATATTCTTCTGGCACCATTTTGGTCCTTGACGTTTAGCTAGAACTATTATAGCCATTCGTAACATTTTTTCCTCATGTTTTATATCTGAAAATAGATTTAGTTTGATTTTTTTAAAGATGTTATAACTGGAATCTGTCTTTATATTTTTAATATATTTAACATACCTCTTAATTCCTTTATGGAGTTTCTAAACATTTCTATAATTTTTGTTTCATTCCAATCTGTTATTTGGTAAAAATATTTTTTATTCAATATAAATCGTAAGTCCTGTATTCTATTAAATTTATCCTCACATTTATAAAAGTGTAAAAGATAGACTAAACAGGTAACTATCGGACTTTTTGCTGTAATATAATAAAATAATAAGATTCAATTAAACCTATAAACATTATTATGTAAGAAAAAATAAAACAATAAATCAATAGCTTACCAATTCCCATATGCGCTAAAGGTAAAATATGCATCCATACATCCAAGCATTGCTTAATAAGTGGAACCACTTTAAATTGGAGACAATACATAGCATCCAGCAGAAACAGTCGTAATTGATTTTTTAAATGAAAGTATCGACACAGCAACGCATAGAAATGCGACATACTTTCAATGACATCAAAATGTGGAGTCTTATTTAATTGAAAAAGTGAAAATTGTATGTGAGTGAGGATTGTGCTGACTGTACTAGGTGTAGATATTTGTAACTGCCTTATAACATATAAAAGAATTTGTTCTGATTTGGTCATAGGAGGTGCAGGAGGAGAGCTAACTTTGTTGAACAATTCCTGTTTTCGGGCAGGGTTTTTCAAATACTTCATAAAGCCTGGTAAAAATTTTTTCATTTTCCAACTATGCTTTATATCTTCCACTAGCTTATTCATAGCAGATTTTGTTTTTTCTATGGGCAATGCAATTATTTTTGCTATATCTTCTTCTAATTTTTTAGATACCAAATTTGAAATCTCATCTGAAAATAAAAATTATCTCTAACAAAGCCGAGCTTACCTAATAGATAATTTATCTATTCAACTACTTGATAACAAACTTAATAAATAATCTCATAAATTTTTTTGTTATTTATTATTAAACATTATACAGGCAAATTGTACTCTCCAACTCCCCACATATACAAGCTATCATATTAGATTTAAATTACTTATACTTTATAACTTACCAGAAATTTTTTTTGCAGGATTTTTTTTCTTTGTTTTACCATATTTTTGTAACATCCTGCAGAGAATACTTTTATCTGAATTAATTATTGGACAGGTTACATCAATATTTTGTTTTGTGTTTATATTAATACTGCTACCCGAAAGCTTATCAGATTCACTTATATTATTAGTAAGGTTCTGAACTTCATTTTCTTCATGACTAAAAAGTTTCTTTCGAGGTGAACTGTTTGATGTGTTTAAATAATTATTAGTTGTGGCTACATAATCTTCTTTTGCATTCACATGATCAATGAACATCTCTCTCACATTTTGACTACGTAAAACCCTTTTACATTCTACTGGGGGATTATCAGATGCAGCACGCTTCAATCGTTTCCTGCTTCCTACTGGTGTGGTACAGTCCTTGATAAATTCATTATAATTATCATTGTTAACTGTCAAAGACTCTTGCACGGACTTAGTACGACTCCTAGTATTGATAATGTTTGTCGTTGGTAATGACACCATATTTAAGAGAATATCCTGTTTCTTTCTCGGACTTGTTACTTTAATTTTTGCTTGTTTATCTTTGCCAATGCTCAATGGTAATGGGGATAAACAAACAACCGGTTGTTTGATTTGAATAGGACTTTTATTTATGGATGAATATTTTTCATTTGAATTGCGCCTTAAATCATTCCTATTATTATTAGTTTCAAAATCTTTTTCAATGTTCTTTGTTATTTTATTGCATATATGCATTGCACCTTTGTTTTCATTACTACCTTTTTTAATCTCTAAATCTTTCATAACTTTTAGTGCCTTCTCATATGCTGACTTGTTTTTCTCTAATAATTCATCATCCAAGTTTTTACTTTTTGTTACAGATATTACTTTAGACTTAGTGTGTAACTTTCTTATAGGAACATTTATTCTCTTAATTTTACTTTTTGGTAAAAGTTTTTTTCTGAACTTTTCAAGCCTACTTACTTTTTTATGTTTAACATTTTTATATTTACTATTATTTAATATTATTTCTTTATTATTGTCACACACTAAGGTTTCCTCAACCTCACTATCCATTCTCAAATTGTCTTCACTAATTATTCTGCTATCTTTTAAAGAAACCCTATCAAAATTTGTTTCTTTCTTTCTTTTGGCACTGTCTTCATTTTCTAATGTTTCTGAAGATTTTTGAAGTTCTATTGCACTGGGTGAGTTTATTTTATTCCTTACTTTAGACCCTGCAGGAAAAACTTGTATACTCTGTATAACAGGTCCTTGATTAACACTATTTCCTACAGTAGGTGGTGCTATTGAATATTCTGTTGATCTATTTGAGAAACCATTACTGTCAATTTTATCATTACCTTTATTATTATTACTATTTCCTTCACCATCAAGGTGAACAAATATTACATCTTCACTAGAATCATCAAACAGGTCTGAGTTTATGTGACTCGTTTTATCTTCTGATACATGTTTTTTTGGTGTTTCAGGCATCAAATGCTGTTTTTTTAATATACTTTTTATATTCATTATCTCTTTTGATAAATCTGATATGCTTGTTTGAAGAGCCCTGTTTTCTTCTCTCAGTTTTATTGATTCTGTACAAACAATGTGTTCCTTAGGTAAATTAAGTTGTTGTTTTGCAGGTGATATTTGCTTTTTTCCATCTTTTTTGCTTATTTTTACAGGAGTGTTTGGAATAGGAGTAATTAACCTTTCAGATAAACGCATTGAATTTAAAATCATTTCAATTTCAAAATCATTACTGTTTTCACTACATAAGTTTCTACTGTTATTCCTTTCCAAACACCTTTTTTCTTCGAGTGATTTGTCACTAATTTCAAGTTCACATTGACTCGACAGGTTTGGAATAAGCTTATGTCTTTTTTGAACAGTTGGCAATGCATCTTTTACATTTGTTACATTATTCACCCCATCATCACTCAATACAATTGCACTCATATCCGGCGTAATAATTATGTTATTTGTATGATTTTGAATATTTAGAATTGGTGATGTAGCTGTATGTGTTAACTTCTTATTTACTAAATCAAGCTCTACAAATACCACAGGACTTGTTGACACATTCATCTTTGTAATATTATTTACTAAATCAAGTTCTTCAAATACCACAGGACTTGTTGACACATTCATCTTTGTAATATCCACAGTACTTGTTCCAATTTCAACTAAGCTTTTTTTTTCTTTAATTGTAACTATTTCTGTACTGAGTGGAATATCAGTAATAAAGTATTCTGTATTATTAGAATTTTTTTCAACAGAGTTAATCATATTAACATCACTAAGTAGGGCTTCATCATCCAATAGTAGGGGACTAGTTGCAATATGTACTAATTCATGAATGGTTGTTGGACTTGTACAGGCATCAACGAAAACTGTTCTCTCTTTAATTTTATTACATTCCGGCGCATATGGACTATCGTTGCTAAAATAGTCAGGACTATTAAAACATTTCTCGCCATCAGAAAATGCCAAAGAAGAACCTCGACCTGTGTCTTCACTGACCCTTTCATTACTGCAATCTGAGTCATAATCTTTATTTATTCTCGTTGACTCTGAAATATAGTGATAAAAAATCTTAAGTAGTGCTCGAAATATTGTACATAAATAAATAAATAATTTCTAAATCATACCTTTTTTACCACAAACTACACTTTCCTTCGACTTGAGGTCACTCTGAAAAAACGCAAGAAGAAATTCAATTTTAAGTTCACATAAAAAAGCATTTAATAAGAGGTATAAAAAATTGGATATATCTAATTATTGTTATGGGAAGAAATTCGTGGATCCGGTATCCTGTTTTTTTAACAGGATTTACAACAAATATGAAGTTAAAAACCATAATAAAGAATATGCAACTATGATTACCTCTTTACTTTTATCTTTGGAGGTCACTTCTAAAGGACTGAAAAATGGAGAAGATTGTGAACTATCATCAAATTCTGTTTCTTCACTGCTATTTTCTGATGCAGAATCATTTACATCGCATGCACTTTTGACCTTATCATACTTTTTTAAGATTAATTTATAATGTTTATTCAATTTTTCTGGAAATATAAATAAAAGAAATATACATGAAATTTTTTTTAGATTTGCAGAAAGAAAGATATATTAAAAATTTATGTAGAGCATTTGCAATACCTACCATTTATTTAATTCTGATAGCAACAACAAATAATATATGAGTTTTAAATACTTACTTTTACCCAATACTATATCCCGAAATAAACTTATATCATTGAGGAGTATTGCATTTTCTTTTTGTGTGTTCAAAAGGTTTTTGTCACATTCGGTTTTATTTTCTTTTTCTTTTTTTAAGGCTGCAATAACTGTTTCATGTTTTGTAACTAGTTCCTGCAGAAACATTTTTACTTTAAAATTTGGTAGAGATAGAAAAAAATATACATCTCAATAAAAGAGACTGGTTATATTTATATGTTTTATAAAGAAATAGAATTGAAAGGTGTGCAGTGATTTATGTACATGTACCTCTAGTTGGTGTGAGTGTGATCTGATCGCTTCAACCTGGTTTTGCTTCAACTCACAATTTGACTGCAACTCCTTATTCAGGTCCTTAAGTGATTGTACTTCCTAAAAGCATTGTCAATAACTTTCTTTACTTTTATAACAGAAGAATGTTATATTTAAACATGGAAATTAGTTCAATATAATTATAACTAGCATGTTTAATTTATGTAAATTAAGTTTAACTCCTACCTTCTCTAATTGTGTACATTTTTCTAGGCTCCCTTTATAATCTATGCACACTTGCTTACACTCTTCTTTTGCAGTCAACAATGCTAAGTCTGTCTGTTCCAATTGTTCTTTTTTTGCAAAATATTTTTTTATTAATGAGCTGAAAAATAAGTGTCATAAATATTTAAAAAAAAAGAAGTTTAATGTATATATATAATTTTTTACATGTTCTTTATTGTTGTTGTCATAGAATTGAGAGATTACTTTTTATATATTATTAATTTCCACTAAAAACTTATTCAAAGTATAAAATAAATAGCACTGTAATAACTATAATATAAAACTTAATAGAAAACTCTTACTCTGTAGCAACTGTTTTCTTTTTAGCTATAAGTATTGCTTTTTTCTGCTTCTCAATTCTGCAATCATTCTGAAATAGATTTTTAAATCAATGTCACTGGTATTTTATAAAATTTTAACTTTGAATATAGATCAAGAAAAATTGACAATCATTATTGTACAAATCTTTTACAATTTATATTGCAGGTGATTTCGCTGCATTTTATAAGATACGTGCATATTCTTATTTATTCGTAGGAAATAATACGTTAATAAATGCTTTAAAAGTTAAACAAAATTAAACATAACCTATACCTTACCACTATATTTGGCGCTTGCTGTAGATAATTTAGGTCAAAATCTAACACAGTGTCTTCAAACGTAGAACCCATTATGAAATAAAATATATAAAGCTATGCACTTTATAATTCTCATCTTCATATCATATTATTTTTAGATAATAACATTATCACAACATTAACACCGGCGCGCTCCACAATTCACTTATAACACAGATAAAAACAAAAAAATGTTTGAAACATCAATGTGAGTACATAGTTATATTTTTTGATTTAAATGTTGAATACAGATTAAAGAAAATTTATTGAGAACATTAATGAAATGACGAAAACTTTGTGTTACATACAAATAATAATGGCGAGATTAATACATTTACATTGATTAAATTGATAGTACATAAGAAAACCGTTAATTTAGTGAGTTCCAAATGACTTCTAATGTTGAATGTACATTACCAGGAATAGGCTATATTCTTTTCATATAAAAAAATGTTTTTCGTTTGTACCCGTAAACAGAGAAACTAATAGCCCTGATTCCTAAATATAATGTTTTAGACAATGATACAGTTATTAATTTTTTTGTCCCTTTTCGCGAACCCTATTTATTAGCGTAATTTATCATGGTCAGCAACTATAGTTGCGAAACAAACTGACAGTAATAGGTGGGTTAGTAGTGTTCGATGTTTTGTTTTTTCTTATTTTTATATTAGAAAACGATTTATATCCACTAAGAAGACAAAGAAATAATCCTTTTATCATATTGAAGATTCATTCAATGGTGCATTGTAGTATTATTTTATGTAAAAGCGAAAATACTTGCCGGTGTGTCTTTTCATGCGTAAGTACGAGGTTTTGTCTCTCAATATAGTTTGTCAGTGTTAATTATGTATACTATAGCATGACGGAACGGTATGTTAAAATCCTGAAAATAAAAGCAAATTTATAGTTTTTATCTTTCATATCCTAGAATAATTTATAAATAGTCCTATTTTTAGATATCAACTCGACATCAGTGTAAAAAAATAAATACGGAGTCCAATAATAGCCTACAGTGCCGAAATTATCTATAAATATATTATTTTAATTTATTCTTTCTCCCATTTGTAATTTTCTAATGTCAAAATTATTTAATTTTTCTTAAGCTCATAATATTATGCGTTCAGAGTCAAAAGGTCAACATAGAAATATATATGATCACCATTCTGTATTCATAATTTAAATGAGAATTTAAATGTTTTATAGTAGGAGCCCAAGCGGGGATTTCAGGATTTCCTAAAGCGCGGCAGATTAATATACAGGAGGATACCTTGTACGTGGTTAAATACCTCCACCAAATATGAGCCTTGTATATATTATGGCCGCCCGCCAAGGATAAAGGAACAGATTGGTAAAAAAAATTATCATCAGAAATTACGAGCGTCAGATTAAGGTAGGGTGAGTTAATTACATCCCCCCCGCGTGGGATCTCCACCTTGTCGTGGTGGGGGGGCTCAGTACCCGTGGTAAGGTCGGCCACGGGGAAGCTAAGTGGGATCCCGGACCTCAGGAGGAGGCTTGCGTTGGATGCGCCCAGGGGGCGGGTGCGGGGGACCGTTCTGTCTGTCCCTCACAGTCGGGAGTGATCGCGGGAGGAGAGGCGTGTCGGTGTTGCGTTGCCGCGCGCCCTATCTCCCGCGACCAAATGGGGGCGCACCATTTGTGCGTTGCGGTGGGGCCGCAGAGGAAGAGGAGATGCGGTGTTGTCAGGTTGCCGTCCTCCCTGTCCTCTGCGGCCGTCAGGGTGTTTTTTGGCGGCGGAGCCCAACACCTTAATCCGTCGCCAAGGAGGTTGTAGCCTTCGGGCTATCCGTCGGGGTGTCAGAGTATGCTCACGCGACACCTTGGCACCCCCATAAAGGCGGTGAAGTATACACTGTGGTTTCAGCTCTTCAGCCGTCGAGTCCCACATAACCCCCCGCTTTTCATCTTGCGGGGGGTATTGCGTAAATGCATTTCCACAGCGGGAAAAAAAAATGGGTGAGTTAATTACATGCTAAGTGTGTATATTTCACTAATCTGACAATTTGAGAGTAACGTAAAGAAAGGGGAGGGCTATAAAGTTGTAAAAAAAATCATTTCGATATTCTCGAGCGTACCTATTTCTTTATTATTTTGAATGTAATAATTGAAGGTTAACGAAAAATAAATAATGTGAAGATTTCCACAAGCCGATGTTACAAAAATTCGTCGATAAAGTATAATGCGTACGTGCTTAGCTGCGTGATGCTTATACGCCCTCCGCGTTTCTATTTCTCTCCCACTCTTTCTCTATCTTATACTTCTCTCACTTCTTTCCTTTCTATGGTTTCTGTTGCCATGACGTTATCACTGTTGATCACAATAGACTCCAACGGTCTGACAGTATTATCAACGTTTTGGATTATTTAGTGGTTTTAATATAATTTATATGAATTAAAGTTTATAAATAAATTATGGATTATTATAATTTTATTGATATGTTTACTGCCAGGTTGAATTTATTTCTTTTCATTTTAACCGACAAAAAGTCACTTCACATTTATACATCACTAATATAATTTTATATTAATTTTAAGGTTAATAGATGTATTTAACTTATTATACTTAGGAGTTTCTGCGCCAGCTTCATCCTTATTTAATAAAATCGACTGCACTGTGAGCTGAAGTGGCAACACTATTAAAACTCATCACGATTCACGCGCTCATCTTTGTTTGCAAACATCCGCAAATTTCGTATTAGTGAATTCAATTAACATTTTCCGTATATTCCTTCACTCGTCACTCATTTTCAAGGTTAGTACATCAATATTTTCGCTATATACGATATTCGTTACACACATTCGTAACATATTCGATTGTTTATATTATCTTTAAATACGTCCCTGGTCATATTCCAAGTTCAAGGTTGATATCAAAGCAAAACAGGTAATACCTACACCTAGAATAAACCGTTATACTTAACTCGTTCTAAAGAATCATAATGAAATGTATAATTTTTTTTACTAGGTGGCTCTAATAAGTTAACATAACTTCAAATAACGATAAATAACTCCCAATTTTATTAAATTATTACACATTAATTTCAGATGGGATATGATATGAATGACCTCAGAAACAAAAGTTTATACGACAGAGTTAATAAGTTGTTGGTGTCATACGAATGGAGTGATTGCAGTTTCTCGGTACATGGAAAAAAGTTTAAAGCTCACAAATTAATATTAGGCATCAGTAGTCCTGTTTTTGAGGCGATGTTTTACGGACCTTTGTCGACAAACGAAGTAATAACCATTACAGACGTTGAACCGAACATATTTCAGCTGCTACTAAATTATATTTACACCGACAAAGTTGACTTACATTCCATAGAGGAATCATATGATCTAATGTATGTCTCGAGGAAATATATGTTAGAGTATCTAACAGAAATTTGCATTGCATACATAGAATCAAATATGAGTATTGATAATGTTATTCCTGTTTTAAACTACCCTGATCACATGCAAGACAACCAGCTGGTCTCGACTGCTCTAAAACTATTTTGTCAACATGCAGGCTACCTCTTAAAAGAAAATAAATACTCCATTACTTCCATATGTATGCAAAAAATTCTCGAATGTAATGAAATTAATATTTTAGAAAAAGATCTGATTAAGAATGTCTTTGAATGGACATCATATTATTGTGAACAGAATGAAATTAAAAACAATTTTCAAAATAGAAGAGAAGTTTTAATAAAAAATAATTTATTGAAGTTGTTAAGATTTTCTACACTGTCATTAAATGAATTAAGTGAAATAACAGCTTGTAAAGATAACCTTCTATTAAAATATGAAGAAGAACAAATGAAACAGGAAATGAAAAGTTCTGAGAAAATGAGTAGTAAAGTGTTAAGTCTTACAGATAACAATTTATTACCAAGAAAGACTTTAAAACTGCAATGGTATCTTTGTCACCGCCCTCCGTTAAGATCTGAATCTCCTTTAATAATAGACTTAACAAACTATACAATACACACAAAAGTAAATGCTAATAAGTCTACATTTATTAATACATTAAGTGTACATTCCAGAATGGCACCAGTGGTCAGCTATTGTAATAATCTAGCAAATATTTACCATGAACAATTCACAATCTTAGTCACATGCGAAGAAGACAACAGTATTATAAAAAAAATATACTTTGATAGTCACGTGGAACATGACTCCAACATTGATATTGAATTTGACGAAGCTATATTAATGAAAAAAGACTGCTGGTATAAAATAAGTTTTATATGGCCTCACCAGAACACTTTTTACTCTTACCAATATGGTGTGCAGAGTAGAGATCCATGCTATAATAATGGTAAAATAAAATTTGAATTTGATGATGTTTTGAGAATTTCTGATCATGGAGGAAGCTTTCTCAGAGGTTTAAAATATTGTATGTAAGATTTTTATTAAGGAATTATTTAATTTATGTTTTATTTAATTATTAATTATATATTTTATAAAAAGTAAAAAAATATATATTTTAATATGTAATATAATTATGTATCTGGTTTATGTGGGATAACAAATTATACTTATTAAGTGGCTATGAAAGAAAAAAAGAATATTTATGATGTAACAAGAATCAACTTAGGAATAAGTATATTTAATTAACTTATAAATTTTTTAAACTTATACATTATAATAAAAATTAAGGAAGTATTTGGGTTCTTGAAAGCTTTACAGAGAAATAATCTCAACAAAAAAATATAAGATAATTAATTAAGGATTAATTTATAATATGTAATGTTTTTTTAACACACTCACCTAATATGTATATACCTCTTAGATCAGTATTTTTATCAATTAAATAATTTATACACAATACAATTGTTTCTTAATTTTTGAGTAATATTTCCAATAGACTTATAAATGAAACTATAAGTATCGCAAAAGAAGATTCTTACTACCAATTTTTTAATGAATATTGGCAGTGTTAAATGGATTATACATATTTTATTTGCTGAAATTACATATGCTTGCTACTGCTTAATACAGCGTTGGATACTTAAGCCGAGGTAGACTGCGTGTTAATACAATGAGTTACCACTACGTGCTAAAAAACAATGCCCGCCGCGGATGTCTGTCTCTCTTTGTCTAAACACAAACTCAAAAACTATCGAACGTATTTTCATTCAGTTTTCACCAATTGACGAAGTGATTCATGAAAAATATAGGTGTAGGTATAATTAAAAACCAATGTTTTTATATTAATCAAATAATGTTTGACGAGCCGGTTGGCGTGATTGGTAGATACCCTGCCTTTCACGCCGCAGGTCGTGGGTTCGATTCCCACCCAGGACAGACATTTGTGTGCATGAACATGTCTGTTTGTCCTGAGTCTGGTTGTAATTATCTATATAAGTATGTATTTACAAAAAGAAAAAGTAGTATATTATGTAGTATATCAGCTGTCTGGTTTCCATAATACGAGCTCTGCTTAGTTTGGGATCAGATGACCGTGTGTGAAATATGTCCCAGGATATTAAAAACCAATGTTTTTATATTAATCAAATAATGTTTGACGAGCCGGTTGGCGTGATTGGTAGATACCCTGCCTTTCACGCCGCAGGTCGTGGGTTCGATTCCCACCCAGGACAGACATTTGTGTGCATGAACATGTCTGTTTGTCCTGAGTCTGGTTGTAATTATCTATATAAGTATGTATTTACAAAAAGAAAAAGTAGTATATTATGTAGTATATCAGCTGTCTGGTTTCCATAATACGAGCTCTGCTTAGTTTGGGATCAGATGACCGTGTGTGAAATATGTCCCAGGATATTATATTATATTATATTATAAATGTATTACATTTGTATAAACGTTTTATGTAGACTCTTATTCTACCCATGAGAAGTAAGTATGAGGGTAGCTAGTATACCTTAAAGTTTAAATATAAGGTGCGAAATATATGAACAATACTGTGATTAGGAGCAACTTTCTATCATTATGTTGCGGCTTCAAATCATCTTATGTTCCGATGAATTAACCCCGGATAGTCAACTGGTATGGGGTTGATTAAAAATACCCGGGTCCGGGGTTAAACATTTACCTAAACAAAATATTGAACAGCGAATTTAGTCATAGAAGGCGTTATTTAGTCTAGTCTCATAAACTAAAGTATTAATATGTATATGATTCTACTTATTTATATGCAAAATGCCTACTGAAACATGATATCAGATATAAAAGATACATTTTTTGTATAATTGTAGTATTTTGTAATTTTATATAAATATATATTATATAAAATATTGCTACGATTTAAAAAATGAAATGACATCACACATACAGTTTGGCGATAAACATGCTAACAAGCATTGCAAATTAAATATTTCCATTGTTGCTGTTCGTTTTTGTGAAATAAAAACAACAATATAAATAAACCTTTAAATATATTAATTAACATTTTAATTTGATTTATGAATATATAATTACGATTTCAAATATATTCATTATTCATTCATAT
This sequence comes from Nymphalis c-album, assembly GCA_963151315.1. Taxonomy (NCBI): domain Eukaryota; kingdom Metazoa; phylum Arthropoda; class Insecta; order Lepidoptera; family Nymphalidae; genus Nymphalis; species Nymphalis c-album. Next base: position 5,888,775 of record OY720590.1, on the reverse strand, counting down.
TCATAGATTTATAAAATATTTACCTATACTTATGTATATTTCAAGAACTTCTAAATAACAAATATTGCATGCAAGTCACGCGTATTCGCGTGATGCGATGTAAGCAATGTAGGGTTGAAAGATTTATTCTTGCTTTAATTTTTATTAATACAGTAGGTTAGGCTCAGTCAGTCAGTCAGTAAGTCAGTTAGGCTGTGAACCAGGGTTCAAAACTTGGGTCGCCCCAATGAAATGTTATTTTTTCTGTAAATAAATTCTCAGTAACAGTCCGAAATTTCATTCCTCGAAAAGCAAGTAAAGCCGTTGGATCTCTGCTAGCACTCTCTCGGTCATGTCTCACCTCGTCCCTTCGGATTTCGAAAGTGCACCCGTATTTGCGTAGGTACCCGAGCACTTTAGTACCGCCTGTGTAATACTGTACATTGAAAATGAAGTCAGGCAAAATAATAAAATATGATGACAATGTCCTCCTGTCAGAATATTTTATTATTTATCGACAACTTAATATACCTGCTTCAAGTTATCCTTGATTATAACATAACTGTTCACTTTATGCCGAATAATGATTAAAAGATGTTATTAAAATGTATTTAATAATATTTATTTAAAAAACAACAACGAATTATAAACAACATATCAAAAAAGATAACTAACGCGGAGGACCTTCGAATTTTTTAGTCAGTAATATGATACGTTCTGCTTCGCGGACACCACTTAATCTAGCGCCGTGGGCTGTACCAAAATGACCAGGTACAGTTGCTTCACCGGCGAATAAAAGAACAGGCGGTTGAGAGTCACAAGGACCAGGAATCGGAGTGCCTAGCTCACATTGTTGGCTTACTGTTGAACAACAGCTCATATATGAATAAGATCCACAAAAATGTGGATCCAATGCCCATCGCGATCGTAGTAACATTTGAGGATACGGTAGGCATGGATTACCCGTGAATTTTCGTAATAGACATGTCAATCCTTCTGCAACATCATTTTCTGGTAAAGACTCCATCATAGCAGCTTCTTGTCCCGATATCCAAGCGCATAGCACGTGTTTACTGCCTGGCATTTCATCAACGGCACACACGCCTCTAGTCCAGTCACAGCGGCACTGTAGTTCTTCGGCAGACCAGGCAAGTTTTAAATTACCTTCATGACAAACCCAATAAGGCTCTGCATATTCCAGGAATACTTTATTGCTTAGACCGTAGCCTAGATTACAAATAGCATCTAATTTACACACGGGAAGAGGTGGAGCGAAAAGTTTATCGGCTTGACATTTTAGACAGCCCAAAGAAACAGTAATAATTACGTAATCGGCTGTTAATTCTTCTCCATCGCAACATTTAACTAAAACCCGACCAGCACCTGTTTGACCTTTACCCCAACGTATAACGTTTACTGCTTTATTATAACGAACGCTATTATCGGGTAAACCTCGAAGCAAAGGGGCAAGTACTCCAACATATCCCAATGGAACCCGCACGCTTCCGCCCGGGAGTTCAATATAGCTACCATATTGGTCAGCACTAACAAGAGATAAATCATCACCACATTTGTTTCTTAGTATATTCGTTAGGCCAAACATAACTCTAGCGGCGTCATACCGTTGATCTTCTGGAAAATTATGCAATTCTTGTTGTATTCGTAAGCCAACGAAGTTTAGTAATGTTCCATGTTGTCTTTCACAACCCAAACGAAATAAATTTGCAGCCTGCTGTTCTATTTGTCTAAATGTGTGGTATGCTGTTATTGTCACTGGCAAATCTATAGCACGTCCTTCACTTGTGCAAAATAAGCCTTTCGTTGAATCCAAACGTGGCAAAGGTGTCTGCAATAGTCTATCTTGCGACGCTAATGTATATATGGAGTTAGGTAAACAAGCTCCATAGATCCATTCAGCACCCATTTCAATAATTGCGTCTCCCAACCAACAAGAATGAATTCTTCCTCCTGGTCTACAAAACGATTTTAAAATGTACATTAGATATAATTTTTATTAACTATATTTTAAAAGAATATAAAATAATATTATTAGGCTACTTATTATTTTCCTTGGAAGAAAGATGTTAAAAAATAACTAAATTTACCTTTCCTTAGCTTCCAAAACAAGAAAATTTCGAATACCACATTGGGTAAGTCGATGAGCTGCTGATAGCCCCGCCATACCAGCCCCTATGATTATAACGCGAGGTTCTTGACATGTGGCACCGATACTGCAAGAATCTAAAATACATTGCTGCTGACCCGGTGCGCTTACAGCTTTACTTAAATTTCTACAAATTTTAATTTTTAAATGTTCTGTGAACAATATTTTCCAATCTTTAGCCCATAAATGTTTTACACGTAGCGATTTCATCTTCTTCCATTGAGTTGATTAATTTTTCTTGTTAATATTTTAAAATAAGTCTACCATAACTACTGAATTTTGTGTGTTGAAATGTTTTATTGTCTACAAGACAGTTATGTACGTACCCATAAATCAAGAAGATTGTCTTATTACCTTCTTTTCGATTTTTTTGCATGGCCATTGACTTTTTTAATTATTTTAGTTTGTTTTTTATATGAAGTTGGTTTAATTTTTATAAGATTTTTTAAAATTAAAGGCTAATATTTTTTAATGTAAATAATTACTTTGAATGTTTACAATTTTATTGGCGATTATTAAAAGTTATATTAATCAAGTTCATAATTAACATTAATATATTTATGTTATATAAGTACAAATTAAAAAAAATACAAAGTGCAATCTGTGTACTTTGATCTTGTCTTCTTTCTTCGGCGCATAAGGTACCTACCTACCTACGTTAAAAAAGCGTCTCGACTGTCATGTTTACTTACTGATATAAAACCATTTATTTTATTTATGAGAATTGTTGAATTTGAAAGCAACGGTCAGTGTGTTTTTTTATTGTATATTAAGGCGGACGAACATATGGGTCACCTGATGGTAAGTGGTCACCAACGCCCATAGACAAGAGATTTTTACCATCGCTTACATCGCCAATGCGCCACCAACCTGGGGAACTAAGGTGTTATGTCTCTTGTGCCTGTAATTACACTGGCTGACTCACCCTTCAAACCCGCACACAACAATACCAAGTACTGCTGTTTTCCGGTAGAATATCTGATGAGTGGGTGGTACCTACCCAGACGAGCTTGCACTACCACCAAGTAAAGTGTATTTTAGGGAGAGTTTTTTTTTCTTAATCGATTGCGTACGATTGGCATTTGGATTTTTATCACCAGCAGTGAGCAGGCGCATAATAATATAACATTTGAGTGAAATTGTTCGCACACTAACAAGTATCGACTTCAGTCTGTCGCGCAAAAAAAAAACAAAATAATAATTTTACAACATTTACTATACAATTTCACAATAATTATAATAATGCTTACAATAAATAAACATAACATCACATATCAGCAATATCTAATATAAAAACAAAAAGTAAAAAGCTAAAATTATTTATTTTTACTTTATTTTATTCATATTGTTATAATGTATGAAGCAACAGTTAGGTACAATTTTAAATTGCAGGTACTTTTTGAGTTTTTCTATAATATTACAATACTTGTTTAGGCACCATTTATTTCTTTTATACACTGTGTATTTAACGAGTAGCATATTTATTTATTGATTGATAGTCACACATAAGTGTATTTCTTATTGAACAAAATGTTTATGAAAAATTATAAATAAACAACCTTATCGCTATTTATTAATATCAGATAACCAATAATTTGATGTCTAATACATTAAAAACATTGATATAGATAACATTAACAACAATTCGGTCTTCTAAATTTCGAATTGTATTACTGCTATTTCAAGCTGTATGTTTAGAGAAACCACAGATCAGAATAGGTAACAATGTGAATTATTTATCTAGACGTAGATTATAATATGGACCATACATTTTTTGATGTCGTAGCATAACGAAGTTTATATCTTTTAGAACAAGTGATATAATTTTTAGTTTTATATGTGATTAAATACATCTCTTAAAACATTCAACTATAGACAACATTGCACTAGTAAGTTTTCTTGAAGGAAATTTATTTTTGTGCTTGAACATCATCAGCAGCAGCCTTTACTTCCTCCCAGGAACTTTGGATATCACTTTCTTCGGAGAAACGTGAGCAAATAGCGAGTCTTAGGAAATAAACATCGTCCACTTTAGATGGTACGAGGTGAATCTTACCGCGGCCATTAATACGTCTGAGCAGTTCTTCGTTAATATCATTGCTCCCTTTGAGTCGGAAGCAAACAAGACCCATAGTAACCTCTTCATATATTTCGAACCTATCGTCTTCGAGACATAGTTTCTCGAAAAGATGTGCCAAAGCGATATGTTTGCGAATATGTTTCTGAATATTTTCGATGCCGTACAATCTCAGCACGAACCAAAGTTTAAGGGCGCGGAAACGACGGCCAAGAGGTATCTGCCAATGGCGGTAGTCGGGAGCGGATCCCTGTTGGTCGTGTTTCAAGTAAAGAGGATCGACGTTAAATGCATCGATTACCCAACGAGGTTGTTTGAGCCACATGGCAGAACAGTCGAAGTTAACGAGCATCCACTTGTGAGGGTTAAAGTTGAAGGAATCCGCCTTCTCGACACCCTTCATCAGGTAACGGTACTCGGGGCAGACGAAAGCTGATCCAGCGTATGCTGCGTCAACATGCAACCAGATATCTCGTTCCTTGCACACGTCTCCTATTTCATCCAAACAGTCGAAAGCGCACGACGATGTAGTACCGAGAGTGGCCACGACCTGTAATCAATGTTAGACTTATTGGGTATTTATAGCATATTTAATATTATATACTTATATAATCTTGATTTTATATATTTTATCATACAGGTTTTTTCCTACGAATACTATTTATATAATATATTGTGTAAAATATCGTTTAAGCATTAAATTTCATTAATTCAAATTGTCTTACGTTGTGCAATTTGTAATAATATAATCTATGCATAATACTTGTAGTAACTTTGTTTTTAAGAGAAAAATAATCAAAAATACATTTTCTATGAATAATTCAAAGATCCTATGTATATTAAAATGGCAGATTTGTAGGGTTTTCGTTACAAAATAACGAAGGCTGGCGAAGTCCCGCTATATGATGGTGTTTTAATAAATGTATAGGAAATATCTTCTTACATAGAATGGTATCAGGCCATTGCTAATGTCTTCATCAATAGCCTCCTTTAATGTATCGCCTCGTAATCTCCTCTTGTTATCTGGCTTTAGATTACGAAGCTTAACGCCACCGAGAAGTCCAGCTCGCTCTACAGATGAATGAGCTTGCTCTGAGAATAAAATAATATAAAATGTTAGCTAAATAACTAATTTGTGCCATTTCTCACAATATAACGTAGTCATAACCGTAGGCCATAGGAAAAACCCTGAATTAATTTGAAATATCCCTAAATAAAAAAAACAAATTGTAAGTGATTTAATGATTTTCTATTTGCACTTACTGTTACAGTAACCCACGAGTTTGGACAGAATCTCAACCTCAGTCCACTCCGGGTGTTGTTCTTTCAGTCTTTGCATAGTACGAGCCTTTGCGCCAAGTAGTGCTACTAATGTAGCTTCACTGGCTGTGCCTTGGATTACTCCACCAGCTTCCCCACCAGAGCGAGCCAGAAACTCTTCCGGGAGGCCGAGCATCTGACCGAGCCAATCCAACATAACCACTTCTAATTCGGTGCACGCAGGGCTAGCAATCTGTAATTTTTTTATTAATTTTAATCAGTACAGTAGAACGGATGTTGTTGATAAGTAGTTCACTTGTATAATGTGCGAAATCAGCACGGTAACTAATAAAGTTGTTGTAAGCAACAATTTAGATTTAATAGGTCTAAAAATCCTAATCATAACTCCGTAAACCCACGTTGTCCGATTTTAATTATTCTTTTTTTTATTGGAAAAGAACTACCGCCAGGGTAAATCCTTATAAATTAGATGAAGCTATTTCAATATTTTATAATAGGATCTATAGTAAATGCTTAGCCTCGGTTAATTTTTAATTACTTAATTTTATTTTTATGTTTTACGCCTGCGATCCATGCATGCATAAATTTACGTAACGAGTTACATTATAATGTAACTGACGTTACAATATGTAAGCAATAACCATTGAAATTGCTTTGTACTCGTACCTGTTTTCCTTGTCCGCATTTTTACAACTCTACGAATTTGCCATTGACATTGATCATAAGAATGCTATGCAAATTATTCCGATTATTTAATAGTAAATTGGATTTAATAATTAATTGTGTTCTCGAAGACGGGACCTTAAATTCTTTTTATTTTTAAGAAATTATAAAAAATCTACTGAAATTACTAATAGGAGTGAATGAGGATATAAGTTGAGATAACAATAACCGGGTAGGATAACAATATTAAGAATTAATGAATGTTATTTTAAATAATAGCTTATGACATATCGACGATTGTTTTAACATACCTATTCTAAATGAACTGACCTTTGGTTCCCTGGTTTACCTTGATCAGATCGGAACAACAGTTTTTTTAATCAAAATTTCCGTGAATGTGCTTAATGCGGTTATTTAATTTACGTTATTATTATTATAATACAAAAGTAGGTATATAAAAACAACCTCAATATGATTTATTCTAATTGGTATTCATAATTATTATAATTTCAAAGCTAACCCAAGTGAATCCAATGCAGGCAATAGCACCGCTGAGCATATCTGCCACGATGGCGGGATAAGAATTGGCTGTGGGGAAATAGGCGTGAAACCGTGGCGAGTGCCAGTGCGTCACTCCAGACATGATGACGCGCTCGATGTCATCCATCACGGCGGTCCAGGGCTCCGGCTTCTCCGGTGCTTGCTCAGGGATCAATGGCCGGAGGTAGCCTGGCTTGACTGTCGGTACCACTTGCCTGAACAAAATAATAAAATTATACGAAAATTCTAATTATATACGGATTGTCTCCTTTGTTAATTTTAAAGATAAAGTTGTGTCCGTAACGCTGATCGCAAAATGAATAAAATCAATACCTATCTATGCAAAATCTCATTTCATACATATCGAAACAGTAATTAAGTAACTTTATTACTAATGAGGCTCAATAATCAAGGACTACTATCATGAATGTATCTGTATTTCCCAATGAATGAAGGTAACAGCCTGTAAATGTTCCATTGGGGTAAAGAGGTGACTCTTGAGGAGAAGGTTAGGAGGTTATTGCACTACGCTCATCAACGATCAGACGCGGGTTGATGGATACGTGTGACAGAATTTTATCCAACACATGCAGGTTTCGTAACGATGTTTTCCTCTATTGTCAAGTTTGAGATGAATCATAAAGACACATGTAAACTTATTGCTGGATATACAATAACAATAAAAAAATTAAAATACTAGCGATGCAAAGTATTTCTTTTTGGTTGTAATAGCGTACGTTTCTTAAACACATTACAAACTCTGTTTTAGACCTTAGTGACAACGTGACGTTGTTGATGCGTCTGTGTTATAAAAATTCAAAGAGCTCTTTCTTACCTATCACGTATATTTTCTAAATACTCAGCGATGTAATCCACCATCGCCTTCGCGAAATCCTTGAACTCCTTAGACTCCATTGGTTCTGTATTATTAAAAGTATTTCTTATTGAAACGGAATCAACATTAAATGATTAATAAACCACTATATATTAAAAAGCAAAACAATAAGTAAGCAGTTTTACTTTTTTTTATTAAGTAGCAATATTGCAACGAACACAGAAACACACACACACACAGGTATATAGTTGAGAAACGAACCAAATTTCAGCTTTAAATTCGGATCCGACATGTCAGACCTTAAAATAAAATATGACCACGTGTTATATTAATACTTATCATAATTAATCTAATTATTGCTCTAATTGTTGATAAAAGAAACAATTGAAAAATTCTGTATATCTCTCAATGCCGAGAGAGTGGCACAGCAGTAGTTGCACAACGCAACGGACAAGTGGTGCGAGGTTACCCACGGACCTCGTAAGCACACGGTTAATGAACACTGTTAGAATCAATTTTGAATTGTAAATAAATGTTTTTTAAAAAACATCAAGGTTTCAAAATTTATTTCAAATTATTTGACCGCTAAAAAAATATTTTACATTCATGCACAATATTTTATTGTAAGCATACAATTTGTTAACGTACATAATTATTATTTTGCATAAGATATACGTCTGTTAAAAAAAATACTAATACGTAAATAAATATTATCAAACATATACAGTATCATATTACAGTATCGCTACAACCACAAAAAGATAAAGATAAGTTATGTTAAAGTTAGTCATAATTATCGAAATTATAAATGCATCGAGAAAGGTAATGTGTCCGTCTATACCGTCCGTCTTTCTTTCATTTCATCTTTTAATTCAATATAGTTATTAAGATAGATTATAAAAACATTTTGCTAAATGTATTTAATGTGAAACATTAATTGTTATTGAGGTAGTCAAAGTAAATAAGTCTATTGCCAATAACATAGTATTCTTTATTCTCCATAATTATAGGTCAATTGTTATAATTAAAATTGAATTTAAAAATTAAAATTATATCTTTTGCTTTTGTTATTAACTAATTATTTTTATATTATTAAGTAATTTATTTGCGTTTAAATAAATAAACCAGCAAGTAGTCTATATTGTATTTGTTTATATGAACGCGTATAAAACAGGTATAGCGTACGAGAATCATTGCTCTATTTCTCTGCTTATGATTAGATTGTAATTTAAATATTCATTTAGAGTTAAAAAATCAGTACGATTAATTCTAAGAAGTTATTGAAAGTCAAAGAAAGGTTATTTTACATTTTATGAATAAATTGCTTTCATTTAGCATTTTTGCTTGTATTAATTAAGTAAAACAAATTAATTATACAAAAAATATGAAGCGCAAAATAAGAGTTGTTTGGATATTGATGATATTGATTCCTTACGGTCAAGGTAAAAATGGTGCGCACGCAATATAGCGTTCAAAATCTTAAAGAACTACGTTAAAATAGCCACAGTTATCATTAATTTGCCCAATTATAGCTCATTAAAACAAGTAATTTCCAACAATAATATTAGATTACTTGATTAAAAAAAGCTATTAGCCGCGCAAATCTAGAAGATATTCATTTGTTCCCCGTAGTAGGTATATAATACCTTTTAATATTTATTTTTCACACAATAGTGTCTCCAGATTACAGAAAAAAATGACAATAAATTGAAATAATATTATCACTATGATTACACAAAACAACATTATGAATTATAGTATGTCTGTCGAGATCATTTTCGGCTACACGTTGTGCATCTACTAAATATATTAATTACGAACATGTTATAAGTGTAATAACTGACCTTAAAATGTTCTCAAGATTACATTGACATTAAAATAATATTTAAGTCTCTTGACTTTAAACCAAGAAGTAAATATAAACGGTTTAATCGAAGCGTTATTTCCCGAACTCCGTTCGACGGGTATTTCCCTTTCTGTGCCCGCTGTGTATAAATTTAAAACCCGTTACCTACATACGTTTTTCCTCGTTTGACTTCTAAACTAATATTAACCAATTAATCATTATTGATAAAAACATCGTTAAAATGTATATATGGGTAAAATAAAAACCATAATTATTTAATTACAACACAATTATGTTAAATTCAAATGTAATAAAACTTGTAATTTTCCATTTTAATCTCGGCATCAAATATATTATGTGTGTTTATTCCATAATGTAAAATAATATAACAAGATAAAAAATACACAATTAACATTATTTGTACTTAAATTTTACAATATTATTTATTAGGTTCGTCGGCCTGGTTGCGCGAATTGCATTTAATTAAACCTTGTAATATATGTATAACGAAAAGTATATATGTAGAATATATAGTAACTAAAATGATTTACCAAAAACTTGTAATTAAGCATATTGCGTCGTAATTTGCACAATGTAGAATATCCGAAATTAACTAAAAGATAAAAAAATGGATTTTTTATTTGTAAAAATCTTTCATTTGGTATGAACCTATTTAATAATATATAAATATTTATCGTAGGTATCATGTATTGAGGCGACAAATACATCCGCTTTAAACATTTTTTATAGGTATTTATCTTGAAAAGGCGAAATTATTTCAACTATTTGTAATCAAGGTCTATAATACATGTGTTTATATTTATTAAGCTTATAAAAAATAATGTCGTTGACCGTCACTTCGCTCATAAGAATATTATTTTTTTTTAAATGTTAATGCTGACGATACACTGTATATAATTAACAACAAAATCACAGTCAGTAAATTGTGTCTTTATTGGAAGAAGCACAATAATGCAAAAATCCTACCGGTGTAGGACAATAAATATGTACTTATATACAAATAATATGCTGAATTATAACCAACACTTTTTCATAGTCTTTTTAAAAAGTATTAATCATTATAAAAACTTATTTGTAATATAAGCATTTAACAAAATATATAATCATCAATTGTTATAGGTATGGGTTTTTATTTAATTAATGAAAATTCCAAGTTCAATATCAACAAGATGTAAAAAATGTATCTACCAATTATTGTTTTATCAATGTCATACAATCAATAAAATAAGCATACCGAGGGCAAGTGGACCTATCCACTAGGTGTTCCGTATTACATTCAGAAGTGATAATCACACAGGGGGCAGGTCTAAATAAAATGGACTCTTTATAAGTTACTTGGTGTCATAATCTAACCAGCTATTTTAACGGATTTTTAAGAAAAATAACAGATGATTTAAATTTTTGTTCTAATACCGTGCAAAACGATTTCGCTTAGAGCAAATAAAGCAAATTAAATAATAAATATTATGAGTATGTAAGATTAAAACAATGATTTTTCGTTTGTTTTTCACTTAATCTTACAATAATCATCTATGTATTTTTTTGTTAAATAAATGGTTGCGCAAAATATGTGTTGAACTTAACTTGTGTTTATGTTACTTATTTATTTATTAACAATGAAATATTAATGTTTATATTTATTGTTGGCACCCATAAGCCTTGTCAGCTTGTTTGGGTGTTGCATAAACTAACAAACAGTAAACTAAAATTAATATAAACTTCTAAACAAACTAAAACAAGACAATATACAGGTGAGCTTTCTTTAAATAAAGCATAAAAAATCTAGATACATATTAACTAAATTACAGTAATAAATATTATTATTATTAACACATTATTGTAAAAGTATTATTCGCTATAATATTTAACGTTTAGCAAATATTGTTAGAGTTTATACTTAATATTATATTTTGTCAATTTTGATTTAAAATTTAATGGTAGTTCATTTATTAGTTTTGGTAGGAGATATTCTGTAGTTCGTTTTCCATAAATGTTGTTTGCTTTAAATATATTTAATTTGTGTCTTGTTATGATTTGTTGTGATTTTATGTGTTATTAAGTTTTTGTAGTAATCGAAATAATTTTGACAAAGGAGTGCATGTTTAACTTTTTTGTGTACTGACAGTACTTTACAGTATTCGAACATTTCTTTACTGTCGTTTTATTTGAATTTATCTTATTTTTGAAGGCGTTATCATTTTTAAATTATGTATTTTGTCTAGGTGGGTTTTGAATGTCCGTAATAATATAATAATGTAAACGTAAATAAAAAATATACAATATTGTCAATGTTATCTACAATATTGAGACCTGTTTCTATATCTCGACAGGGAAGTCAAGGTTATAAGATTATGATTGAAAGTAAAGTATCTATCTATGTGGGTTTAATTAAGCCGGTTACTTTTCAAGAGACAATTTCGAGTCGGTAGAGTTCGTTTATCGAGGTTGTTGCAAGTTTTCTAAGAAATCGCTTCTGAAACGTCTATCACAAATATCACTTTATTTTTAAGTTATGTATAAATAAAATATTATGTTAAAAATACAGTTAGGTGTGTATCTTATTAAAAATTAAAATTTTAATACGTTTAAAAATTATCTTATTTCCGTTAAAGATCAGAAACTCTACAATTTATTGTTTAAGGCTAAAAGTTATTTAATATCATATTTCTTTTAATAGATAATTATTATATTATCTTATTCAAAATATTAAACTTAAAATAGATATTATTTTACTGATATTTATATTCACCTACAAATGTTTAACTTTTTAAAAGTAAATTAACTTTTTTTAATTAATCTATGATTTATACTTCGTATTTTATCGATATTTTATACTTCGTATTTGTTCTTATTAATTTTACAATGATACAAAATTTAGATCAATGTCAAATCGATGAGAATCTGTTAACGTATATAGCTTAAATGTTGTGACAATATCTACTTACCAAATTTAATATGACCCGCTCTTTATTGATACTATCTCTCGAAATAAATCGAAAGAACGAAATTGATTCAATCTGTACAATTCTCACAGCAGTAAATCACGGTTAGCTCTGACCAATACCACTCGCACACTACGCCCGCCGCCGCGCCTGACACTTTATATACGTATTATTGGCGAAGGATCGCTGTATATACCCGTATAAATTCTATTTACTAGATTAACTTTAGCGCATGAGCCGCGCTACTCGAATAATAGAAGCTGCTTATTTAACCAAGAATCAATCCGGTAAATTCGAATAGTGCGTCTTTAAATATGGAAGAGTTAAATCAAATAGTTAAATATGAGAAGCATTTAATCCGAGAAATGAGAAAGAAAATAAATCAAGAGATAAAAATACGATTAATTTAAAATTTTATTTCTTATATTTACTGTCAGCATCATTGAGTTAGAATTTCATTAATAAAATTAAACTTAATCGTGACGTCTGTATACGGTATTTTACAAGTTAGCATAAATTATTTTTATGTTTCATCATTATGGGTAGAGTCTATAAGAGTATATTAAGACATTTTTGAGTATTTTTGAGTTTCATAAAATTGATAATTATTAATTATACTTTTAAATATATATAGAAATATACATATAATTATATATTCGTTTTTCAGTACGATTTAAAATTAAGACCTTAGAGTATCGCCTCGAACTACTTAGTACGCCTCTACTAATTAGGCTATGTGTGTTCATTTCCTATGCGATTAATCGACGAGATACGTTTAAAAAATACAAAATAAATCACCGTTATGATTGTTTACTCGTCAATATCATTATAATTACCAGGTATAGTTAATTAAAGTGAAAAATTAATTGTTAAACTATTTTGCAATACCATTTGTAACTTCAAATCAGTTATTATAAAAAATATAGTATAGGCTACAGTAAAAAAAAAAAAATTATATTTAGCAAATAGGATCTCATAAATGTTTATATTTTCCTATATCTTATTATTACACAAGTAGATATGTTAACAAAATTGAATTACTTAATTCTTTAAAAATAAAAGGTCCAACCTAATGCGGAATCGTACCGCAACACACTTCTATTATATAACTAAAACCGTCTGTTGTTTCATATGTTAACTACATTTTTTTTTAAATATGTAGGCAATAAGTATGATTTATTTGAATCACTGCTCTGTCAACGGCACCTTTCACTTAGAAACAATATGATTTGTCAAAGATAATTAACAAACATTTGAATTGAGGGTGATTTCGATTGACAAAATTGTTTCCTAATCTCCAACTCGATGATACTGTAACGAGGTGATATCTCAGACATCTAAAGTTTTGAAAAGTATTAGTCACTGTGTAAGGTTTTATTGCAACGTTTAAATATATTTTTTTAATATTAAAAATATTTTTTTATTTAAAATACTTTTTTTAAGATTAAGGCAGTTTAGCGGTAGAATATCTGATGAATATGTGGTATCTACCCAAACCAGCTTGTGCAAAGCCCTATTATACAATGGAATTGAGTTATTTATCTCTATCTATACTTCTATACTAATATATAAAGCTGAAGAGTTTGTTTGTTTGATCTCAGGAACTACTGGTTCGAATTTAAAAATCATTTTTGTGTTGTACAGTCCTTTTATCGAGGAAGGCTTTAGGCTGATTTTTATTCATTACTAGCTGATACCCGCGACTTCGTCCGCGTTGCTTGATATATTAACAAAGTTTTCTTATGTACGAAGGAAAAAACATCAAAAAGATCGCAGGCAAAAATATACTTTGTTTAAACATACATCACTGAACACGCAGTGCATATACAAATCGTTGTTTCTTGAAACTTTAATAACTTTTTATTAAATGAAGATATCGCAATAATTTATTTTTTTGATAATTAATTTAGAAAATTTCATTGAAATCTATCCAGTAGTTTTTCCGTGATGTGCGCACAACAGCAGACCTCTATCATTTTATTTATATAGATATTTTTATTAATTATACGCGAGTGAAACCGCGGGGCACAGCTAGTAATATATAAAAGTAAAGAGTTTGTTTGTTTGATCCCGCTAATCACAGGATCTACTGGTTCGAATTAACACAATATTTTTTTGTTGGCTAGCCCAATTATCGAGGATCGCTTTAGGCTATATAACATCACGTTACGATCAATGAAAAATGTTTCAAAAAAGGGAAAAATTATATATTATCCATTAATTATAATACAGTGTTTTTTAGTTTGTACTTGTTATGCTTTGATATATTTCAACAGGGTGTTTAAAAATACAAATACATAAGTATTGGTTTTCGGTTTCTAAATAACTTTGTAAGTTAAAGTTTATAGGTTAGGTAGGTACGTAGGTTAAGTATTTCGTTTCGTCGCCGCGTATATTTTATTCTCATTGTTTTACTTAATTAATACTTAGTCGGTTAGTTGATAATTAGTATTTTTTTTAAATACACATATTTACCTTTCAATTTTAAAAGGACACAATTTCCGACGAAGGTACCATTTTCAACCACAATAAATAAATCACAGGGAAAACCATTCAAGTTTGTTGGAATTCATTTAAGGGAATACCGTTTCTCTCATGGCCAATGAGATGTTGCCCTAGATAGATCGGGGTTCAGCCAAAATAAAATTAAAAATATTGTATAATTATACTGATGTTAATGTTAATCAGTCTGTTCTAAGTGATTTTTATTTATTACATTGTTGTTAACTATACGCGGGTGAAACCACGGGGCACAGTTAGGAAATGATATTTGTTAATTATAATTCGAATTAAATAATTTGATACTAACATAGTCACTATCTGTGCAAGCGAGTTTGTGTAAAATATCTTATGTATAATATATATAATTATCTTATACCAAATGTCTACTTTTGGGTAAAGTATAATGTAAATTCACATTAAAGTCACAAATTATAGTGCTAATATCTATAATATTATGTCGTTTTTACTAAAATATATTTTACCTTCATATCACTTTCATAATTTAACTTAGCTTTATATCTATATGTATGTTTTTATTTATTATACATATGCAAAAGACACCCAGAAATCCAAATTTTTATATAGGTACATAATTACATATCTATCCTTCAACAATAAAAATAAAGTGGCGAAATAAAATGTCATTTAAATAATATTATATGCATTAAATTATTATTTTTTAATATGTGTTACATAAATAATTACGCATATTTACATTAAAACCTTAAATAAATAAAAATTAACAATAATTACTGTACAAAAAGTCGTGACCGCCAATGCAAACCTGCCTCATAAAAAAGTCTATTAACTAATGTGTCATATAAGTAAAGAAAATGTATTTTTATTTGTTTTTAAGCTTTAAAAAAAAATAAAAATAGTTACTGTACAAACGTGACCGCGTGGAATGGTGGCAATAATAAATATGATGATTTTATTTTTTTCTTTTATGATTTATATTAAATTGTTATACCTACATAATAAATTAAACTTGATGACAAAATAAAATATTCTATAATAATTTAGAAATAAAACTGTAATAGGAAAAACGAAATAAAAATAAAACTCAGATAAACGTAGTTGTATTTGACGTCGAGAAAGTTGAGTAAGGCTCTTGTTCAGTATTTTATCACTGATTGGTGTGCTATCAGTTTGCAAGACACTCGAGAATATTAAAATTAATATTCTTGCATTGATAACAATTTCTAAAATTTGGTTTCTTACAGCTTAAATAATTTCTAATAAGAGTATTAAATTCGTATGATACGTATTATTTTAAAATTTAGTCAACTAAGTGAACGCAAACGAAACGGAAAACGATAAAACTAAGCTGAAAAGGTGGTGCGCGATTTTTTTAAATTGATAACTTGATGTAATTTTTGCCCTTACAAACACTACCGAAAAGAAACGACCGGAGAGAAACTCAGTAGTTACTCTTATTAATCAAACTTTTTTGTCAATAAATACTTTAAGCCATTTAATCATCTATATTATAGTGATTTACAGAATAATAAGAAAATGTACTAAATATTTATGTAGTCGTACTTTCATCGAAACGCAATACTGGTAGGTGAGATTAATAGGGGAGGCACCCTCTCGAGACAAGAGGAATTGAATCAATTCCCTCTACACTCGAGAAGTTGTGAAAATCTGACGAGGATATTTCTGTAGTAATAATAATATACTGTTCCTTTTTTATAATGTTAAGATAAAAAAAAACGTAACCACATTTGACGTTCCTGGATAAAATGGTAAGTCTGTTCTCTATAATAACTTTAAAATATTTATATTTAATACGATTATCTTACTTATTAACTATTATTAATATTTATACATATATTAATAATATAGTACATAAATGTTCCTCTGCTTAGCCTACCTCTCCTAGGCTTTAGGAGTATTTCTTTCGCTCTCTATTTTTATTGTATATTATCTATATTAATGTTATATTTCGATAAAAATCTTTGCTTCTGTAATTTAAATACAATAACCCGAAAAAAAATCTTATTTTTGTTGTATCTATTATTTAAGCTCCATTTTCATAATCGTTTTGGTTTCAGGTGGAGTAGTATAATAGACTCAACCCAAAACAACCAAATATATCTATTGGTAAAAGCTAAAACGTTAAAAAAACTGTTTGTAATCCACATTCACCAACACTTAGCGCCTTTACAACCCTTATGCGCCATCAAAAGTGTTTCCAAGGGCTGGCTATTAGGCAACTGATAGACTATAAAAATAAGTTATCTGCTTGCTGTGCTTAAAACACACTTAACAAACAATCTTTTGTTTGAATTTCACGCGATAGTTTATTATTTATTAATGACCATTGCAAAAAAAAAGTACGTAGCTTACAGGAAGAAAATAAATGCGACAATTTGAATAGACTGGATATTTAATTCCCATTCTCATGTTACACTCAGAAGTAGAAAAATCTTAGGGTCCACTTGTTGCAGTCGGTACTCTGTTACTATGGCAACGACGACCAGTAGCCACCCGCCACCCCCACTTAGCAAGTCAAGAGGAGATTACTAGGGTTGTCTTTGTTCGTTTTGAATAAAATACAATAAAATATATTTTTTTGCGTTAAGAATACTTAAATCTATAATCAATAAAGTAGATTTTTATCTTAAGACTTAATGGAAAATTTACAAAAAAAGCGATATCTTGATTGATGGAGTTTCTACAAGGTGAATACTATAAGGGGTAGCCCCAGCGAGTTACTAAGATTAAAATAATAACGTGTCCAATGCATAAAGTCCGCTCGACTTGCTTCTCGGCTTTCGAACCGTTAACAAATGTATTTATTTTCGGAACATTAATTATTAAAAAGTAGTTTGTTATTTCGTTTACCTAATTCATTGTTAAAATTTCGTTATAATTTAATTTATAGGGTTAATATGCAAATGTAATTGATTATTTTTTAATCCTTTTACAACTTTGACTGTATCAATACAATATAGATTTATAGGAGGTAGAAAATTGTTTTTTGGTAGTTTATTTAGATTGCGTATAAAAACGGTGACGGCCTTCCAAGTCACAATACAAAATAAGTCTAAAATGTTTAATTATATAGCTATTTATAGTAATATACATTTATTTACATTAAAACCTTAACTAAATACAAATAATTATTATACAGTTACATAAAATATGTTTGTATTACAGTTATAATTTAAACTCATACATTGAATCTATCCACCATGTCACGAGGCTTTTATACAATATAGAAGATATTAGAAGCAAGTGGAACCAGTAAAATCGCACTTGTTGTAATCCGTCCCTGTATTCAAGGCGATGAAGGCCAGTAGTTACTCGCCACCCCATTTTCAGAAAGTCAAAAGCAGACGGACTGAGGGGTGTCACTTACCGAAATAATAAAACTCTCTAAATGCTTATGTTAAACCTTCACTGAAGAAAAACCATTGATAAAATGATTCCAAAATATTATCAAACGTTTCGGGTTAATAAAATTTTTGTGCTGGTTCAGTGCTATGTGATGATGACTATTTCTTTTTTTCTGTCGGCTTCAGGTACTTATGTATCTTCGAAGTCACAATAGTGTACAAACTTCCAACTTCCAGAATACGGGCTGCTACTGAGAATTATCGACAGAAAAACCTAATAACTTTTTACAGGCCGGTCCTGGGGATTCAACCTAGACTCTCGAAAGCTGCTCCCTTATATTTAGCCACCCGACCAACGAGTCAGTCAATGCTAGTAAATGAGTACCATTTAAATTACAAATAAAGTATATAAAAATGTTAAACAATGAATACTTTCAATCTAATAGATTAAAATATTTCAAATTTTTATCGAGATTTACTTTTAATAAAATATTATATGAATTTACAGGCAATATAGCTAACCCTAAATGAGCCTGCGTCACAGGGTAATTACACTTCTAAAGCTTTTGATGGAGTACAGCTTTATGCAGTTATTGAAAGGAAACGAGCCGTAACCGAGGTCTTTTGATATAGTTAAGCGAAAATTTTAGTATAGTATATAAACAATATATTATGTTTTTATGATAGCTGTGATAAACATAACCGTTGTCGCAATAGTCATCGAAAATATAGAATGAAATTACTGTAATGATTAATGAAGTGAGTTTTATGTAATGTTATCACGATTAAAAAACAAACAAGCAATACCGCCTATCAAGCAATTTATATGCAACTATACATTTACTTTATTTATCGTGTCCCTTCCCACATTTTTACAATAACCAATTATTCCGTTAATTATTATATTAACCTCTGCCCGAAGGTAGTGGGCATCACAATATAAGTATATGTAAGTACATACGTACATATAAATTAATTATTTTAATAGAAAGCATTGAATAAACCTGTGAAGTAAAGATAAACTTTTAATACCGAATTTCCGCTTCCGCAAATTCACCATTCCTTGGTCAAGGCATTCATTTCTGTAATAAAATCTCGCAAATATTTTTAATATCATTTTTTATAATTTAATATAATTTTATATTTAATTGTCATTTAATAATTTAAAAACAATCTCAATGTTTATGTTAAACAAAACATTACTAATGAATAAGTCGTATTACTCCACTAACATTATATAGATGATAGAAAGCCGTTTTCTTTAAGTTTGATACAGGATTATAATATACAAAACAATGTCATATCTTAAAATTAATATAATTGTACACCGAGTAATTACTGAGTTCTTCACTGATTCCCCTCAGTAGAAACTGAGGGGAATCAGTTAGATTATAGATTCTCTATACTTCTAAACTATCAAGGATCCACTGACTAATCCATTATTCATATATACCTACTTATGTACTGAGTATAATCTTACGCATGATAATGTATTTATATTATGTTAGAAGATTAATGATGTACTTGTATAATATTGTTATTCCAAGCTCACTCATTGTCATCTCTTTTAATCAATAGGTATAGAATAACTAATATTTGTGAAGCTATCAAACATTATTATTACTCAGTATTCTTGGTGGTAGGGTTTTGTGCAAGCTCGTCTGGGTAGGTACCATCGCCTCATCAGATATTCTGCCGCAAAACAGCAGTACTTTGTATTGTTGTCTTCCAGTTTTAAAGGTTAATAAGACTGTGTAATTACAGACATAGGGACATATCATCTTAATTCCCAAGGTTGGTGGCGCTATGGCGTTGTAAGTGATGGTTAACATTCATAACAATGTCAATGTCTATGGGCGTTGGTGACCACTTACTATCAGGTGGCCCATATGCTCGTCCGCCAACCTATACAATAAATTTAAAGAAATGCCGATGACTTTGTGATTTCGTTTCAATATACTTCTGTTATAATGGTTTTACTGAAAAATATAAATTGATATCTTCTTTATATTCAATTAATGATATATTGACTTAAAAGTACTTCCGACTTCTGTGGTAAAGTCTCTACCTTAATTAATTAAAATGAAAATTAACAATACTTCAAGCATAAAACAATGAGAATCACTTATCCTGGATTTTTTTCTAAGTCTCTTATTTGTAGTAGGTACATATAAAATAATGTAAATTTATCGTTATTTAATAAATTTTTTTTAAATTGACATAAAAAAGATGTGCTAAAATGGAGCTCAAAGTTTTTTTTTCGGCAATAATGACAGCTTGTTAACTCAGCAATACCATAATCGACTATACAATTATGCATGCAAACATGCAGATTTAATATATATACATATGACATCACATGATTCGATTTGAAGATGATCAACATAAATTCATTATTTTGCATACGCTTTCGGCAGAAGAGTGCCGGTAAAGCTGTAAGGCACTTGGCAGCTTGAAGATATTGCAGAAGTGAATACGATACAAGTGAGTGACATAAAATACCGCCTTGAGGGAAACACCACAGAAAATATCGGACCAATTGAATAGCAAACATATAGGTATATTAGATTATAGATGCGCATATAACCTAGCTGAAATTTAAAATAACGTCTTTTTTTAATCTATATAAAAGATAAGCAAAATTATGGTGAAAATGATAGACATTCGTACATTGTACATAAACTACTTACATCAACTCAAGTTTTACTACGCGTATTTTACGCGTAAACTTATTATTTTTCAGCCAATCTTATTAAATCGCTGATATATGGATCGGACACATTTCTTTACAACTGTAGCTCGGAAACGTACCAGCGTTACATTACTTATAATTTGTAAATTAATATAGCGTACGCTATAGAAGTTTTCATCCATATACATATAAAGGACAATATATATTAAACTAAAAACCATTTTTTGATTTGCATTTGCCAGTTGGCATCTTCATTTACTCACTCGCCTACGCTCATCGCGACAGGACGTACTGAAATTGTGACAAATATGATTAAAAAATGCCATTTTACGTGTTAAAAACGTGTAAAAAATCAATCAACTGCGAAGAAAAAAGATTATCCTCGCTAAATAAACCCGACATCAACTTAATCCTACCAAACAAATGCTTTAACACTGTTCTGTTCTTTTCTGCATGCATTTGGATCTTTTCTGGCATTTATCGACGCTATTTGTGCGCAAAATATTGTAGTACCTACAGAAGTCGAACATCAGAACATTTTTCTAGTAAAAAATTGTTGCCATAGATATAAATGACTTTTCATTTTATTCACCCTTTATATTATATGTGCATTTATTCCACCTCTTATAATGGAATTATTGTTTAATCTATTATTTAATTAAATTTATTGAGTTGAGTATACAAAATTTGGAAGATTGAGCAGTTCTACGGTCAGCTGTACACGACAAGGCAATCATCTGTCAGTAGTCAAGCTGCAGATCCCCGCAATATGGAGAGTAGAGGTAAGGAGAACCATCTCTTATAGTAAAAAACTTAAAAAAGTGTCCAGCTGTAAGCTGCAAATTGGCGCTAGTGTAGACAAAGGGTATGGTATGAATATAGCAAATAATTGTAAACGAATTGAAGTATGCCGAGTTAAAAAAAAATATTACTGTCGATTTGTGTATTACAATATAGTAAATATAACTTTAAAGAATTATTGATTTTATTTTATGATTTCTGAATAGTGTTTATTTTTTAAATTTGGCGCTTCCTTTAAAATTTACCCTGATGCTAATGTGGCGCCACCCTAATTTACTGCTTTTGGCGGACATTTTTCGTGTACACAGATGTTTCTCCTTACCTCTACCCTCCATGCCCCGCAAGCAAGACTAACCCGACATGACAACTAGGTAGGTTCAACTTAAGGTAAGGTAGGGTAGGAGAAGGTGGTCAATCGTCGAATCCAACTCGGGCAGCGTTGGCTGGGAGGTTACGCGATATCTTCTTTTCCCAAATACCGCAGTGTTTAAGACACTGTGGTATTTGGGTCGAAAGTCTTCGACCAGTGTGTGTTGCCAGTGATGACTTATGGATCAGAGACGTGGTCGCGCACTATGGGCCACATAAGAAGGCTCAAGATCACTCAATGAGCAATGGAGAAGACTATGCTTGGAGTTTCCCTGTGAGATCGAATCAGGAATGATAAAATCCGCAGGCAAACCAATGTACTTGATACAAAATTATTATGATTACTTATTACTAATAAATCTTAATTTAATTAAATAATAAAATATTAATATTATTTTTATCGAAATGAAGTACTCGTATTTTTAAGCTTACGCTTGAATTCTAGGCTTAATAATTAATTTATTTAAAATATATCATAGACCAGGAGATAAAGAAATAGGCGGTAGTCTAATGCCATATTCTCCGGTGTGACTGACAGCCCGCCATACCGACGAGTACATATTTTTAATTTAAAAAAAAACAACAATCATTTGTACCAAGTTATTTTTTGCACAGCTAATCATCGTCGAGCCATTCACTTATCACCTTGCCATACTTTTTTCATCGACTATCGGAAAATACAAGAATTTTGTGGAGCAAACCAGATTGGGCCGGCGCGCCCAGCGCCATGACCATTGGAAGAATCGCCATACCGGTGCAAATGACCTGAATTTTGGTTTCAGTATCTCCCGGTCGATTACCCAATTCGATTGTCCGAGCAATAACTCTATTAAATATTATTTTATTAAATTATTATTTTATTTGTTTTTTTGGTAATTTATAATAAAACCAGTTTGCAAGTGGAAACTAGGATTTTTGACATTTGAGTAGAAATGTTTATCGAAAAATATCTAGAAAGTCAAATTGAATTTAATAATAAACAGGTATCATATATTTTTATTTCGGTATTTGATTCATCACTATAGCAGATTAAGTTATCTGTTAACAAAATTGTATATTTCTTATCTGCAAAGCTGTCACAATCCTTTCCCCTCACGTTTCAGTCTGCCCTCACCCCCTATTTATCACCTCCATCTGACGAGAAAGTTTAGGTTCAAAGTCTGGGTCCAAAATTCCTTAGTTATTATTAAACTCTTTTTAGTTTTAAAGTTATATTTTACATATTAAGGGTTTAATCATGTCTAATAGTAAGATGTTTAACGCACTAAAGATCCTCAAAAGCCGCAACAATGTGAATTTCTTAAATAGTAAGTATTATATGATTTACTGTACTTTTTGAACTTAATTTTTTTGTATGTAAAAAGTTTTTCTTCTTGTTGTTATTTTATATAGATACATAAACTATGAACGTTTATAACACTTTTCTGATGTTGTTTTTTTAGGGCTGCATAGCAGAGCCTATGCGGCAGCAGCCACTTCACAAGTGCACACGAAATGTAAATTAGTAAACGGAGTATATGTTGTTACATTAGATTCACCTAATGTTAAGGTAAGAATTTCAAGTGTTGTATTAATAATATCTTGTACAAGTTCACAAATCTAAATTAAATGTAATAAAAGTAAGTGCTACCATAATAAAAATGACAAATTGTATTTTAAATATTATAAAATTATTTGGACCTGGATTTCTTATTTTTAAATCAGTAAACTCGCAAACAATTTCTATTCAGACCATTTTTTTTTTCAAATATTTTGAGGTGAATCCGTAACCATTCAATATCTGTTTTAAAATGTTATGTACAGGTTAACTCATTAAATGTAGCTGTTATGGATGAAGTTAGAAACATAATCAATGAAGTTGAATCAAACCCATCGATTGAAGCTGCCGTTTTGATATCAGGAAAGCCAGGATGCTTTATAGCTGGCGCTGATATAACTATGCTTGAAAATTGCAAAACTAAAGAAGAAGTAGTAGCTCTCTCCAAAAATGGTATATATTCTTTAATTTCCAATAAAATTTTAGTAAGACTGATTAAAATATTAACTATTATATGTAACAACAATGCTTTGATAGGTCATGAAATCTTCAAAAGAATCGAAACATCACGCAAGCCATATATAGCAGCTATACAAGGCAGTTGTCTTGGTGGAGGACTGGAGACAGCTCTGGCTTGCAAATATAGAATTGCTGTTAAAGATTCAAAGACAGGTTTTGGTCTTCCTGAAGTCATGCTCGGACTTTTACCTGGAGGTGGGGGTACTCAAAGGTAAAATTAACATATGTCATTTTTTTAAACTATTCTGAATCTTAAACTTAAATTGCATTTTTTTTTATTAATTGCGAATTTTTGATTAAAGACATATTTATTTTTGTTAGGATGCCTATACTAACATCAATTCCTACAACTTTGGACCTAGCACTCACTGGAAAAACTGTCAAGGCAGACAAAGCTAAGAAACTTGGAATAGTTGATTTATTAGTGTCACCTCTGGGACCAGGCAAGTGATATGATTGATTGATTATATTTTATTGTTACATCATCACAACAACTTACTAATATAATAAGACAGCTTGCCAACTTTACAAGTAATAAATTAGTAACAAATATTTTAAACTAAAAAAAAGATTGTAGTCATCTTATCAAAGAAAATATATCTAATATTAAAAAAGTAGAAAATTCCAGAACAAGACAATGAAGATTTTGATTTAATTAATTATAAACTAATTTATATTGAGTGGTTGCTTTTTACAAATCTATGAATTGAAACTAACATTACAACTATTATATAGGAGGTATGAGGCATTGTAACTATTTAAGGCAATTATTAAAAACATTAACTTTTTTTAAGGCATTGGACAGCCTGAAAGCAATACAATGCAGTACCTTGAGAATGTTGCTGTCCTAGTAGCAAAAGATATTGCTTCAGGAAAAATATCAGTCGATCGCTCTAAAAAGGGGTTAGTTAATAAAATAACATCTTCCATCATGCAGTGGGACTATGTGAAGAATATAATTTTCAAAAAAGCAAAAGACCAAGTGATGAAGGCATCTCGTGGTTTATATCCCGCACCACTTAAAGTAAGACCTGTATTTCTTGTTTACATACACAAACTAATGAAATAAATAGGCTATTCAAAAATTATCATTTTTAATGTTAATGTATTGATGTAATTTATTTTATTTATATAATAAAATATTCTATATTTTTTCATAGATTCTTGATGTTGTAAGGACTGGAGTTGATAAGGGCTCTGTTGCTGGGTATGAGGCAGAGGCCCAAGGTTTCGGTGAGCTAGCCATGACGCCACAGAGCAAAGGGCTTATTGGCCTCTTCCGGGGACAGACAGAGTGCAAAAAAAACAGATTTGGTAAATCCAAAGTCGAAGTTAAGAATGTAAGTATACTTTTTAAATTAAGTATTTAACATTAATTATGACGTAGTTAATAAAAAATAAATTTGTTTAATCCAGATTGGTGTTCTTGGAGCTGGATTGATGGGTGCAGGTATTGTGCAGGTATCTATTGACAAAGGTTACAAAGTTGTCATGAAAGATGCCACCAACCCTGGCCTATACCGTGGTGTTGGCCAGATTCAGAATGGCCTAGTGAATGCTGTTAAAAGGAAGCGAGTTTCTTCGTAAGTCGGTTATATTATAAAATAAAAATATTGTCTTTTAGGCCAATTAAATTAAATAAACAAATAATATTACACATAACCAATCTAATCATTACATTAACAATCAAATTCGTAATAAAAAATGAAAATTTTTATTTACTTTGTGTAGTAATACTTACTTTGAATTTAACTTTTTTTCAGCTTACAAAAAGACAAATTTATGTCAAACCTACTACCAACTTTGGACTACAGCAAGTTCAAAAATACTGACTGTGTGATTGAAGCAGTTTTTGAGGATATCAACATCAAGCACAAAGTAATCAAAGAGTTAGAGGCAGTGGTGCCCAAACATTGCATTATTGCCACCAACACCAGTGCTATTCCTATTACTAAGATAGCAGCTGGCAGTAGCCGACCAGATAAAGTTATTGGTTAGTATTTATATTATTATTATGAGTAGAAAAACAAATTGCCTGGCACTGGCACTAGAATAATCTGTGATACTTATTATGGATTCACACTTTATGATAGAATATTATGATTGTCTGAAATGTTTACTGTTTAAAATATTTGAATTAATATTTAATCTAAATTTGTTGAGTTTTGTTTATTATTGCATTTATTGTTAAATGTAAATTATAAAATAAGATCGTTTTAACCAGGTATGCATTACTTCTCGCCGGTGGACAAGATGCAGCTATTGGAAATCATCCGCCACCCCGGAACCAGCGACGACACGTCGGCGGCGGCTGTGGCCGTGGGACTGAAGCAAGGCAAAGTGGTCATCACCGTTGGCGACGGACCTGGTTTCTACACCACTCGCATCCTTTCCACTATGCTCAGTGAGGCTATGAGGTAATTAAAATACCTACATTATAAATATAGAACCGATGAAATAGTTTCATGAAATGGATATCGAAATTTTGTCTACAACTTTTAAAATGTAATAAATAAATAGTAATGATAATTATAATTTCTTTGTTAGTTTTTATTTTAATAAACATAATTTTATAATTCAGTGTATTGTAAATTGTTGAAAGAATTTTTTTTTTTTAATTTTATTATGTTGATGACAAGTTTATAAGTACTATGTGGAAATTATTATCAGTGACTTTTAGAGTCAGGACCCGTCAAGGCAAAGACAACAAGACATAGAAATACATTTAAAATATAATATTTTTTTGTTTTCACAGGCTGCTTCAAGAGGGTGTAGATCCTAAGGATCTAGATAATATGACAAAGCAGTTTGGTTTCCCTGTAGGCGCTGCCACATTGGCTGATGAAGTGGGAATTGATGTGGGATCCCACATTGCTGTTGACTTATATAAGGTATAATTTACAGAAACATTAATAAAAAATCAAGTTTCATGACTTATATTTGCAATATGTCATAGTTTTCAGAATTATTACAACTGATTTTTTTTTAGGCTTTCGGCGATCGTATTAGTGGTGGAGACTTGAACATAATGCAAGATCTTGTTAAAGCTGGGTTCATGGGGAGAAAGTCTGGCAAAGGTTTCTATGTATATGAAAAAGGAACCAAAAACCGCGACGTTAATCAGGAAGCTGTACAATTATTAAAAGACAGATACTCTCTAGAACCCCGTGGTGCTAACACAGTTGAAGATCAACAATTAAGAATGGTATCCCGGTATGTGTTAATAAATATGACACGATTTACTGCTTGTTTTGATCACAATTATAAGACTTTTTTCTAATTTTTAGGTTTGTTAACGAAGCAGTATTATCATTAGAGGAAAAAATTCTTCACAGTCCTCTAGAAGGTGATGTGGGTGCTGTATTTGGCTTAGGATTCCCGCCATTCACGGGTGGACCTTTCCGGTAAATATATGACCAATTTATTCTTGTAACATAATGGTAGTTATTTTTTATCAGATATCTATAGCCTGTTCCACTCAAAGGAGTAAAACTATACAACCCTACCACAATAAATATAAATTATTTTCGTATTCCATGCAATTTGCTGTTAGCTCCTTTGAATTTTTCAATTTCAAAGTCGTTTATTTGTCTTCACTCCTATGGATAGAATATTCTATTTTAAATAAAAAACTTAGAAATTTGAAAAATTACTGATGACAATTCCATACTTCTTTATATAATCTTAAAGTAGTCTTGTATTTATAGAATAGCAAAACAATATTTTGTCTCAGAACAGAAAGTTTGTTTTAAGGAACAATTTATTAATAAGAAAATAAAAAATCAAATTACAGATGGGTTGATCAATTTGGTGCTGACAAATTGGTGAAGAAGATGGAAGAATATCAGGGACTATACGGTGCACCTTTCAAGCCAGCACAGACTCTGGTAGACATGGCGAGAGACACCAGCAAGAAATTTTACAATCATTAATTAGATGACCTGAGAAAAAGGACCTGTTATACTACATTTACTTCATCTTCGGAGCTCCTTCATATTATGAATACTGCCTAGTTTTGCATGATATTTCAAAAACTACTAATAATTTTCTCCTAAAAAAAACCTGTAGTTTACTATGAAAATCATGGTTTATCCATAGTCAGAGTTGCATTGTTATAATAATGGCATATTTAAAACACATATTATTAATTAAGAGTGGTTGATTCTGTAGTTAGAATGATTGAAAATATATTGGTCATATTTATTTAGTCTTAAGGAAAATATATTTTTGCTATATGTTTAACCTATTGATACGAAAATGAGCATGTAACTTGAGCGTGTTTTGTGAATTCCTATTTTCTGAATTGATGAAACCTTATTTGCAAAAATCAGACTTTATAAATAAATATTATTACTATTTAAATACATGTAGTTTTATTACATGGCAACACCGACATTAAAAATATTATAATTTCAGTTTCAAGCATATGAACGTGAAGAGCTAATAAACTAAGATCACAGCACAAGTAACAACAACATTCAGTCAATATCAATGTCCAATGTGTCACTTCGAAAGTGAAAGTGCTTCTCTTTAACATGCCACTGTAACATAACAAGGGATATAACTTACTATGGTCTTGTATTGAATAATAATGTAATAACGTACTGGACACAGACGCCGCAAACCAAATATTTGCGCCACGTGTTGATACCGACCGGCATCAACTAATTTAGTCACTCGGCTATGCCCATCGCGATCGGACGTACCAAATCTGTGACAAACAGGATTCAGAAATGCCGTCTTGCGTGTTAAAAACATGTAAAAATCAATCTACTGCGAAAAATGGAGATAGTGGCCTCACTTATCAATGATAAGTAAACAAAATATTAACTAAAACCAACCAAAACAAAATTTTGTATATAGGTACTGTACACGACATTTTATATGAAAATCACAGATTATAATAAGTGAACCGTACAGATAGGGCACGTTATCTACGTGTATTAAGCGTAGTATACTATTTAGGACTTCGATATAACTGGTGAAGGATATGAAAAGTAAGTTTGGGATTGATACAAAAACGGAAAATGACCTAATGAATGAAGCTAAACTAGTAGAGGAAATTAAAAATAAAGGTTGTTCCATATTCAACCTTATTTCCTTAGCAATAAGTTATGATTGCACCATACTAATTTGAAATAACCTCACAAACTTCATTGTGTTCTTACTTTTCGGGCCGTTTTTGAAGCGCTTACCGCTAATCTAGTGCATTATTGATCGAATTCATTATTGGCTGCAAAGCTCATATATAAAAAAAGAAAAATAAATAAATGTAATTAATTAATTATTTATTTCAAAGTTAATAAAGTATTTGAAATGCTGGTACTTGTACATAAAATTGTCAGTTTTCCCATAGAAATTAATTTAACTCGACCAAAACCCAATTCGATAGCCAGAAAATAAAGTGTCGCGTCTATGGACGGTGACATCGCATCTTTGACTCAATAGCCCCGCCTCGCGCGCCCCGCACTACTGCGCCTGCTACACAGATATGTATTGTTCGCGCCGTCTGTTCTAATGTATGTTTATGACAATGATAAAGGCAATCAATTTTAAGGGGTATAATTTTACCCGTGCGTGCTATACGCACGGGTAAAATTATAAAACGTCGAAAGAATATTCAGATAATGCAGATCCTTAAGTGTGGAGAAATTCATTAGAAGTTCCAACGCTCATTCGGAAGTACCGAAAAATTTAAATAATGTATTTTGTTTTTTTCTTGTATTTTTTTTCATATAAGTATATGATTTATATTAAGTCTTTTTTGTCTGTGATGAGTTCGCACTTCGCAGACAACGACTGTCACGTCGAAATCCGTATTCCATAACCACTGTCTTGTACACAGGGCTTACAACAACAGTAGTGGGGATAGGTCGTCTTAATGGTTGCGCTGTTCTCTTCAATTTACTGCCACCAAAGGCATGACGATAGATGGGTGTGCTGTGAAACGAAGACAGAATAGCATTCTGTCTCTTTTTCTATCACACGTATGACATAAAACCATTAAATTAATACGTACATCGGCATTGATGCGAAAGAAAAGTTATGACACGATCGTACCAATCTTTCACCTCTAAAATATATATAAGACCGTGTCCATAACGACGAATGACGCTTCGATTTCAAAAAAGTTCAGCCTTGAGCGCACTCCGCTTTGGAGAGGGACGTGATGGTGATCAAATCTTGTATCCATGACAAAAGCCCGTTCGCACTTGTCCTTACTGATATTACCTATAAACAATTAAGCCGCTCGCTTTTGGGAAGTGGAAGCATTAGCAGTGGACGTTACAGATCTCGAAAGCCGTGGTGTGGATAATTGTAAAATACTCAAATTTAACATAATTAAAATTATGAATAGAATGAGGCCATACTTTGCAAAATCGGCTTGATAATATTGTAGGGCAAATAAATAATTAAAAAACAAAGACTCTACATTTTTTTTAAATAATATTAATTAGACGGCAGATGTTAATAAATCAAATGTCAAATATCAATATTGTTAATGTCATACTCATACTATAAATAAGAGACGTCAGTCGTCAAGTGTCAACACCGGCTAACGGCTAACGCAAAGTTATAATAAATTAAATTGAATTTACCTGAAACAGTACAACTCTGTTATTTAATAAAGTAAAAGTAACTGCCTTTTAGGCGTTTAAAAACATGATATTATGATGAACTACATGTATAAATTAAAACATAACAAGGTATGTAAAAACTTGATAACTATCCAGTTTTTTATTAAGCCGAGATGGTCCAGTGGTAAGAACGCGTGAATCTTAACCGATGATCGTGGGTTCAAACCGGGCAAGCACCACTAAATTTCATGTGCTTAATTTGTGATTATAATTAATCTCAGTTACATCCTATAGATGTCCCACTGCTGGACAAAGGCCTCCTCTCCTCTTTTAAGGAGGTTTGGAGCTTATTCCACCACGCTGTTCAAATGCGGGTTGGTGGAATACACATGTGACAGAATTTCAGTGAAATTTGACACATGCAGGTTTCCTCACGATGTTTTCCTTCACAGTCAAGCACAAGATGAAATGAACCACTAGGCCATCTCGGCTTGTATTTCTTTATAATTATTTTAATAATTATTATTTTTTTCAGAATTGGACATGTTTGCAAAATTTATCACTGAAAATATAAATAAAATCATCCCAGATTATTAAAAATAAAATTGTAAATATTTTATAAATAAGGATTCTCAAAAGAATTACAAATAAAAGCTTATAAATTAAACAATACACTAATTCTAATTTGAAAATGTTAATAACAGTACCAAAATTTCAAAATAAACAACTGAAGCGATTTCTGGAGCACAGTGTATATCTTTTAATAATTTTTGTTTTAGTACCAGGGTTTATATATTTTGAACTTTGTGTTGTGCTACCCACGGTGGTTGAAATATGGAGTATTTGTTATGTTATACATTATGTCTGTGCGACATTTCTTATAATTAACATTGTTGGAAATATGATTTATGGTATGTTTACTGATACGAGTATAAAAGGAAAAGTTTTGGAAAGTGAACACAAAGAAGACTGGACTATGTGTACAATATGTGAGTGTCTACGACCTCCTCGTGCCTGGCACTGTGATACCTGTGATACATGCATTCTAAAGCGAGACCACCATTGCACATTTTTTGCTTGTTGTGTTGGTTATTATAATCATAGATATTTCATGTTCTTCACACTATATATATTTATTGCTATGGTGTACTCCTTCTATTATAATGTGATATTTTTAAGTACTTTTATAAAATGGAACCATGGACTAATCTTATTACAGTTTGTATTTCCACTCGCTACTTTTGTGATTGATTTTGGAGAAGAGACTTTATATGTATTTTTAGTGGAGATAAATTTTATTATAGGTGCATTTACCGGTTTTCTTTTTATATTTCATTTTAATAATATATTGGCAGGTAAAATAACTCCCGAAACCAAACCAAATGTTAAAGGTGTATCTTACGACAAAGGGCTTAAACTTAATCTAATTGAGGTATTTGGACATAGATGGCACCTCTCATGGATTTGTCCCTTTATTAATAGCCCTTTACCTGGTAATGGTATTGAGTGGATTGTTGAAGATAAGCATAAATAGATAGAATAGATTCTAATTTATTGAGTGGTAAAACACATTATTATGGCACAAATTACACTTAAAATGTTTAAACATATTTTCACCATGTCTTATTTTTGTTATTATATAAATAAATATTGTACATAATTTTAAGTATTAATATTTATAATTATAAATTGTACTTAATTTATTGTCATAATGGTATGTGTCAAATTATCACAAATTTATTTTCAAGGCCAATTTTTATCACTTCATATAATTCTAATGGCATGGCAGTTTTATAGTTATTTTTTGTTTTTACATTACGATTTTACTGGTATTTCGTATTATTATAACGAAATACAGAAAATTACATAATCTAATTCCCAGCAACTACATATTTGCATTGCAACCTAATGCATTTGCAGCAATAACATGATTGCATTCTAATGTATTATGTATACAATATACCTGTGTATAGTATAGTGCAATAAAAGAGTTCTCTACGTAAATAGAAAACTTAATATTTATTTTAGCAATTCATATTAAAGAATCTTCAACATCAAATTGTTCGAGATTAATACTTTAAAAGTGAGTACATATCTTGTTAACCAAATTACTCGAACTTTTCAAAATATTTTCAATGTTAGTTACATTAATGAAAACAGTTTTATTGGAAAATTAATAAGAATTACAGTATTGGTCGAATAGAATTAATATAAAATTAATTTAGAAAGCATCGAATACACATTTTAAAATTGTTAGAAATAAGTTAAATTGTGATATTTTTACTTATTTGGGAATATACAAACATATAAATCATCATGTTAAATGTTTAACAAATTCTAATAAATCACTGCCAACTGTTTCAATTGGAAACGCATTAAACTTTATCATATTTATTCTACCGAGTGTGCTCACAAAAGTGAAGCTAAATAGCTCGTATGTTTTGTTAAACAATTCGAATTGTCTGTATTCTAGTTATATAGGTAGTTATTTATGTATTGCATTTTCAAATAAAGAATAAAATGTTTAATTAAATGATTCGTTTCTTAATTACTGCATTTCATAAGAATAGGATTACTACGACACTAAGGTAAAACGAGAGCTTAATCGCTCTGATAAAACGAATAGGTACGCGTCTAAACAAATCGATAAAATATTTTAATTAGGACACAGAACATAAGAATAACAAATCCAAACCTAGCTAAGAGGCTCATTGAGTCATTGACCTAAACGGTCATAGTTTAGGACAATAAAAATATATTCATGTAATTCCTCAAATAACTTCATCACCATCACCAGCCTGGAGTTAGGTAGTTGATAGTTTTAATTAAATTTTCACTCCCGTGCATCGGAAAACATGCTGTATCAAACAAGTGCACCTACGTCTGAATTATATGCAGTATAATCTCCTGCGTTGCGCATTTAGCTAGTCATTCAGGTTGGTCGTCAAAATACAAACAAGCAAGCAAGTTTGAAAAATATTAGTTTTAAAGTTGAATTTATTAATAAAGAAGAAAAAAATCAATTTGATGGAAACTACTACAATATATTGTAATGATACTATAATGGGTATTAAATGTACATGTAATTATAGTAATTACTTAAAAAACATTTGGTGACAATATTTTCGTTAGGTAGAGTTCATAATATATAATTTTGTTGGTACCTACCTCATAAACTGAGTTCGATTCTTATTAAAAACATGTGTAGGTACCAATATCTAGAATGTTTTCTCTCTTAGGTAGGTATATCTTGAGAAAAAATTATGATTTCGACTCCAAACCAATTTTGTCCGCCAAGGTTTTTATTCAATTAAATATAATCTGTTGTTTTATATAATTGCATCTTAAATTCTTTATTTTCTGATGTTAAGTAGATGTCGAGGATTCGTCAATGGATAAAAAAACTTTTGCATAGCCATTGTCATACGAAATCCATTAATTTGATTCTGCGTTAGGCGTAGACAAACAGACAATATTAAAATATGATGTCGAGATAAAAAAGAACAAAACCTTGATTTATTCTGAGGTACCTATAATAAAGGGAAAGACAATATTGCCAATAGAGATTTCCAAAGTTAACATGATCCTTATTATAAGTAAAAATATATTTAAGTTCATACAATATGTTAGTACACTAAGGATGTAACATCGGTATATCAAATTTTACATGTCGTTAAATTACATTGCCTCAAGTCACAAAATGCTATAAATTAATATTTCATGTTCTTTTTAAGTTTCTGCTTCGATATAGCATATTATTATAGCATGATGTAATATCTCGCTTCACTCTTTTGTAATTTAATATTCGGCAGTTGCCGTTTTCAATATTAAAAGTACAAAACCGACAAGATAGAATAAGAGTCAGTCGACGTGTCCGTTCTTTGGATGTATAATAACGAAATCTCAGAATTTAGTCAGTCATTTCGAAATACAAAGATATTTATATAAGACTATTGATTATATTCGGGAATCAATATTCGATCCGATTTGCACTTATATACGTACTCTTATATATTTAGATATATATGTATTTAATATGTTTTTTTTTTTTTTTTTTATACTACCCGGGAGGGCGAATGACCACCTCCCCCCCGCGTGGGATCTCCACCTTGTCGTGGTGGGGGGGCTCAGTACCCGTGGTAAGGTCGGCCACGGGGAAGCTAAGAGGGATCCCGGACGTGGGGCGCTCCTCGCGGGCCTCAGGAGGAGGCTTGCGTTGGATGCGCCCAGAGGGCGGGTGCGGGGGACAGTTCTGTCTGTCCCTCACAGTCGGGAGTGATCGCGGGAGGAGAGGCGTGTCGGTGTTGCGTTGCCGCGCGCCCTATCTCCCGCGACCAAATGGGGGCGCACCATTTGTGCGTTGCGGTGGGGCCGCAGAGGAAGAGGAGATGCGGTGTTGTCGGGTTGCCGTCCTCCCTGTCCTCTGCGGCCGCTGGGTGTGTCGCTGTGGGGGACGGTTCTGTCCATCCCCTGCAGCCGGGAGCGGTCGCGGGAGGAGAGGCGTGTCGGTGTTGCGTTGCCGCGCGCCCTATCTCCCGCGACCGAATGGGGGCGCACCATTTGTTGCGTTGCGGTGGGGCCGCAGAGGAAGAGGAGATGCGGTGTTGTCAGGTTGCCGTCCTCCCTGTCCTCTGCGGCCGTCAGGGTGTTTTTTGGCGGCGGAGCCCAACACCTTCATCCGTCGCCAAGGAGCTTGTAGCCTTCGGGCTATCCGTCGGGGTGTCAGGGTAGAATGCTCACGCGACCCCTTGGCACCCCCATAAAGGCGGTGAAGTATACGCTGTGGTTTTAGTGGGTATTACGGCCTTGCACTTCAGCCGTCGAGTCCCACATAACCCCCCGCCTTTCATCTTGCGGGGGGTATGCGTAAATGCATTTCCACAGCGAAAAAAAAAAAAAAAAAAAAAAAAAGGGCGAATGACCACCTGATGGTAAGTGGTAGTAGAGTCCAGACGCGAAGACCGCTAGTGCAGTCGGGAAGAATGATTTGCACTAGCCGCCCCCGCCTTGCCGACCCGCAAGATGCTCTTCACGCCTCATTTGAAGGAACCCAGGTCATAAGAGGAGGGAAACACGTGTGCTGGTAAAGAATTCCATGTTTGCATGCGCGACAAAGAAAAGAGTTGCCAAATTTCTTCGTGCGCGATGGAATTGATGTCACAGTTAGGCGATGACATCGAGAGCCAGCACGCGCAGACCTGTGAAGGAAAGGGGAAGGCCACTGACCCAGAGTTCCTGGTACCTGGGTTCAATCCGCAGGTCGTGTCAATTAAAAGTTATTGTTTTTTTCTGTCAGAAATTTCTCAGTAACATCCTGGAGTCTGGAAGTTGGAAGTTCGTACACTATCGTGCCCCGGAAAGCACATAAATCCGCCCGTGTCGGTTTGCCGTCCCATCGGATTATGAGAGCTAGGGAATGGGGAGTGCACCTGTGTTTGCGCACTTACTTGTGCACTATAATATCTACTGCGCAGTTGGCTGATCTCTCTTGAGATTGGTCGATATGGTATTGAGATTGGTCGAGATTGGTCGATATGGTTGGTAGATATTCTACCGCAAAACAACAGTACTTGGTATTTTTGTGTTCCGGATTGAAGGGTGAGTGAGCCAGTCTAACAGGCACAAGGGACATAACATCTCAGTTCCCAATGTTGGTGGCACATTGACGATGTAAGCGATGGTTAACAAAAGGTTTTAAATGGGTAATTTTTATATGGGCATAATATTTTAAAAATGTTTACATAAAAAGAACCGACTCACGATATCTAATAACCACTTCACGGGTTGGACACTTATTTTCTTACATTCTGTATATGAAATAATTTATATCTCCATTTACGCATTTCTTGCATAATTCTTGAAAGCGGTTGCATACTATCAAGGGAAAGAGAAACAAAAGTATATTTGTAATCTATGTTGTAAAATATGATAATGGTTGTATTGTTAAACGTACATTAAGTTACACTTTCTATCTTTTATTTTAATGATTTTGATACATAATTCTGTAAAATACAGCAATATACATAGCAATTTGTTAAAACTGGTTTTTGAGTTTCGACAGGCATTGATTAAATAAATGCTGACAAATATATTGTATGACCTATTTGGTCATAATAAACCAAGTCCGGTTTATTATGACAAATAGGTCATGTGCAAAAATATAAACTTCATAATTAGTGCAATATAAGTTAAAATATATTCAAGAAGTTAAGTAACATTTATTTTTTTGGAGCAGCTTAAGATTTAAAACTTTTTTTTTTTCAAAAAGGAGAGGAGAGAGCTCTTTAGTGAGACATTTAGAAGTTGTTACTTTACTTTTATTTTGAAATTGTAAAAACTACCAGCGTTTAAATAGTAGCTTTGGTAACGAAGATGAACCGCGAACAACAGTAGAGAGTAGTAAGAGTGCGCAATGCGCAGGGCGGGCGGGACGTAGCGGGCGGCGGGCGGGCGGCCGCGGCGACTCAGCGGCAGTGCTCCTCGCGCAGGACCGGAGTGGTGTTCACTCGGCCGCGCGCCACGGCGCGACATGCCCAGCTGATGTTTATTTATACCGCGAGCTCGGCGGAGGGCGCGCGCGGGAGGCCCTCCCCTCCGCGGCACCACGGTTTCGCGTGATGCAGCCGAGCGAGCTAGCCGACACCGCGCACGCCGCTAGCGGAAATCCCCCGCAGCGTGGCCTCAACGGTGGCCGATTCGACTTTGATGATGGTGGTACCTATTGTGGCGGTTGGGAAGACGGCAAGGCCCACGGTCACGGTGTGTGTACTGGACCGAAAGGACAGGGGGCGTATGCCGGCTCCTGGCACTTTGGATTCGAAGTATCCGGCGTCTACACCTGGCCCAGGTGAGATAGTGTCTCCGCCCGGGCCTCGCACATGCCCGAAATCCGCGTCCGAAGCCGCTCCAAAAATAGTCTGCTATTAATAATTGAGTTCGGTGTTTCGCTAGAAAACGCGTGTAACGGCGGTGAAAGTGCCTAATGGTCCAACCGCGAAGAAAATAGTTATATCGATCTGTAGCTACTGATAACGATAAGTGATAAGAGTAGGTATCGCGATGCTGCGGCCTCGATGTCAATTGACCTGCTGTCATTGTTATAGACACATCCATTAAGGATCTAATAACGCGTGGTAAAGGAAAACACAATTTTATAAGTCGCAATTGAGAGCAATGTAGTGCAGCTGTTTAATGTCTTGACCACGGGAGTTGACATGTGCTGAAAAAATGTATCTATTATATCACTTTTTGTACTACTTATATAAATAAGATTCACTAAACTTTTCATTGATTATTTGACACATGACTACCTGTTATTGTTATTACAATAAAAGTAGTCTTTATTAAGGATTTATTTGCGTATTTCATGTAAATAATATATTAACAAACAAGAATATGGTAACAATTATCTCGGGCCTCATTAAACATCAGTGCTTCATAAATCTTAATTAGATTTAAAAAGAACATTAAAGGAAATTGACCAGTTATTTTTTTCAGAAGATTAATACTAATGAATTAGGATGAGACAATAATGTGCATCTCATAATGACCAAATGAAATTATTTTTATCTTTTAATGGCTATCGATATTTACCTACACAAGAGTTATACAGACATCACAGTGTGAGTACGTGGCTCTGGCAGAATGCGTTACTGTGCCAGACCTTCCTATAAATCTCAGCGGACGCCTGCTCTCATCTAACCCACTTTCATCGGGTCGTTGCTCCATCAAAATAGGAAGCTCCCGACATTGTGATTTTAGACAAACCTCAATAGTGTATTGGCCTCTTTTTAATATACGGTCAAAGATAACAATTTTCATGAATATTCGAGTTTCAATTAGATCGAAACTAATATATAAATAAAATTAATTAAGGGTTTCATAAACACTATAATTATTTGTTTTTGATTTAAATTAAATAATTTTGCCATAAAATGTAATATTTTATACTTACGTATTTATTTTATGAATATTTTGATGTTCAAATAAGTATTTTGCAAAAAAATTCGGAATTTTATAAGTACATCGATCTCTCTTGCTTGCTTGTTTAATATTTTTTTTCTTTTTCGTGTTGATTAGCAATGGTAATAAAAAATACAAACGTTTATGTGTATTTGAATCGTTAGGATAAATTGAAGTTCAGGGTAATTAATATTTAAATGACTTAGAATAATGAAAGATACTACGTTTATTTAATGTAATAGGTAAATCACAGGACTTTGATTTTGTGGCATCGATTTTCAAGGACCACTTAAGGATAACAATAAACTACTCTAACTTTCTGTAGTATTTTACAATAATATAAAGGCATGTTGAAAGATTTAAGTTTAGTGGCCGACATTTGATCACAATTCATTGTTAATTCAAATTAAACTTAACATTCATAGAGGTAAGTTTGACTACTGCAAGCTATTAGGTCTCTGATATTGACAGTATGACCGGAAACCATTTTTTTATATGTAACATATTCGTAACACCATATCATATACAAATTTCAGTTCCCATATTATGTGTTTGTAAAAATAATTGGTGCTGCTTGACCATTCTTATTATGTATTGATTATTAATTAGCAAATTAATAAAAATATGGGCAATTTCATTTCAATTTAATTCACAATTTGAATTTGAAAAGTAGTTGGTCTTAAGGTTTTTTATTCAAAATGGAGTATAACATATTCTAGATATAGCAAAATGCTCCGGGATTTTTTTATTCGGGTCAAATTATAAAATCGATCTTATTTATTGTTTTATTCGGAATCTATTTAAAATAATTTACAAACATAGATTTGCAAATCGTATTACATTAATTAAGTTATTAACTCTTTTCTTACTTCCTTTATCGCTATTGACGTTAAAGAGAAAATTACACATTTCAATTAAACTTTATACTGAATAATTATGTATTTTTATTGCTTCGTCACTGAAGCCGTAAAAAGTAAAGTTGTTCATTTCCTTTAGAAATGTTTGTACATTCTGAAACCTTTAAATTATAATGAACAATGTTCCTTTGATTAATTTTGTTTTGTTTTAACATTTCGAAAGCTTGCTGTTATGGTCTATACTCTCTAGCTACATGTATTTAAGAATAAGTAAAAAGTGTATTTTATACTTTTACTTAGATTTTAATTTGTTACAATCAATTCATAATAATCAAAGGAGAGTTTTCTTTTTATCAGATGAATTACTCGTTCCGTCGTTTCTTATCCCCGACCTTAAAAAAAAAGTATTTTTTCTCTTTCTTTTTTCCGTATTGGGTTGTAATATTGGTTTTTTAAATTTATTTCTTTGTTTTATTCTGCTTAAACACCATTTTCTCAGGGGTAGTAGGACATTTTTACCTTCTTGTAGATTGTGCTCTCTTTATTTTATGAGTTCTTATCTTAGGGTGAACACAGAATTAGCTGTGGAAATTATTTATATATATATATTATATATCTATATTAAAATATAAAGCTGAAGCGTTTATTTGTTTAATCCTGCTAATCTCAGGAACTAATGGTTTTAAATTTTAAAAACTATTTTTGTGTTGTATAGTCCTTTTTATCGAGGAAGGCTTATTTTTATTCATTATATTTTTTGATATATATATCAGTTACCTTAATATATTCATAAGTCAAGAACTGGTAATATTCATTATGTTTGGATAGAAACTGACAGATAAAACTCATATGAACTTAGTTGTGCGCGGACAACTCTATCAGCAACTACTCGTTAGTGTTTTTTTATTTAAATACCGAGGGTTTAACTTTAACAATTTTTGTTGCTTTTTACCGCAAAATAAACATCATTCCCACAATTAATCTTATAAAAATAAATAACCTATAAGTTAAAACCAATTTCAGGTTTATAAATAAAAAAATATTTAATTCATTCTAATTTGTAAACTGTATTTTGGTAACAATATGAATAACATTATGGCTTATCATAATAATATTATAATTTGTTAAATAACGTCAGTAACCAGGCTATTTAGAAGATTTCATAAGAAATCGTCCTTAACAATAAATTATTAATTCGATTCCAGTCGATCGTGAGAGATAAGTAGTTGTACAAATCACTCAATCATGTCCTTAACTACAGTTGCTGTCTCACATGTAGCATCGCTTAGCTAGTACACAAAATGTAATATAATGATTCAATAAAAATACCTTTTGATAATTATTTCCTTAATCGAATAAAATTTAGTGCAACAAATAGTATTTACTGCAAAATTTGATTCACAGGATGTATCATTTGAAGAAGAACCGCGTAAAAATACCTTTTGAATAAAATAAAACGCCATAATATCGAGGGACGAGAAAACTTTGAAAAGTTACGATTAATAATTTTTTATTCCAACTTATAAGACTAACGACGAAAGGTCAATAAAAAAAATTAAATAGGTAATAATAGGCAATAGGTACATAATTATATGCAAAATATAATTATGTACCTATTGCCGGTTTTTCTCAAGTCTTAACGTTTTATCCTTTCCGAACCGTTCTTGGTTGATTTATTACAAAGTATAAAGCAAGGGTTATTATTATATAGAATCAAGGTTTCGACCTTGATTTTTACTATATTTTAAGCATAAATAATAACAATGTAAATTGATAAATGATACAATATTTTATCTGTCTCTACACAGCTTCATCAAAATCGATTAAAATATATTCAATTAACCCATTAAAAGTTAATGTGAACATAGGCTTCGAAATTAGTATATACGAATATTCGTCTTATTAAAAGCCAATGACATGGATCCATAGGTACTCCATCTGCTGTGTATTTTGTAATGGTTATTAAAAGTTTCTTCGTTAGCAATATAAATTGCTATTGTTCATGTATGGTTACTATGAAGTAAGAGATCGTAAGATACAACATACTCAATTTGTTACATATATTGTGTATTATAAATTCAGAATTAATCTCGATCGGTTACCTGATCATGACTAAAGCAAATCGCTGTGCCGATCGTAATTGAATGTGACATTGAATAACCTGAGGCCGGATAAGGGCGCATTCGAAAGCAACTTTACAAAAATAAATGTTAAATCAAAAAAAGGTTTTCGTCTGTAGGCTGTAAAGTTACACTATCAAATTTTATATAAAGTAAAAATGTAGAAATTACGAATAAATAAATGACACTTCAAAAGTCTCGTGTCTCTTCTATCTTATTTGTAATGCTTAAATAGAATATGCTTAACCCTAAAGATGAATAATAGATTCTATTTTTTTTTTCATTAAGATAAACATATTAAGAAGATAGTCCGTGACTATTTAAGGCTAATTATTTTTTATATTGTACTTATTCAGTTTTTTAATGACTACGTGAATACTATTTAGTATTTTTTAAACGTTTCACGTCATTAATTTATACTCGAGTAATATTTAAGGTAATATTTCGTGTAATCTATCAAAGGTCCCCCCCATATCGCGAGGAGAGCACTGTAAGTATTAATAAAATGTATCATATCTAAATATATACAATTATTCAAAGGTTATATTAAACTAGCAAAAGCCGGCAGACGTTGTCCCGTCTAAGCCGAATTGCATGGTGATCGGTACTGTCGAAGTCTATTAATCTTAAACTGATATATTTACCAACATCTATTTTGGATATATGTCCCTATGATATAGTACTTTCTAAAATTCCTTAACGAAGTTCAAAATAAAATGGATGACAAGTAATTTAGACCACGAATGTTGGTGTACAATACCTGCTTATTACAATAATTTATATTTCCTTTCCTCAAAGGCCGGCAATGCACCTGCATGTCCTCAGACGTTTCAGATCTCTATGGGCGGTGGTAGTCACTATCCATCAGGTGTGCCTCCTGCTCGTTTGCCTCCTCTTACAT
This sequence comes from Nymphalis c-album, assembly GCA_963151315.1. Classification (NCBI taxonomy): domain Eukaryota; kingdom Metazoa; phylum Arthropoda; class Insecta; order Lepidoptera; family Nymphalidae; genus Nymphalis; species Nymphalis c-album. The sequence continues at coordinate 5,846,245 of OY720590.1, read as the reverse complement.
AAATATATATATACAGGTTTATTTGTAATGACCCAGCAACCTCGCAGGACTAGATAGCTAACACCATAAGCAACAATTTTTGTTCTTTGTTCTTTTGTTTTGCGGTGAATACAACACGAATATCGCTTGTTTCATCACTGATGGACTTTCCATTGCCTTCATTTATGTTTATATTTTTTGGTGATGTCGGATAATGCCATTTATGATACTAAATATATATGTGTCAAATAAAACTTAAAATTCAGCCACAAGTCCAGCGTGGTGGATTAAGCTTCAAGCTTTTTTCTCAAGTGGAATGGAGTAATTTACCCTGCAGTGGCTATTTACAATCTGTTACCGGTGCCTTAGGACAATCTAAATATTAAAGTTATTATTTCTAGAATCTAGAAAACAAGACAAGAACTGATACACTAAAATTGATTAAATACCTTGAAGCATTTCATACGATTCACAATTTTTCATATAAAGGTGTTATATGAAAAATTTAATGTACCATAAATATAAATATACTATGTATTTTATATGAAATTAATTTTAGGGAAAAAAACTTATGAAAAGATTTCATGCAAATACATGACTAGAAGTAGCGCGATGCCGACTATAGGTACGTCCTAGAGGACTTGGCCTCTTATGCTGCCGTGCGCGGGGATTTAAAATAATGAGGTGACTGACATCGTTTCGTCGAGAAACGGAGCAATATATTAATTTAAGAAGTAATTACAGCTTTTAATTAAGTAAGATTTTAATATTATTTGAGACGTAAGTTATTTGGATTATATTTTTGTGCGAACGCTCTCAAAGTTCATTATACTAAACGATATAGAATCATCGATATTTGTGTTGAAAATCTGTGAAATACATTAGTTTGTGTTTGTGATGACCAAAAATATTTAAAACCATAATATAAATAACAGTATTTACATAATAAAATTTATCGCGAAGCGTAGTCTACGTATTGCTCCCTCGAGGCAGAACTGTAAAGCTCTTGAATTTTTTAATTTCTACTTTGCAAGCGACTGCTGGATACTGTGTGGAAGTTATAATATTAATTATTTAAGATCCTTTCTTTCGACATCAGAGTATAAAATCCTATATTTATCCAATAGAAATGCAAAAGTACTAAATTCATAATTATATTATATATTCAATAAATTGGTAATTCAGTTGAAACAACTTAATAAAAATAGTAATTTAATGAAATATTGAAGTTTAGTTTATATAGTATTTTCTGAAAGGTCGGATTATTTAAATAGCCTTTGAGAATCGAATATAATTTAGGTAGGTAATAAGAGTTCTGTATTATGTATTTGATATGAAATATTTACTACAAACAAACATAATAAGTACGAGTATAAGTATATATATATATATATTAAACATACATTAACAATACACACAAACATATATATATATATATATATATATGTGTGTGTGTGTGTGTGTACATAGATATAGAACGTACAAGCAGTATTTCGTCATAGCAAGGAAAATTGATACTAGAAAATTCCATTCTAATCTATGCTATTAATATAATAATTTAATTAATTTTCTTAAATATACATGGACTATTTCCTTTTCTCTGTTTCCCCTAAGTACATATATTATATGTAAATTTCTCCAAAATTCAACATGACTAAGCAAATGATGAATATCATCTAATACTGTAGGTTACAATTTGCTCCAAAATATTATAATAGATAAAATGAGTAACACGTGGCAAACGAAGAATTCATAACATTCAAGATTTCTTTTTTCTTTAATAATTTCGTTCTTGAGTCTAAGCCATTGTCATTTGCGTGACAACTGACAAGCAAGGTGCGTCAGTCGCGTGGGCGTTTGACGCGGCCTGTAGCCAAATTATAGGTCATGTAGTTTAGTAATCATATCAACGACTTTGTCTCGTGGATAGCTTTTCGCCATTAAATCAGTACTCGAGTTTGTATTTACCACTAGTTGATATAATTAGTCTCTCGCTTCAAGTGGGCTTATACGTTGTGATCATTGTTTTATGAAATGATTCTTGGCTGGCAACTAGTATAAGAGCCAGCTAATATGTGCTATCACATACAAAGATATTTGGCCAGCTTGCAACGTGTAATATTTTAAATCGTGGTTGAACTTTAACAAAAGAAGCGAAACTTGATTAAGTCGTTGCTAGATTGCTCTAAATGCCTCATTTACCGCCAATTACCAACATTTAAGTTACTTTTTTGAAAAAGTACAATTGTAGTGGTACGATTTGAATACGAACGGTTTGAAAGAAGTAGGAACTGATCGAACATATTACGTCCAAGGTCGGCATTCAGTAGGTCTTACAATGCGCCGGTTTAACTTGCAGTATTCAGTTACGCTACCGCAGAATATGTAACTGGTGAGATATAAATAGCCGTTAGACTCGACTGGTTCCGCCCGTGTTCATGTGTAGAACAGACCAATCCATTATCTTACCGCAACTAATAAAAACTGAAAGGAATTTCAGTGTTACTCACTGGCCGTACATGTGTTGATGCTTGACTTTAGTTACGAATATATATATAAATAGTTGTTCATACATATTTGATATATTTGAGATTAATAGATTTTTAACACCGTTTGATTTATTACCATGAAAGACTTCACATATAGGTACATATTATGTATTTATAAGAGGGTTTTTATATTCTTTCTCATTCAACCGATCGTAATTACAATTATAGTTTAGTTTAGAGTAGTTATTATCAGCTGGTAGTTTACCAAAAATTTTAGGGAGGTATTGCAATGCATGCCGCGCACTAGCTAGTATAATGTTGGTACCTAAGTGTAAACAACTACGATATACCCTCTATGCGGCAGTGGGGCGCTTAGTTGCGGATCGAAACAATTTGAACTTTGTTTGGTTTGTAGTGCTTGTAACAAATATATTTTCATACAATTCAAGGCTAATGTAGTAGATTTAAAAGTTTGCGCTATGTTTAAACATAAATTTGTCGGATTGTTTTATTTAATTTCAGAATTTATTAAAAAAACCTTTACTTTTTACTTTAGATAATAGTAACACTATAGTTTTCTTATATTACTTTTCTATTACGTACTTTTATAAACGTTGAGCCATAAAATTTCCGGTTGATAGAATTTCACATTATTTTCTTTCGAATACCACACGTGGTAGAAAAAAAATTACGCGTTATAATATTAATAGTTGAGCCAATTATATAAATATAAATGAATTATAAAATAAGTAGGCGAACCCCCCCCCCCCCCAAAGTTAATGAACAACAGTGCCCATAGACACTGGCGAGATATATTAACCGTCCCTTGCAACACCAACGCGCCACCAACACTGGGAATTAAGATATTATGTTCCTTATGCCCCTAGCTTTACTGGCTTACTCACCCTTCTAACAGGGAGGAATAGCATAATTTTGTAACGTTATTATATTTATGATTCCAAGAAGAAAGGCAATTTATAAAAGTATGATACATAACTAATACAAATAAAGTTAAATAGGTATAGATATTATATAGGTATGTAGTAGCCGTCGTCGACTTGGGACTCTACTACCACTTACCATCAGGTGGAGTAGAATCATTTGCCCTCCATTGAAAGATTTGATTCAATTGTACTGTATTCATATATTGTAAGTAAAGTTAAATAAAATTTGTTACGCATATGGAGTCATGGACAAAAACTTGATAGAATTTCTATACTACCAAACCAAATGTTATCTAAAAAATACTCTATAAATACTCTATAATTTGATAATAATGCTGTGTATTAAATTCTAATTTCAAAACATAATTTATAAAATGAAAATCGGTTTGTCTTTAGTGCATGTTTATTATGATAGTGTATTTACACTAGAATTGTTTTATTTCTTGTTTAACTGTGTTTAGGGATTGATGATGAAATATATTTAATTTTCAATAAACATGTACCTATCGTTAACTCCCTTAAGATAATAATGGTGCTTTCCTAGCAGTGGGAAAACTCTCTTTTCCCTCAATCTTATAGTCCGATGGAAAGGCAATTTAACAAAGTATTTAAGGGATCAGGATGGTACGACATTTTACGTATTTTCTAGAAAGTATAACACTGTAAAAAAATAACAAAAAAATGTAATGTGCACGACCAGGAATATGAAATCTGTACCTCATGCATCCACACCATCTGCATCCGAACAGGTTAGGAAATAAAACCACTAGGTAGTTCATTTTCAAAATTATTACGATTGCATTACATTTTGTAATGAGCGGTGAAAGATTTCAAACAATGCTACAACAATACATAACTTATCCGCGAGTTATGGCTAACATCAAAGCCAGTATCAAAAGGATGTAATTTCCCTGTAATAAATCGCTTCGTTAATTGGCAAAATAGTACAAAAACGTTTTGTGTTACGACACACACACAAGTTAAATACATTTGATCTTAGTCAATTTCAGTTTTGATTATTTTTTTTACCAAACAAAAATTTTGTTCATGACCTAGTTTTTTCTTACGAAATTCCAACATTTTTTGAGAATATTTAAATATTCATTCAGCATCAAGTGAAATATGTACTAAAAAATTTTGTTATTTGAAATGTTGTATATATGTATGTCATACTTAAAAGTCAGAAATTAATAGTTTTACACTCAAAACCTTATGTTAAGTATATTTAAATTATAATATTATTATGTATGACGTATCACATTCTTAAAAATAACTGAAGTACAACCATTAATCTGCGTAAAAGAACTTGCAAACAACAGCTCATAAATATTATAAATGTATTTGTTTCATGATAACGGTAAATATTCACGCGGTAACCTTCATTAAATTCAAATTTGGTGGTAGAGCTTTGTGCAAGCTCATCTGGGTAGATACCACCCACTCATCAGATATTCTACCGCAAAACAGCAATACTTGCTATTGCTGTGTTCCGGTTTGAAGGGTGAGTGAGCGAGTGTTATTCCAGGCACAAGGGACATTACATCTTAGTTTCCAAGGTTGGTGACGCATTGGTGAAGTAAGTGATGGTTAACATCTCTTACAATGCTAATGCCTATAAGCGTTGGTGACCACTTACCATCAGGTGGCCCATACACGAGTCCTCCTTCCTAAGCAATAAAAAAAAAATGAGTTCCTCTATCAAACACTTAGCTATATTATTTGAAGTTTATTTTTACTACCTCGCAGTTTGTCGAGTCAAACTATATAGCCTAGAAACATCCTCAATAAAAGGTCTAACTAACGTAAAAATAAATATTCAAATCGACCTCGTAGCGCTCCTATCGCTACGCTACGCTGCTAATACTGGGAAATTAGCGCGTTCAACCTTACTAACTCTCTAGATTTATTATAAAAAATATCTAAAAAGACCTTTAGTACATTATACCCATTATCTATTCTGCACATAAAAAAACTCATTATTTATGTGTAACATAATAATAGTAAGTTTACGTAAAACTTCAAACTGATTACCGCGTCCTCTACGTCTACGTTCAAGGTTTTGTACTGGAGCTTATTTCACGCTAGTTCGCTTTAGGTCAGTGAACATGTTACAGAATTTCATACAGCGCAAGATTTCCAAATGATATTTGTCACTGTGGAATACTAAATGAATTACTTGTACTGATTAAGATCATGACAGAAACTCAAAACCACTATGACTATTCACTAGGCCTTCTTATCTTCGATTGTCTCTTATCTTCGATGTAAATATATGAGTGACTTGCTATGCCCCGCGGTTTCACCTGCGTATAATTAATAAATATATAGTGAATAAAATCAGCCTTCCTCGATAAAAGACTATTACAACACAAAAATATTTTATAATTTCGAACCAGTAGTTCCTGAGATAAGCCGGATCGAACGAACAAACTCTTCAGCTTTATATATTAGTATAGAAGTATAAATTTAATTTTACACACTAAATCATTTTTTTATTATCAGCATGTACGTAATAACAAATCCAATATATTTTATACTTGTAGATATTTTTTGTACCTACTCCATATTTTGGAATTCAGCCAAAACACATTTGATAACAATCTCGTAGCAACTTGAACCTTAAGAGAATCGTCTGCCCGTAACTACTTATAAAGTAACTTCAAGTTAGTCAGATAAAATTATATACCATCCTCTAATTGGTTATATTCACGATTACCTGTGCTTAAGTGGTGAAATTAAAATTTCGGTGTACGTTTGTTCATATTACTTTTCCTACTAAACTAAAAATATTTAAATATTAAATATTTTTTTGTAATTTGCGGGTCAACTGGAAGGGTCTCAGCTATAGTAAGATCCGATAGATAGTCTGTTATATTTATTGAAAGTAGGGTAGCAGACCGGAAAATGATAAGTGGTCACCAGCACCCATAGACATCAATATTGTACGGTACATTAATTATCTCTTATATCTCCAATGCGCCATCAAACTTTTAAACTAAGATTTTATGGCTCTTGTGACTTTGGTTTCACTGGCTCACTCAACCTTCACACCAAACACAACAATACTATGTATTGCTACTTGGTGGTATTATATTTGATGAGTGAGTGGTATCTACCCAGACGTGGTCGCACAATACAATAGTCAGTCAAGTGTCAGTCGACATACAGATTTCTTTTAAATTTACCGACAAATATTTTTTTCATGCTATATAAAGATAATACAGAGGCATTGTACTAATTCTAATATTACCATCGGGTATGGTTTAGATGTTAAATACATATAATAAGTAGTCCTAAAAAGATTTGTAAATTTGGTATGTATTCGTTTTTGCATGGTGCTCTCCCAATTGTTAGGAAGCCTACCATCATATATCATCGAACGCTGCCTTAATATTGAAAAGAAATTCTAAAATTCCCGAAGAAAACGAGGTTGTCACTCTATCAGTCTATCGTAGTTTGCCGCGTATATTCGATTATTGTACAACAACATTTATCCAGCAATCTACCAATTTATAAATAATTATTAAGCAAAATCTCGATTGCATTTCATCTAATAAGAATTAGTGAAAAAGTTTTGAGTTAGAATAGGGCAGACTATGTCTCATCTCGACTAGAGACACGTTGTAGAACATCTCTTCAAGATCTACAGTGTGTTGTAGAGCCACAGCGAAGTTAAGTGAGGTGAAGTACGTCTATGTTGCTTCGCTAGCGACTTTTTTGATGCAGCAGAAAAATAAAATATTTTAGCGAAACCAAAATACTTTTCTTTTTGTATAAAATATTGTGTAACTTTCTTAACAATTTAGACAATGGATTATTAAAAAATGTAATGAACAAACAAATGTACGAGTGTATATTATGTAATATTTAATACATATTAATAATAATTAGTTTTTATAGCGTTTCCATAACGCAAACTAAAAATATTATTAAATACATTATTCGGTTGGTTATATGTTTAAATCCGTGTCACATGTGGATACTCATAAACGCAAATGATTTTCAAACTTCAAACAACTTGTAAAATAAAATAATTATTGCAATGAATTGTCATTTTCTTCATAAAAATTTGATTTATTTCATATATTTGTTTATTATATCACGTAAAATACACTAATAACAAATAACTTAATAATTAATTGGATCTCTATACATATATGTGTAATCTATTATTTATTTCATAATATTTTCGAGTATCAGATATCTTTGATTATGAATTCATATTTAAATAATCTTTAATTTCAAAAGTACTTTAATTGAGTCTTGCAATCTATTTTATCTTGTCAGGTTGCTCGCTATTATATTCGATTAGTTAAAGTTAAAAACAGTATTATTTTAAAAGAAATAATTTTGATATATTTAAAAACAAGCGAATTATGTTATTTTTACAGTGGAAGTTCCTTCGAGGGACAATGGCAAAACGGCAAGCGACACGGCTTGGGCGTGGAAACGCGTGACCGTTGGCTGTATCGGGGAGAGTGGACTCAAGGCTACAAGGGCCGCTACGGTGTCCGGCAGAGCAGCACAAGCAACGCCAAGTACGAGGGCACTTGGGCCAACGGCCTCCAAGACGGATATGGTTCAGAAACATACGCCGATGGCGGTAAGAATCACCGATTCATTGCCAAATTTTTGGCATACCGACAAAAATACTTTCGTTTACATGACCGTGATATTCCCACTTTGTATAGTCTGAGCCTATTGAACTGTTTAATTAAAGCAATCAACACTTGAATTTAAAAAAAAGACATTGGCACCGTTTCTAGACGATTATTTATAATAATCCGTTAAACTAACTATGTATTCCCTAATATATTAATAACAGCTGATATGAGTCTTTTATTGATATATAGTTCCGAGTTACTGATTTTTTAATATATTTTGACAACCATTATCGAATAAAAAATAATTAAAACAAGCGTTAAGTAAACGTCAAGTAAAGCGTTATTGTTAAAGCTATAGTCGTTTAAAGTTGCAGTAAAATAAATCAGCCATGACTTGTTTCTTTCTAAAATCATAAACGCTTTAAACATAACTTAAATCTGTCTTCACCGCGTCTTCTGTGCGTCGGCTTAATAATAGCCATGCACATGAATATCACCTAATGACCTACATTACGATTGCGTGAACTAAAAAGAACCCCTTTACTTTGCGCAATGTTTACACTCAGAGAAAACGTGTGGAGGTTGAATTCATATCAATTTAGTTTTGAAGTTTTGTATGTGTCAAATAAATATTAATCAAATAATTTTAAAGTAATAGTTAAATTATACACTTAAATTCAATGAAGTTTGAACAGCTTTCGATGTTGCCAAAAATATTTTTAATTTATTTATTTTGTAATATGTTTTAAATGTGAAACATTGGATGTAAAACTTATACATGCCTTCATTGAAATAACCTTGAATTAATACCAAAAATCAGTAATGCGTAACACAGCCCGTGCCGTGCATTACCATGAAACAACGTCATACGATTCTCGACGCCTTTAGTTGAGTCATGATCGTATTAAGATTTGTCATTCATAAAATCGCAAATATGATACTGTGAATATTTTACTGACATGGACATTACTCATATCCGTTTTTCGTTCAAATTATTCGAAAAAGTAGACTGCGCAATACCAAATCTTTTATTTGAAATATATCTACAGAATGGGGGCATTGATTATGATGTGAGAAGGGTTTGATTGCGAATAAGCGATTTTATGAGATTTGTAGGTGAATGGTTTGAGTGAGGCGGCCCTGCAGCACGCCCCGCCAGCCGCGGCCCTCGCTGGTTAAATATAGCACAGGCACGCCTGCCACGCACGCCACCTCGACTCACAATCATGTCGATGGCTTATTTCATGCTATTACGAAAAAAAAATTAAATGTTTTTAATGTCATTAGTGTTACTAAGCTAATGAACGAGTGACTGATGCTCTAATCAATAACGATGACGCATATTACAGGGCAAATTTAGCTCTGCGTCACAACATATTTTGTTATAAATAATATACTACAAGACTGCGTTATTTTCCACAGGAACATACCAAGGACAATGGATGCGAGGACTCAGGCATGGGTACGGAGTGCGCACGTCGGCACCCTTCGGTTTGGCATCTCACTACCGCGGGGGTGCTCGGGATCACCGCGGCTCGCTCTCATCGCTGGCGGAGGCGACGGGTACGCCGGACCCCTCCGACCGACGGACAACGCGCATGGACGATGCCCGAGGTGGCTTCGTACTTAAAGCCAGCTCTGATGAGCCATCGGGTAGACGAGGTTCTCTTGTTGAGAAGACTAAAAAGGGACTTCTTGCCGTAAGTTTCAGCTAAAACAAATGTCTCAAGCAATTAGAATACATACGACGAACATACCTTCATAACAGATAAAATGTTGTTACTGTTAGTTGTTTATAATTGCAAGCAATTTTAGTATGAAACATTGAAGAGCCTTTCGAAATTAAAATAATCAATTTAAAGCTCAATTATAAGCAAAAGTAAAAACCTTGAAGTAAAATAAAGTAAGAGTAGGTATCTATCTCAAGATACGTCGATACCTCCGAGTTAAGATAACCCACGCAGAAAGAAGAAGAAGAAGAAGTCGTTCCTGAATTATAAAGAGTACTTAATGCTAAGTCGAGAGGGCACTGTATACTGTACTTTATACTAGATTCATAATATTATGGAAAGCTTTCAAGTCCCTTTAATTTTTTTTTAATATTATTCGATTATTAGATTTGATTAGATTAAAGAGCACATAAATGATAACATCGTTTTTATAAAATTAATATTTATCAGTTTTATTGTAAATAACAGATTTACAAAAACTATTGATCAATATACCTATATATTGATAATAATAATAAAATAAGGTAGAAATAACAATTGCAGTTCAACTTTCACAATTTTTTAATTCATGCAATTTGCTTATTTTATTTCAGTTCTTTCCTTAAATTTTCAACAAAAAAGGCTTCTTTAAAATTTAAATAATAAGAACGCCTTATGAACTGTTCCTGAAGTATTTTTTTATTGACATTAATTAAAATTAAATTATTGTGTATTTCAAAAGATACAGTAATTTATTAAATAAAATTACAAGTAATTTTGACATTGTAATAGTTTACGTCAGCGTAGAAATAAGAAGATAATTATGTCTTTAATAACAAAACCGTAAAAAAATATCATAAATTTTAATAAAAAAAAACTGAAGAGAATGAATAATATAATATATAAACAATCTTATTTTTTATTATGGAACAATACACCTTTATGTATTAAATTTAACAACAGAACTAGAGCTGGTAAGCATATCACGGCAAGTGGAAAAACTGAAATAGATATTGACATGACAGTATTTCTAGTCCAAAAATTAACTAAAAGCTTGCAATCGAGTTGACTAGGTACTGTCGTATTTATAAATCCAATGTCAATCAATCAATATGTCCAACCATATAAAATAATTATGTTTATATTTTATACGATTCAATTAATGTTTTGCTTATTTATGTCTCGTCTAAACAGAATATTTTTATTAAAATTTATCAATTTAATGTTTTGAATGCAAGAAATTTGTACACATATTTGACGAATATTTTTTCGACATCTATTAATATAGTGAAAGTCGAAAATATAATTTTTTTCGACATCTATTAAAATACTGACAGTCGAAAGTAATATTGTGTTTTACATTACGCGTATTCCCGACGGGATCACCGGGGAGTATGTGGGACTCGGCGGTGTCCCCCGTGAGCTTTAGTGTGCCCCGAACATCGGAATACTCCCAAAAAACCCAGCGTTATCCTTTCCTTCTTAACGAGGAGCGCTACGGGATCGCTTGTGCATGCTACCGTGACGCTCAGAGAATTACCTAAAATAAAACATCCTTTTTTTCTTACGCTGGAAAAACGCGTTACGCGTTTCCCTTACGGTAACAATGGAGGGGGGGGGGGATGTGGGGCTCGCCGTATGTCCAGGGCACCGAGTGCGCCCCGGTCATCGGAGTTTTTTTATTTTTTTATGATGGTATGACAAAAACTGTTATGGTTAAAATGTATGTTTTTGTTTAATTCGAAAAATTATAACAGACATTTGGTGATTTTTTTTATGGCGTAGTATTTTTTATGGACTATTTTACTTCATGATTAATGTTTCGTCAAAAAGTAATTACCCGCTTGCTTAACATATACGAAACAAAAGTGAAAATTAAATATACATAAATACATAGATAGACTGGCAAACGCCAACTCTACGTGAGTGTGCTTTGTTGGTGGGTTATTTTCTTAGTTATCATTGATATCATTGTCATTGATTGGCTCTTAAATCACAATAAGGGGTTTAGGATAGCAATATAGGGTAGTTCCTTGGGATAGATAAGATTAGCAAATTTTACCTAATGGAAAATACCAAAACTGTATCATTGTCTATTAAAAATATACTTATATAATTAAGGCTATTGTACGTATGTTTGCAGAAGTTACGCAAGCAACGCAGTGCCGGCGAGTTGGACAAGCGGGGCACCGGCTCCGTACGGTCAGGCGGCTCAGGTGGCTCAGCTTCATCCTGGGTGTCGTCGGTCGAAAGCACGCATTCCGCTACTACGCGAGGCTCCTTGCATACCAACTCTAACACCAGTTTCATTGTTGAGGTAAATCTGTATCTGTGTAAAAATAAAAGTCACAATTAAAATTAGTAATTTCAAGAAAACAATAAATTAACAACAAACAAAACCAAAGAAGGATTGTGTGAGTTTTTTTAACGTAAAATACTGTTTTCTGGTAGTTTGGTCAGGGACAAATCCATAATACTGCTGTTTTTATATTTCAAACAGCAATGCATTATATTCTTAAATTTTATTATGTCTATTTAATACTTGGTGGTAGAGTTTTGTTCAACCTCGTCTGGGTAGGTACCACCCACTCATCAGAAGTTCTACCGTAAAATAGCAGTACTTTGTATTGCAATGCCAATGTCTATGGGCGTTGGTGATCACTTACCATCAGGTGGCTCACCTATACATGGCTCGTCCGCCTTCCTATATAATAAAAAAATAAAAAAGTTAGCGCCTCCGGTAGGTGTAACATAACAAGCGTAAGTCATGTAACGGACAACATGTTTTTATGGATTACAGACCCTGCTAAAGAAAATAAAAGACAATGCCCACACTGTCCGTTTTTCTCTAAACCTTGTTTTTAGTTTTTCAAAATAATGTTTTTGCTACTTAGTTAAATATCTACCTAATAATAACACGTACTTCAAGCTATTTTTATTGTTATATAAAATGTTGTGAACCGGACGTTTGCTGTAACTTTTATATAAAAAAAAAATAACAAGAATGATACAAAGGCGCAGGCTGAGCGTCTAATGCCACTATTACAAAAAATTAAAAAGAATATATATATAGAAAAATAATCGAAATGTTTAAACATACTTCAAAATAAGGTGCTGATGCCTGAGTAGCATTATTTTAGTAAATAATAATAAGATATGAGTTTTACTATCTGTTATTTATTGAATAATGTCAACATTTTATCATAAAGAACCAGAGCATTTCCAACAGCATTTTCGAAATGTATTGACATTTATTCTTTTTACTTACTTAATTACTGCTTTAAAACTTTTTTTGGGACCAATTAAACTTTACATATATGTTAACTTTAAAAAATATTTACGGTAAGGCCTTAAGTATATAAAAATAAGAATTGAAATTAGCTGTTGTACAAATTATGACCACCGGATATGGCAGCAACAATGTTAACACCATTATCTTTTCATAGTTGGTATCATAACTTTTATATAATCTTGTTTTACATTTCTAACATTATTACAATATGTTTATTGTCTCCTTTCTCATTATAAATTAATAAAAAAAATGTATCTTTCAGGATGAACACTTGGATGCCAGTGTAACTGAAACCTATATGGGTGAATGGAAGAACGATAAGCGTACTGGATTCGGCGTCAGTGAACGTAGCGATGGCCTTCGGTACGAGGGCGAGTGGTTTGCAAATAGAAAATACGGCTATGGTGTAACAACCTTTCGAGACGGGACCAGGGAAGAAGGAAAATACAAAAACAATGTACTTATAACGAGCCAGAAGCGTAAACATATGTTCCTCATGCGATCGGCGAAATTCCGGGAACGAGTTGACTCAGCAGTTAATGCAGCACAACGCGCGTCAAAAATAGCGCTCCAAAAAGCCGACATTGCTATTTCTAGGTATTTATTCAAATTAAAGATGTATTGCTCTTTGAACAACTAAAAAAACTTTTATTATACCTAAAATCATCTAAAAAGTAAATAATGAGTTGTGTGTAATTATTATAATTATATAATACATTCAAGTTTATCATCCTGAGATAGTTATTCAAATCATAAATTTCTATTGTATGTAATTTAAAAACTTATTTCAACTATTTCATTAATATATTTTCCTTAACAGGACCGCTACAGCCCGAGGTAAAGCTGAACAAGCAGATGAATCCGCAGACCAAGCTAAAGAAGACTGTGATATTGCACAATCAACTGCTAAGCAGTTCGCACCAGATTTTAAGCATCCTGGCTTTGACCGCATAGGATTAAGAGAAAAGTATCGACAAAAAGTCTACGAACAACAAATTAACACTCCTGTAACACAAGAAGCCGACAAAATCTTAGACGGAAAGAGCATTCCAAATCATATCCCTCCGATGCACCAACAGATACCCCAAATGAATAAAATACCAAACGCGACTTCTTCCAGAAGACCGTCAACTCAATACCAACATAATACAGGGCAACCACTGGATCCCAGATATCCTAATAACCCTCATTTTGGTGCCGATGACAGAAATCAAGGTTCTCAATTTGACCAATTTTATAAACCTAACCAAGAAGCATGGAACGCTCCTGGACCTACGCAAAACCAAATACAAAATCAAAAACTATACCCATCAAACAATCCACCAAGCGGATATAACGTACCGGATAATCAATCAGTGCCACAATCTGCCTATCAATTACAGCATCAACAAAGTATGGACCAAAGTAACCAACAATACTCTAACCAAAATCGCCGAGTTTCGTCTTCCATACGACCATCACCAAATCAACGACCGTCACAAGAGTGGAACGCTGCTCCGGGATTAACGAGACGACAAAGTATTCTTGCTCAACCCATGAATGATCCTCAAAGTGAATCGTATGTTGATAGTGCTATGGCTGCATATCGAAGAAACGAACTTCGTACTGGTGCTGTGCATTCAGAAGGTCCTCTAGATAGACAAGCTCCACAAGAATCACAAGGGTATCGTCAAGCTTTGGATCAGCAAGCTTACCGTCAGCCAATCGATCAACAAATGTATCACCAATCTTCTATCAACCAACCAGGCTATAGGCAAACACCAGACAAACAAATTTACCGTCAACAAGCGATAGACCAGCAATCTTACCGGCAACCGACATCAACAGAGCAAGATATAATTAACGGGGAGCGTGAGTTACGACAACAAGGATCACGCCCGTCAATTGATTACTTTGATCATTACAAAAGACCTCCGAGTAGAGACTCTAGCGTTGATCGTTATGGCAGACGATCAAGACAGCCATCTGTAGAGGCTGCCCCTCCAAGTAGTGGTTCTCGGGCTGGATCAGTCGCACCTCAACCGTTACCTGCATCCCGTCCTGCTTCCCGAGCAGCGACACCAGCCGGCAATGGTCACTTAGCTTCCGGCCGCGGCTCTATTTCTAGAGCTTCTTCAAGAGAGCAACAGCCTTTCGAAGATTCTCTTTTACGAAAAAGAACCCTTGGTCAAGAAATTTCACCATCACCCTATCAACCGAAAAGAACAGAAAGCTTATTTGTAGCTCAAAATCCAGCACCACCGCCTCCAGCGCCCATGGGAGGTGGAGGAGGTGGTGGTGGTGGTGGTGGAGGTCGAAAGGTAAGTTAATGTAGAATTTCCTTATTAAATGTGAATTAAATAAATAACAGTAGTATGAAAAACACTTCTAGTAAATACACATATATGTAAATTTTGATGATGCTAATGCTTTTACCTTTCTAAGTTATATCTCTACATATTAGATATATATATAAAAGTAGCCGTGGCTCGCGGTATCACCGGCGTATAATTAATAAAAATATAATGAATAAAAATCTGCCTAGAGCCTTCCTCGATAAAAGGACAACACAAAAATATTTTTTTAGTCTAACTCAGCTTTATATATTCGTATAGATTTCTACATTATTTTTTCAGCTGTATTATTAATAGCTCAGTTTTCTTGAATAACTATAAAAACAGTTAGATTTATTTATTTATTTATTTATTTATTTATTTATTAAGATACACAAAACGGAATGTAATCAAGACATAGAATAACAGAATTAAGTAATAAATTAAATAATTAAGATTCTAATTGCAAGATTCAAATTGATGTATTAAACAATGTTAGTTTAACTAGTGCAGCAGTACTTTGTACCGTTGTTTTCCGGTTTGAAGGGTGAGTGAGCTAGTGTATCTAATTACAGGCACAATGGACGTAACGTCTAAGTTCCTAAGCTAAAAGTAAGGGATGGTTAACGTCTTTTACAATGCTAATGTCTATGGGCGTCGGTGATCAACTACCATCAAGCGGCCCATATGGTCGTCCGCCTACCTCTGCTATAAAAAAAAGCATCTCATAAATAAAACGTACATATCAGTAACTTTCCTGCATGCACTTTTACAAAAATACAGCAAACAAATATTTCCATTACTGCCACGGCTATAACTAAATATATATTTTACTTGGTGGTAGAGCTTTGTGCAAGATCGTCTGGGTAGGTACCACCCACCCACCCATCAGATATTCTACCGCAAAGCAGCAGTACTTGGTACTGTTATGTTCCGGTTAAAAGGGTGAGTGAGCCAGTGTAATTACAGGCACAAGGGACATAACATCTTAGTTCCCAAGGTTGGTGGCACATTGGTGATGTAAGCGATGGTTAACATCTCTTACAATGCCAATGTCTATGGGCGTTGGTGACCACTTTCCATCAGGTGGCCCATATGCTCGGCCGCCTTCCTATGCAATAAAAAAAATTGAATATTCACATTTATATAACTGGCACATAGGAAAGTATAAAAAATAATAATTACACAATGCATATAACAACTACACAAAACATAATTGGACACTCGTTACCTAATGAAGTCGAAGATAGAAATAGATGAGATCAAAAGCTCTTAATCGCTACAATTTACATTGAGCATTGAATTGCAATCTGTGTTATCCCAATCTTTGCTTATGAATCAAGCATTGCTGGTATTTACATGTGGAATAAATGGAGATATATAATAGAATATAAAGCTAATGGTGGGCGCGCGTTTACGTTTTGCTTGCTATGTAGGCGGTGGGCGGCGGAGCTCAGCCGGTCAGCCCGTTCTATTTCTAAATTAAGACAGTCATTCGCTGTCGCTTTCCGCGCATCACCTATTCGCTGAATATATTAATAGAAAATAATCAGTTCTGATATTTAATTCAATACAATACAACAATCTTGATATTATTAAATAACATTTTTTATATATTTACGAAAAAAAAACAACCAATACCTAACTTCCATGTCGTATTATTAAATAAATAGTTGTTGTGTGAAATTTAAAGCCGACTTAATATTTTAATAATAAAATGTGGTATCAAGAAGAGGACGAAGATGAGGACCTCATGTGCTCGCCTGCTATTTTGGCTAGACGTGCCTCTGAAAGTTGGATAAATGTTCCTCCTGTAGAGGTAAACACAACCTCAGAGTATGTATTGAAAGTAAATTTCATTCGGTCGTTACAAAAATAATTTTAAAATTTATAACACTTGAATGCCTTATATAAAAAATATAAACAATTCAATTGTGATTTTATCATATGAAAGTAATAAATATGAAAATTGCAATAAGCTACTTATATCAACTTCATAAATAATCTAACCTTTAGTGTTTGTACACTAAAGTTTTTAAAAGTAATGTATTGGTATAATATAGTAGTAGTGTAGGAATATAAATTTACTTTAGGTATTTAAATAACGGTTCATGCGTTCATGATACTATGCCCCTCTTTAAATAACTTATCAAGTCTATACATACATGTTTGATTGTTGTATTTATAATTTAATGAAGTCATTTTTACATTTCCTAAAATCGTATTTATAATAAGAGCTTTAACAGACTAATTATATTGAATTAATTCGACTCGATCAAACTATAACTGATAAAAGCAAATTGATTTGAAAAAAATATTGGCATTTTTTACTGCATAAGTATTCTCTTATAAACTACATTTTATAACTATTTGCTAGATAATTATTATGCTCATTTGTAAATTAAAGTTATCAAACTTTATCACAGATGCTGAGCACGCCACAAACGTTGCAACGCAAGAAGTCTCTGCCCGACGTAGCGGGCATGCCGCGGCTGCCGGACGGCGGGGGCATGTCCCGCGAGGAGGTGTCCGCGCTGGGATCAGCACGCCGCGAGGAAGTTCGCCGCATGCACGAAGAGTCCGAGAAGCTGAGAGCCAACCCCCTCCTCTACCTAGTTAGTCCACAAGTGAAGGTAATTATTGTACTTGATTTCTGCTTTTTTGTGTACATGTAATAAGTACATAATCAACAATTCTTTGTTTCAGGACTGGTTCTCACGGCAGCAATTAGTGATCCTAGTATTGTTTATCAACATCTCGTTAGGTATTATGTTCTTCAAATTGCTGACGTAGCGTCGGCAGGCGGCGCCGTCGCGCCTTTTGTCTCAGTGTAACGACACTCGTGTACATAACAATTGTAAAAAAAATTAAATACAAAAACAATATTTGACGTGCAAATATTTGATATAGTAAATAATAATTTCAAACACTTTTAATCAATTATAACTCCTAACCATAAATGATTATAATTTTATGGATTTCAAGTAGCCAGTGTACTTTTGTAAAAGTTGTGAAAGTGGAAAATTAAAGACAAATTATGAGAATACAGTGCAAACTTACCCTACCTACGTCGAGTCAATGTAACTTCATGGTGTGAGAGTGAGATTTTTGTGACCACTAGACGAAATTTCGAATGTAAGCACGATTTACTTAAGAACCTGCATATTGTAGGTTGCTCGTATTATAATATTAAAAGCTTGCCTTATTAAGTAAAATTCATTTAAGTGAAAATAACATCAGAATGTAAATGAGTGTGGTGAGCGTAGGAAGTTCCAGACAACGCAATGAGACATTTATTAATAGTAAACTAAATAATAAGATATTTACACAAAAATAATATTTTGGCATTGTATTAGTTTCAATATTTTACAGTTTAGTAATCATAGCATACTAGACTCAAATTATGGATATGTTATCCATGAAAATTGTAACGGCAACAATTAAAAATGTTTTGCTTGTTTCGAAGAATATTACGATATACTTAGTATTTTATGAAAGATTTTGGAATCTTTTAAGAAAAAATCCTTACAGATACATGTTACCGTAGTTATATATAACGCTTAAATTAAAGATCTTTTAAAGTGCTAAACATACGATAGATTAGTTTACTATTTATTATTTAACTTTATTCAATGTATTGTATTGAATCTGTTACCCCAGTTTTTTATAAATATTTAAAATTTTTGTAATATTTGGTGGGCGATTAGAACATATTTTTGTTCTTTATTTCTTATATTTAAATATCTACCTAGATTTACGAGAAAAAACGAAATCAAACTTGAACTTGATAAAATTAATATCCAATTTTTATACAAATAGGTATACTTATAATTTTGTGTTGTAACTATGTCAATTTCTTGTATTTGAAATTTTTATATAAGAAAATTAAATTGTACCATATTTATTAAATAAAATAATTTATATAAAAGTGTGCATGCAAGATTGTTGATACGCTGTACAATTACGAAAGTTGTGGTAAACGCGCAAATCTTAAATTGTTAAAAGTAAGACAATTTCCGCAGTTTCTTCATTATGTAAAAACTTTAAGTTATCTTTAAGAGTTTTAATTACTTGTATCAATTTTATCTACGTTTCAGAAATAAAATATTTTAACAAAAATTTTTCGTTATTATTTTTTAATAAGTATACATACACTAAATAACAATATAATACAAAATAGCCCACAAATATCCTAGAGTCTAAAAAAGCCTTATCGTGCGAAGCCGGGACGATTAGCTTTAATATTATAAACAAGGATTATCTGCCTAAAAGTATCATTGAAAATTATATTATTAATTAGGTCTATATCGGTAGGTATCGATTAGGTAGGTAATCTAATCCCTAAAAAAAACTTTGTATACGGTAAGGTAAACGCGAATTGTCTTGTATTGAAAATTGACAAAATATCCTCTTTGTTATGCGCAATTAGGCTAGATTTTAGCACTGAAGGTAGGATGTTCATTTGTGTTTTGTAAATATTTAAGGTAAGGCACTTTAAATATTTTCAATTTATTTAGCGTACGAAAAAGTATTCTGTGAGGAATAACCGTGTGATATTTTTTTCGTATATTATTTAATATTTGAATTTGGTTCAACGTGCCCTAGTAATTTATTGTATAAGGATTTTTTATATTTTACATAATTTGTTCTTTATATAAATTTATTAAAAGGTAAAAATATAAATAATATCTACCAGGCAACTTTTATTAAAAGATCGAGAGAAGGAAATCGGTTTATTCATTAACAATTAACTATAGATGAATAACCTGATAGACTTGTAGATAAATACTTAATAACTAGTTACTAAATAAATGCTATAAGAATTCTTATCTTATCTCGAGAGTTTCAATCCCGTGCTGACGCAGTGACAATAACTAATAATAATAATAAAGTGTTTATTATGATATTAACATAATAGTTTGTATGATCCATTCTTCTACATTCAAACTTAAAAAAAGTATATATTAAAACACTTTGCCATGTTTACATATAATAAGGATATCATTTTAATTATAGCCATAATTAGAAGAGCTGTAAAGCATCAAATAAGCTGATGGTAAATTTTCGGCTGACGTAACTGGGTCACATTTGGTATACTTTGTACATATATGTAGGTATACTAAGTTTTACTTTAATCAATTAGATTAATACTGTAAGGCTTCTTCCAATACCAAGGCAGTAACTATAACTATTGTACTCGAATAGCCGTTGCTCGCTTTGATGCGTTTTCGCATTTATACTTGTAAATAAACAAACAACAATGCCTAATAATTTTAATAATTCAAGGAAATACAGTGACAACCACGAAAAGTCATCGGTAATTTCACCACAAAAAGTCTACGATTTCACAAAACAACATTTGTGGCTCTTAATCATTTCATATTAGAATTAGTCAGTTAAAATGTATTAAGAAAAAATAACGTGCATTTTTAGATAAAAGAAACAAATGACGATGCCATAGATTTAGATGACGTGCTCCCAAAGATTGGTGAATTTGGAATATATCAAAAGTTTCTGTTGTGGTTCGTGTGCTTGCCTGCTTGTCTACCGTGTGGATTCTGTGCATTTAATCAACTTTTTATGACCGACACACCTGATCACTGGTGCAAAGTTCCTGAATTGCAAAGCATGACGCAAATAAATCGAAAAATGTTGTCGATTCCTCGTAAGGTAATTTAAAAAAAATACTTTTATAATGAAAATATTACGCCTGAATAATTTTCTAAATTTTAGGAAGACAATAACGCCACTTTCGAAAGATGTTTACGATATTCTGTCAATTGGACAGAATTATTAAACGCCAATAAAAACCCGATAGAAGTAAATGAAAGTTGGCCAGTAGAACCATGTTATGATGGATATGAATATAATAAAACTGAAGTAAAATCCTCTATTGTAATTGATGTAAGTTTTATTTTTACTAAAATCAAAAGACAGAAGTTTGTAAATTAAATAATTATAAATTATTAAGTTTGTATGTTCGTTAGAACAATATTGAGTATCTACTAACGTCAGCTATACTAGTAAAATTGGCGAAAAAATCCAATTTGAAAAAATCAACATGATATAGCTTCATTGAGAGAAACTATATAACACCACGCTACGACCAGTATATTTTAACGCGGGTGAAACCGAGCGAAACAATATCAACTATTAAAGTATAAATTAGATAAGTTCTATATTTTTTTATATTTATTTCATCATATTAATATATGAAAATAGCTTGTAGCTATATATATTTATAACTTTTTCTCTTTTTAGTTCAATTTAGTTTGCGAGTACGATGTTTATCCTACCCTTGGATTAGTGGCTTTAAACGTCGGAGGACCTATAGGTGTTTATTCGTTCGGCTTATTAAATGACCGTATAGGGCGGAAAAAATCATTTTTCGCCTGCTTATCGACACTCTTACTTGGTAGTGTGATGACGGCATATGCCCATGAATATTGGTTTTGGGTTGTAGCAAGAGTTATTGTCGGCTTAACTATTCCCGCTGTTTATCAAATTCCATTCATCATATGTAAGTATGACAGTTTAATTCCTCTACCAAAGAATTTAAGCTGTTACGTAACTTTTGCCTTTTTAACCAAAGTAAATGAGCCCATCAAAATTAAACCGATTTGGACGCGAGCGCTAATAAAAATGTATTAAAGGTAATTTAATATCAAAAAAGTTTATATAATATTTTCAAGTACTTGTTTCAGCATTAGAACTAGCAGGACCTAATTACAGATCTTTTGTTACCGTTATGACGTGTATATTTTATACTTTGGGTTTAATTTTACTATCGGGGGTAACATATATATTACGAGACTGGAGATCACTAGCACTAGCTACGTCCGTACCGTTCTTTTTTTATTACCTTTACTGGTTTATTTTACCGGAATCTCCAAGATGGTTACTAATGAAAGGGAGATTGGAAGAAGCTAATAATATTTTGAAAACAATAGCTAGAATCAATGGCAAAGAATTACCAGAGGAATATACTACTAAGCTTCAAAAACAAGTCCTTGAACAAAAAGAACATGGAATGAAAGCAAAAAAATCGGCTAGTGTTTTTGCTTTATGCAGAACTCCGAATATGAGACTAAAAACTTTTTTAATTACTTTGAACTGGTGTGCTTCGGAAATGGTTTACGTTGGCCTCAGTTACTACGGACCTGCTATTGGAAGCAATCAATACATGAGTTTCTTCCTCTCATCAGCCGTAGAAATACCTAGCTATATTGTGTGCTGGATTTTAATGGATAGAGTTGGACGTCGATGGCCACTTTGTTTATCCATGGTGATTAGTGGAATTTTCTGCATCGTGACTGTTCTTTTACCAGAAGGTATTAATTTACATATTACATAGTTTATTAGTAAAAATATAATGATTATATATACCTAGTAATATTGAGCGATGAGAATATTTATATTCTTTGACTTGTTTACTAATATTATTATTTATTGTAGCTTAAAATATTTTTTATTAATGTGTGCTTTTTGCTCTGTTAATGTTTTATCTATAATTGGAAACTTATTGGTGTATGTTTGTGTATTCTAAAATTATATGGTGTTATTATACCATTTGCTTCCTGCTTTTGTGTTTGTTGTATTATTAAATAAATACATGAATAAAATATACATTACTATAATAATTTACGATTTGAGATAGTCCAGTAGTCCATCCCAACCGAAAATTTAAGGCCGAGCAAAGACCACTGAAATTTCATGTGCTTCATTTGTTTTTATAATTTATCTCATGATCAGCGTTGTAATGGGGGTTTGGACGAAGCATAGGCGTGGTAGAATAAGTCCAAATCGAGAGGTGAGGAACCTTGTAAGACTGCTGGTCTAAACATCTACAGGCTATACTTATCATATATATGGCATATTTAAGGTTTGCCATATTGTACAATAAATATGGCACAATTTATGGCTATAAAATTTAAATATTTATTTCAGGATAACGATACAATATTGTAGATCAAAAATATTTGTTCCAGATGCCGAAACCGAAACTTTGATTTTGTTTTTAATATCAAAATGTTTTATATCAGCATCTTTTTTGATTATATACCCTTATGCGGGTGAATTGTATCCCACAGAACTAAGAGGAGTTGGAATCGGTGCATCTGCTTATATTGGGGGACTGGGATTAATAATTATTCCATTTATTAACTATTTAGTAAGATATTATTTTAATTTCCTTATATACCTGAGCCTCCTTATATATGTTCAATTTAATAGACCCACGAGAGAGTGCGAGCCGATGTTGGTAAAGTATATAGGTACAATAGTGTATTCCAATCGTAGAAAAATTAAAGATAAACATCTTTTCTACGTTGCATTAATTAAAACACATAAATAGATCGTAAAAAAATATTTTATCTTAATTTTCCCTACTGCTTATCGGACCAATGTATCTATCAACTTTTTCATGTAATTATTAATAGTAACTACGACTGGTCTTAAATTATAATTAAAGAAAAATATCCTTACTAATATTATGAATATATATAAATGCGAATGCGAATTTTTTTGTTTGTTATGCTTTCACGCCTAAGCCACTAAACGGATTTTAAAAATTATTTCACCAATGGAAAGCTACAATATCAGGGAGTAACATAGGCAGTAACATTTTGTCTCGGAATTCCCACGGAAACACGGAACTACGTGGGTGAAACCGCGGGCAAAACGCTAGTAAATAATATTTTAAATAAAACTTACTAAATTTTTTTAATAACTCAATTGATAATATGTGAAATAAGCATAGACATTTTGTATAAACAAATACGTCATAAGACTGTTCAAATATTGTTATGACCTATAATATGCAATTAAGTCCATACTTCTGTTTCAGGGGACCAGTAATCTTGTATTACCATTGGTGCTCATGGGTGCAGTGTCGGTTGTCGGAGGGGTAACAGCTCTACGCCTACCAGAAACATTGCATTGTCCTTTACCACAAACTGCTGAAGAAGGAGAAGAATTTGGAAAGGACTGGACTTATAAGGATTGTTTCGCTTGTGGCGGCCAAAGGTAAATGCCATTATAGGAATGGCATTTTATTAATTCTTATATTATTAAATGCAAAATAGTCTGAAATAAAAGGGTACGTAACCAAGGAGTGATGTTTCTAAAGTAAAATAACGCTATTCCTGTTTCTTTCACACGACATGTGACTTATCTATACATAGTTTCATTCATGGCTTTTTCATCCCGGTTGGCTGTAACTTTATCTCTTTATTTAAGTTAAATAATGGTAAATGTGTGTGAGCCATTTCTTGCATTTTAATTTTAAGCCATTTTCACATCTAATTGAACTAAAATTTTACACACACTTTTGGTACTGGTTAGAATTGCCACTAAATATAAGGATATTTTTACGTGCTTTACACATGTTTCTATTGTTAAAATTATCTAACAGTTTTAGCACTCAAGTGCCGATATCCCACTCATTTGAAGCAGCTTAAGCTACATGTAAAGTACTAAGCAATATTTCCCAGTCGGTCACTGCCTGACGCTAACACACTATAATTTTTGTATTGATGTTACAGGGTCAGTGTATCAGAATCGGATTCTTACGAAAACTTAGACCAACTAGAATTAACACAGGCTCCGTCCGTGGAAGATATACTCACGGAAATGCCTCTGCGTCGAAACTCTATGCGAAAATTGGTTCGTCAAGCCAGTACGCTGGAAACGCAACGGGATATAGACGGGAACTTAAAAATGACCTATTGGTTTTAGCCGTACCAAATGTATTATTATAATGTTTTTTTTTATAACTTATAATAATTTAAATAAGAGATCATAAGCATACTGAGCCAAACGGTTCTCGAGAGACCAAAATAACTCTTAAAATTACTTTCTAAAGTTCTAAAACACGACACATCAAAAGGGCGTATCTATACACCATATTATTTTATAATAAGATAAGTCGTAATGCATTAATATAAGTATAAACAGATTTATTTCTTGATATCACGCGATGGGAAAATAATGAATCTCGCATTTATAATTAAAAGACTTCCATGAAATAGTCAAAAACTGTCAACACTATAATTATATAAAACGTTATAATCATATTTATGTAATTGATTTATAGAAAACCATACATGTATAAAAATTCCAAAGTATTAACCAAAATTTAAGTAATAGGCGATAGAAATCGTTTACCATACATGTATAAAAATTCCAAAGTATTAACCAAAATTTAAGTAATAGGCGATAGAAATCGTTTCGACTAAAATTGAATAGGTCTGCAGTGTGTTAAGATTAATTTATTTCGTCCTTTAGTCGATTGTAAAAAGCACATACTATTAGTATCTTTATATTTCTATTATTCGTGTATAAGCCCTATCTGTTGGCGATAGTGGTCCACATTTAGTAGGTACAAAAAACAAATGTATTTCGAAAATAAAACATAATTTTAATTGGATGTCATAAATCATTTATTCGATTTTATAATACAGATAATAGAAAATAATGTCACAAATAATCTAAAAGTATCGATACATATTTACACACACAAAGTCGCGTTCGAGCCTAAGGTCTATCTGGAATGTTGGTGGCGGGCAGCAGTTGCGCGATGTACCGCGAGCGGATGCGGTCGGACTGCAGCGCGGCCGAGTCGCGCGGGGACGCCCCGCCGCCCGCCCCGCCGCCCGCCCCGCCGCCCGCCCCGCCGCCCGCCCCGCCGCCCGCCCCGCCGTCCGCGTCGTCCTGGTCCGAGCTGTCCGCGTGCTCCAGCAGGTTGGCCGTCTCCTCGGTACGAACGGTTGTCCTGGAATATATACTTCGTGTTTAAATTACTAATTGTAATCATTATTTTATTTAATAAAATGTTCTTGAAGTACAGCATGATTTATTATTTAAACCTTGGTTAACGATATATCTTAGAAAAAAAGGTAATATCAGAAGATTATATAATAGTAAGAAAAATTAAATCCATTTTGAGGCTAGCCACAAATGGAAATCATTAATCAACACTATGATAAGACGCCGGCTCTTATGCACGTGTCTATTAAAATAAGGTCAGTTTTTAGTCAACCATTCTTAATAATCACAATGCATAACAGAAACAAAAATAACATGATACGATGTGTTTATATAAAGGTTTGTTAGAACATAAGATTGCCTATACATGGCAATTGACCTAACGTGCTCATCGTTACGGCCGCCATGCGAGTTAGAATAATACTTACTTCTTCAAAGCATCCCTCATACTTGGCGACAGGTTCAGGATACCGTTGTTGGCCGAGTCCAGGATATAGATGAGTACAGCCGCAATCAGGGACACTACAAATTCAGAAAAATCACGACATATATAATATAAATGATTAATCACTTTAATTACTAAAACGCATGCTGACAATGGGACAACTATCCAAAATAGGGAATCATTAGAACTTACCAAACAGGCATCCTAAGAAAAACATTTCCAACATGAGATATCCATATTTGTCAACAATCACGCCGGCCAAGATGATAACGGTAGCCAAGCCTAAGTTTTGAACTGCCTGACATCTAGTAACACACAAAAAATAATAGAGTAGATAACAAATATAAAAAGTATATTGGCACTTCTTCCATGGCTATTTCTCAAATATTTTAAGCAAACTTACATTCCAAAAGCAGTACCCAATTGATTCTCCTGGACAATCATAGCAACGAGGGGCCACAGACCACTCGCGAGCAATGAATAAGAGATTCCTAATGATATCTGCAAAACATTAACATCTTAGTAACTAAACTTTTTGAAGCAAAAATATGGTTAAATCTTCGATTCAAAGGTTTTTATATATAAAGGAGATTCATTGACAGAACTTCTAATTCAGACCAAAAAACATTCCCTTTAGACAAGATCATATCTCTAAACATAAATCTAGGGTAAAAACTGTATATCTTTTTAAAATAAATTACTATTAAAAGCGCGTTGAGTATCTTGCTGTCTCGCTTTAAATAATGTAAGGTAGCTTACACAATTTTTTTAATACATCATTCGTTTTTAAATTTATCCAGCGGTGAAACATGAAGCACACCAAATGCAAAATGAAAAATTGAACATTATATTTCAGCAGTCTTACCACTCCAACATAAGGATTGACAAAAGTAAATGCCATCAGAAAATGCGATCCAATCGTCGTTATTATACTTAAGATAACCCACATCACGTTCCTGCCAGTCTTATCAATTAAAATGCCAAAGAAGGGACTCAGGGCAGCCGAAAAGAGATATACCATTGAGTTCACAGTGTTCGCGTCTTGCGGTATAAAATCAAATTTACGCTCAAAGAACAATCTGGAAAGCAAACATTATTTATTATTTCGAAAAATATTTTTTTAAATTATTCAGGTTCATATGGGTATCGTTATTCAAATTAAGAACACAATCCACTTACTTTCCCAAAGCGATGAATGGGAAAATTGCCAAATAATATGCAACACAGATGACAGATACAAGCCAGAAAACAGATTTAAAATGCAAGACGTCTATGAGGTGGAATGGTTCATCTTTAGCTTGTTCCTCTTTCCGTCCCAGTATCCTTTCAGCCCTGTGGTCCATCCAGCCCAATATCAAACCACATATAAGAGATCCTAAGCATGTCATTGAAGCTGGAAATCAAATATTTTTTAGAAGTCACTCAGTTCAATATCATTAAACAATATTAGACTAATGTTATAATCAAAACTCATTATTAGGCAAAGAGAATATTCTGAAAACGAGGATTCTGTAAAGGGCGACGCACCAAATAATATGAGGAGAAATAGATATGTATTGAAGAGAACCCACAAAAGCTGACCCCAAATAATGGGATAAGGGTCCAGCAAATAACGAAGATCAACATATTAAGCCTTATGGTGATGTGTGATTTATTGTGTAAAAAGAATTAAAAAACAAACCAATAAATAGGGCGACACCCAGCTTCTCATAGCCTCCATAATAATTTGCAACCCATCGGTATATTGGTTCCATAACCCAAAAGTTGACGGTACTTCCAAACCTGGAGAAGGACAGCTGTAGTCCAAACACCATATTGAGTTCTTTTCCATTGAACCATAACACCACATAACTGTTCACAGCTACCTGCAATGACTCGCCTCCAATACTAAAAAAAACATTCATTACCTTTTTTTAATGTATAAGATAAAATAATCCAAACGAGGAACAAGAAACGAATGTATCCCATCCACTTCCGTCGATGACCACGATCCTCAGCCATGAGGGAGCGACCAGAGAGAGAATGTATAATGTATAAGGAAGTTTAACACTTATTAATATAGTAAGAATCTTTCAAATATTTTTGAAAACTTTTTAGGATAAACTCCGAAGGTTCTTAGAATAATATTTCACTCAGTGGCAGGTTTTTCTGCAAGCTCCCCTTAATGATAATAATTCCAAACAATAAAAATAGTATTGCTATGTTCCAGCTTGAAGGATATTTGGGTAGGTAGGTAGCTACTTCCATGGTTGGCGCCACATTAGAAGTATATGATGATGACAATTATGTCTTAAAGATAATTATGAAGTCTAGGTTTGAGCGCATTTGCCTAAAATTGTGGTGTTTGCACAGGCTCGAACCCGCTATCTTTATTAAGACTGACTGACGACTGGGCCATCATCCCTATGTTGTATGACCTTTATCAGGCACGTCATACAACATAGAATATGGAGTGTGTGAATCGTAAAATGTAAATGTATGTCTTTTATTGAAAACTTCATCTTTCATTCAATCTTATATAGGGATAGAAATATATAGGAACAAACTTCACTTACTCCTAAAATTACACTAACGCAAATATGTACTATAGATCGCGTTATTTCGACTGTTGACAGGCACTACTATCAATACATATTATTAAAACAAAGTTCCCCCGCCTCGTTTATCTGAACGCAATTAACTAAATACTACTGACACGGTTTTCACTAATAGACAAAGGGATTTATGAATTAATTATATAATTCACGAATGATTTGTGTAAATTGGCTGAAATATAACGCCGATTGTTAAAATATTGAAAAATCATGCTAACTGGGAGCTTTACTGACTTGCAAAATACCCGCACCCGCGTTTACCGCGTAAACCCGCAGTCAGGGGAGTATTTACATTAGGGCCAAAAGGGGCATGGCCCGGGGCGGAACGCTGCTGAGGGCGGCACAAGCCATAGCTCGCTTAGCCCTTTTGACTTTATATGCCTGAAGAAATTAAAAAAGCCTACCTCATTAACAAAAACTACAACTCATTGGTTGTAAGTTGATAGACATCAAGATGCAGGGCATTTGTATTAATGACAGGCAGGCTTGCGATGGCTATGTCATATATTTCAGGATGGCAAGCTCTTTAGTACATAACATGACATCTATAATATTTATGAAAAACATTGTCGACAAAGT
Organism: Nymphalis c-album; assembly: GCA_963151315.1. Lineage (NCBI taxonomy): Eukaryota > Metazoa > Arthropoda > Insecta > Lepidoptera > Nymphalidae > Nymphalis > Nymphalis c-album. The sequence goes on along the minus strand of OY720590.1, from coordinate 5,816,534 downwards.
TGTTATCGGATCTTTATAAATTAAATTTGCAGGGGATATGTTAATCTAAGGTTTGTTTATCTTTCCTCCTTTCTTAATTGGAATAGTTCATATTTTTATAAATTACTATATACAAAAAATAACATATCTTTTTTTTTCTTACCCAAATATGAACCTTCCAAGTATCATCAACCAATATGCATTTATGTAAACACCTAATGCAAACACGACTGCTCCTACAAATACAATAGTCATATATATAATAGTTCCTAATCGTATGCCAAAATACCTGTAACAAAAAATTTAAATATTATCATTCTTTGTAGTAGAAGGTACAGAATTTTATATCATCATTGTCAATAAAACATAGTACATATAAAACAAATTTCCAATAACAATAAACTGTTCATTTATTTTATCAGACTGCAATACAAACCTATCAACGAGATAACCGCCAATAAAGCATAATATTACATTCGGCCATGAGTATATAGAGTAGAGTAGTGCAAACTGGGATGTATTCAAGTGTGAATCATCTTTGAAATTATCAGCAAGCGCTCCTGGTGTGTCATAACAAAAATAGGAACCTAGGGCAAAGAGATCAAATGTTATAATCACTTGATTAGAGTAACAAACATAAATGACAACAAAATGAATTATCAATAGACATACCAAAACAAAGGAAGCACATTAATATTAGAGCTATAAATCTATGTACTCGATTTGCAGGATGACACCATGAAGTAGGTGCCTCCTGAGTCGCTCTCATATTTCCACTTGATTCTGGGTTCTCCATTATACTAAAATGTAAACTGTGTTTAAAAAAAATCACAAACAAAGACAAAATAATCAATAGTTCTTAGCTATAACACTATGTTTACTGATATCGGATTAACTATTTATATACATCTATATATATTATATTTTTGTAATTTTATAATAGCAACAGTAACAATATATAACTCACACAATGAATATGTTGATTTATCGCTTTGTATATTAAAAATGTTTATAAAAAAAATATCACTATATAGGAACGCAATAATAACACTACATGTTCTCTGAATAAATTTACATATTATCTCTATTTAAAATAAGGTATAACTCTTGTAATTGTTATTTATTTTGACCATAAATATAAATTAAGGTGCACCAAAACATTTATAATACACTTCGCAAGTAATTCGTAAAGTCAACCCACTTTAAATGTCAAATGGTGACAGTCAGTCACTCATCCCTATACTATCCGTACGAATCCGGGACGGAAGGTTTCCGATACACGCATTCATTTATCTTCAACTACAATTGTAGATAAAAATAAACGAATCAAATTATGTAAAGTTTTAAATAATTATTATAATTATAGTATGGTATAAATAGTTAGCACTCGTAGTTTTACCAACGATTGCGGGTTCAAATCCGGGCTCTCACCATAGTTCTAATATGCTACCGAATTTCTACTCATTCAAATCAAATTCGTTTATTTGGTATCACAATTTGTAACATCATTTAAAATATTCTACAATAAAAAATATTTTTGAAAAACTAAAGCGGGGCAATCCTTAAAAGAATATTGATGACTAGCAGCCAGCAGGCAAGTCAATTGTCACACGTCAACAGTTCAGTGACATTTACGTATCAATATACTATTGTTTTCCTTTATAATAACTTTATTTTTGAATAAATGTGAAAGTGAATCGATAATTACAATGAATAATCAACATAAAATTGCCCTACTTTGTATTGCTACGTCATTAGTGATATCAATAGTTTCCGGACATTCTCATTCACATTCACATGGAGAAGAGTCCCCGGCATTTAAGTACAGTAAAACCGCTAACGAAAAATTGAATGCAAAACAGGAAATCAAGGTTGAACCTGATTATGACTTATATATGAATGCTCTAGGTTCTACCATTTTTATAAGCATAGTACCTTTCTTCATATTATTCTTCATACCTATTGACGGAACCGCCGAAAAACAACCTTTATTGAAAGTTTTGTTATCTTTTGCATCTGGTGGCCTCCTCGGTGACGCGTTCCTACATTTGATACCACATGCTCTTTTACCTCATAGTGATGGTGGAGGACACAGTCACAGCCATTCCCATGATGGGGAACACCATGAACCTCATAACATGACTGTTGGTCTAGGAGTACTTGGAGGAATTATTACCTTTCTTGTCGTCGAGAAAACTGTCCGCTTATTTAGTGGAGGTCATGGCCACTCCCATGGTACAGATAAGAAAAAACATGATGAAAAAACGAAAAAATCTTTAAAGAACAAGAAAGAAGAAATCAAAATATCAGGATACCTTAACCTTGCTGCAGATTTTACCCACAACTTTACAGATGGCTTGGCAATAGGAGCTTCGTATATTGCTGGACAAAATATCGGCCTAATTACCACAATCACAATTTTGTTACATGAAATTCCTCATGAAATAGGTGATTTTGCTATACTAGTTCAATCAGGATGTTCTAGAACCAAAGCTATGATGTTGCAACTTTTAACTGCATTCGGAGCTATATCTGGTACATTCTTGTCCATATATTTGCAAGGTTCTGGAGATGGAATTGTGTCAACTCTCATTCTGCCATTCACAGCTGGAGGTTTCATATATATTGCAACTGTTTCTGTAATTCCAGAACTTTTGGAAGGTTCAAATAACAAACTTTCACAGTCAATAAAAGAAATACTTGCATTACTAGCTGGTGTATACATGATGGTGATTATTGCACAGTATGAATGATCAATATTTACTTCATTATTAAAATTGTAAATTGCTTGTTAGTGTATTTCATTAGTATCATTAAAACATCACAATCCTTCAATAAGTCTTTGTACTTGCAAATGTATAAATTTTGTAGAATCTTCATATTACCTTACTTACATTTTCAATCATCTTACATATAGTTTTTAAAATTTTCTTTAGTTTTGTTATAATTCCTATATTAAAAAAAAAGTAAATTATCCATTTTCACAAAATATTTTTTTCTTCTATAAGTTAAATACTTCTATTGATTACATTAGAACCTGAGATGTTAGCAATGCTGAATGTATGCAATGTAAATGAATTGCTGTGTCAGTTGTTCAAATTGGACAAGCATAACTTAACTTAATACAAATTTGTATACACACAAGTATGTAATTAATTTACCTAGTAATACAAAGTTGATTATTAAAAGACTCATTAGGCAAGTTATAGCTATGGTTTAGTTTGCCACACCCCTCCATTTATAGGATGTTACTACTTCTGAAACATTATTTGATTCAACAGATTTGAATTTTTTAATTAGAATAATTTTTTTTTCTGTAATGTGTAACTAAATATAGTACATGAGACATCACACATCTTTCACTAATAACAATGAATTTAATAAAACTTATATTGTTGTATTTTGACGCAAGAATAAAGAAATATAACACAAATATAGTTTGATGATTTAGATATAATATACCTATATATATATAAAAGAAACATCATCGATAAAATTAAGAGGAAACTATAGACATTTTGAATCAATATTTACTTGACTTCTAATACCAAAATTTCCTTTTTTATAACAACAAAGTCAGTATTTTATGTAAAATTATAGTAACAAAAACCAGGACTATATTGTGCTAATTTAATTGAAGTCTATTACTATCTCTTGTACTTATAAAATCATTTGTACCGATAGACTATCAACAGACACTCAACACAACGCATAGCCAAAACATGTCTAGAAAACTGAAATTTGGAATAGTTTATAAAACATCTGCTCAGAAAGGACTTATGGAAATTTCAGAATTATGAGATATAGACTAAATGTCTCACCTTATGGTAATTTAGCACTATTTATGTAATAGGCAATATAAGCTTAATCATTAAAAAGATTAAATAAGCCCTACTATTCAATTTATTATTGTAAACACTCATTGGAGAATACCAAAATAAAAGAATTGCATGGAAATTAATTTGTTTAATTATGTTTACTTCTTCTTAGACACACCAACAGTTCTTCCACGTCTACCAGTGGTCTTAGTGTGCTGACCACGGACACGGAGGCCCCAGTAGTGTCTCATACCTCTATGGGCACGGATCTTCTTCAACCTTTCCAAATCCTCACGGAGCTTAGAATCCAAGTTAGAAGAGGTCAATTGACTGTACTTGCCATCAACTATGTCCTTTTGTCTGTTGAGGAACCAGTCAGGAATTTTATACTGTCTGGGATTGGACATGATCGTTACAATTTTTTCTACCTGAAAATAATAAAAATAAGTATATTGATCACTTAGATATATTATAACTTAGATATATGTTGAAAAAACATTATTTTGTAAACATTACATTGGGTTAAGCAAGTCATATAAGTTAAAACAATTTACCATTATAACCAAATTTGATAACAGCACAGTTAAAGCTTTTGACGAAAGAAAATAATGTAAAAACAATATTTAAGAAAAAATTGTTTGTATTGCTGATAAATATGTGTTTGTGTAAATGTTGTTATGAAAAATGTGAAATTTTGTAAAGTAATAAGTTTTCTCTAACCTCCTCTTCAGTGCATTCTCCAGCACGTTTGTCGAGGTCGATGTCGGCTTTTTTCAATACAATGTTGGAGTATCTGCGACCTACTCCCTTGATAGCGGTCATAGCAAACATAACTTTACGTTTGCCATCAATGTTCGTATTCATAATACGAAGAATATGTTGAAATTTGTCCGGTATTACGAGCGACTGAAATTAAAAACACTGGTCATTGCATGTAACAAAATAAACACTTTATAATCACTATAACCATTTTTATAACGAAACTTTAGAATAATATAGTTAAAAATATTTAAGATTACTCGACATTATTAGGATTTTAGTACCATTTCGATAATTTATATCGGCTCAACGTTCACGAAGAACCACCGTCAACATGAAAAAGAAATATAACTTCACAGATAAAGCCAATATGTCAAACCATACCCATAAAGTAAAGAGTTTAAAAAAAGGAAAATACGTACTATCAATATAAATTGGTGTTTTTACTACAAAAGGCCTTATTTTGTTATTATTTCTAATTTCGTAAAATAAAGCTTCGAAAAAATAAACTAATCGATTCTTATATTACTAATGAGAAACTGAGTTTGATTGTCTGTTACGCTTTCCATGTAAACTACTTAACCAATCATCATGAAATTTTGTCTACACGTTGTCAGAAGGTCAGAATAGAAGATGAGATTCCTAACTCCTGCGCTTCCCCCTAACATGTGAGCGATGCCACGGGTGTAAAATGATATCAAATTATAATAATAATAATAATAATAAACAGCTTTATTGCACACAGAAAATAAACAAAATACAAGAAAAAAAGCTCAAAAACAAAAACACTACAAAAGTATGCAAAGGGCGACCTTATCACTAAGTAGTGATCTCTTCCAGGCAACCCTACTGAAAGAGACTTACAAGAGAAAACATAGTGGGCTAGTGCATTAACAAATTAAAAGTAAATATACATACACACAAAATACAATAGGCAATACAACAGATAGGTGCGAGCATACTTAGCTGCTAGTAGTGAAAGGGTTAGAGGAGGTTTAATTTATTGATAGGTAATGCAATTTAACACGGGTTTTGAATAACTGAAGTGATGGAGACTGACGGACTTGAGTTGGTAGTGCATTCCACAATCTAACCGCCTTTGCCGTGAACGAATTCATGTAGGAATGGGAGTTACAGGAAGGTACGCTTAATTTATTATCACTCTGAGAGCGAAGATTAAGGTGAAGAGTAAGGTTACCAAGGAAGGAAAAACGTTCTTTCAAATAGGACGGGGAGCAAGGATGAAATAGTGTGGAATAAAGGAGCGAAAGGACGTGTAAGTTGCGGCGATGCTTTACTCGGAGCCATCCGAGTTCAGATCGATACTGGGATACGTGATCGTATTTTTTGAGTCCAAAAATAAAACGGATGCATAGGTTCTGTAGTCGTTCCAGTTTATGAATCAGCTCCTCCGTTAAATCAGGATAACAGGAGTCCGCGTAGTCCAAAATTGGAAGGAGAAGAGTATTGGCAAGTGTTATTTTGGTTTTAATAGGTAAGAAATTTTTCCATCTTTTTAATGAGTGAATTGTTGAAAAAATTTTGCGGCTTTTTTCAGCTACGTGAGGTCGCCACGAAAGAGATCTATCCATAATGACGCCTAGATTTTTAACAGCGTCGCTGTAAGGTAAAACCGAGTCGTTGAAAACAACATCCGGTAGGCCAGCGTAGTCAATTTTGGATAGCTGTTTAGTGGTACCTACAATACAAAGCTGCGATTTATTTGCATTGACATACAAACCAAATGACTTACTCCAATTGGTAATAATGTTTAGGTTGGTATTTAATTTACCTACCGCTTCAGAAATGTTCTCAACTGGGGCAGTCAAGTAAATTTGTAAGTCGTCAGCATAAAGATGAAAAGAAAGAGTGAGGAGTTCAGTAAGACTATTGATAAAAATGGAAAACAAGAGTGGAGATAGCACACTACCCTGAGGCACTCCAGCACTGAGACGACAGTACGAAGAAAATCGTTCTCCGCTATGGATACGTTGTTGTCGCCCATGCAAATAGGATTGGAACCAGGCTAAAGCGTCCGTAGATACGTTTATAGATTTTAGAACCGCTAGGAGAATATCATAGTCAACGGTATTGAACGCATTACTAAAATCTAATAATGCTAAGATGGTGACATGTTTCTGGTCCATTCCAAAACGGATATCATCAAGAACCTTCGTGAGTGCCGTCACAGTGCTGTGTCCAACTCGAAAGCCAGACTGGAATGAACTCAAGATGTGATTTTGCGATAGAAATTGGGAAAGTTGAGAATGGACAATACGTTCAAGAATTTTAGACAAGAAGGGAAGGATAGAAATAGGGCGATAGTGTGAAAGTGACGTAGGATTAGAGATCTTAGGGATAGGAATAATATGAGCAGTGCGCCAAGCATTGGGGAAAGTTTTAGATGAAAGAGAAAAGTTAAAAATATGACAGAGTACATGCACAATTTCGTTTAAAACCATTGTTACCATTTTACGGCTTATACCATCACTGCCAACTGCATCAGACGAAATGGAAGACATTTGTTTTTTAACGTCATTGGCAGTAACAGAAGCAAAATAGAACGGAGGGAAATCAGGTCTTAAGCGTGCATTAAGGGAAGAGATAGTATTAGATTTATTAGGATTACCGGAGGGAAATTTGGAAAAATGATCATTTAGAGTGTTTAAATCTAAATGGTGAGGAATACTTGTCTTCGATCTGCCAATTCCCAGCGAATTTAAGAAAGTCCACACTTTAGATGCATCCTTATTTTCAACTGACGAGTGAATGTATCTCCTTTGAGCATCTCTGCACATCTTGTTGCATTGATTACGGAGTCGCTTGTATCTATTGAGATTATGCTCGGTTGGTGCGGACTTATATTTAAATTTAGCGTTATTTCGCTTTGTCATGACCACTTTAATCTCCTCGGTTAGCCAGGGTGCAGGAAGATGTTTCAGCCTAATTGGTCTAAGAGGAGCGTGTAGATCAAAAAGCTCAACTAGAAGGGAGTTAAAAGTATGTAACATTACAAATCCTTTTGTCATCGAATGAAGCTAATATATGAAAATAAAAATGTTATTTTTACTACTACTATTAGTGGAAACTTATTATAAATGTATGATTAATTGTTATTTTTTAAGATAATAAATTTACTACTTAGAAAAAAAAGGTCATGCATTTTAAGTTGTATTTCAAATTTAAAATTTTTATTAGTTTTAGTCTTGACCTTTTGTAATTATATTTATAAGAAATACAATCTTCAAAATGTTGCTTATGAAGCTCAAGCCTAACTTTGCTTTTTTTTATTTGGCCGTACAATTTGAGACATAAGCCAAAAAAAATTAAGAAATTGATATAGTCTATGGGCAACATTTTGTGAAATTTGTGAGTGTTCGTTCGTGTGCCGGTTGCCAATTTTTCTTCGGTTATTAGGTTTCCAGATAGATTTAAGTTCAGCTAGAATACAGTGTAACAAAATGCTGACGGAAACGACGTTAACACTCATACAAATATTAGAAAAGACTATATCACCAGGTACGCAACGCTTTCTTTAAATTCTATGAGCATGGCGCTTCTTTATTGTCAACTGACTTTTACAGTACGTAGCACAAACGATTATTACATAGTAGAAAACAATGTTATCAATGTGGGAGAGTTCATAAGTACCGAGGTAACCTTTAAAGTACCTGGAATTAAATATAAAACTTTTGATTTTAAAAAAGGCGAAGTTAAAGGGATTACAACGTAACGAATTAGTACTGGACTGTCATGTAAAGAAGTTTCTGGTCGTTAGCATTATATCTGGATAGATTATTTGTGTATTTTTTATTTCATTATTAAAACATTATTGTTTGGCAATTTTTAAATTTATAACTTCAACTTTTTCCAGGAATTAACCTCACCATGTGTTTTTCCAAAGTGCTACTGAATATCTGGCCAGCTTTGTAAATCTAATAGGAGTTAGTTGACTGTTACCTCTTATCTATATTATGACAAACATTTATTCTTATTTTAGATCGAAATGAATTGGAAGCAGCTGAAAAATACCTTGACCATGCAGCTGTCACTAACTTCACAACCTTTATCAAGATGCTGTCAGATGTGCTGGTGCAAGGAGGAAATAGCCAGGTGGCCAGAATGGCTGCTGGATTACAGTTGAAAAACCACTTGACATCCAAAGATCCAACATTAAAACTACAATATCAGCAAAGATGGCTAGCCCTACCTGAGGATATAAGACTTTATATTAAAAAAAATGTAATACACTAATATTTAAATTTATATCTTATTATCCTTTTTTGCCCACTAAGATATATGTTTTGCCCACTAAGTATTATTGTGTAACATATTTTAATGGTAATTACAATTCTAATTTTAGATCTTAGCAGCCATAGGAACTGAGAATAGTAGACCCAGTTCTGCTGCTCAGTGTGTAGCATATGTAGCAGTGGCTGAGCTCGCGGAAGGACAGTGGAATGAACTTATTCCTATGCTTGTAGAAAATGTTCTGAATGCTCAATCAACAGAATTGAAAAAAGAGGCAAGCTTAGAAGCTATTGGTGAGGATTTCATTTTTATTACAAACTATAAACAAATATGATTATGCAAAATTATGTAAATTGGTTTATTAATTATTTCTTTTTATATAATTTTTAAGTCTGTTTAAGTTTTAATTGAGTATTAATATGTAGTGACCAGACCAACAGGTTTTTTTTCTATACTTTATTTTTATACAAATATTCACATACCAACATGATATTAATCAATTATTATATAAATTTACAATCAAAAATATAATATGTTTTTTCTTTAGTTACTCAAATGAATATTCATTCTATATAAAGGGCTAATTCTGCAAGTTTAATTAAATAGACTCAGCAGTCACTTGGTTATACAAATATGTCAATAGCTACACTCAGCTATGTAGTTTGTTAACAATTATAGCTTTTGGATTGAAGAGTTCATACAAATATTATGTAACATCTATAAAGTATCCTGTAACTGTTTGCTTGCATATGTATATAATAATTATTGGTAATAGATCTCACATATCCCATTAAAAAAATATAAATATGGTTTTATGATTGTTTTATGTTATTAAAATAGATTCTAATAAAAATATTGATATCAAAACATGCAATGCATAGGTTGCATTTTTGTTGATGTTTTACTACATTAATGTCTCAAAATATCCTTAAATACGCAAGTAAATGACAAGGTTGTTCTTCACACCTCTTTTGTGTATGTTTGTGTTCAATATATAGAGATTATTTATGAGGCCTGAAAAGTAAATTTTATAACTGGAACATAATAAATCACTTAAAAATCTACACACTTCAAAGTTAAGTACAGTAAATAAAGTTCTGTACAAATAAATAAAACTGAAGTTGTAGTATATCAAAGTAACTAAAAGCAAAACAATCTTTTTTTTGTGTCTGTTTGGACATAGTAATTTTCAAAATGGCTAAAAATTACAAAAGCAAATTTCAAAATTATTATAAAGATATATTGGAATACTCTTTATAATGATTAAGTCTTTATTACATCAAAATTGGTTCAGACTATCAAAACTTATCACAATTGTTCACATAGTTAATTATTTGCGTTTCACTATTTTTGGCTTATCCATATCTGTAAAAATAAATATTATAAAACCACCTCTTTTTAAGGTATTAAAGCTATTTGCTAGTTATTTATAGAGATATAATACCAGATATTTTACCAGATATTTTTTTATTCAAGACAATGTTACCTAAAAATTAAAGCATAAGTACAATTCAGGCTGTATTGATACTGAGTTCCATGGCGTTGAAGCCGCAGGTTTTTGCGTTCATAAAAAAAAAGTCATACAATTGTTTAATTTTTAACAACACTTAAACATTAACAATATAGTTGAATATTGTGTGGTATTGAGTGTGGTTCCTAGAGTCCTGTACCTTGTCTCTTGTTGTTATAATACTCAAAGGATTCTACATTTGTATACAGGTTATATATGTCAAGAAATCGATGCCGAAGTATTAACAGAAAAAAGTAATCCAATTTTAACTGCTATTATCCATGGAATGAGATCTACTGAACCCAGTAGTTATGTTCGCCTTGCTGCAACACAAGCACTGCTTAACTCACTTGAGTTCACAAAGGCTAATTTTGATAAAGAAAATGAAAGAAACTTTATAATGGAAGTTGTTTGTGAAGCAACACAATCTAGTGATATGAGAATAAGTGTAGCTGCACTTCAATGTTTAGTAAGTAGTAATACTTTTTTCAGAGGACCATTATTCGTTGGTAGTGCCTGTTCAGCTTTTGTTTAACACTAGTTTAAAATGTAGGTGAGATGATAACAAAAAATAGTAACAATTCCGAATAAGTACCCTTATTTTGTTTGCATTTTTTATTATACAATTTTGAGAAATTTGAGTACATACTTGTACATATGTATGTATTTTTTTTATTGACTATATTTTTTTAGGTAAAAATTTTAACTCTATACTATCAATACATGGAACCATACATGGGACAAGCTCTATTTCCTATTACCTTAGAAGCTATGAAATCTGATGTTGACGAGATTTCATTACAAGGTATTGAATTCTGGTCAAATGTAAGTGATGAAGAAATCGATCTGGCTATCGAAATGGCTGAGGCAGCAGAAGCAGGTAAAGATTTTTATAATTTATGTAATTTAATTATTAATTTCTGTTTAATAAGTTACTTACTAATCATTTTGTTAACTTATCAGGTCGCCCACCTGTCAGAACATCGCGATTTTATGCCAGAGGAGCACTGCAATATATTGCTCCAGTCCTTATGCAAAAACTTACCAAGCAAGACGACTCTGACGATGAGCTTGAGTGGAACCCATCTAAAGCTGCTTCAGTGTGTTTGATGTTACTTTCAAACTGCTGTGAAGATGAGATAGTTCCTAATGTTTTGCCTTTCATTCGCACCAATATCAAAAATGAAAACTGGAGATATAGAGAAGCTGCACTAATGGCTTTTGGTTCCATATTAGGGGGTCTTGAAGCAAATACTCTTGTTCCTCTTGTAGAAGAAGCTATGCCTACTTTGATACAGGCTATGTATGACTCAAGCGTAGCAGTGAGAGACACAGCCGCATGGACAATTGGCAGGATTTGTGAAATTGTTCCTGAAGCAGCCATCAATGACACTTACATTAAACCACTATTAGAGAGTCTTGTCGGGGGCCTCAAGGCTGAACCTCGCGTAGCCGCAAGTGTTTGCTGGGCATTCACCGGTCTAGCCGAAGCAGCCTATGAGGCTGCCGATAGTAGCGACTCACATCAACCAAAAACTTATTGCATGTCATCATACTTTGATTACATCGTTGAACGTCTTTTGGAAACAACTGATCGTCAAGATGCAGCTCAACATAACCTTAGATCGGCAGCTTATGAAGCACTCATGGAAATGGTTAAAAATTCTCCTACTGATTGTTATGTTACTGTGCAAAAAACTACAATGGTTATACTGGAAAGGCTGCAACAAGTGCTACAGATGGAGAATCACATTTCTTGTCAGGTTGATCGATCCCAGTTTAATGATCTACAGAGTCTCCTATGCGCCACTTTACAATCTGTGCTTCGGAAGGTTACACCCGAGGACGCGCCTCAGATATCTGACGCGATAATGACGGCTCTGTTAACAATGTTCGCTGGTAACGCAGGTAAGACAGGTGGCGTTCAAGAAGACGCTTTAATGGCGGTGTCTACACTGGTGGAAGTATTAGGCGAAGGCTTCCTTAAATATATGGATGCATTTAAACAGTATCTTTATGTCGGGCTCAAAAATCATCAAGAGTACCAAGTATGCGTGTCCGCTGTTGGTGTAACAGGCGATATCTGCCGTGCCCTAAAGAGTAAGGTAAATTATCTTGTACTTTATTTATACTTTTCTCGTATCTAATATGATGTTCAAGATTGTAATTGTTAAATTTGTGTTTGCAGGTGCTGCCATATTGTGATGAAATCATATTTCTCTTATTAGAGAATCTCGGTGATCCATCTATTCATCGCTCTGTGAAACCTCAAATATTATCTGTATTTGGAGACATCGCCCTGAGCATTGGTCCTGATTTTAAGAAGTACTTTGATGTGGTTATGCAAATGTTACAACAGGTTGGTCATTATATTATCTCTTTAATATTCGGTTCAACAATATAACTATCCATAATTGTTTCTTTTTTCAATGTACAGGCCAGTAGCGCACAAGTAGATCGTAATGATTACGACATGGTTGAATACTTATGTGAGTTACGAGAAAGTGTTCTGGAAGCTTACACGGGTATCATTCAAGGATTGAAAGGTGCAAGCGGAGAGGTGAGCTTAATATAGAAATTATATACATAAACGGATACTTTTAAAAAACGAACATCTAAAATCAACTACTAAAAGAATAGTAACAAGTACTTTTTATAACAGTCTTTATTATAGAGTTCAAAGTATTATATTTTATAGAATGTCATAATAAATATTGACTTCTATAGTAACTAAATATTATAATTTATCTACTGAAATCGACATCGACGAATAAACGTCATAATCGGTCGCAGGTGCAGTCGGACGTGGCGCTGGTGGAGCCACACGTGGGCGCCATCGTGAACTTCATGATCCAGGTGGCGTCGGAGCCCGAGCGCACGGACGGGCACATGTCGGTGATCGCGGGGCTGACGGGCGACCTGTGCACGGTGTTCGGGCTGCGCGTGCTGCCCATGCTGGAGACGCGGCCGCTGCTGGACCTGCTGCAGGCCGCCCGCCTGTCGCGCACGCCGCGCACCAAGACGCTGGCCAACTGGGCCACCAAGGAGATCCGCAAGCTCAAGCAGCAGCCGCCCCTCGCTAGCTGGTACGACTCCGAGCCCGCCGTGTAGTCCTTACGTCCTCGATATCTGTGACACTTATCACGATAGCGGCTTTGGTTCAGTGAAGTTTTAAACAAATACGATTTACACGTTCAATTGTATCGCTGATTATTTAGGCCGATACTATTAATCAGTTATCAAAGGATTACTCGCGTGTAAAGTGATACTTATAGAAATATTTTTTTTTTCTGCTGAAAATATTCTTCATTATATAAGTATTAAAAACTATAATTCCGAAAGTTATAAATATTATAATATCGATGTAGTGTTATTTTGGTCTTATTTTTTCATTATTTCATGTTTTGGAATGATTGATAAAAAAATATGTTAATCTATATAATCTTTTCTTTATCAACTATAGTAACAGAAGGAGTCAGACGTGTGTCGCGTCGCGAAGAGATTAGTAATGTTAGAAAAACAATGAGATTAGTCATTTTTATTAAAAATCACTTCCATAGATATGAGTCAGTGATAAGGACACGAAACACATTTTTTTATTTTACAGACAGTACAAGCCCACAATATATATTATTAAAAGTGATGACACATCTTTATTTTTCAAAGTTTACATAAGATTATCATTATATATTATTTTCCATAAATGGCTGGTTCACACTTCACACATTCATTTTAGCACTCAGTTTTGAACAATTGCTTATAATTATACTCAAATGGTCCTATCCTAACAGATTTAGTGACAAATAATTTAGTATTCTTGTATCTTGTTTAAATAGCTTGCAACTGTCTTACTTCTGCTATAAGGCCTCTCTTTTTGAGAATATTTGAGCTTATTCCACCACACTTGCCTAATGCGGATTGGTGTCACATGTGGATACTCATTCAATACATGCAGATTTCCTTCATGATGTTAAACTCCATCGACGTGCACGAGATGAATTATAAAAACAAATGAAGCATATGAAAATTCAGTGGTGGTTGCTCGGGTTTGAACCCACACTATATATACTTATCATTTGCGTATTCTTTAGAGTTTGTTTGTATGATCCGGGTAATCTCAGGAACTACTGGTTCGATTTTTTTTTTTTTGAAAGCCCTTTTATCGAGGAAGGTTCTAGGCTGATTTTTATTAATTATACGCGGGTGAAACCGCGGGCACAGCTTGTGTAATAATAAATCTATTTTATTTATCTGTATGCGTCTTACTATTATTATTGTTTGAAAACATGATTAAGTAATAATCTATTCTAATAAATTTATTTTTGTGCACAGATTTGAAACAACGTGGAACAACAGTGATGTAACGAAGTTTCAGACAACTTATTGCTGGTAAACTCAAATATAATATTGGGAGGTCATATCATGTTATTATTTGTAAGTCGTTAGGTGCATTATTTGTAGGCCTTAGAGAATGCTTCGTTTCGTTACTATTTTAAAACTAATTATTGTATAACTTGCTCTCTGTGACATTGTCTACATTTACTTGATAAAGTATCGCATTAATTGCATATTATAGTCATGTATGTATGTATGTCTCTCATTGTCTATTATTACTTATTTGAATTGAAGCGTAAGATCTAACAACAGAATTAAGGGAATTTGTGAAAGCGGGTAATATGCTATTTCGAATTTGATAACTATTTATACTATATTATATGTTGTTAATAATGTTTTAATACTGAGGAGCCGAGTGCTAAGCGCTGCGCTTCAAATCTTGTAAACATCAAATTCGAAATAGATACTTGACTCGTTTATTAAAATAATTAATTATATTGAATTTATGAGTTACTTGTTGTTATATCTTAAGCAAATGATGTGTCGCTTTTGATATTTTAATGTTTTTTTTTTTCTATTATAGATGCATTTATCTATAAATATCCACATAATATTATTGTAATTCATTGCTTAATACGCTGCTTCCGACAGACGTACAAGGAATAAATTTAATTTGTGTATCACAGAGTGATCAAGGCGCGGCCGATGCACCTAGCGCGGTATATTTAAAACATTATGTAAAGCCTCACCATTATCATTTCATAATAAAAAAAACAACGTTAAAGCATTTTCCTATTCGGTATTTTAGATACAGACAGTGGCTGTGGTATCTTTACTTATGTGAAGCGAAAGAGGATTGTATGAAAGTCGAAGTATGTTACTATAGGCATGCACATATGCAAGGGATTGTGAATTTTATAAATTATTATCGTTTTGTAAGATATTTGAAAGGTATTATGGACGACGAAGAATGTTTGTGTGACGTGTGTGCGATCAGCATTTTGTAAACTTAGACATGTTATCAGCCCTGACGAAGGTTTGGTATTAATGTATAAGGTTCCGTCGAAGTTACGAGCGAGACTTTAGGACGCCATATTGGTGTATCATGCTTTTTATTCATCATAACTATTCGTATAAGAAAACGTCACTGCCGACCACTACAAAGAAATCAAACTATTAAATATATAATTTTACAAGCGAAAATATTTTTTATATTTGCATGTCAAAATGTATTTTCTACAATCTTATGTAATAATTTTTAAATGTCAAATTAACTAAGTGTTTATTATATAATTAGTAATCCATTAAACTTATTAAAATAGTATACAATAACATCGAAATGAATTGCAACAAATTATAGTAGCATATAATGTTGTTTTTACTAAAATTAGAGATTAATATTTTAAGCAATTCTTCGAGAAATTACTGCTAACTTGATTTGTGTATGACTAATTTAACTACTTATTTATGAATATTATGTTATCATTATCGAGAAATATTAATTAAATGTTATTTTTGTGATGAATAAAAAGACACTGCCTTTGGTCTCGATCTCATGTTATGTACATATGTAATTAACAGCTCTTTTTCTTTTACATGGTACGTTTTATTGGCGAAACATTGGCCAAAATCGAGCACTGACACTAACAAATTATTGTATAAATAATTAATTGTGCTTCCGTCGTATTCAAAGTTATCTTATAAAGATTTGTGTTCGAATCTCAAATGGGTATAGTGTAAATTTATTTCCAGTTTTATACGGCTAGTTTGTTAAAGTTACGTAAGTGTCGCATATGACTATCCTTTAATTAATAACATTATCGAATCCTGTTTTTCGTTTACAATTCACACGTCAGTGCCTTTATGCATTCGAAGTTTTTATCGGGTTCGTAATTACTTATCGCGTCAATGTTAAACATTCGCGTATAATTTGTAACGGATACTGAGCGAAAAATCTATTTTCCAATAACAGTAGTTGTAACGTTACGGACTGAAGAGCTTGATGAAAGCAGATTGTAAAACAAATTGTTTTAATTTAATTCGTATATTGAGTGTTTGCTAGTCTGTGAGCATCACTGACAGGGATGATGTTTGCGCGAATTATGCAAGATTTTTTACGAGATGTGTGTCGTTACTTCTAGAGCTCATAAACATGATATGGACGTGCTTTATTATATAATGGACCAGTGACTGATCGTATACCGTCTGCCGAGCTCGAAGCTAGGCCGAGGCCGAGCCGTACGATGTTTATGAGACTCATTGGTATTGTGTTTTTACATAATATGCGTATATATGCTCATGTAATACGTACTGATTGATAATTTTTTCATTAATCTGTTATATTATGTAGGTACTTATATTAAGGATGATAGGAGAATATGTATGAGGACTAGTGCCATGCCATGAAAGGTTCTGATTTAGAATCATAGGCATCCGAGTCGATGAATACCACCCACTTTTCCTGCGCGAAACAAATATTATTTAAAATATTATTTTGTTACATCTTTTAATTTCTTTTGTTTTGCTCATAAATCTATCCTGTAAACCGTTCTACGATATTAAAAGCAATTTTAAAGTTAAATCGTTTTTTTTTTCAATACCTAGATTTTGTTGTATATTTTGGGTTGTATGCGTTATTCACAAATTATTTTTTAATAATATATTACTAATAAAATTAGTTTTAATGACAATCATAAAATATATCTTTATAATTTTAAATATCCAGCTGGAGATACAGCAAATATTTTACCATAATACATATTATTATAAATAATAACGATAAAATTACAGGTACATGTGAATAAATTGTAAGCTACTTAAATAAACCATACCATAATAAAAAAGTCAATTATTTGTAGAATAACCATCAAATATTAACTCTTTATTACGGCCCTATTGTCCGACATTATTGAAAAGTTCCGTCAATTATTTCTAGTTTGTAGTAAGGAAGTAGGATGTGTGCTATGTGCCACGTGTGTTGTCAATCATCAATCGATTAAAACTTTCATCATATATGTACATAATCTATATTTATAAAATCGTTTGTCTTGACTGCACAATGATCAACGCACATACAAAGCTCATGTGTCTATAAAGCTGAAATTTGATGTACAAGTTTATTTTAAATAACATTTCCCTCTTGGAAATGGAAGGAAAGTAATTGTATGAATTTTACCCTTATGAAGTCGGGCCGGGCCACTTAGTATATTGTTTAATCTCCTTGTTGGTATTCGAGCGAAAAATACTAAGGCGCATCTTCGGAGCTGTGGTAGAAAATGAGAGGTGGCGTACGCGTTATAACCACGAGCTATACCAAATGTACGACGAACCAAACGTCATAAAAATCGGACGCCTGCGGTGGGCAGGGCACATAGTGAATGAACGAGGCCAGAGTACCCTAGCGCCTCCTGGAAGGCCGGCCGGAGGGCCGCTGAAGTAGAGGCAGGCCCAAGCTCAGGTGGTTAGACGGCGTCGAACAGGACGACAAAATCTTAGGGGTAACAAGTTGGAGAAGGAAAGCCACGAACAGATCGGACTGGAGAGTTTCACTGGACCAGGCTAAAACCCACCCGCGGCTGTAACGCCTCAGATGATGATGACGATAATGTCAATCAGCCACAGGTGCTAATAAATGATTTACATATTCGCCAATACTGCTAAGAATCATACATATCGACGAAGAAATGATACTAGATACCTACTAGCCGTAGTGTTATGTAAACCGATATTGTCCAGGATATCGAAACTGCCGAATGAATTTAAACTCGCCACTTCGATAAGCATTTCGCTTTGTGTTAATAAGGAAACGCGTTTTTGCTTTGTATTAATTGGTAAACTAAGATCAGAAAGAGCGTTCGCTTGCAAGCTCCTATTAGAAATGAGAAAGCAAAACATTTGATCAGACCTTCCGACAGTAATATATCTACGAATGGAATAGTCTCGTTATTCTAATCATATTATCGATTTTTGTTTTTATTTTTAACTAGCTGTGCCCCTGGGCTTCACGCGCGTATAATTAATAAAAATATAATGAATAAAAATTAGCCTAGAGCCTTCCTCGATAAAAGGACTATACAACACGAATTTTTTTTTTTAAATTCGAACCAGTAGTCCTTAGATTAGCCGGATCAAACAAAAAAACTCTTCAGCTTTATAAGCTAATTTTCTGTACCTAGTAGGTTTCTCTAGTAGGTATATAATAATGTACCTACTAGTTAAAATGTTTTGGAAATTTATTAACAGCTTGTAAAACCCAATCCGACTGGCGGATACTGAAACACACAAATAAAGAATGATGAAATATTAGGCAGGCATCAGCCATAACATATATATTATTTATAATAGTAAACAAAACAAAATCAAAATCATGATTTTGTTTAAAAAATCCGAATTATAAATATTATATATATTTAAAACAAATTGACTTTAAATCTTGACGTTAAAATTACAAATTATGCAATATTTGTTTGTCTTGTATTCATAATATACTTATACATTATACTATTAACTAAAATGTAGTCTAACATTGTTATGATATTTATTCTGTGTTTGATTAATTTATGACGTACGACGAATAACAATTTTAATCGACATCGACTATGTATAGAATATACATATTTTTGACGGTTTGACGGCTATAATTTAACTTGATAACTTCTTTCTGCTCTGTCTGTCATTCAGTTAACCACGTTCTTCACTGGCCGTGGTCTTTCTTGGTTTCTTGTTATATTTAAATATTTAATTTAATACAAGAACAAGATCATAAGCTTTAAGCTTATTTCTATTATTACTGTAATATTTTTTACTCATATACATAACAATGAAGCCACCATACAAAATTGGTAAGTTTTTTAAAGTATTTTGTTATTGTTAATATAATTTAGTCCAACTACTTTATTCAATTACTAAATTTTATTAGCACAGTGCAGTATTTATATAAATGTGTTATAAGTTTGCAATTTGAAATCTATCATTTGTTATTTTGTAATTTTATTAAGGTTATGTTTCTTTACATGTGTTTTTAAAATACCTTTTATTTAGAATATTGTTAATGTTATAAGTGTAAAACTAGAACTATATTGGTAAATAAATGCTATCATGTAATTGTTTACATTCAATAATTATTGATTTAATTGATATCGAAAATATCGCAAATTATCGATATTTATCTAATCTTTAATAATAACTAATTTTATAGGGTGTTAATAACTTATTATGTTTACTTTAAAATTAATAAATCATGTTAATCTTTTCCAGCTGATGAAAAATTGGCTGAGCTAGGCCGTAAGGAAATAATGCTTGCCGAAAAAGAGATGCCGGGCCTGATGGCTTGCCGTCAAAAATACGCTTCATTAAAGATCTTAAAAGGTGCAAGAATAGCAGGTAGTCTGCACATGACAGTTCAGACCGCAGTCCTCATTGAAACTCTTATTGAATTAGGAGCAGAAGTAAGTCAATTTAATATTACGCAATATTTACCAATGATGAAAAAAAACTTGAAATGTTAATTTAAAAAAACTTGATGTAAATGACTTAACAGTTTTCAATTTCTAAAATAATGATAATTACGTGAAAAAATAATCATTTTTTTTAAATTTAATTTTGTTTTAATATAGGTAATTGTTTGGACTATAAAAATTGTTACATAAAAGTAAAAAAAAAAAAAATTACTTATTCATACCAGAATGATAACAGAGATAAGATAAACATGTGGTATAATCATATTCTATTGGTTTTTTTGAATTTAGAATTTATTGTTATCATAACCATATATCTGTTTTGACATTTCCTTCCTCACCTTTGATCCATAGTTCATGTGATGCAATAAAAATATGGCTTGTACTTGTTGTGTTATCATTTGCTTACATTTGATAATATATTTTTTTCATATTTTAGGTTCAATGGTCAAGTAGTAACATTTACAGTACTCAAGATGAGGCTGCAGCTGCGTTGGTGGCCGTTGGAATTCCTATATATGCTTGGAAAGGGGAAACCGAGGAGGAATATGTTTGGTGCATTGAACAAACGCTTGTATTCCCTGATGGAAAGGTAACTTATTCATTTTTTATATTTTATGTTACAATATGAAATAAACAACAATTAAATGTTTGTTTATTTTGTATTAAATGTTAAATGGTTGTTTTAGGTTTTATTTTATTAATTTGACTTTAAACTTTACGTATCATTTTTACAGCCATTGAACATGATTCTGGATGATGGAGGTGATCTTACAAACTTAGTCCACACTAAATACCCTCAATATTTGGAAGGTATAAAAGGTATCTCCGAAGAAACAACTACTGGTGTACACAACTTATATAAAATGTTCCGTGAAGGTCTTCTGAAAGTTCCAGCTATTAATGTCAATGACTCTGTTACTAAAAGCAAGTTTGACAATTTGTATGGATGCAGAGAATCTCTACTTGATGGCATTAAGAGGGCCACTGATATAATGATTGCTGGAAAAGTTTGTGTTGTTGCTGGTTATGGTGATGTTGGTAAGGGGTGCGCTCAAGCATTTAAAGGTTTTGGAGGAAGAGTTATTGTCACAGAAATAGATCCAATAAATGCACTGCAAGCAGCAATGGAGGGTTTCCAAGTCACAACAATGGATGAAGCAGCTGAAATTGGCCAAATATTTGTAACTACTACTGGAAACATTGATATCATTTGCAAAGAACATTTTGTTAAAATGAAAGATGATGCTATTGTTTGCAATATTGGTCACTTTGACTGTGAAGTAGATGTAGCTTGGCTGGAAAGTAATGCTAAGAAAGTTAACATTAAACAACAGGTTGACCGTTATGAGCTTGAAAATGGGAATCATATTATTGTTCTTGCTGCAGGAAGACTTGTCAACTTAGGATGTGCGACTGGCCATTCATCATTTGTTATGTCAAATTCTTTCACAAACCAAGTTTTGGCACAAATTGAGCTATGGACAAAACATAATGAATACCCTATTGGTGTTCACACTTTGCCTAAGAAGTTAGATGAAGAAGTTGCAGCTCTGCATTTAGATCATTTAGGTGTCAAGCTGACTAAGCTTTCTCCTAAACAAGCAAAATACATTGGAGTTCCAGTTGAAGGACCATACAAACCAGATCATTACAGATACTGATATTGTCAAAACTAAATGTAATGAGTGAATTTCCTAAAAAATATTATGTAATAACTAACTGCAAACTAACCAGTGGATAATTGCATATTATTATCAAATATGTATTAACACAATAAAAACAAAATATCAAAGGTGGACTTTTATTTCATTTAGCACAATTCTGACACTATACAGTAATAGTTTAATTTTATAACTAAATTATGATGAATAGAACTGCAATAATTCTTCATCTTTAGGTTTTAAGATACATTTATCCCTTAAATTAATTACCCATCCAGGTTCCAAACCATAGAATATTTGCCTCGGATCTTTTCTTTCACATAACATGTTATAGCTTTTATCACTTTCTAGGATAGGTAATTCATATCCATATTTTTGTGACAATCGAAGTCTTTCTTCTGAAATCTTTTCTGGGTCAGCTAAATACCCTCTCGTTTCAGCACTAGTATAATATTCAATGACATCTGCTGGAGGGATCATTCTCCTAGGTATTGCTTGACCTGTTTGAAAAAATGATTTTGGATTTTTGAGTAAAAGCAGACTATGGGGATCATAATATGCAGTTGTGATGACACCACCATTCTTCTCAATAGCTGCAATTACTGGTTCACTGGCCCACTGAACTTCAATATTAACCTTTGCAGCAAAAATATCCACACCTTCATCAGTTAAATGAAATCCAAAATGTTTTTGGTCTGGAAAGAAGTTATAAAGACCAGATCTCACAATACTCGCTATATCTATTGGCTGAGTTATGTCCAAGCGGTTTGTGTCTATTAACTTCTGTATTTCAAGTAATGAGATGGGTGGATATTGTCTCCTATGGCTAAAAGAAAAAATATTTATATATACTGTTGTTTACTATATTATTATTCTACACTGTCATCCAATGTGATACTTTATGAGGAATTGGAAAGTAGCTGCAAAATTATTGGGAATTGAAATTTGGACCCATTATAATAAGGGATATTTTTACCTATAATAAACTACTTACTGGTGGCCTTTGTAATAATGCTCATGAGGCATTCTTAGATAAAATGGATTATTTCCTGTTTCATAGCCAAGTCTCATGTAATTCTGTCGCTGACCAGAACCTTTATTACCAGCACCATGCTTATCACCACCATGTTGACCTCGGCCTCGTTTGACCTAAAAGTAAGCTAATTTTAACACACATATTTTGTTTAGGGGGAATTGATTTTATTGCTTACATATACTGAATACACTGCTTACTTATTTGAGGACATTATAATAAAATCTTTGACAGTAACATTTTACAAAGAAAGTTGTTCTGACTCAATATATCAACAATACTCAATTTCAATTCATATTTTAAATTATTGATTATATGAATGTAACATAGCATATTAATAACAACTAAAGCAATGATGATAAACTATAGAGAAATGCTAATGTTTACCAAAATAAATTAAGTTGAATGGTTACTTCTGCTGAATACTACTCGGTTTGTTATTTCTAATGGATATGATTATAAAACACTATCTTACATTTTTTCTGGAACCAGGGTTATCACGAATGTTACCTAATGACAATCTTGGCAATGACCGCAACATTGCAAGTGATTTTTCAGTTATTTGGCGAGACCCCATTGTAATTTTATTACTTTATTATGTGGTATACTTTATTTTGAAATCAATCAGTTTTAGGTTATGTCTTTTGTATTCTATTTAAAATAATGTCAATTGTCAAATCTGAATAGGATGGTCTTGCGTCAATGTCACGTGTCATACAGATCTTTTATTTTTCTGGCATATATCAAAGCAAACAGACAGCAAAATATTCTGCTAGACTGAAAGAGTGCGAAAAACATCTTCCGTCGACAAGGAATGGTCATTAACAGAAGGCCGTAGTTGTAGTTTATCTATATAAAAAAATCCAATAACAAAAACACACTTCCATACAATATTGATCCTTAACCTATTCTTGCGCGCGTGCGAAGGCTTGAGCAAGACCTAGTTAAACGTATAGTATCAAAAAGCAAATTAATTGCATGGCAGTTGGCGCGCTTTACATATACGCGTGGGCACGTTTAACCGACGATGTCCAGCATAAGCAGAACCCTATTTAATATGATTGATCATATAAATCTGAGCTCAACTTGCATTGGATCTAAATCTCTGAAATTGTCCATTTTTAGGGAACTCGTATAGGATCACTTTGTTGTCCGTCCGTCAAACCGTCCGAGGTATTGGGTTGAAATTAAAACGATATACTTAAGTCTACGGTCTCTTGAAGCTGTGAAAAAATCAAACTTCTAAGTTAACGTAAAACAAAGATACGGCCGTTTATGTCTCAAAAACGTATGTTTCGACATTAGAAAATCAAAATTCATAGGGTATTTTTCGTTGACCTACAACTATGAAATTCGACAAGTACGTCATATAATACAAGTATAGGTAAAAATGTAAAAACTTTACATTTGTAATTAAATAATAAAAAAACAGGGTCTTTACGCAAGACACGGCGCGGCGGTCTTAATTTTGAAATTTTGAAAAATAGTTAATATCTTGTCCCAAGATATTAATTATTTTTGTGATGTATAGTTTTCGATTTATGACGAAGAACGAAAAAAACTTTTTCCCTTTTTTATAAGTATAGGTAGGTACCTAATAATTTTGATGTATGTACTTAACCAAAACGAACAGTTTGCACTGTTCTGCATGCCTGCTTATTTTATTTAAAATTTTGAAAACTAGCAAATTAACACTACCCTAAATATGTACGGAACCCTCGGCGGGTGAGTCCGAATGGCACTTGTCCGGTTTTTTTAACTTTGTTTTGTTCCTATAAACTTTTGATCGTCATAATTTTAAAGACTATCATTTATATAATTATATAAATGTTAGTCTTATATAATTTCAGCCAAGTCAACTGAACAGTTATAGCATTTTTTAACGAAGATATGTGGCTATATGATTATTTAAAGCGACATAACATTTTTATTTATAAGGCGATTGAAATGAAAGAAACACTAAATTTACTGGCAGTTTGCCACAACACATTAGTAAAACCGCACCCAGATCAGTTTAGCGGTTTTTAAGATTAGAGGGCACAAACGCACAGACCAACAGACAAAAATTCTAACCATCATTGTTGTGGGTTCTATTGCGTTACAAAGGCCCAGGATAATAGTTTTACTCATATATCTTCCATGTAAAGACAGCGATCAGTTACATTTTTATTTTATGTTTTTATGTGGTTTGTAATTTACTTTGGAATAGGGGCCGACTGACTGTCATATCCGAATGTCAATTGTCAGAATTTTCTAATATGTAATGTCACAAATCACAATGTGTATTTGTGTCACGTCGCAGTAAAATAGTATTGTATTTTGTTATATTAAATAATTAACTCAATAATCTATACTTGCACTATAACATTCCGCTTGAAAACTGATACTTAGCTATGGATTATGTTTATAACAACCCTATACGACAAAGAATTAATAAAATCTTCGACAGCCACATAATAACTGATAACAGCGAAGCTCTATACACTGTTTCTGGATTATGTTCTTCCAATTCATCATACACCAGACGAGTTTTGGTAAATGAAATTGAAAAAAAAGATTTATTAGTAAATAAAACTATTTTGAATGAGTATAATAAAGTTAAGGATACATTACAAGTGTTAATTGATTCTTTAAATTCTGTAGACATTGCAGTTAAAGATATGTCCAACAGATTACATGAATCAAAAACTAAAACTCATCATATCATTGCTCAAACGACAAAATTAAAAGATGAAAGAAAGAAAACAAAAAAGAAGTTAATGTGGGTGGATGCTTTTGTCAAAAATTTTCAATTATCCCCAGAACAAAATAAAAACCTTTTCAATATATCTCCACTTACTCCTGATTTCTTTAATTCTCTAGCACAAATTGAGAAATTAAATAATAACTGCAGAGAACTTGTGAAATGCTGGTATCAAACACCTGCATTCGATATTATGGAAACAGTTGGTCTTCAACAAGAAGCTGCAATTGAGAAATTATATCATTGGACAATAGGAGCATGCTTAATTGTAGATTCACCAAATAATGCTCTAGTCCCAAAAGCATTAGCAAAATTTGAAAACAGACAAGTCTTGTTTTCTAATATTTTAGATGAATATTGTAATGCAAGGAAAGCAACTGTTGTACAGTTATTTATTGATGTTTTAACCAAAGGTGGTGAAAATGGATCTAAACCGATTGAATTTTATGCCAATGATGCTAAACGTTATATTGGGGATATATTAGCTTGGGTGTATCAAATAATACCCATTGAGAAAGAAAATCTAGCTATTCTATTAAAATACTGTTCTATGCCTGATAAAGAAATTAAAATCACTGAAGCACTTACAAGTATATTGGAGGCTTTGTGCCCACTACTGAAAGTGAGAGCAGAACTTATACTTAATCCAGATAAAGATCCACTGGTTCTTTGGGCTATCACAAATTTAATAATTTATTACAAAGACATTATACAACTTGTCATTGCAAAAGGACACATGATTGATACGTTTGACGAACTTTCAAGAAAAAGTGAAGAAGTTTTCCTCATAACCTTAGATAGTAAAATACAGAAAGAATTGAGTCATGGTGTCAAAGCACCTCCATCAGATTTAAATCCATCTGTGGTTGTTACTGACTTAGTGAGCTTTCTAAGGGACTTAATGAATGTTACCAATAACACAAACTACACTGATAAAAAAATTATAATAACTCATATTTTAGATCCCCTTTTGCATGCAATAAATGAAACTGCATGCCATTTAAGCTCAACAGATATGTCGGTATATACATTAAATTGTATTTATCATATACAGTGTACTCTATCTTTATACACAATTTTAGATGAATACAATGAAAGGTTGCAAGCCCAATCAGAGGCTCAAATTGATACTTTAACATCTGAACAAGCCAGTTTTCTTGTTGCAAATTTAAATATGGGACCTATTTATACCATTTTACAAGAAAAGATTGATGGACCACTTTCAGCTATTCCTGGAATGGATACAAATTCATTAAAAACTTTTTTGAATAAGTTTGACATGTTCTTGGTAACGCCTGATGTTTTTATATTGCCACAATTGAATTTACTTATAAGTCACACTCATAAATCATTTGTGAAGAAACGAGCTTTTGAAGTTATAATGGCTATATATGAACAATTATATCAAGCTATACATGATCCTAAAAATGGTTATACTGAACCACAAATAATAGTGCGAAGGACACCAAATGAAGTTAAAAAGTTACTTGTGTAATATTTAAATGCAATCTTTGTTAATTTTATGTTTTTAATTTGAAATTAATATTGTCCTAGTAAATAATTTATAATTATTGTTATTAATGTTAAAAAGTATATATTAATATGATATAATTTAGTTTAATATTTTATTGTTATTATCAATTGATATTTAATAAATATTTAGTTAGTGTAGTAACTAATTTTGGAACAAAAATCATCTCACACACACACAAATCTTTCCTTATAATGCAAATTCAAAATTCTTTATTCAGTATTGAAGTATTACACTTATTTATTGATTGTCAAACTGGAAAATACTACCGGTTCGGAAAAGAAACACCCAGCTCTGAGAAGAACCAACAAAAGAAACTCGACGGGTAGTTTTTTTTTGTCTTTTTTTATGTCTTTTACAAAAAAAAAAAACAATAAGATATAGCCATGCGGCGATCGTCTCATTCCCAAGGTGTGTTATCATCCATAAATTCATTAATTGTATAATAACCTTTAGCACACAAGCGTTCCTTTACATTTTTTTTTAATTTAGCAACTTGCATACTTTCTGTATAGCAAAGCTGAAAGCATTTTGTACACTTTCTAGGATCCTGTTGTAGAAACGTACACATTGCCCCATAAAAGAGTTACTGACTCTATCCAGTCGAGTAACGGGTAATTAATTTGTGTTAGTTCCTTGTACCAATGTTATGAGTATCACATTTTCTCACACTTTCTTAAATCATTCATGTTTTTCCTAAATACATAACATTACATAATATGTATTGAGAAGTAAGAGTTAATATTTTAATTTCTTTAAATTAGCTACTAGATTATAGATCGTGCGAATAGCCCGCTTTTGCAGCACAAATATCGTATCGATAGCGGCCGCATTACCCCACAACACACTGCCATAAGACATTATACTGTGAAAATAATCAAGGCGGGCCGTGTCAACATCGGTGAATAATCTAATTTTCTTAATTGCAAAAGCTGCTAAACTTAGACTATTCGCCAATCCGTCAATATGTGGGGGGCCCACTGCAACTTGGCATCAACAGTAATGCCAAGAAATACAGTAGACTCAACAGGATCCATCGACTCCCCATTGATATGTACATCAGCCTTTACATTTTTTTACGTTTGGCGCGCTAAATTTCACAACCTTTGTTTTTTTATTATTTAACAAAAGATTATTGACACTAAACCAATCTACTATATCAGAGATAGCATTATTTACATCGTCATACTGTACTTGTTTTCTTTTAATTTTAAAAACTAAAGAGGTATCATCAGCAAACAATACTATGTCATGTTTTATCCCTACAAGAAAGGACCTGTCGTTTATGTAAATGAGGAATAGAAAAGGACCGAGAATTGATCCCTGCGGGATCCATACCAACTGAAACACCAGATCTTTTCCCATTAACGTCGACCTTCTGAATTCTATTCTTAAGATAAGAAGTCAAAAGCTGGAGATATCTAAAAAAATTACAACGTGCGACATTTTAATAGGGTTTATAAACAAAGGACCATGTCCTTACTATGTTATCAATTAATTTCTAAATAATATACCAATATTCTAGTAAATTTGGCAACCCGGTGCCTAAACCCCGTTTTCGGACAGTGGCATCGCCTGACCGTACACGATATCAAATATCCTACCGCCAATACTAAGTAATGTTGTGTTCAGGTCGGAAGATTGAGCAAGCCAGTGTTACTAAGGGCTTGGTGGCGCAATGGCAAAGTAGGGGTAAAAAGGGATGGTTAATATTTCTTACGGTGCCAATATTTATGGGCTATGACCACTTATAATCAGTGGCCTTTTTACCCGTCCTCCTACCTTTTTTTTAAAAAGGATAAATTAAAATAAAATCGTTTAATCTAAAACGTAACCTAAATTATCTGTTAATATAATACCTTAATACTTTTGAATTGTTAATAAATTGATAGGTAGTTCAGCCTAGCTTATAGATGGATGCATTTTTTTAATATTGGCCTTGGCTGTATAAACCCATACCTTCGTGGCCTCGCATATTCTCAGAAAACTGTATAACGTCACAAATACAAAACAGTCAAAACACAAGTCACAAGTAAAGTTAATAAACTAAAATAAAGTATTGAAATAAAAAAAAAGAAATAACTGTAACGTGGCTCGAAAATTATATATGTTGCTTAGAAATATTATAGATAGTGCAGCATTAGTAAGATTGACAAAATGTGCTTATATTAAATCTTTTAAAATGGCTAAAAGTACTTTTGAATATGTTAAAACGTTTGAACAGGATGATACTTTATTGCCTAACACGTGGATTGTAGTAAGATTGGATGGGAAATGTTTTCATAAGTTCTCAGAAGACCACAATTTTAAAAAGCCTAATGATATCAGAGCATTAAAATTGATGAATTATGCTGCTTTTAAAGTATTACATGAATTCAATGATGTCTTGATGGCATTTGGTCAAAGTGATGAATATTCTTTTATATTAAAAAAGAACTGTACTCTTTATAAAAGGCGAGCAGCAAAATTATTAACAACATTAAATAGTAAATTTTCTTCATCCTATGTATTTTACTGGAATAAGTTTTTTGACCAGGAACCATTAAAATATCCACCAACATTTGATGGACGTATTGTTTTATATCCTTCTGATGAAAATATTATCGATTACTTGAAATGGAGACAAGCAGATGTTCATATTAATAATCTGTATAATACCTCTTTCTGGACATTAGTTTTGCAAGGTGGATTAAGTCCTGCTCAGGTATGTTTCATTATTTATTTACCATTTATAATCCATTACTTTAACTTGATAATTGTAGTATCATTATATTTAAATATGGTTTTATTTACACAAAATTGAAGTTGAAATTTTGTACATTTGTGTTGGAATGAAAGATTCCAGGAACTATCCTAAAATCAAAATATAGTAACACAACACCTGAGTCATATAGGATAAAGCTGCATGCTGCTATTTTATTATAAAAAATTTAGACCAATAGTTCAATGTGACATTACATTTGAATATAACATATGTATCCTTTTGGTTAAATATTTTATAATTCTTTTAGCTCTAGGCCGAATTAATCTATACAAATAAAATTGTTTACTATTTTTAAATTTCTTTTCAAATTAGAATGTTGTGGATAATAATACACAAGTAGTTACTTTTAAGAATGAGTATTTGGAAAATATGATGTAACTCAACATATTTTTTTTTTATTTAGGCAGAGAAGCGTTTATGTGGGACTGTGTCTGCTGATAAAAATGAGATATTATATAAGGAATTTAATATAAACTATAACAATGAACCTAATATCTTCAAGAGGGGAACCATGCTAATGAGAAAATCACTAGTAAATGAATCATCAAAGAAACCTATGTCAGTTATTGTAGATGTTCACGATGACATGTTGAAAGATAGCTTCTGGAAAGAGAACAATAACTTATTGTTACCAAAATCCAAACAAAGTATTAACCATGAAGGTCCAATAACAGACATTGTGAACGAGCAAATTAGTAAAGGAAACGACAAAATAGCTAATGTATAGTTAAGTTGTAAGAAATAAAATATTTAAAGATTTTTTTAAATTTTTATTTAATCAAGAATCTATAATAATTTACACATTCTACAATAAGGGATTACCGTATTGTAAAATATATTTTTCTATAGTAAATAAAACAAGTCTACTAACATTCAAATAGAACATGGGTTGATAGTGGCATAATAATTGATATTTTTAATAACATCTATAACCATATTTACACTACACTAAAAGGTTGTCATTGATAAATAATATATGATTGCAGCAATTTTTTAATAGCCTTTATACACAAGCTAGAAATATAACTACTTTAAAGGTGAAATATTTCAATTATACGGTTTGTCAAAACATTCAATTCAAATCCTTAATTTGTGCTCTATCAAGACTGAAATTACAATATTTGTACATGGTTTACAGAATAATACAAACTTTACAACAAATATCTGAATAATATTTTATGTTTAGTAGTTTACTTATCATAACTCCAGGAGTTTTTTTATAATTTTGTTGAAGATACCAGTGAAATAACATAGCATAATAACACGGAATGTTAAGTTTTATTAACTGTTTATAACATACAATTTATAACATTATTTCTTTTTTTCTTTTAAATAGATAATATCTGAATACATTTTAATAACATTTAATTTCATATAATGTTGGTAAATTTATTTATTTTTTACATTCTTATTTATTTAAAAAGAAAAATAAGATTTAGAAGTTACATTAAGAATTAACAAAACTTTCATA
The DNA here is from genome assembly GCA_963151315.1 of Nymphalis c-album. Lineage (NCBI taxonomy): Eukaryota > Metazoa > Arthropoda > Insecta > Lepidoptera > Nymphalidae > Nymphalis > Nymphalis c-album. The sequence continues at coordinate 5,785,220 of OY720590.1, read as the reverse complement.
AATAATATCTTACGTGAATACTTTTGCACAAGCAACAAAATGGAGCTAAAGTATATAACTTTGTATTCAATTACAATCAATAACATTATGTACATTGCGAATAGCGTGTAGATTTATTGTTTGCAGCTTTTAGAAAATAGGAATGTAGTTGTCAATCTTGGCTCGGTGTTTTTGGGCAACACACTCACTGATCCACACAATATTTCTGCATTCCTGTTCCTTCAGTTTGAGGTAAGAATAGAAAACACCAAAGTGGAACTGTTGTAAGAAGGCCATTACATTAAGACTCACCTGAAAATTTAATATGTCATCGTTTAGTACATACATTTACCTACATAAATACTATTATTATAATATGTCTTGTATTGAAAAGAGTAATTTCCAATTGTAATTTGTACATACCTCATGTTCGAAAAATTTGTCCTCAAGAGTTTTGTCCCCAACATTATTTCCAGCACCTTCAAAAAGGGCAGAATATTCTGCATAGTACTCTGCTACAGCCTTAACTTGTTCATAATCATCAGCACGAGCAAGAGCAGCTAATCCATCAGGGTTCAGTTTACCACAACGTGGGTACAGCTTAGCACGGTCATCCTTGGATAGCTCAGTTCCAAAAGAGTTAATGGTTATAATAATAGCACGACGGTCAGCTTCAAACTAAAACAGTACAGGAATGGGATTAGGAAAATTTTTAACAATTAATTTATTGAAAATATATAAAAACAAAAGAAAACCTTACAGCCAAAATTTCACACATCACATCCGCAGTTGTTCCCCCAATTTGTTTGCAGAACTCATAAAAAGCCTCCAAGTAAGCCTTGTACAGAGTGTTACGAATGATCTCAATGTTCATTTCATCCAAGTCCTGCTCACTTATACAATCAACAAAGAATGGTGCCAATGGTGTGTCAACCAGCACAGCGTTGTACAATTCAGCAGGGGTGGCAGCTACATGAATAGCTTCCATCTGCTCAAAGGAGCCAAGAGGGTGGCACTTAGGAATCAATTCTGAAATTGGCCTTTGGTGAAGAGTTCCAGTTATCAATAGAATAATGTTGTCAATCATGTAACTGTATGTAATGAAATCCAAGAAAGTTGACATCGGCTCCACAGAGTGGTTTCTCAGATGTTGAAATTCAATGACAAGCTTCTCACGCAACTTGTCATCGATGGTCGACACGGAAAGAGGGCTGGGTTCGTTAGCAAGGAATGTACCATAGTCAGTTCCTTGCAAGTGAAGTTTCAAGTCTGAAAATATAAAATGTAGTCTTAAAAATTGACAGGATTCACACCCACTATCGATTTCTTCTAATCAAATTCATATTAAGCTGTTCATTTAAATGAGTGACTGAATTTGCAATTGGTACTGAATATTCGTACTATACTTTATATAAATACCTTCTAATGTTTCGCATTGAACCAAGTTCAAGTAGTCTGATTGCTTGAGTATGCCACACTTAAAACCACGGCACAGTCCCTCTAGGTATCCAGCGTCGATGTTAAAAATGCAACCCTTCATTTTAATATCGTGTCTCCCCGAATTTTTAAGAAAATCTACTCGTTACACTACAATCAAAAGATTGGGAGGAGGAAGATGGAATTCAATAGATCATTGATCATATGATAATTCCATAGACAAAAATGTCATTATATGATGTGTTACCAGGCAGTTTAAACGTAAGTATAAGTATAAATTGAATTCGATTGTTTTTATAATAATAAAAAATGTGTAAAAACGTGTAATCTTTGAAGTTTTTTTATAAATACTTTAGTACTAATAATGGTATATCTATAAATATTGTTCAAGGAAGTTATAAAAAAGATAAGTTATGGATTTTTTGGTTTGGTGCTTCGGTTGGCTACCGGGCTAATATTTATTATATTTTTTCAAACATGAAAATTTCAATACAAGATGTCATTTGCAACTATAAATTCAATAATGAATTAGGTATTTAAAGTACTTTGTGGTAGAGCTTTGTGCAAACGCGTCTGGGTAGGTACCACTCACTTATTAGATATTCTACCGCAAAATAGCAGTACTTGATATTGTTGTATTCTGGTTTGAAGGGTGAGTCAGTGTAATTACAAGCACAAAGTACATAACATCATAGTTCCCAAGGGATCCCGATGGATACAATGCCAATGTCTATGGGCGTTGGTGACCACGTACCATCAGGTGGCTCATATGCTCTTACGCCTACAATTGCTATATCTTTTTTTTTTTAATCATTCATTCAGTTTATTAAACCATAACTAAAAACAAATTATTTATTAAATAAAATCGTAACGATATTTCGCTATGAATAGGTGTAAGGTTACTTTTTATATTTTTTAAAGTATACCAACCTAACAATTTAAGATGAAGTAATCAAAATAGGTCAACCAAAACCACAACCTTATACACAAATCTTACAACAGAGTCAAATTTCAGTGATGAGAGATTAGTACGATCGTGTCATAACTATTCTTTCGCGTCAACGCCGCTGTACGTCATTGCTATTGATAAGTGCGATGCGCAGAGCGCACTGATGATGGATTAGTGACACGCGAGTGCTTATTATAATAAAAACATAATATAGTGAATAAAACAATACGAGCTTTGTACTGTAACTCCATCATCTATTAGTTTAAGGATTTTTGTCTGAAATAAGAAATAAATTCGAGTAATGTGATGAGTTTAGTAAGCATGCATTATGTGTGATAAAAAAGAGACAGAATGCTATTCTGTTTTCGTTGCACAGCACACCCATCTATCGCCATGCCACTGAAGGGCCATAAATTGAACAGCGCAACCATTACGCCGACGTACCCCCACTGGCCACTACTGTTGTTGTAAGACCTGTGTACGAGACCGTGACCAAAACTTTTGACAACAACAACATAAACTTGGTTTACTTCACTGTCAATATTATATCATCAATGATATTAAATAAAATGTATATGATATAAATAAATTCTAAAAAATATTTTACTAGGTGTAACGAACTTGTAAATCTTTTAGTTAATACATGATTTAAACTAGTAGAAGATTCTCGGTATTTTTAGCAATACACAAAATTTGCTAGTTTAGTGTATTGTACATATACATACTAATAAATAAACCATAACTTAAATTTTAGATGCAATATCTCAGTGAAGCCGCTTTTCATCTATTAACGAACAGACAAGTTTACTGGCAACTCTCAAATTCAAGTTTGACTTTGAAGTATTATTTATTTTTTGTCTTCGAAAATCGGAAAATAAATTATTAATTATATCGTTTATTTAGAGACAAAATGTTATCGAGATTTAATAATATCACTAGAGTAACATGCACAAAAGGTATGACATGAATTTATCATTGTATAAAAAAATATTTTATGATCTTTTCAATAATATTGATCTAAAAAATGTTTTATTTTAGTTTCTCCGACTAATTATTCATTGGTAAGCAAGTATTCTCAAAAGTCACAGTCGGAGACCGAAGAAAACATAGACAGCGCGAAAAAAGCAGAATCTAAAAGATTAGCGGAATTTAGGAAGAAATTAAGAGAAACGACGCCAATAACAGACTTAGGCGAACAAGCAGAAATGCAACCACCAAAAGAAAACCCTTTGCCAGCATGGCCTAATGATACAAATCCTCATACTGGAGAAGTTGGTGGTCCACGAGGTCCAGAGCCAACCAGATATGGTGACTGGGAAAGAAAGGGGAGAGTCTCCGATTTTTAGAAATATTATTCAAACTTTATTATTTTAAAAGCTTATTATTTAAAAAAATTGTGATTAAAATAAATTAAGTTAATTCATAGAATTTAGATTGAAAACTAGAAAATATTTTTTTTAAATAAACAATGCAATTTTGTCTCATGAAATTGTAGGTGCTTAAATATATATTATGTTAAAGTTGAGTATATATTTAATGAAAACTTTTTATGTAGCATAGGGTGTAGAGTTACAAATAAATAAACATTCTTTATAGAATAATGTATTTTAATTGAATATTAGGTACTAAGAGCAGATTTACCAACAGTTTTTGGCATCTTTTTGTTTGTCGAATCTTCCAATTCTTTTGCCTTGTAATAATGTGGAGCAACTTCTAAGAGCCACTTACTTTCTATTTCAGTAACTTGTCGCATAAATTCCTTTGATGTAAACACAAGTTCATGGTATATTAACCATCTTGGTAATTCTTCAAATAAAGCACTATTTGGGTGAATCATTACAGTCTAAAAAAGAAGCAAAAATGGATTGTATATCATTATAAAGATATACATATATATGTATATGTACATAAAAATTAAAAAACTAGAATAAATTCTTACTTGGTTATGCTTAACAGTTTTATAGTGACCTCCTTTAGAAAATTTAGCAATGTGATAAAAATACCCGGCAGTAATGGCTTTACGAATATTGGCATCGTCTGCCAAGCTTGAAACCATTTCAATTTCAACTCTTTCCATTAGTCCTACTAACTGCTCACGTACATCACGAGCCCTCTTCATAGATCTGTATTGAATAAAATTTTCATAACACCATTGGACCGAAAAGTCTGATTCAACCCACTGATTATATACATTCATTAAAGTTAAATGATCTCCATGGTTATGGAAAAAATTTTTTCTTGCAGTATCTGCATGTATTATTTTATCCTTTGGCCTATAAAATACCGAACTATTAACAGATAACATTGCAGCTATTGTTACCACTTCTTCTGAACACTTATACCTGTAAGTAAAAGATACATTTTCATATAACTTCATAATGATCTATTACAATACATACTGACAAACCAATAATATATTTAACATCAAAGAATTATAAATTACTAAAATATAAAGAACAACTTACTTTTCACTGGCTAATAACATTTTAGCAAGCATAGGATCAGTAGGAAATTCTGCCATACGTCTACCAGCTTTTGTTAATTCCCCATGATGATTAAGTGCACCTAGTGCATATAGTTGTTCTAAAGCTAGCACTAATGTCTCATGCGGTGGAGGGTCTAGAAAATCAAAATGTATGAGATCATTGATACCCAAAGCTTTTAACGTAAGCACAGCATTTCCTAAATTTATTCTTTGAATTTCAGGCACAGTATTGTCCTCAAGTTCATACTTGTATGCCCATGCTGTGTACAGTCTAAAGCATTTACCAGGGGCAACTCTTCCTGCTCTACCTGCTCTTTGATTTGCTGAAGCTTTGGAAATTGGAACAACCATTAGACTTTCCATACCAGTTTTAGAGTTGAAATTATTTTGTTTAGCAAATCCTGGATCAATTACATAGATGATATTATCAATGGTTACTGAAGTCTCAGCAATATTGGTGGCAAGCACGACTTTTCGTGCTCCCTCAGGTGTAGGTTCAAAAATTTTTGCTTGCATGTCACTCGGTAAATTTGCATAAACTGGTAAAATAACAAGTTCTTTTAATTTCTTTCCAATTCTTTTGGTTCTTTCTTGTAACATTTCTACACAGGTTTCAATCTCTTCTTGTCCTGTCAAAAAAACTAAGACATCACCAAGTGGTTGCGTGGCATGTATTTGCAAAACTGTTACCACACAAGCATCAATATAATCTGCTTCAGGTGCTTTTGTGTAATATATATCAACAGGAAATCGTCTGCCAGGAATTCGAAATATAGGTGCATCATCAAAAAATGTAGAAAATTTCTCAGCATCTAATGTAGCACTAGAAATAAGTAATTTTAAATCTGGTCTAAATCTTGTGATATCTTTCACAAGACCAAATAAAATGTCTGTGTGTAGAGTTCTCTCATGAGCTTCATCTATAATCATCACACTATATGATGCTAAATCAGGTTCTGATAAGAATTCTCTATGTAGTGTTCCGTCTGTCATATATTTGATTAGAGTCCTGTCTGATGTGCAATCTTCAAAGCGAATACTGTAACCAACTTCATTTCCCAATTTGACATTCATCTCTTGAGCCACTCTGGCTGCAACAGACATTGCAGCAACTCTTCTAGGTTGGGTGCAACCAATTTTTTTACCATCTTTGGTAAATCCTGCTTCATTGAGATATTGAGGAATCTGGGTGGTTTTACCTGAACCAGTTTCTCCCTCCACTATTAATATCTGATAATTTCTTATTGCTTCAATAAGGGCTTCTCTAAAAGGAAAAACTGGCAGAGATTTTTTTGTCTCTTCTATAGTCAAACGAACTTTTTGGTGTTCAGATATTTTTTTCTCTTCTTCTTTCTCTTTATTTCCTTCCAATTGGAGAGCTTGAATGAAATCAATCTGTTCATCCAACAGCAGTTCATATTCATCATGACCTTTTGCATCTTTTGCTCCAAATTTAAAAAAAGCAGATTTAATTTGTTCTTGTTCCCATTTTCGTTGTTCAGAATGAGGCAACTTTTCATTTTCATCCACTTCTATATACTCCCCTAAAATTAAATATTTTATTTACCTATTTAGTTTTTCTAGAACAATATAGTTAAAGTACATCAATTCAATGTTTTAATTATGATTTATTACTAAACATAGTTACCTTTTTCACCCTTTCCAAGGTCCTGTGGCATGTGATACCTTTGCACATTTTCCAACTCTCGTGCCTTTTCATGTTCTTTGGCCAACTGCAGTATAGTTTTTTTGTGTTCTCTATCCCTTTTTTCTTTTTCTGTTAATCTAAATTGCAAAAAGGTTATTATTATATATTCCTCGCAAAACTGTTTATTGTTAATATTTAGTGTTAATATAAAATATTTTATTATTATTTGAATAAATGTTAAAAGTAGGTAATTAATGCATATATCATTTTGAAATAAATAAAGTGGTATTGACTTTCTAAAATCCCTAATTAAATAATTACTTGATGGTAGAGCTTTGTGCAAGCCACACTACCACCAAGGTGGTGGTGGTGGTGGTGGTGATGGTACCAAGGCGGAAGAGCATATGGGCCTATGCATTTAAAAAAAAAATCAACTTACATGCTTTCATCAAATAGATATTCATCATCTGCTATGTCATCTTCTAATTCAACAACTTTATCGTCTTTTCTTTTTTGTAAATATTTACGTCGGGATTGGACTCGGAGTTTAGGTAATATTTTGTCTCGGTCTTCGGCTTCTAATTTTAACCGTTTTGCTGCTTCTTCGTACGATCTTTTACTGGAGCTTTCGACGACTTTTTTCACCTTATTTTCATCACGTTTTCTAAGTCTAGTGGCGAACTCATCTCTCTCTTTCAAATCTTTTAAGCGATTCTCTTCAGCACTGTCTGAGTTTGAAGATGAATAATGACGCTTTCCACGTTTATCCATTTTTGGTTATTACTTCTTATATTAGTTTGAGCACTCTAATCTAACAATTATTTTTCACATTGAAAGTTAATTATTTTAAAATATGCAAAGAATTCTTCTGAAATTCACGCAACAGAGAGCTACTGTAACCATTGTTTTTTCTACTCTAAAATGAATTTAAACGTATTAAGTATTTCACAAAACATCAATGTTTAATAATAATATGTTTGACACCAGTGTTCACATTGACAGATGTCGATCATGGACGTTGACGTTGCTTTGTACTCTGACGTTTAAGCTGTCAGTGTGTTATTTTTTTTGTTAAATTATTTCTTCATGAAAAAGGCAAAAGATGATATCGTACAGCCTGATCTTCATTGATTTTTCCGCATCATCACTTTTAAGCACTGATATTATAGATGTAAAAAGAAAAATATATGTTACTAGCGCATAGTAATTTAAGACTCAATACCTCGTCAACTGGAACTTTCTTTACCTGTCTTGAAGATAATGCTGTTGTCTAAATACAGAAAGTGTTTTTTTTTATTGTATAGGAAGCCGGGCTAGCATATGGGCCACCTGACGGTAAGTGGTCACCACGCCCATAGACAATAGCATTGTAACAAATGTTAACCATCGCTTACATCGCCAATGCGCCACCAACCTTGGGAACTAAGATGTTATGTCCCTTGTGCCTGTAATTGCACTGGCTCACTCACCCTTCAAACCGGAACACAACAATAACAAGTACTGCTGTTTTGCGGTAGAATATCTGATGAGTCGGTGGTACCTACCCAGACGAGCTTGCACAAAGCTCTACCACCAAGTAAAGTGTACCAATCATTATGCTGAAATAAATAAAACACAAAGTATTTTTACCACATGTAAATAACGAAAGTTATTTGTGTGTTTCTTTCTATACATAATAAATAATTTTATTTCTGAGTGTAATATTTTCCCCCTAATAGTAGTGATGTATTGAAAAAAAAAAATTGGTTGCCTGTAAAGTCGGTATACGGGCGAAAGTTTTACGTGACAACGACTTTGAGTGGTAAAATAATTTTAATGTGAATATTCATTCGTATAGTAGGAAGAAGGATGAAATAATAGTAACAATTTAAAACATTTATTTATACAAAGAATTATATTTAAAACATTAATTTATACAAAGAATCTCGCACTGAATTTCACTTTTTATGTCTGTCTCTCTCGCTCTTAGGCGGGCTAACCATGCCCGAGTGGAAGGGACGCGTGCCTCTCACTCGCTCTCATTGTGAGCGCATAACGTGAGCGGAGCGTAACGCAGTTTCTTGAAGTGTCACCCGGCAAACCAATTTATAAGACGTTGTCACGTCAAAAATTTGCACTATTTCTTGGCCAATCGATTGATTGTCGTTGTTAAACTCACAGTGTCGCGGATACTAAATATCGAAACAATTAACATAATTGTACCTAATTAAATTTATATTATTGTATTAAATTAAAGAATAATTTAGACAGTTATGCAATAATAATATAAACATCTTTCTATTTTTCATTTCTGAAATTCTACCACATGTGTATTCCACAAATACGCATTTGAGCAGCGTGTAAAAATAAGCTCCAAACCTGCTCCTTAAAAGAGGAGAAGAGGCCTTAGCCCAGCAGTGGGGCATTCATAGACTGTTACTGTACTGGACTGGTCTATAAAATGTATTTAATATCTTATATTTTACAATACATCGTTCTCTTACCTGTATTTTTTATTTTATATAGAAGTAAAAATAAAATAATTCAATATTCAGGGCTATTTTTAGTGACCCAGCAACCTCGCAGGACTAGATAGCCAGCATCATCAGCAACAACAACTTTTGTTCTACGACTTCGGACATAACTCAATACATGAAATAAAAATGATTTTAAAAGTTTTTGTCGTAATGTCCTGACATTTGTAGGTCTATATTTCATTCATACACGAAAGGTAGACGCGACGCGTCGACCTTTGCGTTGCGTGTAGATTTATAAACGTTCAAGCGGGAAATTAAATTAATACTTAATTTGTTGTTTTAATACGTATATGTTTGTTACAAAAGTTGTTGCTTATGGTGTTAGCTATCTGGTCCTGCGAGGTTGCTGGGTCAAAAAATAACCCTGTATGTAATGGCAATATAACAACATTTCCACCTATATAAATTATAAAAAAATGTTGTTATTAATTGTTTTATGCGATAATGCGCCCCAATTACTTCTAGACGGGCCGTCGTGTGGTATACCGGGACATAAATTAAACTATTATTAGCATCTTTTTTTAAATGGTTTTATTAAAAGCATACAAATAACATATAAGTTTAAAAATAAGAGTACAATTAATAAATACTACATATACCTAGTTCAGAATTTTCTACATACATTTTGTTATTATAACTGACACACATTGAGTAGGTATGTCTAATATAATGTTATTAAAAACATTATTTCTTAAGCATGAAACAACTTGCTTACAATAATTATTCTACGTTCTTGACCATTTTCACACGGAAAGATCCAATTTAAAATTCAAGTCATTATTTTAATTACAAATGATGATAAGAGCAAAATACATTAAATATGTGAAAATTAAAAAAAAAGAGCCGAGATGGCCCAGTGTTACAAAACAATCTTAACCTTCTGTTAAGAATCAAGCAAGCAGGAAGAAATTGCGGGTTGATTAGTGTTTATTTTGGAAATTATTTAATTAATCTCGTTGGTGATGGAGAAGATCGTGAGTAAACCTGTATGTATAATTGTGTATCGAGATGGTAGAATTAGTGCCATAACTTCTCCTCAAGAAGAGAGGCTTTAGCTCAGTAGTGGGACATTTACAGGCCGTTACTTACTTTAAATAGAAATACTGTAATAAATTACAGTTATTTTAAGTATGGTACCTACTTTAAAAGTTAAAAATAATATGTATGTATATTAAAGATATAGGGGTAAAGTAAAAGGTTTTTCTAGACTTTCTAAGCTATAGGTACGAATTTCTAGTTAATGAAACCTGAAAAAACATTCGATGAGTATTATTTTTACAATGTAAAAAGGGTTCTGTTATCTATTTATGTAAGCGTTAATACATATATTATATTTGAGTACATATATTATATTTATACAGGTCCAACTGAGTCTAATTTCAGTGGTGAGAGATTGGTACGATCGTGATATAACTTTTATTTCGTGTCAACGCCGCTGTACGTCGTTGCTATCGAGGGGTGCGGTCACGTACCGGTACCGTATCATGGAGGTGTCATTAACGCATTCTCTTAGCGGTTGGAGTCTAGTTCAAAGTTTACACATTAACCTCACAACAGTAATTATCTATATATATATAAAAACTTGTATTGTATAGAATAACATTGTTGTTTTTATTAAAATTAAATGCAATTCGAATGTATTTGTTGCTCAGTTAACATATATAATATATTAATAACCAATTATAAGAAATTGATAAGTACAACAATTAAATACAGTATTAAACTTATATAATGTATATAAAAATTAGGTAACACTACGATAAAACTTAAGTATGCGTAACAGTTGTATGTTATATTCACAACAAATGCTGAAACAAAGTTGTTGTTTTTATACAAACAAAAAACACCTTACTAGTTATATATTTATGAGACTATTAATAACTATAACATGTATCACCTACTTTATATAGACTGCGTATCTATTTGAACGAAAAATAACAAATGATCATCAAAATAGGGCGATGATGCGTTTTGTTGATGATTGACAATTAAAAATTGTATAATATATACCTTTACTTAAATTCATAGGTATACTGGCGTTGCCATTGAAATAATATGCTACGCAGTCGCTGTTTATTATTTTTTGTTGGGAGCAAGACGAACAAGTGGGCCGCCTGATGGCAGTCTGCAAGAAATAAAATTCATTCCTCACGCCTTCAACGCGCTAATCATGGGGTTTAAAAATGTAATGGCTCCTTGTGTCTTTTACTGCACTGGCTCACACATCTTTTAAATCAAAACATGGCAATAAATTATAGATATAAAGTCAGAACAACTGAGGAGCCTGACTAAACTTTACCACCGATAGATGACACGTGTATGGAGTTGTATAAGTGGTACAGATGAACTAAATTATCCTACATACAGATTGAAATAAAATGTACGCAACTCCATTCATACAACATTATTACAAAAAAAGTAAAAAAAATGCATTCAAAAGTATAATATAATTCGACTAATTAATTGATGGCGTAACTGTTTCGCTGATCTAGCTTGTACGATTGCAGATGCCGGTTGACGGAATTCAATATATTAAGAAAAAAAAAGCTAAAGTATGTATTATTTTTTACTATATGTAAGTAATATTACTCTCTCGTGCCTTGGACAACACGTAATGCTATTGGTTCTCATCTCTATCCGGTTGTGGAACATTGACATCAAGTTGGACTATAAAATCGAGGAAATGGAGAGAAAATTCATACTATTACTCCACGAGTAGTTGGCTGTTCTATTGAAAATGGCTACCGTGACGGAATTTTTGCCTCTTATGACAATTTATTTTTTGTACGGTTGTAATTAAGATATATTTATTTTTGGCAAAAAAGCACTGCATTACATAAATACGGATTATTTAGAACTGAAGACTGTAAAGAAACTGCAAATTTTAGTTTTTTTTTACTTTTACATATAATAGTGATTTTTGAAGCATTTTAATAAATTATTTCAATGTACCTTTATAACTGCAGTCTAGAAAGGTTTTGTTCTAGCCTCGCATATTTCCGGACTGTATTAACACGTAGTTACTTGTGCGTTGTGTGTTATGTGTTGTTACTAAACATCTATTTATTAAGACGATAATTTAACAAAATACATTAACTCATTGATTACTTTGAAAGAAGTTCTTTCCTCTAAGGCATTTCATAGTATTAATAACGTACAGTAATATTTTTTTTACATTAACATTTTAAATCAAAACTTAACTTTTAACACGAGTTACACAATATATTTTTTTCTTTTTTTTAATAATTTTTAAAGCAACTACTCATTAAACACACGTGAGTGTGAATATGACATACACTCTAAACATTGGAGTAGGTGGTTTATGATAAAATTGATTGTAGGTCCTCAATGCGTAATCACACTGACGATTGTTTGGCAACAAATGTATGGCATTACTTATACAGTAAATGTTGTACGATAAGAATGCTGTTTGTATATACCTAACAATTTCGAGTTATGCTCATTGTAAATTTCCAAAATTTGGCATCCCGAAATATCCTTAATATATTCAGACTTCGATTGAACTTGAAAGCAAAGCTTTCTTAAGCATTTCCTCTATATTATTTATTAATACTAACATATGTCGTTAACATTAACTTACCTAGAGTTAATAAAACTTTGGTACAACAATATGTAGTTTTATATGATTTAATTAAACAAACAATAGATGTTATACTCAGTACCGCGCTTAGTAGAGAAGAATGCGTTTCTCGACCTGCTTGCGGCAGATCGGGCAGACGGTGATCCGGTCGCCGCACATTTGGCACATGCCGTGTCCGCACAGGAATATCATATTCTTCAGTCTGTCCAGGCAGATCGGACACATGGTCTGAAATCACAAATGTAACAATACATACAACTTCGGTGGCTTATATTTATTAGGTTGCGGCTGGCACAGTTTTACGTACGTCTTGTGTCTAATGCCAACCCTTTTTGGGAATAATTTTGCTGACGTGTTGGTCGCTCACATCACGCGAGTGGTCGATTGATACATGCGATCACTGGTACAGTTCGGAGGGTACGAATATGGTTTCTTTACGAACGTAATTAATACGTATAATCAATTATCACCTGCTCCTTTATGTCCTGCAGCTGTTGTTGCAGTTTTTGAACATCCGCAGCAGCGGGGGCGGAGGCGGATGCCGAGGCGGCGGCGGAGGCGACGGCGGAGGCGGGCACGGGCGCAGAGCGGGAGCCGTTGTTCAGGAGATGCGGCGCGGCAGGGGCGGGCGCCGGCTGCCCTTTGTTCACCTGCACGAGCGCCAGGTTGCTGCCCCCCTCGCCACTGCCAGAAGCTGCATGTATATTATAGTAAAATCATGAATGATCGAAGACATTTAGGGTGCGGGTTTATTGCTAGTTAAAGATAAAATAGTGAATATTTAAACGGGCACTCACGTTCCTGTTTCGGTAGGGCGGGCGCGGCGGGCGCGGGCGCGGCGGGCGGCGGCTGCAGCGGCGTGCGGCACTCCACGCACTTGCGCATGAGCGGCGCGCACGCGGCGCACGCGCACACGTCGCCGCACGGCCGGAACACGACCGTGGCCGGCGCCTCCGAGCACACCACGCACTCGCCCACGCGCTGGCGGGACGACACGCCCGCGCGGCACACCAGGCACTTTTTCACCTGGAAGGATTGACGTTTATTATAGTTTAAATCGTTAAACGGGAAATAGTCAAAGCTTCATTATTGACCTAGTTCGATATAATAATAAACATCATGATGATTACTCACTCTTGCAGCGCAAACGTTGCAGCAGCAGATGTGTCCGCACGGGCGGAACAGTGTGTCTCGCTTGGCGTCGGAACATACGAGGCATTCGTCCGCGGTGGGATCACTGGGCGGGGCTTCTACTGTGGGAGCTTCCGTTGCAGCCGCGACACCGCTTCCACTGGGAACGGGGGCCGTCTCGGTTTCTGGTGTTCCGTCGATGGGCATTCCCGTACCTTCTTTGCGGCATGTTGTTAGGGTTTTTTGGAGATTCGGATCTGGACATAAGTCCAATGGCGTCTGACCTGGAAATTATTTTATTTTATGAAATTTAAATGTCTGGTAAACAATGCCTATGTATTAAATAACGTATTAAGTAAAATTGTATTAATGGTAAATAAGTAAAACAAACCTTTTTTATTCTTGACGGTGAGATCAGCGCCATGCGCGGCAAGGAAACAGGCGATAGAGGCTGAGGACTTCTTGTCGTGCGCATGCGCGATGCCACTGAGAAGTGACGGGTCTCGGGCGTCTTGTAAGCGTCGCAATTGTTGCAGAGTGTGATGTCTGAGCGCCTCGTGGAGAGGGGTGTCTCCGTCCTGAGCGACAATAATAAATATATTATAATAATTAAAAATGTGTTTTAATAATTTCTTAATATCTCTAGAAATATTACTTTAAATAATTTACTTTTCTTTTATTTTTATACAATTACTATTTTACAAAAGATTATTAAGATTGCTAACAAATCGAGGTGTCATGTGGGGGAGCATTTATGTATGAAACAGAGCGTTCGATTTTCACATAGACGTGACTGAAATTATAAATATAGAAACCTTATCACAAATGTTGAGATTAGCCCCGTGGGCGATGAGTAGTCTGACGATCTGCGTGTGCTGTCGCTCCACGGCGAGGTGGAGCGCGGTCTGCAGGTTCGCGTTTTGGAGGTCGGGGCGCGCTCCCCCGCGGACGAGCAGCTCGGCGACCTCCGCGTGGTTATTGAACGCAGCCAGGTGCAGTGCGGTGTATCCGTCGTCCTTCGCGTCATCGACTATCCACGGGCGAGGCAGCTTGCCGAGCATTATCTTCATGGCGCTGTAATTTGAGTCGTAATATACATAAATATATCGTTGAAAAAAATGTAAAATATTGTTTTATTGCCATTTAACTAGCTTCTAACACAACATAGCTAATAACATTTAATAATTATATTGCAAAAATCAGTTTTAAGCAATATGGCACAGATTATTTGAAATATTCACCAGTGTTTTTAGAATAGAATTTTAGAATTCACAATAAAATTATGGAATTTTATTGTGAATTCTAAAATGAAAATCGTTTTATTTTTTTTGAGAATCATAATAAAGAGGATAATTAAAAATTAAATAATTTTATTTTTGTACATTACGAATGTGTAACATATTCAATCAAATACAATTTGATCGATCTCTTTATACATATAACAATAAATTAATGGAAATCATATCTAACTCGACCGACAAAAATCATACGAGTGAAAAGTTTAGTCGGTTACACATAACCCTATAAATAATATAAATACTCAAGAACCGCTTCCGGAATGTTGACCTGGCAACAATAATTTATAAATATGTTCTAGAAGGTAACGCCAAAAAGCTATTTATATATCATGCTCAAATTCACGTTTAAAGATTTAGCATATAATTTATAGAAGTTTCAAATCATATTAAAAGAACCGAAGAAACTCATAGGTATCGCTGAATTCGTTGATTTCCTAACTTGATTACCGATAAAGTTACATAAAGAGTATCGAGCCGACTTTGTTAAGTTAAATACAGAAACAAAGTTTACAACCCCACGCAAGGTTGAACTTAGACCTCCTGCCACGAATTATTATTGACGTTTCAAATTGTAAAAACTTAATACGAATACGAAAATGTGTTTTTATTGTATTAAAACATAATTTACCGTGTAATACTAAATAAAATGATTAATTTGGTTGCAGAAATTCAAGACTGCTTTAAGGTTGATGAACTCTAAACAGAAATAGCTCTTATATTAGGTGGTAGAGATCAACAAGCTTGCGTTTATACAAGGAAATGTTAAGACAATCGTAATAAAACCACGAACATTCTACAAGACTATTAATTCGATTAACTCAAATTAAAATTTTCTACTAATTAATTTCGTCTTTGAGCAATTTAAATAATTATGAAAAGGTAGAGTCATGCTTGTTGTACTAACCCTAATAATCGTATATATGGCAACAATGAATTAGGCGGTACTCATTTTAATAAGTTGTGTTACGTTTAAAGAGTAAAAACGAACGAACTAATTAAATAAGGTCAAACGTCGTGGCCAGCGAGCGGCGCTCGTCCTACGTACACCAACAGTTGGAATCCGAACGTCGCACGCCGCGTCTCGCGCGCACGCGCACGCAATCCTTGCTTTGAAGTGCATATCCTTGCACTTATAGTATATTCAAATAACCTCTTCAAGGGCTACTGTCTTAAGTAATTGATATCTAGTGACAAAAAACGTCTGTATTGAATAAGTGACCAAACCACAGTAATATATTATGTTTTATGAGTATCATGGTAAGGTTGTAATGTATAAAATCAATTACTACTACTATAATATATTATGATTATACCTAATTTAAATATTCATTACTGTTCTTTCTAGCATATGTTACGTTACAAATATCTTTTTTGGGTATTTTTCTCTTAAGCAAATGAGTAATGTAAATAAATAAAACTATATTATTAATATTAGTCGAATGTGACCATTAACTTTTTTTCATAATAATATAATTAATTGAAATTATTATGAGATATTTTTTTGTTTTTGTTATTCAGTGAGGAGTGTAGTATACTAGTTATTCCGACAAGCAACACAATCTTTTTTGGTTATATTTAAATTTGTTACATTTGAAATTCAATATTTCTACAGCTACGGAGCAAGGCTTAGGTCAACCGTATATAAATACTGTATAAATCACAAAATGTGTTATAAAACAGGATTTAGTTTCATGTTTAAAACAACGATGGCTATAATTAATAACCAACACTAAGGAATATTTCCTATGTACGAGTAGTTGCCAGGCACGATTCATTCCTCTTGTGTCTACCACACTGGGTGACGCCATTGTAATAATGCGTTTTTTTAATTAAGCGAGCTTCTAACATGTGCTCATCAATTTAGAGTCAACTCATGCTTTACATAATTATAAAAAGTTACTGAGATAAAATCATTAATTTGATTTGATCATGAGATTTTCTACGAGATATCAGTGAAAATATATTTAAAAAAACATACGCATAAGTAACAGACATAATTTCCTCCTTTTTTTTCGATTGAAAACCTTATTATAAATATTAGCTTTTTTAGTTTATACAGTATATTTTTTTAATTTTTATATTTTAAGAAAGCCGACCGCCGCCCACCTAATTGTAAGTGGTCACCTTTGCACAAAGACACTAGCACAGTTAAGATTAATATTAAACTTTCCTTCAACCGTTAATGAGCCCACCTCACCCGGCTTTAAGTTTTTATTTTTCTTGAGCCTATACACTGGTCCACTCACCATTCAAACTAAAACATAGCTATACAAAACATTGCTGTTAGGTGGTAGAATGTGTAGTGATATGGTAACCACCTAGACGGGTCAATCATTAAAATACATAAATATTATTAAAAATATACATTTATATTTTGAAATAGAATGCTAATTAACTTTTTTCAAATAATTAGTGTAAACCTATAACGGGATAAAAAGCAATTTCATAATATGTGCAAATACTTACAAATTAGTTATGTTTTTGTTGCCGGTATAAAATAATGGTAAAATAAATTTATTGTGTATTTAATTACAATGTGTAGATAAAGGCGTCGTCTGTTATTGTACATACAACAATATATTGTTTTTACAAAAAAACTTCAATGAATAACTTTTGCCATATAGTTTTCACAAACTGTCGTAAAAAGTAAGATAGTTAGGTGTTATGCTGCGACCCAAGATTATTATTCAGTTTTACGCGATAACGGCGTTGAACTTAAGAAACAAAAATTACAATGTAAGTTTCAGTTCTTGTTGAGATCCCCAAGTTACGGATTAACACTAAGTTATGTTACATTAGTCTATGTCAATATAAATATTAAATTATTAATTTGATTATATGTGGATTACGTATAAAAATAAATAATATATTTTCATCGTTACTTTACTTATCTTTATCTAGGATTCTCTTTTGATGGGGTGCCGGAAACAAGCTGTGAAAGCACACAATTGCGCAACAATTCCTAGGGCGAGACAAAACGAGTATTTTATGACCTAGATAGGAACTAGTCACATACTTTTTATGCGACTCTACGAAGGCAGTTGCAGTTAACAGTAAACTATGAAGAGTTAATACTTTTACACTATTTAAACTTAGGACTTTAATTTAAATTACATACATATGTCTAATCAACTGTAGTAGTAATAAACGTCAGTAGCAAACGATAAAAAGGAAAGGGATGAAGAAGCGATTATATTCCTAATAGATTTCAAAGGTATATATGTAACATTATAACTGTAATTAGATTTAATATTTAACTCATTCATTTTCTGTATTCGAATAAACACGTACAATAAAAAACATCATAAAATTTATTAAAACGAATAAGTTGTGAGAGTTATGGTTACTTTTTAATAATATAGGTATGTATTTTTATTTCTTTTACCTATATTATATAATATGTATTGAATACTTATACACATTTACTTGTCCTAGTTTAAACTGGGTCGCAGCCGGGTTGCAACTGCAAGAATAAAATGATTTAGTTTGTTTAGCAAATGTTGCCTTAAGTCGTTAAACAGATAGGTACGAAAAATTGCTTTTTTTTCTTTTTATATGTGGTTTATTTTTAACGCTCCGAGCTGTAATTAATGTTTTCATTACGGCTAGTATCGAAGCGCAAGAGTTAAACATTACGTTTCATTCATGAGGCTAAATTTATATTATATAAAATTTAATTCAAAGCGAAGAAACAATAAAACATAGATACATCGTTCGATACTGTATTTAAATATAAAATAAAACAGTACCAAAAGTATAGAAGCAAATATAAATTAGTATTATTAAGGATAAGGATTGTTTTCCTTTCCTCCATTTTAAGAGATGAAAGAAATTACTGTTTTAGTGATATGGCTATCAATGTATACGTACTGTACACAGTGTGATTAATTGATATATAATACAGAATAACTGTATTGTATTCAATAATTAATGATTTTATAATTGGTAGAATATGTCTTCGAAGAATGTGTTGTGTTGGCGAGACGCATAATTATTAAGTAGTTAAATAAAACATTATCTACGTCCACGGCGTCTCATGAAAATGGAAAATATAAAATACTCGGAAGTGTACGTCTCTTCTGAACGAGACGTAATTAAACGTAAAAAAATACTTTTTAAGCGACGAAAGTTTTAATTTTTCAGATATAATTATTTTGAAACGGCATGAAACTTTTTCATTGATTACATTGATGTCCGAATATAAATCGCCTGTAATCGAAGTCAGAGGTCGCGTCTGACAAGCGCCGCATTAAGTGCTGTCTCGGTATACATACGAAACAATCGAGCCATGAATCATTGCGCGGGCTCTGCATTGATCAACTGAGTGTTTCAGAATTGTAGCCGGGAACGCTTGCCTACTTACTGATTCTATGTAATGAATAATTGACGTACAGTCGCGACAGACTTTATAGGGCAGATATTAGTAGAGGCGAGTGATCATATTCTACAACAGTGAGCTGATTCCCCGCGGATCCAGAATAGTAAGTTATGGAAATGTGCGTTTGGGGCAGCAGCGGGCAACTGTGACCAATAACAATGTCACATTAATATTCAACAGGCGCTCTTTGCTCGTTTATATTTTACGGCCAGCATCGCGCTATTCTTTACTCAGAATTGCATCTCACTTGATCGGGTTTTATATTATTTTAGATAAAATTTAAGATTTTGTATATGGTTTAATGATACGAAAGAGAAAACATAATATGCAAAGAGAATGTATAACGATTCATGTTTAAGTGATTTCATATACTCATGTTTCCTGTTTACTGCCGCGATATCAAAAATGCTTACAAAACTATGTTCCTTTCAAGTAGACAAAAGATGACTTGGCTGTCGTCCCGCTTGTTTGTCTACGAAAGTTTGCCAAAATTCTTTTATTGACTGAGCGAATGTAGAGGCGAATTTTAGAGCCAACAACGGAAATTCTCGGCCACAATACGCCGGCATTAGTAGTTCAATCGTTTAATTCTACAAATACAGTTTACAGAGATGTGTTATGATTGAATAATAAAATTTATTTTGGTTTTTACATGTAAGAATGCCAACTCCGCTTATTAATTTATATATATGTACATATATATAAATTGATTAGTCTTTTTTTCTACTTTTATAAGAACGTTTTTAGAAAGGTCAGTGAACGCTGAGGATTGCCAGATCTTCTGATGGAAACTATGTATAGCGCGACTACCCCGCGGGAGGTGACAGTGGTGGATGGTGTACAACTAATAATAGCCTCCCCTCCAGCGCGCAATCCTCGGAACGCTGACGGGAGCGCGCACATGTGGCGCCCGTCGGCGGCGTCGTATTCTGCGTGCACGTTTATTTTCGATACAGTCGTCACGCGGTGCGGTTTACAGTGTTTCTTACATAAGCGCCTTCGGCGAGTCCGCAATCGGGGCTCTACCGCGCTTCGTGCACTTCGAATTGCCGTAAGCTGCAGGTCGGTGCACGTTTGAGTAACCGATCCGACGGACGCGCGCCGTCGGATCTATTTCGGGAAAATACAAATTTGGAATGGATGGTACTCGCGACTCGAAAGCGAACTCCGCCGGTTGACTCCATTTTTAGACCTGGACTGCGCGTGCGCACTGAGCTTGCTGCCAGTGCCCCACGAGCTGCCATGTAGCCGTGTCGCTTGCTGCCACCTCCTCTTACGAAGGTGGCTATCGCGTACCATCTTCCTAGAGATGGCGCCGTGTAGACCGCGGCCTTACTACAAAACAGTCGATCGTCATCAAGATTATGACAGCAACGAAACATAGAAGAGAGAAGAAACATAGCCTTGCGCTAGTTCCGTGCTTCCTTACTTCCCATAGTAATTAAATCGTATGGAATGTAAAGAAGTATGGAGCTGCGCGGGTATGCCAGCGTGTTCGAGAGGGATCATCGTGTGGCCTTTTCTTCTTTTGTGTTTATTGAGGATTTATTTGTGATTTTGATTATCAAGTGCTTTTTATGTACTATGTGTTTGCCAGGGCTCTAAGTTAATCAGCAAATGTGGATTTCGTAAGATATATATTTTTTTACATTTCTAACATTTGGTTTTTAAACTAACTGAAATTCATTATTTGTATCGATTTTAAACGTAATTCATAAAAAATCGATCATGTTGATATCATCGTATCCTGTAGAGTTTTTGATATACATAACTATAAAAAATAATAGTAAAAATCGGACATAATATTGATTTTAAATTGTTCGGTAAAAGATAAATTTATTTATTGGGTAGCGAGTTGTCGTAAAATAACATCTGGCGTGGTTAAGTTGAAGCAAGAGTTCTGACTAAGGCAACATAAATAAACGTGAGGCTAGCGGTGGAGTTCGTCTCAGAGAACCGTATTGTATATTTAGATATGAGAAGTAAAAGCCAAGGAATATTATATATAGCACCACATATGTTTATTAGATGTATTTTTAAAATTGAATATCGATTTCAGTACTGATATTTAAAATGTTTACATCTAATATTAAATAATATTTTATGGCGTCAGTCAGGACAGGACGCCAACTGTATTTAATCTGCACTTTTTACCTTTTTTTAAAGCTCCTCTAGAGCTCCTGTGTTTGCTTAATTTAATGCATTACATTTTATGAAGATTTTATAAAATATACATTTCAGTATCGATAAATAAAGCATATTGTATGAATGACAAACTATTTACTGCATAACTTTGTATTATTCTTTTGTTTTAAGGCAATATCCGAGAAACGTGACATTGTCAGTAGTAAAAGTCGTAACAAAAAAAGGGGAGCACAAAAAATAGCCGCGCCTGCGCCACATCTGGAGGAACACTGCATCTCATTATGCGGATCGGTCTCGGATGAATGGCATCGTGCCCGCGCCCGGCCCTGCCCGTCGCCGGCCCTACAATACTCCACGGACATCCGCGCCTTGTTCTTGATCCTATTGTTTCTTTAACAATCATTTCTAATCGATACTAGCTTTTGTGTTATAAGCTGTGTACATCTTTTTGTTACCTATTTATCGTATGTTTAGTTGTTTTAATCAACAAATATATTATAAAATTTCTATGCTTTACTTTTTAATCATTACTAATTGTACTTTTGTAATAAATTACAAAATTGTTATTTTTAAAATTGTGCTATTTTTTTGTTTGTATTGTTTTCTACAATAGTTATATTAATTAGACAGCATAAATTCTTATAGTTGGTTATTATTAATTTTTTGTATCATGATAATGGAATTAGATTATTTAACAATAGTTTGGGTCAAATTTATAGTTGTAAGAGAATTAATAAATATTTCCAAATAAAAAAATTCAAAATATTATTATATTATGATATGGTCGGGAGTAGTCTTATACAACAAAAACTAGAAATCACGTAAATTTAAAGGCATGTAACAAAAACAGAAAGGTCGTTTAGGGTGTCATTAAATCATAAGGGTGAACCAGAGCGAGCATTACGCTAGGTTCCGTTCATTGTTTCACAATAAGAGGGGGCGATAACGGGACCAGGGCAATGACAACACACGCAATATAATCAAAGGCAAACTCACACCAAGACGGTAGAGTGCGTCCAACACTTCTACGTAAAATGATTGCTTCTCGTGTTCCGTGAACTCTAAGGGCGAGAACTGATACCTATCGCAATTATCAGAATTAACTCGGAACAGTACGAACCATTGATACCTTGGTCCTATTGTAATATAACAGTTAATACTTAACAATAATACAACATTATATCTTTCGTTGACCCTCTCCGTTTCCCATCATTACGTCTAACATGTAGAGCTTAATACTTCAAACCAACGCTTACCTATAGCATTGAATGACGCAGGCTACGCTATAAACCCACGACCGACTCGATCCGCGCCCTTTAATAGTGCACGCCTTTTACTATCGCACAAAGGCGTTTTCTATGAGAAAGGGATCTTGACCTACCAGTTAGTTCAGAATGTTCAATTCTCAAAATCACGTTGAAAAACAATTTATTCATGCATCCATGCAACGACTGTCGCTAACAAAAGGGAATGTAAAACTAGACAGGGGGATAATGAATGCTAGTCAACGATTTTAATAGAGTTACTTACATGTAATTCGGCTTAGCGTTATTTTTTTAATTGAACGGATGAATGGTTTCATATGTCTGTAGGAATAACAAAAGTTGTCGCAGCAACACGACTTATACATGTGTGATACGAATCATGTAATTTCGCCGCAACTTGGGAAATAAATCGAAATATATTATTTCTCCAAATGCAACACAATCTAAAAGTTATGTACAATTGTAAAGAATCAATTAAATTATAATATATTATAATTCATATAAAATTTGTTGGTGGTTATAATCTAGAATTTGTGTGTATATCTATAGATATATAGTTAAGCTATATGTATTATTTGTATTTTCGTACGTTCGTTTCGATATTGCAATAGTTATTTTAAAGCATTTCTAATAGTATAGCTTTACACAGGGTGGGACGCTGTCATGGTATTCGTGTGGATGACGCGAAAATAGCCATCAGAGTCTTTGGCATCGGTCCAGAGGCCGCTGAAAGTTTCCTGACGACTGCCCGAAGCCGTGTATATAAACGTATGAACGTTTCTTATATTCATTTGGATATAAAAATATACTTTTATTACTTTTATTGGCGTAACTTTGAAAATATGTAGTTTTATATCTTGAGATATACATTCGATAGTTGAAGGCACTGTTTTCAATTTCAGATTAAAATAAAATTTATATGCTAAATTTTAAAAGAAGAGTTGAAAATATCTTGCATAAAATGTTTTCTTGTGAAATTGCCAATGGAACAAAATACATTTCGTAACCTCGTATGTAATTTGTTTTTTTTTTATTTCATAAAGCGCGGTTCGACTGCAGAACTTCAATATTACCGATCCGATTTCGATGATTTGATCGGGATTAAGAGCAGCTACAATTTTAATCTGTTAAAATCTAGTTGCATTAAAAGGAAATTCCGTTTGATGGTTTTTTGGCAAAAAAACGTATGAGGTTTTATATTATCCTATTTTTTTTAATTTGCAATATATGTTTAATAACCATCCTCTGTTACATAACATATTTTAGATTTCGTCATTAAACATATTTCCGTTCAAATAAATAATGATTAAATAATTTTCCTTCTAGTTGCCTATTTGTTCAAAGTTCGACGAAACCCTACACGAGAAGAGATCTAGAGTACAGATTAAAACTTTGCCTTAATGTTAAGCCCGGGCTAAAAATTAAGCTACATTCATTGATCTCTAAGCCGTACGAGAGAATGTCGTAATAAGAGAAAACTTCCTTCTCTTTAATTTTGGATCATATTAAAAACAAAATGCTGAATTGCTGAAATGCTGAACAAAAAATAATAATTAAATAATTCAAATACAGTACAAAACACAATACAGAATGAATAAATAAAAATATTTCATTTAATTAGAATTTAACGACCGAATTATAGTTGTAATGTTATAAAGATTAAAATCACTTCTTGAATCTAAAGTTTAAATAAAACTGCGAAGAAAATGTTCTATTTAAATTGTGTATTCAAAACAAATATTAATAAATGGCTTTCTATTTATTCTGGTGTAGATATATAAGTCTCTTGGTGTTTGCATGTCGTGTGTTCAAAGATATATGTATATTGGCATCGCTATAATTGAATTCCTTAGATCTAATTAAGGAACAGAGTAAAATCGCTATTTAATAGAAAGAGCCGAGGGTAATACCAAACGCTACGAGTGGATAAGACCGTGTAAATGATGGAAGGCGATCATAAGACAGGAAATCACTTGTAAGTTGGCATTAAAGTGTTTGATCATAATTACATCAATATTAATTTTATATAACACGCAGAATTCTGGTTAATTTTATTTAAACACAAGTGTGCGAAACATATTTTGTTCAATAATGCGAAAAAGTGACAATTTGTTATAAATATATTAAATTTTAAAAATAGTTCTAGTTATTAATATAAAACCGAGATATTAGTATGCTTAGACTTTTATACCTAGAAATAAAATTTAATTATTATAAATACGATTACCGCATTACGATTATATAAGGATACTGTATTGAAAAAAGTATAAGATAATTTATTTATTGGTCGAATTCTGATAAACAACAAACAACAATACAACAAGTACAATAACGAACTTGCAAATATTAAATTTACATAATTAATACACAAATAATGTAAATTTATTTAAGATATTTAATGTTGATTATTTTGATTACCATCCAATATATAAAAACAAGTTTTGAAATCTTATCTTTAACCTTTAGACTGCTGTAATAATATTAATTAAATTAGAATCTACACTAATTTACTGATTTGATCGTGAGATACGCGCTAAAATGTCAACTTTGATCTGAAAGACAGTCAAAATATATTTTCATTCGTAATATTCCAGTTTTCTTATTATCGTCCATTCATTTCAATTAATTGTTGAATTCAAATTACGCTACTATATAATTACATCAGAAAAGGGCGCACCGTTTATAATTTTAATTGATAGTCAAGACGAAGAGATCTGATGACTGTGAAGTTAATTCTGTCTCATTAATATAATCAGTTCCGAACCGTACTTTGAGTTAAGCTGATATGTGTTTCCTCTCAACAAAGAATTATTAAAAATCGATAGATAGAGCGTCGCAATCGTGGTGCTTGTTTTTGTAACTAGTGACAAAGACTCAATGCTACATTGTTCCAGCATCCGCCGCTAGATGGCGATACTTGTATTTCTGAACGAATTGCAGATAGACTAATGATATTATATACGTTATGATTAGGAAGATAGAGTGCAAATTATCAATATAATGTGGCACATCATTATTATATCGTTGTGTCTGCCACCAAAGTATCTGTACGTTGTTAGATAACCCTTAGAATTTATTAAAGCTCACTTTTCTACATTTTTAACAACTCTTAAATCTTAAAGCAGAGCTCTAGATGTCGGTCTTATAGATTTTAAGAAGATTTTATAATTATCCTGATATATTATAGGGGCAGATAATTAAGTAACCATATATTTTAACAATTTTAAAGCGCTGTGACTTAAAAGCTCAGCGACGTACGAACTCGATTTACTATATAAAATCAAAGCAATTGTTTGTATCGATCTAAATTTCTTTAATTCTTAGTGTTATAAAACGTAAAGCGATATTATCACCAGCTCACAAACCATTATCAACTAAATAAACTATAATTTTAATTAAAATAATTAAAATTAATAATGGACGACACAACATATTTTACCTTTTATATACTTTTTTATTTAAATAATGTGAAATATCATTCAAGTGTAAAAAAATTGTGCACTACAAGTACATAAATTAATGACATTTCACTCAAACATTGCAGCTGTGAAAATGTTCATATGAAATAAAATTGAAGAACAGAAACAAGCCATAATCTAATTTTAACGGAAGTTTTATAAAGCAAAATTGTATAAGATAGAGAAGTAGTTATAACATATCATTTATATTTAGACTTTATATACGATAAAGTTGATGTTTTAGAATCATTATATGATTAAAACTTTGAGGCCACGTAAGGCGTAGCGCATTACGCCTACTTCACGTTACTTGGCACGCTTCTACGATAATACTTTGTTTTTATTGAGCATTCTCTTATCGCTTCTGCTAGTGAATACAATGGAGGATTTAATAATACACAAAACGCAGCGTGTCCCCTTCTACAGTAACTCCTTAATAATTGAATGTATGAATGTTTTGAACGATCAGTTTCGTTTCGTAATAGACCGATTATGTGAGATTAATTTAAGTTGCTTGTTTCGGGACATGTAACAAATACAACTCTTACATTTTGTCGTTACATTGACAACGACTTAGTAAGCAAATCAACACCCATAATATCTACACTCTAACAAAGATAAATGTTATAAGTAACGATTACAAGTAATTAACTAGTAATTTATTTATTTAATTAAATACTAAGTTAGTGTTTTTTTTAATTTAAGGCCTAAATATTATACACAGTTTATTTTGATTATAAAAATATTTATGTAAGGTTTATAAGACAATAGAATAGACAATATTATAATTGTCACACACATAATTTATTAGTATGCAATTAGAAAACAAACAAAGCAAGGTTAACGATAATACAAAGTATCGAAAATTTCTATATATAAAAAATAAATATAAAATATATGGATATAAAATATATCTAGGATATATTAGTTTTCCTGTTCATAGTAGACAGTTGGCAAACTATAGTACAATTATTAGATTGCATATAAGCCGTTTGAATATATGAGATAAGAGCCATTGATAGCGTCTTGGCTACGGTAAACAACCGAGGCTGTTTGGTAATCCCGCTTTACCAAATAGAGCGGCTTATAGCGAAGACCAGGTATGTACATTTTATTCAACGCTTGGTAGACAATTTTACATTAAGTACTTATATTCTGTATTTATATTCTAATATTATCGTTCTTATTAAAGTGAATAGTTGTTTACAAAAATATTTGGCAACATTTAAACATTAATATAAGTAGTTACTAAATAAAATTAGCTAATAGTCAGAACACGGAAAAAAAATTTAACACAATTTGTTCTTACTATCAGAAGCCAGGAAATCCGAAGAATATATTCATATACAAAAAATACGAATGGAATTTAATATTTAGGACCGGCATCCTAAGAGAATAATACATATGCTTAGGCCTTTGCTTAATAATAATATAGGGTAATAAAATTGTGTTCCAACAAATTAATGTATAGTTTGCTCCAGATAGTCGAACCTTGCCACATAAACTCATCTTGAATTCAGTGTATGATGCAAAATAGTTAAGAGAAGGTGGTATTTAAGCTCGTTACGTCTAGCAGGCCGACCTTAAATGAGTAATTAGTAGCATGTGTGCCCGAGCCTCCGCCATCAGTAACGCGCCGCCTGCCCGGGACTGCGCTCAACCGCCCATGTTATAAACCCACGCGAAATTATCTTTCGAAACAATTAGCTCAGACATACTGCCGAATAAAATGTTCATTTTTTAAATAATATTATTAAAATTCGCTGTATTAATTACATTTAGACGATGCATTAAAATTATATAAATTAAACGTGTACACTATACAGGAACGAAAAATTTTTAGACACTTTAGAAAAGTATCAGTTCAATATAAATTTTATTAATAAACATAAAATACATATATTGGTACAGTTTTAACCATTATTTATATTAAATATTTCATATTCATGGGTAGAAACGAACGAATTAGTCTTTAACCTATCAAGTGCGACTCATTTGGAATTTTCGATATACATATATTTTAAATATAAATATAGTATGAATAAACGACGTCTAAAAAGTAATAATACAATATGTAAGTTACGTTATAAAATATAACTTTACTTTTCTTGTCAATTGGTAGTCATAAAATGGAGGTACAACTTTTTTCAAGATAGTATCAAGGCCAGTTTCCGCGCCTGAGAAAATAATCGTAAGCCCGGCTTTAGGAAATATAAGAATAGAGGTAAGCTTACCAGATTTCAGCTCCATTGAGAAGCTTAAGTAGAATGTAGAGCGTTTCGCCTGGACTTGCATTAAAAATATGTTTGGCTAAAAGGATTTTTTCAGTTTCATCGTCAGCATTTTACTATCCATTTTGTGGATCTAGTATTAAATATATATATTTATATGTAAAATATGGTAAATAGACAGACGAAGTTATAACATATTGTCATGTTATTTGATTAAGATACACACAGAACAAATTGTTACGGAAATACTTCACTATTGCTGTTTGTAATTTTAGACATGCAAATACGCACATATGCACATATGCACATACGCATACCCATGGTATGTTATACAAAATATTTTAATATGTAGTGGTTTAGGATATTTTTTGTTTAATAAAAAATAATATATTATATATTCAGTTAAACGCACCTTAATGATTCATTTAAAAAAAGACGTAAAAACTGTTTTTACATTTTTAAGCAATATTGTTCACAATAATTAAGATTTAATGTTGGAGATCGTGTGCGTTTGTAAAGAATTCTAAAAATAATATACATAAATGATTATACGGGTAGTCTTATATTGTAGCACAAACTCAATGAATTCATTCCAAACGAGACAAACAGCTACATCACGGAGTTGACAATTCATAAATAATTAATTTAAAGCTTGATGTGAAAATATACGTTATTTCCTTGTTGTCTTATTAATTAAAAAGTTATTTTTTTAATGGACTGAAATCATCTCTTATTCAAAATGTGTAAGGTTTTCAATTCTTTTATATTTTTAATGTTTGTTATATAGCTGAACATATTCAATTATTCAAATATAATATTTTGTTTACTTAGTCGTGTTGTTAGATCGGTGATGGTCGTAATATTATATTTTTCAATTTTTAAACATCTCCAATGTTTATCTGTAAATATTTATTTTAAGAAGAAAAGTTTTAATAAGATTTTTCAAATCAAAATGTATGTATTATAATTTATAATCATAGATTAAGTATCTATGATTAAATTATTGTTAAATAATTCTATAAATAGTTTACTTTGTGCTATTTGTGTTATTTTAACATTAGTTTTAGCCGGTGAGCCCCAGACTTTAACTAGATAATGTAAATGTGGCTTGACTATCGAGTTGTAGATTAAGTAACGAAGTTAGGATAGGATAGACAACGTACTCTTCAGCCTTGGCTTCAGTTAGAGAATCTAAGTTCCTATTTATATTTTTAATCTGTGGTTTATATATGTTATGCAAGCTTGTTTGTTCAAACTTAATTCTCAATATTTGCATTAATACCTCGCAATCTGACTTAATTGGTACTATTATTTTAACAACTTATTACACATGATTAACAAACAAATAATATTTCATATTTTTAGCTCAATATATGTATAACGGGTAAGTGATTTATATTAAAACGAGACATTAAGTAGAATAGGTAAATCGTGAATTATAGTTTTTTTATTATATTACATGAATAAAAAAGTACTAACAGCATATAAGAACAGTTCGCCTTTTAGTCCAAGTATTATTTAATTTAGAAACAATATGGATCAGATAATGGATTTTTGATGAATTCGTACGTTGTTAGTTTTGCTGCATATCATTTACTACCTCGAAACGATTAGTTTGATAAGACGCAAAAAGCCGATAGGTATTGTCATGTTATATATATGATAATTCTTACAAGCATAATTATATCCTTATTGCTTAAATGTAGTGGGAGGCGTATGATTTGTTACATATGCCTACAGCATTTTTTTAATCTATATACATTTTTATTTTAGATACTTTGTCAAATACTAGTTTGTCATATAGTAGTAGATAGCGTGATTGACTTTGAATTGTAACTGTATTGCGTTGAATAAAAAAAGTTAACCGAACTCAAGTAGGATAGTAGTCGATTATGAAGTTCTTGATATTACTGAAATGAAGGAAACAATTATTTACAAGGATCGGATTTATAATATCTATCTATCTGGTCTTTAGAAAGTGATTACTTCGGCTACTTTCAGAGATGGAAAATGCTGCCGTTTTCTGTACAGGTATTGCAGTACTGTGTAAATTCCTTATCTATGTGGCTTTCAAACAATTGTATTACTTTAGCCTTTATATTATTATCAATTCTCGTTCATCTACATGTATATTGTAGTTACATTTCGCATAGTTGGCGCATAATAAAGTTTAATGATCTTTATATATTTTGTTAATATGGCAATAGGCACCATATCATAAGGTTTAGCTGGTATTGAAACTTTTATCTTGGTGTCTAATATCTAGCTCATATTTTATAAGTTTTATCTTACATTCTATACATATTTTATGATAGTACTTATTCTTCATAGTTTGTATATCTTCTGTAACTATATGATTTTTATTTTGTGAACTTCTCTTTAAGTATATATAATTCATTTTATGCTCTTGTTATTTACTACTAATCTATCAGGAGCAAATTAATTAAACTTAAAATCTCAAAATAATAGTGTTCTACTTCTGCGATTCACTTGCATTGCGATTGTACGATAAGCTTCGTATATTACGCCAATTTCCATGGCGATCTCTCAATATTGATTGTCGTCCTTCGAGAATTTTTCAATAACATTGTGTTTTATGATATGATAACCCGCCGAGCATTGTCTGTCGTTGTATTCGACTTTCTATTACCTGTTCAAAAGATGAATGGCAGATTTAAGGAATACTACCTTACAAAATATTTATCAAGTTTTCCAGATTAATTATGCTCCGGGTTCGATATCAACAAAACAGCGATCTGTTATTAATTTTTATGTAAAACACTGTTAAAAGTTTGTATTGCTATTTTTTATTTGTTGTTATTATCTTTTTTTGGGAAGTAGGTACCAAGGTTATATGTAATCACAGTAATTGTTCAAAATATTTTAAAATGTTTTAATTTTTTAGAAAATAAATTGTTCTTCTCCTTAGTTATTGACGTTACAACGTCTAATAAACCGATGAACGCTTGCTGCATGCATGAAAAATTGTCCCGTTACGCTCATTGTCCCGTTACGCATATTGTACGCTTGCGCCGCATCTATCTCTCTTTCACTCGATTGCAGTCATTTCATCAATGTTTTGTTATGACGTTGTCACGTTAAACTATCGTCCGTAAACCGACTTTACAGACAACCATTTTTATTTTTAAAATAAGTGGCCGATTATGACTTAAAATAATAAAAGTCATTTATATACCATTGACGAGCCCGTTGGCGTGGTTGGTAAGACACTTGCTTTTCACGCCGCAGGTCGTGGGTTCGATTCCCACCCAGGACAGACATTTGTGGGCATGAACATGTCTGTTTGTCCTGAGTCTGGGTGTAATTATCTATATAAGTATGTATTTACAAAAGAAAAAGTAGTATATGTAGTATATCAGTTGTCTGGTTTCCATAGTACAAGCTCTGCTTAGTTTGGGATCAGATGGCCGTGTGTGAATAATGTCCCAAGTTATTATTATTATTATAAGTTATTATTATTATTATTCATTTATAATACTGAATTGACTGAAACTAAGTAATATTAAAATAGTATGAGAGGTTAGTTGTAGTTATCGACAATAAAATGGTTTGTTTTTAAATCGTTTCTAATTTATCCGACAATAAAGTATCAATCATTAATATGATAACTAACTACCAATTTATATTAAACCCCTATTAGTCTTAAGCATGATTGTTGAAAGAAAAACTGTTAAAAGGAAACGAAATCTTCTCAAAACAGTACATTACTGTTAGAGAAAACATGAGCAAAATGTATTAGTGTAAAAAGTAGCGTGATGAATAAGCTGCAGTTGTTGCAGTGCTTGCTGAATTTCGCTACTGAAGCATAGAAGATTGAGCGAGACTTTTTGCCGGAATTGATTGCATACTATGTTTTCTTGGGCGTATATTTTAAAAATATTCAAATATCCATCAAAACACGCTCTAATTCTAATCTTTATATAGTAAATAGGCGAAGAAAACAGAACGGTGTGTGATTTGTAAAATGTTATAAAGATATTTCCATGAAATATTTTTAAATCGTACTTTGTATTTATAATACAGCATTGAAAAATTAAGTTTGATTGCGAGTACATTAAGCGGAATACATCAGATGGATTTTAATGAAACTTGGCGCGTATATAGTTTATCTTGAGTCAACATTATAATAGATATTTCTTATCCCGGGTAATGAAAGATTTCTCAGAGGAGAGTTAATAAATTTGTTCATCCATTACCAATGTCTACATGACGATGTTGCTATCATAGCAGCTTCTTTCTTAATATGAAAATGATAGTAGCCGTGTAATTGGTCGTAACTATAGAGACATGATGTATCATTATAGACGATATATATCATTTCAGTAACTATAATAGTTTCCGTGATAATTAATCTCATGTCGCTTAAACAAGATACATAGGCACTCGTGTTCAGCACACGTAACTCAACTAACCATAAATTATCATGTCAAGTCAAAGGAACTCTGCGACGGGGTTAAATTATACCCGCGCTAAACAGACTTCGTATCTTAGACGTGTCTTCGTATCTAAGGTGCGTTTTAGAGATGCATCATCAAAAGCACGCGTCGAGTTTTGCATGCACGCGAGGATCGAGGTTCGCTGCACAAAGGAGACGTTTTGATGAATTGAAATAGAAATAAAAGATTCCTTCGTGGAATTTTATGTTGGAAATAATCCCGAAAGCGGCCGACACAATTCCTCATTTCATTCACGTTCCCTTGCGATGAAACTTTTTCTCTGCAATTTTTCTGTCGAGGGCGGGGAGTTATCAGGTGGACCATTTTGCAAGTCGCAGCACGTAGCGCCTCCGAGCCCCGCGCGGCGTTCTGTGCCCGCCCGCTGAATACAAACTTCATTAGCCGTTTGATAATTAGCCCGTTAAACGCCCCTCACTACGATCTCCTAAGCCACTCCACACACACATACCTATTATTAACTATAGACGTAATTAATTTCAGTAATACGAAACTTGCTTAAGAGAAACAATATTTATCTTCGAAACTAATCATTAATTAAATATATTATTACTCATAATCTACTCAATTATAATATAAGATTATATTTATTTTTGTTTTGTTAATGTTTTTCCTTCTGAGCAATTTATTGTGTGATGACACGAAACTAAAATTAAATACAATGACAAAATTATAAAATATTGATTTACATTTGTAAATACACATCTTACAAAAAAAAAGAAGCATGCATTAATTTAGTATTACAAATCACAAAAGTAACTTTAAATACATTTTTTTTACATTTTAATATCCAAATTCGCTATCGTCGCTCCTAGAAGTTGGTAAAAAATATCCGATTTCATAGGTTTGTTTAATAGTTTTTTACTAATGATAATAAATAATAAAGGTACTGTATGTGATGTACAGTGTTTGGATATCTTTGTTCAGACTGGCTTCGAGTTCGAACAATTATCTCTTGAAAAATTTGTACATACTCATGAAAAATATTGTTTAGTATTTTAGGTTCAATTTTTAGCCGACTTCAAAGAGAAAAAGGTTATCAATTTCGCCTTACTCATTTTTTGTGCATGATTCTCTATTACAATAAATTGTCCCTATTACAATAAAGTGTACGTATCTCTATTATGTAAAAATTTGATGTTTTTGTTAAAACTCGGGGGTGTATTTATATTTACTTGGTTAAAAATTCCATGTCTTTGATAGAAAACTTTTGGATTTGTCACTTTTCATATCTATGTTTGATATGTTAATGGATTTAGAACAAATTTAAGCGATATTTTTTGTTAAATGAATTGCAGTACATATACATATAGTCGTCTGGTAATAATTAAAAACAATAGCATTCTACCACTAAGCGTGAAAAATTATAACTCATAATTTGTGTTTACTCGACGTTGTTTCATTTGAGCACGTTTAAAAAGTTTTATTAAATATTATATAATTATTTTTTAAAATACTAAAACACCTTTTACAACTAAAATTTTAAAATGAAAATATATTTAACAAAAATTGTTAAAAACCTGCAATAACAGATTAGGTCTTATAATTATTATTAAATATTTAGTTAATACCGACATCTTGTTTATGTATAAATTGCAAGCAGATACTATAGTGAATAACGTAACAGTTATTTTACCACTAAAAATCGATACTTTGTAAGGTGTTTCGGTTGAAAGGATGATTGGGCCAGAGTAATAACAGGGACAAGATCCTATGGTTGGCACCTGACGGAGCTTTGTCATAAAGAAATCAAGAATTGTCATGTCATAAAGAAATAACTATAAACAGGAGTAATCTTTACAGTATATAGATTGATTTGTGCTTATATACTCCGTGATTGTAATTAAGTTTTAATATACTTTAGTAATACATATGTAGCAAATTTAAAATAATAGAATTTGTTCGATGTTTCTCGATTTAAAATGAATAGCTTAATTTAAAATTGTAACGCTTACGGCCGAATACTGAAACGTCATTCAAATATGAAGTGGGACTTAATTATTTGGAACGTCATTAATTTCAAAATGTAGTATGCGAAATTTGAAATTAATGGCGTTCCAAATAATTAGGTCCCACTTCATATTTGAAAGACGTTTCAGTATTCGGCCATTAGTCAATTAAAATATATATGTATCATGATTTAAAAACATTTGTAAAAACAGTAATCCATGTACTCGAAACCAATGAAATGTATTGTATTTTAAATTGTACTGTCACAAGCGCAACAATTGAACTCAATCGATAGGGTGGAACTGGTTTAAAATTCAGTGGAACGTTTTAACACCACATACTAACCATCAGGTGAAGTTAAAATAAGGCGTCATTGTAATAAACTTTTTTTAAGGTATTGTGATAATATATAAATTGTAAAAAAATGTTGTCCGTGATGCTATTTTGCTCATTTTAATGAATATGGGAAGATTTGTAATTTAAACTAAAGGTGCAACATTAGCACATCAAAATTAAGCAAGACGAGGTCGGCGAGGTCTTCCGGTACGCCGCGCCGTTTGCGTGTTATAGAAATATCATTTTAACTTGAGGGTCATTTTATACTGATAGCTAAGGCCTAGCATGAGTTGCAATGATTTTTTTAATTTATTTCGAAATTATTATTCATATACTGACGACTAACAAACTACTCTATACAAATCTATAATATTGACATAATAATATATTCATATAATATCTTGACTAATCTAGTTATGTCGGCGAAGTTGTTATCAGCACAGCACAGGAAATATAATTTAAGTGGGTGTAAGTAGTAAGTTGAATAGTGTTGTATTATAGTGGAGAAGGCCCAGTGATAAGAACGCCTAAATCTTAACCGATGATCGTGGGCCCCGGGCAAGGACCACTGAATTTCATGTGCTTAATTTGTGATTATAATTCATCTTGTGCTTGACGGTGAAGACATCGTGAGGAAACCTGCATGTGTCAAATTTCACTGAAATTATGTCACATGTGTATTCCACCAACCCGCATTGGAACAGCGTGGTGGAATGAGCTCCAAACCTTCTCCTCAAAAAGAAGAGAAGTTGACATTCACAGGATGTTACTGGGTATTATTTATAAGTAAATACATATTTTATATGTGTCTCTAATACTTCTGTCATTGAACTGAGTGTAGGTACTTTGATTAATTTTCTAATATTAATGTAAGTTTTATGGAACCTTCATTCTTAGATGATTATAGGATTCACTGTCAAAACATACCAATATCTACTGTTTTCGCGAAGTACGTCACAGACATTGAATGGAGGTGATTGAAAATCGAAAAAAATCTGATTTAAAATTCAAAAAGAGGTAAAATATAACAGAAAATTGAGTATAAATATTAAGGTTATATAAACTATTAATTTCCTATGTCAAGGAAAATCTCACGTACATTTATTGTAATTTAAATACAAAATATAACTTGCCTTAAAAATATTTGTCATATTTCAATCAATCAAGTAAGCATAACACTTTGTTCATCCCTTTCATCAGAAAATTAAAAAAAGATATATTAAAAAAAATGTTTTATCAGAAAATACAATACGCAAGTATTTATTTAACATAGTATGAAAATTGTTATCTATAGAGGTAATCTATTTCAGTAACCGTATATTCAGGAAGTTTAAAGAGAAGCTTGGCTCGAAAGCGGATAATAAAAGTGACAATTTAAACGTAACGTAGTTTGGAAAGGAAGCGCTGAAACAAAAGAAGTGCGGAGTAGCAAAATGCGAAAAGAACTTAGGGCGGGCACCCACATTAGACAACACTGTTTGAACATATACATATATGTTTGCCTGGACTTATACATTGTTTTAAAGACCTTACGATTTATATTATAGACTGTAAATTCCTTCGTAGTATCTTTATATTTCGTGATTGTTACATAGACATGCGATGCCAGAATATATTTTTAACCAAAACAAACCAAAAAAAATAAATTAAATAATATGGTTCATATTGATGTCACGATCACGATATATGACTTCTTAGTGTCTACATTACTTGGTGGTAATGCTGTATGTAAATTAGTCAGCTAGCTACCACGCTATGTTGTTGTCTTCGACATGACTGGTGAGTGAGCCAGTGTAAGTAATAGTTAATATTTCACCATCAGCTGGCCCATTCCAGCGCTAGATTTTATATAAATATAAAATAAAAAACAATTTAATAAGCTTAGTACATTTTAATCTGTTTTTCAATGCTTGTAATTCAAATAGATTTGAATATGCGCAATTGTTGTTTTAAAAAAAGTATATATAGTATATGGAAAATTAATTAAACAGTAACATTTATATACATCAAATCAATCGAGCCTATATATTAGTGCCAGACACAATCATAGTAGCATTTAAAAAAACGTATTTTCCGTTTATTTTCTCGGAATTCACGCAAAAATTAGAAATCCGATTCATATTTAATTTTTCCATTTAAATAAGTATTACGCGTAATAGGTTATAAAATATGTATACATTTTTAGGACAGCTTTTGTAGATATAGAATTAGGTCCTTTGTATAAAAAATTTAGACAGCCCCTGGAGATAAGTCCACGAAAACATATCTACTATTATTAAATAAATCACAGACAATTTTAAGTTTAAAAAATAGTAATGCAATTCCCTTATCAGAAATGCATTCTGTAAAAAAATTGACCTTTACATTCTGCAGCATGGATATGTCAAGATATTTAAATAAACGCCTGAAAAAATGGCGATGGGAGTGCGGTAAAATGTATCAAGGGACTGTACGGGCTTAATAACGTTTTGTATGACATTAAACTTTGTGTAATTTAAACCAATTTCACCCGTACAAAGTCGGGTCGGGTAGATAGTACAATATATTTGTAAACTACATACAACAAACTCTACTAGCAGTTACGAGTTGCTTCTCAGACATCGTATGTCTAAAGATGGGGACAATGACAACCACAGAATAAATATTGAATTTGTAAAACGGAATATTTATAAGACCGCCTCAAGCTTGGTTGTTGAGGCCTTTAGACAAATTGTTAGTCAAATTTTATTTGATAAAGTTAATTTTGAGATATAGCTCAATTAATATTTATTATGTTTCTTTAAAAATATACGGTCTTGCTTTTAAACGCTTAGCGGCTGTTTAGTTACATAGATTTCGCTCTTTCTTTCATTATTGATTTGATATTTAAGAGAGGAAGACAAAGTATCGTTTTTCATTTATAAAACGTTGTTAAGCGGGTGATTAGTAAGGCCGATAATGACTATTAAATCTTATCGGTTTCAATAAATGTTAAAATTCTACCTCATATCTATACTAACGTAATACTAATGTAAAGGTTAAATTTATATTCAATTTGTGTTTTTTTTAACTTGATTTGCGTTTTTAACGTTATTTGCACGCGCTCATCTGTGGAAGTGATAGTCGGATTGAAGAATTATTTTTACT
The DNA here is from genome assembly GCA_963151315.1 of Nymphalis c-album. Taxonomy (NCBI): domain Eukaryota; kingdom Metazoa; phylum Arthropoda; class Insecta; order Lepidoptera; family Nymphalidae; genus Nymphalis; species Nymphalis c-album. The sequence continues at coordinate 5,746,812 of OY720590.1, read as the reverse complement.
AGTTTGATAGGCGAATTCTCAATTCATATGTCTTTAAAATCACACTACGGCTCAGAGTGCAGAAACATTGAATGCGGGTAAAACCGCGCGTTGAAGGTAGTTTTATTAAAAAAGTAATATTTAAAATGTTATAATTGTATAAAACGTAAATATTATAGTTAATATACATAATACATTTTACTAATTTTAACACTGAGGAGTAACTGACAAGTTAATTGCTAATTTTCTCAGTATATTATTGACATGATTATTATTTAAAAAAATCTTGTCTATAATATATGAAATGTGTGTGTTTTTATAAAAGTAAGTATAAAAAAGTATTTCATTAATTAAAATAAACATATTTATTTTTAATTAATATAACTATTCTATTATATATACTATTTGTTAACGAATAGTTTATAACTGTCATATGTCATTTTGTTATGAAATTTGTAAACGCAATCAAAAATCACTGACAAATAAAATATTGATATTAATCTGTGATACAGTATTATATGCAACGAATTTTGTTTCGAAATCAGATTTATCAAGTTTTTATTGTCCAATGTCAATGAATTTTCGATAACTAATGATTGTGAGCATAAAAAATATTTTTTATGAATGATATAGGATAATTATATATATATATATATATATATATATATATATATATATAATAGTATAGATAGGCGGATGAGCATATGGGACACCTGAGGGTAAGTGGTCACCAACACCCAATGGCATATTAAGAAATGTTAACCATCGCTTACATCGCCAATGCGCCACCAACCTCGGGAACTAAGATGTTATGTCCCTTGTGCCTGTAATCAAACTAGCTATGGCTCACTGACCCTTCAAACCAGAACGCAAAAATACAAAGTACTGCTGTTTTGTAATAAGATATCTGATGAGTGAGTGGTACCAACCCAGACGAGCTTGCCTTTAGCTTGAGCTAGTTAATTTATTGCTTAATTCGATTTTAATAAAATAAAATAATTTAAATAAAATATCTCGTAGGTCTCTACGATATATTAGTTATTTCAAAAAAAGATGGAAATGTTTTTCTTTTAAAAATAAATGCGATTTGCAATTTACAATAAAAGTGGATCGGACGGGGCTGTACGGTTGCGGGCAGCGCGGCTGGTTATTTCGACGTAATTAAAACAAACAGGAGGAGGCTCGCCACTCCTCTCTAATTGCGTTCATGTTGAAATAATCACGGGAACTGTCACAGAATATTGTTGCTGAACATTCTCTTGTGTCGACTGTAAAATATGAGATTCGTTGTTCAACTCTTTATCGAACCCGTTAACTGGAGCTAGTGCTTTGTACAGCTTTGCGGACCTGTTTGGGTAAGTGACACTCCACCAGATATTCAACGGGTTGTTGCATTCCTTTGTGAATGATGAACGAGACAGTGTAATTACAAGCACAAAAGTTATAACAGCTTGGGTGCCACGGTTACACTGTTCTACGGCGTGTTTAACGCCCCTGACATTGTTAAACGTTCACAGAGACTGGACTTGGGCGGAGATGGATACTCGCTAATTTATTATATATATTTATGTGACGTTTAAGTATCCATATCTGGCTATGTAACATTTCAATAAATTATTGCTCATGTTTATTACGTCAGTAATTTATAACAAATGATTTATGTGCAGCTCGTTCATATATTATATTTATATATTGTAAGTATGTGGTGTGTTTTACAAAGGCGATTTGATGATTAACTTTTTCGTACAATGCATAGAAACCGTATTCCATATTTGGTCAAATTCATTTGTATCTGTTAAGCTGATTGTTGTCATAAAAACATAAACGTACTAACTAACTTATACATTAGCACAAAATGTAAAATATATGTTCGTTTTTATATTTATTTATAGTTTATACATTTTACGTTTGAGTCAGCTAGGCTAAATGTATAATTTAATAAAAGTATAAAAAAGTGAGACAAAATATACACGTATTAAAATGATATCTAAAAAACTTAAATACATTTGTCAGAAAAAATATATGTTCGACGGTTGATATGATTATAGTGAAAGATATGAGATAGAAAGCATTCGTCATTTCGACTGTGCCCTGTGCGCTTTCTATTTGGGGAAATGAAATGGTTTTCCGAAAAACAATCAAAAAATCTTATACTTTAATCTTCATGAGCTACGTCGACGTGAACGAAATTAAAGACGCACAGATAGATAGAACCTAACAAAAATAAATGTTTTCTATATTTTATTATTATTAAAAACGGTTTAAATAATATAATCTTCGCATTTAATAATATTATATTAAGATATAGTGTTTAATTTCTAATAATATCTCGTGAAACGGACAGAAATAAGTAACGTTTATTTTAATTATCCTTTAGGGTAATAATAAAGTAAGTGTAGGTACCAGAAGGATGACGACTTATTAGGCACTTACATCGATAACCGGAGTAATTCGAACAAGATATTACTAACGTCAATATTTCTACGACAAGTATTTGAAAGCATTATATACTCATAATATTACTAGAAAAATGTATATGAATTGAATACGGAAGTTATGTTTTCGTATTTCTTTACCAGTATATTTAAAGAATAAGATTAAGCGAGCATCATGTCGGGGCATTGACAACAACGACAGACTTAGTTAACTTTTTTCTTGCGTAGAGGCAATGGTAACAGGCGAAGGTGGTGGCGGGTGGTGTGTGGTACGAGGTGCGGGCGCGGCGGGTGAACCGGGCGCGACGGGCGGGCGCGGCGCGAGGCTGCAGCGCCGCAGACAGTGCGGCGGTGAGCGCGGCGAGGGGCGGTGCGGGGCGGCGGCGCGGCGGCGCGATGCTGCGCGCCTCTCAGTCGAGACGCGAGGCCCGCCCGCCCTAGCCGTTCGTACTCACGCCCGCCCGCCCCGCGCGCTCGACATACTATCTTTTTTGCAAAACCTCCAGTTTTACTATTCTCGATACGTTAATGCAACGATATAGACGATTCAGAAATTTCGATCGGTGCTGTCTTATTCGATTGTAGCGTCGTTCTTACTTTTGTACGGATCCGTGCGGGTTACACGTTAAGTATTTTCCAAGCTTTCGGATGGACCGGAAGGGGGGTGCGGGGCAGCCGGATTCGGAGGGTCGCGGGGCGCAGGACCCCTTGCGGCGCGGGGTTAGTAGGTTCGCAATGTCGCGTCGTTGTCGGTCAGAATGCATTCGCGGATGTAAAGTAGCGACCTAAGGTGTCGTTGTGTTTCTCACCTGAGGTCGGTCAACTCTTCGAATTTTTAAATTTAAAAATTACATTTTAATTTTTTCTACTCGTTTAGTTTTTTCCGACTCGATATATATTTTCAATTAAATAAATTTGGGTCAAACACAAGATGCAAGGTCATCTAGTAGATGTCAACGAACCCCTCGTCTGGTGCTCGCGTCAGGTCGATGACGCCGGGGTCATCGGGTTAGAGTTTTGACTTAGTCGACCGTCGAAGTTGGTCGAGATATCGAGTACTAGGATCGCGGATGTGAATGTGCGCGCCACTTGGAATAATTAATTGAAATTCTCGTAATATTTTGAGTGTCCGCGTAAAATACGACGGAAGTGTGCATCGGCTGACAGCGATCAGGGAGGCCGCCGCGTTAACCCTGCCCGAATTAGTGCAGCGAACGAGACTAAAATAGCAAGGTGGCGTGTACAATTACATGCGGCGCGTCAATGTCGGCGCGGCAGCACGCGCTCGCTCGTGCCGCGGCCCGCCTCTCGCCGGTAAGTTTACACTGTGTGTGCTTGCAGAGCGCGCGACCAGCCCTATATGTGGCGCCGCCGACGTGTTGCTGCCGCCGACGGCGCCCTCGCGCCGCACCTCTCTCCTCGCACCTCGAACGCTGTTCTATTCTTGGACTCATCTGTTCCACTATATACACGCTAAATTTTACACGATCCTAAATATATCACCGACGTTGAGAGTTAAAGTTTTGAAAAACACTGTTGAAGTTCGAAGACAAGAACATGAAAAATGCAATGAAAACAAGAAGTCAATGAAGAGGATGCTGTTTTCGCGTGAAAGTATTAGCGTTGTTCGCTTTAGCTGGTTGATTTCGGGTCAAATTGTCATTTGTCTATCATTTGGTCCCCTTCAACCAGCTGTAGTTGACATCTGCTTTGCTTTCCAATATCATCAACTTGCGTCTACAGAAGCAATCACATTATTATTATTATAACATGTAATTCGCGATTTGTAGAAGCTTTATACATGGAAGAATACTTTTATATGTTTTTACTTGATAAAATTCATTAAAGCTATGTATTATCGATGTAGTCGATGATAATGACTTACTAATATTTATTGAATGTAAGTATTATACTTCTAAAATGTTACGAATAATCCAAATTGAATTTAGTTATAAAATATTTTCTAATTTCGTTAAAATTAGTTATTATATTGTTGTAATAGAAAACAGTACAAATGTTAAAAAGTGTATATAATTAATTTTATTGTTTATTTAATAAGATAATAAATAACCTCTCGCAAAACTACTAAAGTATATTTTTAGAAATATTACAAATGTATTAAATACCTCACAATTCTTTAAGTAACACTCGATATACTTTTATAAACGATATAAAATAATTGAATTCATTAGTGGTTTTAAATTAAAAAATACCCTGATATTTTATCTCATATTTTTGTCATAAAATACAGAGATAACATTAAAGAGTAACAGAGATCAAAGTTAACAATTCCAAACATCCTTTGAAGTCACGAGGCAAAATTTTATATATAAATACTTAAAATTTGTTAGTGATGCCATTATAGGTATACGTTTGCGGCCTTTGTATCGTAGAGATGACTTTGACAGATATTTTCCATTCGTATGTCACTTAGGTAAACAAGCTTTTAGGGGGATACGGATAAAGTCGTTAATGGCGGAGGCTTTAACATTATCGATTCGTAGCATAGAAGGTTTTTGGGAGTTCACACGCGAACGAAGAGTCGTAACGCGATGTCTACTTTTATATTATAAGCTTGAATATTACCGATGAGATAATATTGGTAATTGATTTTAACGAGATTATTGTATGATAAGATTTATATCTAAAAATATTATTTCTATTTTGATATGAATTCGATTAAAATGTAAACTTTTTAGTATAAAATGAACTGATGTGCTAATTAGCAATTTATTCAATTATCAAGAATATGTATTTTTGAGAATTTTCGTTACCATTAAAAATGAAATTAAAATTTTCGAGAAAATGTGAAGTTTAATAAATGTACATACAAATTCTTGGATATATTGTAAACGTTACCTTTATATGTATGATCTCTAACGATATACCTACTTCATAATAATAGTAAATATATAGCATCGATTATAGTATACAATTATGTTTATTAATAGTTATAATTGCATTCATTTCATAATTTCAAACAGGACCAGACTTTTTTTTTTTTTATTGCATAGGAAGGCGGACGAGCATATGGGCCACCTGATGGTAAGTGGTCACCAACGCCCATAGACATTGGCGTTGTAAGAGCTGTTAACCATCTCTTACATCGCCAATGCGCCACCAACCTTGGGAACTTAATGACGTATTTATTTAATGATTACAGAATAAAACGTAGATCCGAGCTCTGGCTGTTGTATGATTAAGTTTTGTTAGCTTTTACAGTCTGACAGTAGTTTTGGGGGAGGAGGGTCGCAAAAACGCCGGCGGCACTCGCTGGCAGCGTCGGCGCTCTGCGGTGCGACTTTGTACCATAAATCAAAGGCCCCGGAGAGCCCCAAATCTCATAATATAGCTACGAAACGATACGACACTCTACAACAGATCGTAACTTTAATAAAATTTGAATTATTCGCCTTATCGGGAATCTTACACGGTCGACGGTCTATAATCGTGTACTCGCGTGTATATTCAGGGAGTGAATTGCCTTTTTCGTGTTACGCATGTCATGTATAAGTTGAACATTCTGAGCTGTTTCAGTGACATTGGCGTGTTGAGGTGGTGCCTTACTCAAAATACGGCTTAGAAGGAAATCACCTGGCAAGCCATTAACCTAATTCACGGACGCAAAGACAGGGCGGAGACGCGGGTGGCGGCGGAGCGCCCGCTTTAATATCGCTCGCTGCTGGTAATAAGATGGAAATAAGGCGGCGGTGAAGAAATCGGGCCAATCATCGCCGTTCGCTACTTGACGCCGACGCTGAGCCTTGATAAGCGTGTACCTGGTAAGATAATATTTAAATAACATCTCGCCTATTCGAATACATCTATTTATTATTTCATCGGAGACGGTTTAATATTCGTTTCATCTATGGCTTTTTTTTAAAAGAGATGTGTGTTTTTTCATTTTAAATTATAGGTTCACTTTATTGCTTTTATTTTCTGTTGCTTGCAAAGGATCATCAATTTAAGAATAATATTTTTGAACTAGAAGACCTAAAAGAGTAGTTTTTATAAAGATTTAAATGTTAATAAGCAGTACCTTCTTTTAAAATTCATAATAACTTGCCGTATAATAAAACCAATTACATTAATGTATGAAAAAAAATAATATTTTAGAGAATAAATGAAAACGTAATATGAATTTTAACAAAACCGCTACATAAACTGTTAAATTTATTAATGTAATTAATAAATTGAATCATAAAAAAATACCTATATTTATATTTTAAATTAGGTAATAATGTAAAATCGTGCCATAAGTGACATTACTTATGAATATCAGTTAATAGATATTTAACCGCTTTTAAGTTGTTATATTTAATTATATTTTATTAGCGAATATTTATTTAAATAAAAATATCAAATAAATAAAATAAATAAATCAAATAAATTTCGATTTCATTAAATTAAATTAAAAGTTTCCTTATAGTCTGCAGATTTTTTTTATATCCATTTTCGTTTTCATACTCTGATTTTGTTATAAAAATCGAATTGTTTAAAAATCTCAAATAAGCTGAAAACATAATATTTAAAAATATTAGTGTTCCATAGTTATTTAATTAAAATAATACAAAATTAAGCGCATATATTAAGCGTTAAACAAACCTTATAAAAATGGAAATTGAAATGAGAAAAATATGTATTGTTATAGCATAAGTGCATTTTGTTGATTGACGCTAATTTGGTGCTCACAGCTCTGCAGGCGAGGAAAACCTAATTACATTCGTTAGTCGGTTGGGTTATTCAACCGCCTGTCACACAATTGCAACCCTTGCTATTGCATAGTTTTACGCTCAGCAGCTTTAAATGCATTAATACAATTATTACTTTTGAAACTGCTAAGTTAAAATAAAATAAATAATTTATATTACTCGTGTAATTATCAAACGAATATTGGAATATAATTCCCGGTTGAGTGGTACCTAATAATAATAAGAATAAAACACTTTTTGAAGCAGAAAAAACTAACATTCATAAGGAATGAGTGAAATGTCAAGAGATTTGATTTCCGGTGCATTACAGCACAATGGCTGGTCGGAATTAAATATTTCAGGTGGTGCGGCGCTACGAGTTAGTGCGAAGGTTGATGAAACGACACACTCCGCACTCTGAGCTGAAGGAAAATTTAATTATTGTTTCACTGCCACGGAGCACGGTTCAACACACTTCTAAATGGCAAAGTACATTCGCGTGACATTAAACGAGTTTTCATGTCGAGTTATTATAATTACTTAGAGAGCTAAAGTCCACTCAGTCTTTGAACATTTTTTATAAATTCCGAACGCTCGGGCTACTTTCGTAGATAATATTTCTTACATTTGCAATAATAACATATAAAGATTAATCGTTTGCAAAATATAATATTATTTGGATCGTAATAATATGTGTTGTCAATTGTAAACTGTATATTTTTAACATTTATAATACACCAGGTCGACTAGATTTTCAATTTTGCTGGTTCAGACACGTTAACAATAAAACCATTTGAAGTGAGCATCCACTTATGCTCCCGCACGCTTGTCTATTGACTGAAATGGTATTTAACTTGACCATTCGACATACTCGTAAATAGCTAACGTCATATTGGAAGCGCAAAAGACTCCGTAGCTAAGCTCAAGGCTGCTTGCATAAATGAGTATAGCTCTTGTGAATCGATCAGCTAATGGGATATGAATGAAGCGCAGAGTTTGAGTCTGTGGTACACGCGCTGGAATCTAATGGAATTCACTTGTACGCAAACAAGCCGCCATACGCCCCCGCCTCGGAGCGAGGCATCGACGTGCATTAGACGAGTGGGACTTGGACAACGATGAACATAATTTAAAAATATACTACACTTATAATTTAAAACTTTATTATTGGAAAATAATTGTTGTTTTTTTAAGAACAGGGGCTACTGAATAGTTAACACGTCACGTCGTCTGCATTTATTAATCGCAATATTCAATATAAGGCCTTTCGGTTCCTACAGAGCAAAATAATTATAACTTATAACCCTCTCATATCCGAGTGTAGTCGAAAGAGTAGAAGAAGGTTTTTATGTGTGCATCATTTAACCTTGTGTGTGTATTATGTTACTTGTGTGCATATTTAAGCGCCTGTGTAATAAAACCGTACGCATAAGCATTGCCAAGACAGTTGCTCGATCGTTTGCTAAAACATATTTAAGGTTTTTTATAACACACTGTATCGACCAAATAATTTCGGAATTGATAGGGAACGATGACTCGTTAAAGTACTTGTATTTTAAATTGCGTTATTTAAATGTATTTCAACATTGTAACTATATACTTTAATAAAATTTAAGAAATAATTTATGAAATGTATATATTTTATAGATTTAATCATGATTTTTTTAGTGTTCTAATTATATATAAAATTTTGTGTCTTATATTGTGTCATATTAATAATTGTCTAATACAAAAATATTAAATTTATTATGTATATATTTTGCGACTTTTACATTGGGCGGCCCGATAACTTAAGACTTTACTTACCTTTATATGATAAGTTGCAGCATAATATTATATCAGATGATTACGTACCTGAAATAAAAAGATGCATTTAGAATACATTTACATCATATACATTTTTTTAAAAATATTTTCATTTTAATTTAACTTTATTTCAAGATTTGTTAAAATCATTTGATTGTTGTTTTTATAAAATAAAAATCTGCAAAATTGTTATAAATATACTCGACTTCCCAATTACTTTGTAATAAAATGTTTAAAGGCAATAATCATCAATAAAGGAGAATGTTAATAACAATATCATAATTAACAGCATAATATTTAAAGAAAATCCATGTCACATTTTTTTTGTTTAAATATTTTAAAATAAAAGATTATTAATTTGAATAATGCTTGTCATGTGTGTGTTGCCAGTTTATAAAATGGGATTATTTCATACATACATTTTTCTGAACGCCAAAAATCGACCATCACAACTGGCAGTTAGAACCTCTGTCTCTTAAATGGTATGATTTTATTTTTTTATACTTGGAATGTAAAGTATTAAAATTATTGTTATATGCATAATAATAACAACCATTAAATATAAAGAATATACAAATTGTTTTTTAAGTTCGTTGCCGGCTGAGTTTGTAGTGGCCGGACCCTTATGTACATTATGATTATAACTTTATATATTGTTGCTTTTACATTTATACTAATAATTAAAAAGTAAACTTTATTATTATTTTTTAAATAAATTGTATTTTCTTGGAAAGCCAGTAAGTTAATCAAGCACTAGTGTTTAAATAGCGATTTCTTTAGTATATCCGAAGATTAATATATATCCAGAGAAACTGTATTTGTCATTAAACCAGATTGAAGTGCTTAGAATTCCTTTCAATAAACGTTTCTCTATAATATCGGAAAAGAGATCAGAAGTTAATCTATCGGCAACATTCTTCGCGTAACGCCGGAAGGCACCGCCGCGCCACGTCGGGCCGCCCGCCGTCGGCCTGCTATAGCCCTCCTGCACGCGACCGCCCCCGTGTACCCTGTGCCTGTACCTACTGGCTAATCGATCCTTTTGCAACGCTATGCAAATGTCTTGTATGCGCACAGTCTAGTTTACATTCAATTAATTGTTAGTTTCTGACAAAATTTGATGACCGTCTTTATACTGTAGGCTGTACGTGTAAAGGATTCATGCATTTTGTTATACATTAAAATTCATGGCTCTTACGTCAATGATTAAAAAATATATTTATCTATCCTTATTAATGTTGAAAACCGTAAGTAAACTCACAGTAAGAAGGGTCTATTTACTAAGCAAATTTTATTTTTATTTAGCATAAGAATAACGCAATGTAGGGAACAATATAAATTCGCTATTTAATTAGATGAACATAATAATAATCATCACCAAAGTTGCAATGTTGCATACATATCCTATCTTTCTATACACGTAATGTACATACACATAAATAGAAATACATACATGCGTCTTCGAAGTGTTTCCTTCACCATAGAGTATGAATTGAATTGCAAATAGACAATAAGCATTTGGTACCTATCTGGGTATATACCATTTTGCTAAAGTACTGTATTTTAGGAGACACTTTTAATAGGCTTACATAAATATAAACTATCTCTATAAGGTTACGCTGGGTTGAGTCATTAAGATATTTGAGAACTACAACATCTTCAAAAATCCTAATTGGATCAAATTTAGTAGAAGATTATTGAACGAAACATTACAATATGTGTAGTGTTACAAGTATTAGACAGACTTTTTGTATATACCTATATACCTAATAGAATAAATAGAATAAAAACTTGGATACTTAAATTGTAATGAAAATGTAAAATAGGTTGGTACGGTTGATGAGAACTAGAAATTATTCGGACAAGTTCGTGTCAGGCTACGTAGATAGTAGGCAGGTTCTGTAACAAAGCTAAATTAAACGAAACAAAGTTATTTGTGTAAACACCCACTGTTTATTCTGTACGGAGACAAATGCATTTCTATTGATTAATTTATTAGTATAAGGTATGGTATTTAATAAATAAATATTAAAAGACGTACATCCTTATTTAGGTTTGGAAATAAGTTTTAATATATTATAATAAAATGAATAACTACTTTATTGTTATTTCATAAAATGTCATTATCTTTGCTATTAAAATAGAAAAACATTATAAGTAATAAACAATTCCTTAACTGAAATCTGAAAAGATTCCTATTCCTATCCTGAAATTTGTAAAATATTTATAAACGCGTGGTATCGAGACTATATTCTACCGATAAAATTATTTGATTTTACGATGCAAACAAAAAAAAAAGATAATAAATACGAATTGAAAAAATGAAATTATTCTGGCTCGATGAACTTTATATTCGATAACTTTCGGGATATGTGACAATAGTATTATTTATAGGTTCAATAGTCATATATCGTGTAATCAAATAATTTGATTTGTTTCAATTCGCTGCACAATATAGAACGTAATTTAATTCAGTCACAAAACAAACTTTCTCTAAAAAAGATCGAAGCGCATAATTAAGTTTCGTTCAGGTAGATATATTACACACGTATATTATTCACGGATAAATGTGTTAACTGTATCTCCAGGCCCAGTAGGCAGCTTATACGGTTGCAGATAGTAATATTCTAGGTTGGAATCCTAATTACCAATATCAAGGTCTTACATCTAATCTTATCACATTATCCCATCGGATTATAATTTACTTCTATAATATTTTTTTATTGTCAGTTCCTAACTTAATGCTTGTAAGATATAATCTATATAAATAAAATGATAGAGGTCTGCAGTTGTGCGCGCATCACGGTAAAACTACTGGATAGATTTCAATGAAATTTTCTAAGTTTTCTAAGTTTCTTAGACACTTGGCCCTTATCAAAAAAAAATATTGCGATATCTTAATTTAATAAAAAGTTATTAAAGTTTCAAGAAACAACGATTTGTATATGCACTGCGTGTTCAGTGATGTATGTTTAAACAAAGTATATTTTTGCTTGCGATCTTTTTGATGTTTTTTCCTTCGTACATAAGAAAACTTTGTTCATATATCAAGCAACGCGGACGAAGTCGCGGGTATTAGCTAGTTTTAAATAAATGTATAATATTTATTTCTATACATAATCCTCCCAAACTCAGGGCATGTATTGAACCAACATTCCAGGAGCGCAGGGCAGGATTACTACCTATTGCGACAACGGAAGACTCTTATACACTGTAATATTTCCAGCAAAGTTGTTTAGATTTTAAGATGTCTAAGATTCGAAATTCGACCACGACGACTTTATCACTTCGTATAAATGCATATACGATATCCTGATAATATCGATACAGAACCAGGTCTAATGGACCGGGAGATACTGACAATGTTTCGGGTTATTTGTACAAGTATGGCGACTCTTCAGGGGTCTAATTATGTAATGACGAAAAGGAAAATGATGGTCATAGCACTGGTACCAGCGGCCCAATCGCGTGGGCGTTAATCGAACGTGGGATAAATTACGAGTCTTGTATTTTCCGATAGTCGATTTACGTAATGCCATACTTCTCCGGTGTGACTTACAGTCGAAAAAAATTTTACACCTTTGCGGATGGTGGCCAGTTGGAACTGTCGAAAAAGTATGGCATGGTGATTTTCGTGAATGGTTACTCAAAGATGAATAGCTGTGCAAAAATTAGCCTTGTACTATTAGTTGAAATGTTTATTTTTTAACATGTTGTCGTCTTCTGTATGACCGGCTGTGTAGTTATTTATCATATTAATTAAACTTGAACTAGAAATCTCTTGACAAGATTTTGTTATTTTTTTTAATGTGGATCCCCCGTTTTCATCTGTTATTGTTTGTATAGTAAAGTAACAGCCTGTGATTGTCCCACTGCTGGGCTAAGGCTTCTTCTCCTCTTTGTGAGGAGAAGGTTTGCCGTCGTTATTTGTTTAAAAACAAGCTTGATAACATTACTTCCATATTGAATGTAAACAGGTTTCCTATTTAAACAAACATTCTTAGAAATCGGCATCTGTGTGAACGAAAGTATACACAGCTTTAGTTTACAATACTGTATAATCGGTTAATCTTAAATAAAGAATTACTAATTTTCAGTATAAAGTCTGAGAGCAAGAATCACACGAACTCTAAAATTTATATAGGTATTAAACTAGCAGTAGGTACAGTGCTGGTAAAATCGAGAGAAATCTCCAGTGCGACTCCCAAGTTACATGATAAAGAACAACAGACCGTCCGGTGCTGGCGGCAGCGGTGCCGTGGAGTGGGCGGCGGGTGTTTGTTCGAAAAGTTGACATTTGTTGATGTCGTAAAAATAAGGCTATTGTATTTTTACGAGAGGTAGCATCGGAAAACGGTCGGGATAAGTGAATGAGTGTAGTTAGATTTGGATCGCCGCTCTAACAAAATATAACAACAGTATCCCCATAAACTTTTACCTTTTTTGATGGAAGTTGACAAAATTAATCTGCTGTACAAAAACAAAAAAAAAAAGAAATAGTACTAAGTTTATTCTTTCTTTTGTTTTAAATGTCTGTTCTTACTCGAATGTATTATAATACTGATTGTACTGAATAAGACGTGCGAAAATATAATAAAGTTTTTGTAAGAATGAGCAAAAAAACACGATGTATTTATTATAAGCCAGTTTCACCGCAATTCTATAGTAATTGAGAGTCGTGTAGCTGCTATTCACGCGCCGGGGCCGGCTCACAACAGGGAATAGATTCCTTTAGTCACATTTATGGCTAATATATTCATGAAACTTCTACAAAAATATATCCGAGCGCACTTGCTTTGTTACAAGTATGATAAAAAGCATACATTTATACACCGGACGTATGAAAGTGGGCGTGTTATCAGTGATAGAAGTTATACGACAGCGTCGTATTACTTTAAAAGAGCTGGTTATTAACAATAATATTTTAAAATAAAATCCTTTTAAGAATGATGAATTTTCGTGATGTCGCATTTTTTCTTCAATGTAATTTCAACTAAAGCAACATTTTGTTGGATCTATTCGAAGTGGAAGCTTGAGAGGTGTTAAAGGTCGTAGGTAACGTTGTGAGAGATTCAGTGGATGCAACAAGAAACGAAGCAAAATAAAGTACGGGGTGCGGGCAAATGGAATGCACGTCAGACACATGCGAAGAGAGGCGCAGGCGACGCGTCGCGCAATTTCCGCTTCCCTATCAGATGCCGGTGCGAGTGCACCATCGCGCCGGCCGCATTGCACCTATCACTGTGGCAACACTCAAAAACGTGAAAAACTGCGTAGCAATAACGAAAATGTGATCTCATCGGACGAACTCTAACAATATCCGGTTATTTAGAATGGTCTTTATAAGTAATTTATGTTTACGTTGTAATAATTATATTGTGTTAATTGAGATTAAGACAAAGTATACAATTCAATCTAAAATTATATGGGTATTACCAACATACCTAATGCGACTGCAGGTACAAATATAAACGAATGAATAGTTTATTAGTTAACATGAAATAACATATGGTTGATGGTCATTACTTATGTTAGTTTTTAAAACAAACATAGAATAACCATGAATGACCATAGGAAAGGTTCAACGGTAGTATTATTTATTAGGGTGTACCCCTTTCTTGGCACGCAAGGAATGGATTTAATAATTACGGGGCAAAGAAGCATACCGTGTGGGGTCTCCGTAGAAAGACAGAGAGGGGGCGCAACGCGATTAAATCGCGGGCGTTTCGGCATGTAACAGGAAGTGGGTCAAGCGGCGCCGCCCGAGCTATTTATTGCGTTTCCGACTAAATTGCAATAGCTATCTTAGAAAAAAAGAAAGCTTAAGTAATAACAAGAAAATGAAATTGCTAACAAAGGTTCAATTAAATTTTCTGGGCTGATTAATCACAAGCTGTATTTCGAAATAAAAGTAATATCAAAGGAAAATTAATCAAATGAGGTCGCCTTCAAACTACTGCGGGCTTCGCGAATACCCGTAGAGGGTCGAGAAAGGCATACCATTAAAAGTTCTTTTTGTTTGATAGTGCCTGCCGTTCAGGCGGGCTAAGTCTTAGTCGCTCTGCAATTACAGACAAGTGCCTTTAAATGAACCGAGCTCTCGAGCACGGTGCATCGCTTCGCACCCGACTGCGCCCTCTCCGCCGTCGCCGCCACGCTATTTCCATTCAGTGTTAATTTGATTTCAAACGATTATTTCATTTCTGTGCACTTAAATTCAATTCATTACGAAATCGTGTTTATGATTAATTATTGCAGTTATAAATATATTATGACCGAACTCTATGAAATACGAAATCGTCTAAATTTTTTGTAATTCTCGCAAAAATGTTACCAGCTGCAAATACGGCTCTAAGGAAAGGGCGTCAACAAAAAGATATATTTTCATGCATTATTCATTCATGTGTCCTCGAACGTTTGCGCGTCGAAATACGTGATATTTTGGCGGTGCGATAATGATATTTGTCATAAAAGCCGTTATGATGTTCCGTGAAGGATAAATAAGATAGTACAGTAAGCGTCCTATATCCACACATCATATAGTTATTTTATAAGAAATAAAATATATATATATTAAACGTCAAAGATAAAAAAAAAATCAAAAGTCATAATACAATTTTGTATGACGCTATAATTATAGCTTTTATAATAAATAATGTTAGAAATATGTTTTATAAATATTTTAAATATTTATTTGCTTCCACGTACAAGACTAAATCATTGAAATCATATTTAAAATAGCGTCACAGCGAGACTTGAAAATGCAGCCGAGCAATTATCGTGACGAAATTATTAAGATAAGTATGATAATCTCTGTTTTTCGTAATTTGTTAAAAATAACCCAACTACAAACTCATAAATATTTAAAATGCTGTTCAATTAACCATAATATATGACTTCAAATATTATTTGAAATATTGTTTAGGCAGTATCAAAGCTGAGTAGCCATACGATCAAAACAAAACTGGTAATAATGATAAAAGGTAATTAAATGGCGCAATTATAAATTCGGTCATCACAAATCACGGCATGATAACAAAGAGCATGTTTATTCATAACTAAATGCAGCCAGCAGTTTTGCAGACGGGATTGTTTAATTTTACGGCTGCCTGATTTTACGATGTCGTAGTTTGTGTCGCTTTAATACATATATATAGAATTTATAGTAACAATTCTAAACTTTATCTGCCGTCGTATTGAATGGAAAACATATATAATGTTAATATGATCAAATGTTTTCAACTTTAATAATATAATATAATTGGATATGAGATGAAACGATTGTTAGAATGAAATCTGTGGCTAAGTCCAATCTGATAAACGATAAATCTAAATCGATACATTTAGACTTAACTTGTATTTATTTGTTTATTATATTCGATTATACGTTTAGACAGTGTAAATTGCCTTTGTAGATAGACATCTCTGCCACATGCCGCTCTTGGTGAGATTAGTGCAAAATGCGCGACGGCCTGTGTATTCGAAGATATTGATTTTGGAATGTGGCCAAAAAAACTCCTAGTAAAAGCACGCGTCAACTGCCTCGCTGCCCGGTTCCGACATCAACCCTTTTACGAATATTAAATTTTGTTTTGCCACTTCACGATTCCACAAATTCTCTTCAAAATATGATCAGTTTTGTAGTTTTACACTTGTATTTGTGTTTTCGAGTTCATTCGTATATATTGTTTGCTTGATAAAATAACTTGTACATTTAATTTATTTAAATTTTGCTACATACTTGTACTTGTAATTACTACATTATTAACCATCAAGCATATAATTATTTTATAATCAGACTTTTTTAGTAAAACACAACAAACATTTAAACGTGTCTAGAAATCATACATACATATCTATTCTTATTAAAAACCTTAAAAAATATCTAATAAGCATATTAAATTTGTTTTTAGCATTGCATTAATAATAATACAAAGTATAAAAGTTACGCATGTGAGTGCCAGACTAACACAAAAATTAACTACAGATTGCTGTAGGCTTTTTAGTATGGATGTATATTATGAGATAATATACCTAATAATGATAACGTAGTGCAACATAAAATTGCTAATCCAAGAGCTTTTACAACTACCAACACTATTTCAGATAAATAAAATTTCATTTTGTATAAGAAATGTCCTCATCAATAGGACAATATATAATGCAATTTTATAAAAAAGACATGGCATATTTTAGATTTTATATTATTAATCTAACAATATTAATCATATAACTTAGTGGTAATATTATTATAATCTTAAGGCAGTGCTGGCCAGTGAAGGAAGAGAATTTTCCTCAATATGTATATATTGAGGAAAATTTCATGCGTTGGATGCAAAAACCGAAACTTGTCCTCTCGTCTCGTCCTCCAACGATCTCTTCAAGCGAAAAGTACTCAGTACTTTCCCAATAATGCCACATTTACAGGCCGTTACGTTTTATTTTTAAATAAATATAGCCGTTTAAGATCTGTAAAGATCTGTTGGTGGGGTAGATATGTCAGGGCGACACTGATTACATTGTAATATTCATATATACACATATATTCAAATAACATATCAGTGTATCAAATAGATCAGAAATTATGTTATAATTTTTTTTTTCATTTCATATCCATACATATGAAAAAATAAAAACTTAAACGCTTTAAATAAATATCTAATACTAAACTATTCTGCTATGATACATTTAAGGTATACTGAACCTAACGCAAAAATAATTATTATCAAATTTATGTTATTATTTATAAAATGAATTTGATACACCCGAACATAAATATGATTTATACATATACATATGTATATGTATATATACATATACATATGTATATGTATACATATGTATAGACGAAAAACGAAAAAAGGTCGAGATGTTGTTTAATAAAATGAAAATATAATACGCTCCACTTAAAGTAATTTACCATTTATTTTCGCTCAGTTTCACTTCAGTCACTTTGTCGAGCTTAAATCAAAGTGTAATAATAGCACTTCTATGTTGGTGCTACCACTTTAAACCTCACGAAACCTCCAAAACTTGCGAAGCGACGCTCAAACTTTTAATTTTTCAACGTTATAGTGAAACTATTCGCAAAAGACTTAGCACGCGTAATTTTAAATTAATCTGGTGTCTGGTGATTTCAGGAGAACATTTATGCTTACACAATTTAAGCTTAATTATTACTTATTACAATATTGATATAGCAAAAAATATAAAAATATAATTTTAAAAATAGAAAATTGGAATATTTATAAGACTTACTCATAATAATTAGTTAATAAATCTACATATCAAATATTACATGGTGCTGTATAATAAGGTTTTTCTCTTTACTTTATAAATGCAATTAAATAAGTGTAAAGCACATTTATATATTTCAGCAATAGGAGAATAACATATGGGATATTTACTACATTTAATAATATATTAACTATAATAAAATAAAAAAACAGAACTTTACTTTTACTTTCATTCCGCCATAGATTTTCGTTGACGGAATTTAAATTAAAAACAAACGCTTGTTAGAAATATATGAGCTTCGTATGGTTGTCGAATGACAGCTTTGTGTTTCGGAAATCTGTGACAGATAGTCGGATGCAGAAATATCACAATTAATATGGATTGTTTACTATCACAAATACTTTTTATATATTTAAATAATAAAGAAAAATATTTACTCGTATTTAGTTTATACCCTTACAAGTTTTTTTGTATCTTTACAAAACGAAATAAAATTATAGACAGTAATCTCTAATTGTTTTCTTACTTTAACCGTTAAAAATATCACCTTTTCGTTAAAAAAATTCGATAAGATTTCAGTGAGTAATTGATTCGTTGCTTTAGTAAAATATATATTCATAATATTTATATACATACATAACAAATAAATAAATTATAAGACGTCAATATCATGTGTTTAAGCGACAATACAAGTGAGTAAATGAGTTTGTTTTGACGTATACGAGATACGTTATTACTAAGAATGGCTGGCTAAAAAGTGGCCGCAAAGTTTTCTATAAGAGAAGCTTCTACTTTTCTCTATGAGCGAGTCTGTTTCCGTTTATCTTCAGTCGTTTTTTTTTTGTTAGCTTTAGTTTCGTTCGTTTCTTTTCTCATATTTCGTCGTCGCATTTGTCGCGACGGAAGAGAAATGCAGTCATGTCACTACGTAACGTAACATGAACGCCAGATATTGGTTTCATATTTTTATTTAAAATGTAAAATATCAGGCGAGCATGAAATAAAAATATGTCAATGTAATCTTGCTACAATTTAACTGGATGGAGTAAAGTTTGATCGGGAGCAACGTTAAAAAGCAAATGATATTTCGCAGATTTATGGACGTTATCTTAGTTGATAGGGAATTTGCATTCGACAATCGAGTGTTCTCTATACTATTAATTGATGCCTCGCTGAGCTCGGTCTTAAATTGGTGTAAATCCTCAAGGCACAGATCATGCCAACCGAGCGGCAGCTCTCAACGTGCCTCCTCCAATTACTTTAATTAAAACAATACCACGCCACCAGTGCTTCGTCGACTCACTGCGTCTGTTTCCCATTTCCCTATTTAAATACGAAAACGAGCTCGAGGTTCGCGCTTAGCATACAAGATGTTACTGTTCTGTATATTATACGAATGAAACCCTCCCATATTACTCCATTTATAACGAATGCGTCGGCTCATTTTAATTTGTAATTAGTCTTATAATTTGAAGACGACAATCACAAATCACTATATCGATTAAGACGCAAAATATTACTCATATTTTCATATTCAGAGAGAAGCAAATAAGAAAATATAAATTATGGATTTGCTTAAATGACGTTTAGCCGTTGGTTTCTTGGCAAATGTCATTAATATAGTTGATGTCTTGAGTGGTTTGAAATCGATTAGGGTTGATTCAGCGACTTCGAAGCTAGTAATTTACTCTCGAGTTGGCTGAAGGCGACACCTGTCGAGGGAAGTGACGGCTGATAATGCGATGCGAGTGCCATTCAAGTGCAGTGAAGTGCGAGAAAACGAATCGTCTAGTTACCTACAATTTTAGACCATGTTTAAAAACGTCCCCTTCATAGTGGTTAATAATTGTACCGTTCAATTTTAAATTTGCATTTCAAAGTCCGACAAGTTTCCCCACACACGACTATTAGATAGACTGAAGCTAATTTGTAAAGTTAACATCGACTGTAGTATGTATAGACGAGGTTTATCAAACGACTTCTGACGGAGTTATATAAGCCGGTAAAGCCTAGTCTCATCTGCGGGATTAGAGTTTACATGAGGTTGGGAACGTAGCATGGCGGCACAACGCAGCACATCTCCGACGGGAGGCAACTTTGCAAACTTTCTTAAGGACGGTTAGCGAAGTTTGACGTGCACGCGCTCGCACCGTAAGCTTTAGGATTCGATACTTGGTAACAAGTAACAACATCAAATATATAAAACTAGGGAAAATGTTACAAGCTAACTCAACGGCGCGATATAAAGCAACTGAAGTAGAATTAACGACTGAAAAAAAAAACAGGGAAAATGGGACATCACAGACGTCTTATAACTTGTCACAATGCCGAAATTTTACATGTATATGTAACAAAGGAAGTCACGCAATGTATTCAAAGGTTTTTTGTAAGCCTCGTAAATCACTGGTTTTTAGTTGGAGAAATACTATTATGAATAATTTAAGAACAGTCAAAACATTCCCTTTGATTATAAAAAAGTTATATATGTTCGAAATAATAAGTGTGAGTTCACATAAATAGTGGTCAATTCCCATTGAGATTACTTTTACTATAATACCTTATATAGTCATAATATCATAACGAATACTTTCCAAATATGATAACATAAACGTTGCAAGTGTAATATTTGCAGTCATCTTAATCTTGGCTCGGGAACCACTCGACTGTGTTATTAAAAGGTGGCGCTGACGACGGCGAGGTAAACGGGGCAGGCGGATTAAGGGGTAGGGCGAATATAACTTCCACTTTTCTATCACGAGACACTGCGTCGGTCAATGAAACTGAGAAACTGGGTAGCTGGAGTTTTATGTGTTTAATCAAATCTCTTTCGAGGTGTCACGATGAATTTTGATAGTGGTGTGAGTGTGTGTGTTAGTTAAATGAGAGAGAAATATGCACATCGAAAGCGATTTTCACGATTAATGTCGATTTAGATGATCGAAGCGAGCATGCAAACTTAGCATTAACATAGTTATATTTTTTGTTTAGTAAATTACACAATTGTTAAAATGTATTGGATTACATAACTGTGTGTATTTTGTTTTGTGTGCGTATGATTTATTAAGTTTATAATGATAGTCTCATACTTTATTTGTTATAAAGAATTACGACAAACACAGTGGAAAATATGATTATTTATGTATGAAATTCATTTTTTCTGAATTAGTTCATTAATTTGAGAGCTATCTAACTGGAAGTTTATTCAATTGAAAAAAAGAATCAAAACAAAAATTAAAAATCTATGATTTTTTATTCACCTTATTCTTAACCTTAGTGAATTAGAACAAATTAAATGTAAAGTATGAACAGCAATAACCAACTCTAAAAATATTCAACACCAGAGACCGTATCTACAATATTAACGAAACAAATTTATATGTTTGAAAGCCTATCTCACAGGCCCGGCCCCAGTAATTCTTTTCTAAGCAGGGCGTAAAATTATTCAAAATATGTATAAGTTACGTCCTAAGCCGGTCGTAAAACGGTATTACAAACGTTATGACGGCTAGGGTTCGACCGGATCTCATCACTTAGGGCGTGAGTGTAAATCATCTTAAAAAAAAATCTATGAAATTCTCTGAAACAAATTCGGACCTCTTCTTATATACCGACATCGCAAACAACGATATTAAAATTTAGGCGGGATAACAATATATCGGCGTTCAACTTCTTGGAGTAATATTCATCTTCGAGAGTTTGGCGTTCCTTTCTGGATGAAAAATGTTTTCGAGCTACTCGTCGTGGAATATTCATGCATCGACAGAACGATCGTAAATTATTTACGTCATCGATTCCTCGTACCGGACAAATCTCTTATGCAGATGCTGACTTAGGCCGTATATTCTGTTTTACGAAGCGTCATCTTGAGCGTTGTCAAATTTATTTCGTGTACTTCGTCTTTTTATTAAATTATTTCTAGATTTGTTGATATGATGATGATACTTCAGTAATGTTTTCGAAAATGATTAAATTGAAATAAGCTTGAAACTATTTAAATTTATATAATTACCGTACCATCTACTTGTTTTTCGAGTTACAAAATTCATACATAATGTTATTTTAATGCAAAAAATTAAGAGACGCAATTTATCGTCTACAAAAAGTCATATATTGCGTTAGTAGTCGCGTCAATGAGATGAGGGGGTGGGTGTCGTATGCATGTTAGATGAGCCGCCACCATCGCTCGCTGTACAGGTGTCATCCACCTTATTTTTTAATTTATGGTGACTACTACAATTCATGAGTTTTGCAAATTTGCACGTCACTTGTTAATGTGTCACGTGTTAATGTTATTTTATTGTTAAACAATGGCAGCTTTGCAGAGAGGCAGAGGCGAACTTATGTTCTTTGATATGACTAAATAGTCGAGCACTAAATATAATAAGTTATACAAATTAATAGAAATGCCTAAAAAAATTTGATGTGAAACAATCAAAATATCGAATCAAAATAGTGGACTGTAGGCTGAGTGATGATGATGATGATCAAAATGAACAAAAATCTTTAGTTTATCATTAAATATATCTAGACTTGTATTAAAATACAACATGCAACTTAGAATCAAAATTTAATTAATTATTGTGAGCCGGTATCGTTATTACTCGTAGATGGTTTCTACGCTCGTAGCTATATGGAATTTAAACAGAAGTTGTTTTTTTAGCAACTAATGAACAAAATGAAAATGTTCTTATCGATCGTTATGCATGACTGTGTAGTAAGGTTTCATTTCGGGATGCAAAGTGGGCCACATTAAAATAAAAAGGTATTTCCGGCTCTCTTAAAAAAAGCAGCGAATGGTCGGCTGAAGATTCGTTTAAAACAAGGATAGGGTACAAATTAAAAGAACGTTGGAACGCTAATTCCATTACGATTCGATAGACGGCAAAAGTCCTCCGTTAGAGTCAAAGCCGGTAAAACGTAATTGCGACTTCACTAAGCTGGGCTCCGCGCGGTCTGATACGGACGAAAGGGGACCTCTCCGTGCCGCCTGATATAAAAGCGCAATAAATTTAGCAGGATGAACGCACTACTTATATACAATGAGCGCGTATAGTAACTGCTATATTCGTAACGAGGGGACACGCAATCGCATGCCATTTTTTACGCGTTCATTGATGTTCGAATGGCAATCGATTTAAACTTTCAGATTGCATATATTTGTTGGATTTTATTCTTAATGATTAATAGAATTTTTTATTTATATATGATTAATTGCTAAGTTGAAAATAACAAATACTAATGTGAATTCCACATATATTTATGTCATCTTTCTTTAAAAATAAATAAAACTGAATTCATGTATGTGTTGCTAGATTTTCAGAATGTTGGTGGTAAAACAAGATTAAAACCTCTTTAAGTTAGAATTCTCAAACTTTTGGCGGGTTCGGAAAACTAAATCGAAATAGTTTCGAGATTCATTGTAAAACAACGCAAACAATGTCGGAAGAAAATAACAGTAAGTAACGTGAAACAACGGGCAAAGGAAATTGTTAATGTTGTTATTTTGGATACACATGTTTATTGCTATGAAACATGGCAGCCTCATAACAATCCCTTTCACTCTCCACAAATTGGAAGGAGCGTGTAAAGGAAAACATGGTCATAAATAAAACTGGCAGATCAAACTAGATAGTCGGCCATTACCCGAGATAAGCACAACTTATACATATACTTGCTATTCGCTAGGGCTGATTAACGGGAAGGAACTGCGTTTGTTTGCAGATATCGATACGGAGGCATTTTGGCGAGTCACAGCTGAGAAATTTATTGTAGTATTCCGGGAGATATATTCTTACGGACTCATTAAAAAGGAGACACGCCGTCCATAAATCAGGGCCAGGCGTCGGCAGCGGCGTAGAGCGGGTGCGGCCGCGGCGGTTCTTATCGGCACCGCGTTGCCGGCAATAGGCGCTATCCGGTTCCGTCGGCGCGCCATCGCCGCCATTGTGTAGCTGCGCGCTCTGCCGCTCGGAGCCGAATACCCGACCATCTCGACTTCATTACATTATCCACTTTCTCGATACTTTGCCTCTCACGGATATACTCTTCGATGACTTTCTTTATTCCCATTTTCTTTAACTTTGTCTACCCGTAGGGCGTCTTTTGTAACCACGCTTTTGTTTTTATAAATGTCCACACTCGTACTCACTGTTTTATACCTTCATTATAATTAGATTCATCGCATAAAGTTAACAATTTGTTTACTTAATAGGAAAAAGAAATAAACTCTATAAATATGAATAATGCAAGTTAATCACTAAAAACTTCTGTTGTGGTTAGTATTACAAAAATAATACAATATAACAAAGTATGTAAGTAGTTCCCTCGAAACCCAAATTTTTTGAATTTTATAATTAATTTTTCATTATTAAATTGTTGAAGATGTTCTTAATAAAATTAATTATTTTTTACGGTACTTATAAAATAAAATATTCATAACTGCGAACTAAAAAGTAAGAAACAAACCAGGTGCCTTTAACAGGAACAAGAAGTGGCTATACGCAGGTGGAGGTTTATTTTATTAGTTGGAAAAAATCTTTAACTTTCCGTAATAACTTTTGTTTCAAATTTTCACGCAGTCGAGCATATTATTCCTGTTTTCATTTTGTTAATATCATTTCTTATAATTTTTTTTACCAATTTCAATTATATGACGTGCAGTAAGTCACAACGAGTCATCATCATTTTAATTCTTTTTTTTAAAGATGTGGCAAGAGAATAGTTATAACATAACACAGTAATAAACATGTATTAATATGTGTATGTATAAATACAGAAATTTAAAGAAATTAGAATATTTGCTGTTGCTTCTCAATACATATTATGTAATATTATGTATGTACGCAAAAACATTAATGATTTTGTGAGAAAATGTGATACTCATATCAAACACAAATAAATTACTCCCGTTACTCGACTGCATAGAGTCAGTAACTCTTTTGTGGGGCAATGTGTACGTTTCTACAACAGGATCCCAGAATGCGTTCAAAATGCTTCAGTTGTTAAGTTTAAAAGATTATAAAGGAACGCTTGTATGCTAAAGGTTATTATACAATTAATTAATTTATGAATGATAGCACACCTTGGGAATGAGACGATCGCCGCATGGCTATTTCTTTTTAATTTTTTTGTAAAAGATATAAAAACGACAAAAAAAAAATGAACCCGCTGCGTTTCTTTCGCCGGTTCATCTCAGGGCTGGGTATTTCTTTTCCGAACCGGTAGTAGTTTCCAGTTTGACATAAGTAAGTGTAATACTTCAACATTGAATAAAGTATTTTGAGTATGAACATTAATAATAAGACATTAATTATTTTTCTTTTACCTCATAATTACTGAGCCTTTAAACCAATCGCAAGCAAATGTCAGGCTACAGTTAGTAGTATTATAAATATTTTTGTATTTGAATGATTATTTTCCATCGAATAGACGTATACTAATAAAATCGACAACGATATTGTGCTGGGAGAGGTAGAATCTTACGATTTTTATATAGTTGTTGATAAATCTACGCCTGGTAAAACCATATCAATCATCTAAATATTGTGAAATAAAATTATCATAAAAGAGAAAATCCAAAAAATAAATTATTCGTTACTTTTAAAACAGCGCTTCTAAATCAAATACATATTAATAAACAAAATCAATTTTTAAAATCAGATGTTGCTGTTTAGTATAAGGGTGTCGAGCCGAAAAAAGCTTTACGGTTAATTATTTCATAAAATTACGAGTGAAGCATATTTTAGGTTGTGTATTAAAAGTTAGTCAGTCAGAACATTGACATCGGACCATCGATAAATTAGTTTATGTATCAGTCAATAAAATATTCATAGAAACACATTAAGTACTCCTAACTTATTATTTATATTTTTTTTTGCATGATCATCTACAAAAAAAACAATGAGTGATTCAAATAGAGACCCAAAATTGTATTGATGAATATGTTTAACTTATTAACTCTCTTTAAAATATTATATAAATGTATAATTCAGCTTATAATTATTTATAAAAAGTATTTAATGCGAGTAAATACGTAATTTATCTTCTCCGAAATATTGCCAGCCGAGCCTTTAATATATTTTGTTTTCTATTAATGCATATTTTCGTATTAAGTGTGTTGTGTGAGTTAAAATATCATATATATTTCACTTTATGTAAACTGTACCTGCCAGTAAATTGGCGTTAAATCATACCTTAATATATTTAAAATACATAAGTATTCACGATAAAAATGTTTTCCCAGTTTTCAATAACCCACAACATGCTTCTTACGAATTATAACCGACACACTTTGAGAGCAAAGTTTGTTTTCTATTCGCATAAAATTATTGTCGAATAACTTTCATATTATTATCCAGATCCTAATGTTTTAGGAAACATATTATGTGTTTCAAATTTATAGTCAAATAATGTTTCGGTAAACATTGTTTCGTTAAGCTTGTGTGAAAGTAGTTAAATTTTAGGCGCAAATACTAATAATAACAAAATGGTACTCAACGTTGTAACTTAGATGTTTAAGTTAAAAAAACCATTTACACTTGTGTCTGGACTGCCTTTGTAAAAACATAATGCGACATGATATATAGGTGTAGGTAAATGATTTTGTGACAGCGAATACAGTCAATGATTGAACCAACGACAATAATTGGTCAGTCGAACCGCGACATCGCAGCCGTCACGGCCATTAATTGACTGGCAATTTCAATTATAACGCATTGGTAAGTTCACGAAACCCTCTCACGGCTCTCTGCAGTAGTAGCCGTAGATATTCACTCAAAATGTCGTTGGCAGCTCACTCACTGTGAATTTACGACATTGAAGACGACCAATAAATGCAAATTTTATCGTTTATGGTAGATTTAACGGTAGTGAACTCTTTTGCCAAAAAGCACTAAAGTGGCTCTTGCAGTGCAAGCCGGACAAATCTATTTTCAATATAAACGCATTATTTTTATTAATAGACAACCATTATAGTTCAATAATTTTATAATTGTTTAAGCAAAAACTACATTTTTTGTACATATTTCAAAAATTTGATTTGAATTAGAAAAATTTGAAAAAGCGTTCCAATTACAAAAAAAACCATTTTATTCAAGTTGCATTTATAAGCAATTTTTAATCGTGTTACAGGATTATTGAATTGTAATGCCGTTGAAGTTAAAAGCACCACCGGTCCATTAAGTAAATCTTCCCAACACGTTATATAATTAAATTTCTGTAAATTAAAATTGTAAATATTGTTATTATTTTTGTAAACAGATCGTGACGCAGTTGTTATTATACCTACGTCATTAAAAATAAAGTCCCTCAGTCTCGAACTCCAAGATTATAAATAGACCGGACAGCTCTTTTTTTGTAGATTAAAATTTTTTCAATATATAGCATTACCCAATCATGCCGTATGACATAATACTATGAATATAACCAAAATATACTATATAATCAAGTATTTCAAAATATCTATAGCCAAGTTTAAAATTTTCATTTAACTTTTTATTTTCAGATATAGAGTACATTATATACATACATACCATTATTAAGTAAACTAGTGTTTTTAAAGAACATCCACATTTCTTACATTGTATATAAAGGGTGGTTTCTCAAGCACGGGGAGAGAGGAAGGTGTAGAAAGTGGCCTGTCCGAGGTTGATAAGGCTATTAAAAGTTGCGCTCTAGACTATCATCGTCCGGATTAACCACATGCTTTCAATTGATTTTAAAGAAAACCTCTTACACGAGAAATAAAACAAGTAATGTTTCAATCAATATCCAGATAGCTCTTTTGAGGTAATATATTTGGAAAGCTAAAATAATTTTAAGGATTTTAAGGATTATATTTATAATAATCGGAATCGATTAATAATACTAATGTCCTACGAGCCATTATAAAATATCGACATAGTTCGATACATGTATCACGTACTAACTTTAAAGTAAAAGCGCGAATTGTGTGCTCGAATTAAAGTTACATGCCATGAAATTTTGTTCAAAGCAATTATTGTGAATAGTGCTCACTTCAGCGATGGTAGAATTTCGCGTATAAATCGCGTCACAGACCACAAACAAAAACGTGCATGTGGACCGGCGCCCATTATTCTCGACTGCATAATCGCTTCGTCCGACGCCCGCATCGCTTCCCGTGCTATTTTATTTCCTCCCAGCACAGTTGTGTTTCAACTAGGCGGAGCTTTTTCACTGGCGCTTCGGCAGGGAAATTAAACCATGTTTAACTCTGTTTAAGGTCTGGTTCCGGTTAGAGGAGGCGGTGAGCCGGCGAGAACGGCGACAGACCAAAGCCACCACGCTACAATTCTGGCACAATGTGTGTCCGTTTTAATAGGATTAAACTCATTGTTACATACGATCTGAAAGGACCATGAGCCAAATGAAATTGTTTCTAGCGAAATCGAAGAGAATATTGCAATTGGTGTTGTTCGATGGATATAAAAGGATGTTACTAGTTCGTTCTGGAACTAATAAAATGATTGGATTTGACGAGATTTTTCAAAAAAATTGTTTCTTGTTTAAAAGTTATATCTTTCGAGCGTATTTGTAATTTATAGTTGCTATAGTGTTTTGTAAAATACATATACGAATTAATTTTATTAATAAACATTTTTTGTAAGTTAAAATTAGAATCTGTGAGTCATCCATAAAAGAAAGATGTAACGGATTTGCCCCTAAATTTATAAGATACAATTTAGAGGCTAATTCGTTAATCAATAGTTTTCCTTCATAACGTTTTGGTTTAAGTTGAATTCAGCTAGTTTTTGGGTAGACCGGTATGGGGTTTGAGTGGCAATTATATAATGTCCGTTAAATTTAAGACTATTTATAAAAATCCCGTGACTTTATATCTTGTTATCATACATGGATACAGGTATATCTGTTTAAATTGAGTAAAGTACGACATTGTTTGACCGATCATATAGGTATGCTTTTTTCATAGCGAAGGTATTTTAAACTCTACTATATTTTGTTGATACTTGCTAGATGGCGTTGCAACTTTTATACCATTCAACCAATTGCCATGCATTTTGGTATATTATATCAACCGTTTTTTGGGTTTTCCTAGTTTCATTTAAATCGAATCACGATCACATAATAACTCATACTAGCATGTCGTCAATTGTATTAAAAGTTGACAGTATCTTTAAACAAAAAAAATGAACCAACTCAGGTTTTTTAGTTTGTATTTTTGTGTATCAGTTAAAAGCAATAAATATATGTAAATTACATTACTATAATATGTTGGTTAAAGCAAAATGTTGTCTTTCTACATTAAGACATTTTGTATTATAGTAGAATTTATTTATAATATTAATATCACAACAATTATTACCTAGTTAATGATTTATCTCTTAATACGGTTATTTTATTTCGTTACATAATTGAGTAATCTAACAGAGCGTGTCGATAAAATTATTTGTTTACTGTCCGACAAAAGCTTATTAAGCATGGAATCCAATTTATTAAACTTAATAGTAGCGATACAATTTATTACCAATCAACCAGGATGTTCACACAGGAAGGCAGTTGGAAACATGGCAAGAAAGATTGCCAGAAGTACGATATTTAAAACAAAAACTTTTATAGAAAATCAAGTATGCTTCATCTTCATCATTCATTAATCTGTATTTTTATCAATTACTAATTAGTAATAGTATAGTATGTCTGGCATGCGTTGTAATGATTTACGGTTATTTTTTAAAGCATTGATATCTGATACGACTCTCGCGCCATTATAACCTGGTATTACATTAGAAACCTTCGCTTGCATAACATATAAAACTATTATAGCAATCGGGATAATAATATCGGAACGCTTAGCAGACAAACAATTAAATATTGATTTTTATATAAACAAGACCGCGAGTCGCATTACAGTTTTATCATTTTTGTATGAATAGTTTACTTTTTTAATAAATAATTCTAATTTGTCAAAGTCGTTTAACATCGTTAACTAAGTACGATTAAACGGACGTACAACATATAAAAGTAAAACTATTTAATTAATTTAGTTAAGACATTTAATCACCTTGATTTAAATAATAATTTATAATTATTTCATCTAGGTATTTTTAAGAAACCGTTACGTTTTACAATTAACATTTCGAAGAGAATAGCTGAGACGTCTTATCGGACGGAATCTGCTTTTAAAGTGTAATCAGATACAAAGTTTGTCAAGTAACGAGGCGAGTGGAATGCTAATCGCCAGTCTGTAGGCAGACAGGCACCAGTTCCTTGTTACATAAATTGAATTTACAATAATTGGGTACTTAACGTCATTCGTAATAAAGTAAATTCGGCGGCGTGACCGTTCATCGGGACGTTCAGGTCGAAGGTTGTTAGGGAAGTTGGAATTGAATTACCTCATGCAGGCTGTGTTGCCGTTGATCGCCAATTTTCGTCTAGCAAGAGACTATACGCTTTTCCACCTTCTTTTTTCTATATTTATGAAAAATAATGAATTGTGTATCAATCGTTTAAATATGAAACCCGTTGATTGTTGAACAAGATTAAATGAAAACAAAACTATTCAAGATGTCCGGTACAGTGGTATGTTCCGCTCGAACTTTACAGGTACGAGTACAGAGCTACATTTTCTTGAAACTTTCTTCCTCCTTAAGCTTGTGTCGTTTGCAGATGTGAAATGAAACTTCAAATATGGTAGATTGAATTTCGATAAATTAGTTCCATAAAAAATATTATACGATGTATTCAATTCATTTAGGATATACAAAATTAAGTAATAAAAAAAGTATCGACATTACTTTAAAAGAGTATTTTCTATGATCCTTCTTCTTCCTTTTCTCTTATTCTAACGTAACCCATTCCGACCCAGTGATAACTTCTAATTTAAATCAGATGAAATTTAAAACAGCGATTTAAAAATGTATCAGCTAATTTGCTTAATGTGTTTTTTGTATGTTGACTAATTGCCGTACCAGGCGTTAAAAAAATTGTATACTCGAATTATTAAAACACACAATAAGTCAGAAAGCCTTTACGTCAGAAAAA
Source organism: Nymphalis c-album (assembly GCA_963151315.1). Lineage (NCBI taxonomy): Eukaryota > Metazoa > Arthropoda > Insecta > Lepidoptera > Nymphalidae > Nymphalis > Nymphalis c-album. The sequence goes on along the minus strand of OY720590.1, from coordinate 5,715,644 downwards.
ATAACACAGAAATGCATGAACGTTCACCGAAAAGGCAGATTTTTGGATATTATGTACGGCATAGAATTTTTCTCACTTACAAGAAAAAAAAACCGGACAAGTGCTAGTCGGATTCGCCTACCGAGGGTTCCGTAAATATTTGTAGGTACATATTTACGGTTATGTTTAATCACAAAACTTTAAATTAAATAAGCAGGTATGCATAACAGTGTAAGCTGTTAGGTACTACATACAGCAGAATTATTAGGTACCTACCAATACTTATAAAAAAGGAAAAAGGTTTTTTTAAATTCTTAGTCATAAATCGAAAATATAGTAATAATAGTAATAATCTGTTTAAGCTTGTGCCAATTTACTCAATTCAAAATTTGGACCGCCGTTTCTTGCATAAAGACCCTGTTTTTTATGATTTAATTACAAATGTATAGTTTTCAGATTTTTCCCTATATTTGTAGTATAAGACGGTAGGTATTACTTGCCAAATTTAGTAGTTCTATGTCAACGGGAAATACCCTATCAATTTTGATTTCCTTAAGTGTCGAAATATACTTTTTTTTGTTTCGTCAGTTTTTACATTTTGAGGTACGGAACCCTAAAAACAGCAAAAACTAATTTTAGTCGCATTTTTTCAAATTTCTACAGAAAAATCAACGGTAAGATTTGTTATTATTACATTTAATGAGGTTTAGGTAAAAAAACTATTGTTAAAGACATGGCTCCTTAATTCAACTAGTCAGGTGTTAATAAGGAAAATAAAATGTCGTGTTGGGGGGGGGGCTCAGTACCCGTGGTAAGGTCGGCCACGGGGAAGCTAAGCGGGATCCCGGACGTGGGGCGCTCCTCGTGGGCCTCAGGAGGAGGCTTGCGTTGGATGCGCCCAGGGGGCGGGTGCGGGGGACAGTTCTGTCTGTCCCTCACAGTCGGGAGTGATCGCGGGAGGTGAAGCGGTGTTGCGTTGCCGCGCGCCCTATCTCCCGCGACCGAATGGGGGCGCACCATATGTTGCGTTGCGTGGGGTAACGCAGAGGAAGAGGAGATGCGGTGTTGTCAGGTTGCCGTCCTCCCTGTCCTCTGCGGCCGTCAGGGTGTTTTTTGGCGGCGGAGCCCAGCACCTTAGTCCGTCGCCAGGGAGCTTGTGGCCTTCGGACTATCCGTCGGAGTGTCAGGGTGGATGCTCACGCGACCCCTTGGCACCTCCATAAAGGCGGTGAAGTATACGCTGTGGTTTTAGTGGGTATTACGGCCTTGCACTTCAGCCGTCGAGTCTATATGTAAATGGTATGCGTAAATGCATTTCCACAGCGAAAAAAAAATAAAGAGTATGTATGTTTGATTATTACTACATTTTTTATTAATATTTTTCAATTAAATTACATACGTAAGGACTTCGAAGTTTTGATGGAATCGCTATTTCAAAAGAGTTTAAATTCCGAATGGATATAAAATGTTTTACTAAAGTGGTCAAAGCTGCCGGTAGAAACTAGTTTTAATAAGTTTATTTGGTTAATCATTGCTTTAAGAAAAAATATTACCTATCTTTGCTCCCTCACCTCCCATCGGACTCATTTTGAAGGTGAACAAACTTTTAGTTTTGTAGGTTAATAGAGGAAAGGGGCACCGTATACGCCTCTGGAGGGCATAGAACACAAATGTTCAAATGAACACAATAGAAAATGGCGTATATATTCCACACATTGGGGGAACTGTGGAAACAGAGGTGATAACACGCAAATAAGTGAATAGAAAAAGTAAGGCCTCGTTCGAATAGGAAAATGAAACATTCGTACAAAAATCCGCATTTAGTGTGCTATATCTAAAAAAAAAACCTTTGAGAAATAGCATAAACCTTTTATTATAGTATTGAACACAAATCCACGTTATTTCGTTCAATATATTAACAATGTGAAGCTAAACGGAATTAATGTCTCGATATCGGATCGGCCTCTTTAATTGCCTAACCGCGCGCACATGCCGTGTTCCATTTTCCTTGTATTGATAATAGGAGAGCAAAAAAGCTAACGTAGTGAGTCGGCGTAGTGCCTCGGAAGCAGAATGGAGCAATCAGGACGAATACTTTGACACAGCGATTCGACGGCGCATCGTCGATGTGTTATTGTTAACTATAGACTGTAACGCCTTTGTGCGCAGTTGGCTTGTACACTCGTTTTATGATTTTTTGGGACCAATATTTTCTACTGAATCGAACCTATTGTTACCTAACTTTATAGACAATGGTGCTGAAATTTATCGATATCGCAAACCTTGTTTACGCAAGGCGAATTGTTTTTTACACTGAAAATTACGTCTTTATAATTTTAAGATGTTATGTTCTTTAGCTTCTCTTTTCAGCTTCTATCTTTGAGCACATAATCATGCATGTTTAATATTTTAAATACAACTAAATATAAAAATTGGATTATTGTTTACATAATACCTTTTAAAAATGTATACACAGTGTATGTAAAGCGACTGTTTTGAAAAGAGCAATAACACTGCGTATATTTTTTCTGTATCAAATTAGTATGTGCATTTAAATGTACATTGAAAAACTACGAAACATTAAATGGACGAAAGAATATTTACGGAAGAATTTATTTAGACAGTATTTATAATAAGTTCTTATCTTAATTTACATAACTGTTATTACGTTATAATACGAAACTTGGAAGGGTATCGTAACTTCCTTTTATCAATCGTTCTTTAATTTAATAACATGACGTTGCCATAATGAACTAATATAATATTAATTTTATTCATTGGAAAATTTATTATGAAAATTTCAACTGAATTCGTGATATTCTAGTACGAATGGTAAATACAGTATTATTTACCAACGTATTTAAAACAATTACATCTGTTAATAACGTGTGTTACGCGCAATGCTTACTGCAGATTTTATGTGACAATTCCATTATTTGCAGTATTGATTGCTTCGCATCAATCGCGATATGCAAATATTTGCGACGCTGCCTGACCGGTAGGCTAGTGATTTACGTGTCGCGACGCTCTGTTATGCAATTACGTTGCCTTATTAAAAATTAACGACGACCCGAAAAATTGCTACGGGTTCAAAATATTGAACTCGTAAAGTTGAACAGAGGTTGTAATCTTGCGTTGTAGCATTAATCGTACGAGGTGGGTGCGAGTTTCAAAGTCGTAAAGCAGTCTCTCAGAAACATTGTGCGTGGCTCTCGTCACTGACTCACTCCTACGGTGCTACGGGGGTACACAAACTCGTGCACAGCGATGTGACACGGTCTTGTCTTTGCATTTTATTTTCAACTTCAGAGGGTTTTATGCGTCAATTTATGAATTGGTTTTAAAAAATCATCAGTAGGAAACATCTTTTTTTAAAGTTCTCATTTTTCGTATGTTAATATTTAGCAAATCGGAGATAAGCGATGTTTTTGTTTTGTTATATCACAAAAAAACGTAAAAAGCCGCAAGCGGTCCTCAACGAATGGTGAATATAATGTATGCTAATGAGGGCGGGCGGAACCAGCGGACGTGACGTCACGCGTCGGACCGCAGCCGCCGCTTAACGAGCGGGTGTGCATTTTCAATACAAAACCCACCGCTTGCCAGCGGACTATTTCGTAAAGACAAAATTAATTTAGTAAACTATAACAGATTTACTGATACCATATCCAAAATTTCATGACTTTTATACGTATTAAATGTATGTACAAAATATTATAAATAATGAATGTTTGTCGCATGATAGTGCGAGGGGACCTCGTTTATCCAATGTAATCCTTACAAAAATAATAAAACTTAGCAAGAGCCGCCCGTGAGGCGCCGCCACAGAGGGAATGACACTCACTTTGAATCCAGCCCCCGTCTGTCACAGACTCTGTTTACTATCACGAGGGAACTTTCTATTTTATTCGTATAAACCTTCTTACAACTTTGAACATTAGCACTTTTTTAGCATTATATGAATGTGTCAGTAGATGTACAGTATATATTGACTATAAATTGACTTGTTAATAATGAAATAACAGTTTGTATGAACGGGCCATATTGTGTACACTGACTGAATTAGATACTGTTTTTTCGCCGTGACTGCGTCATCCATCACGCGGTGTCGACTGATTTATGGCAGTAGTGTAACAGAGCGACATGAGCCTAGTCTACTCTCGATGACGACGCGATTAAAGGCTAGGGGCTGAGCGGGTGTTGGCGAGGGTAGGCGGAACTCATACAGACTAAGGATGTATTTGTACGACAAAAATGATGCAGTATGTCACACTTTCGTAATATTCACAGATAATAAAACAATCGAAAGCATGCATGGATTAATGCGCAAAAAGATAATAAAATGCATGACTGTATTAAAATTACAGCCTTTTAAAAAACTAACAATAAAAATGACATACCAGCAATGCTTTTTTATTTAAAAAACCGTTTGAAATAACACGTCGCAATGTCGGAAAGTCATAGCTATCTACTCGGTGTTCCCGCGAGAAAATTGCGAGTATTCATCATAAATGCGTGACGTTTAAAATTTCTAACCAGCCAGCCTGGTGCGGTGTTGTATAAATCAAAGGAAACAGTAGTTTGGACACTTTCGTACCCGCCGTGTATATTTAAATAATCGTATATTTACTGCTCAAAGTCGACTAATGTATTATATGTACATAATTACCTAACTAGGCAGCAACACTTAAAAAATAATTAAACGCCAATTCAAATTAAAGTATAATTTGTTTTTTAATTTGTCGGTTTTTGTTATGCAATATTTATTGCAAGCTAAAATCGAAAACCAAAAACGTACATACCACAGTGGAAAACTGAATTATACGCTTATCTACTCGTAGATAAGTTCGTTACGCACATTAAACAATAGTAATAACAGTAGTCGTAATTTATGCCTTTTATTTTCATTATACAATTTATACACTATGTGTCCCACCTGAATGTGTAATTAAGTAAATTAAGGTTGATTATTGTTTTCAGCGTAATCTGCGTTGAAGTATATTCGAGCATTCGAAATCGTAATAATATTTGTACAGCTTCGTCTATTCGCGCAGTAGTCATAAAAGTCCTAACGAGCGCTGAGCATTTCACCGCGTTCGCCTTGAGTTACCACTCACCAGCTACCATTCCCGCGTTCCTAGCTGCCACACAATCGCGTCCACGAACCACCCTATTGCATTTATTCATGTCGTTACCGCTAACGATAATTTTATCGTGTGCTCATTTGCCGGCGTCAGTATTGCAACCATCCGTCAGCGGGCAAATCGACAATTTGTGCGGAACACTAAAACTTTTATTGCTTCATAATTGACCTCGTCGCGTCTGACTAATCCACGAATATAGGCTTTTATTTGAGTTGGTCTCGTTTATTTTGTTTGCGATTTTGACATGTAGTATAATTTATTGTTTTGTAATGTAATTTGATTTTATTCATTTTATAAAAAAATACTTCATTTAGCTTGACAAGACTCAGTATATCACATGAGAATTTTATTTAATATTCCATGCCTAAAATGTTGCGGCACAAAAACAAGGTTGAATGCCTCTACGTTTAAATAACGGCTCACAATTCAAACAATTGCAGGTTATATTGTCATGCAGTCAGGTTATTGTTGGCTATTGCAGTAAATGTGTGAATGTGTTTTGTTTGAAATAGATGACAATATTTATTATTTTTTTATACAGATTGTAAGATAGAAGTACAAATGCCAATAATGAATATAAATATTCTGTAATATCGTATATGCAATTCCAACATGGCCATCTTGAAAATTTCTCTCGTAGCGGTTGTAGGTAATTGAATAGAGCAGTAGACGGTAGTGCTCGGCAGTTAAGGACGTGGCCGGCCACTGCACGGCGCGGCGCGGGCGGTTGCGGCATAATTGCACAAACTTTCATGTGCTTCGCATACATTTTCATAATTAAAGGGGCAGTTCGCACCAACTGGCGAGCTTGGTCGACATTATTTACACTCACTTGTCTTAATAAGGTTTATTTCTCTTGTTCCACAATAATTATTTGTATTACATATTCAACGTATGAATAAATAAGTTATTCATTAATGATATCATAAAACACGAATAAATTATTTAAAAAGATATATCAAGCTATAAAGTTTGTACGGGTTTACATTACGATCCAACAGTCACGTTTTTTCACGACAGATAGGTATCGGGAATAAATATATCATTATAGGATATAAATGTAACCCTGGTTTAATTTACGGATTAGGTGGTAGAACATTCACACGATTATCTGAAGATAATTAAGACTGAGAATGTGACAAATCTATTCTTTACGATTTATTCATGACGCTTTTGTGATCTTTTACGTATTATGAAAATGAAGGCAAAAGTCTCACCGAAAAGCTAATGTAAATGTATAATCTAACTGCCTCGTTCACGTCGAAATCGCATAATTTTCAGCAACGACCTGTGGGGATACAGAGAAAAATGTAAAAGGAAGGTATTTTTACAAGTCCGAAGTAAATATCTTACTTTTCCATTAAGGACATAAAAGCAATTCCGCGAGAGCCGAATAATAACGAGGGGCAGCGCTGTCCGGCCGCGGCCTCCTCCGAATTTATTTGCATCGCGGGGCCTCTCTCGGGCGCAGTATAGGGCGCTTCCGATTGCCCCAATAATCGCTTTTGCGTGGCGCCGGGGGCGAAGAAATGCGGGCGCGGTCGCGGGCGCGGAGAGCGAGGGCCGCCGCCGCGCCCGTCCGTGCCAGCTTTACGCGCTCCACGATCATTGGCCTGCCTGTGCAACTTCGAAATTGCATTCGCCCGAGAAAACTTTTACCTTTGAGAAAATTCCGAACGATCCGATGTGTTCTTGATGTAAACCGGGTATAGTGAATGCTTCAGTACATAGAATTGACGATTTTAAAATGTTTATTTATATTACTACTACAATTATTAACAGAAAACATTTCAACTATTTTAAAATTCTTTGTCATTTACTGTACTGCGTCGCGTCGTACGTTATCTCTGCCGTACAAAAAATGGAATGATAAATATTCAAAGATATACCGTGAACGATAGAATCATACTGAAGATTTTTACTAATTGTAACAGCAGTCGGAGCAGCATTTGAAAACAAGCTTCCATTAAAAAGGGAAAAAACCTTTTGCTCGTGCTTAAACAAAGAGTTGGGAAGCTTATAAAAGCTAATGTATAGAACTTTTAGTTTCTTTATCTGGTTCCGAGAGTAAAACTTTCCGTTGGATTTATTTAATAATTGTAAAAAATGCCCGAAGAACGTATCTTATTACAAAGAAGAGATACGGAGCTGGATATTAGTATCAAAATTATATTTGTATATGTCATTTATACATATATGGAATTTTCCAATAATATTTTTTTTCTATTAAAAAATAACATATAAAGCAAATTTTGCCAGCTAATTACATTGCAACTTTGACCTGAAAGTAATAATAATCTCAATATGCTTAATTTGGTGCAAAATGCAAAACTTTAGAAATTCTGAGCAGACAGATTCGATAAAATTATGAAAGTTGAAGTAACACAATATCATAAGAACATTTAGAATAATATCTTAAAAACTTATGTACCTATTTACACATGTACGTAAAAATACATTCCTAAAAATATAATTACTGTTTTTACTCTGTTTATATACAAAATTATAATAATCTTCTTTACACAAAGGAGCACTCCACTTCCATTTCGTACGAAAAAAAATCATGACGTTATTTTTAAGGAGGAAAGATTTCATTTAATTATATCCTTTAAGTCTATTCAGTGAATGTGGTTACGCGATATCTAGTAGTTACTTTCATCAATTCATTAAGGGAATGGAAAAGTGCATGATAACACCCCTGTGAATCTTTCAGCGGTACGTTCACACTTAATTTTCTTGGAACAGCGGTAAGAAATAAAGTTAAAATTAAGACGCGAGTTTATGGGGCGTTACGGGGTGTGGGTGGCCGGTGGAGGCGCGGGAAGGCGCACGCGGGCGGGGGAGCGGGCGCGGTGTGAGAGGCTATTCGAATTCACCGCGCGAGCTGCGCCGTAGATAGCGGCAGGCGGAACACGTACTTCACTTCCACTAACTCCAACTATTGACAATATTAATGCACGCTTAGCAGGGCCAACCGCCTCCGTGTACCGCCTACGGAATATTGCAAAAACATTAAATCTCCCCCTGAAATACCCGTCCTTCCCGTAGATGGTCATCACATTTAGAACGTTTTATTCTCAGTCCTATACGGCTCCGACTCGTTCACACTAATTTATTCCATATCCATCGCTAAGTGAGTCTCCGGAAGTAACGCAAATATTAGACGGGCTCGGCCCACGTCGGTTGCCATTAATTCCAGAATTGAAATCTGGAATTGCGGCAGCCGTAGAGAATTTACATTCATCGCAGTAAGAACTTAAATCAAGTTCTCAGTTACGATTCAGTTGCGATATTATTTTATTAAAATATGTAAATTATGCCATTCCAGCCCGTAGATACAACGCTAAGGGACTTACGGGCGAAGATGGGTCTCTCTAATGACACAATATTTTCATTATGAAGATAATTATTGATAGAACTGCTAAAATCTACCATATTAGCTACTGAAATAGTTTGGATACTTTAAGAAGCCAGTCTCAACTTTGTGTTAAGGAATTTAAATAAATATTAGAAAATATGAACAGAATTACAAATAAGTTTAAACGACAAATGTTTTAGAACTTAAATATAAGCTTTGCTCAAACGAAAAAACTACCCGCAGCATCTAATGATTTTAAGCACAAAAGCAGTTTTCAATTTATCGGAAATAAATGCTTGGGTTGGCAGCTCAGACACCCAATTACCGCGCACAAAAGCTGATTATCGCGCGAGTGCGAGCTGCGGCTCACCTCAGTGCAACGGTGGCTTGCTATATGAACATTGAATCACTCCCAAGGAAGACTTCATTTACTCCGCGAGTAATGTGGATTCTTTGACTGGTTTTGACGTGGCAGTTGAGTTTCTGTCAATAATTACAGCTTTGTGTATGTAAATATTTGTGTAAAGTATGTATTATGTGAATCATTGAATGTTTCATTACTTTAATACAATGTATAATACGATTATTGATTCAGTTTACGTCAATAGTATACGCTTGTATTTACGGATTGCAAATATTGGATATTGTAGGCGTGGAAATGATTGTACAATATTAATGTATTTTAATTTACAATGAAAAGTACACATTTATGACAGTGTTGTTATATCAACAATTACTTAGACAAAATTTGTAATTTAAATAAAGTTTGTTTTACATAGAAATTTGGATTTCTCGTTATGAATGAATCAGTTGAAATTCAACAAGCTTTAGGAAAAACTCTACACGCTCATCATGGCTTATACGAAGATTACTATTTAAACTATCTCTTTATCTTTTAAGTTCTATTATTGCAGTTTTATTTACTTGTAGTTGATGTGTATTAAACTACTTGTAGCATAGTCATAATGTCAACATCGATAGATTATAAAATAAATAAAGTAAATTAATCACGAGGATTTATACTATTTGACGAATCTTTGTAAATAATAAAAACCGGTTTGTAGCAGCTAGCTTGAAATGCTGGAGATGATGAATAACCGGGTTCAAATCTCTGGTCGAGCGAATAAAGACTTTATTCAGGTTGTAGACAGGAAATGAGAAGTCTATCTGTATTTACCTAAATAACTAGGAGGACACCATAAAACATAGTGCTAAGCCACCAGTTCAAAATAAAATAGAAATTTAATATTTGTTGGATTACATTACATTTATTGTGTCCATTATTATTTACTCCGAATTCATGTTTTTAATGTTTTCACATCACATCTAAAAGTTAATTGAAAGATAGCAAGAGTATGTTACTTAGTATAAAGGTATAAAGACCTTACATAAATATAAACAGTATTAATAAATCAATTTCAGCGATTCAATTATACTACAAACTCGACAATATTTCATATACTTCATTATCGTTTGCTAAAATAATATTTCTAATTTCAATTCGGTGGTGTTTCCACTCCCCGAGTTACTCTGTGAGTGTTAGAGCCCGGGTAAAGGCTCAAGTATCGCTACGCGCTTACTTTTACAGACAAGTTTGCGCAGTTAAGCGCATGCGTATGAAGGGTAAAATGGTAAGTCGTACGAAACCAAAAATGCTACTTCTGCAACCTTTATATTGTTTAAACATTTGAAAATATATTTTTTGGTGTGTGTGTTTTAACTAATTAATACTGAGTCTACGTGAGATCGTAGCTCTTGAACGGATGAATCGATTTTCATTATTGTCAGCTACGTATTATAGTTAAATATAAATGAATTAATTTAGTAAAGTGCAAAGAATTAGAAGTGTAGGAGACGAAGAGGCATACGGGAACAATATCGCGACGGTGACATGATTGCAGCCGGTTTTCATCTCAAGCTCGTCGGGCTTCGGAAGTTAGCGACTCAGATCTACACGACACTTAACGCCTTGGGAAATCATTACAGTCTAGTAATACAAAATTTAACTAGATAGCTAGCTGTATCTACACAATTGTAATTTGAAATTTTTGATGTGAATAAATATAATATTCACGGAGGTCTTGTGATCTCTATATCAGTTTATATACTTTTGGTGAAACATCGTAATATTAATGTTATAGGTGCTTTCACAAATTAACATGATTCGAAACGTCGTCATTGAATGAAAAATATACTCAATATTTTAAATGTTTTTTTTTTTTAATCTGACAATTTATCAAGTACTGCAAAATTTCATCCCTTGAGTTGGCGTGCTTTTGTTTAATTAGCGATTATAACTCTTAATGGAATTCCCGAATTATATATGATTGTAATCGTAAAATGTGCCATATTGGTGCGTGAGAAATCTCTGAGACATTAATTAAAATGTTTTTTTTTGGTCAGGGTTGGCCATTTGGTATATTTAAGAATATTATTCTTAGAAACTCGCATAATTCAAATACAAGGTATAAGACGCTGTAGTCTCCCTTCATTAGCAGTGTTAACCTAAGCCCTGGTTGAATTATGGCGCTGCGTCACACGCTTAAGACGTATGCAAACAAGATTTATGTAATTAATTTAGGTGATAAGAGCAGGCGAGAAGCACAATATACGTTATAGAGGACAAAGGACACCTTCACAGCTGTCACTAATGTCTTGACTCCTTAACTGAGCTTCGTATCACGTTTCCTCCATATTGCACGACTAGCCGTATGCACAACGCCCTCTATGTAAAATACTACTTATTGCTCACTTTGGTAATTTATTTTAATATCTACTTTTTATTATTTTTTCGAATTTCGCAATTAACGTATATTACGTTAATTGAAACGTTAAGGGAAGATATAAATATTACCTATAATTAAATTACTAATTAAGGTATAGGAATTGATAACTGATAAAAATTATTTATAAAAAATAATTTATTATATATTATTTAATGCGATTTAATTATATTTGTATTATTCGCAATTCATTTAAAATAGAATTAAAAGCTTAGTCACAGATTAACGGTGTGTTCCTACGAACAACCGACAGCTACGGCCCGAGATATTTACGTTCATCTTTGGGTAACGGCTTCATCGCGAGCTTTATTACGACATCCACTCACGTAATCCTCCGCCGCCGTCATAACTCCTCGTTTCTTACTCCGTTACAAAGTACTACACAGCTCTCCCACTAGCCATAGTGAAACGATGCAACTTCATTCCACAAACATAATTATACATGTGACATAACGACTTCTGCACACAGTTTCTGTTTTGATTGGTGTTGTGGGAAATTACTTGTTTAAATCGTATTTATTACAATCAAAAATAAATCAAATTAGTTATTTGAGGAAGTTTACAGTCCACCTAATGCTATTAAGCATAATAATAATGACGCGAATAACACAATTAACCTTATAGTTTGGCAAAACAAAAATATCTTTTAAATAAATACATTATTTTTTTTATTCGGAAACATATTTACGTTCACTTATTTATTTAGCAGAGAGATCCCTAAACGATATAAGTAGTATATCGTGTTAGAAACATTTTATAAAAGACTACAGCTGTTAGCGGTGAAGGTATTTACAGTAAATGTAAGAGTTGAATAGCTTTGCAGAAAGGCCTAAATTGAACGAGTGGATTGGAACACGGCAGCTTAGTGCAGCCGCCGGAAGTAGGCCTCTAACGGCCACCGTATAATAGCTTCTAAATTGACCCTTCTACTTCGGCCTTCGCTTGCTACGCTCGGCTGCCATTCGAGTCAGCATTATCGCAATATTTTACGATATTTTATCTAACCCTTAGATAAGAAACTATAAAAAATATGATTTATATATATGTAGACATAAAAACGTGTACCTAATAAAAACTAGATATTTTTAATCAATGAAATAGGTTGAAAGTAATAACAAAATTTATTTACGCTCGCTGTTATAAACGCAACATCGTAACAAAGTTTCGGAAGCGTTATTTCCTTTTATAGCGAGGCAAACGTCATATAACCGACCGGGACCGGTACAGGGATAGTTAAGTACATAAAGGGACGAGTCGCGCGAATACTGGCGCTGTGGATCCTAAGCTCTGTTTAGATTAGATCAGACCTTCGAAATAACAGAGAATGAGGACGTGGATTAACTACGGTCCGGAGCACTTCGGCCCGTGAGCCTAATGGGCCACCGTTACGGGTAATGAGGGGTGCGGGGGGGGGGGGGACGGACAATTGCTCTCGATTTGCTTTACAATGCTTTTCAAAAATATTTACTGTTCAAGTCAATATTTTTCTTTATTGGGACAAGCTTTTATACTGCCAAATATGTATCTAATATAATATTATGTCGTTTAAGAAATATTGTGGGAACAATTTTTGTAATCTGTACTATTATGTGATATATGTTATATTTATTCGTATCTGAAATACAGCGTCATAATTTCTCTACTGATCTTAAAATCGTTTTATAGCATTGAAATATGTAAATGGCGGGGCTCCGAGTGGCACCGTAGCGCGGTCCCGGCGACCGCGGATCGATGTAGCTTCAGTACGGTGCGCTACAGATGTCCCGATGGTAAAAGTAAGGGTCGAAATTCATTTTTCAATGTCAAAGTAGAAAATTCATTAGAACTCTGAAATTACTAATGGCTAAACGGACGGAGTAAAATTCGCTCTTAATTTGTACCAAAACTTTTTTCGCGAAATTTAAAGAAAGTTTGAGAAACGAGTTTTAAAGTGAGAATGATGAGAAGAAATGCTAATGATTATTGTTTCGTTGCTATAACTCATTATTTTTCTCTATAACGTTTTAAATTCCATTTCTAATAAAACTTTCATCATTAATTTTTAAATTGGTTGGAAATTACATTTTAACACAAATACACGAACAGTTTTATATGTTAATGATAAATATATAACAGGTAGGTAGATTTTTTTTTCATAAAAGTAGAATAAAGTAACGGTGAAATTCATAGGCGGATGGAGTGCTCATATTAAAGTAATAAATCTGTAGCGAGTATGATGTCCCCGTGGCGCTTGCAGCGTCCACCGGCAGCGGCGGTCGGCGCTCAGAGCCATCCGATATTAGTTTACTTTTCCTCTCCAACTTACTTTATTAGTTATCAACCCGCAAGAGCTGCCTGTGATAGTTTTCAAGTTATTGAGAAGTCAAGAAGGCGAGGAAAGTGTGCTCGGTAATCGGGCTTATTTTTATTGAGGCGCAAACTAATATCGCCATTTCGATTTATATTTTTCTAAGTTATTGTATAGGACAAAAATAATTAATAAGATAATTAAATCGCTACATTCAATTGTACATTCATTTTAACTACTGAAATGTAGTTAGCATTCATGTACTTAAAAACTACATAACGCACTAACTGTATATTAAAGTGACTCTTTTTTAAAATCCTTAAATTAAGTAGAATTTATTTAATCTCAATTCTTATACAAGTTATGATTACATAATCAAACGATATATGATATTTTTTAAATATAAAATTATAGTGTTTTATTAAATATTTTGTTTTTCTTTTTTCGTAAATCCGGTTACAGTGTAACAATATACTTCATATAATTCATATTTCACTTACTTATTGTATCATTATGTGACGTTAACGAGGTTTTATGTTAAAACACATTTCTGTTCGTAAAATGCGGTTATGCTACATACATCAGCCGAATTTTCACTCTTAAATATTATTATTACACGAACATATTTCAACTCCCGTGCAATGTAGAGAAAAACATTTAGTAAAACGTAGCAATTCGAGAACATCATTATATATTTTTATATTTAAGAAATATATTAATTGTTTGTATATCAAAATGGTTTTATTAAGCGTTATTTTATTATGCGTTTAAATATTATTGTTATAAATTCTTGGACTGTATTTTAATGCAAATTTGTACTACATTCGAACCGGTTTGAGACTAATACTCTAGACTAAACATTTGTTTCATCTCTAGTGTGTCTTTAAATGAATACCAGAATAATAATATGCAGTTGATTGAGTAACTAGTGTAAATGCAACATGCAAATGCGACGGGACGAGGGATGCCGCAGGGATCGTAGCTTGTGGTTTCTATTCTCACACTACTTTACGACTATCGTAAACAAATGGTCTCTCGTTGAAAGAAATTGCAGAATAAAGTACAGCTTAACGATACATTTACGACATATCAAATACTTTAAAAATCTTAATGTTCTACTACGTCATAAACGAAGAATATGAAGGTGTATTTAGTCACTTATCACAACACTGTAATGTTGGAGATATTATTAGCCAAGCTGAACCAGCTAAATGTTGAGGCTTTTTATACGTGACGTGTGAGGGACTAAGCTAGCAAAAGACTATTTATTATCGACTTAACAAAATAAATGACTAATTAATATTGAATGACATATGTATAATTATGTTCATATATTTTTCCTTAGCTTTTGTCGACCACCCCAATACGAGATTTGATCCAAACTTATTAATAAATAATATACTGTTTTAATACGTATAAGTCAAGATATCCAACATATCTATCAAAGTTAAGGAAAAAATCACATTCGACAAAAACGGACGGAATAATAAGCACACGTAACCTATTAAGCTCGGACAGAATGACAGCGAATTCCGTGACAGACAAAAACGGGTCAGACGATTTTCGTTGACAACAATAGCTTTGTTAGGGGATTTTATTAGCGCAAATATTGTCCAAGTCAAGTTGCGCCGCAGTCTTCATGATTTACTGACATGTTTACGTGAATCTTCATAGTTCCAACGAAAAACATTTTAGATTTATGTAATACCATATAGATAGAAACATTCCTTTTAAAAATTACACGCGTGTTACCGAAATATCTTTTGTATAACAGACAATGTAGTCATTAATTTGGAAGGTATACATTTATGTCGCCGTAACCCTTTGACCCGCGCCGCAACCCCTATTTAATACTTGCCACGGGAATATGACCGAAATTAGACAAGTTTTATTGCATATGTCCTGAAGCAAGGATGTGATGGTCGTTTAAAAATGTGTTACATTTATTTTAGAATTTGTGAACTAAGTTCAGGTGATCTCTTTTCCTTACTATATATAATAAAGTTTAAAATTTCTCCACTACTTCGAGGAGTTGCCTTTTGGAGGTTATTTCAAGATTCTGCACCACTGCAAGTTGGTAGATATAAATGTGACAGATTTTCACCCGGCCCATACAGATTTCCTAACGATTTTTCCCCTAATAGCACATAAATAGAAATCAGGTACAAAATTATCTTGCATAAATGCACAAACAGGGTTTATCATAGATTGAGTATTTATAATACTAAACATTTATGTATTTAGTGAACAACAATATGTAATACTATGCATGTTAGGCGTGATTATAAGCAATATACAAAGTATTGGCAATATTTTGTATAAGAAAGTTTCAGTGACAGATTCCAATCTCGGAGCCCGCAATGTCACTTGAAAAGAAAAAGGTTTGTCATTGTGGCGGCGCGTGCCGAAGGCTTACGATACTTGTGTAAAAGAATTGCTTTTCGTGGTAACTAATCGATTTCGACAGATACGTCATGATATCAAATGAAATATTAAATTTTTAAATGGTAACGAAAAATAACTGGTACGATGAAAATAAAATAAAAATGAAGAATTAAGAATTTATAATTAAAGCGACAATTATTTTTGTTTAATTACCGAAATAAGAAAGTTTTAAAGAACGAATAAATGTAACAAATAAAAGCGAAATAATGAATTGCCAAACGTAATTGGTTATTTCCACCATAAAGCTAGTATCGAGCCAGTAAAGATGAAACTTACCAACGATATCGGGTATTATATAGTTCCGTTTTCGAGGTCTTTGTACAGAGCCTCCGCCGGCAAAACAGATACTTACATTAATTTTATTAGACTGGAGTATCTTCGAAAGTTTTCGAATAAAATACGAGTAACAATTTGGTTTACTACTTTTGAAGGTCCTTCAATATTTGATGTTGTATTTGATTATGTTGTTCTACAGTTTAATTGCAAAGTTGTATTATAATTGACGAACGTAGATTGTACGTAAATTCATAAACGGAAAGGCACGCAAGGTAAACTGGTTTTTGTACTGCCACAATTTAATTGTTATTTGGTTTGTTATATCGTTAAACTAATAAAATAATAAATGATAACAAATGGGTATAGGTTATATCGTTAACAGGTCCATCATTCTATTATAAATCAATACAAAATTAGAAAATTTAATATCTTATCCTGACCGATTTCGGCTACGGCGGCCAATCTTGACAGAGATTAGCCAACTGCGCTGGACATGACAGTGCACAAGTGTCTGCGCAAACACAGAGGCTTCTCTTTTACATCACTCTCATAATCTGATGGTACGGCAATATGACACGTCCGGAATGAGTTCAGGCACAGGATCAACGGCTTTTGATGTACTTTTCGAATCACGGAAGTGATCACATTTTCAACTTTCAGGCTCTTTGCTTTAGAGAATTTTCGATGGAAAAACCCAATTAACCCAAAATAAATAATTTTTTATTGACCTGACCTGGGGTTGGGATCCCGAGGTATTGGGTTCATCAATAAATAACAATATAAGAAATATAATTTCGTGTAATGTCTCTAGATATTTGTAAATTTCAAAACAGAAACTTAATCAAAATAGAAATAAAATCAAAATCCTTAACTAAGTATTTAACTTTTAAAAACATTATTAAAAAAAAACAAATAATGCTCGAATGTTCGCTTCGCGTTATCATCGATTTGGTTCAGGAGTTGTTAAAACGAGACCGAAGTAGTGGCATTTCACTTAATCCCCATGTTCTAACCACATTGAGGTGTTTGGATCGAACAGATGTTATTTACATGCCAGCACCGAAGTTAGTAATAAAAATTGAACTACTATTATCACATTTAATTCATGAATCTTATTATTTTGTGGTTAATCTTTACGTTTATTATTTTTAACTAAATTATTTATGCACTCTAGCAGATTAAGATGGCATTATAATTATTTATCATATTTTTTTAAAAGTTGTAATCATTACTTCATATATTATACAATACCTACTCGTCATCGCTAAAATTATTATAATATAGATGCAATATATTTCTATTCTAACAGTGATCTTATTTATTATGTCATTTTATTGCCTTTAAAAATATGTTATTAAAATGTAGGTTTTTAACATATTTTATAGTTTCAGTGTACCTACTAAGTTACTTAAGTATAACTATACTTAAGTACAGTTCAATTGAAATGGCATATATAACTAACATCATGATCATTAACTACTGAATGTTGAAGTATTGCGGTCAAGTTGGGTTGTGTTTGCTTTTGATTTTTACTTATTTAAAGTATTTGTTAACACATTATCGCCAAATGAAGTTATTTTAAAATTTTGGAATGTCTCTGTTCGCTTCTCGATCTGTGACGAGGCTAATCTACCCTCTTTTCACTGTTGTTCCGCAGCTTAATTAACGAACCACCCTTAGCGTCAAAAGGTAGGCCTTATCTCGGCCGTCAGACACCGATGAAATCCGCGGTAGCGAATTGTGGACATAAAATCTCTTTATTCAACTTCTCCTGGATCTTTTAGCTTATTATTCGGTCGAATTAAAAAGGAAAATTATAAGAAGGGCTGGTGGAAATGTTGTTTCAATTTCTATAAGGGCGAGTCTTGTGAAAAACAATTTAATATTAATCTACTGGGGTGCAATTAGATATAGTAAATTACATATAAAGCAAAGAAAAAAAATTTGATACGACGGATTTTAAAACAAGTTTACCTTTAATCGTGTAACGATAAGAAAGGCACATTAAAAAGGTCTGGTGTGACAACAAATCTAAAGGAAAAATCTCCGCCTCTGAGTGCCCAACGGTGATAAACGAGAAAAACTTTGGAACTAAATGGAGCATTCGAGACGGCGGAGCTACGCTACTCTCGTAGAATAATACTTCTCCCGAAGAAATAACACTTATAGTCCGCGAGGCTTAAAATCAAATGTCTCCGTTCTTATTCGGAGTTTCAAGCGAACGGTTTCCCCGTATCTTGAGCGATGGTGACAAAAATAAATGTCAATTTTCGTGTTAAAGTTTTAAAATTATGTTCTAAGAGAATTGGTACATCAGATAATATTTAGAGCATTGGTTTTACGCAAATAATAACCCATGCATACGACAATGATGTCTTTGGAGAATCGAATACTTACTTTATAACGATCGATTATATTCACATGCCTCTTACCTGGAAATAATTAACAACAACTTTAATAACTTAAAACTGTATTTAATTAACAAAGAAAAAGAAAGATATATTAAAACTAGTCCTAGCGATTGTCTATTAATTACATAGCAACATTTTAACACATTGAGGCGGAGATGGCGGCCCGGACACCAGACGGACCAAATCATGCGCCTCTGGAGACTATACACATTGCCGCACCAGAATTTTGTTAACCAAAAGTAACTGATGTGATGTGTTAGGATCATCTATTGTCGAAAACAACACGGTTACATGTTAATTTGAAACAATCACAGTGCAATGTTATCAATGATTTGTAAAAGAAGTAGATTTCATGAATATATTGATATAATATATTCATATATGTAACAAGTGGTGCATGGGCGATAATATCGCAGAGAAGTGGCGGCGATCGGCACGTGCGCCGCGTCGAGTGCAACGCCTGTGTCAGCGGGCGCCTGGCGAACGCTATACGCCAAAGAGCTACATCGTCAATTACGTGATTGACAAGTTAACCGACCGTGCCCCGGACGCGGCGCAATGTGACGCATTGACAGCGCAATAAAATCCAAATCATACGTCAATGCTTGCTGAATGCAAACTTTTGTCTGACAGTTACACGCGTCATTGAACCGATGGTGTCACGCTGTCGCAGTGTAATAAATTAATATACTTTTAAATTTCTCACAGTACATTAGCTGTAATATAAATTCATCACGACCTGTGGCTTTCTTTTTGGTGGGACAAAAATAACGCTCAAATAAATGGATATCATTACGAGGGTAATGGCAGAAACTTAAGTTCCATTCCAAATTCAGATAAGCAGCAAGAGCTGTTATGCTTCGAGAGATTCGCTGGAAAAACATACTTTTATGAAGCTCGTGAAAACAAATTTCACTTAGCGGGCAATATCATAATGGAACCGCGTTACTTCGTGTTGTATATCTAGTGGCTGCATTGAATCCGCGTACTCTACGTAACCGCTACATTTCTATTACGCGAGTGTGGCTTCGAGCTGTATGATAGGTTAAATTACTTTAAAAAAAAAAACTTATACTGGCTCAGTAGGCACGAAAGTTTCTTACTTTTGTTTATTTTCAAACATTGCTTCTTGCGTATTTCATACTCATGAAATATGATACTTTTCGGTACTCATGTACGAGTGCGTATAACGTTGTTATAAATGCGAAACTCATTTTGTGTATATTCGAAGCGAATTATTCAAGATAAAGTTACGTTAAATAATTTAAAATTTAAATTAAGGTAACGAGAAAGGAAACTCAATTTGGTTCTTTTTTAGTCTCGTCCCAAAAGACATGAATCACGATAGGGTGACTTGGCAGAAAGTAAAACAGAGAAATGTTGTAGAGACCGTAGAAGTGATTTCATTTGAACAAAGTTTCTCTCTATCAACGAAATTCAGAGTGTAATTTGCGAGCAGGGAAAAGTTTCACCTTATCGCAGAATTCCACGTGGAGTGTTTTGTTGAAATTTCTAATTTCATTCACTAAACAAACTTTTTCGGCATTATTTACTATCGTGTTGTATCCTAATACATACATATACAATATTTGTCTGGGTTATTATTAATACATGAATCAACGTTTCCGTATGTTCCGTATGCCGTATGTATCAACGTTCTTGAACAAAATATCAATCTTTATAAATGTTCGTTTGATAGCGACTTTATTATAATACTAGCTGTGCCCCGCGGTTTTACCCGCGTATAATTAATAAAAATGAATACAAATAATCCTAGAGCCTTTCTGGATAAAATGACTATACAACACAAAAAGATTTTTCAAATTAGAACTAGTATTTCCTGAGATTAGCCGGATCAAACAAACAAACTCTTCAGCTTTGTATATTACTAGCGACTTCGCTTGAGTTGCACAGTAAATATTCCTAAAAAAGACAGCGGGACGCGGGGCCAGGCGCAGGCGGTCGCTTCACGCGTTAGTATAACCGCTTCAATTTATTTAGTGCGCGAGTTTTATATACATAAAATGCTTAAAGTAAATAACGTGTTTAATTTGATAAGGATTAATATCATATCCGTTTTTATAGCTATCCAATTATCACATTATTATGTAACATTTTTTTAAAAATTAAAGTAGGTATAATTAGCTATCCTTAAAAGATAGACATATGGCATCGCAGACTTTTCTGTAGATCTATGAAAGGGGAACAATTTCACCATACATTATTTTGTTATAATTCTAAGGGTTACAACAAATTTACAGAAAATATTAATGAAGTATACACGCAAATCTTCCTATTGAATCACTTTATCCATTGGTGAAAACCGTATGAAAATCCGTTCAGTACTTTTTTTATTTTATCGCGTTCATACAGACGGGCAGTAAAAGTGAGGGACTTTGTTTTATAATATGTAGTGATGATTATAATATACGTTGACCTTATTCAAACTGATATTTTTTATATATGGCGCAAATATTGCTGTATTTGTTATTAATTCTTTATTATTCTTTGTAACAAACAAATTAAGTATTCGCATTTATTGAATACATACATACGTTAAATTCACGTTTGTCACGTCAATAGTCTAAGTGCAAGGAAGTGCGAAGCGCAGTTACTTATATATTACTACTAGCGGTTCACGCGCGGCTTTGCAGGCGATAAAATAAGAAATAATAAAATAGGTTAATTATGGTCTATTTTAGCTTTGGTATAAGTTTTATTTATAATTGATAATGCTTTCTTATTTAGGCTTTATAACAAAAGTATCCTAATTGACTCGTATATATTGTTAATAGTTAAAGTTATAACATGAAGGTATTATTTACTCTGATGAAAACTAAAAACTACAAAAAATAGAATTCCTGTCTATAAAAATATGCAGATAGAAAAGTCAATAACTAAAATCGAATGCAAATTATCGGGGTTATGGCAGGGTGCAGATGTTAGTGGCACGTCCCGTAACGAATGGAACGCGGCGTAGCTCAGCCCGTAGCCGTCTGTCGCCTGCCCTCGTAGCACTCGTAATTGGAAAGGCGCTACGTGGCTACGATTGCTAAGCGTCCTATCATTAGCGTCACTCACAATTTTGCTAGTGTTAATGAATCACACCTCATAAAATAACGCAATTTTATAAATTAACGACCGTTTTTGATCTTACGCTTATTCTGTAGAAAATGTATTTTAGCTATGTTATAAAATATGATTGGAATTATTCTTTTTGTAATTTGCTAAGAATAATATATAAAGACATAATTAAAACTGGCCTTGATTTCAATGGTTCGCAAAAAAAGTATTTTCGTAATTAAACGTTCAGGGGGCAGCAGTTTATGTGACGATTAGTGAGCAGAGAGCGCAGAAGGTTCGGCCGTTCAATTTACCGGTTCACTTGACACAATTCGACGCCTGACTCGGGGACAATCGCACTCCAAGCCCCGTCGACCTCCTTATCTCCCGCCGAGGTAATCTTTCCTTCCCTCGGCGGCAATAACTCCAAGTGGGCAGGATTACCTGCAAAGGGGCTTCGTAAGGCAACCACCTCTACAAAGGTTATCGATTTAAGCAATGTACCTTGATCTATTTATTTCTTTTAGTGCTCTACTGTTTCCGTCACATGAATAGTTTAGTAGACCAGAGCTTAACTAGTTTTAGAAAGAATGATAACAATGATACACGGAAAGTGATCTTACTTTGATTATAGCATTTACTGATGTCATTATAATTATAGTGAATGTACGTAATACAATGTATTTAGTTTGAAATATTACGTCACATTTGAAACTAAGAGTTTTCGATAAAACACTATAAATATGTCGCGACGAGAGACTAAACCTTAAGCTGCAGTATTCACGGAATAAATCATAAAATATATGGAGATGAAACGTTCGAGCACCATTTGCAAATTATTTCGTTGGCATGTAAATCTGCGCACGTAAATTCAGCCGCTGTCTGCGCACGGAAATTGAATCGTTCGAAAACCATGCCAATATATAATATTTAACAAAATACGACCTGGCCACAATGACCTTATTCGAAATGGTTTCAAAAATAATATCAGTACTTTTGTTATCGTAAAACATTGTATTAATCACTGGATATAATAATATTTAATCATATATTCAGTTATACAAAATAAAAACACAATAGAAAATAAAAATATACGAGTCGAAACACGTTTTTGTATAGAGATGTCTTAGTTAAGTGTTGTATCTATGTGGAGTGGGGAGGCGGCGGTGATGTGGTGCTGTGTGCAAGGAGTGGAAGGCAGGGCAGCGGGGATATTTCAATTTGGCCGGAGACGTGACCCGAGAGGCCGTGCGGCCGCAGTACGGCTCGCTGAACCGTAAGCCCGTTGCGGGCTCCGCCAAAGAGCAAACAGCGCCTCCGCAATCTTGTGCCACGTGGACCATGCCAAACACTCGACCACGACAATCTACTACTACAATTACCCCCACAGCGCACTCCTCTACACAGAGATGGCACGCTCGTTGTTCTCATCACTCTTGCATTCAATAATCGATTGTTCCAATACTCGAATTTGGATCTAATATTAAACCCATTCACTATACGTATTCGAGACAATACAAATTATGGAATTCGCAATATTGAATCGACGATATATTGTAGTTTACATTGAATAACGGCGCTTAGAATATTCAGGCTATCGATATTCGATATTATTATACATGAATGAATAAATACAATAACCAATTACAGTGACTAGTCTAGAACTTTCTTTGAAATAAGTAATTAATATAAACATTATTGTAATTATATGAATAAAATTATTATTGTCTAATACCATTCGTTTTAATGTAAATTAACAAAAAACGAGATGATAATAAGAATATTACATTAAAATCTAAAATATAAAGTACTTTATTATGAAGGCTTTACTTCCTTCCTTAACGGTAAAGGTCTTAGGAGAATTAGGAATTATTTATGAAGCCTTCACAAAAATCGTACCGCTATCCACTTAGAGCGAGCAGACACATTTGTTTAAAACCTAACTAAGGTTAGGTAAGTGTACTATATTATTTCAACGTGTTTTAATTTATTATAATAATACGAATATTTAATTTTATATCTTACTTATCTAGGGGTTAAGATTGTTATGGTAAAGAATTCTATTTGATGATATATGTGTGTGTGTGACGGTTAAATGAACACTTTATAAACATAACATGAGTATAACGTGTTATATTATGTGTTATCAAACGAACGATTAAAAAAATTCGTTTGAACTTATATAGGTAAAACAATTTCTAACAATGCGCCATTTTGAATATCATAAATGTAAGAACAGTATCTAAACAAGTTTGTATTTTATTTTAATTATAAAAGGTAGATTTTTATCAGTATATAAAAACATTGGACTTATAGTTTCCTTTTATTGAAGTGAAAATTAAACAATATTTTTGGTTCTAGTGTTGTTAAGTAGTTAATTTACGTTAAAAAATAGATATAATTTTAAAAATATACGAATATATTGTAGCATACAGTCTATCAAATAACTCTTTGCAAAATTATGTTCACGGTTATCCTTTATTATTTTCGGGTACAAATTATCATAAATAGTAATTTTGATTATGTTGTCCAGCGGTTTCAGGGTTCGATAAAATATATAAAACGCAAGGGAATAAGGATTCGGGCGAAGCAATTACTATTTCAGACTGATTGTTCTATTATATATTTTAGTAGTATGTATAATACGATACGGCCTTTCACTCAACTTTACCAACTCCACTGTATTTTTTTTTATTGTATAGGTAGGCGGACGAGCATATGGGCCACCTTAGTGGTCACTTACGCCATAGACAATGACACTGTATGAAATGTTAACTATCGCTTACATCCCCAATGCGCCACCAACCTAAGATATTATGTCCCTTGTGCCTGTAATTACACTTGCTCACTCACCCTTCAAACCGGAACACAACAATACAAAGTACTGCTGTTTTGCGGTAGAATATCTGATGAGTGGGTGGTACCTACCCAGATGATCTTGCGTCAAGCTCTACCACCGAGTAGACTGTATGTATTGATTTGTAATAAAACGTTACAAGAAGTATTTAAGCGTAAAATAAAGCGTGAAGAATAGCTCTCCAATAACTGTAAATCTCGGTTGTTCGATAAGAGGAGGTGACAATAAAGAGGATTCTGCATCAGAACTATTGGAGTGAATAACAATGAATTTACGGGCGTCGTAAATCCAGCAGGTGCGCCTGTTTCTGAATACCCCGGTACTGGTAGGCATTAATCGTCGCTCGGGTGTCATGAATCAAAAATCTCATCGAAACATATGAAAGAGAATGTCTTTATTAGAGCGCTGGGTTTTATAGCGTGAATTTATATAGGCGATGAATTTATACGTAAAAGTGTTACGTATAATAACATTTAAATTGTTCTCACTTTATCTGCTTAATAAATTTATTTCCGAAATATTCTTTGATGACTTAAACTGCGTCTAGATTGTCAAAACGACTTTTTACGATACCTATCAATACTAATATTATAAACGCGAAAGAAACTCGGTCTGTTACGCTTTCATGGCTAAGCCACTGAATGTATTTTGATATAATTTTATATGAAGCAATGTTAGACCCCAACGGCGGACATAGGCTTCTTTTTTATTTCTTATACCTGCCCTCCTCCCCCTACAAGCGGACAAAGCTGAAGGCGAATGCTAGTAGACCATAACATTGTATGAAAAAAAAATATATATTGTTTGCTTTTATTTGGAAGTCTAGCAGTAATTGGACACTTCCGCTCATAGACATTGGCATTGTAAGAAATATTATCAGCGACTATACATAGACTAGTAATAATATGTTACGTCCCTGGTGCCTTATGTGTGAGATAATAGACTAAGCATTTATACAAAACTTACAAAATTCAGGAGAAGTTGTTATGTTTATGTATTTGTACAAATTTTTACGGCGATGGTGGAACTGTGTCCTATAGTGCCATCTAGTGGCAAGTTACAACAAAGTGGATTTATAACTTTAATATCAACGGTGCAAACGTCCATTAAATGTATTATATGATTGTTAAATAAAAAAATCATAAAAATTGTAAAAATTTAATACGCACAGAAATAAAAATATTTTATATAAGTACTTATCGATATGAAAATAAGCGGTCCGTAAAATGATTTTATACAAATAGCCGAGTGCAGTTGGGGATTATTAAAATAGTAATTACGTGTTGAATCGTCGGTATTTACAATTGCAATTATATTTCTCCGTACTTGTATGTTACAAGTTTATTCATGTTCCGTGGCAAGCCGTCGTTATTATCTCTCATTTTCTTTCTAAGGTGTGTAACGAACTGTGTAATTGGACTGGGAGACTTTGCCAGGCGCTAGCGACATTTGGCCTATTCTATCTCAATTCTTCGAATTCTGTTAGAATATAAAAAAAAGTTAAATTATATAAAAGCTATTTCTATTTTACTTATATTTATTATTTCATATTGGAAATTTATTTTAATGGTTCTGAATTTTGGAAGACTAAAATATAAACAAATTGGTAAAAGACAAAATCTGGTGCCTTGAAAAATTGTGGTTTTAAGGTAACAGAAGTCGAATTATATTTTTTTCAAATTGAGGTAAGTGTAAGTGTTTATGTTTGTTCGTAAATGTTACTTTTACTTCGAATATTTTAGGAGATCATTAGCATACATCATATAAAAGCCCTTTATTCTTTTTCCCTTCTAGAAAATTACGCTTATTATACGTTTATATAAACATTTTACAACTACCAAGCATTCGCATACATAATTACTAGTCATCAAATAATAACAGACAAAGTTAATCAATGTTATATTTAGACGACATTTAGTCCATTCATTTACTCTCACAACGTTTAAATATTTACACAAATAAAACCGCAAATATATGAATGTAATAAATATTAAACCACAACGTTATTTTATTATAACGTCCCAATGAGACGTACATTAATATTAATGAACCATACTCATTAGTATCATAATAGCATGAGACATGCCCGGTGTATCAGTTATTGACAAATCAATTGTATTGACTAATTTCAAGTAACCAGACACAAAGGGTGATTGTGCAATGTCCCAATCTAGCATGATGATAAAATGATGCATCATTACACACATTTATGCATATTTACATATGTACATTACTCGGATTTAAGCCTAGTGCGCAATTAACAGTACTTGAAACAAGTAAGAATTTGGATGACTACAATGATTACTGTTGGATCCAAGTGGTATGTAGTCGTTTTCTTCTCAAAAATACTCCTATATTTTTTTAGTTTGGGTTAATTAAGTCTATTTAAGGAAATCCAATACTTCATATTCATACTTCTTTCTTGTCACCGTTAAATTTGAAGGACCGATATTATAATACATGAACACAAATTCTAAAAATATTGCGAACATACATTATTAACATACTGCACAGACAAATGCGTGTATTTAGTTTCAAAACATTTTATTTTCGGGGACTTAGAGATCTCGAGATAAGTATGAGAAAAATATGCTTGTTTTACGTAAACGTGATTAAATATAGATAGATACATTCGATAGTACTTTTTTCGATTTTTTATTTATAACGATTTTTTTTATTTTTAAATCTAACTCTAATACCTAACAGCTTTTTGCATGCGTAGTGCGAAAACGTGTCACTTCAATCAATTCGGTTGGGTTCCTTCTGTCGGATAACTATTTCGAATAAAGGATAAGCACAATGTATACATATCTATACGAGTAAGCCCACTGCTACGGACCGGTATTAATAAAATTAATTATTTATCTGACGCTGAATGGATACAGCGCACAATTAACTCGAAGCGTACATAATCAACAAGCAGTGTTACGTCTGTTCAACACGACATTGCATTTATCAACGTACATAAATTGTAATATACTTTTATTCTAAAATGCGCTTTTCTATACAAATGAAAGCGCTTTCGTATACTACAATAAATTTCTTAGTAATATAAACGCGCTGTCGACATCGGCGGGCGGGTCGAGGCGCGAACGAGAGGGGCGAGCGGAGTGGCAATTTTTCTCTTCGCTGACAACATGATGTAACGCCAATATCGCAACGCTGAGCGATTAAGCCGCGTACGCCGATATTTCAGACTTGTCCCTACTAACTGTCAAAGCTTCGACGAAGGCTACATGTTATATTTTCACATATCTATACCGAGGGAGGGATTCTATTGTTAGCTAATAATATTTTTACAGACGAACATTTTGTCGATATTGCGACATAAAAAAGTAAGAAAGAACTTATCTTGTATACAATGGCTCGGTCTTGTAATCATGCGACGGACTATAAAAAAGATATAAAAGAGACTAATCCCGAAGCGAAACGTTCGTATCGCTTCAAAAAGATAGTTGGCGAGTCGGATCACGCAGGCAGGCAATCACTCGATAATAAACGTGGAGCGAGTAGAGACACGTGCTGCTGACGCGCGCTTCCTGCAGCGCCGGCGCCGCGCACGCTCCGTGCTTTTCAGAATACCATCACGAAACATTTCATGAAAAAAAACTTAGCTGTAAATATTTGAAACGCATATTGTAACGAAATATTTTTTTTCTTACGTATATTCAAATATTTTTTCTGGTTTTAGAGTACTCGAGGCTTACAATTTTAGTTTGACAAAAAAGGGTATCCGTGTACTTTCCAAACTATTGGGCACAGCTGTTCCCGCGGTTTCACCCGCGTCTAACTCATAGAAATTACTATGAGTAGACTTATATAACATTATTAGTTTTATTTGGTGACTGCAAGCGATATATTCATAGGTAATTGTGTCTTTTTAAAACTGAAAAGTAATCTGTGTATTTAAATGAAGTACTTATTATCAACTAACCAACTAAATTTTCTAAGATACGCGCGTTTCTAAGATACGATAAGCGCGCACAAACATATAGACAAACAGACAAACTGACAACCAGATAGCCTTTGTCAGTTAGATTTAAATTAGACTTCTAGCAATACATCGGTGAAAACCGTATTCCGTGGTTTGTGCGTGATGCAGATACAAAATAATGTACAGACAGACATACAAAAATTCTAAAAATTGTTGTATTGGCTTCTGTTGCTTTAATAAAGAACCCCCATATAAGTATTTTTCCAATATCAGTACAAACATCGACCTGTTACAATTACTTATATAAATACTATGATAAGTTTTATATACGTACATATATGATCGCTTCGTGACAAAGCTTAGGCTCTTTTATTTTTTTGTATTGAACTATGAAAGGGCAAAAATAATTGGATGCATCGAAGGATGTACAGAAAGGAACCTATAATTTCCAGTACGAGTATCCGACGAACTAATCTTGTATGCGCTCCACCATGTTAGTATATTTAGTTTCATGTAGAACTCATATTTGCATTACACTCTAGCAGGGTTCTGATCAAAGCGTTGGATAGGAGTACGGCTTTGAGGTTCGTAAACACCGCCAGGACGATGTATAAAACCTGAGATCTAATGTATGTAAATTGAAAATTATCAATAAAATATTCTTACGTATAGTTAGTATTGACGCGAATTTTTAAATGATTTACGTAGTCAGCTGTTTCATCGATTTACCGAGAACTATTCGCGCACTCAAAAACTATTTAATATTGTACTGTAGTTTCTTTGACTCAGATGCGGTCTTCGTTGGATGCGGTCACTTCGATTGCTTCGATTATTTATTAATGAGATCATCGACGAACAATGTAAATTTTATACATTGTTTTAGAACATTCATTTGTTTATACTTTGTATAAGCTTTAAAATCATAAAGACTAACTTCTGGTCTATAGAAAGTATAATATTATTTAATAAGGCATTACTCGAAACAACGCTACTGTCTGTTTCAAATAAATAACTGGTATATCATTTTTAGAACATTCACTCTTACGCTTCCTGAACATTCTTTCTCTAACTTAACTAACAAGGTATCGTTATCTGTCAAATTTACCTGAAATCAAAGTGGGCAGTGGCAACCTGCGTCCTCGTGGTGTGTAATGAATCATGACTATTAAATTAGTTGATAATATTATAAATAGTAAAGTGTTTGTGTTACGGAGCAACGGAGTAATGCTTTTATATATATATATGGGCCGAAAAATTACACGTGTTTTTACTTTCATAGATCAGTTATATTGATTCAATAAAATGCGTTTATAAGCTTGTAAAAGTAATGTACCGGGCCGCCGCTTATGGCGACTGATACGCCCATTACTTCGGTTTATAATCATGAATAAAACAACACTAGCGCGTGATGAAAACTAAGTATTTATTTTATAATATTAAATTACCGGGACGGTTAAAACAACCTCCACTTAGTAGCATGTACCATACGTCTATGTCTTCGCTCTTGATGAGTGAACTTTTTGTGTTTTCATTTTGGTTATTAAGTTTTTTATTTGTTATGAAGGGGAGAGCTGATTTTGCAAGCAGCTAATATGAATGACTCTTTACTTTTTTGAGGGTATATTCATAAATAAGTAAGGGCTAGGACACGATGGCGAAGTGGATGATAAACGACGCTGAGCCGGCGCCTCGGCGTCGGTCGCTAGCCGCGAAAAATACTACTGTCATTTTGACTGATAGTAAAATAATGCCCGAGTCATGCTCCATTCTGCATGCCAAGAGCTATTGTGATTCTCTTTGTGACCCAACTCTTATTACATAGGTCGTATAAAGGCTGATCGCCAAAGAATGCCTTTTGACTAATATATGAGAACGTTATCCTGATGACAGAGTTTGTATTTTGACCGTATGAATACTGTTTAATTTTCGATTTTAAAAAAAAATATATCCATCCATCACTATGGAAATATAAATAACCATTAACAAGTTCTTTTTAATACTCATATTATAATAAAAACATTACGACGTTCGCAAATACTGATGAAAAAAATAGAGGAAACGATTTCATCTTGATGAATTATTTATTACATGTTTTGTTTCTCTCCGATATTGGGGTAAGAGTAACGTTAATATCCGGTTGAAAACAAAAATATATCTAGTTTTACTTTATATATCAAACATTAGCGATATGGACTTTTGATGTAAGATAAAAATAATAATAAAGTTTTCATTTGACGGTCTGCAGAATGTTACTCATACGTTACCTTAATGTGCTTTTAACTTTTCGACGATATAGTATCTGCGTTGTGTTGTGTACGTCCGAAAGGTCGAGCGGGAAATTACACGAATTTTATTTAACAGAAATATTCTTTTAATTTTTAACAACAACAAAATAAACTTTATATATATCTTTCACCGATTTCAAATAGTTTCGGTTTCATACCACGAAACTAATAATGTAGTTTTCCTTGTCGATTAATTGAATAAAAGAAATTATTATATATTGCTCGTTTCCTACGTGCTGTTATTGTTGATTGTTCAAAATCAGTGTTTCAACGGGAGACAGCGAGCACTGCGAACGATAAAATATAAGACAATTGATTGTTGATATTGCAGTCACGTTGTTCAGTTACTATTTTCACGTCTGACGTAATGATGTTACCAACAAAGTTATATTTCTTACGTGACCAGTTACACACTGCTATACCGAAGTTGATCTACTTTCGATCATTTCTCATATAAGAATCAATAAAAGAAAACGAAACTCATTTTAATATTATTATAGTTATAACACAAGTCACAAAAGTATTTTAATATGTAATGTTACTAAATCAATTAGAGGTCGATTTTCTTTAATGAAATTCCAAGAGATTTTTATTTAAACGTGTTAATAAATATTGCTAGAAAAGTAATCGTCACGCCAATCAAGACAAATGGCGTGTATGAAAGAAAGAAAGAGTTCTACATACATATGTCTACGTCTTACTGACACGAGCTGTGAGTGATTGGCAATATCGCGTAAAACATTGTTGAGAGACGTTTTTCTTCGGGCCGGGAAGTATCGATATACACGTGCCTTGCATATCAGATAGAGAATATAAAGTAGGATTTACGTAGATATATACATACTTACATTTATGTATGTACAGCCATAATAATAAAATGTTATAAAGTTTATCGTGTTTAGGTATATCCATTGTAAAAAAATATATATTTTCAAGCGCCATTTTTGTTTAGAAAAACCTATATATAGGCATGGAGGAAGTGGCATAGTGTAGGCGTCACCTGTGATGAATGGCGATGTCCGTTTCACTCGCGACGCGAATATTTCATTAAGCGAGCTTTTGCGGAGCCGCGCTATGCGTCATAGGGTACATACGAAGTGGCCGCGTCGACACTGATCCACTAAGCTTAGCATAGAAATTAATAGGTAAACGCATATAACCGGCGACTATGCGACAAACACTGCAGATAAAATTTAGAACATGTAACATGAGTTTTTACCAGCTTATTTGTTATTTTGCAAGAATGCCTTTGTAAGTATAGGCCGACATTATTCAATACTATATCATATACTTTCAACTTGTAATTAATTTTACCGTCATCTATTTTTTTCTGTAAAGTAAAAAAAATATATTTTAATAAAGAACAAAGTATTGTATTCATCGTTTATGAAATAAACAAAGTATAAACTGAGCAGCTAAATATATATACGTAAAACGTATATAATGTACATAAACGTATAGTCGTCGTCAGTGACGCGAGAATAATCTTGTGTGCTTTTAAATTCTAAAGAGTTCAAAGAAATAACTTACGTCTTGGAAGGTGCCCAGCTCAGAGTAAGACGAAGTTTGGTATTTGCGGAAGGTACAAGGAGGGAGGTGCGGGTAAATAGGGGGATGCACGTACCAAATTCTAACAGGCAAATCTTAGCTAACTCTCTTCGGGAGTTTATTACTTTACTCATATGTACACAGTTCGAGTGGGTGTTCGCGGTCTAGGCGCGACCGGCGAAGGCGTATTCCCCTCGGTCCATACTTCTCGGTTCTCGCCTCTGAATTCTTTTTGAAAGAAAACACTTTGACATTTTCACTGTATTCCATTTGTGACATCCCAATAGATCAAAAGAGTATCGTATCTTTAAGAAAAGTCAACGCTGTCGATACGATCATATACGCAATATTCGTAGTCGTCAAAAGATATATTGACAGTTTTGTAATGGCCATATAAGAATATTACTGTACATACGTCTTTATTGATAGACATTGAATTAATTTATATATTATCTATCTATAAGGAAAGCTATTTCGTTTAAGAGAAAATCTTTGTAATGTAGTATTTAATTAAAAACGAGAAATAGGCGAAAGCTAAGGTCAATTAGTAAGTGGATTTATGTTTAGGGATATTAAAGCTCGTAATGAATGAAGACAACAACAGCTATAAAGAAGGCGAGGCCAACTCGGGTGATTAAGTATCTCATTTAAATGCAGTCTCCCGATGCGGACGTCTCAAACGCAAAGGGAACGGCACTCGCGGAAAACGGAAGACGAGTCTCTTCGCAAAAGGAAGGAGAGAGGTATTTAAATTAGCGTAGTCGCTGAAAAAGTGCACTAACAACATTAGCGAATGGAACAATGGTAGAGCACACAAAGGAGCGGAACGCCCAGACAGAATGGCTACGCGCTTACAGTTTGTGCGGCGCGGGCACGTAACTACTACAAGTACATACCGACACCCGCATCCGCGCACAATGAACCGAACTTACACTAATGAACCTCCGTATCTACTGAGAAGAAACTACTTCGTTCGAGAATTAAGAAAAGAGAAAAACCAATACATTAGGTAAGAGTATCCCCATTCGACTTATATAACATGTATATCAAAAAGCTTCCGCAGGAAATTATCTTTACAACATATGCACATAAAATCAAATATATGTTTATAATTTTTGTAACTTCGCAATAAAACGTTTAAAAATGTATGTATATTTATAATATGGATATGTATAATAAATTTTATCTGAATTAATAAAGATTCGTAATTAAATCACTGTCAAATAAATTAAAACGAAATACGCAACAGGAAACTTTAGATTACAGCAATGCACTTAGAGGTGCTCTTTAATTTATTTCCCGTTTCCAAAGTTAGGAAAATACGATATTCTCGATTCGTAAATCGTAGTCTATCTCAACACTGTCTGTATTTTATGGCTGTTGATGATAACTTACGGCTCCATTTAATCCACTTTAAGAACACGGACATCTGCAGGCTACGTTTAAACGGCTACGGGTATTTCTTTAAAGATCCAGTTACAAATACAAAGATAATTGCGATTTTATGAACCGTATCAGAATATTTTTTTATACTTTTTTTATAACATATGTCTTGTTCTTTTTTTTTCTTGATTTTTATATATTGCATGACTGTAGATCGAACACGCGATAACCGAAGATTGCGGGTTGAAATTCAGATAAGCGCCAAAGAGTTTCTTAGTGTGTAATTTGTTTTATAGTTCATCACGTGTTTGACGATTCAGAAAAACATCGCAAAGATATTACATGGAGCTGATAGAGATCTATCTAATGTATTGTAGCGTTTCTGATGAAGGTTCAAATATTTTCCTAAAGACGACAGGAGGTCATGACTCAACCACGGGATATATCTTTATCTATTTTGATGATCAATAAAGTAAGTTTGTTTCGTATTTGAAGCGAGGATATTCGCTATATAAATTTAGGTTCCCGTCTTTGATATATACAATTTATACACGAAAAGTTGGGAGAGTTACTGATGGGGGATTACAGCGTTTATTTTATTAAAGAGCAATAAAAAAAACGTAATAAAACAACTATGTGATTCAATAAAAATAAAAAACAACAC
This sequence comes from Nymphalis c-album, assembly GCA_963151315.1. NCBI lineage: Eukaryota > Metazoa > Arthropoda > Insecta > Lepidoptera > Nymphalidae > Nymphalis > Nymphalis c-album. The sequence goes on along the minus strand of OY720590.1, from coordinate 5,681,227 downwards.
TATTTCATATTTTATGTAATGTAAGATTTGATGATGATGATATATGATTTCAGGAATTAGTGCAAAAGCAAATGTTCTACAGGAAGACGAAGGCATCTAGCTTCTCTATCTAGGAACAAATACAATCACATAAAATATTATGATTATCCGACGTAAGAACTCACGATGGGAACTGATGGTAAGTGGTCAACTTCGTCGATAGCCAAGAAAGTCAAGATGTTTAAACGTTAACGTCATTACACTCGTGGCAAAATATCACAAAATCTAATAAGCAAATCGTTAAATAAGTTAATGTTTATTTGTAAGTTTAATTGGTGAAAAGCCATCTATCAACAAAATCAGAAATATTTGCAGCTCAAATTTTCCATTTAAATATTTGTATAGGACACCAACATTTGTTTAATGTTGTTTATATTTACATAAAAGTAAAAGACGTTCAACTATTTTTCTACATTGATAATAATTAATTAGACGCGATTATCTTGATCTTGAAATGACTTCTTGATAAATAAAAATTTTAACAAAACAAAAACCGACTTCATAAAAAAACAAATTAATATGCACTAAAAAGTAAAAAAATAATTGCGTATTCTTCTATCATTTGATAATTAACTTACTATTTTCTACTCATCAATATGTAGGTACGAATGTGTTGTGTGGTTGATAATTTATTTACAATTATTGTTACTTTTGGAGTCGATGTCAGCCAAGGTGGGCTTATAACTACATACATAGTTGTAGGTTAGATGTGCTTGTGTCGCACGCGCAACTTAACGAAGCGAATAAAAGTCTATTTGTAATGTGTATGTTTTTAAAAGATTCCCGTATTATTATTGCTAGGTATATTATAGTGTTTCCTTAGCTGACATCGACTCCAAAAATAACAATAATTGTAAATAAATTATCAACCACACAACACATTCGTACCTAGATATTGATGAGTAGAAAATAGAAAGTTAATTATCAAATTATAGAAGAATACGCAATTATTTTTTTACTTTTTAGTGCATATTAATTTGTTTTTTTATGAAGTCGGTTTTTGTTTTGTTAAATTTTTTATTTATTTTTCGATTTTTAGTGAATCTGAAGTACACTCACTAATTTGTAGAATATGGGTAGACCTACTAAACGTGCAGCTCATATGAGACAGCGCCATTTATATCATTATTTAAATATATTAATCTAAAACAGTGAAACATAAAGAAAAATGCATTTTGGTACTTAATTAATAAATATTAGTTAATATGGTTAAATTTATGAATATAAATTAACATGTTTTGATTAAATAGATTTAGTTGGTGGAGTAATTTAGTTGGGCAGCCATAACATAACCAAATAGTTATTTCTAGTAATAATTAAATAAACTGTTTGTTTATAGATGTTGTGTTATACCATTCTTCACCATAAAATATGACGGAATGTCTGTATATTAAAAAAAGGGGAAGTATCTATATTATCCTAACTAATATTATAAATGCGAAAGTAAGCTTGTTTGTGACGCTTTCACGCCTAAACCACTAAGCCGATTTAAAAAATTCTTTCACCAATGGAAAGCTACATTATCAGGGAGTAATATAGGCTACATTTTGTCCTCATATTTCCACGGGGACAGGAACTACGCGGGTGAAACCGCGGGAAAAACACTAGTAATCAATATATAAATATACATAAATATAACATGTATATAAGAGTACTTATACGATTCTATATATATATATGTATAATTTTCAAAATTGGTCTCAACTTTTAGGAGATGTTCAAATATGTATCAATTACAAACATATACATATATACTAATGCTTACATGCATAACTCATATTATAAAGAGGAAAGATTTGATTTTTGTTTGATTTTTTATTACGATTTAAATCAAAAACTACTCGACCGATTTTAAAAATTCTTTCACCGTTAGAAAGCTACTTCTTTACCGAGTAACATAGGCTATATTATATTTTCAAAAACTTATAGATCCCTACTTAAAATGGAGCAATGTAACCCAACGTATCAAACTGTTGCCTATAAAAGTTATTATTTCGCGTGCGCTGCGAAAACTATTGACGGTATATAAAGAAGTGTTTTTTACAATAGTACTATAATTACTTGATCATAACGATGTTATGGTAGGTGAATGATAAATCTAGATAGCCTATAAAAGATTCGGCCGTGTATCGTTAATTTGCTACTAAGAATTGAAGATTTCCGTTACTTTGTCAAGGATCCTATAATCAGAATCTAACTAAATTATCATCAAACAACCCTTGAAGTATACTCTTTCTAATAAAAAAAAATCATCGAAATCGGTTGGCGTGATATTGAGTTATTCGTCCATTTGTCGCGCACATACCTCATGCAAATTTACGACTTATATGGTTTTCTCATGGATTCAATTGTCAAACCTGGACTAAAAAAAATGGGACCCCATGGGAAGCAACCCCTTTCAAATAAAAAAAAAATCATCAAAATCGATTCACCCAGTCGAAAGTTATGAGGTAACAAACACAAAAAAAAAACATACAGACGAATTGATAACCTCCTCCTTTTTTTGAAGTCGGTTAAAAAGAGATACACACACTCACACGGCGACGTTGTCAATTAAGCTATATCAACACTGGCTCACTCCCACTTCAATTGCAACACGGCAATACAAATTATTGCTGATTGGAAGTAGAACTAATGATGACTAGGTGCACTTACTATTTATTGGAATTATATTAAAAAAAAGTTTTATAAAAATCTCGCTATTTTTTAATCCTGCCGAATCATTTTAGTTTGCTTGTGTATTAAACATTAAGAACAATTACGTCATATATCATTATTTCTACTCTACTAAGATATGCGACACGAAGCAGCCGTTCAGGTTTACGTTCATATATCCTTCAAAAACACATAATTGACTGTAAGGTCTATTTTGAATGTAAATTATGTGAAATTTGTGAATGTGAACTATGTGAAATTTGTGAATGTGAACTATGTGAAATATGTGAATGTGTGCGTGATTTCAATATTTTCCTAGTTTATCAACTAGGAAAATATTGAAATCACGCACACATTTCATATTATAAATATGAAAGTGAGATTGATTGCTTGTCTTGTGTTCACGCTTTAATTTTTACCCAGAGTTTCGAAACATTTCAAACTGATGACATATCCAATGTTAAACCTTGATCAAGCAATTAGTTTGTTTTTACTTAGATATCATATTATATAATGAAATAGTAGTTAAATATATCAAAAAAAAAAAGCAAATAAGTAATTTATAATAAACGTTCAATTTTATTTCAATATTTATGTTTATAACAATAGTACAAAAAACTTAAAAAGAAAAAGTCGAGACCAATTATGAGTTTAATAATAAAATATGAATGTACTTTTGCCAAAATTATATCGATTACATAATTACTTTTGACAATTAATTGAAATATAAATTTATAGTAATATTGTATCAGTTGATTTTCAGGCGGACATATTAATTTAATTGTAAATAATAAATACTGTGCTGCAATTACATGCTTTATATTATCTTCACTTCTATGAAACATAAAAGTCAGCATGTAAGCGAATGTAGGAAATCGGTATTAACTTACAAAAGTTGCTAAGAGATTGATTAGTTGAGCAATGCCGTATATCCTTCATACGAATGTCAAATTAATAATAAAAGGAAAAGATAAAACAATGTTTAACAAAGCAGCCACTAATCAACGTTTATAAGTAAGTCTGTATATTACTGATTGCCTATTTAATTTTACAACAATATGAAATTCTGTTGACTATGTAATAACGAAGTATAATTGAGCTGATGTAAGGTTGATCTTAAGAGGTTAAATTCGTAAAAGACAAATAGTAATAACCAGAGGGTATTGCTTTACTTAGTTTGTCAAAATTATATTGAACTGTTAGAAACATATTTAATTTTTGAATTATAAAACTAAAATTGATATTATTATTAAATAGCAGTTAAAAAAAGCAGTTATTTTTTACGCTTGCCTACATATATATATATATTTACTTTAATATTATAAAATAACGATCCAAATAAGTTTGTAAAAAACTACTTGAATTAAGATTTTAGATAAAGAATTTTAGAGGGTATAAATTTAGTATTATATATTAGTTTTAATAGGTTTAAATTATCAAATGCAACGTCGCCCGACCTCGACAGTATTGCTGGACTTGCATGCTCCGACAAACTATTGGAATCAATTTCTAACTTAGCCTCCGTTTGAAACCGCACAGTCGAACTGAATTAGATTGCATTAATGGCGAGATTCTACATCACGACGCCTCAGCGTTGCGGTCAGTCAATTCGATCTAAGACTTCCATATTTGAAGACGATTATCAAATATGCTGATGTTAAATTTATGTGCTCCGTAGACGATTACTTAGTCTAATAAATTATGAATAAATTAATATATTGTCTTCAAACTACCCATAGCGGCTTGTCGGTTGTGGAAAATTATAAAAAAATTGTCACTACGTTTTTTTGCGAACTATTGATTTAATTACAACAACACGACAATATTTAGCTGTCTTGTTTTGCTGTGAATATTGACTTTTCGAACGAAAAATAGCACAAAGTTACATTACGAAATAAGTCTTCTACAAATTGAAATCCTGTTTTTCTGCAGCTAATATTTACGTAGCCACTTGGTCAGAGCATTGCCTTATATTATATTTATTAAGTTTTATCGAAATAAAAGACGGGTTGGCTAAGTGTTTTCTTTTTAAATTGAAACATGAATAAATAGAAAAAATAAATATTTTGTTAATTATTATTGAATAACACCACATATTTATTTTTTTATAAGTAACGTAATAAACAATAAAAGTCATTATTATCCGCTTTATATTAAAAGTTTTTAGCTAATGGAGGGTCTAAAATACTTTATGTAGGTTAAAGGCTATGTTTGAAAGTTGCGAGAACGACATTGTTAATCCAACACTACTGCCCAAACAAATTAGGAACAACATTAATATATTCTCTGTACCCGACAACTTTCCCGCAATAAGCAGAATGTATTAGTGTTATTTATCTTAGCTCATGCGCTAACAAAGTTTTAATTGCAAGCGCCGATACGATTTGCGTACAAATGAATTTATTCGCTGAATCCGCAGTGCATTCGTGTGCGAGCCGCGGACTGGTGGCGGCACAGTGCGAGTGCGGATTATCCGCGTGTGTTGAGCCGCTAATTGCGGGTAACAACGAGCAGGCCTCGCTCGCAACAACGATACTTTACAACGCCAATCAACACACGGTTTTTAATCATTTAAAATAACAATGCACACATGTTAATTGCTATTTTTATGTAAGAAAATTTAAGTTGCGACTAATAAGAACATAATAGCATTATATCAAATATCATCAGGAAATTTATAAAAGGGTATGGCACATCAAAGAGAGGGCTACGGAACTGGCACACTGTTCAGTATTTGGCCAAACAAAAGGGTGATAGCGGTACGTGCGTAAATCAAACGTCGCACAATAACAGAGCCGCCCGCGACCACCCCAGCTCGTCCCCGGGCGCTACGCCACCGAGCCACCACGCCGGCCGTCCTTTCTAGTTTGAGTTGGCTTCGCTATAAGCGACGTCAATGGTCGAATATAATAAATCTGCTACATAGATTTTTCAAACTATGTGCCTTTGCTCTTAGGGTTCGTTGACGAACTAGAATCCCTTATATTTTTATCGTGTCCATTGCCCATTGAATCGTTTAGCTTTTTAGTTTTGAACCATAAATGCAAACATTTTTCTCCGTAGAACTCCGATAGAAGTTTATCCAAGCATTTTTCATGTTTCATACACGTTTATTTCATCGATTATATTAAAACTTGCTACCTTTATTAATAATATTTAAATATAGTTTCAATTTTTTCAAATTCCTTAAGAGATGTGACGCTAACCATCTTACATTAATTATACATAATATTCAGACTTTATACATAATGACTGCAGAAATAACATTGTATCGTTACTATTAACAGTAACATATGAACTTATTGAATTTTATTAAATACATTATTGTGATAGATGTCAAACCTCTGTAATAGAATATTTTGTTCATTTTTTTAATCAATACGCGAAACAATATAAAAGTTATACACAATAACCTAAGCCATACAATCGCAATATCTACGTAATTCGTATCATATTGCCTCCATCGAAGCAGTGGGGATTACAATTCTCGTTCGGACAGTACGATACCATCGCACTTTGCTCCATTCGCTGCAATTAACGCGGTACAATGACCATATAAATCTCATCTGAATACCGTGTTCATTCTATAGTTAACTACACGTATAGAAGCTCGATACGTCTGGCAATTATTGCTACAAAAGTTATTCAAAAGTTAGTGGTGGTCTATGATCATAGGAATAGAGGGTATAATAATTAACTTAGTCTCAACTAAGTTAATCTTAAAAACAAACAAAAATGGATGATAACGACGAAGTAAATTATTTGGGCGCGCTTCTGGGATCGAGAGCTCTGCTTAATCTTACCTATACGTCTTTAGCCGAAGAACAAACAAGCCGCGAGCTGAGATTATGCTCCGAATAAATCAATGTTACGACGCGTTAAAATATTTAAGCTCACGATTAATGCTGGGCGCGAATGCTCGTCTTATCGAACCGAACCGCACTAGACACAGCTGCTCGTGCCAACGTGATCGTCGGATTCAGCGACAAATTAATCACGACAATCCACGAAATATTTTCAAATACAACAATAACACAAAGCGTTTACTTTGTTCTTCTTCAATTTCAAAAGAAATATCACCGAAACAACTTTTCATTATTTGTCGTATGTAGTAATACAACTAAAATTAATATTTTTGCATTTTTTTGCTAAACTAAGCTAATGCTTTTGACTAGCATGCTTTCAACATAGTTTAGATAGAAAAGGTTATCACATAAATACGCATAAAAAATACTTGTTTGTGAAATAATATAACAATAAGTAAGTGGGCAATAAAATGTAATTATAACGTTATTAAAAATGTCAATAACTAATAATCTCATACTAACCGTAACGTGTGATCTAAATTGTTGTAAAATCCCTATTTAGGAAGCTCATCACGAGTTAACAACGCTATTATATTACGGTTGGGAATTAACGTATAACTCGTACAAATGATCAACCGGAAGCTTATCAAGCCCCCGTTATATATGACGAAATTACTGTAGAAGTTTTACAAGGGCTCGTTAGGGCGGCTGTAACGATAACCGCACGAGATAACTGTTTCTAATCAGACGTAATGACGCAGAGCCTCGCTCTCTGCATGACTCGATGCTACACACGAATTTCGATTACATTTCACGCGATCGCATAATCAAATTGATCTAATCAAATTTTCACAATATTGCTTAATTATCATTTAATTACAAATGTCTTACAAAATGTAGCTAATCAAGAAGATGGAAAAATAATGAAATAAAAACAGTAATTTCAGAAACTAATAAAGTGAAATGAAACTAAAAAAGTTTTAACTCGACCTCCTCGGTAATAAATATTCAAAGTTGCTGAATTAAATTTCGTTCAGATTTTTATTAAGAATTCCGTGAACCGAAGAGGATGGATACTTCTGATATAACGATATACTGGCGGAAGTAATAAAATAAAACGATTTTACATCTCTAGGGGAAACGAACGTTTTTGTCGAATGGGAAAAGTCGCGAGCGACTTCTCATTTCGCGATAAAATCGGGAACGTTTTACGACAATCTTCTATTCGATTACCATTAAACAACAATCTTAAAAAAAAAACTTTTTTAGCGATCCACGTCTTAGTGTTTGCGTTTGTTCGGAAAAGACATTAAGGTTCTTGCTTACGTCACTTTTCCTCGCAGTTGCCCTAATTCACGAGTTATATATTTAAACAAGTTTTTGATAGGAAATCTCATAATATATAAAAGTTATTTGGAGCATATGTTACATTTTATGTTCTTCTTAAGCCGTTTTGTTCAATTCGTGATAGATTTTTTAAATTACTCCATAACTCAATATTCTTCTAACAATAAGTCATTTAATAAAAGATTATAAAATGAATTTATTTAATATATCTAATACGTTTTACATTTACATATATACCCATTCATTTTATTATGGTTATCATCTAAGTTATACATATATCAATGTTCTCAACCAGGTCCCAGGCTACTGTAGTTTCAAATTTCATTATTATTGGTTCAATGGTTTTGTCATAATGAACAGATAGACTGAGGTACTTTCAAACTCAAAATAATTTATGTATTAATCATACAATTCTGACTCCAGTTGTGATCCGAGGTGGTCACATAAAAAACCAAAAATGCTGTTTGAGATGACCGTGACTCTGGTCCGTCATACAACGAACTGGTCACGTAGTCGCATTTCGCATTATTTCCCTAGGACTCGTCACGTGACTTGAATAATATTCTTGGTCACCGCTACTCCGGGCTTGCTGGACCCTTCACAAATAAACCGCTTTACGCACGACTCTCCAGCGGAGATTCATTATTCTACGTAACTTTTGCTCACTGATTCATAAAATACGTTTACTTTCCTTTATATTAAAATAGATGACAGTTACCTTTGTGTAGTATTCAAAAAATAATTTTAATATATAATTATTACATATGTGAAGTTAGTGTTTGAAACGATAAGCATATTATCAAATATACATTTTTCAAAAGGATTTTAATTAAGTATAAAATATACATATACGACCAGTATCACATACGATCTTATACAGCAATGTTGCTCTAAATACTGTATTTTTTAAAGAAGAATATATAAGCAAGTAACATAAAACGTAGGGATAATTTAAATATATTGTTCGGGTAATGTGTACATTCGTATGAGTTTGGGAGTAATAAAGACGACACATGAGCCTCTCCACCGGCCGCGGCATTAGACGCGTAGCAGTTTATTGTGCGGCAGGCTTGCTCATAACTACCCATTTTCCTAGGGATAATGACGGACAACAAGCGACGTTATGTTTATTTCAAAGTCCCACGAATAAAGGTCTTACAAAGATACGCGTATCCTTAAAATAACTCTAGCTCTAGGTAAGTATTAATATAATACTTATTTGATAACGCCATTTAAAGACGTTTCGATATATGGCGTAGTTTATTTCAAAATATTACTCGAAGCGGGAATTAAAAATTAAAAAAATTACGTTTTTATTTTTAAAGAATAATCTCGTTAAAAAGTTACCTTGGATTGCCTCGAAGCGCAGCATGGTGCAGAGCGTTAAATCCATTGTTGTTCGTGAGTGTCATATCAGCCCCGTGGTCCAATAGTAAAGTCAATATGTCGTCGCGCTTCTTTGATATGGCATCGTGCAAAGGCGTGTCTCCTTCAGAATCCTACAAAAGAAGAACGACTTTTTACAATTTACTGATAGTGTTATTTTTAAATATCGAAATATTCGGAGTATGTTACTATCATTTAACAGCTCGATAACTATATAAGCATAAACTGATGACAATATAAGATATAATTGTACGATTGATGATAGTGTAAAGGACTTGGGAACCCGCAACCCAGTTCCGTGCGCCAGCTGTGAAGAGCATTATGTCCCTGAATTATACAGCATCGCCCGTCTCGAGTATCGGGACAATTTTCTAAAACATCAAACCACCCAAATGAATAATTGAGGCGGCAGAGAAGGCATTTAGGGCGTGGATTATGGAGACTTGCATAATTTATAAGCGTCTCAGAGTAGTTAAAACAAGCGGCGTAAGGCGAACGAAGATCTCAGCTGCGGTGCGGTGCGTCTCCCGTGGCACAGGAACAGGCACAATCTAAAATGGTGTCGAGTCCATAGAGTTGTAGTAGCGACGCAAAAAGCGCGGCTACCGCGTCATTATCATAATCACCACCGCTACGTGCCACTACGGTGCCGCCCAAGCCGTTTCGCTTTGTGAGCGTGCATTAAGAGAGCCGAGCGTTGTGCTCTGTCATTCTACAATTAATTTGCAAGATACCGTAAGATGAACGATTTTCCTTCTTCAGCACTGTGCAAAATGAATATTGCATTAAATTTTTGCATTTTGTCATTTTACATTTAGCATACGTGAAGATTGTACGTTCTTATCCGGGCAAGCACTAATAACTTTTTATGGGATTTATTTATCTTTATAATTTAGTTCATTGTTAAGGAAAATATCACATGGAAACCGTGTGATGCTGCCATAATTGTATCCACCAAACCACATTAGCTTCGAACCGACAGTATCACGGATTAAGATCTATAACTTTCTCGTCAACAGAAGAAAATGCTTTTCTCAGTAGTGGGATATTTCCAGATTGTTGCTTTTATTTGTCTAAATCTTTTTTTTTTTCAGCTTATTGCCGTCCACTGCTGGACGAAAGCCTCCCCCAAACCATCCCGATCTTGGGCAGCCCGCATCCATCCCGTGGCAGCCCGCATCCATCCCGTCTAAATCTTTATGATTATTAAATATTTTTAATCGATCATACTAGGAACATAAATTTGGTTGCGCTCATTTAAATTTCGGTGACATTATATCTCATTTTGTGCGTTAACTACATTTTATGGCACATAATATTTCTACTTTTACAAATGGTGAAACGTATGACACAAACAGCAGCTAACGTCAGTAGGCAGTAATTCAGGGGAAGCTCAACCGCAGCGTCAGAGTAATTCCGCACAGAATAGCAGCATTAAATATTAATCCTATTGGCATATAGATGGCCATTACGGCCTGTAATTCATGCTTTGGTACAGCCGTGTGCTTTACACGCCGTAGCTAATTATTTAATTGCTGACGTAATCTACTATACTAACAAATTTTAGTAACGTGATATTAGCACTGTTGAGTTATAAAAACGTGTGTGATGTTATAAACAATTATTGTCTTATTGCAAAAGATAAATAGATCTTACAGCTCCGAGTAATCGGCTAAGGTAAAATAAGCGCTGAGAAGAAATAAGAAATTTGATTTACGTGGCAATATCCGCAGGTGCACATGAGCTGCCCCCCTCGTCGACGACACCGGTACGTGTGCCTCTTACCTTACGAATATTATAACACCCGAGGCGGCCCGTAACACACTCGTCTAGAAATTTTAAATTAAAGCTACAACGTTTCGACTCTCAATCACCATTTTTATGAGGTTATAAAAATTGAAACTCAGTGAACTTCTGTCTGGTTAATATTTCATCGCTCAACATTAAACTGATTTAAATATTCAAAACAAGTTTCAAGCTAATAAATGGGCTCATTATACCGTTAACATAAAAATAAAAGTAATGTGTGACTGTAAATTGTTTGTAAAATTACTAAACAATAAAGAAGCAAAACCTTCAACAATGACAAAACAAAACAACAAGGTAATTACAAAAGAGATAAGAACAAAGCGATAGAGAGTGGGCGACCGTGGAATGCGTAAAAAGCCATGAGGGTGAGGAGACGGCACGAACGTCAGAACAGATAGCCGACCACATTAATTTATATTCGTATTAATAAATTCTAGTATAAAGGGGAGAAACGCCCAAAAAATAACATGAAAAATAAGAATTCACTAAATCATAAGTTTTTGGAACGATTTGTACTTTACTCTCAATTCTTGGTTTTCCAGACTGAATAATTAATAAACATATTCATTTCCTACACATTTTTAAATATTTTATGTTTATTTTTGTTAAAAATTTAAAAGTTGTTAAATTTATAAAAAGCTCTACCCGCATTATTGTATTTATGTACCTATGTCAAGTCTTCTGAGTAAGGTTTTCGTAAGATTAATCTATGGAGACAAGACTGGGTGCCATGGCTAACGCCCTGATAAGACGGAAAGATACAATTTCACGACACGGAAACCCACCCGTCGCTAGTTCTTGCGCAACGAATAAATAATCGTTTGCCTTCGTATAAAGGTCAACCATTGATGAGGCAAAAAGAAAACAACTAATTGTTTAATTCCAAACCATTACGCCTAGTATTACGGGGGGATTATTCACGAACCATAGAGCACGGCGTCAGGGAGCGGCGCGCCATTGCAGTATGCGCTGACTTATGATGGAGGCACCAGCTCAGCCCACCCTGCGACGCCCGCGAATAACATACATTTACATCTAACTCGCATTCGACCACGATTCATTACACGCAAACACCTCTATGTACGAAACGGACTCCAAATCCAGGCTCATATTTTCAAATGCATTCACATATCATTAGCACCGAGCATTGGATGAAATTTCTAACATTTTGATAGTTTCTTATTTTTTTGGAAAAATCAAAAAGGTGCCACCTTTGTTAATTACCAACCACCTTAACTATTGTTAGAAGATTAACTTAAATTTTTAGCATTAAAGTTTCCCATTTATTATCATATAAGTTATATATACACGTACTTTAATATATTATTATTTAATCGTAAGCATATTGAAACATTTAATTAAAATATTTAAACGACGTGGTATTTATTTTTATTAATTGTTATTTATAAATTAAAAGATAATTTTAATGACGTGAAAACCAAGAACTTATTCAGCGTCCACTGTAAAAATAAATTCATATTGTCATAATGGAAAGTTGCCAAATAGGAGTAATGTTCGGGGATAATTTTAAATTTATGGAAATCCGGGAGAAGATAAAATATTTCGGGGGCGTTGGAATTCAGAGCACGAGTTATTAACTAAGTGAATTAATTTGCCAATTCATATCGATAGCAATTATCGATTGGCTCAACGAGTTAAGTAGTGCCGGCTCCACGCTAGCTGGTGCACCCTCATCAGCCGCCTTGATTGATTGTGCGGAATTAAGCCCAAGCGCTCCACATCACTACATACGTGAACGTATCTCGATCAAAATAAATAAATACTAACAGTCTATAATACTTTTTTATTTATAGAAAACGCAATATAAATACAATTAATATACATTTAATACTAGCAGTACCTATTATCAGAGTTTGTTAACGATTATATATCATTAATAAACAATTATATCATTAACAATCATTGGTCGTTCCTTATGTACAGATGCGTTGCGAATCATGAATGAGTCTATCATTAAGTATGTATATTCCTTGTAATTACACTGGTTCAATTAGCTGATTATTACAAAGCTCTGCCAGTAGATGGTAGAATATCGGAAGAGTGGATAGTAAAAGTATATAATTAATAACAAGCATAATGGTGTCACAATTTAAAAAGGTTACAAACGTAACAATCGACTACATTGCTAAACAGCACTACTTGGTATTGTTGTGTTCAGGTTAAAAGGGTGAGTGAGCCAGTGTAATTACAGGCACAAGGGACATAACATCTTAGTTCCCAGGTAGATTGGTGGCGCATTGGCGATGTTTTTTTTAAATAAATACATAATGCCACTCTATGTCTCGTCTCTATGGGCTTTGGTTACCACTTACCATCAGGTGGCTTATAAGCTCGTCCACCTACCTATACTATAAAAAAATCAGCTTAAGCCTTATAAATAAGTTTTGGCAAATATTGTAGCTCAAGTGAAATCCTTGATAATTAATATTTATCGTTTATCCGGAGCTCTAACAAATAAAGATAGAAAAGTCAGTGTGATAAAGTAGGTCGTTTCATAAATACCGCAGTCCATTAGTAGCCCAATATCTCAACCACGCAGTTCTTTGTTATTCTAGGAGCGCGGCCGCGGCGAGCGCTTTGCTTTAGATATTGGAAAACGGTAATGTACTCGGCTAGATTTAGCGCTGAACACCCACCGCTGTGGTCCACACTCTAAGCTACAATTCTTTACTTTAACAATAGGAATAAAGCTTTGGGTGGGTTTAAACTACATTCAAACTACTTAAGCAGATTACTATTTTTACACGTTAATGTTTTTTTGTGTCATTGAACCGTGTTTATTTATATTGTCTTAGTAAAGTACGGATTTTATCAATGAAATTTGTTTAAAACTCAACAGCGAGTTATTTTTGTTTGTATACTTATATGTCAATAAAGTACGTCATAAGCTTATAGATCCATCACCATTTGAATTCATAAATGTGTCACCAAGTAAAGCTAGTTTTGCCAAGTTTTTATGCACTTCTATGTCTCATCCGATGTTCCTATTTTTTATTGCATAGGAAGGCGGACGAGCGTATGTCTATGGACGTTGGTGACTACTTACCAGCAGGTGGCCAGTTTGCCCGTCACGCTACCTATTCTGTAAAAAAATGTACTTGCAATAAATATCTCATTCATGACGACATTTAAATAATTTAGGATTACTGTTAAGATTATTTCGTATACCTAAAATAACTACGTAAATCTATACAGATTTATTTGAATACATACCGTTAAAGGGATATTTAAAGTGTGGTAGAATGAATTTATAGGTGTAGGTTTTAGTCTGTCACTGTAATTCAGGGGCTCTCTCATTTAAACAATGAGAGGTGATTGGCGTAATCACTACGCTCAACCTGCGTGCCGGCGGGCCATAAACCGAGGCTTTATTCACAACACAAACATTCTTCACCTGCGAGTAACTTGCTAATCGAATCTCAAATGTCATGCCATGTGCATGTGTCTCAATAAAAAAAAACAAAAGCGTAAAAACGTAAAAAAAAATAACAAGATCTGTAAATCTCGAACATTTCGATGACATAAAACTTTATAATTCCTTTCTCGCTTCTCAGAGTGCATGGGTTAGATTGATGAAGAGCCTAACTTTGAGCGCCTACTAAACTTCTGGATGAGATTAGCTTTTAAAAGTTATATAGGTTTGTAAAACCTAAATTGCTTTTAATTCAAGTTCCTAAATTACGAAGAGCAAAGTTTATTTGATAAAAGTTGAATTTTTCGCCATATATTTATACACAAAAGAAAATAAAACGTTAAACAGGTTTAGTTCGATTTCTGATTGCTGTTATGGTATAATGGAAACCATGTAAGAAACTATTTCAAAATATTGCTTTTATTCAATAATTTAAAAAAAAACATTAGAATGTTACCGACAATTATTTTTGTTTCATTTCATGTCAAATGTGTTCGTTGCAGACGTCGGATTTAGCCGAAAACATGTGACACGGACAATAACAGGGCGCGTAAAATATTTGGGTCCGCGTTTCCAATAACAATTTTCGAACTTTCAATAGTTACATAGAGAATGTTCGGAATGGGAAGTATTTATTAGGTGAATATTACCAAAAGCGAGTGTGCCACTGAGATTACGGTCCGGAAAGTATAGGGCTTTTTCTGACTATCGTCGTACGTGGCGCACAGGTGTCTGTAATGTGACACGAATCGAACCCCGGGTCAAAATAGCCGAGGCAGTAAAGCTTTGCATCAATATCTGCTTCTACCTTACTTTATTCCCAGCTAGGGTGGAATCAAGAAAATAACTGTAGTAATAATAACTTAAAAAAAAACTTTACATTTATTTTTTTCTTAAAATCAAATAAAACATTAGGTCACAGAATAAAATAAATAGAAAATATTTTAATTGACATAATTACATAATTATGTATGTATATGCATCCTCCTATGTAGTAGACGATTGAAATTTGAATTGAATTTTTGCAAATTGTTTAAATTATGGCTTTCGTCGACATTGCGAAAAGGTAGCCGGTAATAAAATAAAAGTGAGGAGTGCAAAGAAAGGAAACATAAAATTTCAGGTGACGTCGGCCCTTCCATTAATTTATCGACAGGTCGTGGTAGCAGGCCATGAGGATAATATTTATGAAGTAAAACGACGCAGCACGATTTTCATTAGTTAATTATTGGACTTAATAATTGTCAAATGTCGATAGAACATTTTGTTCTGTCATTATGAGAATTTCCTTGTCAATTAGAGGATAGAAAATTGAAAAATGAAATTGCTTCGTTAGCTTAATAATAACGTTAATAAAAAAAGATTAAACAGTATTAGTAATTGTGAACAATCAACACTAGTCGTCCCATTATACTAAATAATGATATTTTTCAACCATTATTTTATTGTTAAGTAAATTTTAAAGCATAAATAAAAATGATTTCACGAGTCAAAGTAAATAGAGTTTTATGGTAACAAAATTCTTTATTTAAGGACATCGTTACCGATATAAGAACCCAACTTGAAGCGTACTTTTATTATAACCGAATCGTTATCGATTTAAAATTTGGCATTTTGATAAAAGTAGTTTGCCCCCATCTATTACGGCTGAAAATATTTCATGAAATTCAAAAGTGTGTTAGCTTGATGGAATAGCATATCATGTAACTTTATCCATATATCAAAAACTTTGTTTTATTTGAGCATTCATTTGTTCTCGTAAAACATTTGAATGAATAACATAAAAAGATTTGTGAATCATTTTATATTGGGCGAATTAGAAATCTAAATAGTTTTATACGTTTCATAATCATTATGTTTGTCCGTAAATAGGTAATCTATATGGTTCTATTTGCACGGGTTGCTTGGATGAAATGAGCCTGGCGTCAGGCTAGTATCCGATGCGTAGTGTTTAACTGCGCTATCTCCGACCGAATTGGCACGTTTAATTGAACGCCTGTTTCAGCCATTAGTGTACGAGACAACAGTTATTGGCACTAGGCGGTCGTCCTGTTGTACATTTGTTCGTACACTTCGAACATAGTTACTAAACGGACTCCAGAACATTTAAGGTGTTAAATTTACATTCAGACGTATAGTCTGCGTGATTTAGAGATAACGGAACTATTGTACTGAATGTGTTTTACGTCCGTTCCAAGTTTTTTTTACGAGTTTATGTTTTTTTATATGATTTAATAACATATATGGTCGAAATATCGTAAAGTACCTAAGCGAATGCGACATTTTAGAAAAATATTAAAGAAAGATAATATTCTTGCTAAATGTGACACGGCCAATAAATCCCATAATGGTGTCGTAAAATTTCGGTGGTATTATCTCGGGAAAAGCCGGCTATTTTACATTCACCTGCGAGGTTTCCCTCCTCATCCAATTTATGTTAGTGGGCACAAAACGAACGCTGACAAATGTGAAAATAAAATGAACATACGTTTTATCTCTACGCTCATGGAATCGAATTCCATCCTTGTTGGTAGAGTGAAGGGCGAGGCGTGCACAGGACGCGTAACCGACGTGCCCTCTTATGTTACTCTTTATCTCAGGGAATATCATTTCTTAGTTTTTTTTACTTAAACGGTCGTGATTATAGTCTTTCTAAATTTAAATAAAATAAACATTTATGTACAATACAGAATAGACAAATTATATGGATCAATAGGTTAAAAGTGCATTCATTTCGTTCCTGTATATATTGTTAATCTATTTTTCATTTATTTTCATATTAAAATGTAAGTTTATTCAGGCTGCATATGAAAGTTACAATGTAAAGATTGATTATATTTTGACATAGTATAGTCCAGGTACTCACTGAGAGTTATGTTTGGTTTTAAGTTGTTTTTATATAGTAAAAACTTGAATTTCAAGACGCACAGCTCCGTCGTAGTTTGTAGCTAACATTTATTATGAAAACGTCTTAAAAGTGTCCCTGGATTTTGCAACCACTCGCGTAGTTTCTACTTAGATACGGTACGGTTCGGTACGAGGGCGAACGAAACTAAGTGGAACTTTTCCCAGGTCGGCGTATATAAAAAGAATTTCAAAAGACATTCCAAGTTGCAATTTAAAAAATGACACTCTTAACTCAAAGATAAAAATATGTAACTTCGCGTGTTCGATCAGACTTTACACAGATAAATATTATTATCAATAACAATCACAGATCAAAAGTATTCGAAATTTAGCATATAACATTTGACTACATAGAGCAAATTATAGAGGCACTGTCTATGGAGGAACGGAAGACTAATCGAATTGCTACACAAATTAATTACCAACTTATTACGCCTATATACTGACGGGCAATCTTGGTATCTAAAATTACTTAAATACATTTACGCAAGTTACACCTACATAGTTTTTCGATGTTTTAAACAATTGTTTACATTTTAATAATAAAAATAGTAAATACTCTTTCGAGTCGTCTGTTACCTGTTTGACGTGATTGCTGTTTCGTATGCATAACAGACGACGAGATAATAATATATCCTTAATTTACAAGGGTTGCGACATAATGAGAAGCAACGAACGACATTTAATACAGTTGTGTGAACAGGCACAGCCCACGTACTGATGAGTTGAATATAGCTCGACGCACTTCAGATAACTCTCGTATCATAAAACTTTGCCGCTATTTGCTACCTATAATTTGTCTTTGCAAAAGTTTGTCGCATCCGATAAGATTTCTCTTGAACTTCGTTCAAACTTGTTATGAGTATCCATATCTTGGTTTGTATTTTGTATCAATAAATCTTTCTACGTGTCAATAGACTCTTGTTTTATTTGTTCTACTAAATGTTACTCGTAACTCCACCCACGAAAAGTTATATCGTATTTTTCGTGCGGAATGATTAAATTCCTTTATACTTACTACATAATGTGAAGTTGATTAATGTATTTAAGAAACTAACTCATTTTTTGAAATAATTGTTTTCCAAATTTAATAAAATCCTTTTAACGCGGAAATTGTAGAACAATATCTAAGTGTGGAATTCTAAAAATAATTCAACTTCGATCTACATTAATTTAGCGTAATCATACAAAAGCGCTCTAGCGCGCGCTCGGTGAGCTATTTCCCATAGTCCCAGAGTAATTATACGGGTGGTTCACAAAGGCCGAGGTCGTGGATGAGGCGTTTCGGCGCGCGGCGCGGGCGTCGAGGCTCTGAACCGCCAGTAATGCATTACCGACGTTGCTGACGCCTTGCAACTAACGAAATTACAATTATAGTACACTACATTAATCTGTTAATGAAATATTTACATATATACTTTATATATTAAGTAAACATTTTATTTTTGTTTACAATCGCTCTGTAGATTTTTATTAGTACAAATCTATATAAATCTATTGGTTCTGTCTGTACATTTCTTTTTCATCTAATTTTGTGATAAATAATGGCTTTATGATGCAGTGTTTCACATTATACTATTTGTTTCATTTACTGTTTATTTTTTTTCAAATACACAATATTATTCGTTATTTGAAACAAACAAAAAGACATATATATAAAAGTATATTAAAGCTTTGAGAACATTATCTCTTTCTCTAATTACGGATATAATATCGTATTTATTATTATTATTTAAGTAACAGCTGAAACTGCAACTGTGTACCGTAATGAATATTTAGACGGTACTATACTCTAAATACTTAAGAAGTTTAATTGAACGAGATGCAGAATCAAGTAAGTATATAATCAGTATAGAAATGGAAGCATATAAGAGGCACGAGTTAGAACACGCGACGCCGACGTTCGCCTAATGAAGCCGTAACGGAATGGGGGTAGGCAAACTGACACCGTCGCACTCGCACTGTCGCAGCTGTTGTTATTATCACGATCAGCGTAAGGAAGATAGCAAAATGCATTCTATTAAAATAACTTCAAAACGTAACGACTTCAAAACATCAAGATTAAAGAAATATAAGGATTTTTTCTATCTAATAACTTTCATTATTTTTGGTTTTCACAATTCATAAACATAATATCGCTGTGTATTATAATGTTTAAATTATAATTAAAATTTACTACCAATTTATACAAGAGTAACCATCAGTTAATACGTTTATATATTCGAAACAACCCAACTGTATTTCACTAATTGTTGATTTCGTAATCATTTCAAACCGCTTCGTATATATATAGAACATATCAGTATGGACGATGTAATTGTAACATTTATGCCGAATATATGTTTAACAAAACGAATACGTGTCACAAAATACTGGCAAGTGAAAATGAGGCAAAGGGGAATATGTAGAGAGCTGATTCACATCACGGCGCGGTGTAAAGCAAAGATCGAGTTCGGAGCTCGGCTGATGGCCCCCGTGCTGCTCGCCACAGTCCGTACTTATAATCTAATATTCGCAATTTACGAGGATCGCGGAAAGGGCCCACGGGGAGCTGTAGCACTGTCATCATGCCAGCGTACCTGCCGGCTGCATTTACCCCCGCGTTAAGTCTATCGCTGTAGCTTTTTACGCTTTTTACGAGGCCAATGTTAGCGTACCTTTGAGGATAACGTTTATTTTACGTGAATCAGGTGACACGGGCAAAGTAAACACGAAAGAACGGAGGATTACATGAAGTTATCTAACCTCGCTAAATAATTCAGCTTTTGTTGGTACAAAAAAGTGGCAAATGAAAAAAAGACAACATTCAGTATGTGTAATTTTATTTGTTCATACTATTTAAAAATATCATTACAAAAAGAGTCACACTACACTATTTAAAGTACGCTTTATGTTTGTATTTTATTGTAACTATTTGCTTAATATTCACTCTTCATGATGATAAGCATTATTTTTGGTGATAAATACGTTATGAATTAAGTTGATTCAGAATAAAATATTTGGGCAAAGATATGATGACAAGGGAAACTTATACTAAAGTAGAAGAGCATTATGTGACGCTTGAATAGAATAGAAAAGCTTCGGCAAGGCGAGCCTTGTACGGATCTCGACACACTTAGGTTAATCTCCAATATCCGCGACGAGCGGCTTCCGAAACGCTATACATTACAGTATTATAAAAAGCTCTACAAAGAACTAAGTTACACGCGAACAACGCGCAAATCAATTTATTTCGCGTTATTAAATATAACTTTAGAAGATTTACCGAGTTCACTAAGTTCCAATAAGAGTTGCAGTTTTAATAATTATTCTCATGAATTGTATTAAATAATAAACACATATAAGAAAAACGAACTCCTATTTAAATTTAAAATATATAATTTATTAAAAATGCCTCAGAAACAACAATTTCAAATTACACGAACAAAATTAAATAACACGAGTACGGTCCGAAATAACAGGAAGAAAATGAAAATACAAAGGCGAAATACAACAAGAGGGACGACACAAAGCGACATATTTACTCAAATTTGAATCCGGAACGTGAGGAATCAGCAGTCTATTACGTGACCGTTAATAGCATTCTGTTGGAGACCAGACTTCGTACTACGTCTTAGTTGCTACGAGCCCGGGGCGGGGAAGATCTATAAATTACTGAACTGAACTTACGACAACTCGTTTCATACCAGATAAGCTACGTCACAAAATAATACTGCCGATAAACGACAATTTCGTTATCAAGGTAAAACTAATACGTATACATAGATATATACATGTATATATAAGGATAGAGAAATGTAATCTCAAAAACATAAATGAAACGTATTCGAAGAATTATTTCGAAGTGTTATTTATATAAATTGCAATATAAAAATATAAATCTGTAATATAAGTCACGAGTATTCTTTCAATTTACACCACGTTCAAGGGGGGAGCGCTTCTGTACTTCTGATAATTTAATAAGGAAAGTTTATTGGAGTTAGGAAAACGTGCGTGTCTGGCACGCTCGCCGCAAAAAGCCGAAAACTTTGATTCAATTAAAACCGAGAGTTGTACCGAAGACGTAACAAATTTGGCAAAAAGTCCTCGTCGTAGCAATGCTTGATGTTGAAAATAAAACACATTATATCGCGCTGCATATAATAGCCATTTAATCTCGTTTTAATATATATTTGAAACATTAACGAGAAATTAAATCAAACGTTAAGTCTTTAAGACCTGAAAATCGGTCTGCCAAAAAACCTGCAACATTAACATTGGTTCGGTACATTTATTTTCATTTTATTTTAATTTTACTGGCGTATTTTATGAATTTTAATAGACAGCTCATACTGGACAGATTTTATGAACAAAAAAAGGTGTCAAGTCCGGTGGGACAGAGCCGCGTCGCCTGCGAAAGCCGCTGGTGGGGAATAAGGGGTGACGAGCATTGTTATGCAAATTGAGGTCGTTATTTCGCTACGAGTGAGGAAAGAGCGCGACAGCGACCGCCCTATTGCGCCCCGCGAGCACATCGCCCGCGAACAGCGCACCGCAACGCGGAAGACGCTTTGCATAATTGGTTATACAAGTACCTACATCGACACACTGAAATGATCTCTGCGGCCCGGCTCCTCTCAGCTCCCCGTGCTACTGTTACGATCTCTTTACTATTCATGTAATTCACAGTAAAGTTTCAAACAACAAACTTTACTAAGCGTTCAATGATAAGCGTTCAATTTATTACCGTAGTTGTATTTATATTATAAAAGTTTTAGTTCTTAACTAACAATAGGTAGTGAGTACACAGGGCATATAACAAGTGTTATAAATACTCATACATATATTCTTTTTTACCCGTAAAAGGCTTGCGTTTGACCGTAGTCTTACACAGACACGGTCTACGATGTAGCACGCTTGCCTAGAAGACACCTATTAACTCTGGATTTGAAGACACCACCGTTGTAATGGGAAATACAGTCTCATATACATATAATTGTAGGTTGTAAAGGATAAGTCCTTGTAAATAGTTAACTCCATACCAGACATTGTATAAATAAAATTTTCTTGTTTTTTTTTATGTCGAATAACGGCTGATTTTCACAAAGTGTATCAGGTAAGAGCCACGTTATACTGGTTATCATAAGCCCGCCTAAGATATTCATTCAAACGAGACTGCGGGCGAAATATAATGGGAAAGAATGAACTGTTATCTTAGTATATATTATTTACAACCTTAATCGATTTTTTTATGACTTCATAAATTCGTTTATATATTGTTATAGCTGATCTAGTAAGAAATTTTAATATTTAAAAAACTATACATACATTTAGTTTTTTTTTATAGGAAACCACAATACTTGAAACTTATGATAACCAGGTACTGGTTGAACTGGCTCGGGTTTAGACTGTCTAATTTTTCAGCAAATCAGGCTTATTATTTTCGATTTAGTGTGCGGTGAGTTTTTTCATGTCGTTAAATGTTTTGTGTGTCAAATAAAGAAATACGAATTTTAAACGTTTCCAACCAAACAAATACTAAGGAAAACTAATTAAAATTATTAAGGTCCTCCAGACCGATTTCGGCCACGGCGGCCAATCTCAAGAGAGATTAGCCAACTGCGCAGGAGATATTGTAGTGCACAAGTGTGTGCGCACACACTTGTGCACTCTCTTTTCCTTAGCTCTCATAATCCGATGGGACGGCAATCCGACACGACCGAAAAGAGTTCAGGCGCAGGACCAATGGCTTAACGTGCTTTCCGAGGCACGGGAGTGTACACACTTCCAACTTCCAGACTCCGGGTTGCTACTGAGCATTTTCTGACAGAAAACCCCAATAACTATTTATTGGCCCGATCTGGGAATTGAACCCAGAACCACCGAGGCTGCGGCCTTATATCAAGCCACTAGACCAACGAGGCAGAAGTAATTAAAATAACAAAACATTGAAACAATTGTCCATTCCTGCATGCTGAATTTGAAACTGGTTCCGATTCGGTTGTCGACATGCTCCGGACGGACGGATTGACAACCAATCAGCGGCAAACTCATAGTCGAGTTGTGATAACTTTTCATTTCCAGCCGCATCACTATTTTATGATGTTAGTCCGTGTTATTGACAACAGTTTTTCCTATTTATATATCAGATTTGTGGTTTAATTACGAATCGCAAAGCTAAAATAGCTACTAGTCATCGATTTCTTAATACAATTCGTATCCGTCAATTTTAATTGTGATGGCGACAGCACTACGCTCACGACTGCCGCAAACTGAAGTATTGAATGAAATACTTTTCCTTTCACAATTACCAATTGAAATATTTACGACTGTAGCTTGTCAGATTTTTCTTTCGAAGTCAATGTTATCGATCTACGGACTTTGAGGATTCAATTGTTCATCTTGGATTCTCCATTGGTATATGGAGGGATTGTTATAAAGTGCATGATATATATGAAATTTACGGGTTCAAGTAGCACGGAGTTATTGAGTGCTTAATTTGTATTTATAATTGATAGAAAACATCGGTATGCGTCGGATTTTTTGTATGTTATGTATATACACCGATCCGCATTGGAGCAACGTGGTGGAATAAAGCTTCAAACCTTCCTTATTCGAATAGATCACCCCTTGCAGTGAGTCATGCACAGCTATAACTTTTTTTATAAAATGTAATTAAATATTAGAAGACATTCAAAATATCAAGAGAAGATAATCATGTTTTAAATTCAACAAATTCAAACCTGTAGTTTGATACGATAAAATATACAATACCTTATCTATAATGATAGAGGAAAAGTTTCAAAGATATAACAGTTTACGAACTCTAAAACATAATAATAGATTCACGTTAATGTCCTGACGCTTAACCCCGTTGGCGGTAATATTTCAACTGCTAATCGGTGAAATTTTTTCTTGACTAGGTAAAATTACTAAAGTTGTGGCCATCATATTCATATTTCTGCCCAAATTATCCAATATAATAAGTTTCAAAAGAGTAAGAGACGACTTTTAAAAGGAAAAGTTCTGCGAAAGCAAGTAATGGCTCATCCCGCTCACGATTTCTGCCCCTCAGGCGGAACAGGCGGACCGGCAGCGTCAAATAAGTTTCTAATTGCTTATATTACCAAGTTATATTCGCTCTTGAAAGTAATTAAGTCTTAAAGTTAAAACCACATTCACGTATTTCACCAAACTTTTAACAATTTTTCATGTCCAGTGTCAGAAGTTTTTGTATCGAAACTGAACGTGATTTATCGAGTTCTATACCTTTAACGAACAATTCAAACCCGTTCAGCGTGCTTATTACGAGTGAAACATGTGCCGCGTTACGAATACTGTGGCTTAACATGCACCCGCTACTTGTGTTTACAAATTCATGTAATGTTCACACTCTTTTTCCTATATTGAGTCGAAATAAACTGATATATCAACTCGAAACGTCTCGAAATGGCGAACGCGAATGTCAATCTCATACATTGATTATTGTTTTCTATTCTATTCTATTAACATCAAAGCCACTTGTCTAGAGGGGCATCTCGTTTAAGAAGATAGCGTTTGTATTTAAATTTTAAATAAAAAAAAGCTTATATATTTTTTAAATATTTTTGCGTTATACATATAATATTAAAACCGTTTTGACTTTAATAATAATAATCAAAGCAAATTATTTAATCAAAAATTGATATATTAAGGAAGTTTATTAAACAATCGTTAAATTGAATAATATAAAGCGTAAAATATAAAGCAATTTATATGGGAACAAATATAAAAGTTTCTTAAAATTTCGTAGTAAACGAGAACAACAACAAGTACTTGAAGAGTCTCGAGAATGTGGAAAACGGTTAAAGGTGGAGTAGGTAGACGCTTAAATTCAGGAGATATGAAGGAAATGTGTGTGGCATTCTTATTTTCAAGTTGGCAATAACACAGTGGATATGGAGCGTGCATGTGGCGTTACTGTGGCAGTAAATTAAGTAGCTAGAATAGTCCCAAAGATATACGAGTTCAGCGCTCGCTATCTGATCATTCCCTGTCTGACGCCACTGCGGTTTGTGCTTTCAAGCTATCTTGTATATCGTTTTTTTTGTTTAGATTAAATAACGCGTTAAATTCGAAATTGGGATAAACATCAACATTTTTTTTAGACAACGAATTAAAACTGTTCATTCATTTCATTCGAAAAAGCTATATTACGCACTTTGTCCCATAAATAAAATGAAATCACACGCAAGCTAGTATCTCTCCTAGATTATCCATTAGTAGTAACAGCCTATGAATGTCCCACTGCTGAGCTAAGGCCTCTTCTCCTTTTTTTGAGGAGAAGGCTTAGAGCTTATTCCACCACGCTGCCCCAATGCGGGTTGGCAGAATACACATGTGGCAGAATTTGAGTGAAATTTGACACATGCTGGTTTCCTCACGATGTTTTCCTTCACCGTCAAGCACGAGATGAATTATAAACTCAAATTAAGCACTTGAAAATTAAGTGGTGCCTGCCCGGGTTTGAACCCACGTTCATCGGTTAAGATTCACGTGTTCTAGCCACTGGGCCATCTCGGATTATACATTACACCATTTTTATTTTTATCAAAAATTAAAAAAAGAGACGATTAAGTTTGGTTAACACTACAGAAATTTCTCGGGAGAAAATAAAGAAGGCCAACTTAAATTTAGTATATCGGACTGCGAGTGTTTACGAGGCAGCCCCCTGAAATAAACAAACCGAAGGCGACGGCAAAGCACAAAGGCCAGGTTTCGTGAATAGCTGCCTATTTTCATTTTCTGTTTTATCGCAACAGGAAAACAAATGAGAAGCATTTTTTGTGGGCGACGATGAAGTAATTACATTAAAAAAACGTTCCTTGTTTTAAATTCTATGACATGACCACTCTTATTGTTGTTTTATTTAATATCATATTGTAATTCAAACATGAAAATAATTATGAAATTACCGCCGTTTTCCGATTTTATTTGCTCGAGATATTTGGATAAGAAACTACAAAATTTTCAAAATCGTAACATGCTTTTCTTCTGTGTGTGCGCATAATAACTTAAAGTTTCAATTCATAGCTCGAGTCACTTCTAAATAAAAAAAGTCGTAAATAAAAAGAATAAACATTTGTCCTACATTGACAATGATAGCTATATATATTAAACTTTGATACCACGAAAGCTTGCGGTGAAGTGCAATGTCGACAAGTTAGATAGAAAATAAAATTAAAATATATTTTAGCAGCGAGTTTATTAATGCCGTACAACGTGATTAATAATAATTAATTAATTAATTCGTTCAACTTAATTAAAAAGAAAATTGTGTTAACAGATATTAAATACACTCTTCTTTCTTATTCCAAATAAACATTAAAACGAAGTGTTTATAAGATTGAGAAACAGTTTCCTTTGCAAAGAAGTTTGCTTTCAGAAAGGAACGTCGTGCTAAGTGCAATGCAAGCACGCGACGTGCGAACGAATAATCATGCCTATATTTACGTAACTGTAGTTATCTGAAAAACGAGAAGAACTAAGTGTGAAACGGAAAGATAATATAATCTTCGTTAATAGAAATAAACAATAACGTACTAAGTATTCATTGTACCGCATTAAAATGCAACATTCCTTTGAAACGTTTCAATTTGTCACTTCCGTTTTATCGTAGTACTACTACAAGCATTAACACGTGAATAGGTGATATTATAATGAATCAAATCTCAGCTGGTTAATAGCAGCTCAAATACCAGCCTAATGAACATTTGGCATTTTTAAAATTCGTAGACAACATTCAAAGACGAAATTAGTGCTTTATTTTTTACACGCTATACCCCTGTTTGTACCCGTGTTTGATTCTATTGTGTACACAAATTCGTTTCTTCGATGTTTTGTATTAAAAAATGTATATAATTAAATAATATCAATATTATTGTATTGTAACCTAATAATATTGAGTAATGGTTTATTCTAACATATACATGATATGATATCTAAGACATTAATTAATAACTTATTCAATAGTTTGTTTACTGTTAATATTTTTTTTATTGTATACACATCAAAGCACAGGATATAAATAGGTTACAAAGGTATAAAATCATATATTTATTGGCCAAATATATCTCAAATGTAAAGACGAATCTGGTGACTGATTAGCAGATCTATGTGTTTGCGATTATATTTAAAGATAATTACAAATATCGCAGATTTTCATTCGTTTAGATACATCACACAATAATCATGCTTATATTTTATTGTATGTTAATGCAGCTAAACTAGTACGAGTCTTATATCATTGACTTGCCCGGCTTTAGCTAATTATTAAAAAAAAAAATTGTATACACATATACTAAACCTTTCTTACATAAAAAAGGAAGTAGAATACAAAGTATTACTAAACTTTATTATCCACTTAATGTTTATTTTTAATTACCTCCAAAAACCAGGTTCAAAAACAAAATAATATAATAAATAATTAATATATAAATTTAATTCCAAACTTTAATATAGAAAGTAGACTACAATGGTTCGGTATGTCGGGGTACACGGTAAACGGAAGGGGAGGATTCAAATTAAAACATTAACAATAGGTAATTCTCACGTGGTTAACGAGCGGCTCGAACCATTTTCACCTTTGAAACTCAATTATTATATTGTATATATTAACGATACTGTGCTCGACTTTGACCAATACAATTACGGGAACAATAATTTCATTCTTCTGGCTTGCATTAAATTAAACAATAATTTTGTCATGTAATGATAGTCTGAGTCTATAGAGGAAAATGATTGTGGTTTATTATAATAAATTTATATATCTCAGATAACGTTTTTGATTTTTTTAGTAACGATACTATTTTTTACTGATGATGATAGCCTTAGATCGCTGGATGTTGTGACACATTAATTTAATAAAATACCATTCTCCTAATGCCACATTGTTGGGTTGTCTTTGCGGAGATGGCTTGGAGCTCAGTCCACCATGTTAATCCTTTCATCCGACACATACACGTTTCCTAAAGATGTTTTCCTTCATCGCCGAACACGAGATAAATTATAAACGCAAATTAAGCGCTTGAAAATTCAGTGGTCCTCGCTCAGATTTGAACCCGCATTATTCGGTTAAGATTTATGTATGATCAACAACTGAGTAAATCTCGGCCTTTAATATTTTCCTATACTAATATATACTATTATAGTTTATTGGCTCTCGGTTATAAACAACTGTTATAGTAATAGTAATAATAGCCTTTGAATGTCCCACTGCTGGGCTAAGGCCTCTTCACCTCTTTTTGAAGAAAAGGTGTGAAGCTTATTCAACCACGCTCCTCCAATGCCGGTTGGTTGTCGCACACGTGATAGAATTTCAATGAAATTTGACACATGCAGGTTTTCTCACGATGTTTTCCTTCATTGATAAGCACGAGATGAATTATAATCACAAATAAAGCACATGAAATTCAGCGGTGCTTGCCCGAGTTTGACCCACGATCATCGGTTAAGATTCACGCGGTCTCACCACTAAGCCATCTCGGCTGTTACTCATGATTAAAAGCAAATTAGCCTCGACCATTAAATAGAAACTCGATCATCTAACACAAGACTCATAGAATACGAATGTGTATCGTAAAAAATCGTTCGGTCGGGAGAAGCGCTAATGAGAGGGCATAAAGCGTGACGTCGTAAAACCAGAGCATTAAGCGCCCGCTGCCAGAAGCTGCCCCCTAATCTATTCTGAGCTATTTTAATTAGCATCGTAGTAATAATAAAGTGGGGGCGAAGTTTTTGTGGCGTCTCGGACGATGTTTCTCGAGCCGTGGCGGAGCCCGGCTGACGCCACCCGAGCCGACCGCGCTCACTGGGAATACTTATAACTTCTCGCTCTGTAAACTTATCAAGTTCCGCGCTCAAACTCATGGCTATAATAAATGTTTGCCGATGAGTTGGGTATTTGCGGGTCTGAGATAAAGTGGATATCGAGACTTGCAAACGTTTTTTTTTTATCTGAAATTACAATTTCATACAGATATATACTCAAAGCCTATAAAGCACTATATATTTTTATGCACACTGAACTCAGCGTGATCCATATTTCAGATATTTAATTTCATGCAGCCCTCCTATACTATTAGTGCTCACGAAATAATTAAAATAAACTAATTACTTGGTCCGTTGTTAATTTCAATTTAATCTTTTAATTAACCACACAAATGTTTTAACTTTAAACATATAATTTAGTATCTTAATAACAATCGTTTAAAATCTAACCGAGATTGAAAATTTGTTACATTAACAAAGGCTTTTACGGCTATGAGTTTAAAACAAAAGAGAAACATTTTTTAACAAAAAAAAAACGAGGCAATAAAATTGTAGTGAGCCTCGGACGGGGTAGAGGTTAGACTGTAAAGAAAAACGTATCTCGGGGTAGTAAATCTCTCCGAGCTTGATAGCCCCACAATCGCTTTCGCAGCGGCACTTGTTTCACGCACCGCCTCCGCTTGCACTACAATAATTTCCTCCCTGCTATATTTTCTTGAACTCTTATGTTGGCTTGAAAAAACTTTTCAGAAAATTTTAGGGGCATGAAAAAATATGCCTAAGAAAGGGCTTTCAACCCAAACAGGCATCTTTTAAACATTCTTTGCTAAGAGATTTATTTCTATCTCTTGTTCTATATTGATGCTGAGATTGTAAAAAAAAATGTAAATTAGGCTGAAGTATTTGTGCTGTCTATAGGGATTTGGAATTAATGATTAAATTTGTAATTGCTAGTCTATTATATAAGACTCGAAAAGGTTTAGCTGTATAAACATAGAATAAAACATAAGCTACTACTTTGTGATGTGTTTGAAATCTACAATATTTGTAATAATCTTTAAATACAAAGATATTTTTTTTCTAAAAACCTACTTTATTAGTGAGTTTGACTTTTATCGCTAAAACTGCCCCCACACCACACATTTTTAATACTGAAACTATTGGTACAAATTTTTAATACTCAATACAAATTAATTTGAACAAGTACCTATTGCATTCCAACTTGCGATATAATTTAATTAAGAATCGTCGTCATCCCATTTATTAAAAGTCGGCGAAGTGTATTTACTGCAAAAAATATAAATTGTAAAAGTTCTGAACATAGTTTTATAAATATAATAAAATTCATATGTAATGATGACTAAGAATAATCAAAGTCTATATCACAGTTTTAGTAAACATTTGTATCAAATCAAATCAAATCAAAATACTTTATTCAATATTGAAGTATTACACTTACTTATTGATTGTCAAACTGGAAACTACTACCGGTTCGGAAAGAAACACCCAGCCCTGAGAAGAACCGGCGAAAGAAACTCAGCGGGTTTTTATTTTTAACTTTTTTGTTTTTTTATGTTTTTTACAAAAAAAATAGAAATAAATAGCCATGCGGCGATCGTCTCATTCCCAAGGTGTGCTATCATCCATAAATTCATTTATTGTATAATATCCTTTAGCACACAAGCGTTCCTTTACATTTTTTTTAAATTTAGCAACTGAATTATTTTGAACGCTTTCTGGGATCCTGTTGTAGAAACGTACACATAGCCCCACAAAAGAGTTACTGACTCTATGCAGTCGAGTAATGGGAGTAATTAATTTGTGTTTGTTCCTTGTACCAATGTTATGAGTATCAATTATTATATCTTATTATGAATAACAATATGTTTAATTACACTGTTTATCATAATTTTGTTTTGTTATAATTAACATCTTATAATAACGCGCAAATAAAACATTGTCGTAGTTTGATACGATATTTACTACAAATAATACATCGAAATATATCGGAGAGTGTCGTTTGGCCCAAAATTTCGTAATATCGATATATGATATAGTGTTCTATCGATATACATATATCGCTTCGTATCGGACATCTATATAGATATAGACAACATAAAACTTTAGTCAATGGAAATATCAAGCGTATAAAAATTAAGGTTTCATCCAAAATTAGGTTTTTAAAAATAAATTATACTACATTACTTTAAATTCTTATCTGAACCGATTTTTTTTTATTAAATATGAAATTATTAAACATTTATTGTTTACAGAATTGCGTGTGGTTTTTTCACGTATAAAATAAAAAGAAAACACGTACTTCACGAATCCGTGAACTTATATTTTTATATAAAATTTACCTAGACCAATAGACTGTGGAAATATTTTAACAAAATTTTACTTTAAATATCTGGAGCAGCACGTAATAACATTCAACCCAGTTAGGCTTAGGTCAGCGAAAACCCTACACCTTGAAGTGGTAACATTTCCGTTCCGAGATTAACGAGACCGTATTAGACTTAAATATAATATTATTTATAAATATATTTGACATACCTATTATGTAAATTATGTAATAATATATTTCACAGAGACAGTTAACATATATGTACGAGTACATATGTATGGTAACGAAAGGTTTAAAATACTAAAGAGCGTTTAATTGCGTTTGAGGGATGAAGAAGTACATAATTGACGTATCGATTGGGATTTGGGATTCATCATTAAGTGTTAGCGAGGAATATTTTAGAAATGATGAACATTTTGTAACACTAGTAGTTTGTACCAAAACGCTAAGTTATATTTAGTAAAAAAGGTATAAAAAATGATTTTTGTTCTAGCAATGAAAGAGACGAATCAGCGGTTTATAATAGAGAACGAGAATCGAGACAAAGAGAACGGTATGAATATATTTGTAAATAAAATAAATCTGAATTATTAATACTTGAATGTCTTATTCATTGATTAATAAGGAACATGACGATTTAAAATAACGATAGTTTACCGAGGAATTAAAACCCAAGCCGATGAAATAAAACCGGACAAGTGCGAGTCGGACTCGCCCACCGAGGGTTCCGTACATATTTAGGGTTGTGTTAATTAGTTAATTTTCAAAATTTTAATTTAAATAAGCAGTTATGCATAACACTGCAAACTGTTAGTTTTGATTAAGTACATACACCAAAATTATTAGGTACCTACTTATTCTTATAAAAAAGGGGAAGAGGATTTTTTTCAATCTTCGTCATAAATCGAAAACATCATAAAAATAATTAACACTCTGTTTAAGCTTGTGCCAATTAAGCCCTTTCATGCGATACCCCACATGACACGGTTAACTCAATTCAAAATTTGGCCTGCCGTCTCTTGCATAAAGACCCTGTTATTTTATTATTTAATTACAAATGTATAGTTTTCAGATTTTCCCTATACTTGTAGTATATGACGGTATTACATGCCAATTTTCATAGTTCTAGATCAACGGGAAATACCCTATGAATTTTGATTTCCTAGAGTGTCGAAACATACGTTTTTGAGGCATAAACAGCCGTATCTTTTTTTACGTTAACTTAGAAGTTTGATTTTTGCACAGCTTCAAGAGACCGTAGACTTGAGTATATCGTTTTAATTTCAACTCGATACTTCCACGCGTTCCCGAGATAAATGGTCTTGACAGACAGACAGACGGACGGACAGACATCAAAGTGATCCTATAAGGGTTCCGTTTTTTCCTTTTGCGGTACGGAACGGGATCGCATCTGGGTCCAATTTTATTTTCAATTTTCGTCAATGACGTAACTCAGGTAATTCAGTACTGTAAGTTTTCTCTCTTTGCAGATGATTTAAAAATATATACTTTAATCGATTCCGAACTTGACGTAGCTTTTATGCAAAAGGACATTGATAATATAATTGTATGGTGTAAATTTAACCAGATGGATTTAAATGTTGTTAAATGCTCTCATATATCCTTTACTAGGAAGAGAATGCCAATTTTAACATCTTATAATATTAACGGAATTTCACTTGTAAAGGTAAATGAAATTCGCGATTTAGGTGTTTTAATTGACAATAAACTGACGTTCGTATCCCACGTAGACTACATTACTAAAAAATCTATGCAAATGCTAGGGTTTTTAAAACGCAATACAAAAAAGTTTACGAATCCCTATACCAAAATTATATTGTTTAACGCATTAGTACGTAGTCAGTTAGAATATGCTTCATCGATATGGAATCCAAAATACAGTATACACTCTCAGCGCATCGAACGAGTCCAGCGAGCGTTTACTCGTTATTTGGCATTTCACTCTTATGAAATATCGTACAGATGCCCGTATGATCAACGTTTAGTATATTTTGGCATGAAGAACTTGCGTGCCCGACGCTCAATTCATGACTTAACGATACTTTATAACATTATAAATGGTAACATTGATTGCAGTCATCTACTGGCTCAACTTTTTGTTTCAGTACCCAACAAAATTCCTCGTCAACGTATAACTAAAATTTTATATCATCCAAAAGTTCGTACTAATTTAGGTGCGAATTCTCCGCTTGCTAGGATGTGCAACTTATATAACTATTTAAACAAAGAAGTAACAGATCTGGACATGTTTCGTGATTCTCTTTCAAAATTTAAACAGACTCTGCACAAATACTACTCCCCAAAATTGTAACTTTTTATGTACTCTTATTACTTTTGATTTATAGGCTGTGTATTAAATAAGTTATATATACATATATATATGTATATGTGTATATATATATATATATATGTGTATATGTATGTGTATATAATATGTATGTATATTTCTAATTTAAGTTTATTTAAGTTAGATTAAGGTGTTATCGCTTGTCATAAAACTATTTTTAGACAATGTTGTGAATACCTGTAATAGGTGTACATATGAAGACCTGAAAAAACTGTAAGATTGTATAATGTAAGTGTTGCATATGTAAACTGTTGGTGTTCCTTAATAAATAAATAAATAAATAAATAAATAAATAAACCCTTAAAATATCGTACACATTATATATTGACCAAGGCGTCAATATTTTTAATGACTTTTTTGCGTGATAGTTTAAATAAAATAATTAATAGCTATGTCAGAATTATCATAGGAATTACCTCTTTCACTATTTTTTTTAACAAATAAATGCAATATACTAAATGGAAAAAATAACGTTGGTAGAATAATTTAATCTGAGAGGTTTGCGATGTATGATTTTTCTAGTAATAAAATTAGAGCTTTACCCCTCCGCTTCGTTTTCAAAGTATGCAATATCACATCTTCATTAATTGTTAAAATAAAACTTACCGATATATTCTCATTAAATACTTTTCCAATTAAGTGAGTATAGATATTCTACCGCAAAACAGCAGTACTTGGTATTGTTGTTCCAGTTTGAAGGGTGAGTGAGCCAGTGTAATTACAGTCGCAAGGGGCATAACATCTTAGTTCCCAAGGTTGGTGGCGCATTGGCGATGTAAGCGATAGTTAACATTTCTTACAATGCCAATGTCTATGGACGTTGGTGACCACATACCATCAGGTGGCCCATATGCTCGTCCGCTTACCTATATTATATAAAAAAGGTGGTCCATATGCTCGTTCGGCTGCCTATGCTATAAAACAAATTAATTAACAAAATTATAACCTTAAAATAAGACAACTCCCCACGATAATTTTTTTACCACTTTTGAAACATCTAAGAAGCCTTTCCTTGGCGGTAAGACTTTATACTCCCTCTTAGGCCCCGCTTTCTGCCACCTAGAACGTGCGTGGCACGTATACTATCACAATACAAAATCCACCCGCCGCGTCTTATTGTCTGCCAATCTGAACGCAATAAACACAAAAACTACTAAACGGATTTTCATAAGGTTTTCACCAATTTACGGAGTTATTCATAAGGAAGGCTAAGGTGAATAATTCATAAATGTTTTTTTATAAATTGGCTGAAATACGACGATGATGTCGGAAAAAATCATGTTGACTGGTTGCTGTATTCGCGTTAAAAAACAACAGTTTACATGTGTTTCAATAAAAACGTTTTTTGTAGACCTTCATTTTACCCATGCGAAGCCGGGACGGACTGTAAATATTGAATACATATATTTCTTTGATACATTATTTTAAAGTAAGAAAAATATCTTCATTTAATTAATCTATGTTTTTATTTACATGACTCCATATTTTGTAATGTATTGGTCTTATATATTTTATTATGAAATATTTCAATGACAATGAATTTCATGCATAATTTGAATCAATTAATATAATCTGAATATTCTTATAAAATTCTGTATGCGTTTTTTTTACAGTTTTTATTGACTTTTTGGGTAAAATTAATACTGCTTCACTTTCTTCAATAACCTCTGATCCAGAGGACAGACGTGTAATATTTTATATTAAAAAAGTTTTTATTCGCATTCTCTGCCTGCCACGATTTTTACAATCAAACGAAACGGCTACATTTCTTCTTTTGATATTTTTCATTTAAACTTCATATGGAGCAAAATTATTATTTATATACGCAAAATTTTTATAGTTTATTCCACAGGCTTTTTGGGTTCATTCATAAAATATATATTTTGATTATAATTAAGAAAGAATGTTATATTTCAGAATCATGAAATAAATACTTCTTTCGTAAGCACAAATGTTTGTCCGTTTAAATCTTACGAAGAAAGTAAAAAAACGTTGAGGGAAACAATAGATCCTGTTAAATCCAGGCAAACGTTTAGAACACATAAATTTTGAAACAAAGAAAATAAAGTCTTCCGAATAACGTAACGATTGCTCCAGTACACGAGTCAGTTCGGAGTTAGAATAAGTATCCAATATAAATAGGGACAGGGAGACATTTGTCCGGCGAAATGTCCGCCTAGGTCAGGTGGCACACGGTAAAAGCGTTGAAAGCATACATAAATTTACGCTACGCGGAGCTATATAGGACGCAGGTGGCCTTAAGTATTGTAACTAACAGAAACTGCATGTACATCTTGATGGATCATTTTAGTGAGAGAAAAGTGCTCGTTGTTATCATACCCGCTCGTCCCCTATTTAATTGAAGCTTTTATCTCGTCAATATTAATATAGCAAGATCGAATTATAATCAAACTCCTTATACTAATATGATATCAGCTGGCTGGAGTTATTTTCATTCGAATACATTTCGAATAATAATGATTTTAAGATTTAAAATATTTTTATTTTATAAAAGTCGTGTAATTATCATATTTTATTATAATTTTATCATGTATGAATGATATTTATTTTATAAATAGCGGAAACAAATATTCTACAGTAGTTGTAACTAATATAACGTATTAATACGTGTTAAACGTAGCGATGATCAAAAATACTTGATATATTATGTAATATTGAAACAGACATAAGAGACCGCTTGTTAAAAAATTAGAGCATTTCGACAATGTTCATAGTACAAATTTATTGAAGAAGGGAATATTTACCCATAGTCTAACAATCAAAAGCCGTTGAGGCGCTGTGCGGGAGATAGACTTCGCTAACGAAGTAAACAATCGACCGACATTTTGCGACCGGAGGACGGGCCAACGCCAGCATCAAGACAAAGCGCTGATGAATCTGATTATTTCGTTTCAATGTCTTCTATACGAAATTCAAACTTGAATGAATATGTTTTTTTGATGTTCGGACTGTAACATATGACGTAATTCAATGTTCGTCAAAAAAAAGTTTTCATTTTATATGGCAGATATAAAATGCATGTTTATCTCTTGATGTGAAAAAATGTAGGCAATAACTATTTAATAAAATAACAATATATTACAAGTTTATAATAATGTGAAACAAATGGATTGAAGTGCTTAAATATAATATGTAAATTCTATGTCTGTAATCATTTATAACGATAGCTTATTTTTTCAAACAAATCTGCAAAATATATCAAATATTGTAACGGAAAAAACAACCGAAATATTTTTAATTTTTTGTACAACAAAAAGTAGAACTCTAAATGTATTCTCCTTTTTCGTAGACAAATTATCATTTAAACTTTATATCTCAGATATATACAGATGTACCGACAAATAGAAAATCACATAAAAAAAACAGTTCAATGTGGCACAACATATTCCCGCTGAGTGATAGATGTTTAAGTGCGAGTTTAGGGAGCGGTTGATGCAAGTTTTTTTTATATATGATGGAATATATGCGCGTATATCAAGTTCAATATATCCATCTACATTAATAAAATGATAGAGGTCTGCAGTTGTGCGCTAATCACGGAAAAACTACTGGATAGATTACAATGAAACATTCTAAATTTTATTTCGGCCCTTATCAAAGAAAAATATTGCGATATCTTCATTTAATAAAAAAATATTGAAGTTTTAAGAAACAAAGATTAAGAAATAACGAGTTGTATATGCACTGCGTGTTCAGTGATGTATGTTTAAACAAAGTATATTTTTGCTTGCGATCTTTTTGTTGTTTTTTCCTTCGTACATAAGAAAATTTTGTTTGTTTTTGTTGAAAATGAAAATCAAGCAACGCGGCGGATCAAGCAAGTCACGGGTATCAGCTAGTATTACATAAATTCATTAAGTTAAATTAATTATTTTTTCTCAATTGAGATTTTTAGTTAAATAAAATAATTAAAACCATTGAATCATAATGATGATTCTGCATTTAAAATTGTTATGTTAAAACCATGTTATCACTACATCACTACATATTATAAAACAAAGTCCCCCGCGGTTCCTGTCTGTCTGTATGAACGCGATAAACTGAATTTGTTGAAATATGACGATAATTGTCGAAGAAGTCGAAAAAAACGAGCCGATTGGGAGCTTTCATCGAAAACGCTGTAAAATCCCTTTCAATTATAACAAAATAATGTATGGTGAAATTGTTCCCCTTTCATAGATCTACAAAAAAATCCGCGATGACATATGTCTATCTTTTAAGGGTAGCTTACTATACCAACTTTAATGTTTAATAAAATGGTTACATAATTTGTGACCCCGCCTTCGCCTATTGTGGCTAAAAGCTGAAAATACCACGACAGATTTTTTTAAGGAATATCTAGCAGGTTGCTAGTATTAAAAAAATTCTGACAGCGGTGGGATTCGAACCCACGCCCTTTCGGACTGGTGCCTAAAACCAGCGCCTTAGACCACTCGGCCACGCTGCCTTTGACTTATCCATTGAATTCTGTTTGAGCATTCATAACATGATTTTCTGGAGCATGTCACCAATACTTCAACTATATATTTGTTTCCGAAATCACTCGCAGCGGCGCTGTAGAGACGAGAGCATTTTATTTATTATCATATTAATAATTATATATATAATGAACTATCATATTATTCAGAATAAATTAAAATGTCAATAGAATAGCGGTCGTTTTACACAGAAAAGCAGAGAGATGTGATCGTTCGTCAAGAGAAGTGTGTATATGTGTGTGTATGAAGGGATATATGCGCGTGGCGCGTGTGAAGTCCGAAATTTTGCTACGTTTAGGTGTGCTCTTAAAAAGAATTCACTATTGATTGTTGTATAAGCAAACTGATTTTATTTCATGCCAGTTTTAATAAAGTATATAGGTTTAATACAAACAAAAAAAAGTGTTGATCCTCTCTAAAAAATTAAGAACATCATAATTAGCCCTTTAAAATCAATATCATAGATATAAGTATGTAGGAAGAGGGTTGCTTATATTGAAAATACCATCTTCATTAGCCATGCTTATTTAATTAAAACAGTCAACAATAACTAATAAATGCACCTACAACAATAACTAATAAATGCACCTACAACAATAACTAATAAAAACAACTGAAACAATAACGAATAAATACAACTACAACAATAACTAATAAATAAAACATTATAATTTAACAAAGTAACATAATAATATAACACTGAGGTCCGTCTAGCTTGAGCGCCGACAAACGAATGCCGCTCTCATTGGTGCACACGCCTTTTATAAGGCGCCGGTGGTGGGGCAGACTAGTACATTCGTTCGTTTTTATTCATTTATTATTTATATTATATTTGCGCCGATACGGCCATTCTGATGATAGACGCGTCCCTGCGTCTACAGAAAGTAATCTTAAAAGAAATGTTAATCATTTTATGTTTCCGAGGGTGCTAACCTCATAGCCTCAGCGCTAATTTTGGTTAGACGCTCCTGAATTTTTTGGTTAGACACTCCTGAATTAGTAAATATGTCAACCTCATAGCCTCAGCGCTAATTTTGGTTTGACTCTCCTGAAATAGTTAAAATGTCAACCTCATAGCCTCAGCGCTAATTTTGGTTAGACTCTCCTGAAATAGTAAATATGTCAACCTCATAGCCTCAGCGCTAATTTTGGTTAGACTCTCCTGAAATAGTAAATATGTCAACCTCATAGCCTCGGCGCTAATTTTGGTAGTCGTCTCACATATAATGATCACATTTTAAATCCTAATTAACTTCACGCAATTATTTTATTATGTCTAAAAATTGGGAACTCACATTATACGATAAGGTCCTCCTGTCCGATTTCGGCCACGGCAATGTACACACCTCCAGCTTTCAGACTCCAGGCTGCTACTAAGAAATTTGGAAAGAAAACCTCAATAACAATTTATTGGCCTGACCTGGGAATTGAACCCAGGATTGTTCACTTGTCTCCAATGTCTTAGACTTCGCCGATACGGCCACGTCACTTTGGACTCCAAATTATGGAGCGGTTCTTAGTTGCTCATGACATACCTTGATCGGTCGCGGTCCTTGATTCGACGAAATTCATATCGTAAAGTAAAAGCTCGTTATTCACGCTTCCTTTACTCGCGTTTTCACTATTCGCGGATTAAAACGATGGCGAACCAATTCCTATATTCGCGGCTAAAGATTTATTTATTCGCGGATATAATCAGACAAATGGTAAAACAGACCTAACTACAAACACAAAAGTGAAAATAGGAATGCTTGATCGGTTACGTCTTGAAACTTTAACTGTAAACATTACCGAAATTAAGAATGGAATATAACAAGATGGGTTCGAACAGATAGAATCAATTGACATTCAAGAGTTGCTTGAATCGCAAGATGAAAATTTGACTGAAACCGACTAGGAGGAAATGT
Organism: Nymphalis c-album; assembly: GCA_963151315.1. Lineage (NCBI taxonomy): Eukaryota > Metazoa > Arthropoda > Insecta > Lepidoptera > Nymphalidae > Nymphalis > Nymphalis c-album. The sequence goes on along the minus strand of OY720590.1, from coordinate 5,640,937 downwards.
TAAATTCGCAAGCCATTGAAAAAGAAGCTTCATCAAGCATTGGCAAGAATGGCCATGTGCCATTGTGATTTCTCTATGAAAATTGATCCGTACATGAAACGGAGTCTTATTTTTAAGAGGCAAATCTCTAATACCACTGCTGAATATCAGTCTGAAGGAGCTTTTAAAAACTGCCAAGCAAGTTCTTTAACATCTAATCAATATGGTCAAAAACTTCTATTAAATTATTATTACTTTTTTTTCTCACCTCGGAACGTGTCCCTTCCTATAATCTAATATATACCATTCCATGTTCACGGTTTCTGCATTCGCTGCATACTCACGGAACATATACCCTTCATCCTTGATAACACCACTTTCTTTAATATCATCAAAAAAATCCTTAAGTCGTACTTCATGATCTTTCAATTTGTACTCTTGCTGTGTTCTTGTCATTAGGTTTACCCATTCCTTTACGTCAGTACAGTATCCTTAAACGTTTTAGCTAAAAAAGCCTATGGCTTTTTAGCGGAGTTTCCAGGCATCGATTGATGGCGTCGGTTCATCCCCTCTTCTGATGTAGGAAGAGGGTTGCTTATATTGAAAATACCATCTTCATTAGCCATGCTTATTTAATTAAAACAGTCAACAATAACTAATAAAAACAACTGAAACAATAACGAATAAATACAACTACAACAATAACTAATAAATAAAACACATTATAATTTAACAAAGTAACATAATAATATAACACTGAGGTCCGTCTAGCTTGAGCGCCGACAAACGAATGCCGCTCTCAAGAATGGATGTCCACGCAGGCCCGCATGGGCTTCGGGATAACTGGTCGGGGCGATGGCCCCCTTCAGTGGTGGCAACGCCGTCTGCAACTACAGACGGGTCACTGGGTGGACTCTTGTCCGTGGTGTCTGGTTCGGGTGGGGTTCCTGCCGCATAGCGATCAAGCCTCGGCGATCGGCGAGCTGCGGCGGAGTGGTATATCCGGGTATTGGCTTCGCCCGTCGCTCAGCGAGGTCGAGCTCGCCGGTCGGTGCCGGCGAGCGCCCGTCAGCCAGCGACGAGGAGGCGGTCAAGGCTGGGTAAGGTCACGTGGTAATCCTCTTGGGTCCGGTGGTCGCCGATGGTATGGCGCGATACCCCGCAGATGCTGAGATCGCGCTCCGTCGGCGCGTGCGAACATAGAGGTACACAGGCGGTGAACGTGGTCGTCGAGGCTCTCCATACGCAGATCTCTGGCAATCACTGCGTTCTTCACGTACCGTGGGGCTCCGGTGATGGTGCGTAGCGCTAGCGATTGCTGCGCTCGCAGCGACTTGCGGCTTGATTCGCTGGTCAGCGCGAACCATGCTGGGGCCGCGTAGGTGAGTCGCGTGCGGACGTACGCATTGTATACGCACAGTTTCACACGGAGCGGCAGGTGTGACGCCAGAAGGGGGCGCAGGAGGGCTCTCGCGGTGCGTGTCTGTGCTACCACGTTCTTCACATGATGTCGCATTGAGAGCTTCCTGTCGATGGTCACGCCGAGGTACTTGGCAGTCGGGGACCACTCGACGGGCTCTCCCAGGAGCGACACTGGTGACGGTGGGGCTAGTGTCCGCCCTATGTGTAGTGCCTGAGTCTTCGCCACATTGACTTTGAGTCTCCAGTGCTCCAGCCAAGGGGGAAGTGCGTCCAGTGCTCTCTGCATTTTGGTCGCTGCGTGCGAGGCATTCATCGACGTGGTTACAAACGCAGCATCGTCAGCGTACAGTGCTAATATGGCACCGTCCGCAACTGGAATGTCATCCGTGTATCTGCTGTAGCAGACGGGTGATAGGCAGCTTCCCTGGGGTACACCGGCTTGGATGGGGCGTTCCGTGGACAGGACGTCTTCAACCGCCACTTGGAAGCGTCTGTCTTCCAGGAAGCTGGCCACAGTCTTAACTACTCGACGGGGAGTAGTAGACGTCGACAGCTTGTATATGAGTCCGGTGTGCCAGACGCGATCGAACGCTTTCTCCATGTCAAGGAGTACTGCAATAGAGTGCTCTCGCTTGTTATAGGCGGCAGCGAGATGGTGCAGTACCCTTGATATTTGCAGCGTGGTGGAGTGTTCGGCACGGAAACCGAACTGTTCGTCGCGTGGTTGAAGGTGGGGCGTGATGTGCAGCAGAAGCAGTTTCTCGAAGACTTTCGAGGTCGACGACAGCAAGGTGATGGGGCGATAGCTCCCAGGAAGCATTATGTTCTTGCCCTGCTTGGGGATGAGGATGACTCGACCGAGTTTCCACGATGAAGGAAAGTGCCCGATGGGTCTTCAATTGGTGCTATCGATGAGTTGAGGTATGCTTCTACATGTCGCTCGATGGCTTTAACATGCTGCACATCTAGGGTCGGATTCGGTGTGAACTGCGTCTCCAGGTAGTCCGCAAAGATCTCCGCTCGGTCCTCGGCACGGTAACGTGGGGTACCGTCACTGGCCATGAGGGGCCTAATCGGAGGGGGTTTCCCAGAGAGTCGGCGGCAAAGGCGGTGGATACCGTTCCAGTCTTCGCCGGCTCGCTCGATGGTAACGTGCCAGGATTCATTTGCGACTTCTTCCAGTGCTTTCGAGATCCTGACAGCCAGAGCATTGAGCCGCGTCTTCATGGCTGGACATCGCTGGTTTTGCCAATTCCTGCGCAGCTTCCTTTTCTCCTCTAACATCGCTCTGACGTGGGGGCGGAGCTGGAGTGGTCTCGGTATGGTTGCGGCATCGACTCTAGATTTTTGAAGCGCGTCAGACATGATCGTGCTGAGGTCTGTGGCCAGTCGGTCGACGTCCGCTGGGGACTCCACTCTGTAGGACGGCGAGTGCTTAGCCAGATATTCGGTGAAGAGTCGCCAGTCCTGGCGATATTTTGGAAAAGGTGGTTTCACCGTCATCGAATGCCGCTCTCATTGGTGCACACGCCTTTTATAAGGCGCCGGTGGTGGGGCAGACTAGTACATTCGTTCGTTTTTATTCATTTATTATTTATATTATATTTGCGCCGATAAGTATAAATACTATCTACCGATAAAGTAAATGTTTATGTATGAATTATTTAGACGATGCGAATGTAGATACTTGTAGCTCCACATTCCGTGCGTACGTTAGCTAGGAACGGTTTGCCGCCTCCGTACCCTCTAACCGACGTCGACACACAACCCTGAGTGGCGCGCTTACCAAATTCCATTCCTTGATACAACACCTCCCATTTTGTGTAGGTATGCCTCGTTTCCATTTTCTCATTGCAATATGTGGTATGCTCGTGTACAATATGGTCTACGAGAAACGTTAACTTATTTTTTAACCAAATCTATTACAGCAAAGTTTAGAACACAACACGGCTAGCAACAAACATGTAAAGTTAGAACAATAACCGCCTACTTTCTCCATATATTACAGCAACTAAAAACATTGAAGGTTAGTTTTCAAACGCAGAAGTAAGGAAGCAGGCGTGCAGTGCGCGTTATTTACGACTCTCGATTCCGGTGCCGTTAAGAATTCAGGAAATCTAGTTCAGTTGTAGCCGGCGTACGCTCGCCGACACAACATTCAACGTTACCATTATTCTTGTATATTGCTGCTGTTTGAATACACTTACAGCGAACACAACGACATCAGTGAACGACGCAAAGTATAAAGTTACGACTATGAGATAACAGAATTAACATTTTAATTTTGAATTATTTAGCAGAACAGTAGCCGTAAGTTTTAAGTGCAAGATGCGAGATACATTTTTATCTGGGGAGCAAACTTGCAGGCGTTCCAGGGACATAAAACCTTACTTAGTGAGCCACAAATCCTCGTAACGTTAAGCCGAGATAAAACAGCCCGCGCCACACTGAAACCGAGCTCAAATTTTTCACCTGCGGGCCGCGTCGTGCCGGCCGGGGAATGTGTGCCATACAAGTTATTACTTACACAAGAATTATGATGCCCCATAATGAAACTTCCTTGCGCTAACCACACCTTACCGCCTTTTACTGTGTTTATGACTATTCATGTCTTATTCTCTTAATCCTACTTAGTTATGCTGTTCATATTTATGAAAACAAAGCTATAGAAACATTGACTATTGTTTGAATTTAACCATCAGTACAATATACGATGCTTCTACATTAAATATAAAAAAAATGTTACAAACAAGGTAAGAACATTTTTCATTTGTAATATTTCTTGTCTTCAACATTTATTTGCTTTCTCGGAATATAACTTTGGCTCCATAAGAAAAAGTTAACGACATCGTTTTTACGGCCAGATACATTTATATAAGATTAATGGTTTGTATGAGACTAAGAAAAATGATATATATGTAGTATGTCAACTTATGTTTACCTCGAAATTATAAAAATATTCATAATATATATGCTGCTTAATAAAACCTATTTAATTAAATTTCAACTGATGAAGTGTTTGTTATTAATTTTTAAATTAAGATTAAAAAAAGATTATCACAGTCAGCTACTGCATTTCCTACTTATTATCAAAATCGCAAAAGAGTATTAACACACTTAAGGCGTCTACGATCATTTCTATAAAGCAGGATCGAATCCTCTAAGTCTTCTTCAACTTATTTATTTCATCACAATTATTCGACCGAGCTACTCCATTGGTGGGATGTACGCGTGGCGGAATTTTATCCGTCACGTGCACGTTTTCTCACGTTCATTGAATCACGCACGACATAAATTATAAATAGAAATTACACACACGAAAACTCAATGTTGCTTGCCCCGGCTTAAGCCCGCGATCTATTTGAGATCCAGGAGTTCTATCGACATCATCATTCAGGCTATTTTAATTAAAATCCCATTAAATTTACACCACATATACATAAACTAGAAAACACAGAAAATATACCTTTATAACTAAGGTGAATCGACGTACGATTTACATAAGATTTTTGTAAACTATACTACCTACACAACTATTTGTGTCAAAACATTATCTGTGTTATTAAAAGCTTGGCATGTCATTTATTATAATCATCATACGTAGTAGAGTTATGAAAGATATACACGACCACTCGGAGATCCCCAAACAGAGAAGTGTAATAAAGCCATTAATTCCGCTTTACGCGCAAATAGCATAAATCAGGCTGTAGCGCCTCGCACCACAAGACCGTAGCAAGGCGCAGTGAATTAAGGCTTGTGTCCTAAGCGACAAGCCACCATCGCTCGGAAATTAAACTGAACTTGGTAATCTCCGTAATATTTAACTTATATTACCGCCCTACAAAATACAAGATTAAATGTTACATACTCTTGCAAGATCTTGGTTTATGTGAATTCAACTACGTCTGGTTCCTGTAATGGCGCACTTTGTATTCAAAGTCAAAACCTTTATTCAATAAAGAAACGTTACACTCGCTTGTTGATTATCAACAATCTACCATTGGTTTGGGAATAAACACCTTGCACTAGAACCGGCATCTAAAACATTTATATTATCTAATAAAACAGATTCGTACTATGATTTCGCAAGCAAATAATACACCATAGCTTAAAATGTACTATAACATATTTAATAATTTTAATTTATTTAATTATAAGATATATTTTGAATTTTGAATTTATTTTATCACTGTATAAAAAAAGTATATTGTATTTTTAATTAAAACTTCTTTCTTTAGCGAAAACAAAAGTACTGGAACACTTTTCAATCTCTGAAGCTTTGACTTTCCAGTATAATAGTGACGCCTCTGTGTTATCAATACTGTTTACAAAAAATAAACACCCACATTGATAAAAATACTATATTTTGCACATTGTTTTTTTTTTTTAAATATGTTTATATTGCAAATTCAACTGATTTATATAACAGTATCAATCTTATATAAAAAGGAGATATATTTTATTTATTTTATCAGCATCAACGAAAATTTGGCTTAACACAAAAACAACAAGAACAAAAGAAGTTTACAACAAATTGTAGAAAGTATTGTGCACTAAGCAAAGCAACTACAATAGAAACACTAATGGCTAAACTGCGGATTTCCAGTTGGACTCGGTCGGGTCGTGGGATTAACGAAAATTAGATTTCAATAAGACGCTTGAGTCGTGGCAAGGAACAAATCTAAAACGGAACGATGTAATGCGGAGACGGTCACGCTCCTCCCTTTTAATGCAATGTCAGCAGTCCGCAGTCGCAGTCAGCTTTGCCCGGACGACGTGTATGATCGATATTTGTAATGATAATGTCTGCAATGAATTCAACTGTATTGATGCTGAATTTTATTTTTATAATATTTATTATGACATTATTCGTTACTGAATCTTACATTTTCGTAATGAAATCAGTTTAATCAAAGTACTATTGTGTAACGTAACGTTACTATTGTATAACGCCATTTCACAACCACAACTACTGTTATGAATTTGTAACGATACAATTAAAGCGATTTATTAAGGTATGTTGACAAACCTTTATTTAAAAATATGATAGGAGGGTGTGTGGGTAGGAAATTGCAAGTAAATTTTAAACGAGCACCCAAACTATTAAACTGTAATTATGCGCACATTATCGGTGCTGGTAATAATACAATTATCTACTCGGCTGAGTGCACCAATTTAATAAAAACATTCTATTACATAAATAATATGATTTTAATAATATTAGTTTTCCTTTATAAACATAAAAGAAGTTATTATGACTTAATAAGTTTTGCTTGGAGTTTTTTTTTGTTGTATAGGTAGGCGGGCGAGAATATGGGTCACCTGATGGTAAGTGGTCACCAACTGCCATAAACATTGCCCTTCGCATACATCGCCAATGCGCCACCAACCTTGAGAACTAAGATGTTATGTCCCTTGTGCCTGTAATTAAGCTGGCTCACTCACCCTTCAAACCGGAACACAACAGTCCCAAGTACTACTGTTTTGCGGTAAAATATATGATGAGTGGGTGGTACCTACTACCTACCCAGACGAGCTTGCACAAAGCTCTACCACCAAGTAAAATTTATTATAAATTTATTTACTATAATTTATTATTTAGGGTTTCTATTAAAACAGTATTGCCAGCATTATCTTCGTATAGGGTATCTGTTTGCCTAAGGATTTTGACGTAATATGCTCTCAAAATTAACATCAATCATCAATATGTACATAATATAACCATTAATTTCACTTTTAGTGTTGTTAAAATCATACCTAATAACAAGCCTAATAAGAAGTTTTTAATCAATTACAGATGAATAAAAACAAAGAAACTTAAAATAAATTTGAATAAATGGTTTGAAATCTAAAAAAATATTATTTAAAGAAATTACGTTTAAATATACATCAATATTTACACAGGTTTTGAATTGTTTTATTCCACCAAAGGACTATTAATTAGGATCCCTACTGTGAACTTCTACAGAAGGAAAATCTAATACCTTGTATAAAAACTAAGATTATTAAATATGTTTAAACGTTTCTACATTTATTTCATATCTGTAAATCTACAACAGATTAAATCTTAGAATGTAATTTAGCATTAATATCCCAACATACAAAAAATCTTACTACAATTTTAACACCGCTCAAAGTTATTTCAGAGGAAGGCAGAAATCATAATAAAAATGTACGAGTAATGTTATTGTATAAATGAATAATACTTGGCTTTTCACTTTATTTAGGAGGTTTGCGGAAACACCGCTACGTACTTTATTACTTTATAGTGAAGTAATTCAGTATTTCATATTAACTTTTCAATGTATTCCGCCATTTTAAATATGCATTTATATAATTCATTTGAATACATAATCTTTTAATATTGGGTAATACTATAATGTATTAGTAAAGTCTGCGCCCTCTAAATATCTGTCTACAGACGTGACGTCATTACTAATAGAGGAGCCAAGGGAATATTAAACAGGTGCCGAAAAGGCCAATAGATGTATTAAATATTTCTCTATACTGAAGACGAGCGAATCAATTAGTCTTCATAAAGGCGAATGTAGGTTAACTATTAGAAACTATACATATGTGACATGTATATATATACAAACTGTTCATTCGTTTGTCCGCATGTCTGGATGCGAGATTCTGTTATTTATAATTTTCCCATTTTAGTCGGAAATTGTTTCACATGGAATTCTTATCAATCATTTGTTTTGCGATTTTTTTATATGCATGAATCAGCTTTAAAAAAACAAAATTTTATCGAAATTAAATAAAAAAGGGTTTGTTTGTAATAATTTATAATGAATATCGATTAGAAATAATTTATAAGCCAATTACGAAACACATTGTTTAGAATACGGAATGTACATATGTGCTCTTATGTGTGTTATGAATAAAATTACACGTAATTGACGTTTCAAATACAAACCTTGACTTCAGCTTAAAACTTTTTAAAACACTTAAATATAATATTTTATTTAGTACAAAAACGTATACAAAATTTATAGTATCATTTCATTAATATAGTATAATATTTCATTCATGTTTTATTTAGCGAACTATATCGCCAAGTAATGCTCAACAAGACTGTAATACAAAAATGTAAACAAATAAAGTATTGAATCAAATAAATGGTCGCAGTCTAAAAATAAATTACTCCTCAATTCGGCCGTTTCATTTCAAATCGAAAGAGAATCTCTACATAGATTCTCCTAGGCACCGCGGAAAAAGAATACAAATAAGCACGTAAACGAAAATGGAATGCTTCCCTGAATCCAATGGGCATTCGAAGAATTTCAATATAAGAAAACTAGATAAAAATGTTATTACATTTTTAATTATAACAGTATTACTCAACCGACGACGGATACTTAACTTGTGAATATGTAACGATCCAATATAAGCGCAATTTTGATACTTGAAACTTGTGAATTGGAAGTCTATTAACAGAGTCTAAAAAGTTGTTAAAAATGACCGAGAATATAAAAAAAACTGTTTATATGTTATGATTTGATATTATCTTTAAGGGTGATGATAGTGTATGCGGAACAATTTGGCAAAATATTTATTTCCATATTACATTTAGACTATACAATCATTTACGATTTCTATTCATACATTTTGTCGATAACAAATCCATCATTATTCTGTATAACAAGCTCGAATTATTTATTCATTACATACCCGTACGCCGCGCACGTTCTCAATAGATAACTCGCATAATTCGCACAGGGATGCTGCGCAACCCGGCGATACAATAGCAGATTATCAAACAAAATGACGTAAATAGTCCTCGAATAGTAGAAACTAGACGCGGGTTAAGGGCCCGCAGGATGTCCGGCTCACGACTCGAATACCAGATGAGCCATTTAAACTGGGCCTTGGTTAACCGTCCAGCCAACATTTTTCTTAAGTAAGCTATAACAAACCCCAATTTCATATAACATGTATCCATTTTACGACAAATGTGATCCACAAGATTTTAATCATATTAAAATGTTTTAAAAGAACTATTCTATTGTTCAATTTTTAACTATCATGTTCTATTTTTATGGTGCACTACAAAATTCAAAGCAATTTTAAATTGTCGGAGAAAAGTGGCTATCGAGGAAACGTACGTTTTGTTGCTTTCAAAGGATCGCTAAAAGAAACTTAGACTACGTACCGTTCTTGTAAAATGGAGCTTCTTAGACACGTTTTACTTCGATATCTTGAAATTTCTTTAGTTGATCATTACGTTTGTTTAATACTTTTATAAAATTCTACACAATTATTAGAATAATAAGTCTTAATATATATTTTTTAAGAATTACGATATTTTTTTCTCTTAACGTATAATTTAAAAACAAGTTTTTTCCAGAAGACTACGCTCATAAATACAAAGCAAGGGGACAATGCGACGCAGTAGTGTGCTGATGTGACAATTCAATTATCTATGAGCGACGAAATCCGATTGTCTCAAAACAAAGGCCCTGCTAATAGTACCACGCGACGGATAAACAGTACGACACCGAGTTTGTGTTCAAAAAATAAAGGCGCGACGACGCCCGAATAAATGAGAGCGGCGATAAACAGGAAGATTCGTTCTGAGCGGAGGGTCGATATCGAAATACATTATTCCCCGATCCGAGTGTTCCGATTCAAATTGAAAGAGCACCTCCAACATGAGATTTCTCAGGCGGCGAGTGGGCCCAGAATATAAATCGGCAAATAACCAGAAATGGAAAGGCTGTGAATTTACGCTCGTGGTGTTGCCTATCACACATTTTTATAAAACACTTGATGCAAAATACTTAGTATACCCGATACTTTTAATGATCAATTAGTAATAATGTAATTGATAGTTCGTAACAGAATTGGATTATCGAACATTTACATATTTTATGTAATATATTGTAATCATAAAATTATCGTGCATAAATATTATGTGCTCTATATAAGATCTTTTTTAATTTATAACATTACTTAGATATATTCATTGCTTATTGGTAAAAATAAATATAGAAGCGAAATTAAAGCAGTATTAAAGTTGAACGTATAATTTCTAAAGACGAAACATAATTCTTTCAACAATAAAGATAGCTGTTTCCTGATCACACAGCTAAACATGAACTGAATACTTCTACTTATGCAGCAGAAAGGACCTACGCCTCCCCTCATCCTGTATTCTGCCCAATTCGCAACACGCCCAGCCGATATTTACGTAACAAACGTCTTTGCTGACTCCTGACATACTGTGTCGTTCCCCTATGTTATAACAATGATAAACTATCTCCAATATTTACTTTACTCATATTTGTAAATCTACCGTTTGTTATACGAAAATACATCTTAGTTTCGAGAATATTCTCCTATCTTTAACTTCTATAACAACTCACGTCACGCAAACTCTTCGAGTACATTTATCATAAACTTTAATATGCAAACGTCTGGAGAATTATTTGAAACAATAAAATATCACGAAGTGATTTCCGCTGTAGCAATGTTCAAATGGCGCGTTTTTTCTTATCTTAATATAAATTAACCAATATCGAATATATATAAATGGATTTGGTTACTTCTGAGATTTATAGACTTCGACATCGTTCGGTTACTTAATTACTTAATTTAATCAAATATGAAAAATTAACGGAGATTTTTATCTATATTGTAGCTCACTACTAGATGGCGGTGCAGCACATCAATTTATTTACCATTCAACTACTATACTATGTACAAAAATTGTTTGAATCATTACAACATTTACATTTCTTACACATGTTTTATTGCTTGATTTTTTATTAGTTTGAAATAAGCTGATTATTATTATCAAAACGATTTAATAATTAGAAACAGGGTTGTCTGGATGCTGGATGTCGCTGAAAGCAGCAGTGAGCGATCACACGGGAGACCGGAATGCACCGGCACTCTAACTTTATTAAGGAAGAGCGCTGTCACTGAATCAAGGTGACGCGCCTTCACAATGCCCTATTCAGATTTAAATAGCTTTACGCCCAATTGCGCTTCAATATGGCGCAAGCTCTTAGATAGTTATTTCATTAAACAAAGATTTCAGAGATAAGTTCACTGCAAGGAAGGGAAAGTGCCTTGGGCGTTTAATTTTCTTGAAAATTTGAGAATAAAGCTTCGGAGATGAGCCAAAAATTAGTTTGAAGAAACTTCATTATGAGATCAATTAGGAAGGATAAGTCACTGTAAGTTGAAATTGAGTTCTATTTACACGGATAAGTTGGATTCTTAATTAAAATGATTTATCTTATAAAGTGTACAGAGACACCATGCGACAAAGGAGTAGCATATGGGTTGCTATGAAAACAGTGGTAAGCGACAAGTTCGAAGGGAGGGGCCTGGGTCGACGTAAAGTTTGGCAATTATGGCGACCGCATGTCTGAGAGCGTCGTCTACACTCATTACAGACTGAAACTGTACTTGTCTATATTAAAAGTACAAACGATAATAAGACAACTTAAAGCAATACAATAAAACTTTATACTTATTTTATTCCTTAATTACATAGCTGTATATACTGTATTCTGAATCTAATTTTGAAATAATTGAAGAATTGATATAAAACAAGATTTCGATTCATTATTTCTATTTCGTTTTATCAAATAGAAACTAAAAATAACAGATGAACAGCATATAAACTTCGCTAGACTATTCGACGTGAATGAAATAGACGTGCTCCTATAGAAAACGAGGTGAGCGGAACCAACTAAACGAGTAAATAATTTCAGGAATATTGCGAGCGAAACGAATTCCGTAATAATCCGCCCGACTCGAACGCATAAATTGCATGCGCTAGTTTTGGTCAAAAACATATTTTTGGTGAACAAAGAAAAGGCTGTTTTTTTAGAAAAAGTTTAACTACCTAAAGCTTTACTCTATCATTTCAATCATTATTTTATTACTGATTGCATGACGAATTACAGTAGTGATAATAACGAGCATTGCCTTATGCGAGATACAAATTATAATTTTAGGCATTATACAGTCTGTAACAAAAACCCTGTCCGGTCCGTGAAGTGATTATTAGGTTCGTGAGTCGGCTCTATTTATCTAACAATTTTTATAACAATAAGCAAAAAAAATTTTAAACATCGATAAATTCTTAAATAAAACATTGATAATTGCCTTATTTATCAACGTTTAACGCTTGATTAAAAATTACATAGATGATAAAAAAGCGTTGAGGTCGTATTATTTGAATAACATGTGATGTGAGTAATCATTTTCTAAAATTTTATTAAAATACATATGTAATTTAATTGTTGGAGAAGGCTTCTGTCACTTACAGTTTACTTTGGTTTCTTGTTGGTTATTTTCGATTAAATGTACGTTCAGAATCTATGTGCCATTCAATTATATCCCGTAAATTGACGTTCTTAAAGTGCGTGTCTATTTCTTGAAGAAATAATGTTTTAAATTTGATAACTTTGCTTAATTTAGTATATAACAAATTTCTTAGTACATCGTGAAACTCGATATGTAAGTTAATCCTTGGGATTCAGTCGTTACAACTAAACCAGATAATAATCGTTAACCCTTGAATGTAAAATTGTATTCTGATCTTATGGGTAACTGGTTTAATCCGGTACTAGTTAAGCCCGGTTACCGTATTAGGGTAGAATTTTGTATATAAGTCTTTACTTACATCTATATCAATACTGTAACGGATATTACAAACTATAATTTCAGACCATTACTTCCTTCATTTCTTATTATTCAATTTTATTTTAAGGTTATAAAAAGTCTTTAAACCTTTACATTGAAAAAAAATGGTTGTCTGTAAAGTCGATTTACGGAAGATAATTTAACGTGACAACGTCATTACAAAACATTGATGAAATGACTGCAATCAAGTGAAAGAGAGATAGATGCGGCGCAAGCGTACAATCAGCGTAACAATTTTTCATGCATGCATGCACGTAAAAAAAAAATTATAAACTATATACTTTCCACAGATTAAGTTTACCCATATTAAGAGATTCATTAAAAATGTTTTCTAACATTTTAGAGTTTTTATGCAAAAAACAAAAAAGGATAAAAGAAAACTTCATTTTTTTGAAGTCGGTCTGTTATAAATCTCGAAGTATACAATTAAAATATTATAAATCATACCTGTTATTCATACTTCGAACGATGACGGTATTACGAATTTAATTACAATATATTTATAAGTAAGTTATTCATACAAATAATACTGAAGACACGTCATGGTAGAGTTCTATCCAATTTAATTTGAATACTTAATTAAAACCAAGAACAATGATCGCAAGAGACATGCGGTTTACGTAAAAGTGAATACGTCTTTAGGGAAGATTTCATAAAATTAAATAATAAAACATATTAATAAATAAGATACTTCAAATGAAGCTTTATTTTAAATATGTAATAGCAATTTATATGAAATATATATGTTTATCTAATATGCTAGTCGTTCCATGCCGGTATCACCCACATCACATGTTGGACTCTAACTACCCTATTAATGGACTAACTATGTAAGAATATAAAAATATTTTATCAAATCGGACTTGTAGATCATGAGATTAGCTTGTTTAAGCAAATAAACTAATTAGCTTTTTATAATAGTACAAGTATATATTTATAGATTACGTAAATGAAATACGATTACTTTCAATACACGTATTATTCAACAATAATATAATAAAATAAGTGGAATGGTACTTTAGCCGCACATAAAACACGTTGAGTTTTAATCGTGGGCCTCGTAATATCGATACAGCAGCCATTAATAAAGTTATTAATCTGTATTTTTGACTATTTGATTTATAATAAAATTTTGTATGACGTAATGCATGTTGTTGGTTCGCGTAATAAAATGAAATGCAAAAAAAAGAATTGGATATATGTCTGTATGTCTACGTGGAGTTTCTACTACCACTAGTTTATTCAATAGTAATGTTAGAATGTTGAATTTGGTTCGTTGTTTTCCGTTATTTAAGTAAAAACAATAATCCCATTGACAAATTACACACTATCGGTCATATTTGCAAAGTGGACGTAGGCTATAGCGCGTCGTATATCATGCTTATATCAGATGTAAGTGATTATACCATTGATGTCGGAGTCGGAGGGTATATCATCGATCGCTTTACGCTTTATGCTTACTGTATGCCAAATATTGGAAACTACAAACAGATATAAAACTATTCATTCTGAATCATTTTTCAACTAAATGTAACTGAAGTTCCCAGTATACGTAACACAGAAGTATTACGTATATATAAATGAGAGAGTAAAAGAAAACATTTTCTTTAGATAGAAGTTGCCGTTGAATCTATGTAATAAAAGGACTTGATCTTTCAGTACGAAGATTTTTTTATTCCTTGTGCCTGTAATTACACTGGTTAGCTCGCTTTTCTATCAGGAAAATAACAATACAAAGTTTTGCTGCGGAGAATACTTGATGAGTCATTGCTACCCACAGAGACAAATCTACAAAAACCCCTACTATGGTATCGGGAATTGGTTAGTTATGTATATTATGGTAATGTATACATATGTAACCAATTTTTGTATGTTTTTTTTTCAATAAAGGAAACAAAAATAATGTTCAATAAGGTGTTGTTTAATCTAAATCCAATATTATAAAGGAGATATTTCAGTTTATGTTAAACCTCTATATGGTTACTCTGTAAGAACGAAACCAAAACTCGCCGCAGAAAACAGTCATAAAATAACAAAAAACCGACATGCGAAATTGACCATAGTAATTATAACATTTCAAGAGAGCACACATGAAAGTCGAGTGTCAAAATTTTACTGTTTTTCTACAGAATAGGTCTTCTGACCGGCAAACTACATACTACATACATTAAAAACAGTAATAATAAAAATAAAAAAACTGTAAACGACTCTTCATATAATTTGAGATCGTCAATACGTTCTTAGTTCAGTTTTTTTTTAACACCAATACAATTTTATTGCCTCTTATAAAATGGCAGAGACTTATTATAACGTTAATACTGTGATAGAACCGATGGCTAGAAAATGGGAATCTCAATCGAAAATTTCGGGATTAAGTACGGGCAGGCAATATTGATTTTCATATGTTTAATTTGGGTTAAGTCGGTTTTAACCAACTTACGGCTATCGTGTTGATTTGAAACTTGGCAAGTAGAGACGGTTCAGATGTCGGTAGGAAAAATTACCATCAAACTGATCGAATTATCGACCCAAGTTTATTGGCAACAATATATGATCTGTATATATATACAATAATACATATATCTAATTCAAAACTAATTTAGTATGTAGGTGGACTATGTTGTGGAATTCGACATTTTAATTCATTTTTAATTTAACATAGAACGACTACTAAATAAATTGATTTGTTCCTAGTTAAAAGGGCGTCAAGTGTCTAGTACCTATTAGATATTTACAATAGCAGTAAGCGGACAAGGAGTCCGCTTCAGTGGCTTTCTAACGAAATATTCAAGCAAATTTGTCAAAAGAATTTGACAAAATAAATGGAGTAAGAACAGAATTTGTCAGCATAAGGGTTGTGTGCAATCCATTCTACTTTGGTACCACCCACTCATCAATTAGATTACGTTCAAACAACAATCATTTATATTCCTTGTTCTGGTTCGAAGGGTGATTGAGCCAGTGTTTGTTTGTCAACCACTTAATTCTCGTAGTTGGTGTATGAAATTATTAATATTAGTAAATCTGTGGGCGGTGGTGACCACTTACCATCGGGTGAAGTAATTGTCTGTATATTTAACAAAAAATATAGTTTAAGTAAATTAGAAAATATTTTTCAATTTATTTTTATTCAGGCCGGACAAATCTGATGGACTAGCATCTTACCGACATCTTTTACGTAAAATTAAGATTTTTATGCCATTACTTGTTACACTTTTTATATAATATATAAGCGTACAATATATTATAAACAAACAGCATTTATTTAATACAATCCGTAAGAAATGGTACTGTGTGACAGATAGCTATTTAGCTGTCAATTATTATTTTTATACGACTTAAAAACTGGACGAGTTCGACGTTTTTGTTTTTTTTTTTATTGTATAGGACGGCGGACGAGCATATGGGTCACCTGATGGTAAGTGATCACCAACGCCCATAGACATTGGCATTGTAAGAGATGTTAATCATGAGATATTTTAGTGTAATAAGCATTGCCAAATCAATCGTCAGAGATATATTTACTACTAGCTGTACCCGCGACTTCGTCCGCTAGAATTTAACAAAAAAGTTAATCATTTTTATTTTTATTATAATTTTTTTCTAAAATAAAAGTAGCCTTACGTATTCCTTATTACATCAGATACCTGCCAATAAAAGTCCCGTCAAAATCGGTCCAGCCATTTCAGAGATTAGCCGGAACAAACAGACAGACAGACAGACATACAGACAGACAGACAGACAAAAATTGTAAAAAATGTTATTTCGGTGTAGGTACCGTATACATATTCATATGCATGTAGTAAAAAGCGGTTATTTCGATATTAAAAACAGACACTCCAATTTTATTTATATGTCTAATAATATATAAGCGTACAATATATTATTAACAAACAGCATTTATTTAATACAATCCGTAAGAAATGGTACTGTGTGACAGATAGCTATTTAGCTGTCAATTATTATTTTTATACGACTTAAAAACTGGACGAGTTCGACGTTTTTGTTTTTTTTTTTATTGTATAGGACGGCGGACGAGCATATGGGTCACCTGATGGTAAGTGATCACCAACGCCCATAGACATTGGCATTGTAAGAGATGTTAATCATGAGATATTTTAGTGTAATAAGCATTGCCAAATCAATCGTCAGAGATATATTTACTACTAGCTGTACCCGCGACTTCGTTCGCTAGAATTTAACAAAAAAGTTAATCATTTTTATTTTTATTATAATTTTTTTCTAAAATAAAAGTAGCCTTACGTATTCCTTATTACATCAGATACCTGCCAATAAAAGTCCCGTCAAAATCGGTCCAGCCATTTCAGAGATTAGCCGGACCAAACAGACAGACAGACAGACATACAGACAGACGTCTGTCTGTCTGTCCTTTTCTGTATGTTTTTTCTGTCTGTCTAGACAGAAAAAAATTGTAAAAAATGTTATTTCGGTGTATGTACCGTATATATATTCATATGCATGTAGTAAAAAGCGGTTATTTCGATATTAAAAACAGACACTCCAATTTTATTTATATGTATAGATGTATAGATTATCATTTTTTTTCTAAAATAAAAGTAGCCTAAGTTACTCCTTATTACATCAGCTACCTGCCAATAAAAGTCCCGTCAAAATCGGTCCAGCCATTTCAGAGATTAGCCGGAAAAACAGACAGACAGACAGACAGACATACAGACAGACAGACAGACAAAAATTGTAAAAAATGTTATTTCGGTGTATGTACCGTATACATATTCATATGCATGTAGTAAAAAGCGGTTATTTCAATATTAAAAACAGACACTCCAATTTTATTTATATGTATAGATGTATAGATTATCATTTTTTTTCTAAAATAAAAGTAGCCTAAGTTACTCCTTATTACATCAGCTACCTGCCAATAAAACTCCCGTCAAAATCGGTCCAGCCATTTCAGAGATTAGCCGGAACAAACAGACAGACAGACAGACAGACAAAAATTGTAAAAAATGTTATTTCGGTGTATGTACCGTATACATATTCATATGCATGAAGTAAAAAGCGGTTATTTCGATATTAAAAACAGACACTCCAATTTTATTTATATGTATAGATGTAAAGATTATCATTTTTTTTTCTAAAATAAAAGTAGCCTAAGTTACTCCTTATTAGATCAGCTACCTGCCAATAAAACTCCCGTCAAAATCGGTCCAGCCATTTCAGAGATTAGCCGGAACAAACAGACAGACAGACAGACATACAGACAGACAGACAGACAAAAATTGTAAAAAATGTTATTTCGGTGTATGTACCGTATACATATTCATATGCATGTAGTAAAAAGCGGTTATTTCGATATTAAAAACAGACACTCCAATTTTATTTATATGTCTAATAATATATAAGCGTACAATATATTATTAACAAACAGCATTTATTTAATACAATCCGTAAGAAATGGTACTGTGTGACAGATAGCTATTTAGCTGTCAATTATTATTTTTATACGACTTAAAAACTGGACGAGTTCGACGTTTTTGTTTTTTTTTTTTTTTATTGTATAGGACGGCGGACGAGCATATGGGTCACCTGATGGTAAGTGATCACCAACGCCCATAGACATTGGCATTGTAAGAGATGTTAATCATGAGATATTTTAGTGTAATAAGCATTGCCAAATCAATCGTCAGAGATATATTTACTACTAGCTGTACCCGCGACTTCGTCCGCTAGAATTTAACAAAAAAGTTAATCATTTTTATTTTTATTATAATTTTTTTCTAAAATAAAAGTAGCCTTACGTATTCCTTATTACATCAGATACCTGCCAATAAAAGTCCCGTCAAAATCGGTCCAGCCATTTCAGAGATTAGCCGGAACAAACAGACAGACAGACAGACATACAGACAGACGTCTGTCTGTCTGTCCTGTTCTGTATGTTTTTTCTGTCTGTCTAGACAGAAAAAAATTGTAAAAAATGTTATTTCGGTGTATGTACCGTATATATATTCATATGCATGTAGTAAAAAGCGGTTATTTCGATATTAAAAACAGACACTCCAATTTTATTTATATGTATAGATGTATAGATTATCATTTTTTTTCTAAAATAAAAGTAGCCTAAGTTACTCCTTATTACATCAGCTACCTGCCAATAAAAGTCCCGTCAAAATCGGTCCAGCCATTTCAGAGATTAGCCGGAAAAACAGACAGACAGACAGACAGACATACAGACAGACAGACAGACAAAAATTGTAAAAAATGTTATTTCGGTGTATGTACCGTATACATATTCATATGCATGTAGTAAAAAGCGGTTATTTCAATATTAAAAACAGACACTCCAATTTTATTTATATGTATAGATGTATAGATTATCATTTTTTTTCTAAAATAAAAGTAGCCTAAGTTACTCCTTATTACATCAGCTACCTGCCAATAAAACTCCCGTCAAAATCGGTCCAGCCATTTCAGAGATTAGCCGGAACAAACAGACAGACAGACAGACAGACAGACAAAAATTGTAAAAAATGTTATTTCGGTGTATGTACCGTATACATATTCATATGCATGAAGTAAAAAGCGGTTATTTCGATATTAAAAACAGACACTCCAATTTTATTTATATGTATAGATGTAAAGATTATCATTTTTTTTCTAAAATAAAAGTAGCCTAAGTTACTCCTTATTAGATCAGCTACCTGCCAATAAAACTCCCGTCAAAATCGGTCCAGCCATTTCAGAGATTAGCCGGAACAAACAGACAGACAGACAGACATACAGACAGACAGACAGACAAAAATTGTAAAAAATGTTATTTCGGTGTATGTACCGTATACATATTCATATGCATGTAGTATTTCGATATTAAAAACAGACACTCCAATTTTATTTATATGTATAGATGTATAGATGAAAATGCCTTCTGTAGTTTTTTTTCTGGGTTAAAATTAGTAAAATCATTAAGATCACCCATATGTATCAATACATCCTACAATATTTGTCAGATGTATATAATATTGCATATTATATTATTTGTATGTATGACAATCTCGAGTTTCGTAGCACTTCTGGTGTGTTTCGTAGCAGTTCCGTTACATGTCTAACATAATTAAAATATTGTGTAATATTTATTATAATATCATCCTAAGTCTGTGCTTGCCCGCCGGAATCCCTCGATAGCACACATCCTGGGAAAAAGGAGTCCCAGAATATAATGTCCACATGTTCCCCCTCAACACCGGCTTAAATGCGTCAAAACATGAACTAACCTGAAGGCTAGGATGCACGCCCAGCTGCAGCAGCGTGCGCACGACGGCCAGGTGTCCCTTGTTGACGGCGATGTGCAGCGGCGTCTGTCGGCGGCGGTTCCGGGCGTTGAGGTCTGCGCCGGCGCTGGCGAGCACTCGGAGCGCCGCGGACTCGTCTCCGAAGGCGGCGTGGTGCGCCGCGCGGTCGCCGTCGCGGTCCTCCGCGTCCGCCTCGGCGCCCGCCTCCACCAGGGCGCGCACCGCCTCCACGTGGCCGTTCTGGGCCGCCGCCTACATCGAACAATACTACATCTAATAGTGCCGGCCTGGCCTCGCCTGCGGACTGATTTTTTTGCCAACGCAAAAATCTCTAAGACTAGACAACTCCAATGAAGGAAACGTTATTGTGCAAATTGTTTGCAGTATTCGGCCTGGTCTCTTTTCTTGCTTACATAAAATCATCATTAAAAAAGGGATAGTGTCGAATATATTACTCTCTTACTAATCTCTTGTCATCGCTTACCTGTAGCGCAGTGTGCCCCCCGTAGACGCCGTTGACGTCGGCCTGCGCGCCGTCCGTCCGCGCGAGGATGTCGGCACAGCGCGCCGCGTCGCCGTTAGCGGCCGCTTTAACGAGCTCCTCGTTCGCATCTCCCGTCACGTGAGTTTCAAATAACTTTTTCAAAAGGACTGAAAGGCGATCCCCTTAAAACGGATATTTTTTATAAATACTTCCAATTGTTAAAAAATCCTGTATCATTTCGAATATCATATTTTATAATTGAATTTCCCTAATATTTGAAACCCTATATAACCTGTATTAAATAAATGAATATCTGCTTTAAATAATGTATAAATAAATCAACTCATGTCATAAATGGCCTCGAAACATGAGATAGTTTTAAAACTACCATCGATATAAGTCGAGGCAAAATTCAATATACCTGATGAATTCCCTGGAATGCTGCCATCGAATGACGCCACTTTATTGACCGCATTCGGATTGTATGTCCATGAAGTGTTGCAGACTTCTACTTTGAGATCGTTATCGTGATATATTTGCTGCACGCGACCAATTTTGCCGAGCGTCTACAACAAAAGTGACTAGTTTACCATCACAGTAGTGCGATCGCGAGTTACACGCTTGACATAATGACAGTTGAGATAAAACAAAAGCTTAACTCTAAAATAACATTTATATATTTTTGTAAATTGCGTGTATATCAATTATAAATTGTATTAGTGTTAGGGTTCTGCAACACAAAATATAATGTCATTTAGCATCGTTAGCATCAAAGTCGGACACCCTCTGCCCAACTAGGGGAGTTAAGATCCTATGTAAATAGAATCATTTTATCTGCCGTTCCTCTGACTTAGAGGTTTACATTTGTATTCTACAATCAATTATCAATTTTCCGCTATCGTCGTTTTTCTTATTTCATACTGATGAATAAAATTACGTAAAAATAAAGTATAGGTACACACGATAAGACATGAAAAAATATTTATTTATCGTTTATGTTTTCTCATTATAATATATAATTTTATAATAAATATAAAGCGCCGTAACGCCTTATTTTTCGTTAATATACCAATTAAATATAAGTATATAGCAATAAACGTGCTTATACTAAGGGCCAGTTAATCAATCGTTTGGCCTTCTCCACTTCGAGACCGGTCCGGTCTTTTGCGTCCTTTTTGTGCTTCGAAATGTTCGTATATTTTATTCAAATAGATGAAAGTTAGTGTAATGTAATTATATAGGATTATAATTGTGCTTTCGGTGACTTGTGATCATTTTATCTTTTGTCTATTGATAATTTGTAAGCATGTGTGTTGTTTTTATTTTGTGTTTATAACTGTGCGTGTCTGAAACTCTTTTGGTGTTCAATAAAGCATATTGCACACCTCGAACGCGAAGGGTAGTGCTCTACTGTCGTCAAATGTCAAAGCAGGGTTTGTCGTCAACTTAAATCACCTCCACTATTTTATATGGCACTTAAAAAAAATGTACCAATGTCGAGAGGACATTCCAACAAATAATTCCAACATGATTTAAAGTCATCTTGTTGAGTATATTTTAAAAAAAAAGTTGATCGAAAAACAAAATAGTTGACGTCAATTGTTCTGTTTATAGGAATGGAATGTCCGGAAGTAAACATCTCGCGAACCATTCATTGAATCAACTTGTTTTTTTTTGTTTGGATTTGATGATGAACCCTTTCGTTATTCACTATCGTAGCTCTTATAGTTTTTTTTTTATAATTAACTAGCGGTTCACCCGCTGCTTTGCCCGCGATAAAATAAGAAATAATAAAAGAGGTTAATTATGGTCTATTTTAGCTGGAAAAACAGTAAGTTTCAAGTAGATCAGACAATTTTTTTATACTTAAGTTTGCGACCTATTTCTCCCGTTTGGGGTTAAATTTTCAAAAATGACAAAATAAGTATTAATTTATTTTTCCTCAGAAGCTTTAAAATTAAATTTCATGCTTCTTAAATCAAAAATGACGGACCTTCAATACAAACTTTAAACCCTTATTTCACATTATTGCGGGGTAGTTTTAAAAAACCCTGAAATACGTATTTAATTTATTTCTAACCAGACTTATTATTATTCATGCTTTTTACATCAAAATAGATGGACCCGCCATACGCGTAAGCCGAGATGGCCCAGTGGCTACAACGCGTGACCCGATGGTCGTGGGTTCAAACCCGGGCAGGCACCACTGAATTTTCAAGTGCTCAATTTGTGTTTATAATTCATCTCGTGCTTGACGGTGAAGGAAAACATCGTGAGGAAACCTGCATTTGTCAAATTTCAATCAAAATTCTGCCACATGTGAATTCCACCAATCCGCATTAGAATAAATCCAAATTAGCGTGGTGGAATAAGCTCCAAACCTTCTCCTCAAAAAAGTAGAAGAGGCCTTACACACTTTCAATCCCGTATTTTACCTTTGTGCGGGGTAGTTTTTATAAGCCCCTGAAATACGTATTTATTTATTTCTAAGCAGAAGCATGTATATAAAATTTCATGATTCTTAGATGGAAAAGGACGGACCCGCGATACAAACTTTCAACTCGGGGGTAGATTTTCGAAAACCCTTAAACCGTATTTATCTTTTATCTAAACAAAGGTTTGTATATAACATTTCAGGCTACTTACATCAAAAAAGACGGGCGGATTATTAGTTATTTTTTATATTATTGCTTTATTTTTATTCACAACTAGCTGCCCGTCCCGACTCCGTACGAGTAAAATAAGAATTTTATGCCGTGCATTTTTTAATCAATAAGATATAAACATTCACCAATCGATTTATTCGCCCATACAGTACAGGGCATATAATAATTCTACTTCCTACTAATATAATAAACAGAAAGTACTGACTAATGGTTTTTAATGAAACTGTACAATAATATAGCTCATACATCAAAATAACAAATAGGCTAATAAATTTATAAAGCTATTGAGTAAATTGACCAATACATAACAATAAGTTTACGTGACACAGGCGGAAAAAAATCTTCTATTTGCAAGCCATTCTGGCATGCCCTGCAAAAACCGTAAGAGGTACACGAAAATAATGTATGGTGAAAACATATCTCTTATATCGTTAGAAAATCCGCGACAGCATAATATTATGTCTATCTTTTATATGCACGCCATTATCGCTTAAATTGTGAATCGAAAATACAATCAAATTTTATATTTTTTTCCGAAATGAAAATTTTGTATAAACAAAATAAACAAACAAATGAAGAATAATTCGGTCATCAGCTCATCGCTGGGTGTGCGACTCGCATGCAGGAAGACGTCATCGATGGTTGTCCGTTTTGCTATTTTTCAAGTCCCTAGCAATTGCTTAAAGACGCACTTTACCTGTATCTAATTTAATAGGTAGGTTTTTATAGTGCCAGGCTGCATACCTTCGGGGTGCAGCGGAATGGGCCGGCACGCCCGGCCGGA
The DNA here is from genome assembly GCA_963151315.1 of Nymphalis c-album. Lineage (NCBI taxonomy): Eukaryota > Metazoa > Arthropoda > Insecta > Lepidoptera > Nymphalidae > Nymphalis > Nymphalis c-album. Next base: position 5,616,667 of record OY720590.1, on the reverse strand, counting down.
ACTACAACTCATTTAAGTGAGAACTTAAAATCGGCGTAAAGTGGTAGCTACGCTACCATAATTCTGAGTTCAAATAACAAAATGCTAAACACACAATGTCTTACTGCTTCCCTATGACAACCAAAAGTCCTAAGACCTGTCGTTGAAAATGACAATGGCTCGGTTGATTTTAGTGAGAACTGTTATCACATGGACAGTTTTTATAGTGCATGCTCAAACAATGTCCATTCCCTGGCTAATGCGCCATCAACCGTAGATGTTATGCCCTATGTGGTTGTAGTTTGATAGAATAAAAAAAAACGGCGGGGTATTTTATATTTTTATAAATTAAATTTTACTTCAAGCCATTTAAGTAACTATAAAAATATTGAGTCAAACTACAGGAATTCATAATAAGTTCACTGATGATTATTTAAAGAATAATCATCAACTTCAAAATAAAAAAAACCTTTACTAAAGTTTCTCTTAACAGAAATGCTTTTCATACATATTAATTTCAAATCACAGTATTCCAAGCAAACATTTATCCTTTACTTATATTTATGCGAGCAACAGCTAGCGTACGGGCGACAGAGGGACGCGGGGCGCGCAAGCGGTTGCATCACGCGTTTGTATGATGGGTGTTGGACCGCCTGAATTTATTTAGTACGCGATAATTTTAAAATTACGATTACTCCTAAGATATTGATTTAAATTGGTACCACCCAATTTAAATCAATATCTTATATAAAGGGCAATTATAATATACATTAAATGCTTAAAGTAAATAACGTATTTATTTTAATAAGGATTAATATCATATCCGTTTTTATAGCTTTCCAATTTTAACATTTTTATGTAACCATTTTTTAAACATTAAAATGGGTATAGTTAGCTATCCTTAAAACATAGACATATGCCATCGCGGACTTTTTTGTAGATCTATGAAAGGAGAACAATTTCACCATACATTATTTTGTTATAACTCAAAGGGAATTTACAGCGTTCTCGATGAAAACTCCCAATCAGCTCGTTTTTTTCCGACTTCTTCAACAATTATCGTTATATTTCAACAAATTTACAGAAAACATTAATGAATTATACACGTAAACCTTCCTATTGAAACACTATCCATTGGTGAAAACCGTATGAAAATCCATTCAGTAGTTTTTTAGTTTATCGCGTTCATACAGACAGACAGGAAACGCGGGGGTCTTTGTTTTATAATATTTAAAGATAACAAATTATATCATATTTGTAATTTTATGACAACCGGTTGAAAGTTGCGGAAGTCGATACTTTACAGCGCCGCCTGGTGGCGAGTTACATCAATAGGCATAGCATATAAACCATACAATACATACCAATTTTCATAATGATCGGTCAAATAGTTTCTGAGTTTATCGATGTCATACATATACAAATATCCTTTTATATATATAGAAGATAGAAAAAGATCAAAACTGATGACTGATGGCGTATTTGTACACACAATTCTGCATGTTATTATTATTTAATTTATTTAATATTTACGACTAATTTTTTCGATGAAGTCATGAAGAATTGTCGATATTGTACCGTCAACGAATGTTTCGTGTTAACGTAAAAATAAATTAATTAATAAAAATAGAATATGAGCATTCGAGGTGTGCACTTTGGATTTTCCAAATTTCTTTTCTTTTCTACTGACGCAAAAACGTATCCAAGCAGATTTGGCTATCCTATATATATACGTTTATTTGTAATGATCCAGCAATCTCGCAGGATAGGAAACTGTCAAATGATTGTGAACCGTAACATACGGCTTACAATTTAACGCATTATCTTCATGTAGATTATCTATCGAAGTGGAATTGTTAAATCACAATCTACAACATACCATTTGGCAGATCACCATGAAAGCTGGCATTTAGGCTGTCTGGCTAGCTAAATATAGACCTACAAATGTCATGACAGTACGACAATAACTTCTAAACTCATTTTTATTTCATGTATCGACTTATGTCCGAAGTCGCAGAACAAAAGTTGTTGCTTATGTTGTCAGCTATCTAATCCTGAGAAGTTGCTGGGTCATTACAAATAACTCTGCATATAATAATTGTTAATGCACTCGAGACAATCAGTTGATAATTAAATATTTTTACATGATTTTGGTATAATATGTTACCATGAGGCCAGGGCCGGATTTAAACTTAATGCCGCCCTGGGCACCGGAAAAAACTCCGCCCGAAAAAAATACTGGAATTTTACTTAAACTTTAATTTATATATTTTATTTTTCAATACTAAAATAACTAATTTATTGCTTTTCAAAAATATAAGATTTTCGTTTAAATTTAAGTCAATTGGTGTAATCGATAAATAATAACTTTTTTTTTAATTCATTGATTGATTAAAGTTTATGTTTTAAAAAATGCAAAAAATACTGCAGTCTGCAGCATATCCCGGCTCTGGTTTGGTTGCTTCTGCAAAACGGCGTCACGCCGAAAGGTAGCTAGGTAGCTATCAAGCCTGGGCTGAAGCATCGGCATCGCGTAATGTAAACACCAGCGCATTTAAAAAGGAATACAACTCTGCCTCCAGGTCTTTCAAAAGAGTTATTGCCAAGGCGAAGTAGGAGCACATAGGCAGGATTGGCGAGACATTGGTGCGTCTTCCTTCGGGAACACGCGCATTCTGGTCTCTCGCTAAGGCTGTCTTAGGGAATTTCTGTCAGCCCTCCCTTCCATCTCTGCACAGGAGCGATGACTCGCTGGCCCATACTGCGAAGGAGAATGCTGACCTTTTGAGCACTCTCTTCGAGTCCAACTCGACTCTGGATAAATAACGAAAGATACCACCGACAATCTTGCGGTGTCATACCACGATGGCGGAAATTAAATTCCGACAAAGTGTGGTTCGCAGAGCACTTCTTTCTTTGGATATTCATAAGTCGAGTGGGCCTGATGACATTCCTCCGATCGTGCTGCGTACTTGTGCTCTCGAGTTGGCACCGGTCTTAACGCGTCGTTTCCGCCACTCCTACACATTAGGCGTAGTCCCGAATTCTTGGAAGACTGCTTTGGTGCACCCGATCCCTAAAAAAGGCAATCGCTCAGATCCAACGAACTATAGACCTATTGCTGTCACCTCCTTGTCCTCCAAGATAATGGAGTCCCTTAGTACGGCTTCCGTCGAGGTCGCTCAGCTGGTGATCTTCTAGTTTACCTGACTCACAGATGTGTTGCAGCGGTTGTCCAAGGGGGAGGCAGTAGCAGTCAGTCTGGACATGGCGAAAGCCTTCGATCGGGTATGGCATAAAGCGCTCTCGAAGCTTCCTTCCTACGGGCTTCCCGAGGAATTATGCAAGTGGATCACCAGCTTTTTGGCAGATCGGAGCATCAAGGCCGTTGTCGACGGTGCATGCTCTGACTTAAAATTCGTCACATCTGGTGTTCCACAAGGCTGCGTTCTTTCACCTACTCTGTTTCTTCGGCATGTCAATGATATGTTACAAATCAGTAAAATTCACTGCTATAACAACACTGTGCACGTTCTTTACACCGGCCGTAGCAATATTTCTCGGGAACACGTCGACGAGTGTCGGAACAAACTTGTGTCTGAAGTAGAGACTTTGTTAACCAAAGTCTCGGACTGAGGCCGACTAAACTTAGTCCCATTTAACCCCAATAAAACTCAAGTTTGCGCGTTAACCGCTAAAAAGACCTCATTTTGAGAATACTCCCCTCGCTGCCACAGCCAGTATCGGGATACTTGGCGTCGAGATTTCGAGCGTTGTTCAGTTCCGCGGTCAACTGGAAGTTAAAGCCAAATTGGCTTCCAGGCGCCAATTCGGCCTCACATGGAGTACTGCACTCACCAGTGGGCAGGAGCTCCACAGAACCAGCTTCTTCCTTTTGACCGCATTCAACGTAGAACAGTTCGAATTGTCGACGATCAAGTTATTACAGTTGTTTGTCCCGGCCGCTGAATTTCACCACCGGACATCGCGACAGAACTCAAAATTCCATCCTCACCACCTCGATGTCTGGAAGTCCACAACAGTGGGTTTTCTGAGGCATTTTCTGCCTCGCACAATCACTATATGGACAGCTCAAAGCTTTCGCCGGCGACTTTTCCGAACCGATACGACTTACACACCTTCAAGAAGAGAGCGTACTCTTTCCTCAAAGGTCGGCAACGCACCTGCAACTCCTCGGATGTTACAGATGTCCATTGGCGGTGGTAGTCACTTTCCATCAGGTGAGCCTCCTGCTCGTTTGCCCCCTCTTACATAAAAAAAATCCGACATTTTTTTCAATTTTTCAAAAAACTTCTAATTAAATTTCTTTAATTCCAGAAAATAAAAAAAACGATTATTATTTTAAATCTCCAAGAAAATAAATTGATTAGATCGTTTTTATTATTAATTTTTGCTAAACGTGCCAAAATTATAATTTACAAATAATGGGTAAATTGAATTTTGAAAACCAAAAATTATTAATTAACAGAATTAATTTATTATATTGAGCAATCTTGATAAGACCCAAAAAAATTTTTTTCACTTTCAAGATTTTGCCGCCCTAAAAAAATTGCCGCCCTGGGCGCTCGCCCCGACTGCCCCTAGTGTAAATCCACCGGTGCATGAGGCGAACATTCATTGATTCGAGAAATAATAAGTATTATTATATTAGTGAAAACATTATAAATATAGAAATACGTCAAACTAGATGTTAAGACATAGAATGTTGACGAATACAATGTACGACTTTGTACTTTGTCATCGCAACACAGTCGATCATAAATGTTAGTGTAGTTTACGTAAGATTTGTGTGCGAGACGTATTAGAAATATGTAAATGTAGCTGTAGCATACCGGCGCCATGGCCTCGGCCCACTCGCCGTGGCCGCGCTGCAGCAGCTTGACGCGCTCGCGGTCGGCGCACACCTGCACCAGGTCGCCCACCGCGAACCCGCCGCCCGCGCCCGCCGCGCCCCCCGCGCCCCCCGCCACCGCCGCACCGCCCGCGCCCACCGCGCTCGCCGCCGACGGCGACGCGCTCAGCGTGCCGCTGCACACCTGCACCCACCAAATACACCTTTTAATTTCAACCGCGGGTTTTAATAATAATAATAATCATTTATTTTCAGACAACAAAAGTCCATACAAATGAGATATAGCAAAGAATGTTGTAAGAAAAACGTTAATTGTTATCGCATATTTTATACTTCTACGTTTCTTCTCGATATAAATTCGTAAAATAAATATTCAATTATCGATATTCGCCAGTGTTCACATGTTATAAAAGAAATAATTCCACACCTTTCACTTATAATCGAGGATTTTAACTATCGAATTCTGCATTTGAAAGTCTTGTAATAAATTTATATGGTTTACATTTTATTAATTTTTTTATAGAACTATGTTTTTATTTGTATTAAGTCATCATTTTGATGATTAAGATTCTCATACTATTTCATTTCTTGAACAATTATTTATCATATAACACACACACACACAACTCATACAAAAATCATTAACGAAATAAAAATGTTTGATATTGCAAATAGAATAGACAAAATTTGGTAAGAGTACACAAGACAGCTTGTGCAGGCGCATGCACAGATGATTTTGATAAAAGCTCAATAACAAAAAACTTATTTTAAATTCAATTACACATCATTGCTAAAATATATATTTTTATTCATGTAAATCTGTAATCTAATATATCTGTATGTGTTTGTTCGTAGAATGTATGATATGCCTTGATATAAATTACCTTAGTCAATACGGCTGGATTGAAAGTCCATCGGTTACCGCTAGGATATGTGACCACTATGTCGTGATCCTCGTCTATTCCAACAACAGTGCCGGTGGTGCTGAGACATTCAAACATACCATCCGTCCATCCGCCGTGACCATGCTGCAGTGATTGGACTATTTCCAAATCCAAGTCTACATTCACCTGGAAAGACCAGAACATTTGGATTTTAGTTTACATACTGGTTACTACTGCTACATACATACTGCTACTTTAACTTGATAATAAAACTGTATAGAAAAAAATCATTAATAGTATTATGAAACTTATACTTTTTATATTATGAAACTTTTTTCAATATATGTATATACAAACAAAATAATGATAACAGTATTCATTGGCCGGCAAATTCCTCAATCCCCTAAAGAGATTTATCACAGACACTTTTCTGTTTAATTTATATATAATATGTAAAACTAAAAACGACTTACTTGGTCACCAACTTGTAACCCATGAGGCCCTGCACGCCCTGGACCCAATTCACCCAAAAGAGGTAAATGCTCTTTATAAACATTTTGACCTTTGACATCATTTAAAACCTGAAATGGACAAAAATAAATTTAGAACAAAACTCTTAATAAGATAGTTTTACTCATTAGTGGGTTCGTTTTACAGGTCACTGATTATTTAATTCATAATTTTTTTTTTTTTAAAGGCAATGTATTATCACAGCCTTTTTGTCTGATAGTAAAATTCACTCATCCAATAAGTAACTCATGCAGTTTAATCCTAAATAAGTTATTATAAATTTTAATACCTTTAAATCAGCCATGCCTTCAAAGCCAACTCGATAGAGATTTTTGCTTCCATTGTCCCAAACAACATACGCTGCTGAACGAGGGCTGGCTGCTGACCAGTCTTGAACCTCATTTACTTTACCACGTCTGCCGTTTCCACCATCTTGATCTTCCCACTGCCAATCCACCTATGATAATATAATACATTTTACAGCAAGAGAATAATAAGTTTATGATGTATAAATATCAAACTTTCATTTTGAGACCTTGCTGTTTATTACGTTTTAAGTGTCTGCCTTTTGCAATCTGATATAGAAGATAGGCTTATTAGTTTTATTTTAAATAAGACTTAAATTTATACACATATTATTTATTCTAACGCTACTTGCGCTACTTAAGTAATAATTCCTTTTTTTTTAATATATTTAATATTACCAACTACCGCCCATATTATTCCTTAAATACAGGAGGTAAGATTATTCAATTAAGGGTAAGTTTTAGATAAATAACATTTAATACATTGTAACAACTGTTCATTAATTATATTTCATATAAAGATAACCAAAAATTTCAATTTCTTTTTTATTTTACAAATTGGTTAGAAATATATAATTGTATCAAAGAGTAAGATTGTCTATATCTTTTCACTGAATCTGCCTTTCTTAACTCAATTATATGTATTATTTATACTTAATAACTAAGTCAGTACTTATTCATATCTTACCCCCCTCACAACTCTGGCTCCTGGAAATATCCCTTTAACGGCTTGTTTTTTGCTCTTTCTCCGAGGCTCAACAAGACAGCGCTGTGCCCCTGGAGCACTGATACGGTAAAATCTATGCCTTAAGTGATGCTTATCTCCATGATAGCAAACTGAGCATAAGTCGTAGTTACTGCATTCAGCACATTTCCACCGAATTCCTTAAGTAATTTCATTGGAAATATTATGTTATTGTTCAATATTATATAGGCTTTTATTAGTATAATTTAAAAGCAGTTTGGCTTGTTTAATTAATTATATTATTTTAGTGAATCCAATTAGAACATCTTAGTAGATTTACTTAATAAGTTAATTCTTCAGTTTAAATTTAGTAGTGACCTTATTATTATAAAGATCTTATTACTGAACATTAAGAGTGATTAATGAAACTAACAAGACAAATATAGCATAATATAGTATATCTACTTTCTATGAGTAAATTAAATGACTTTAAAGATTCTTACCAAAAATTGGCTTTTGTCGGCAAGTATCACACATTGTACTCTCATGCTTAACACCTGTTGGAGCACTATCAAAGATACGTAAGTCGTAAGCTCCTGAACATCTGTAATTCGCTGCAGTTCCATTATCCCAAACAACTACTACTTCCTCTGGAGATTCAAAGTTTCTGACAGTGCCAACATGGCCTTCTCCACCATCCTATAAATGCATGTAGATTAGTAATTACCATACATAATGCAAAATGTTAAAGTAAAAAAAAATATGTAGGTCCAAGTTACAGGAGTAATTCAACCTACCTGTTTGCCCCATTTCCAATCAGGTCCTCTTATAACTCTTGCTCCAACACCTTCCATCATAAATCTTGTGGCTCTGGTGGCAGACGATGAGCTGGGAGTATTAGGCTCCATCCATACAACAATAATTAGGATCCAAATAAAATAGCGGCTTTCTATGTCAGTTCTCCTACAATATTTAGATTTTAATAACAGTAACAGTCAACACAGTAAGGCCAAATAATTATGACATTGACAGATGACAACATACATTTGACAAGCGTTAATGACATCTACTTTTTTTTATTCAATACCTTTCATTAGCTAAAGTGTAAAGCTTTGGAGCATATTAATAGTTATCCTTATAAATAATACTCAAAGGAAAACTTTTGTTTGTACTTAACTTAGTAATTGCATTTTTTTAAATGTACATAATTCTATTACAAAGAACAATATATAAACGTTACGAATTTGAAACAGATTTTGAATATTATTACATAACCTGACATTATTTCATATATTGATGACTATTTTCCACTTGAATGGGTTATTTACTAATTTATTAATAGTACAATAACCATATTATGATTGTACGATAAATTCAAATACAAAATCTTATAATATTTAATCTATTCTACGGTCAAATTGTCACTAACAGCTGTCATTATTATTGTTTAAATATTTACTATTTTATTTTTTATTGAATAAAGATATACTTCTTCTTCTATTAACATCATGTCGTATAATCGTAATAAATACGAGAAAGCTCGAAGGCGACTTGCTGCTGTGACTTTTTTATCCAACATTTCCTTAGATGGGTCCTTCAAGGATACGGAATTATACCAAATTGTTGACAAAAAAGCATCAAATTTAGACAATTGTGACTGTGAAATCAAGGAAAATCAGGGCTATAATCACAAAGATGGTTTGCGTAATAGTGTCCGCAATCGTACAAAAGTACAAACAAGTCCCATTCAAAAAGCTAGTGGTGATAACCAATCGTTGAGTTCAGATTCTGAGCAAGCCACTGCAACCCCAGTTAAGGGACTTGGTTTTAATTCGTATCGAGAAAGGTAAAAACTAATTAGTTTAAATAATATTTTAAAAAACTTAAGTTTATTCAAAATGAAAAATAAAACATAATTTTCATATTCAAGGTGCTCATCTGGTACTGCTGAACTATTTAAAGATAGACATTCTTCTGTAAGGGCCAGAAAAGTTGTTACTCAAGATGACAAAAGCAGCTCTGAAAGCTTGAATTTTGGTAAGTAAATAAATTATATCCAATGCAAAAATATGCTTCATTAATAAAAATAGTAATTGGCTCTTTATAAATTAAAATGATATATTTACAGGTCGTTTTCGTACAAACAGTACTTGCGTTTCAGAGAGATCTGCTTATAACAAAGAATTAAGATTTGTGAAACCTGTCAAAGGTGTTTCTTTTAAAGATGAGAGACTTGCATTTGTTCCTGGTCAAGGTGCTCCTTGTGCTTTGTTTAGTACAATACCTTACTCGAAGACAATCAAAAGTGCACGGTAAGCAATTAATATTAGCAAAATTTATTAACTTTAATTCAGTACTAAATACATAAAATATACCTGTCCATATTTTGTAGCTCTGATCTAAGAAAGGAAGGTGTCAGAAGGCGTAATACATCTGGTCCTAGGCCACTATCTGCTATCACCGATAATGGAATAGATCCATTTGATCTATTAGGCTTGGAAAGAGAGGAGAACGGACAAGAAATTTCATATTCAAAGCTACTGATACCATCAAGAATCTGTACACGAGAACAATACAAGAAGATGTATGAAGGAGATTTCAGTGACAAAACTACATGGAAAATAATGACACGTCATCCCCACGTCATTGCAAGGTGAACTGTTAAAACATGTCTATCTATATATATATATGTGTTTATTTTTCTTTCACTAAATGTCATACAACTTATGCATGTTTTACTGTTTTCATTGCCATTTTTTTAGTGTTTTATTTTTAAACTTGACAGACATATAAGCGAGACACTCACAAATCGTACCATCATCTTAATGACAATGATAAATTAATAAAATAATTATGTTGTATATTATACATATGGTAATATTAAGAATTCCATATTGCTTTGCCATAATGGAGTACTACATACCATCTCTCATATCATCACTAACATTTGAATTTCAGGACTAAGTTATTGACGAGACACAAGGATAAAAAATGGTAAACAAGAATAAGAATAATATTTTGTAATGCTAAGCTAAACATAGTTCATAATCATATTAATGCTAAACAGATTCACAAACACAAAATTTGCAATAGTTTATATCAGATAGCACAATCAAATAGCTTTACTTTTGACTTCAGGAGGTTTTTATAATGCAAGTTTTATAAGAACATCAGTTAAATATTGATACATATTAAGTGATTAATGAACAAGTAGCATCATTTGCTTATCAGAATTAGTTTCATTAACAGTTAAGACTATTTTAATGATTATCTAATAAGATATAAGTTATTATTGCACTTGCTTTAATTGAGCTAAACATTGTTGTAAATATATCATTACTGATACAATAACATAAATACTCTCATCCTACTACTAATATTTTTGAACTGTAACAAGTGATTCAAAAAGGATTTTTATAATTATTTTTAAGTTAATATTAAGTCAGTACTAAGTGGATTTTGGGGATAAAATGTTATATTTAATATAGAAAGCTTTAGTAAGTAGTAATACTAACATACAATATTAATAACCTAATATAGTGTATACTATTAATTACAAGACTCAGAATTATAGACGAACACAGTTTAAAAGCATGTTAGCAATTATTATATTATTTACCAAATTTTTTTTCAATGCATGTTAATTTCATGGCCCATATACGGCTTTAGTATGCCTTAATGCATGGTTAATGATAATTCAAGGGCATATAGAAAAATAACTTATTGAAATTTTAGGTGTTTTTCATATGAATCTTCCCAGCGATCTACTGTGCCCTCATCTCCACCTCATTCGTCAATTGAAAATAAAACCTTCGATTGGGATGAGACTGCAATTATTTCTCAAAAATATGTAAGTTGAAATTCATTAAAAATCTATATTTAATAAATTATGAGTATTTACAAATTTTGTGCAACAACAGCAAAATATATGTGACGGTAAAAATAAAGTCTTGCTATGTAATAGTAAAGGAACTGATGTGCGTCTTCCAGGTACAATATTGTCCTAATGTTCTTGATGATCCTGAATTGATTGCTGGAAAACATAGGACTCTACTTACTTTTACTTCTTACATGACGTCTATTATTGATTATGTCCGACCTCAAGATTTGAAAAAAGAGTTGAATGACAAGTTCAGAGAAAAGTTTCCTCATATCAAGCTCACCCTAAGTAAATTGAGAAGGTAAATATTCTGTCGTATTTAATTACCAGTTTCCGCTTGCGTGTAGGGATGGGGTGGGCAAGTGTTTTGATCCGCTATGTAGTTATGGCATGAAAGCGTAACAAACAATTTCGCATTTATAATATGTTTATAGTAAGGATCATAAAGGTAAACAAAAAGTTTATATTATATTTAAACAAAAGATATTATATTGTTGTGTTGTTAATTTTTTAAACTTCTTGAATGTAATCAATTATTTTGAATACTGCTTCTTAATAATAATATTTAGTAGATTTGTTCAGCTGTCCCACTGAAACAATGTTTTGTAATACTTGGAGCTCACTCAACGCATAAAATAAAAAAATAGAACGAAAACATATGTAGAATAATTTAAATAATATCTTAATTCTTTTCAGTATAAAAAAAGAAATGCGAAAAATAGCGAAACACGACAGCGGCGGTATAGATTTGTTGTCTGTGGCTCAAGCATATGTTTACTTTGAAAAACTGATACTTGCGAATCTAATTAACAAAGATAACAGGAAACTCTGCGCTGGGGCCTGCCTGCTGCTGTCCGCTAAACTCAATGATGTAAAGGGTGAAATGTTGAAATCACTTATCGAGGTATTCATAAATTGATTATTTTTTTATAATATAAATATTTATATAGGTCAATGGACAGCGGTGACCACTTACCATCAGGTGGCTCAATTTGTCAGTCCGCCTATTTACCGGGACCCCGGGATCTGCAGCTTTATGAGAAAGTCACAAAACTGCTGAAACTTGAAATTTGTTGAATTTTAACTTTGGTTATATTTTCTGAAAAAAGTCAATAAGTAAATAGCAAGTACACGTCGTCCTCTCGGAGCCAGTAGACTTTATCTCCATAATATATTTCCAGCGCATCGAAACAACGTTCCGAGTGAACAAGAAGGATCTCATAAAGTTCGAGTTCGCCGTGCTGGTGGCGCTGGAGTTCGGGCTGCACGTGCCGCCGTACGACGTGTTCCCGCACTACCAGCGCCTGCTGCACGAGTCCTGACCCTGGCGCCGCCCGCCGCCCGACGGTGCGCGCGCCGCCCGCCGCCGCGCCAGCATCGTCGACAACCTGCGCGCCGGCGCCTGGATGTAGCGCCGCGGGGGTACGGTACCACACTCATTTCGATCAACAATCTGCGTTACATTCGAGTTCAGATAGATTTTTTGTATAAAAAAAAACAAAAACACTTGTATGAGTAAAAAAAAACATCATACATACCCTCCATAAAAGGCGAATGCATTTTTATTTTTTTTACGTTTCTGTCATATTCTTGAGTTTACCCCGCAGCGCACATAAAATTATCTCCATTATTAATATAGATTTGAGAGGTGAATGTATGTACTGAGATTTTATGTTGAAATACTTATGGGTGCGTATAATAAATTGATTATATTCAATATATATAATTAACATTCTGCTACAAAATCTAGAACAGGAGGTTTGAGTATGCCGTTACAGTATTCTACTGCATTATCGTACGGCTTCAATTTAGAAGACAGTTTCAATTTAAAAGCTTTTTAAGAAAGAATTTTCCTAAACATCTCTGTAATAGCTCGATGGAATGTTGCCAGTTTTGTAACTTCAAAAATACATTTAAACAAAATAAGTTGCGATTTCGAGACTACAGTAAATAAAAAGCTCAGGAAATATGGTACATGTATACACCAATAACAAAACTTTATTTCAAAATTATATTGAATAATTTTTTACAATGTCCGACATACTAATGTACCTGTATCTTTATTTTTTTTATTTATCTTTAATTTGGCCCAATGCACAACAGCGTTATACTTTTGTGGCGTTAAGCAAAAATGTTGACATTAAACCTAGCCTCTGGTAGGCCTAATACTCCAAGAATAACACCGAACAACGGCAATGTGGCCGATATGTTACATTTAGTTCCACTAATGACCGTGGGACTTGTTTTGTAAAAAGCACTGTAGATAAAAGTTTAGATAACGATAGTAAAAATTGTAACTCGCACGATGCCAATTACTACAACAATATAGAAGATATAGTACAACAATATAGAACATATTGTTGTAAAAATTTCTAAGAAACAAATTTTAATGTTTTTCTCTAGCGATTAACAAAAAGTAGTTAAACTTTAATAGTCATTATGCTACCAGTGTAACACCCACTGTATGTATTTCAATTCAACTATATTTACATGACAATAAAATCACAATGAGAATTGTAAATAAGCAATTATTATACTTATATCTTCAGTGAAAATCATGTTATCATATACAATTGGTTGATAGATAAAATTATAATATCATGTCCATCGAATGTAAGAAAATATAAGTCTATATTTTTTTATTTGAACTATTGCAAATTATTTATTTTGTTATGTTTTCCTCTTTTTGATTTATTTTTCAGTAAATTAAATTAATTATTTAAAAAAACGTTCACGGTCTTGTTTTTTAAGTATGTCAACACTGTTATATATAACTATTTCGTCTATATTTTTTAAGCAAAGAAAATGTATTGCTCATCAACAATGCCAAAGATATTATGTTATTTAATTTATTTAATTATTAAGTAATTATAAAAATTAGCCTCGGAACGTATCAGGCTGCTTCTGCCCCTAAACGCCTATGTGTAGTGAAATGATTGTATATAGATAACTACCAATTAATTAATTTGCACAAACAAATGTAAATACTAATGTTTTAAAACTATTTCAGTTTAAAAATACAAGTTAAAGTTCCATCGCGTGCCTTTTCGTTTTTAATAATAAATAAATTATTATGTCTAAATGTATAGTATAGTGCCCGTCAATCAATATTGCACCTCGTCCTTTGAGAAGAGACAATCGGTTAATTTCAGTTGTTATAAACAATTTAAAAAAAAAGATCATGGTATCGAGCATAGAAAGTGAATTTGAAGAAATTGTGAAAATAGGTGATTAAAAGTTTTTATTAGAAGATTTGTTATGCTATTTTTTTATTGTATAGGTAGGCGGTCGAGCATATGGGCCACCTGATAGTAAGTGGTCACCAACGCCCATAGACAATGGCATTGTAAGAAATGTTAACCATCGCTTACATCGCCAATGCGCCACCAACCTAAGATGTTATGCCCCTTGTGCCTGTAATTACGCTGGCTCACTCACCCTTCAAACCGGAGAACAACAATACAAAGTACTGGTGTTTTGCGGTAGAATATCTGATGAGTGGATGATACCTACCCAGACGAGCTTGCACAAAGCTCTACCACCGAGTAAATCTGATATAGCATTGTACTGTATAGCATATTAGATAAAAAATGGTGTATTTTATTCAATTACACTGAAATTCATAATTGTTTTAACAACTCCTAATAGATACTGTTAGCGTTTTGCGCCACTTAAAAATTAAATTGAAATTAACTTCTTTTCAAAGTTCGATGTGCAATATTTATTGACGGGTACTACAACCGGCTTTTATATAGGAGATATAAAATGGTGATATTTTATTATAAGGAGTAATTATTCGAATTAGTATTACATATTTTGTTATACGGATGTATGAGGGCCGTCTGCGTTGGTACTACATTCGTGTCAGTTATTCTATTACCAAACAGCAACACTTCTTACTGATGACTACTGTTTGGTAAATTGTTTGACCGACTCAGTGTAATTACAGGCATATGGTCCATGTGACTTGGGTCATATTTTTTTTTTTTTTTTATTGCATAGGAAGGCGGACGAGCATATGGGCCACCCGATGGCAAGTGGTCACCAACGCCCATAGACATTAGCGTTGTAAAAGCTGTTAACCATCTCTTACATCGCCAATGCGCCACCAACCTTGGGAACTAAGATGTTATGTCCCTTGTGCCTGTAATTACACTGGCTCACTCACCCTTCAAACCGGAACACAGCAATAACAAGTACTGCTGTTTTGCGGTAGAATATCTGATGAGTGGGTGGTACCTACCCAGACGAGCTTGCACAAAGCTCTACCACCAAGTGATTGATGATTGCTAACGAAGTAAGGTTTAATTTGGTACAAAAGAAATTGTACATTTCTTATCACTTTCTGACATTCATGGCGTAAGATCGTAAGTGAATGTTAATACAATCTAATCCGCACTTTATTACTCGGGAACAAGGCATAGTTTAGGTTGAAATGATTAAACCATGCTCCATGTTATGGTATAGTTAGTCGGTGCCACATTTGAGTATCGTTTTTGTTCGTGAAGCGTTGTCGAAGGATACAGCACAGTTTATTTAATCACCCGCAAAACAACGTTTACAAGTAAGACCGCTAAATTCTATATAGTGTAAGGATGATATTTTTATACCAGACGAGGTTTATATTTTTATATCTTATATTGCCAATGTTTTAGTTAGTCTCTGTTCTTACTTGGTTTCTTGCTATGAATAAAAAAAAATGTATGTATTTAACAATTGGTTTGAGCTAATTTGTGTTATTTGTCTAGTCGTATTCTTGAGATTTTATTTTTGTACAAATAAGATGTATAATTGAAACAAACAAACAATCGATACATAACTTGAATACATCCATAACTGTATGTTTCAATGGAGTAAAGATAAAAGACGATACTGAATTTCAATTGACATAACATTAATATTTAATAAAGTCTGTGGTATTTTATTATGAATTCGTGAAATATAAGATATACTTAATTCCATAAACTTTATCGTAACATTACAAACCGTTATATATATCTCGTATAGATGAAATAAGTGGCCTGGGTATAGTTTACATTTTAACAAATAATTTTAAGTCTGTATTGTATTTGTCTTAATACTAATTTAAATTTTGGTTTTATTGTAATTAAGTAATTTATTTTGGTTAATAACCAGTTATTTTTAACTGGTGGATTGTTATTGTGTTATCTATAAAATATAGTTTTATATTCTTGACTACTTGAAGTGATTTTTTTTATAAACGCCATGAGGCTATAATTTATATTTCGAATATTATTGCAACGTTTCGTGATATGTTTCTGACGGTTTTTTAGTACCGATTTGCGCTAACCTTAATATTGTATTATTTTATTATCATTTAAAACTTCCATTAAAATAGTTTGTCTATAAGTAATGTTTGGTTCTGCTATTTAAAAGATCTTCAACATTCTCATAAATAGAAAAACTTAACGAATATTTCTTCTTTAAACTCTGTAATATAATTTTGCACATATTTAGACGTGTATAAGAAAGATACTACCGAGCGGTAGTTTTAGTTTGCATTAGAATTATTATATTGTATTAAAAACAAGCCAAAACGCTTACAAATGTTTTTATAAAGCACGTAGTTGTAGATCGTAAAGTACGAATGAGTATGACTGATTCCAAGTGAAAGCGATATGAATATTAGCAATGTAATAGTTTTAATACCTATGTATTATGTTAAAGGTTGCTAAGTTAAAATGTTCAAATATATATGATTCTGTTAAATATTTAGTTTTATTTATTGACTTTTTACTACTATACTTTTAATGATTTAATAGTATTACATTTCAAACGTAGTTTAATTACTCACATAATTTAGATATTGGTTTTTAAAAACTTTATTTATCTTGTTGCAAATAAAATACAAGTAAAAAACATTCGTTTTTGCCAAACAATTGTATTTGTTCTCATCTGGCTTGCAGCCATTTTGTACAATCTACAATCTCATACAACAGACCGCCAAACTCAACTCCACTTCACTTCTCGATTCGTTCGATTCTCCCGTCGATATCAGTTTGACATCGTTGGATAATTTGAACATTGAAGCAAGGGAGTTATTTATAATGATATTAAAATGTCATAAAGCTACGTGTGAGTAGTAACGAACAGGTAAATAGTGAATAGCTAAATAAACAAGATTTAATACAAAGTTACAGTGACAATAAAATTTAGTACGTTATTGTCTAAACTTATTTGCTTTTTAAATTGGAATGGGTGTGTAAATAAAAAGAATGATTCTGGTTTTAAAATTAAATCGTATAAAAACGTTTACAGGTCGATGTAAACTTACAGATATACATTTATTAAAATAATGCAAAAAAAATACTTATAAAAAATATTAATTGTCATTTTCGGGTTAAAATTTTTGCTTTGAATTTTAAAAACGATTACATAAATAGAACCGGCTCACGATACCTAATAACCACTTCACGAGTCGGACACGTATTTTGTTACACCCTGTATGTAGTCTTACTCTTTTTTTGTTAAGCGGCCAGTTCCCACAGTCGGTATCACGCTTAAAATGTTCTTGCATTTAGCTCGATTTTGGACCATAATAATAATAATAATATAAGGTCCTCCACTTCGACCGACTTCGGCCAGGGCGGCCAATCTCAAGAGAGATTAGCCAACTGCCCAGGAGATATTATAGTACACAAGTGTGTGCGCAAACACAGGTGCGCTCTCTTTTCCTTAGCTCTCATAATCCGATGGGACGGTAATCCGACACGACTGGAAAGAGTTCAGGCGCAGGACCAACGGCTTAACGTGCTTTCCGAGGCACGGGAGTGTACACACTTCCAGACTCCGGGCTTCTACTGAGAATTTTCTGACAGAAAACCCCAAAAACTATTTATTGGCCCGACCTGGAAATCGAAACCAGGACCTGCGGCCTTATATCAAGCCACTAGACCAACGAGGCAGTATACCAACCATACCATATTTACAAGATAGAGTGGTTGAGTTTTGCAATTCATACATTTAAATTATTGGATATAGTGTTCGTCTTTATATTTTAAACTTGCTAAGCAACTTACAATGTATACTCTAAATGTGGCAATATTTAGAAAGCCTATAACAACTTTTTTCTCAATTTTTTGTCAAAAATTTTGCAGTTACTGTCATTTCATAAGTCATAAATCGATGAATATCATAGTTTGAGTTGTCTATTAATTTCTTTAATCTTAAAAAATACAATTGTATGATATATATATTTACTAAGAATTTTATAAATGTATTACCTCGACTCACAAAGAACGTTGACACGTCGCGATAGTTCTTTAATTTTGTCTAGAAATTATACAAGATGTGACAATATTGAATTAGATTTTCTGAATCCTCATATACAATCGACAGCACGTCTTACTAGCGAATCTGGCGTTTCTCTTGCACAACGTCCAAAAGGTTCTGTACGGAAAGAAATCATTACGTCGCTCTTTGAATCTATGCTTGATAACATTGTAGAGTCTTGGGAAGTTATTGGACCACGTAAAAATGAGGAATTTGTTTCTGAGCTACCCAAAACTCCAAGTGAAATTATATGTGTAAGCAAGAAAAAGAAAGCTGTCGTAGGTTTGTTAAAATTATTAAATCTAATTAAATTAAAGTTTATATAATAGATAGAATAATTAAACTTAAGTATAATTTTCAGTAAAAAGATCAAAAACAAAGAAGAGTCGATCAAAAATTGAATTAGACGAGAGTACACAGGTACGATGATCATATTACTTATAATATTAATCTTGCCTGCCTGTAGACTGCCTCGTTGGCTAGATATAAGACCGCAGACCCGGTGGTCCTGGGTTCAATTCCCAGGTCGTACCAATAAATTGTTATTATGTTTTTCAGTCAGAAAAATTCTCAGAAGTTGGAAGTGTTGTACACACTCCCGTGCCTCAGAAAGCACGTTAAGCCGTTAGTCCTGCGCCTGAACTCTTTCCGATCGTGTCGGATTGCCGTCCCATCGGATTATGAGAGCTAAGGAAAAGAGAGTGCACTTGTGTTAGCGCACACACTTGCGCACTATAATATCTTCTGCGCAGTTGGCTAATCTCTCTTAAGATTTGCCGCCGTAGCCGAAATCGATCTTATAGTATTAGTGTTGCCTAGTAATTTTAATATACTCAAGTTTTAAACTTTTGGTATTCAAGAGTGACTTATTGCAACTGTGTTGGTGGTCAGCACCTGATGAGAAAGCGCATATCCGTTTTCGCAACGGAAATGTTTTCGAAGGAAACATTTCAATGAAATGTATGCACGGTGAGGGTCGTTTTCAGTGGTCTGATGGAACAATATTCTTAGTAAGCAAAAAACTTATTTAATAAATACAAACTTATTTTAATTATATAGTGTTAGTCTCACATAGTATATTCTTAAAAGTAATGCAAAAAACTTAGTCATTAAAAACTGCAAAAGAGGAAAAAAGTGTTAATTGAAAAAACTTAAAATATTTTATATTACAGGGTCAATTTAAGGATAATAAAATTGTCGGAAAAGGTATTATTCAGTGGAAGGATGACACATGGTACGAAGGTGATTTTGCTGGAAACCTTCGACATGGCAAAGGGTTATACGTGGACTCGCGAAACCAATGCTCATATTCAGGAGGTTGGCATTACGGAACAAAACACGGCGAGGGAGTTATTCACTACTCAGGGTTTATTAAGAATTCATACGATGGACAGTGGGTTCATGTAAGAGTAGCGCATATATATCCTTATTAGTATTCGCTCAGTGATCAAATCATATTTATATACATATAGACTTTATGGGTATATAGGTAGGAATGTAGCTTTTATTTATGTCCTTTAATTATAGTATTATTTTCAATTATACCTTAATATTCAAAAGAATGTACGCCACGGATTTGGATCCCGAGAATACTGTGAAATGAGTGGTTATAAAGGTGAGTGGGATACGTCTATAAGAGAAGGCAAGGGTTTAATGATATGGCCAAACCATGATGTGAGTAAAATGATTATTACAAACACACTTTTTGAATCGATAAACATTTTTATTAGACAAAATCATATAGTTTTACAGAGGCGAATGGAGGAATGGTATTATGTCTGGATATGGTGTGTATATTTGGGATGCATATTACAACAATTCGATGTCTTCTCCATCACTTTGTGCATATCGGGGTTCATGGGAAAAAGGTAAACGTAATGGATATGGTGTATTGAATCTTGGATTGGGACTAGGTTCATTTTACAAAGGTGAATTCAAGAATAATAAGAAACATGGCCTTGGAACATTTGTTACTAACAATGGTCTTATCCTGCAACATAAGCACTTATTTTTTGATGACAATATTGGTCATCTGACTCCGAAGGTGCAGGATAATGATTTTTCGGGTATTATATACACACAATTAGAGGAACCTTATACTTTTGATATATGTGATAATTCTGTTGGCCTTATTTACCATATTGAGCAAGGAATTAAAAATATTGATAAGCAACACGAAGTAAGAGCCGCTATCATTAACTATTTTATTGAACGTAATAAAACAACTCATTCTATATCTATTGCCCCCAAAGAAGAAGTACGAGATGAGATTAGTAAGTTTGATTTTGATGATTTGATTGAATTCGAAGTGGAGTCATTACGGAAGGCTCTTAGATGTTACGAAAGTGATTTAAAAAAGATATACTATCGATATGCAACAATATGTAACAGAGAGGAAATACACTTTACTCCCGTTCTTATCAGGTTATATTTATGGCAATTTTTTTATGACTGTTATATACATACCAAAGGATTAACGTTAGTTGAGATTGATAAAACATTTCACGAAAATCCGGACTGGATTTCGAAAAGACCTCAAGATCCTTTCGAGACAATTTATTTTTGGCAATTTCAACACTATTTAATAACAGTTGCTAGAAAACTGTACGCGAAAAAACATCTACCTAGTAAAAAGCCAGACAGTATGATTGGTAATGCGTTCAGAATATTTATGGAAAAAGATGTTTTACCTGGAGTTGGTCGTAGGAGAGGTATTTCATTTAACTTATTTAACACGAAATTGAACATTTTCCTTTTATTTGAAATGTTTTATAATGTTTATATACGTTGCGTTAAGGCAAGGTAGCATCGTCGGAGTGTCACGGAAGCATGCGCAAGTGATCCCGTGACGCTCCCGTTAAGACGGGAAGAGTATCGCTGGTTTTTAGTGGGTATTCCGATTCGCATTCGGGGCGCTTTCGGTGCCCTGGACACCCCCCCCCCTAACTGTTCTCGTGGGGGAAACGCGAAATGCGTTTTTCCAGCGTTAAAAAAAATATGCAAAAGGCAAGGTAGCATGTGACTACAGCTATCCTCTGGACATCAATGTATAGGTTAAGTATATAGGTTGAGATAAAAAAATCTCAGGGTTTTATTGATATTTTCCGGCGATAAAAGACGTTGTTTTTGCTCTCGTTAATATAATCACGTTTTGTGATAGGTATAAGCACATTACTTATATTATTATTCCATATATTTCAAAATAACATTAATTTTTAGGGAAACTCGTAGAAGGATATGGATTATTTGTTCCATTAAATGGTCTGTATGAATTATACTGTAGTTTGGGAGAGCCATGTACAATACGCATGTTCTTATGTGCTATTCGACAATCCCCTCATTGCTCTTCACAATCATTGATTGTTGAAGACTCATGTCCTGTAATGGGATTGAATGCATATATCTTTGGCAATGAAATGGCGTTTATTACTGGTACTAATCTCTTTTTCTTTAATATTTTTTATGTTTATTATTTTTTCTTTAATCGATTAATATTGTTATATTATATCAATCAATATTTTTTTCAGACGATGCCATTGAGAATAATTCGCAGAAATTAAATACTTGCTTTAGACTATTTAATATTAGCAATTTGTCTAGTAAATCAGTTATAAAAATATTTTCATTCATATTTCCCCAAATTTGTGTAAGAAACAAAATAATGGACCTGGATGTAGAAATAACTTTTTTCGAATTTTTTGAAGCTTTTATTATATGCGTTGAGGAAAGTATCCGTCTTACGAACGAAAACCAAGACACTATGTCAATGAGCACTAATCCAGAAGCCTTGGCCAAAAATAAAATGTAAAATGAATTGTAAATGAAAAAAAATGTCATTAAAGAATAGAGTATTATTACTTTTGAATATAATTTTTTTTTTCGAAGTACAATAAATAAAACACTCTAAAATTAAAAATAACAGGAGGCCAATTAGTTGTTATTGGTAAGTATTTTCAAAAATGCCTCCTGCTAGTTCGGTATACTATTATTATCTAATCGAGACAAAGATTTCTATGACGTTTTCTTTTTCTTTAGTTATTATGTAAACTCAATACATAGAGATTCTATACTCACCGGCCTGATTACCGGCCGGCGTAATCCGCCGTAATGAATATTATATATTAGAATGTGACTTTGTTTATTTGTTAGGTACGCTTATACTAATCTTAACTACTCATCACTAATTATTATTTATTAGTTCGTCATGAAGTTTTGCATACACGTCAGTTACAGTACAGAAAAGGATATCCGTTTCTTATCCGAGGGTCTCTCTCTCTCAAGCCACGGACGATAACAATACTAAGAACATCCCATAGACAATTATAATGTTAATAAATTGGGCAAAGAACAATGGCAGATCTATGTCTGGAAGTTTTTTAACGTCCTTAGATTTCACTTATAGCAAAAAAAAAAACTTATTTTTTTAAGATTTTTTAAATATATCCTCATTTTTATTAGAGCCGACGTTATTTATTTTTATTAAAAGTATATCAACTTGTATCAACTGATGTATTAATTGCCAATAAAATGTCATCCCAACAAATAGGGATGTAGATTATTAAGTATTAGTATAACTAGTCACTTCATCGATTCAATTAAACGAAAAATCGATACTGGGGCCCTAGACAAGTGGCTTTAACGTTAATAGAATAGAATAGAAAACAACAACCAATGTATGAGATTGACATTCGCGTTCGACTCGAAACGTCTCGAAACGTCGAACGCGAATGTCCATCTCATACATTGATTATTGTTTTCTATTCTATTCTATTAACGTTAAAGCCACTTGTCTAGAGGGGCAGGTTACTTACGTTTTGATTGAAATGAGCTGTTTTTTATCTTTAATAAAAATATAATATACTTTATTTACATTAAAGCCTTAAATATATACAAAAAGATATTAAAAATAATTACTATACAACTCATGACCCCGTGGAATGGTGGCAATGTATTTTTAATGAAAATAGTGGTCAAATGTTGACATCATTAAAGCGAAGTTACCCTTATCAAATTGATAATTGATTAAAATAGCTAAGAATCATTACGATATTGTATCGATATTAAACATAGTCGGATCCGACCATGTTAGCACACTGTCAGCTCTATTTAGGTAGGTACTTTAATTTGACAATTGACGTTTTTTTTCTTTCTCTATATGTTATCTATCCGTTTCCATTTGTTTTTATGTGCATGAAGTATAAGTATTTACTATAATGGGCTATTTCAATAATTTGTTCATAACCTTCAAAAAATTAAACCCGATTATCTTTTTTTTCCGGCTTTCCCAAATAAAAAAGGACCTATATTTATAGACTCTGGAACTAACGCCGAATCTTTGACAATTTTTTCATAACGGGATGCAGCGATTTGCTCCCAGACATTTTTTAGTATGGAGACCTGCCATTGTCCTTTCTGCCAAGACCAACCTTTAAAGTTATTTATATGCAATAATCAAGGACTATATTAGCGCAAAAATTTGAGAGATACTAAAAAAAAGATTAAAACTTAGAATTGAGATATTCACCTAGCTAGGTCCTACTAGACCACAAGCGATTCAATAAAAATACTGATCAGACTTATAAATGTGGCTTTCTCTTATAGTAATTTGGATCATCAATTATTAACTAGACGCAGATCACACCCTTTTAGCAATATAGGTATAACAGAATAGTATCTATATCTTTTTTAAAAGAGAACTGCAGTCAAAACCTTATTCGAGGAAGCTTAATATCTACTGGCCACATATAAACAATCGTAAGCACATACATATTTGATGGAATGTCATTTTATTTATTTAATACTGTTTTAATAAACTCATATCAAAAATACCTTTTTAATATTACAGATATTTATATTTACAATGAGGTCTAAGCATGCAACTGCTAAAAAGCCGCAGCAAATTCTTTTCTGCAAAAATACGTATGGACCAAAAGTTAAGGTTCAGAATTGGGATTATCAAATGCACGTGGAAAAGAAGGATAATTATGTATACCGGGATTATCTGAGTAATCATCTCAGCACCTATCTTCGTTGGGGCGATCAAGATCAAAACATTGGAAAAAGTGAAACACGAGCTATGCTTGAACAAGTTTACACCAAAACAGATCCAATTTATGCTTTTAAGCCTCTTGTTAATTTTACTTCATATCCATGCACTGAGTAAGTAATCATTAATCTTACTTATCCAGTTTCATATAAAGTTGCTGCGTTCTCATAATCTAATCCTATTGAAGTTATTTTTGTTCTTATGTATTTGGAAACATCAATTAATGTTGTGTTTAAGAAAGTTTCTCATCGTTTAGATAGAACGACAAAATACAACTAACTGCGTCGCTCGTACAAATTTAAAACAATTAAACCTAAAACATTGTTGCATGACCATATGAGCCGACATGGCCCAGTGGTTAGAACACGTGAATCTTAACCGAAGATTAGAGAACCTTAACTCTTAACCGAAATTCAGGGGTAATTCCCCGGATTTAAACGTTTAAGCCCGGGGACTTACCATTGATTTTTCACATGCTTATAATTTTAAATTGTAATTCATCTTGTGCTTAGTGGTGAAGGAAACCGTCGTGAGGAAACCTGCATATATGAGATGAAATTCTGGTACATGTGTATCAGATGTATGTGGTGGAAGTTGCAAGCATTTTCAGTTTCCTAACGGAGAGGAGCCTGGCACAGGAATATTTACAGGCTGTTAAGAGATTATTTTAATCGTTTTCAATTATCACATTGCTAATGCCTACGGAATACGTATAGGACGTATTAAAATAATGAATAATCCATAATATTAAATCTACAGTACCCCTGGTCGAAATAAACTGATGAAAAATGCAAACTTGGCACAACTTCCCTTAGATTTTGGTGTTATGGACTATCTTACAACTCAACAAGATGAATATAGAAATCCTTATGCGACAGTTGCTCCACCGGTACGTTTAATCCATTACTTTAGCAAGTACCTACCTACCTATAACTTAAACAAAACCCGAAATACCCAAATCCAATTTTATTATAATTTTCGGAATATCGGTGTGTAAAGGTTGATTTTATATATTATTATTATAATGCTGATTTATGCTACAACTACCGATCAGTTTTACCCGTTCTTGAAGGTGAACGACATGAACGGTAATACAACGAGACGCAAAAATATGTTAGTCCTTAGTTGTAGGTCCTTGTGTGATAGTATTAGTGTCCTACAATCAACATGGTCGGGTGTCGCCGTAATTATTACGCGACGAAACGCGTAATTTTCCTTCTTTTTTGCTTATCTAGTTTTTTTAGAGATGATGTTTAGACATATAATTTTCGAGTAACAATGCATAATTACTTATACTTGCCACGGATAAAATAATAATGGACTGAGGTCGCCGCGTTTGTCTCGTACGGACGATTAGAGAACACGTGTCGCTTTCTATCGCTCATCTAGGACATTCGAGTTATACGCACAATACTAGTTAGCCCAACTACAATTATTTACAATTGAACATAAAAAATAAGTCACGACTATCAGCGCAAATGAATTTTATCAGCAAAAGATTTCATGTCATCCGCAATCCCTTTGCTATGGCCGTAACTTAGGCTAGAAATAGTAATAGGTACATATTTTGCAGTTGCAGTAACCCCCCAAGAAAGTATCGTTATTCTTGTAGGCTGGCCAACTTAATTTCACGTTTTGTTGTTAAGATTCGATCATATATATTTATTTTTTTCAACAGTTAACAATGGCTTCACCTGTGTGGTTGGTGAATCGAGTAATTCGGTCAGATCTGACGCATAACCATGGAACAGCCCCCCCTAAAGGCGACTATCAATGTTTAGACACGCACACACCGATTGGTCATATTCGTCAAATGAGATTGTTTCGTTACCAGTCATTTAATCCAGCGACATGCGTTCAAGATTTTCCTTCTGTTGATTTATCAGTCGAAAGCAAATAAAATACATACGTTTTTAAAATTCCTTTATTACGTCATAATTAAAAAAAAATCAAAAATGGAATAGTAAAAATAACGATAGCTAGAAAACGCTTAAATGGCAACATTAATAAATTAATTTGAAAAAAACACAATTTTTTTTATAAAACTTAAACCCTTATCATAATGGTGATCATTGCAAAAAAAAAACAAAACTTAAAGTTAAATACCAATTAAAAAAATATATGACTTTTTATGCGATATCAAAGCTCAATTTTCAAAATTATTGACATTTGCTGTAGATACTATTTCGTATGGTATCAAATTAGTGGGAATCACATTATTTTTCATAATATATATTCAATTGATTAATCAAAACATTGAGAGAAAACTTAAGAAAATATTAAACTAATAACTAAATAAAAGAATTAAATAAAAATTACGTTACGTACTAATATACGTTTTAACACATTCATGCAATGTCCTTCATCTCAAATTTCCATTATTATAAACACTTGCTTTTCTTAAAATTAAACATGCTTATTTAATTTAATATTTTACTTTTTATAGTTTATTTTTTTATATTATATAATACACATAGTAAGGCAAATTTAAAATAGATATTTGCACTGCAGTTTTAAACATCTGTGATTCATGAACCTCATTAAAAAAAGTGTAGGTATTTACAATATAAAGTTCTAGCTACTGTGAATATCTCATAACATAAGTCATTTCAGTTATGGTTATTTCAGGCGCACAGTAAATAGTGACGAATTCATGAATAAGTAATATACACACACCTACGTAAATGAATATGGTATAACATTAGTAAGCAAAATGTAGCACCTCCCTGGACGTTTTTACTAATTAAGCAGCAGAGAGTTCCAAATAGTGACTTACATAATTATTGTGTTAAAATGCTATGTACACATAAATTAAACAACATTTTATAGCCAGTATGATGTTTATAAATATTTCATAGAGTAACAAATAAGAGCTTAACTTTAATAGTTATATTTTATTAGGATTATAGGAGCTAAAATTTACTGTGCACGTGCTTAGACAAATGGAGTACCCTGTATACTAAAATCTTTCTAATTTTTTATAACAGTTGTAAAAAGTGCGTCTTCACAAGGGAGGTGATTTGTTACGTTTTTATTTCACCAGTTTATGTTAATGTTGAAAATATGTTTTAACTACAAACATTTCTTCATTAGCTTCAATTTTATATATTCTTATCTTTATCTGCTTTACTATGAAAAAAATGGCTTTTATTACTTTAAACGTGTAAATTTATTTCGTAATTTAAAGTAACATTAACAAATAACCATTTCATTAAACACCATAAAGTAAAACTGATTAAATCACATGTAAATACATAGGACAATGCGTCTATTCGTTTTATCTTCATCATATAGTAAAAAAATATATCACTTCATTGTTATGTGCTTATGCTTAAACTATTTCTATTATATTAGATTTTATTTCAAAGAGTGGCGAACCAAATCTGTATTGCTAACGCCGTTTATTTTTAATTTGAAAATAAAATAATCGTGTCATCAATTATAATCAAGCAAGCAAGATAAAAGACATTATTATTAAGAAACATAAATCAGTGCCATATTATTGTAACATTGTTAAGACATAACATATATTTATAATTAATATAGTACATATGCATATGTTCAAGTTTTATTATATTTTGATGAAAATAAATGTTAAATTATGGTGAGAAACTAAGATGCTATTAAAAGATGCGCGCAATATGATCTTTCTCCAAGTATGCCTGGATGAAGAAGATCTACTTTTGACGCTTGCACATGTAAAGGGGAAAAATAAAAGAAAACTGGCTTTAAGAAATTGTTAATAATCATATCTAGTCTGTCATCTGCCGATGATGATCTATTCCAAAATGGTTTGAGTGTAGGACAACTACGGTAAGGCTTGGCTATAAAGCAAGCAAAATCCCCTAGCCTTAATAAGGTAAACCACGATCGTCGTGTTTATATTTTAGCTTTCCTGCCATTCAGTTTTATTTTCGAGAAAAACATTTAACATTAATTAATAATCGTATCATATGCGCCGAACGTTTTTCGCTTTAAATCGTAAAAATATTTACGTACAAGTTACTGAAAAAATCAAAACTACCAAAACAATTTGAATGAGATTATAAATTTTAATGAAGCGAGAATTGTCTGGAATAATTCATTATTAATTTAATTCCATTGTATTTTAAATGTTTGCTGGAACTTAGGAAAGGTGTTTTTTCACGAGATGGGTCGGACCAAGCTCGCATTAAAAAAGACTGAATAACTCTACTGACAATTATTCTACAAACAAGGTCAATCAATAACTTATTCAGGAACAGACAAATGTAATTAAAAATTAAAACCAAATGGTAATTCATTGTCAATGTTATACCTCCATTTAAGTGTAATAAATAATAATCTTATGATTGCAATTTATGATTGGAAAGAAAATTATTATATTAAGACAACTTTAGGAAAACGTAACCTGTAAGTAACATATGAATGTTGTAAATAAAAATCCAGGGTGAAATTCGATATAATCGGGAGACCAGAAAAAAGTACATGCTATTTAACTTGAAAAAACGACAAAATAAGGTAAGCAATCAGGCAAATAAGTGACTTTAATTCCCTTCCTTCCTATTTCTTTAAAAATGTATATATTACCATCTACATGCTACAAATTGTAAGCCGACGATGACTGGGCTTGGTTTATTAAAATAACAGAGCCTGGCACTGTGAATTATATGATTTAACATCTTGGTGTTCTACTTTTAATAGTTGACTGGCGCCATTCACTAGCGACTGCATGTTTGTTTTTATTTAATTTGGTGATAGATTTATTGTATTTGTACAAGCCCTACTAGGTAGGCACATTAAGTCTATCACCGTTTGGTGATGCTGCTGTTTAGCAGTTTGATTACCATTAGCTATTTGCCTATCCACTTTCCTATACTAAATTATAAAAATCAAATAGAGAAGATAGAATTCTAATTAATGTGACATAGCTGTTAATAGAACCACATGATAAATCACACTAACTTGATATGTAATGGGCTTTTTTGCATGTAGCACATTATTTACGATATCTCTGGTTATATAAATAATGTAATAAATAAATGTAATGAAAAAATAATTCATACTTTTAAACAATTATACATAACCAAAAGCCAGCCTACTACTTTTTTATTTTACCAGTTTATATAATGTGTAAATGATAATTTAGTATAATATATTAATAGTCTTTATTTTGCCAACTTTGATGAAAAATTGATGAAAAGCCTATATTTATTATGTATTTTCATGTGAATTTATGCTTTTTTTAATACATTATTTCTTACTTTTGCAATGCTTGACAATAATACAAATTGAAGGGAATATGTTAAAAGTAATCAAAAAGATCAGTGAGTTCGCCTTTTTTTAAACCCTTTACCTTTTTTAGATTTTAGTTTGTGTTTACGTGCTGTACTACGAGTGCCGGTAACTTCATCTGCTAACATACCAACAGTTGTCAATTTTTTCCTTCGATTTTTTTCTGCTTTGGTTACTGGCAAACGAGTCAGATAATTTTCTTCATATTCAGTTTTTTCTTGTTCATACTTAGATATTGAGTGTTTAACATGATTTCCTGTAGTCATTTCCATTGGTGCCTCAGAATATTCTTCACGAAGTTCTCGCATAACATTTGAATTAAGAAACTGTTTTTTGGCTCTTTCCTTATTTTTCTTTTCGCTGTCATTTCTAGATATACTATCATCAAAATGCACCGCTGCCAATTTAGGAGGAACATAAACATTTGATTTTTCACTTTTGTCTTTTTTGTCGCCAGTATCTGATTCACTGCTGTCATCATCATCATTTTCTATCTTACTAACCAGATTGGCGGGATTAGCGTGATATGATTGAGGATCATCCTCTGAATTTCCAACAACTGCAGTTTTGACAAGTTTATCAATTTGATATTTCAGTTTAGAATCTATTGGACGAATTTTTTCCAACACAGTGCGTATTTCAACAAGCCTGTCTATGGAAGGGTCAGATTCAATCTTCTCTCCAGAACATTTCCTCAAAACAATATATGTTAAATTAATTAAATAACTTAGAAGCATTTGATATTTCATTTCTAAAAAACTCAGACCGTTGTCCGTTGTTATTTCACCACTTTTAACACGTAACAACATATTGTCTACTAATTGTGAAACTTGCTGCACATTCATATTCATTTCTTTTAATAATTTTACAGCTTGTGGCAAGTCGGGCTGTTCCATTTCGTCCGTAGCCTGAAAGTGTAATTTAAGATTCGTTATTAAAGGCGTATTTAAAATAAGTTAAACTAAAGGACAAGCACTGATAATTAAAATAGGTGGAACATTTAAGAAAAAAAAAACAAAAATACCTGAACCATGTTGCTCCTTTTTGCTACGTGCTTTTTTATGTAACCTAAATTCTTTACAATGTAATGAACTAAATAAAATTTTAAATTTTACACTTTTCGCATAAATAATGTAATAACAGATAAAGTACTTATCATATTTCTTACATTATATTTATAAAATAAAATAAAAACATGAAAGCGACGCGTTCCGTGCGATGTAAGTAATAACCAAAGACTCCAAAGAGTATATAAACTTCAGATGAGAAGTAATATAATAGGTAATAAATAGCCAATACCAAAAGGTAAACTCTATAGAGTATAGACGTGGTATAGACTATAAGCAAGGGCAGATCTGTTCTAAAAATTATATCTGAAATTAAGTATGTGACTTGATTAACATGACAAAATTACATTATTTCTCTGGATTGTGTCTGGATAATCTTTATATTTGAGAATCTTACGATAGTTTTTACATAAAAAAAAACCTTGATAGTGGTGTTCATACGTAACATTGCTTATTTCATAAAATAAAAATAAAATACCTATTTTATATATTTTATAAAATTAATAAATATACAAACATTTTTGTATTGTATAGGTAGGCGGACGAGCATATGGGCCACCTGATGGTAAGTGGTCACCAACGCCCATAGATATCGGCATTGTAAGGGATGTTAACTATCTCTTACATCGCCAATGCGTAACTAACCTTGGGAACTAAAATGTTATGTCCCTTATGCCTGTAATTACACTGGCTCACTCACCCTTCAAACCAGAACACAACTATACAGAGTACTGCTGTTTTGCGGTAGAATATCTGATATGTGGGTGGTACCTACCCAGGCGAGCTTGCACAAAGCTCTACCACCAAGTAAAATATTACTCATATGCATATCTTAAATTTGCATAATATGTAAAATTATTTTTTAATTTAGGAAAAATTATAAACTAGATTCTATATTTTAAAATAAAATTAACTTAAATTCATTTCAAGTTTATTTCAACAACAATTTCTCAATAATTCATTAGCTGATTATCGTTAAGGTATTACTGTATATTTTGTAGTAAAAAGTCATTTTGTTTCTCTGAAATGTTGTATTAAATCAATATTTTATGTTACATGGCAATAATAAGCGTGTGTCATATACAAAACCTCAACTTGTTATACTTGTTCATACTTCATTCATAATCTTGTCAACTATTTGTCATGTCTAATACTTTATTATAAATTGCAGTATATTTAAACCGATATATTTTTTCTTCTACTAAAAAAATGAATAATATGATGATTTTATTAATTTCATAACAAAGAACATCAGATTAACAAAATGTGTACTGTTAGTATTCTATTATAAATTTAATTCTTATTATGGTATTAAATTGATTGTAATTTTCTTTTTCTTTCGTAGCTAACATTACGGATTTTAGGATTGTTGGTAAACTTAATAATTTATAGTCATGGGTTTTATGTCCCTGGTGTCGCACCAGTGGAGTTTAAGAAAGGTCAAAGGATCGAAGTTAAAGCAGTTAAAATGACAAGTATACATACACAGCTACCATATGAGTATTATTCCTTGCCTCTCTGTATACCAAAAAATGGAACATTCGTATACAAATCCGAAAATTTAGGTGAAGTTCTACGAGGAGATCGAATTGTGAATACACCTTATGAAGTACACATGGCTGAAAATATTAAATGTAAGCTTTTGTGTCACAAACAAAACAATCCAATAAATTGGAGTGTTGAAGAGTCTGAAAAAGTTGCAAGCCGTATTGAACATGAGTACTATGTGCATTTGTAAGTTATTATTATTTTCGAATTAGTATAATGTAGATTTGCTATTCAATATTTTATAAATAAATATTTACATTTTAAAATAATGTAATTTACAAATCTTAATTTATAAAACCCTGACTTACTTATTATGATGATTTAGAAAATACATAAAATGTAGTCTAAATGGTTTGTAAGCTTCATCGATTTTTAAAATTATAATTAATCTGTAATAGATGCTAAGAAACACATTTTTGTAAATTTACATTATATCTTTCTTAACTTTATGTTCTTTGTTCTAGATTGATAGACAATTTACCTGTGGCTACTAAAACTATTAATGTTGATACTTCTGAACGAACAATTGAACAAGGCTATCGCCTTGGATTTACGTCTAAAGGAAAAACATACATTAATAATCACCTGAAGTTGCTTCTTAAGTACCACAAACATAGCCAGTAAGCTTTTCATTAATTATTTAAAACAGCTCAATCAAACTTTGACATATACATAATGTGTGATTTTACTTTGTTCTTTTTTTTTATAGTTCCTCAGAACTGGTTTTTTTTGTAGAATTTAACAGTAATAATATTGTTTATAGGGATTCATACAGAGTTGTAGGTTTTGAAGTGGAAACATTTTCTATTGATAAAGATCAGTTAACTTTTGTCGATGACTCCTGTCAATTTTCTTCAGAAGCCAAGCCTCAGCTTGTAAATGAGGATACAGGCACTAAATTATACTTTACATATTCAGTGGAGTGGGGAGAATCTGAAATTGAGTGGGCTTCCAGATGGGACATATATCTAGGCATGAAAGATGTTCAAATACATTGGTTTTCTATTGTTAATTCAATTGTAGTTCTCTTCTTCTTGTCAGGTACGCTTTTATTTGTATGCTTTATATTACTATTGTTAATCTACAAGCCTTGACATATTAAACTTTAATTTAAATAATTGTATTGCACTTTAAGATGTCACGTTTCAAAAACATTACATTTTTAGGTATTTTAACAATGATTATTGTCCGTACATTAAGAAGAGATATTGCAAGATATAACTCCGATGAAAAAATTGAAGACATGATTGAAGAGACAGGCTGGAAACTAGTACACGGTGATGTGTTCAGACCACCACCCAAAAGGATGTTATTTGCTGCTGTTATTGGAAGTGGTATTCAAATATTTCTAATGTCCCTCATAACAATATGTGAGTCTACTTAATATTAGCTAACATTGTAATGTATTTTACATTCCTTGCTTTAGTGAATTATGTATAATTAAGAAGCTGTTTCAAGTTACCTAATTATAACAAAATATTATTCCAGTTATTGCAATGCTGGGTATGTTATCACCCGCTAGTCGTGGAGCCTTAATGACGGCAGCAATATTCCTTTATGTATTTATGGGTCTTATAGCTGGTTACTACTCAGCTCGGTTGTATAATACAATGAAAGGAAAGCAATGGAAACAAGCTGCATTTTTGACGGCTACACTATATCCTGCAATTGTATTTGGATCATGTTTCTTTTTAAATTTCTTCATCATGGGTAAACATTCTAGTGGAGCAGTACCTTTCTCAACTATGATGGCACTTTTGTGTCTATGGTTCTGCATATCTCTACCCCTAGTTTATTTGGGTTATTATTTTGGATGTAGAAAACAACCCTTCCAAAACCCGGTTCGAACAAATTTCATCCCAAGGAAAGTACCAGAACAAATTTGGTATATGAATATATTTGTATGGTAAGAATAATAATAAATAAAATATACATTTTAAATGATTGTATTTTTTCATATATTTAATAAAATTATTTTTTATGATTTCAGCATTTTGATGGCTGGGATACTTCCATTTGGAGCTGTATTTATAGAGTTGTTCTTCATTTTTAATGCTTTGTGGGAAAATCAATTTTATTATTTGTTTGGATTTTTATTTTTAGTATTTTGCATACTTGTTATTTCAGTTTCACAGATTTCTATAGTAATGGTGTATTTCCAACTATGTGGTGAGGTAAATATTCATCATGTCATGTATCATAAAATCATTAAATCAATATCAGTAAAAATTTAATAAAATATAATATAATAATTTCTTTACCTTCTAGGATTACCATTGGTGGTGGAAGAGCTTCGTTATTTCGGGTGGATCCTCTGTTTATATATTGATTTATTCTATATTTTATTTCTTTACAAAGCTGGAAATAACAGAGTTTATACCAATATTGCTTTACATTGGTTACACAGGTAAGTTTCGTTTGCAGCATTACATTTTGTGTAGTTATTAAATAGTAGTCATTTAGAATGGAGCAACAGCCAGAACTTTCTATCCAAAAATATTTTTACTTCATAATGACCTCCAACAAAAAAGTTGTTGAAAACTAAAGATATATTTTGTAAGTCGCACAATGATCCCTTTGTGAAGATGCTGAATTATTTTTAATCCATTCCTTATTTAAATATATAAATTGAAAGATGACAACATTTGTTACAGGACTTATGGTGTTAACATTTTGGATCTTAACTGGAACAATTGGATTCTTTGCAGCATACACATTCATACGAAAAATATATGCTGCCGTAAAAATTGACTAATTAAGGACTTGAAGCCATTTATTTCTAAGCATTAATTAAAGTATCGATTATGTGCGTGTAATTAGAGAATGCATACGTGCAGATTTGACTGTGTGTAAATAATTTTAACTAAATAGCTTATTATTTAATGTAACTTGTTAAACTTGTGCATTTCACATTGCAAAATGAGCTTTGCTTAGCTCATTATTTAATTTTTAATGAAAGGTTGTTGGCCTAATTTTAGAAAAGACAATGCACAATGCTAATTCTAATTTAAATTGATAGAACAAACATTACAAACATATTTTAATAATATAACAGCATCATTATATGGTAAATGTCATCAGGTCCGCGCGTCTTTGGTATCGGCCAGAGGTAATTTTACTTTATAGATAGATAATTATGACGGATTCTTTTTATATTTTAACCAATTTTTAATATATACCAATATGTTAATAAAAATAACACATTTGGAAATAGTGATACTGGCTGGTGGTTATATGAAATTCGAAATTGATCAAATTTTCTTCTAAATGTCTGTATGTTTGAATCTCAAAAAATGTTTAATTACAATTTATTACTTAATAATTTAGGTACAACTTAACAATATTCGTTCCAATTAAGTCTCTAAAATTTATCATATATAAAAATATAAATGTCATGTATAGGTAGTTGCTTCTGAAAACAACTCTTGAAGAACATTTAATTAATCAGATACCTACCTAATGCTATTAAGCCATTAGTATTAAATTCTGTGTAATTATAAAACCTTTAAAATAAATTAAGTGTCATCGAAAATAAATATCGTACATTTAAAACGTGAGATTAATAGCAACTGTCGATACATATGAAAGAATCGCTAGTATTGAAAATCTTTTGTTATTTATGTACCGTATGGGCCAAGCTAATATTTTTTTATATAGTGCGGACCTCATACTTCTAAATAAATAAATATACTTCACATTGCTATAAGTGCTTTAATTCGCAATAAATTATTTCAAAGGCAAACACATTTATCTTAAACCTTTTATTAACATTTATATACATTTACAACATCTTAATCTATAGTCGGAATATTCATCAAACATCTAGATCTAGAATGTTTTATAGTTGTTATGTTACATCTCAGTATTTATAATGTTGTAATAAATATATGCAATATACATAGCGGTATTATCTTAACCTAGGGTTTTTACATTGGCAACATTGGTGGTGGACTTCTGGTCCCGAAACTTAAAGGTGCAGTAAAAATGTATATAAAAGAAAAGAAAATTAAAGTAATGAAAAATAAAACATTTGGTAATAATATGTTCGTACGCTTGTTTTTGTATGTATAAGTATGTGTGTGTAATTTATAACTGTACTCGACAAGCAATAGTTAATTTAGTTTATTTCATAAGAGTGTCTACATAAGACAATTTCAGAGACAGGAAGTGGTTTTCTTTTTAACTTCGAACCTATTATGGGTATAGATAGGGAAAGCTCCGGAAAGGAAAGCAAATTGGTGCTTTGCGAATGCTAATATCAATTTTGTTTGATTGTCTATATCTTAAATATGAGAAAAATATGACGCTATGATTATTACGTTATTTAATATAATAATTTTAGTAATAATGTCTTCAAAAGGACAATGGCAGGTCTCCATACTAAAAAATGTCTGGGAGCAAATTGCTGCATCCCGTTGTGAAAAAATTGTCGAAGATTCGGCGTTAGTTCCAGAGTCTATAAATAGGTCCATTTTTATTTGGGAAAGCCGGAAAAAAAAGATAATCGGGTTTAATTTTTTGAAGGTTATGAACAAATTATTTGAAATAGCCCATTATAGTAAATACTTATACTTCATGCACATAAAATCAAATGGAAACGGTTAGATAACATATAGAGAAAGAAAAAACGTCAATTGTTAATTTTAAGTACCAAAATAGAGCTGACAGTGTGCTAACATGGTCGAATCCAACTATGTTTAATTTAGTCTGTTGCAAAATTTCATTCTCTGTATTAACATCATAAGTCAACAAGTGTCAATGGAGTTGTCAGTTGTCAATATTGTCATGTCACAATGGCAAGTGAAATGTCATTAAAAAACTGATAAATAGATTATATTTTAAAGTTATATTTTTTACTGTGAATTCTAAATTGTTTATACATTTTTTGTACAAAATGGAAACCAAAGTAGCAGTTGTTACTGGTAGTAATAAAGGTATAGGTTTCGAAATTGTAAAAGGATTATGCCAAAAGTTTAATGGTTCTGTATATCTAACTGCTAGAAATGAAGAACGAGGCAGAAAAGCTGTGCAGAAACTAGAACAGTTAGGTCTCCGACCTTTATTTCACACGTTAGATGTTACAAGCGAATCTAGCATAGAGGATTTTGCTAAATTTATTTCAACACGTCATTCCGGCATTGATGTGCTCGTAAACAATGCCGGTATATTAGATTTTGATAAACCAGTGACAACTTATGAAGAAGCTAAGAAACTTATGGATACAAATTTCTACAGTCTTCTTACAATTTCTAAAATACTTTATCCACTTCTTAAAAATGATGCACGAATCATTAATATGAGCAGTGACTGGGGTCTGTTATCCAACATCAGAAGACAAACGTGGCTAGATATTCTTGCAAAGGATGACCTCACCACAGATGAGATATTACAGTTTGTTGATGACTTCTTGCAGAATGTTAAAAATGGTAAAACTGCTTTTGTTTCTTTTGCCGGCCATAATGGTGACTATAAAGTTTCAAAGGTTGCTCTGTCCGCTCTTACCTTTGTTCAGCAGAAACAATTCATTAAACAAGGAAAAGATATATCTATAAATTGTGTCCACCCTGGCTTTGTTAAAACAGACATGACGAAAGGAATGGGTGATTTCACACCTGAGCGTGGAGCCCGAGCTCCTCTGTATCTAGCACTGGAAGCACCACAGTCTCTCAAGGGCACATTTGTGTGGCATGACTGTCACCAAGTGAACTGGGATGATTAGTTATAAAGAGAAGTTAATATTGTTTTAATTCTGTGATAGTGTCACATACACTTAAACTTTAATATATGTTTTTTTTAGTAACATTTGTTTTCATGTCATTTGATTTACCTAAAAGATTATGTCAAATAAGAATTGTCATTTATATCCTTTTACAAAAAGGATTTACCATTGAAAGAAAATATAAAAAATCAATAAATTAACCAAACGCTGGAAATAAAAGTGATTTTCATATTAATTTTTTGTTTTTAATATTCACACACAATTATTATGACAATATTTTTGATAAAGATTGCAAGTTAACACAAGCTATAAAGTGTGAAGTAATTTCTAAATTACACAAAAATACTACAATACAGTAAAATACACTACAGTATACGAATTTTTTACATTAAAATGTTCTTCAATATAGAGTAGTATATAGACTCTATAAGCAAAAGCGCGCGGCCACGTTCGCGTTTAAAAAATCGTAGGTACCCTGAATCTTTAAGTTTAATACAAATCGCTCTTATATTCGAAACAG
This sequence comes from Nymphalis c-album, assembly GCA_963151315.1. Classification (NCBI taxonomy): domain Eukaryota; kingdom Metazoa; phylum Arthropoda; class Insecta; order Lepidoptera; family Nymphalidae; genus Nymphalis; species Nymphalis c-album. Next base: position 5,578,084 of record OY720590.1, on the reverse strand, counting down.
TCATTACCATATTATAACATTGCATAGAATAAATAGTTCTCGTCTTCTTGAAAAGTTTTCTTTAACTAGTAAATATTGACATATAAATTGCGAGTCTGAGTGCAAAAATTTTATTTTCGTTTTACGCTAGATAATAGAAAAGGCGAACCAAGTCGCCCTTGTCCGTGGGAGAGTACCCTAAATTCGTAACCCCACACGTGGTCCCTGGGTGGTGCCAATTAGGTGACAACCTTACTGGTGGTAGGACTTAGCCATGGTTAGTGACAACCCACCGGACAAACCTGTACCGCCAAGCAATTCTCTTGTGTTCCGGTACGATATTCGGTGACACCATTCAGAGTCGGGTCAGAACAGTTGCGTGCCTGCAGACCAAAACAATGCATACTAGAATCGCCACATCGGGAGACTAGTCGCGGAGGGTAGCGGGATCTGAGGCACGGTGCACCGCTGGCCGACCGCAGATAGATGGGGGCCCAAGGTGAGCTAGCCACTCACAAAAGGCACCCCCGCCAACTTTCGAAAAACCCGAGAGTTCGTCATCGTGCCGGGCAACAGCAGCTCATTAATGTGCAGCAGTAATAGTGTCGCTGAGGGCAGGGGTTGGGCGGGGGTATCACACACAGTCATGGGGGACTAGGCTGGAGACTGCGGGGACGCCCGAGCACCTCCAACCTCCAACCAAGGACGTCCGGGCCTTCTCATCCGGTCGCCCGTGCGTAAAAAAGGCAGTCGAGCTGACCCTGCCAACTACAGGCCCATCTTGGTTACGTCCATACTGTGTAAAACTGTGGATCCTGACGTACCTGGAAGCCTGATTTTCTTAGTGACCGATAGTACGGATTTCGCCGAAATCGGTCATCTGGTGATTTTCTGGCGTACGTCACACACATCTGGAGCGAGGCCATCGAGAAACACGGTTTGGCATGATGGCCTTATCAGCAAGCTTCCTGCGTATGGCCGACCTCCTAGCCTGTGTGCGTGGACTTCCTTGATATCTGAGCGACCATCTGTTTCTCCGTGCAGTGACGGAGTAAGAATACAATTCAGTGCCCCTCTCCCTCCCATGGGTGTCGTAAGAGGCGACTAAAGGATATCTGAGTGACCATCCGCTCATCTGGTGGTAGGATGTCTATCATCCGCCTGGCTTGCTACCACCGTACGCATGGTGAAACACTCGTGAAGTGGCTGCTTGCAGCCGCGTTTCGAGATCGGCCGGCGTACAGCCAGTGCCCGAGCGCGCATTGCCGTGATATGTGTTGGTCCGGTGGAAGTTGCTGTTGAACCAATGCTGGAGGAAATTACATTGACCCGCCGGTCAGGGAGACCCGTAGAAACGGTTGTTCCGCTGGCTGCCCTTGGCAGAGTACAGGGGCCCAAGCGTTCATAATCAGCTCACCAGGCTACGCATAATCCCGACGTGGACCGTCGTGCCGGTTGGTGACCGGTCGGTGGGGTCCCGGTGGCCACTAACGGGAGGGTCCGGCGGATCAGTTTATTTTCCCTTCTGGTAGCTTCTTGGAGAAACACAGCTCCACACTTTGACCATCCTTATCGTGGCGATACGTCGCTTGCTTCACGTCTCTTCCTCTTTTTTCCCTAATTTCATGAAAGTGCATATAAGAAATAACGGTCGTACAGCGGTGCACACCCCCACCATACCTTCGCTGTTTGAGATTCGCTAACATCCGTGGACTCCACGCTAACCTCAATGCTGTCCACCACCATCTCGAGACAGCACGGCCAGCAATGTTGTTTCTTACGGAGACTCAAATACTCCGTCCTGTCGATAGCCAGCTACCTTAATTATCCCGACTACATGCTTGAAGAATCCTTCAAAGCGAAAGCGTCCATCCTGTGTCGAAAGCATACCCGGAGTATGCTTGTTCATCAGGACGGATGTTTGTTGTCACCGTCTGCGCTGCTTGGAGGACCCTTCCTTCTCCATGTTAGTGGTGCGTGTGGACCTAGCTCGTCAGTCGAGTCTTCGTGTGCCTCTACAGATCTTACAATGGTGAGTTGGAGACAAGCCGACTATTTGACCATCTTAGTCGGGTGGCAGATGCTGCACAAGAACAGTTTCCTAACGCAGAACTGGTGTTTTTGAGGGGAAGTCCCCCAAAACTGACTGCTGGAAGGACTGCTCATGCTTTCGCTCTCACGCATGACTTGACGCATGACGCATGGTTGATCAGCCAACCAGGATCCCAGATATTGACGGCCAAGCGCCTTCTCTACTGGACCTTCTATTGACTACCCACCCGGTGGAATATCAGGTGGAGAAGCTGCGGGATCGTGTTAATATAACGCGTCCGCGGCGCCTGCCTTGCTTTGCTCCGCTCGTAGCTCGGCGGAGCTCTCCTCAGGGGCCGAAGGCAATTTAGTTTTTTTCCCGACTGCACTAGCTGTCGTCGCGTTTGGACTCTACTACCACTTTCCATCAATCAGGTGGAGTAGAGCCATATGATATTAGGCCATAATATTAGGTCCTTACATATGAAATTGGCGTTTTGTACGAGACGTCATTGTCAATTTTTTCTTGTAAAATATATTTATGTTTTTCATTGTGCGGTAATAAGCGACGACAAAAAAAAATAATGAGGAAAAAACAAATGAATGACTGTTTTCAAAACTCAAATGTTCCAGCTAAATGATTTATTTTTATTGTATAGGAAGGCGGACGAGCATATGGGCCACCTGATGGTAAGTGGTCACCAACGCCCATAGACATTGGCATCGTAAGAGATGTTAACCATCGCATACATCGCTAATGCGCTACCAACCTTGGGAACTAAGATGTTATGTCCTTTGTGCCTGTAATTACACCGGCTCACTCACCCTTCAAACCGGAACACAACAATAGCAAGTACTGCTGTTTTGCGGTAGAATATCTGATGAGTGGGTGGTACTTACCCAGACGAGCTTGCACTGAGCCCTACCACCAAGCAAATTTATAGGAATTCTTAACTTAATATAAGGAATTCTTAACCAAAGTGGCGATATTTCAGATCAAAGTACGACAAAGCGCTAATTTCATATGTAAGGACCTAATATATAAATATAATAAAAGTATTTCTTTCATATCAAGTAACGTTAAGGTGGATAAGGATGCGGACGGTAACAAACTAAAATGTAAACGACTGATGTCGCGAGCATAAACTAGTGAATATAGTTTCATACTTAACTAGATAAAAATAATGTGTAAAATAATAATAAGGTCCTCCAGACCGATTTCAGCCACGGCAGCCAATCTCCAGAGAGATTAGCCAACTGCGCAGGAGATATTATAGTGCACAAGTGTGTGCGCAAACACAGGTGCACTCTCTTTTCCTTAGCTCTCATAATCCGATGGGATGGCAATCCGACACGGTCGAAAAGAGTTCAGGCGCTGGACCAACGGTTAAACGTGCTTTCCGAGGCACGGGCGTGTACAAACTTCTAACTTCCAGACTTCGGGCTGCTACTGAGAATTTTCTGACAGAAAAACTCAATAACTGTTTATTGGGAATTGAACCCAGGACCACCGAGTCTGCGGCCTTTTATCTAGCCACTAGACCAACGAGGCAGTCAAATAAAATAATAATTGTCAAGTATACTTAAGTAAATAAGGATCTATGTGACAGCGATAAATCTCATTAGCGATTTCTCATTGTGTTAAAGGCTGTTATAGGGATTCACTTGTTCTAGCCCACTTATTGTATTACAAAATCGTAACAGCGAATAGGCAAAGGGTTGGTGCTACATATACTTCTCTTACTGGATGTATTCATAAATACTGAAGCCTTAGTGTGGCTGTGTTTGCAATAATGGATTCTTATTTGTAAACCTTTTACTGAAGGGTTATGAGGTTAAGAGGGAATTACCATTATAAACGCTATTATTGAAAAGGCTTCATTTTAGTATGATTTCAAATTATAGAATTAATGAGTAAATACGGTTATTGCATAATAAGAAAGAAAGATAAGGTAATACCTACTAATAAAAATATAACACCAGTCATAAAACAAAATGGACACGTATCACGCAAACTTCGGTATTTTGATTTCATTATAGTAGAAGGAATACCTGTCCATTGCCGCTTACAGTGAAATGAAGAGCAATAAACAAAATTAAACATGTCGTGGGAACGCTTGTCTGCATAGTCGACAAATTGGTTTATATATATGTACCTTTTTTGTATTTACAGTATATCTAATAATTGCTTATATTGACCGAATACTTCAATCACTAATAAGAATAAGTTCTTATTAGTGATCGAAAACCGAATAACTAAGTTTGAAATAGTTTATATTTAAAAGGTTAATTGGTGGTCACTGTTGTATACTTATGAAAGCAGTTACTAAATACGACTATTTTTTTAATTAGTAGCGTATAAAATTAGCTTAAGGTTTTTAAAACGGAGATTAAATTATTGTTAATTTCATAATCGTGTTTGAAAAAATGGTTGTCTGTAAAGTCGGTTTACGGACGATAGTTTAACGTGACAACGTGATTGATGAAATTACTGCAATCGAGTGAAAGAGAGATAGATGCGGCGCAAGCGTACAATCAGAGTAATGGGACAATGAGCGTAACGGGACAATTATTCGTTTATGCAGCCAGCGTTCATCGATTTATTAGACGTTATCACGTCAAAAATAAAACCCCACAGACAATATAGCGTTTGTGTTTGCTAGCGTTTAAATATTAAAACTAACACGATTAATAGATATAATTAATTATAATAATTCGCTCGGTCTACTGGTAAACAATCATTTTATCTATAAATTCACTGAAGTTATCAGCTTGGGTCACATTTTGTTTGTTGTTTAAATGACAATAATATTGAATTATGTATAGACATAATTTATTTAATTCATATATAATGCGTTTTGTTATTGCATAAACCTTTTTAAAAAGTGCTATCAACGAAAATATTTGCCTTCAGATATAATGTATTCGTACTGCTATAAGTCCATTTATTAAATTAAAGTAATAATATAAATAGCAACTAAGGTAAGTTTTCCTATTCATAAAGAAAATTTAATCCGAATGGAATTTTCTGCAAATGAAATTGCTTTCTACACTTTAGACCACTAGTTTTCAGAGATGTCTTATAACGTTATAAATAACGAAACAAAAAATATAATGTAAAGTGATTCAACTTTTATTCAATGCTATCAAGATATAAATAATATGTACATTTGTACATATTTAAGTTGTAAATAAGTGTTAAGTATACCTACTTTGTACATTATATTTGGTTTTCTGAATGTGCAGCTCGAGAGACAGCGCCGCTTAAAATATATTTAAGAAACGGAACTCTTTGATTCCAATTTTATTTCAACCCTGATAATGCATTTTATTATAGAAAATAAGACCAATGACATGAATTCACATCCGATAAAAACGTTAAGTAGGTAACATATACACCGTAAGTCAACTAGTTTTCACACATGTTCAATTAAATTTTTTAAATGGACATATTTCATTAATTCTTATTCTATTTAAATAATATATACATATATACAAACCAAGATAAATATATAACATTATCTTATTGTCTGACGGGATAATTTCATCTGTTCATTCATTCATCAAGTTCATTGGTTAATTTTTCGCCCAGAGGATCGGTATTTGCCGCCATTCCACGTGATCATGATTTGTACATTTTTATTTATGTAGAGATATTTCAATTTAAATATCATAATATAAAAATAAAGCACGCTACACTCGCTGTAGGCTATAGGATCATATCAAATCGATTTAATCGTGTAATAGTTACGGTGCGCTATTTCATGATTTAATAAAAAAACCCGGCCAAGTGCGAGTCGGACTCGAGCACGACAGGTTGGTCGTACCATTATTTATAAAAACGGCAAAAAATCATGTGTGTTGTATGGGTAAATATTTATTTTATTGTGTTTCTAGTATGTTGTTATAGCGGCAACAGAAATACATCATATATAATATAATAGAATATTCATATTCAAATACATCATATACATCAAATATTTCAACTGTCGAACTACCACGGTTTATTAGATACAGCCTGGTGACAGACGGACAGACGGGCGGGCAGCGGAGTCCGAGTAATAGGGTCCCGTTTTACCCTTTGGGTACGGAACCCTAAAACGATCCGAGGACAAATTAAAGTGCTGACATTCTTGAGCATATTATTGTAAATAAAACCATTTCCTTTTACATGAGAAAATTGAAGTAAAATAGTTTTTCCAGTCTTTTGATTAACTTACTAATAACAAAGAATGCAAAAGAATCTAATAACAAGGCACAATTGTACCTGCCTACTATCTTGATATGAATAATTTATGGTGTTTTTTTTTCAGGATTTTACCTAGGCTTCACAGTAGTTAATTATTACAATGAAAATAATTATTACTCAAACAGTCTTAAAATGGGGAACTAAGTATTTGTTATAAATGCCGGTTTGGTAAAATGTAATCAAATATTGCAGAATGTTTTTAATTGATATGCATTTTTTTAAGGTTTTTAAGATACGAGATAGATACATAATATGACTTTATTTATATAAAACTCTTATTGGTTATCATGTATTTTATGTAAAAAAAAAATATTGTTTAATACTCATGTAAAGCAAAGATCTTCTATGGCCGGATTGAGTTTTTTGTATACATAGCTACTATATATTTGTACCCAATGCTAAAACTTTTAACGCAATGCTAGTAAATTACTTTTATTTAGGAATTTTGTAGAACATTTGAAATCACAAATTATGCTTAGATATATGGCGAAATTAAATAGCGTGTTTTTGCCATATCATGTGTTATTTATCCATATATATGTATATGTGTGTAACCAATGATATTATAAGTAAAAAGGTGTAGATATGTTACATACATAGCATTCAATCTACGAAAATGACACAGTTACGCACACATAAATAATTTTATATTGCAATATACACACTACATTACGATTTGTCGCTAAAGTAGAGTGGCATGATTTAAGTATCACGAGTGAAAAAAAGACGAATATATTTGCGAGAGTGCATCGTCTCGTGTCAAAGATACGACATAGAATAAATCATCAGACGTACGTTTTTTCTTACCCGGATTAATGCCTATGAATGCGATTACTCATAAATTCATTTTGTAAAAGTACTAAAAATTCATTGAAATATAAACTCTCAATAATTTTATAAAAATTTAATATCAAATAAACAATATCAACATCATGATCATACATCTAAACACTATTTATACATCTAAATAAACATCTTCTTTACGACATAATGATAAAAATATTTATTTATATTTTGATTTCAATTTAGTAATATAATATAATTAATAATTTAATAGTCTTTCTCATTTATATAAATAAAACAAACATATAAAATTATAATATAATATGTGCCAACTGCCACCACTGTTTGTGTTTTACTCAATGATCAGTAACATCGTCTATCTCTATTGCACTCGTTTATTAATATACTTTTATTGCATTCATTCATTTCTAACGTCATATTTTACGAATATAATATTTGATTTGTGAAAATATTAAGATAAATAGTAAACTTACTAATGAGAAGTGATTCCTTAAGTTTAAGAAGTTTTGATAGTATAATTTGTGCAATATCTCATAACACACGACGGGATTTCTGGTTATTTTGGGTCACTTTTAATTATAATTGTACTCGCTACGTGACGTCTATCCATTGACAATGGTGACATAATACTGAGGTGAAGTGTTGATAGTAATCTTGATTTCGAACTACTGCTCACGGAGTGCTTGTAACCTATCTACACCTTTTTACTTATAATATCATTGTGTGTAACTTATAAAATAACATACATTTAAGTATTTGACATGACATGTTTATTTAAGAAAAAATATATATTTAAAGGAGTATAAGAGAAATAAAAGAAGTTTGTCATTAAAATATTTGTATTGAACTGGCCTTAATGAATTACACCTTATAAGATACAAAAATAATCACTTGACGAAACTTTGTACCGCCAAACTAATTACTATTACAAAAAATGTTCTTATTACTTAATGAAATTGAAATATACGTAGTTACGCGGTTTTACCGCGCAAATTCAGTGCGATGTGAATGAAGCTTATCTACATTGCAATTACACTTAAAACGATTATAAAATATCTTTGAAAATGGTCCACAAATTTTCAGTCACATGAAGGTTACGGTATAAGTAAACAATCGTAGCTTTACTCTTTGGTGTTCTAGCCGTTAGTCATTGCACGTGTGTTTCCAACGTAAAACGTCCCTCTATATTTATGAACACGTGATTGTATTTACTATACCTATATGTCATTTACTTACATATGTTCACTCAAGAGAACTAAGCTCACTTTCAATTCTTAAACATACAAAGCATTAAATATGACCTATATGGCTGCGGACAGTCTTTGTGGGAAAAATGAAAATAGGAAATCTTAAATCTAGAAAAATGCAAGTTAGTGACAAAAATATTGTCTAATAGTTTATCTACATTAAGCGATTCACATTTTCACTTTTACATTACTAAGTTCGGAATGTGTGAACTTATTTTGAAGGAATGGTAACAAAATCGACAAATTGGTAACAATTGGTAGCATTCATGGTGACAACATTACTAATTTTATGGTTTCAAATGGTAAAAGTATTCATTTTTGTTTTTCCATTTAAATCTATTGACATAAGAATGTCTAAGTATGAACTAAAATAAATAAAAATGTAATTACAATAGTTATATTACAATTCCTAAACTATATAAATATAGCGTTTTACGACTAAAAGAGATTTTACTTTGGTTTGTATTGGACTGACTTTATACATTATTTACTTTATAATTAAAATTATTATACTTAAGTGCTAAACTTTGCATTATTTATGTAAATTAAGTTGTCTATCGTAAATATTTATTTAGTTTTTCTTCAGAAAACATTACATGTTAAGACGTACAAATCCGTATGCATACATGTCGATTATCTACGAACGCAAAGTATTATTCAGCTTGACAAATGACAAACAGAAATATTTGAAACACAAAATAGAGATTTTGACTGATTTATATAAAAAAGAATATGATGGGAATTTTATTAATGATGAAAATTAAGAAACTATTCTACATTCACAATCTACAATTGAATTGCATAAAATTAGATATAGGCTGGTAAAATTTTATAGAAATCTTATAAAATCCATGTTAATTAATAATTAAATATATGTATATATCACATTAAAAAGGACGGAGTTATGATGTTTTATGTGACTGTTGAACTGTCTACACTTTCGTTTTTACAAACCAGACAATTATGTGATGCACATTAAGGCACTCTAGAGGTAACACACATAAGTGATTTTAATCATTATACAGATATCTATATTAAGGTATACTATGCACATTATAAATCGTTTTTATTTCACACGTATAGGTGTACTGAAATGTTGGACGAAATAATTATAATAATTGCTCGAAATCTTTGGCTAAATTACTAAAAGTGTACATGATAACTTAATTTGCATAAGTTGTTTTATTTATCGACCTACTCGTATAACCTACGTCCTAGTTAGCTATGTCAAAAATTTTGGTTTCAATGATGTTATAAAATAAGCTGCAGTCGTGCTCAGCAGTTTTCAGTTTGAGCTAATAGGTGCGAGCGGTGTTTGTTCATCTCCGTAGAATCTATAGCGATGCTGGGAGAGAGCAATGCTAGATGGAGGGTCGACTTCCGAGTGTTGCGACTCCCTGTGCCGACGGAGATCGACTTTGCGCTGGAACGCTTTGTCGCACAGACCACACGAGAAAGGCTTGTAGCCGGTGTGCTTGCGCATGTGAGTGATGAGATTTGAACTTTGACTGAATGCCTTGGAACACACCACGCACTTGTGCGGCTTTTCACCTGTAACAAAAAATATATATAGTCTCCTGTTTTTATATAAATATATGAAAAACTCATAAAAAAAACAAATAAACAAAGCGCTAAGTAAATAGAATTTTTATAACATTACAATAACATATATATGTTTAATATTATCCATACATATTTACGTATAAAAATGCGATTAATGCAAGTTTCAAAATTCGAATAGAATTAAGTGAAAATGAATTTATCTGTTACTAGTTAAGTCCATGTACATGTCATGTTAAATAGAAAATAGTAATCGTTAGGGACACTGGATGGGTCGTTGTCGACAACTTTGCGCAGAAATCTTAAGGTTGTCTTCGACGCTTTCTGTATAATTATTGAATTATGAACGAAATTAGTTAACGGGAAAAACGAAGTATAAACACAAAAAAGTAGTGCTTGTTCGGATTTAAGCACGTGCTCTTGATACGTCTTCGATCAAATTTCTTATTCAAAGTTTACCAATAAGGCAATAACTGAATAATAAATACAAGAAAGCTAACGCTTGAGAACAATACAATTTGGCTTTCAAGTACCTACTCATAGAAGTAATAAAAAGCGACATAAACATTTAAAAATATTATTTCGGTTTTTCTTTAAAATTGAAGAATTAGTTTATTTTTTTTTATATGAACACTATTTTTTTCTGTATAATACCTTTCTCACTGTCTTTGAAGTTAATCAAATATTACTTTATAAAATATTTTATCAAATTATTCTTACTGCCAGATACTGTTTTATGACATGTATCATTACTCATAATGTAAGTGCCTAATATAAGGGTATCGTCGTGAGGATGAAATGTTGTAATTAAAGCTTGTGTAAGTGGGCTAACAATTTGTCATATCATAATTAGTGTTATAATATTCATGGTTTCACAAATGTTTCCTTTGTCCAATATCACTATAAATCCAATGAGATTTTAATTTATTTATACCAATAAAAATAAATATGAGTCATAAATTTAACTGTCTACGATGAACTAACAATAATAAAACAATGTTCAATAAGGCAGAAAAACTGTTTGTCCCAGCAACCTACATAACGAGAAAAGTTTAAAAAGAAAAAAACGCAAAATAATTTATAGATGGAACAGGATTTACGGCGACTTTTTGTTTGCTTCGTGATGTGAAGGTCTCCGAAGGCTACCGCTAATTGCAGGGCGAACTGCATTTTGGAATATTGATGATGAGGCATTTATCGGGAGGACGAACGCCATTTATGGCTACTGTAAATCATTCGATCTGCACATACGTGACGAGATGTCTCCGATCGGGACAAATATGTCAATTGTAGTTTTTAGACGTTCAATTCTTTTGATGTTGTTTCTTGAAGCTGTTAAATACAACAAAAGTAGGTTTTATTTTGGTTTATTACTCGTTTATATAATTAAGAGTATTTTTGTCAAGGAATTCAAAAGAAAAAAAATACTGAAAGTTGTCGATGCCTCTTTAGACTATGGAGTGTTTAATTTATTTAGCCAGCAAAAATAAATGTGAAATTTTATAACAAAGCAAGAATACCACATCATCTCTTTACCCATCCTAATTTATTTAACGTTTTATTTTATAGTAGATACTAGTAGAATTATATTCTTAAATAATTAATATCGATCAACGGGACAGACTTTAGCAACTATATACCTACATAAATCATGAATATAGGGACGCTTCTTTCAAGTATTATATTATTGCTTATGAATAAATTTACATCCCTCTCATTACGCCACAGAGCAAATAATAACTAAACTTTATTGATACAATAAATAATGCTATGATAGCACAAAATAAATAACTTTGATTCAGATTATATAAATCATAAATGGACACTCTACGGGTACAATCTAATAAAACATTCTTGAAACATCAGGTGAACTAAAACTTGGAGTCATTAGTAATAAACTTTGTGATAATCTTTAGTTGAATAACGAGTAACGACACAACAAGTGTGAAACTGAATAATGGGAAAATTAGAAAACTTTAAGCTTCGGCTGTTATTTTCTCATACAAGTTTAAGTACAGGTGATATGGTAGAGCATGATATTACGTCATGCTTAATGTGAGTATTTACAAAGTTTTCAAGTTTAGCTAACTGTATATTATTAGATTTACGCCTGTCAGTTGTTATATTGACTTTCATAACACGATAATAGGAGTTATGAACATAAGTAAAATGCAAGCATTTTAGTTACTTGATGTTTAATATCTATATTTATAAAGATGTAGAGTTTTTTTGTTTCCTGGTTTGAATCGATATATATATATATATATATATATATATATATACCCTTAGAGGTCGTAGTGTATTGCTATATATATATATATATATATATAGACCAACCCGTAACGTTTAACGCGAGTGAATCCACGCGAAGCAGCTAGCTAATTATAAGTAAATAAATCAAGTTTATGAAATATTATGAAAATTATATTGTCCTTAATAACCCCATAGAATGGTGTGAAGACTGCTAGCGACATTTTCAACAGCGTTGAAAATAAATTTTCATACTCAACTAAACAGGTACCTACGCACTACACGGTGATAACCAGATCGGTGAGCAACGGAAGCAATAGGACAAAAGGATTGAATGCCCAAAATAATTAATTTAAAGTAGTTAAATATATTTAAAAATATTAATCATAAATAAAACTTACCGGTGTGAATATAAGTATGTTTCTTCATGTCGGATTTCTGGTGAAAGCGTTTGCCGCAGTACTGGCAAGGATATGGCCTGGTGTCCGAGTGGATGAGGAGGTGCGTGGATAGAGTGCTGGAGCGCTTGAAGCATTTGCCGCACTGCTTGCACTGTACAAATACAATTAAAATGTTAGGAAAATGCACTTACAGTAAGTTCTAGTATACAGGGTTATTTGTAACGACCCTGCAACCTCGCAGGACTAGATAGCTAACATCATGGGCAACAACTTTTGTTAATTTGTTAGATTTTATTTTCATTAAGTATTAATTTAATTTCCCGCTCGAACGTTTATAAATCTACGCGCAACGCAAAGATCGACGTGTCGCGTCGTCCTGTCGTGTATGAATGAAATATAGATCTACAAATGTCACGGCAGTACGAAAAATCTTGTAAAATCACTTATTTTTCATGTATTGAGTTATGTCCAAAGTCGTAGAACAAAAGTATTTTCTTATGATGTTAGCTATCTAGGTCTGCGAGGTTGCTGGATCATTAAAAATAACCCTGTATATCTAGTATTGAGTTTGAAAATTCTTTCAAGTATTTGTATTAAGTTTTTAATTATATTTTGTAATTATTCTAGGTTTATTTTGTTGTTTGTAGAAATAAATTATATCACTATGTTATGGTAAGTGTCCCACAGCTGGGAAAATGCCCTCTCCTCTTAAGAAAAATATTCGGAGCTAATTCCATCACACGTTTCGTTATTAGGAAAAAGTGAAATATAACTATTCTTTATTTACTTTTTAATAACAAAATTGGTTTCAAGTATGTACGTGGTAAAAGACCTACAATTAAAGGTATATAGAACAAAATATTATACGTATATAATTAAAAGTATCATGAAATCGACAGTGTCTATCACCTCCGCTGACAACCCGTAATAAACTAATAACAGTGTAGTTTTTTTAACCCCTTTCTACACATTTCTTTGATTTCATTTCAGTTTAGTAATTTTTTAATTTATACCATCGACAAGTCATTTTTAACCTTTCATTTTAAAGAAATGTATTATATATTTAAATTATCTAGCATTTGTTATTTGGATTTACAAATCTTAAATTTACATACCCGACAAACAAATTCTTTTGTATTGTTTTATATTCTGTTCCCAAGTAGGTATTAGACAAAAGATGCCTTCGTTAGATTTATTTGATCAGTTGGTGTGAGAATGTATTCCGTGCTGTGTCGTATTTTTAAGCATACATTACGGAGGCTATAACGGTATCTTTATAAAGCTTTTTGTATTTTAACAACTTATGTGTAAATAATAGAAAATCCATGTAATCTGTTGTTTTCTTTAAACAACCAATTGTGACTTTCCATATTTATATATATATATATATATATATATATATATATATATATATATATATATATATATATATAAATACATACATCATTAAAATAATTATATATATATATAAATCAAGTTTATAAAAATATATATATATATATATACAGAGTGTAACAAAATTCGTGTCCGACCCGTGAAGTGGTTATTAGGTATCGTGAGTCGGTTCTATTTATGTAAAAAAAAATTAAATATTATGCAAAAAAATTACTCAAAAAAAAATTTTTTTTTTCATTTTCAATTGTAAATGACGAAAATTTCATGGAGAACTGAGTTCTTGACCTCGTCTCCGACTTACCCGATAGGTAAGAGCTATCGAGCGCTGACGCTCGCGCCTGTGTGGCAATATAATTGTCGTTATTTAGTCAAATTAATTTTTTCTCGGGGTAAAATTTTGCTTAAAATTTTAAAATTGATTACATAAATAGAATCGACTAAGGATACCTAATAACCACTTCACGGGTCGGACACGAATTTTGTTACACCCTGTATATGTATGTATTTTTTACATCCGAAAATTGGCCTATTGTATAAAATGTAGCTTTCACTTCACTCTCAATGTCACATTACAATGAATAAGTTGTACCGGCTTATTTCATCTTTACTAATAAATTATAATTTTGTAAATTGGAACATTTAGTAATATGTGTGTGTGTGTGTGTGTGTGTGTTGTCTCTAGCAATTCGTTTTTAAATAGAAAATCAACAAATTTAGGAGCCGTATATTTAAAAGGTTAAGATGTGATAAATTAATAAAGTATAAAATAAGAAAAACAGGAATAAATAGCAGCTATTAATCGAAAGGTTAGTCGTTAAGTATGTGACCAATGACAGTCCAAGTGAAATCCTCGTGGCCTGTGACAGTTGGCGGGGCAGCTGCCTGCCGCCCTGCCTCGCGCCTACAAAAACTACTAGCTTTTTCAACCTCTTTTTTACCGATGCACTCTCGTATAAACAACACAGGTGCTATGCCGCGACCATCCACATATGGTTATCGCTTTATAACTGGTAAGGAGGTGATTTTTTACAATGGTCAGATGAATTCAAAAGTTAAGGTGCAATTTCCTAACAATTACTGTTATGAATGTCAATAGTGTTTGCATGAGACTATAATGTTAATAAAAATAATTAAAAACTACCGAGTCCGTTTTGCTTATCATAAAATTAAATATATATATACACGAAACACACACATATATATTTGAATATATGTGTGTTACACATCACATATAGATTGTAGAATGTGTAGAGCGTTACCAACACAATGGCTACATCAATTTATGCAAATATAAAACTAAACGTACAACTAATACTGCTTTTACTTTTAATGTATCAGTAGAATTAAGTACTAGATTTAGTGCTAATATAATATATTCAGAAATACACTGATAATACGATGGTAAATAGGTATATAATCGAAATGAAATATAAAACTTTTAATTGGATAAAATACAGGTTTTATATAATGAATACTTAGTAATTACAATGCATATTTTTGATTAAATAACGAGGTTTTTGGTATTGTTGTAACTATACTGAAAAAGTATTTTTTAAATGATACTTTTTTGTAATAATAGGTATCCTTTTATTTAAGGACATTTTATAAAAATTATAAATAGTCAGCTGGCGGTAATTAACCGAACGCTCAAGTCTCGTGCCGGCCACGCGCCACTTTTCCGCTTGATGCCCTCACAAGTCCACACATTATAAAATATGCTTATGTTAAATTAATTGTTATATGTACGTATATATTAAAACTGCATCATTTAATTACAACAGAAAACTATCGCAAACTAAAAATTACACATCATTTTAGTAACCAATTATGGGTAAGCGAAAGAAATCTGTGTTGATTATTTAGCTCAGTTAAGCACCCATGTTTATTTCATATACATATAAGTTTCAAAAGATCATTATATGAACATAGATCAAGCGGTTCTAATTTTTCACGTTAAATAATATTTTTAAAGACATTTCTAACAATGGTTTTGTTTTGTATAACTATAGACAATATTGTCGACACAATTAGCTATAACGTTTGGCGTTTCGATTAAAAGAGGCGTGATTATTTATCATGATGTAGCAGATAAAAATAAATACATAAAACGGTGAGAAGATGAGCGCCGAGTACTTGACTGCGAACTGCGTGCGAGAGGCGCGACCCGTTCCGATGCGAAAGTACTTATTAAGACAAGGGCAGTTTTTTTATTATTCGATTTGTGAAAAAAATTAAACATATACAGGTTTGCTATTTAAAACCTAGTCTGAACGGAAATTGTACAGTTATTCTGAACTACGAGTAAGTCGCATATTTAGGTACGTACTATTTATAAGAATTTTAAATACCTGAAAAGATTTCTCGTTTTTATTCTCTGTTTTGAGAAGTAACGAAATGTTGATGTCTGCTGGTGGCGGAGGCGGTGGCGGGTAGGTATGGTAGGCGGGCGCGGAGGGGCAACGTAACGGTTCAGCGCTCGAAGGACGCTTCTCATCGGGATTGCTTCGACATCTCTTAACTAGTTCGAGAGGACTGTCTGGATCGTCATGGACGTCCCATCGCGAAGTCGGCGATTCTCTCTCCGTCTCCACTTGTTCGCGTTCGCAAACACTAGCCGGTGACCAAATTTGACGATTCTTCATCGATAAGTTTAAAGGCAGCTCCTCTTCGTCATCTACAAACAAAATAATGTCATTGCAACCTTCACGCTCTGCAAAATTATTTATTCGGTCAAATCGGTCGATTTCTGAATCGCAATTATACATGTACAGGTGCATTTCTTTTGCCGTCGAGGTTACGTCACTGTCTGCCATTATAGAGGTTTATTCACATATGTATATATATATCAAATATAATAAATAATCCGATGGATGCATTTAAGCACTTTTTTATAAAGCGATCAACATAATATGATCAATATGTTATAAGATTTTTGGTTATTTTCTTTTTATATTATTATCTTTATTATAATTAGTCTTTTAATCTCTACTATTATATATTATTTTCTATAAACATACATATTATTTACTAGAGAAGTATCCGCCGGAGACCCGACTCATCCTTTATTTTCTCAAAGATATTATGATGAAATCACAGAAAATTCAATAATATTTACTGATTTGGCATAATCCTAACAATTATATATTTATCCAAGTGTATTCATATAGATAAAAAAGAAGTATTTATTTATAATATATTCTAGAACTATAGCTTAAATAAAACAAACTACACATTACAAATTTATATAAAAAACACTATATAAATACACACTTATTTGATTCTTTTCTCTACATTTGATTGTACTCTTATGTTCGCGTAATGTTATTGTTAATACAATATCACCTGAGTCAATATATTGCTCAAGTCGTTTCGATTTTAAATTGAAATAAAACAAATCAAAATATAGGTAAGCCTTGATATCTATAAAGGTTTTAATATGCGAGACAAAGGATACAAATAAATCTGCCTAAACCTAACATAAAATTTAAGGCGAATGAATGAAGATTCTTTTTAATTATAATTTTCTTTTATTATTCTGAAATATAAAATTAAACATTCAAGTAGATGAGAGATGAGATGAGATATATATATAAATCATGTAATAAAAATGGTTTAACGTTCTGTCTGTAATTAACAAGTGTTACAATAAAACATCTGATTCTGTGTAAAAGTGAGTTTAAATTTTTAACCAACATGAATTTCCCTGTGTTTTCTTCGATCGATGTTCGTAACCGGTAACAGCGTGGACAAGTATTTTTTTTCAACACATAAAGAATTTAAACTTAAGAATGAGTACTTATAGGGTAGATATGGTAGTCGCTTTTCCTTAGCAAGAATAAACATTAAAAATACTCCGTTCTCGAGGTAAACGACATGTAAACGACGGCGTATCAGTAGTTCGCGGGTTTATTCGACAACTTACATTGATAGCTATTCTAATGAGGAACACACTCGAGAAGTCATGTAAGGAGGCCGAGGCGAACACAGGTTTTATCAATCGACCCAAAATCCAAATTGCTTAAGTATACTTTTAAATCTTGCAGTACATTCTTACGTATTAAAACTTTTTGTTTTTAATTTCACTTTCGTCAAAATAATTTCGATACTTTTCGATTATTTTTATTTAACATTATAATTATGTTGAAACTAAGTAAAATTGATTATTCTGTCCAGATGTATGAATTTATGTTTCATGACCGTCAAATTTAATTATTTACTTATTTTTATATTTTAAGTAGTAAACTTAAATGATACTTTCGTGTGGACTCTGCATTCGGATCTACACGTTTTGTATTTAAACTGAAAACCGATTAATTCTCAAGACAATACAATATTATTTTTCATTGTGACGATTATCTAACGAGGTAATTTTATTTGTAATCGATGAAAAAATACATCGATACTAAATGTTTAAAATGTGTTTATATCCTGGTCAAAACAATTTCACCGCCTCGTTTTATTATACGTATAGCTGATATCTTACCATCTCTGGGTGGCGTGTGTCGGGCATGGTCAACACCAGGTGGGAAATGTGGTGCTTGTGGTAGCAACAGTGGCCACACTCCGCCGCTGTACAATGCGCCCAGACCGCTGCAGTACATCAGCGCACCCAGTTCTGCATTTAAAAGGCTTATTACTACCAAATTCAAGCAAATATACTTGTTCAATCTAAATAATTACAAGGCGCAGCCTGCGGCCTTTTTTAAATGGATGCAGATCTCGAACGTTGACATAGATAAATTAATAGTGATACCGAAATTATATTTTAAATGTAATTGAAATAGTCGTAGATACGTAATAATCAATTAGTTAAATAGGTACGTAATAAGCAAAATCTCCCTATATAAAATAAATAAATTAAATACCCTGATCAGAAACCGCGATACCGCAATATTAAAGTTCAGGTATTTTCGTTGCACACAGGGTGCTGAAAGCATTACTTGGCATAACTATTTTCATTTGTAATACAAAAATATATTTCAGGTGAAATAACTGTGACGTAATTCTCTCACCATACTAGTTTAATCGTTGTTAGACAAACAATACAACAGAGAGAACAAATTTCTAGGTACTTGCCTGTAGCTCTAGCGTATTGCTTAAGCGCTCTTCCTGCAATCTCAATGTCTCCAAATTGCAATACATCCAATCGTTGCTGTGAAATTGAGTCTGGCGACTGAGGTGGTGAGCTGGCGGAGGTCGGCGAGCGAGGCGACACGCTTCTCTCTGGAGACGGAAACCGTTGTCCCGGAGGAGAACCGGCTTGGAAGTGCTCCGCGAGACGGGACAACAGCACGTGACGGGACATCCTACAATAACAATAAAAATCAATTACTACTATTGCCATTCGACTAAGACGAAATAAATTATAACTAATATACATATATAGAGTAACTGTGAATCTTAAATAATCGTGTCGTTACTTGTATATATTTACCTAACCTAATATTTTAAGCAATTTTAAAACTTGCGATTTAGGAAATATAACAATAATTTGCAGACGACTTCCGTATTTTTTCATTATGAAATTAGAATAGGGTGTACTTTATAAAAATATTCGTAGGCAATGATATTAAGTATTGTATCGTCAAATGTAAAGATGATTAATTGAATCGAATGTTTTTCCTTTTATAATATTTATGCAATTGACCTAAATTGTTGATGACGTAAAATAATAACAATTAAATTGATAGGCCATGTAGGTGGTCTATTGCACGATCTATGCGGTGATCAGTTAAAAAAACATCGTCATCACTGTTATTACGTGACTATCGCCATTAGCGTCTATTTGTTGACAGCTCTTGCCCTGATTAATCCGACCGGTGTTTGTCGACGAAGAATCATATTAAAAGCTCAATCAAGCAAATGAAGAATCAGAATAATGGACGTGGACGTCACCCGCTGCGTACGCGCATTAATAATTCACAACATATTGGAGTAAAACAATCTTCATTAGACTAAAACACATTTGTTTTCATAGTACGAATCTATATTACGTAGCAAATATAACGTCAAAGCGTTCACATTTCTTCATTACTTAATTCGACGAAATCAAATATGGACGATTGTGTTGTTTTATACGAATTACTTAATTTTGTTATGAAGCGAAGGAGTATCGGGGACAGGGGTGATAACAATCAAACGGTACCTGTGTTTAAAATTCGTTTGTTAAAAAAGATAGTATCATAGCTCCCGATTTATTCCCGTAAACATTTGTCACCAGCGTCGTATTAGGTTAATTGCGATGTCTATCGTTGTATTTCAAACAGGTGAATGCAATTGATTTCAACTATTACGTATAATTGTCTAACTAGCTGACGGTGTATGTGAGGGCTGTGTCGCAATTTCTTATTTCAATAAAGTAAGACTTCATTAGTCCCTAAGCGGCAATTACTTGCCGCGCAACTGTAGTCTTATTTATAATTTTATATGCATAGATAGTGGGAAACTGAACAAGTGCTAACATAAAAATCAATCAAAGTTTAACTTCATAACTGGTGAATGAATATTTTATATTGCATGTTATATGAAAACTGTGTTAAATTGATTTGATGGTATTATTGTTTTAAAATCATTAGTAAATAATTGATTGCGTTCTAAAATACAGTATTCGTTACAGTTCATTCTAAGTTTTCTTTATGTAATTCCCATCTGTAAATTTTAAAATTGCAAAAGATATACGATTTATATAATTTAAGTTACACACATTTGAGTCATTTAGTACATATGTATATATATATATATATATATATATATATATATATATATATGTATAATTATAATAATTTATTTAGATTTAAGTACCTATGTAAAAAAATATTGTAATTTAAAATGATTTTGAATACAACAAAAGTAAAGGAAACAGTATATGTATATACTTTATCTATTAGATATCTTACATTCCAACACTTTAATGATAAGTGTAATTATATTTGCAATTAATTACTTTATACCTAGTAGTTTATTTTAACGATTGCATGAATGTAATCTATATGTCAGTTTAATTAATTCAATTTGAATTTTTAATGAATTTTATACAAATTACGAAGAAATATATAACAGGTATGAGGTAGAAAAGTTATTGTTCTTTAGAACACTAAAGATTATAGTTTAAACAATAAATTAACAAGTTAAACTACACAAGTGCCTACCTAAATAATAGATATAATTTTCACTAGAAAAATTAAAACGCACCTCTAAAATACTATATCAGATATTTATGAATACTTTATTTAAATATAAAATAAATATTTTAACAAATAAAGGCTTACCTTACGCGCCAAAATTTAGCGCTACAGTCTTCAATACACTAATTCACTTTAAAGTATCACAACGTTGTAGAAACGTAAAATCCCTTCATCAGAAACCAGGAACAAATATTTGTAATCAAAACATTTTTATTAAATTTACAGCAAAAGATTTAGGAACGTCAAGATAGGGATAACGTGCGACCGAGCACTCGGAAGGTTGTGTGGGTTGTATCGAACCTTACACGGTCCTTCGTGTTCGGCGCCTGGCACCTGACTGAAATGAGGCTCGCGCGCCCCGACCTACCCGACTCATCCACAAATAACGTTCTTTTTTCAAAACTAACAAAAAATAACAGGTCCTGTGGAGGCTGCGCAATAAAGAAATGATTTGATGAAACGGTCCCTTGACAGGTGGCTCGCGTCACATTCCTTCAAGCACCGAATAATTACTGGTTGTTCTTTCGCTGACTATGCGCAGAACGAACTGAAAAATGACTTTAAAGGATTAATGTTTGCAAATAAGCGGTTTCCTCTGTATGACATTAATGCTACCTCGTTACGTATTGCAAATTTTACTTTTGGATTTCCTTTATTAATGCGAAAGCTAGTCATGTTCAAAGACGCAAAGGGATGTGTTTTACATACTTTTAATTAAAAAACATAAATCAGAGACAAAATATGATCTAGAATGGGGAAAATCACAGCACGTGATGAGAGTCAGATTTGTTACACTGAGTGCGGCGCGCCCCGCCCACCGAGCGTATTGGTTGCGATGTAGAGTTGGGCGGGGTTTAGATTAGATGCTCAATTAGAAAGATTTTCCCAAATCTTTGACGGATCGCAAATCTTTAGATTTTAAGACTTTGTTCTTCAAAGACAATAACAGCTCTCACAACCAATGACGAGAACTTGTGACGAAACAGTATTTCAATAATGATTACTATATTATGGACTCTACATTGTAGATTATACAGAAATATATGGTTTTTCAGTATTTTTTTCTATAAATTTTGTAAGTAGTCTAGACTATTCTTTTCACACAATTTATGTAATATTGAGGTATTATTATATATTGTGAGGATAATGTTCCGGATCCATTAAGTGCAATACTTTATACAACTAGGAGTGGGTGGGGCGTGATGACGAACTATTTTTCTTAATCTATACTAATATATAAAGCTGAAGACTTTGGTTGTTTGATCTGATCTAATCTCAGGAAGTACTGGTTCGAATTAAAAAATATTTTTTGTGTTGGATAGTCCTTTTATCGAGGAATGCTCTAGGCTGATTTTTATTTAGGTATTATACGCGGGTGAAACCGAGGGGCACAACTAGTAAACTATAAATTAACAAAATTGGCTTGTTATAAAATAAAATTGATAATATGTGAATTCGCATATACTCGTAAGTAAAATTTTAGACGGTATACAAACATACTATTAAAAATGGTGGTATTATGATTTAATCATAATTACACCATTTTTAATGTTTGGTGTTTGGTGTTTTAACATATGTATATTTTTAACAATTTTATTAAAAAACATTAATTTCTTATCAGTAATAAACATGTGGTCGTAGTGGGTCTATTTAATTTATTGGAGTATATGTTTATGTAATGGTGACAAGCAATGAAACGTTGATAAAATATCACTAAACGATATATTTTACACTCGATTAACCCCTTGTTGCAATCACGGGAAATTTAATTAGGCGGCTAATCTGCTTTGATACGACGTGTTTTGTTACCGGCGGGAAATGTATGGTTTCAGGGGAAGTGCTTCAGTTGTGTTGTATTCAGCGGTGTGACGGGGGTAGGAGAGGGGGTGTCGGAGTGTTCTATATTCAAAATTATGTTAAGAGGGAGTTAAGTTTGTAGAAAATATATAAATGTAATTGCGGTAAGCGATACGGGCTCCGAGGTTAGCGTACGATTTGTGTATGGTGAAGATAGGGAAGGGTGCGGTGAGTGGGGGGTGCTGTTAACGGCGCGTGGCGGCCCGTTACCCCGCGCGTGCACATGTCGCGCCGGCACGCGCCCGCGCCACTTTTTACCATTCTTTTTCTCTTTTTGTTTTTGTTTTCTCCCTTTGTTCAAATTTTGTAGCCTGTTCCGATTGCGGTACTAACAAAAAATCGGATTCGTGATATCGGGATGAATGAGATTTTTTATGAATCCGTTCGTAAAAAAAAACAAAAGTTTGTATTGCTTTCGATATTATTGTATGTTATATGTATAACATATCGTATTGTTTTACGATATAATAAGTTTTGTTTTATTAGATTACAGATTTTGATAAACAATTATGATGGCTATTGTTGGTATTTAGAATTGCTGGAGGTATTATTAAATCAAAATGAAATAGCCAGTGGATAGTTGCGAGTACGTTTCAGCTGCGGAGAGAACCGGTACTCTGGCTGCGCAGGCGGCTGTCGCCGTCGCCGTCCATACCTTACAGTCAACTTTTATTAATTGGGCAGATGAGAACCACGGCGACCATGATGAATGCCTCTGCCTTATATGGACAACGATTCGCGAAACCTTTTATAGATTCTCAATTAAAAGTGTCTATTATAGTTAATAGGGCGGTTGGACATTGTAGTTTATAGAAACAAGAATATTTGCTTTAAGTATAGGATAAAAAAGCAGGCATTATAACGGAAAGGACGATTAAGTGGAATAAAATATAGCGTGGGGGTGCGGGCGGCAGGTGGCTCCTTGTAGTGATGTCTCAAATCTGCCGTCTGCCTTGTCATTGTCGATTACTAATTAATTATTATTTGAATAACTACATTTTATATTACATGTTTACTACATATTATATCGAAGTTGGTATAGAGATAAGCAAAAGCGTAGATTAAAAATATTAACGTGATATTGTACTATTTTTTTATATAACTAGGTAAATCAGAATACGTATTTATAAAGTATTGAAAAAGTCGGATTATTTTTAGTAAAAATTTTGAAGATAAAATTATTTTAATAAAAATAATAAATAAATATATAAAATATACATATGTATATTTAATAATATCTATTGCAGTACTTCATTAAATATTATATTATAGTGCTTGAATTGTTTTATCGATAAAGACATTGAGATCTTAGGGACATCACTACGACACCCTCTACAGTCTCGGTCGACAAGATTCCGCGGCATGTGCGCCTTCGCCCTTAACGGATTTATTCAAACGATGCCGCGTGGCGTCACACGCCTTATTGCCTCACACCAATTGTTACTGTATTTTATATTCGTATCTTGTAACATTAACGTTGGCGAAAAATTTAAATATGAACACATTAAAATAACAGTTACATGTATTTCTAAAAGGTAGTTTCATAAAAACAAGATATTAAAAAAAGTTCAAAGCGAAGAAAAGGAAAATAGATTTTATTTCAAAAAAGTTACCTTTTTAACTTTTGGGTTTGACGAAATTTTTACATTTTTCCTTTATATTTTCAGTATGTGTAATATACACATTACATTATGTGTCTATAATTAATAATAAAAGACATAAAGACGATAAAAAATAAACGGTTTAGATAAAGTTTGTACATTGATGATAACTGTAAAATATGTATGGCTTCAAATATTGTTTTTTAACTATTTATTCAGCAGAAGTTATATTCAGATATTATTATGTCAAAAGAGATCTAAGTATATAAAATACATGCTAATTTCTTGAACAGACTTCTTCAAGTATATTTTATTTCTCAACAATGATATTTTGAAATAAAGAACAGAGTAAACAGTCATACAATGAAATTTCTCTCAAAGAGCAGCATCAGTTTAACAACCCGCTGCGAACGTCAAGAAAATTATTTATATGGAGTCTATATTTTATAAATTATTTATCTATGGTAAAATTTATACAATACGAGAAGTTAATACGAATAGTCATTTATTAAATTTATAGTTTTACAAAATAAACATCCGTTTTAAGTATGCTTGAATATCAATGCAAGTAAATATTTCTAAAATTTATTGCCCTAGGAACTATCTATATAAGTAATATCTTAATATGTTTAGAACTTTTATACAAACTTCACTTAAGTTTCGTTTATTATAAATGGTTATAAACCAAACTTAAATAATTAAATATCATAATAACTGTATTCAAAAAGTTGCTTCTAACAAAGATAAACAGAAGTAATACCGATGACCTTACACACATATTCAGACAACAGATCGGCGTGCGGCGCGGGCGCATGCCTGGGAGTCATATGGCGGGCGTTGTGCCGAAACCGTAAAAGCTCGACTCGGGTGCAATGAGCACATGCGCAACGCTGACAATACCGAGCTATTGAACATTGTGCACCTCGCGCCCCGCCCGCCCTCTCATTACGATATCTTAGTTAGCTCCTCTTCCCTAATTACTATAATTCTTGCGTACTCAATGTGCACATGTTCTCATCGCCGAGGCCGAGCGCTGGAGCTATGTTGCGGTTTTTGATTACGGCGACCGTAATGTGCGCCTCGCAGCTAAAACCTACGTTTAAGGTATTCATTGCATATTTTATGGGCTTAAGTGATTAATAAAGAGATAGCAGTTTGCGGTGGCTCGTTGTTTATTCAAATTTTACTTGTAACGTCTAAGGAAGCCTTCTGTTAATCTTTCGAGTTTTGATTACTGGATTGGAAGGTATCTGAAGCGCATAAATGTATGTACATACGGTGTATTCTTTGACAATTTAATAGCATATGCTCGAGCACCTGCCGCTGCAAAAAGTAGGAGCACGCTTCAGGCAGTGAAGCTCGGAATTTGTCGCAACAGTGGCTCTCTTAGCCTATTTTATTCGCTATTTATCGGTAGTTGATTGGTAAGGTGCAATAAGTTTTCCACATTAGCGTTTACTTTATATGGATTATATTGTTTTCATCAGTTAAATTCTTCAGGTGTCACACGTGCAGCCTTACAATGACTAGTTTTTTCTCCCAGTTCTAGGTTTTGCTATACCGTCGTGTATGATAAACTAATACCGTTATTGTAAAAGTTTTATTGCAATATCGAGCACTAAGTATACATCTACAAATGCAAAAAACCCACGTAGAACAAGAATGAGCATGCAGTTCCATTCCCAATCAAATATTAAAGGTTAAATGTGGTCGATCGACATTAAAAGTCAATGATACTGGAATTCATATTTTACGTAGTAGCTATAAGCTTTAAGACATAACTTATTTATTTTTAATCCTAACTATAGTTAAATTCAAATATATAAAAACACTAGAATTGTGTGATAACAGTTAAAAAAATAATCTCGAGCCATTAAATTGCAGATATTCGGAACATTTAATAAATAACTATGAATTTGTACGATGTTATTTTGTTATTTTTAAAGCTGTTACGTAGATTGGATTTCAAATTAATAAGCTTTCATGGTTAAAGTACCTGCAGCGCTTATCGTCGCTTTCATTATTATTATTTCTTTTTTCATATTCGTTAGTCTTAAATCAGTTAATTTCTTATAGCTTACATGGTTGATAGTTTTCATTATATTCTTGACTAAGCGAGATAGGTACGTATATTTATAAATCTACGAAATATTTTATTAAATTTAGTATTTATTTTTAAGTAATGGTACTATTTAGAATATATATATACACGTTGTAAACAGCAAGTATTTATCACGGTTTTAAAGATATTACCACATTTTTAAGGCGAGAATATAACGGCAAAGATTATAGAAGTTTTAATTAGCTAAGTTTATTAGATTT
Organism: Nymphalis c-album; assembly: GCA_963151315.1. Lineage (NCBI taxonomy): Eukaryota > Metazoa > Arthropoda > Insecta > Lepidoptera > Nymphalidae > Nymphalis > Nymphalis c-album. The sequence goes on along the minus strand of OY720590.1, from coordinate 5,551,204 downwards.
TAGAGAGAAGACACACAATTTCATTGATGTGCTTGCGTCTGGACGGGTCGCCGAACAGGCAGGTGGCGCGAAGGCCAGCCCGGGAGCGACTCGCCGCTTAATTGATTCCAATCTGAGACCAGATTCAAGATAATTCACTCGTATGTTCACTTTCGCTCTTCTGTGGGACGAGGTATTAACGGTGGTTTGTATATATCTTACAGCTTGTCTGCGACTTGGGAGACGTTCAGTTTATACGATACTGTTTTTGCAACTAGAGGTATTTTATTCTTGCTATTATAAATGTCTAGCGTAAAGAAACGCGTAGCGGAATTCTTAAACATCATTGATTTGTTTCCATATTAATGAAATAAGCAGGTCATGCCCACTCGATTCGCTCGTCGTAAATTCAAGTTTGTATAACAACAGTACGTTTTTATATAAATGATTTGTTAATTTTTACGGTATATTATACAGTATATTAAATTTTTTCTACTTTGTTCAGTTCAACTATGATTTAGTAACGAATGTCCAAAACAAACAATCTTTCATTATATTAAGAGAAGGCTTGAAAGAAAAACCGGAAATTTAATGAAAAATAAAAAACATTTGTAAACTCCTTTGATGTAAAAAATAACCTTTTGTCACAAATAATACAAATGCACAAAAGTATATATTTATAAGTATATGAAGACCTTTCATAATATTAAGTTGATTAAAAATGGAATATATATTTTTATAATGGAGTACATATAAATTCTACTTATTTATGTATTTGGTGAAATACCAATGATTGGACTTAAGGATGGTTTTAAATCTGAACTTTTTGCAATGTCTATTTTTATATGTCATGAACAATTGTCGTTAACTCCATTAATCTCGGAGGCATGGGCATAATAATAAGGGGCTACCGATTACCGAGGCGACCGCCGTCGATGCTATTGCAGAATACATAATGTTTTAGAAATGGCACTTATAACTTAACAACAACATAAAAAAGTATTTCAATGCCCATAAATATAAATAGGATACTATTAATGTTTCTTACGATTGTTTATTGACTCTCTGTTTCTGTTGTTTTCCAATATATAATAATTTTTTTGTGAAATATATAATATTACTAGCAGTTTAACCTAATTTTATGTCTAAGTTATCGTTTTATACAGATATATTATTCAAGTTAGGTTAACTTACTGACTCATGAAAAGTGTGTATGTCCCTTCTGAGTTAATTGTTCTAAGGAAGCACCAGTTAAATTGCGACCATTAATCCGTACTTCAACTCCTGTACGCGGCAACTTTTTAAGCTTTTATTTCAAGCATTATTTCCATAAGAAAGCCGATTAAAACGATTGATAAGTCATTATGGGCTAGAGCGTATCTTTAATTGAATCTAAGTAAATCTATTAATGTATTTCAGTTTAAATACAAAAATTAAAAAAAAAACGAATGCTTAATTTATTTATGAGATAGATTATTAATATTTATTATGAGAGATTTGCGTTTGCATAAACTTTCGGCTTCATACTTTCGATTGGTATAGAATTTGTCTAATATAATCAAACCGGTGAAATGTTCAAAAAATATATACATTTTTTAATTATTAATTAATCATATCCTGGACTGAAATTAGTTAGCCAACCCAAATGCAATATATTTATTGACATATTAAATTGAATATAAAATACGTTTCATCAAATAAACATATCGGTGAAGGTCGTTCTATATCAGAATCTTAGACTAATATTGTTTCGAGTATAATAATGATCTATTTGTCGATATGTGCATTTATTATTAGTTGTAATCCCGGGAAAAGATGAATTTGCCTAATCATATATATTTATATATGATTATATAATTATATATGATTATATTTTGAAAAATAAAATATATAAACTATAAGTTTAAGTAAAAATCCAGTATTGAGGCGGATTTTTTTCCGGTGCCCAGGGGCGGCATTAAGTTTAAGTCCGGCCCTGCTCTGAGATAAAGTATTAGGAATAAATAATATCAATATACTTAATTGAAGTATGAGCTAAGTGTGGTGTTAAAGCATAACGTTATATAGCGTTATACGCAAATCTCTTTGTATATCCTATCATAAGTGAAACAAAGGAAATGTCTAAGACAATCCATTTGTTTAGTATTGTTTATTTATTTTTAGCCGACTACAATAACGGACTGTTTAAAAACTGTATTTACATATATTTAAAGTAACTAAATATAAATTCAAATAATGTATATAGTGTACGTTGTAACGTGCTTGTAAACGTCATCGTAATACAATTCATAAGTAAATATTTTAATTAATTCTTAAATTACAATAACGTAAGAACATATTTTGATATTAAAGAACATAAAAGTAAAGTGTACACAAAGGTCTGCTGTTTAACAAAACTTTGTTTTTTGATTTCATTAAAAGAGTAGAAATATTTATACATAAAGGCCATCTAAATAGTTTTGATTAAAATCAGTTACAAAAAATAGTCTCCGAGGGGGACTGTGTTGAAGTAGCACTTTCCATATCAGTAAAGCAGACATCGCTTGCGGTGCGTGTGCGTCGCACGCGCTTAATAATTACGCGAAAGGTCGCGCGCGCACATTGCGCTTGCGCAGCCTGCTGCCGTCTTCAACGCTGCCGCCCTAGGCTTCATTTTGATATACAAACGTATGTAGCATGAGCTACTAACAACTGATTGTAAATTGTAGTCGTAAATATATCAAGCCGGCAATTTGGTAACCGTTTATATTAAAATTATATACGGCTACACGTAAGGAGGCATTCGTTGATTATGTTATATTAGGTTTGTGATAAAGTCATTAGCCGTAATTAAATAGGTCACGGCAAAGAACACTTTATTGCTTAATTTAATTTAAGGTGTATGCTTTTATTTTTTATGTTCTTTATGATTTGATTTATAAATTAATATCGTAGCCCTCGTTTAAATTAGTTACTTTTTGTCATGTTACGTTCATTTTGATAAGTAAATACTTTCCTCGGTGGTAGAGCTTTGTGTAAGCTTGTTTGGTGCCTCGGTCGTACCGTACCACCCACTCATCAGATATTCTACCGCAAAACAGCAGTACTTTGTATTGTTGTGTTCCGATTTAAAGGGTGAGTGAGCCAGTGTAATTACAGGTACTAGGGATATAACATATTAGTTCCCAAGGTTGGCGGCGCATTGGCGATGTAAGCGATGGTTAACATTTCTTACAATGCCATTGTCTATGGGCGTTAGTGAACACTTAACATCAGGTGGCCCATACGCTCGTTAGCCTACCAATATAATAAAAAAATGCATATTACGACAAATAACACATTTTTGTAGAGCGTTAATTAGAGTGCTATATTGAAGTTATTGCAATCACAGTTACAAAAAATCACGCAATATTATTTTATATTTTACAAAATTAGTATATGTTATAATAACATACTTTAAAAAAATTTGGAAAATAATATAGAGCTGATCTATCTATTGTTCATTTGAATTCAAGGGTTATATGTTCATTTCAAGGGTTATGATTCTATTCTTTTATTACACCAAGACGAGAAACTGGTTGAGACATCTGCGTATAGGCAAAACGTCTTCTGTATATCAAGACTATAATCTTTTGCTACTTATGCACGCCTGGTGAGTCGTGTCAAGATAAACGTTGGATTAAAAGACATATCCTTAATAAGGTGATGATATCAAGTGACCAAAACAATTCCACAGTCTGCACGAATCTTTATGAAGATTACGTGATTAACGTATGATAGAACTGCTACGCAAAGAGATTAGCGATTGCAGTTGTAATAACGCTTGATTAATTATTATTATTGACACTCACCTGGTGTCTTAATATTGTTTTAACATAAACATACAACACTTTGATACGAAACGAACATTTATTAATACTTTAAATGGTTGATATTGATTGTAATGTAATTAATTTTAATGACATAACATAACAAACTATAACTATGTAATATACCTTTCATCAAATCTATATATTATTAAAAATAGTATTACTTTGTTATATTTATATATACTTATCTTTGTATATATTGCACTTGGTCACTTATTATTATTTATTACATTGGATCAATTGCTTTTTTAAGTTGTTAATTGTTATTGTTAAACTGTATCTAGTTTTTGTCGCTGTTAACGGTACTTGAATTGTACTACTGTTGCGATCGGAATAATTTGTACCTTAAATATGCTCCCCGCGTCTTATCCTATCTTATGATCAATTTCACGTAAGCCAACTTAGGAGCTGAAAGCAATACAAAGTAAAGAATTGTTTTTCACATTTTTAATATGGACAGGGTTGGTGTTTTATAGGAGGTATCTATGAATAAACATGTACAGACAACAGATATTCACGATAGTTAAGGTTGTAATTAAATAAACGTTTTCTTTAAGTTCTTTGTTGTAAAACGCTATTTTATATAAATATTTTTCTATGTCAGTAATAAAGACAACACAGTTAGTTATCAGTGTTTTGAAGTAAATAATTTTAAGAGACAGTTGTGATGGTACATTGTTTAGAATATGGTAATCCTAACCGATGATGTAGTATGATGATGATGCTAAACTATTTATAATTTATCTCTTGAACGGCGGTGAAAGAAAACATCGTGAGGAAACCTGCATGTGTCTGATGAAAATCTGCCACATGTATATTTAACCAACTAGCATCATAACAGTGAGGTGGAATAAGCTCCAAACCTGACATAGAGGAACCCTTAGCCCAACAGTGGGACAATGTAAATGCTAGTATTTTCTTTAGTGACAAAAAAATCAAATTCTAGAGCTTACTAGTTGTTTATTCTTATTTTTTATTTAATGAACTTCTATTTAATAATAATAATATAATAATAAAAATAACTCTTATGATAGCTTATTTAAAAAATAGTTCAACAATTCTTATAATGTTCATGATTATACTTTTACATAAAAGGTGCACCAAACATATTGTAGCAATAAACAACACTATAAAGTAATATTTTAAATTTCTAAACTTTATCATTTCGAACATTAAATCCTTGTGTGCCGTGTAATCGTAATCGCAATCCTCGGTACGTTGCGGTGCGGGCCTATAAATAAAACTTTCGCAAGGCAAGCGCGTTAAATCGAATTCAGCGATGGCTGGAACTCGTCCTTCTGCACCTGCGACAATTTTTATAGTATACATTTACATTAATTCATTTAGTCTTGTTTTCAACGCTACGTATAAATAGGTTAGCCGGTAAGTGGTGGGTCTAGCCGGTGGGACGTCCTGTGATGGGCATACGGAATATGGAATGCACGCGGCCTCGTCGCAACGGTTCAGATCCCGATGTTTCGTCGTAAAACGTTTTACCATACATGGTATCATGTAGCAAGGTGCTAATAATATTCCTTAATAACTTCAAACTGTATCGAGCTAAGACAATATACGTAATTGAATCAATTCAATATTTCTAGATCCTTATGAATTTTGGCGATTTACTCAAAATTCATATTTCACACAAAAATATAAAAAATATTTAATATTTCGCTAAAATTAATTATTTCAGGGAAAATAAATATATATTGTTGAAATAAATTATATATCTCGGATTACAAGACATGTAAAATAAATAAGCGTCCAGTCATTATAAATAAGGTAATTGAGTATGGCTAATTTGTTGTGGGAGCCGCGCACGTAAGTGGAAGTGTGACGGTCTTTATCAGTGTCCTGTCGACTGGTCGGCGAACATCTTGCGGAGCTGGTCCGGTCTACATTCCCGCTTGCTGTTTTTAAATATTTATACATTAATGATTTACAGTCGGGTTGTTATAGAGATATTGGACATGTTTAATTCTCAGATACTGCTATTAATAGAGAAAATAATAGCAAGTCAGTTCTACTATATGTATATAATTTAATTACAGGAATATAAAATTAAAAAATATGTTTTATTTAACTGAATAACCTATACCTACTCATAGACAAAAAATACTTCTCTTGACTTACAACTAAATGTTATAATATAGCATGCCGGTATATTTAACGATAATGCAGTGATAACACTTAATATACAGTATAACTAACGGAAATAAAAAAGAAACAATAAGTATTTAATTACTGTTACACGTAATTATCTAATCACTAATTTATTAGTTCACACACAATTTACTCTGTAGAAACACACGTGGTGTAGACAAGGGAAGTCACTTAAGATTCTATTAAGTGGACATCATATAAAAGGATCCGGGCTAACCGACTCCCACTTTTTATTACTCAACTTACTTTCCCACATACGTTATAACGATAATTCTATTACAGGTCTGTGGACTAGAATAACGCAGCTGGTATTTTGTAATTCAATTTTAAACAATAAAAGACAAAGGCTAGTTACTATATCATTGTTTCGTTATAACTTATTTTCTCGATAGTTTTAAATTCACTGTTTAAATTAAAACGTTAGTACCGATACAGTTTAATTTGACTGTTGAAATAAAGTACTAATTTCAATTTTTTTTTTACTTAAACAATTCTAACCCTAATTCTTATATATATATATATATATATAAATAATAATATATACATATATATATATAATTATGTATTTATGTAATAATTTGTCAAGGGGAGGAGATTGCCCGTGGCGGAATACGTGAATTTAAAGTTTACACGTTCAACCCCGTGCAAGCATCACTAATTTTTCATTTGCTTTTGTGCTTATATCGAGCAATAATAATAATATATAATAAGGATTATTATTATCAGTAGTTTTATTAAGATTAAATAAAATTGTTATAAAGATAAGATTGTTAGATAAGATCGAATGAAATAAATACAGATAGTATTTATCCAGGGTACAAATATATATATATATACAAATGTAGGTTTGTGATTATTTTATTTATTTATAGACAGACAAGCTGCCTCTCATATTCATAGCAAAGATATCAACGGGCGCACTCTGCAACAAACGGGACCATACTTACTCCACATGTAAAATTAAACCGCGACATTTTTTTATTCCACACCTTATGATGTTCTAAAAAACTTTAATCGTTTTTATGTTTCCACAAAAAGTCGTGGGGGAAACAGTCCGCACGTCGGTCAAACTTATAAGAATGTATTGTAAGGATATAGTGCCGCTGAAAGTGGCTTTAAACAAATAATTATATTATTAACCTAACTACTACTAAATAAACTAGAACGAGTATAATTAGATTTTGTTTTTCTAAATAAGTAAAAAAATATCAGATTCTTATTTGTTTTTGTTAGAAAAATTATATAATTTTTGTAACTATTAGTATTTATTTAATATAATCGATCTTACTCGGCAAACTACTACTAAGCTATTTGTTATGATAAGAATAAACAATTCTCAAATCTCATTAATACATAATGTAATGTCAAGATTTGGAAATGTGCTTGGCGAAAAATCTATAAAAAAATGTTATTACATATAATATTCATTAGAATATCTTATAACATAATAGTAATAATTATCTCATCTAGAAACGGTAAGTCTGCCTGGATAGGGTTTGAAAGACTTCGCTTCAGTTGGCCACCATGGATTCCCGACATATGGCGCCCCACATGCGCCAAGCCTCCAAAATTACAGGTTACTTCGATTGCTTTCATTGAATTAAAGCGAAGGGCTATCTATCAAGACGCCAAACGTCAAATATTATGCAAAGTGATCGCTATTTTGTGCATATACATTATTCTCTGTCATCAAACGATTGCCATAATCGGTATGGATTTGATAAAAGTTATTTCATATTCAATAATATCTGCCTGTAATATCTGATCTGATAGTTGATTTTCGTTTTATTTTGAAATTTTGATTTGATATAAAATTAATTTTATGTACAATATGTTATTTATTATTACATTACATACAGTATATAACAAACCTTACATATATGTATTTTTATGAATTGCAATTAATATTACGTCAATAAAAATATATATAAATAATCAAAACTGATATTCATCTTCACCAGCTAATCACTCATCATAACGCCCATCTGATTATCGGCCTGTCATGATGAAAGGCATGGCAAATTGGTGGTGCCCTATGACGTTTAATTAACAATGTATAACAATTGTTTTAGATTGTTCCAATATGTCGGAGGTGGTAGGCCGTTATCTGATGAAATATGTCCGTTATGATTGGCAAACAAACAGTATGGCGCAGCCATATGTCGCGGCACGTGCGCCCGCGCATCGCTCGTGCTGCTCACTCGGGGATGAAAAAGTAGACTTGTACAATTTATAGACACTACATTAATATTTATTTTCTAAATATAAAAATACATAAGTAAATATAAACAGTAAGTGATGTCAAATACTAATGTTAGACAAATTAAAAAAAATAGGTACTTGTTATTGCAAATTTTTTTACTACCCTTCTGACATCTTACTACCGTAATAGTAAGGAAGGTGATTAAATAAACAGCATTACTACTATTCGTAGAATTGGTAGTAGCATGGGCAAGAAAGGATTATTAAGGTTTGATTTATATAAATAAAAACTTCGTTGAGTATACTCTATATATTAGTATGGTTGTTGTATGAGAATCGACAGTCTATGGAGTGGGAAGCCATCGGAGTCGCGCTACCCATCCGTCAGTATAATCGCTTGTTAATCATTTTTCGGTTGATGGAGTTCATTGTTCCCTCCACGGATTACATTATTCACGGCAAATTTGCAAACATTTTTTTGTATTGAATTTGTAAGCTATTTGAATAATGATGCGAAACGAATCTAGTAAACAGAATAGTAATAAAACTTGTAACGTCAGCGACACAGCCCGTATCTACTGCGGTTCGACCATACCATTGACATTGAACTTTGCTTTTGACGTACGGGGAACGGTGGGATAAATGGCAAGTATTCGCTTTTTATTTAAAAAAAATCAGTATTATAGTGATTTATTAGACATCAAAATAATATTGAGTAGGTTAATACCTATACGCAACTGTTTTTATATCAGTATATAAATATTATATTTGAGCTTTAAACGTTAATTACTTAATAATAAAGAATTCTGGTGAAAAAAATTAAAGAATTGTAACAAAAAACTAATACTATGAAGAACAAATCTAGTAAATTATATTAAAACGTTTACTATTTAATAATTAGATATATTTTATAGATAATTTCTTATTTTAGAAATAAGTAAATGTAATCTGATTGTAAAGACGTTTTGACAAATATGATTTCAATTTTTAAAAAACAAAGTCATCCAAGTAAATTTTAAACAATTTGTCTCGAAGTAATAGTGCTTAAACCTAAAATTAAAATATAAAAAAGTTTAATAATCACTTGTTACTAATAACCCTACTCTGGACTAGTGACGCGCGCCCGCATGTTGCGGTGATTTCCATGTTTATGTGAAACAGATCAAGATATACGATAAGAATTCAATTACATGATTTAATTAAAATAAATCAAATGGCATAGTAGGTATACTGCAGGATACGAAAAACAGCAATATATCTAAGTTTTAAAGTTTTTTTTACAAGGAAGTATTTCCTTGTTTTTGGCCAAAAGTCGCATAATAATATATTCCATCATCAATTATTGTGTTCACTAAATATTTTGTAACATAAATTGAAATGTTAAAAGGTCCCGAAACACAGAACATAAATTAACACAAAGTAATAATCATAAAAAAGATAACGCTGGAAATGCAATTCGCACACTAAAAACAGAACCCTCTCATTTCTATTTAAATTTCGATTAAGATAAAGAATCGATTGGAACGATAAATCGTATAATCTATAGAAACGAGTAATATCAATTTGAAATAGGAAACGATCCATCTTTCGCTAAAAGTGCCAAATGGCCTTATAGATAGAGACAATAAAATAAATAAATTGTCGAGTGTACGTAGGTGTTATTAGAGGATGATTTTAATTGCGACGCCGCACCTGGGCCCCGCAGGTGAGCCCTTCGTTTTGGGGTCAACGTTGGTTTTAACATCGTGCCGAAGTGCCCGAGAATTGTGGGAACTGACCCGTCGCGCGTTAATTAATGCGAACATCGGTGATAATTTAGCCGATTACATTTTATATATTTTAAGGATTTATCTATTATTATTATTGCTGTATTATTCTTATTAACATTTAATTAAATAGTATCTTAAAAGTAATCAATGGTATAAAAGATGCTACGTATTACACTTACATAAGCTTTATGAGATCGTCTAAATAACACCGAATACTTTGTATCGCTTTATTTTGGTTGTATGGCTGAAGCCAGTGTTATTATGTTATGTATACAAGAGACATAATCAATATATACATATATCGCATGGTTAGTGCGACATGGTGATGATTGATGGTTAATATTTGTCACAGAACCACCGTCTGTAGGCGTTGGTAACTTACCAGCATGTAACCCATTTGTTCGTCCAATTACTAATATTCCTATCATATTTTTTTAACGAATGTTCCAGTAATATACCAGTTAATTATATATTTGTTATTATGTATTAAAATTCAAAAACATATTCAACGTATACCTAGATAAGTATAACACTAGATTATAAACACAATGATATAAATCTATCAACGGTTCGCAAACAAACACCTCAGACCTGAGAAGAACCAGCGAAAGAAACTCGGACTTTTTTTTCAAATACTTATTTACTTACAGTGATTATACTTTGAAACGGCTAGGAGGCGATCATTCCTAAGGCGTGTCATCGATGAAGCCGTTACCTTTATACTCTTAGCACACAATATTTTTTTGCAGTTTTTTTCATAGTGTAAATATTATTAGTAGTGTGATATATGGCTTAAGGTGAAATATTTTTAAATATCACAAATATAATATTAAAAGGCTTACATTCATTTGCTTTTTTTACACAGATAATTAAAGGCCAGTGGCACTATACCTCATAGATATGTTATATTTTAGCTTTTACATTATACCTAAGTTAAGGGTGGCTTAAAAGTTACGCGGACTACCTAACAACTAGGTAGGTAGGTGTAGAGAATAAATAACTATAGTATTAACAACACTATTAAAAAATAATATTAAGGATTAACCATAGCGTGTTATATTAGACTCGTGTACGTGCAATAATTTTGGGGTAAAAAAAAATATTTTATCATATAAATAAAAGACTATGTAAACACTTTCTTATTTATTTAGAATATTCAATAGTAGGTATGTATCACATGTCTGTAAGAATTTGTCAATAAGCGCTCCAAGCTAGACATATATTTATATCAGAGTCAATTTACATCATCTATACAATTTTGTTTAATATTTTTTACGCATCTTTACATAGTACAATATTCTGGATATAATCATCAAACATAACATAAAGTCGAAGAAACAGCATTACTAATTTAATAAATAAACTTTATAGGAAATGTCTATAAGTATGTAAAGCGTAGGTAGGTAAACTCAGTGAAATATCATCACCTGTGAAACTCTGCACTATATAATGGCTCGAAAGATTCCTCATTGCTATAGACTGTACGTTTTTTTAACGAAGTCAAAGCAATTCGTGTAATTTCAATTCAATTCGTGTGTAAGGTATACCTTAATACGCACAAATACATATAATTGTGATAAGTCTGAAACATTTTCAGTGTTTCGTATTTCTGACTACATTAGTATAAAAATACGACAAAAAGCTACGTCAGTTACGACTTTTATATACACACGAGATGTGCCCCGCGGTTTCACCCGCGTATAATGAATAAAAATACAATGAATAAAAATCAGCCTAGAACCTTCCTCGATTAAAGGACTGTACAACACAAAAAAAAATTAAATTCGACCAATAGTTCCTAAGATTAGCCGGATCAGACAAACAAACTATTCAGCTATATATGTTAGTATAGATGATATGATACAATTGTACTATATAAACAAACAGTTCACAATATGTAGTTTTTTTTATATATCAATGGATATAAAATACTTTACTTGACCGTAGATTGTATTACAGACAAAAACACAGCAATTGTATAATAGTATACTATTATTACTAAAAAAAAGTAAAGACCATAAACAATAAAAAAATATACCTGCTTTCATAAACCCCCTTAAGAACGATTAAAAGAAATTAAACAAAGCGATTATGACTCGCTGTCGTATTAAGAGACAATCATAGTTATATAAATAATAAAATATATTTATTATCGCTCGTAATGAAATCGTAAATAAAGAAACTGATTGCGGCTTAATGGGACCTGCCTTTTGCATGTTTTGATTTCACTACCATAATTTATGAATATTTAGTTACTATAAAATTAATATAGTAAGAAAAACGAATGCAATATTTTTTATCGTCAACGACATTTGGACTCAGTTACGCCTTAATGAAGAATGTTTAAAAAAACCAGTTTAGTAATAATTTAAAAAAAATTAAAAATAAAATGTCTGAGTTAAATCGTTTATATATTAATTATTATTTATTAAGTAGGTACATACTTGGTATTGTAACAACCGATAACCTGACATTTTGATAGATGTGTTTTAACTGAAATGTTATAAATGTTTTTTTTTTTCACTATTAATTTATTCCACTAAGGCTAAAATATTTGACTTACTAACGGTACTTTATTTACTTACTTTAGGTACCTACATACCTATTGTGAGGATTTTTAAACAATGTGAAAGTAAGCTTTTTGTATTAATATTATGGATTGATTTATTTCTGGATAACCGAGTCCATCTCGACTGACATTTGTTATATATCGTGGGTTAAATTATTTACCAAAACTGGAGCATTGAACTACTTTATGTACAGCTAGAACGGTACGGCGGTTGTACTGTATTTTTATTAATCTGCGATATTTTAACAATAGTGTTGCTTTAAGACGAAATGTGCGATCAATTATTTTTATGATCAAATTATTCTTTTCATTATTGTTCTATTACATCCAGTCAACTGTTTATCAAATCAATACGCTTAATTAATATTTAAATCTCTTTTATTTAATTATCTATACAGACCCTAGAAAACAAATTTTCATTCCAAACCTACAGTAAACATATTTTAAAGGTTGTGTCACATCATATATTTAGTAGTGGCCTTATTTGGTTTAACGATATGTTTTACTCAGAGTTAAATTACACATTTTATAAAATAAAATTCTATTTCCGAACAAGTTAGAAAGCTATTTTAAGTATATATCCCTTTTTGGAAAAAAAACAGAGTATATATACTAAATCTAGCTTTATTTTGTTTACATATGTAGATATAAATCGAAGAAAGTCGACAAAAAATGGAATCCTTATCTAAAAAATCGAAAGTACCTACAAATAAAATGGTAACTTCAGGCAGTTAACCTAATAAACAACAAACGTAAATTAATATCATTAAGGAATTCATTAAAAATTTAAAAAAAAATTCGAAGAAAGTAACTTAAAACTATGTATGTAGGTTTTAGATACCTTTTACAAACTAGAAAGTATTAAAAATAATATCAACAATGCATTTTCAAGGACGACGTAATAATTCCAAACAAAAAAAAATTGTTGATATAAAAAATACACTTAAATCAGTACAAATGACAGAAGTAAAACCTCTTTAGAGTTAGACAATTTTTACTCAAACGTTGCACTGGAATTTCGTTCTCATCGCACTCAAAAAAAGTTTTACTTCAATAACTACTATCACAATTATGTTTTATTTCAAGACACATTAAACACAAAAAACTTATCATTTGCGAAGAAACTGCTTATCCTTCTTATCCATCCCTCCCGCTTATCCGTTTGCAAGAAATATTACGATGTATACGCATCTCTTTTTAACACCAACTTTTATAATTTAAAGATAATATGCTGTATCTCATTTTTGCGTAAAAAATATATATTAACTTGTCATACGAGTTCATTTTTGTTGTGTGTTTTGAGAAGTGGTGTGTCTGTGATGAAATGTCATTAACAATATATCAAATTCAAATAATATCACGAAAACACTTTTTTCTGCAATATTTTTAGAAACATTCAATACCACAAACTTAGATTATTATAGTTATTCCGGAAGGTTTACTTGTGTTTTTATTTAAGAGTCATGTAATTATTTTTAAGGCTTTTCATCGCGAATTTCTACTGCGGAATATTAGTCCTAGAAGCTTATAGTTAAACTTTAAAAGATTACAGCTTCTTTTTGGCTAATAATAACTATAGATATATTCGCAAAAGCGCGCACCAATGGACGCCATATTTTATACCATAGACAAATACTTACAGATATGATTTGAAGGAATCAGTTTAACTACGAACTTTGATATAATTCTTGAAGGCTGATATATGTATTTATAATTGATGTTCATGAAAGACATTCATAAGACTAATATAGAGTTCATGGCTTTGGAAATAGAAGGGAACAACGTACATAAAGTATCACTTAGCCCTTAGGTATAGTTACACCAACCGACAAAAATTTATCAAGACGGCTAAAACGACGGTATAAATACGACTCGTTTAAAAATCTTGCACTAACAGTTAGAATTCATTTCTAAGTTATAAATATGAGAACTTTATCTGTAACAACATGCCAGAAATAATGTAATCATAAATTATTTTTTATTGTTTTAATAAACAGGGTTAATAAAGTTTGTCTATGATCGCTATTTTTTTGTTTGGAATGCATGCTCTTAATTTTGTCCAAATTCTTATCAGAATCTATAACTTCGAATACGTGTATGTGCTTAACTATGTGTATATCTATTATAAGATTTCTAAGCTTTAAAGATATCTACTATATGAGACTTCCGAGCTGACATTAGAATAAATATTTGGAACAACATTTATAGCACAACCATTATATAGACGGTATGTGCTCTTTATATCTAAATAATTTTAAGGGTTTATTTAATGTTATATCAAAAATTATATTTTTTAAATTTAAAAGGTTTTTCAGATTGCCAATAACGTATTTGTTGTAATTTAGTTCATTTAACAAAAAAAAACACTCAAAAGGTTTTTTTTAAATTAACTGTTATGTTCTCCAACCAACAAAAAAGGTCTAACTCTTTGCATCCCAAGTAAAGCCGGAAGATTAATATTTGTCCACCCTGTGATCGTCGCCGTTAGCCTTGCAGGCGTGAAATTCACTATTCTATTAAATGAGCACTATCATGAAAAAATATTTCTCTAATTTGCAAATCACAAATATACGCTATACCCTATATGAGCTAAAGTCTATTTTAAAGCGGACAATTGAATATACAACTAGATTAGATACTGGCAGTCGGGGTTTTACGTCGTCGAGGACTAAAACGCCTAAATACTCGTAACTTCTCATAACGAATTTGAAACGAAAATAATAGATTATCACGTCGATTCTAATCCACAGATAAACTATAAGTGATGTATGACGTG
The DNA here is from genome assembly GCA_963151315.1 of Nymphalis c-album. Taxonomy (NCBI): domain Eukaryota; kingdom Metazoa; phylum Arthropoda; class Insecta; order Lepidoptera; family Nymphalidae; genus Nymphalis; species Nymphalis c-album. The sequence goes on along the minus strand of OY720590.1, from coordinate 5,535,898 downwards.
AACGAAACGAGATCAATTTTATTGTTACTGTTGTTAGTTCGTCCAATTAAAAACCATCAAGTCATAAATATTAATAGCACTTCACGTAAAACGAAACGAGATCTCTTTAAATATGTTATTGTTGTTAGTAAATCGAATTTAAAATACTTTAGTAAAGTAATAGTATATAACAAATCACACAGACATTTTAAGAGACGTAAATACTAAATATTATATATAAGGAATGATATGAAGTTATTTCCTTACGTAAAACGGATCGACGTAAAACGAGGACTGTCCGTAATAGCGGCCTGGTCGAAATATCATGAAATCTTATATACAAATATTAGAATTGTAACACAATTTTAACGAAATTACACAATTTGTATATATAGCTAGTATTAAACAACGAATGATCTGTGATAAACGGTGATCGGAATAGGTACATAAAGACATAACATGGAGCTGATACAACTTTGAAATATTTTATTTCTATAGAAGCCGTGGTTGCCAGTGTAAGTATTATATACGATAATGAGTTATGGGTTGAGTTTTCTAGAATTTCCAAGGTTCAAAACATAGTATAATGGTCTCAAATTCGGGTTTATTAATTAGAGTTTAGTAATTATGTCGATTTAACTAATTAATTATATTATTATTAAGTTACCAGAAAATCCAATATTGATAGTCGTTCTCTGTGTTACAAGGGTGCGACAATGTTCTTAATTTAATACTCTTGGTGTTTTTTTTACATTTGGTAGACATGATGGTAAGAGTCATCACCGACACCACCATAAACATTTGCATTGCAAGAAATATTAACGATCCATTACATCTTCAAGGCACCACCAACCTATATGTTATTTCCCTTGTTACACTTCCACTGGCTCACTCACTCTTCAAACCGCTCTATGTCAATTTCATAAAAGTATAATACCATCATACCTTTTCCTATCACGGTTAACAACAGTTAATTTCAAACATACATGCGGTACAATGGCGGGTCCAGTCTGTTCGTAATTAATGGCACTTAAGATATCGCTAATACAAATACCGCAGGTACATTCACTATTGTGATATTGAGTCCGGCCGTTGAGAGATTGCTAGCCTGACGTCAGTTCACATACATAAGCAGTGACAGTTGACATAACCTTGTAGTAACGCAGTATAGATAATTAAAAATATCGTTCTTTTTTCTTATTTAATATTAAATTTACCACAAAATTACAACGTTTATTGTAAGCTGACATCATGATATATATATTACGTTTAATGTGTGTACAACATGATATAGTTTTTTATGAAGCAAATAAAGGATAATATTTTTATAGTAAATTCTTTTTTCGATATTATACGCAATTACAAAGTTACGTCTTCCATATGATCACGCTCGTCATTAACGCACTCTCTCAACGTCCAGACATTACCTATTGTGTTTTAAGCATGAATCAAATATTTACGAAATGTGACGTAATATTATATAAATAAATCAACAATATAAAAGTAAATTTCACTAAACACAATAAGTTTAAACAGCACAGATTGTAATATTTATTAATTTCAAGACTTACTAATTGTACTATAATGGAGATAATTATATATATATATATATATTTATTTGCAAAGTATGGTATATTTATTTAAACGCCTCACCTCGAGATGTTTGCGTAACTACCCACAATCCCACAATATGATGTTCTAGTGACGTTCGAAACTATTATACAAGTATTTCTTGAAGTAAGTATAAGAATCGATAGCATTATAATATATTTGATTAAACATGATTAAGGCAATACAATTAGAGACCAATATTAACATTAACATATAGAAATAAACGTAGCTAATATTATTATATCGTGTATCTATTTGTGCACTAAGGACGTGAGCCTCTTAACTCCGGACTTCGCAGTGCCTTTGGTCTTCTTCGTCTGCTCCTTAACGCCTCTGAAATTAACGAAATTGTAACGTTTTAATATCGTTTGTTTAAAGTCGTATTAGATATGTATAATTTCACTAGTAAATATATTTGTAAACATAGACAAGGAAAATGCAAATTAATCATTTTTTTTGCTCAATGCGTTACATATTGAAAATCTCTTATCGGAAAGCATAAATAATATACAAAGCTGCTTTATCATTAAAAAGTAATCTTATCCAGCTTATCATATTATATACTATAAGTTATGTTATCATAAATATTTTAATTGGATGTATCAAAAATAATAAATAGTCCATATAATGCATGAATTGTTGTTATGGTGCCATATTTTGTTCTTTTTCATTCAATGATAAACCATAAATATAAAAAATAAACGACTTAGTTGTAGATTTCATTTTCACTAAGCTTAATTTTTACAATTGATTTTTATAATTATTAAAAATATCGTAGCGATATATGATTTGATACTGACAATGGGCTCCCCATGTCACGGACGGCAGTGAAAAAACTTACACAATTTCAATTCAATGAATTATAAATATTGATTAAATTGCTGACGATTTTATCTTGTGTGCATTTCGTATGTACGTTTGCAACGTTGCGTACGTTTTGCGTACATAGCTTTTTAATGATATTATTGTCAAAGTAACGAAATCAATAGATACATTTATACTAATATATAAAGCTGAGAAGTTTGTTTGTTTGATCCGGCTAATCTCAGGAACCACTGGTTCGAATTTAAAAATCCTTTTTGTGTTGTGTAGTCCTTTTATCGAGGAAGCCTCTAGGCCAATTTTTATTCATTATATTTCTATTACTTATACGCGGGTGAAACCGCGAGGCACAGCTAGTAATAAATATAATATATAAAACAATTAAAAATTATCTTGACTAAAAAAACAACTTTGTAACATTTCTCAAACAATAGTTAATACGAACAATATTAAACGACACTATAGATTTGATATATTTATTTATTCACTTACAAGTATCTTGTGAGATCTTCAATGTCCACGAGCATAGAGTCCTGTCCCATGTGAAGTTCGTCGCGAGCCATCAGCAGCTTCACTAGTGAGTCGTTCAAAGCCTCGATCTGCGAGTGGAGCTCGTTCACTATCACCTGGAAGAAATAATAAAACAATAAAAATAAATAATAGTATTTTTAAGCGATTTGATTTTATCCATTGCTTCCAATTAAAATTTAGTTTGTATAATTTTACGGCCCATACATTATATATATATATATATAAAAAAACAATCAACAAGCTCACATTACTATAGAAAAAAGTGGAAAATTAGCTGTCAGAACGGCGCCGTACAGAGCTGAGCGTAGCAAACGATTTCATACTGATATATTTTAATTGCACTGACCATGGCGACAACCAGAGAGTAGGCTTTTTGTTTTGTAGGTAGCTATTAATAACCAAATATTTGCATGTTCTAATTTAATCAAGTTTATAAAGTCCAATTCGTACAAACGGAACGAGAAACGATCCGAGAAATTGGAACATTTCCATCAACAAATAGCAGTATTTTTTATACAGAAGCATTAGTGACGTTGAAATGATGAAACAATGCATTTGCACAATAGCCATTGTAATCGAAATGTTACGCTTGAATCAGCAAGATTCGAACCTGAGGTTGTACGTAATTGCAAGGTCGCGGGAAAAATGTCGAGTATTTCCAAGAATACGTTAGACGGTGTTTTAAAAGAGCACGATTTAAATCTGCTTTCATATCAAAATAAAGAGGAAACGATGATCATAATACTTTACTATTATAAATAATAAGAGGAAAACTTTAAAGGCGTTTTTTTTTCTTTTTCAAGCAGTAATTATAAAACGACAAGGTCAAGACGAGGTCATTACACAAAAAAAATGTACAAAAAATGTCATTACTGAAAAGAGTTTTTATAACAAACCTGATGTTTATAATTTTAATAAAAAAAAATGAAAAAATAACCGACACGTAGAATTAGTTCATGCACAATGTTCCGTATCGATTACACAAATAATTACTTACATATTGTAAATATTATTGTATTTGTCGATTATATTATTTTTCTTTAATTAAGTATTGCATTAACATCGGGTTATAACATAACAACTATACATCATCACATACGTAATGACACAAAAAATAGCGGAAATGATAACCAAGGGCAATGATAAATAAAAGGAGGACCTTTATAAAGCCCTCCCCCTTTGATAAGTTAAAAGAATTGGAACAAAATCATAGTAATTAATTTGTTGCAATTTTTTCTATGATTTCGATTGATTTTATTTTTGATATTTCTATTTACAATCGTTAACGCGAATGTACGATTTTCAATTAAACTCTTGTGGTAATTATATATATTCTGTTTTTTTTTTTTACGTTTCCAAAGTCGTACGAGAAGCTGTGAAAAACTCGTGTTAGATCTAGATCTTATATTGCAACAAGGTTACAGAATGAATTAACTTTTTTTTTGCTTCTGTTGAATTACGCAGTCCTCATGATATATAAAAACATTTTAATGATAAATGCTCATACTTATGTATATAAAAATGAAATATATTTTAGCTTGTAATTTAAATTGACATGTCTTTTTCTGTATAGCTTTCGCTTGTCATCCAATCACTCTATTTTTTTAGTAATCCTTTTGTTTTATACCTAACACCACCTCCTAACCTAACATCTACATCCGTTCTTATTGTTAGGTCTCTGCTTGCAATTTGACATATAATATCCTTGAGCATTATATTTCAATACCACTACAATTGTTTCAGCTTGTAATAGAAATACAGCTTAGAATTTTTTTCCACCTAGTTATTTGAATAAAAATAAATATAATTTAATAAACAACATAGATATGCATAGAAAATACAGTTTTATCTTAATTTGTTTCCAATAAATTATAATTAATTTTGACATAATATCACATGACTAAAACGCGCTATGAATGTTGTTACGTCTCTAAGTTAAGTAACATTGTGACGTCACATTTAATTGAATATTACTTTTTGATTAATATGCAAATAAAATGTTATTTGCACATGTTACCCAATTATTTGAATTTGTGCAATGGTTTACTCGGCGGTAGAGCTTTGTGCAAGCTCATTTGAGTAGGAACCACCCACTCATCAGAAAGGTAAGCGCAAAATAGCAGTCATTGTTGTGTTCAGGATGATGGGTGAGTAAGCCAAGGCACAAGGGATATAACATCTCAGTTCCCCAGGATGGTGGCGCATTGTCGATATAAGCGATGTTTAAGATAAGTAAGCCCGCGAGTGCGTCGGCGTACCTGCAGCTGCGCGATGTTCATGTCGGTGAGCAGGTGTCGCGACACGCGGCGCCGGTCGGGCGCGAGCGGCGCGCCGGCCTTGTGCATGCTGCGCCGCAACATCTCCGTCACCGGCGACACGGCGCGCGTGCGCCGCTCGCGCTGCGACACATCACACACGCAGCTTTCAATATATACACATCATTCCCCACATTATTACGTACATCATATTTGACCTTCGGCCGTGGCGACCGATCCCGAGGACAAATCGACTACGCAGGTTATATTCTTCCTGGATTTGAACCTAGGACGTCGGGACTAGAAGCCTTAGCCGACCGCTAGACCGAAAATGTCTAGTAAATACGTAGCGATTTGGAATACGATATGAGAAAATAAGATAATTATTCTTATAGTTTGTTCTAAATTCAAATGAGTTTCAAATGTCGATGCACAAAATGTTTTTTTTTACGTATAATATGTATATGTAGTAGCTTACACACTAAACACAAATAAACAATCTAAGGTTGTTTATACACATTTGTTTGTATTATTGAAAAACTTCAATTACCTCCATTTGTATACGGGCCATTTCTTTAGCCTGAGCCAACGCTATTCTAGCCTCAGTTTGAAGAGTTGATTGTAATGCAAAAAAGTCTGACTCCTTGAATTCAATGTGACTGAGGGATTGTGTTGATCGAGACTTGGAAGATTTTAGCATTAAAGATGTTGGACGTGTCTTTGCACCTGCAACATATATATTAAAATACGTGTAAATACTATTATTTTTCATCCACATGTTATAAACATACATATTATATATTATATACATTCACAGCAAAGTTTGTTAAGCCTAAATACGACGAATAAAGCATGACTTGTTAGGTTTTATATCAAGCATTATAGAAAAACAAATTTGTTCCTTAATAATTACTTAAAAATAAAAAGCACTATAATTATTTTCGTAAGTTCTAATTTTTTAAACTACAACTTCTTTTTTAAATATCATTCAAACTATACTAGAGGTTATATGTAAATAAAAACCTTAATACACATAATTGTTTTAAATTAATTTTATGATTTTAATATGCAAATTAACTAAACTATTACATGTGAAAACCCACAAAGAACCTATTAAATAAATCCATGCATAAAAAAATTAGAATTATATAGAACATATCGCCATTAATGTGTTCATAAATGTTAGTCAGTGAAGGATTTTGTTATATAAACTTATTAAATGTTTCTAAATAATACATAAGCTTAAAATATTTGTTATAAGCTTAACTAAATACCCAGATCTATAAATAATAAGAAACAATAAATCCAATTATTAAAATAATAATTATAAATAAGTAATTCATAGACAGGTAACACAATAAGTATTATATTATGTTATATTGACTTTCTTAAAAAATATGGCATTGTCACTCTTTATTACACATTTGTTTCAACTTACAATAGCAATTATGTTTTTCAAACTGTAATAACTTTGAGAAAGTTTGTAAATGATTACATCAATATCTTGCCATGCAATATAATTTCTAACTACTTACCACTTTGAGTATTTGTGTTTTTCTCATTTTTTGTAATATTTACTGAGAGTGGTCTCGTTTGGTATGGATGATTAAAATTGTTCTTGCTAAATAAACTTGATCTTGAGGAACTTTTACTATTACAGTTGAAATTTCTCTCAATATCTGACGTTTGAGATTCATTGTCAGATGCTGTTTCATTCATAAAGCATATTTGTAGATTTTTCCCTGCACCGTACATAGCACAAATGACATTTAGCAAAACAGATGAATTGAGGAATAGAATCAAGCAATGTGCTTATATTTATAAAATATGTGATGAATGGTAAACAACACACTTTTACCCTTAAAATTGTTACAATCATTTAGATACAATACAGATAGCATATTCTGAATATATTTTCCCATCCCATATATCAACACATGATTTTTTTTAAAACAATAATGTTCGCTGTTTCTTCACAATACAAATTTTATACATTGAAAGAAAATGCTTACCATTTTGAAGCCTTGAATGTAGGCTGGGTTTCTTTCCCGGCCGATCTACATGACCTAAACTATAATACTCATCAGTATCAACTCCCATTGCCAATCTTTTCCTAATCTCTTCTCTGTCATTGCGTTTCTGTAAATATAATTATGAGAAGTCAGTATTAATTACTATGTAAGTATACAGGGTAATTTAAATGTCACTCAATATATTTATTTTACTTTGTCATAAGGAACACCTGGTGTTATTGTAACTATTCTAGTAAATTTATCTAATATATTAGGATTATTGTCTAAAAGTGTTGGCCATTCAATTTCTGTCTGAGCACATTCTGCCGCACCATTAGCACGAGGGCTTAGAGCCGTGTCATTGTAATAATTATACGTTGGTAAATCAGGAACATTTGGTTTTAGTAACTTAGTCTTAATTGTATGAAAGCTTCGTTTAAATCCTGTCTTTTCATTGTCGACAGTATTTGGTATTTCACTAGACGTTTTGCGAAACTTTCTTTTAAAATTTGTAAAAAAACTTTCAAACATCTTAAAATTAAAACTAATCAGTCTTTCAGTTTTTGGTAATAAAATGGCACGATTGTTTTTTTTTAACATATAATTAACATAGGTAAACAAAAAAAAATAAACTCAGCTATCCTGTCAATCCTGTCATAATTGACATTTAGGGCAAGGACAAATACGTGTTCCATTTTTTATCTTTTCTTTCTCCAAATCGTACTTTATGGTTTGCTTTTTATTGGTCATCTATTTTAACACATATCACAATGATTGTCGATTATTGTGATAAATAAAGGCTATACTCACTAGGCAGCAAATATTATCAACGGATTCGTGATTATCATACGTAATTGTATATAAATCTAAAAGAAATCTAGTATCCTTTTTATAATGTCTTTGTTCGGAATTGAAGTACGGCATTGACGCCATCACACTTGTTTATTATTTAAAAGAAAAATACGATGAGAAGCACAACGAAGCACTAACACGCGTCAAACTGTCTGATCTGTTCAACTATTGAACAAAAATGAATGTAACGAAACATTAAGAAAAGAACGGCTGACTGCCTACACTGTTGAATCACGGTAGAAAGCTAAACTGAGTAGGTACCAATTGTATTGGTAATTTTAACGGTTAATGCATGGATGAAGGAGACGTGGATCAAATGTGAATGTATAAATTTACTGTTACTTCATAAAGCGCCAAATTTAAAGTTATAAGATAATTTGGATATCAAAAATTTTATACGACGCTTACAGTCAATTATTTCACCATAGAATTATATTCGATCATCATCGCAATATTAATTACAAGTATTTACTTACACGTCTTTCGGCATCTTTAGCTGCTCTCAGATGACTTTCGATTGTATCCAAATCCAACTTAGGCAACGCTGTTTCTATGTTATATACATCGAAACATTCTGAAATGAAAATCATAATTATAAATTTAGGTACCGTACTAGTAAAAATAACTTAAAATTCAGTACTTATTATAGCAATTGCTAACTTATATAAAAATATTAGCATTCTTATATAATGCGTAGGCGTAACAATACTTAGGAATTGTAAGAATATAAAACAATTACAATTGTATTTATGTATATATTAAAATACAAGTAACTTACCGAAATCTGATTCAATCTGATCATTTTTACGGACGGACGCATTTTGACATTTTGGTACTGTTTTTGTAAAATTCTGCCGAACTTTTGATTCACTGTAAAACATAAATGACAATATTAACTTTAAATCATTACGTTACGTATAAATATAAGTATTTGACCACACCTCATTTCGAACTAACACGATTATTAAAAACTTCAAGTCCACGAACAATTTAAATTGACTGAACAAGCTACAGTTGTTCCTTAATAATACTCACCTACCTAATTTGTTTGAATTACGTATTGACCGCGTCAATTCTATTTAAAACTTTCGTGTTTGATCAACATTCGAACAGTAATGTACCCATGGTTTATTGATTTTAACTTGATTTTTTTTCCTACTAACTACGATGTTTCAGTATTCATTAAACGAAAATTGATGACGACTCGGATTCATTAATTCTATTACAGAATCAAAAAGTATGTATTTAGCGAGTATTATATATACGAGTATATATAATACTTACATCATAAGCTTTTTGACTATGCCAAATCAAAAGAAATAGTATCAGTTCTTCTTGAAACAAGACACAATAAAAACACAAAACTATCATCTCGTATTGATATTACAAATTTATATTAGAGCTACCTACCTACGTATATGGCGGTACCTAAGTGCCTTATTATTTATATTTACGGAACCCTAACTGGTGCTTGGCAATTTATCATTACAGCAATTCGTAAATAATAAAAATAAAGACATACACATAAGACTTGATTGAATGTTGATTAACTTTCGATATTAGCTTATTTTGTGTGCTCCTCTTCGTACTATCTTCATGATAACGGGATCGTGTGCTTGTTTCACAATTACGATTCGACGAGCTAGGTAGTATATTATTAGAGTTTCCGTCAGTAATGACAGGAATTTCTTTTTTATTTTCAGCCCATATTTTATCGCGTTCCCGCATTTCATTTAATTTTGGTATAATTTTTCTTAACTCTGTACTTAATTGCTTAATTGTGTTTTCGACATTATGACTCAGCTGTTCCGTATCGTATTCCTCCTCGTAAATATTAATTTCATCTTTTCCATCAGATAAAATTGCATCAGTTATTTTGTTACCAACATTATTATCAATCAATAAAAATGTTGGTCTACTTATATTCATTTCGGTCCTTGTATTACTTTCATTTTCTTTATTGATGTTAGTAACGTCTTCCATTTCATGGTCATTGACAAGGTCTGGTGTCACAATTTCTTTTTTATCGTAACCTTCGTTTTCTACTAACTTTTTTATGACGTGATTTACTACGTCACTTATATTATTAATCGTAGTCTCTATTGGTTTCACAAAAGTGTCTTTTATATCCTTTCTTAGTTCTTCTAAGTCATCTTCGATATTTATATTGTAGTTCAATAAGTGCCTTATTTCATCTTCAACTTCCTTATTAAAGTCACCTATGATATCTGTTGTGTGAAAATTGTTCTCTATATCAGTGGCTGAACAATTTAAATCGTAGTTTACTGGATCGACATTGTTATTATTATGTGATATCGTTTTTAAAAGATCTGGAATGTCGTTTCTAGAAGTAGAAATAGACTTTTTTATCTCCTGTTCATTGTTTGTATTGTCTTTTTCTACGAATTTAATTTCTTTATTATTATTATCTCCTTTTATTTGATTGTTATTACATTTTTCAGTAATTTGGTAATTTGATTCAATAATATCAGCATCCAAATCGTCGTCCGTCATGTCATTTTCCGAATGATAGTACGGCTCAATATTTGACGAATATTCCTGTGTAACATTGAAGTTTATTAATGTATGTAATACTAACGATAAGTTATATAAATAATGTAACAGCATAAAAAATATTTTCCTTCATTTTTATGGCTTCGTTATTTTTTTTATAACGCACAGGTTAAGTTGCAAAACTTTAAAGGTTTCGAATAAAGATTAGGTCACCTGTAAAGTATGAGCTAAATGCTGAAAGCCAGGATAGTTTGGATTTACGATTCCACGGGGCACGGGATGTACACTCTTATCAGACATTTCATCAGAGTCTGAAATATCGAAAGCTCGTTCTTCATCAGCCGGTGTTGTGTTTGTTGACACATTAGCATCGACTGCAACGAATTAAATTATCTAATATCTACTAAAAGTAAATTAAACTTGATTTTATATCGAACAAAGGTAACAATATAGCAATTAATATTCGTTATATTTACCAATGGAACTTTCTTGCCAACATAAATTTGTCTTCTCGCTTTTTTCGACACAGTTATTACCAATATGTAAATATTCTGTTTTCTTATTATTTAATCTATATTGTATGTTACATACAATAGGGTTTGATTCGTTTTCTGCTTTATTTACTGTATTATCAACAGAATAACTGTTGTGGTTTAAGTTGAATTGAATATTTTCGTCCACGCTATTGTTTATTTTTGATTCTATATTATTTGTGTCTAACCAACTTGTATTGTTAATATCCTCAGCTATAAGGTTTACATCATCTGCAACCAAATTGCCATTATCGTTGACGTTGGGGATCTTCATGGTTACCTGTAACAAATTAGAAATATATTAAACAGGTATTCAAATATTCAGTGGTTAATAGCTAAGTCAAGAATATTTGTCTTACGAATAGATCACATCTAAATATTTTTTATCAAAATAAATCTTTAGAATGCTTAGAAGAACAATAATCGATTAAAAATTATCATAAGTAACGAACAGTGCAGATAATTAATATGGTTGAAATAAAAAGTATCGACTTATTTAGACACCAAAATCGCAGACCATTGTTATCGTAACCATGATCGTTTGACACATAGAAATACAATTTAACTAATTGGTAAAATTGGTATCTAGGCGTAAGGATTAATAACAGATTGTACGAGTTCCTTAACTTCATTTTGTGTAGTATCAGTTACCGTTAATAATTACAATCGAATATATTACATTATCAAAATAATTTTACGAAATATAATCTGTTCAAATCTATTGGGAACCTATTACTATGATCTCTGTGTAATATAGTAGGTATATTGTATTTATTATAAAATAAAATGTATTATATATGAATTAAAATAATACTATACATATAATATACCGTACCTACTTTAACTTATGATTACAGTTTAAAGATCAATAATCAAATTAAAAAACCTGAAGAAAAGGAAGTCACGACAACTCGCAATTGTAATGGTCAAGGACGTTGTGCAATGCAGAGTTTTAGTGATGATATTATTATACGAAGTACATTATGTAGTCCATTTCTGACGAAGTATGGTATATAATATGTTGAATAATGGGCAAGCTATGTTATTTGACATATTCGAATCGAAATCGTGGTTATTTATATCAAGAATAGCATTAGTTCTTCAGTGGTCGATCAACAATTTCGTTATTATTTAGATTATATTAAACATGGATCCTATTTAAGATAAAATTCTGCTACTTGAAATAGGTACATTTGAATGAAACGATCAATACCAAAACATGTGATGGCCAACACAATTTCAATGATTAATTTTTGTCGTTATTGCTACCCCTAATATTCCAGCCGATAACGTGATCGAAATGTTGATTTTAAGTTATCTTTATACGTAGGACGTATACAATTAACAAAGACACTTGTTACGGTCTAATATATATTATTTTTCTTGTAAATAAATTATTTTGTAAATGAAACAAAATATAAAACACATTTATTAACGTTACAATTTTTACTAAAACTACAACTAGTTTTATATAACGGAAATGTCAAATGGCACTTCGTTCTGTACTTTTGGCAGAGAGATAAGCCCTGTGATGCCGCCTGGATTAATGCTCAAAACGATTGGAGAGAGAATGAACATCACGGAAAACCAGTTTGGTTTCATGTTATACCGAGGCACAACTTTTCGTTCTGAAAACAGTATCATCAAAACGTCATCGGATAGATATAATGACGTTTGAAAAGACAGATTGAAAAATTGCAAAGGATTTAATAAAACTAAGAACATTGAACACCGATAGTATGTGACGAAGCACCAAAATTTGCGTATCCTAGTAGTTACACACGTTACCCGCATGCCTAGACTTTCTATAGCTACCTCGGTAGGTCGGTAGATAGGTAATGAGAATTAATTAACCGTGAAGCAAAAGAAAGAATTAGTTTGGGGGTTAATGTATTAGTCACAGATCATAGGAATTATTTGCGTTCACCAAGTTCCTTTGTCGTCTATGGATAATAGTGTTGACCCACTGATGTGTAATGGAAGACAAAAACAGGTTGTTTCGCTTGCGGATTAGGGCAAGGGAATAGTGAATGAAAAATCTTTATTTGCAGTTGTACATAGAGAAAAATACATTTAAAATATCATCGTCAAATGATAGTTCTCTAAAATTACATTAAATTTATGTGTAGATTATGATATTACTTTTATGCAAAATATTTATTACTTAGCGTACACACATACTTAATTAATTAATTACCTAAGGAGCAATTACTTTATATTTACAAACAAAAATGGTCATCGTTTGCAAGCAATATATGTAAATAATATTAAAACACGTAACTTTGTAACTTAAGCTAGATGGTAAGTATAAGTCAAATTATTATTATTAAAAAACTATTATAACTATTCTTTAACATTATTATTGTTATTTGGACTTTCACCTATGACACGGCAATGTGATGTTGACGAAATAATATCAATAAGTTATAAGAAAGAGTACATATTATATTGATGACATATTTTTTCTACTTTATTATAATACTTGCAAATTAAAACTAAAAATAAAGTTTTGTTTTGATTTAATGTGCGTGTTTTTTAAGATAATAAAAATATAGTAAGCTTACCACTTGTGGTGTGTGTGTTACACTAATAAAATGTAATTTGGGTTTCACGAAAAAAGAATATGTTTGCGCAAAAAATATAAAATATAACAAATAAGTTATCAAATATTATTTAATGTCTTAAGTATTCGGCTTTATTGCGGATAAAAGGGAATAATGTAATAGGTATTCTGAAGCACATAGTCGACCTCAATCCTTATTATACCCACGAACAGCAGTTAAGCCGTTATAAACTTCGTCGGGTAATATTAACGTAAAATATCAATACGACTCTTCATACGTATCTTAATACGAATATAAATTACTATATGAAATTTATTTTAGTATACTTTTTCTTCGAAACATGGATTTTGTTTTTTAAAAGAGCTTAGTTCCTATGAAAACCATCTATCATACAAGTCATATAATAATTGTATGATTTTTTTTTATTGCTTAGGAAGGCGGACGATCGTATAGGCCACCAACACCCTAAGACATTGGCATTGTAAGATATGTTAACCATAACTTACATCATCAATGCGCCACCAACCTTGGGAACTAAGATGTTATGTCCCCTGTACCTGTAATTACACTGGCTCACTCACCTTTCAAACGGGAACACAACAATAGCAATTACGGCTGTTTTGCGATAGAATATCTGACCATCTGGTATCTACCCAGATGAGCTTGCACAATGCTCCATGAAATGCATATATGTAATATATATATATATCACATTAAATTAATAAATGAAAATCATTATCATTATCAGTTCGTGTCAGACCACTGCCGGTTATATATCCCTCTTCCATGCAACACCACTGACTATGAGCTCTATCTTTAACTCTCCAATCCCTGACGGCTGCCTTACGATTCACAATAAATATATAGGTATAATGAAAATAATCAAAACATTTTTTTGTTGCACACTAAAAATATTGTAAACATATTACGTGTGGTATTAAAAAATACACATATTTAAAAATATGTAGTTTTATTTTAAATTAATATATAATTTATTTCAAAGTAAAACATTAAATGTTTAATGAAAACCAGGTGTTAAAATAACTAATTGTGAAGGAATCCATTAATTCAGGCTTCAAAGGCGAAAACACAATACTCACTCGACTTAACACTTAGACAAGAGACCCAATTTCATTCCTTTAAATTCCACTTGTTGCTTTCAATATTCAGACAAACAACGTAAATTCAAGTAAAATAACAAAAGTGAACTTAATGAAAACCGAAAGTGAAACAAAATAAATGATTAATCTCTTAATAATATACTCGTATTATAAATAGGTAATAAGGTAACTTTATCTCTAATACGTTGGCCTATAGAGGGTAATCGAAGCTACTCATCCGATTTAAAATATGAAAAGGAAAAACTGAACAGTTCACTTCGTCGTCCGTCCGTTTGTCTGTCAAAAAAAAGACCTTTTTTACGCCAAAAGCGAGAAGCGAAGCGAAGGTGACGTTGAAATTAATATAAAATCCTCTAGTAGTCTACGATCTCTTGGAGTAGTAAAAAAAAAATAAACTTCTAAGTCAACGCAATCACAATTGTTATGCCGCAAATTTAGATAGTCGCTAGTGAATTAAGCTTATGGGATACTTTACGTTGACCTAGACACAAGCAAAGGCAAAAATCGGAAACCAGTAAATTTGTAGTTATACCACAAAAAAGGTAATTATGAACGAACTTATTACATGATTGCCGACAAATTTGTACGGATCCCTTGGTGCACAAGTTCGACTCGCACTTTACTGCCGGTTTTGTTTATATGTATTTACTTTATTCCTGATAACATTTGATATCGAAGGACTATTACAATCGATTTGAGTTTTCGGCTCTAAAAACTCTGTTGTATGTGTTTAATTTTAATGATACGTAATGAGCAAGAAGTTTTTATAAAATTTAGAATATCCTCCATTTAATACAACTTCTATAGTTGCGCTATTTATTAATACTATTATGCGTATTGTGTACGTTTTTATTATATACATGTTTATATAATTATAATTTCCTAAGTAAAAAAATAGCTTTCAGCGTCGTAAATTTCTGCTAAAAGTCGTAATACTAGCTAGGCCAAATGAAGAAGCACTACCATAGACGCGTATTGCACATGGCTAGCTGCCAGCGAATTGATTTTTTGCTTAGAGTCGGCGCCCAAGTGCTCATCCATTTATTAAGAACATCCTTTTTTCTTGGTAAAATAAAATTCCCTTTCCGTAGTATATACGTAAAGTAATAAAATATCCGTCGAGTATGTAGACTTTCTACCCACGCAAGTCTCGTTAGAAGTTTATTTGAAAGCAATATTATTAGATTTTTAATTTAAATAATAATGAAAAAGATTTATTTATAACAAATATAATAATAGCATGTGTTCTCATATCGTAATCAAACAAAATCTCAGTTTATGTAATTTATCTTAAGGCGTATTTCACGTTAAAATACTTTTCGTTAAGTACTTCATTAATTACAAGATTATTTAACTTCATTGAAAATATTAAATGGATCAAATCTTGCAATTGAATTAGAAACCAGTTTCATGCATCAAATTTAGCTTAAATTTAAAACATAAATTTTGTTGCTTGAGACAATATAACCCAGAATACTTAATATAATATTTTCATAATAACTGCCTAATAAAAAAAATCATCAAAATCGATTCACCCAGTCGAAAGTGATGAGGTAACAACACTAAAAAAAAAACATACAGACGAATTGACACCCTCCTCCTTTTTTGTAGTCGGTTAAAAATAAATAATTCTAAGAGGTTTTAACTGTAATTTACTTATTAATATCAAAAATAATTGTTAAAAAGAAGCAAAATATTCTTTGTCTTCAAATAATATAATAAGCTAAGCCAAAACCTCTAAATAAAGTAATTTTCTGTCATAATTGTTAATTGTAGAGACGTAACAGCCTTTGTTTAGTGTATTTAATTTGGGCGCAAAACGATGGAGCTTCGTACCAACAGCCGCAGAGCAAACACAATCGACCATCTCTTTTATTAAATGTAATACGTATACATTTACTTTTACGGTTGTATAAATTGTATTACTTGAGCATTTAGTGTAATAACTAAAATATATTATAGCGTCTGCCTGTGGATATGCCCATGTGTGACAAGAAGGAACAGGTGTTAATTATTATGTGTTAAATACTATGTGTTAAGTCATGTAGTCAGGCTATTGATTCCAAATTTTAACATCTGTTAAGTAATTTTTGCGTGAAATAGTAACAAAGATCCTTACAAACTTTCGCGCTTATTATTAGTAAAATATTTCCAATAATAAAGTTGAAAAAATATTATTTAACAACCCACAAGGAAATATTTATATTAACTCGACAACAAACATTATAGAAATTTTAATATTTAAGGAATAATTACTCCTCGTAAGTAGGAAAGAAGAAATGTTATTAACAAGCGAATTTATATAATGTTGTTTTTGCAAATTATATAATTAATTTGAGTAATAGTGCCAAAAAATATCATCCAAAATATTACTCCCCGTCTTATTGCCTCCACTGGTGACAGGAGGGCTGGTTCATTTTTCGCCCAGAGAATCGTAATTGCGATTCAAAGGGGAAATGCTGCTAGCATTCTTGCCACCATTCCAGGCGGTCACGACTTGTATAGTAATTATTTTTAATTTTTATTTGTATTTATTTCAGGTTTTAATGTATAAAATTATCGTATATAACCAGTATATTAAATTATGCTATATAAAGTAATGTATTGTTTGGTTGTTAATTTTTAATTAGAAAGACTGTATCTTAATCACATTTTGACATGGTTGAATAAGCGTACAAAAAAAGAGTGAGAAAAGAGTATACATACTAAGCACTAGGTGGACTTGTGGAGAGGTAGCTTGATCCGATACTGATAGTGTATTACTGATGTTGTGTTATGTTATTTGTTTGACATCATTTAAAATATCTTTTCATAATAAAACCTTTATTTTAGCAGTGAAATCGCTGTGGGTAGGAAGTCAATTCTTGAAAGTTTAAAATCAAATCGAATAGAATAATATTTTAATGACGTCGATTAAAAAGTTATGAGGACTCATAAAATTGTTATGTCAATATTTACGCCTCATTGGTTATGACTATAATATAATTATTGGTTAAAGTTTAGCAAGGCAAGCCCATTTTCATAGTGTGATCATCAATAAACCATCGATACCCTTCTCATTTTTCCTGGCCTAAGAATAGACAAATTAGTATTTAAATACTCTACTTATATATTTATTTATTTACATAATTTGTTTGATATGCATGCTTCACTTTTAAACGTTGCTTGGTATCATCAAAGCGAAGTATGACCTATTTTTATAAGTAAGCACTCAAGCGAGCACGAGTAAAATTAATCTATTTAGTAAACAGCAAACTACACGATGCGGCTCATTCTTATATAAAGTAAAATAAGTATTTCTTTTATTTGTAATATACGAACTTTTAACTAAGTAGTAATTTTTAATTTATACATTCTTAGCCATATTTTAAAATGGTGGATATTCATGCATATTTTTCATAACAACGTAGTGAAGTATTTAATTTTAATCGAAGTATATACAATATACATACAAGGTAAAAGGTACTTTTAAAAATATAAAATTATAATATAAAATTACATTTGTTGGTGCGCTTTGATAACATATACTTAAACAATCACAAACATAAATCATATAAATCTCTCTCACTCTCACTATTTACCATATATTTTAAAACTATTTACCATATATTTTAAATAATCTAAAAGGTAGTCTGAATACCAATAAATATCAAAAACATTTCACTTTACCTGACTTTATAATTTCATATAAAGTGGAGCTTTATTTATGACGACTATAAAATGTAAGATTTCTCTAGAAGTATTCAATAAACGATAACCATCCCTTTATTGTCCCTTCCTTAGATCGGAATGCGGCGTAATAGCAATAGTTCCT
Source organism: Nymphalis c-album (assembly GCA_963151315.1). Classification (NCBI taxonomy): domain Eukaryota; kingdom Metazoa; phylum Arthropoda; class Insecta; order Lepidoptera; family Nymphalidae; genus Nymphalis; species Nymphalis c-album. Next base: position 5,517,290 of record OY720590.1, on the reverse strand, counting down.
TAGTTATTCGGCATGATAGAATTGGACCTTCGATATTATATTAGATAACCCCCATATTAACTGTCAATCAATTAATCACTCGTATAGAGCACTTAAAATGGAGTTGGACGGGACATATGCTACGATGCAAAATAAACAAATGGAGCAAACAAGTAACCTTATGGTACCCAAGAGAGGACACAAGAAGTAAGGGGCGCCCGAAAACAAGATGGAGGGACGATATCCGCCTAACCTTGGGGCCTTACTGGACTAGAGTAGCAGAAGACAGAGCTCAGTGGAGAGAGCTGGAGGAGGCCTATGCTAGGAGGCACGCTGAATTGCGAGACATACTATAGCAAAGGGCTGAAAAATATGTATTACCAAACTTGTAGCGAATTCGGAATAAAAGGGCTTTATTATTATTATTATATATTAACTGTCTAGTTAAGTAAATACATAAGGTGCTATTGCTACTACAACTATAATGGCCCAGACACCCCTGTGAATAATAGGTATATACTACAAGTTATTTGTATTCGCCTATATACAATATAACTTTCACAGTTTTCACACTATGTCTGCTTAAAATTAAGATGAAACAAACATATAGAGGTAATTTTTTCTTGGATTTGCTTGACTTGGTTTCATACTATCAAGGGCAGTTAAGTCAAAATAATTAAATATTTTGCATATATAGGTTGTCACAGTTAGGAAAACATTCTTTTCAAGCATTTCTCATCAACACAAATTGTCATGATTTAAATTTCAGTCAGAACTTTCGAAAATATTAAAATTAAAAATAATAGAATGAATGAGCGCAGTAAAATGAGTGGAGGCGTATAATATGTCTGATGAAGATGTATACTCGTTTAAGCACACTGGGTAGGCTGGTTGTGGAGAGGTCGCTTGACCCGATAGTGATTGTATATAATATATACTCTACATATCTAAAAATATCTCGACATAATAAAGAGATCGGGTATAGAGCCGATAAATATTTCATATTGCTTTTTACGTGCACTACTAATGCTTAAAAATAGTATATTTAAAAACAAATAGTATATAGTGAAGTCGGCTAAAAATATAAATCAATTGTTTATATATTATTTTTAGTTTTTACTTTTCTAAGAAATATAATTGAAATTGGTTTACATTAATTGTTTAATTTATATTATATATGCTTCATGATTCATTATAATTTTCTTATTCTTGATAGCGAAGTATGACCTATTTTGAAAATACAAGCACTCAAACATAAACAAAAAAAAAACAATTTAGTAATTCGCACGACCCACGATGCGAGTCAGTGAGAGTAATAAATAGTAATAAATTATTAAACTCTGAAAGCATTCATCATATTCAATACACATACTTATTTACATATTTGTTTTATTAAAGCATACGAGTAGTTATGAACACGCTTCGCTTGACGTAAATTCAAGTATGGAATCTAATATATAATTTTAATTAATTGTAAATGGATTTTTACTCTGTGGCAGGATTTTTTTGCCGGCTCATCTGAGTAGGTACCATATACTCATCGCTTATTCTACCGGCAAACAGCGATACTTAGTATTTGCTGGGTTCTAGTTTCAGGGTGAGTGAGCCAGTGTAACTACAGCCAGGCACAAGTGACATAACGTCTATATATCATAGTAATATGTCTTGCATAGTGGGCTAATCGGCTCAAGTCGGACAGAAGGACATCATAACGTAAAATTAAATCGAATAGAAAATATAAAATGAAAATAATTAATATGAAAATTTTGTACTCTGTTTCACAATTTCAGGAGAAAAAAAATGTTTAATTAAAATCTGACACATTTCATCAAGCCGTTGGAAATGTGAACATGTAAAGATTTTCAAAGACTTTTAGCGTCACAGGAGCAGCTTCAAGTGTCTGTCCTATTAAAAGTTCAAGCCGCTACTCGCGAGCAGCATAGAAAACTTTGGTTTATAAAATGGATAAGCAGAACTTACTGTAGCGAGACATGCGGCCGAAATTCAAGAAATGTTTGCATGCTGTAAAATGAAAGTGGTTGCTACTCGAACCGAAATTTAGGGAGAGAATACACAAAAAGTTATAAGAACTTTGATAATTCTGTGGTTCTTTTCAGAAATGTGTCAATTTTGTTAGGGTTCTGTTAAATTGTATACAAATCTGTTATAGAACCATATTCATAAGATTTCAATAATATAGAATAATTAAGATGACGTACGCAATAATAAGTTGTAGACTATCTTATTATTATATTGCTCAAAAACAGCGTGGGCGTGATCCAACGTTATTTGCAGCGAAACGGACGAGCGTTGGCGTGACCCGGCGCCCTTTCCTCTCTAGTTAATGGCCACTACAATGATGGATAACTCAAGCATGTGCTTTCAGCGACACTGTTAACCTACACCAGCCCCTCATTTACATATTTCGAATTCTAATAATGTGTCTCATGCTGCTTACAAAAATTTACATTATTACAAAAGTCATTTATTTATATTAAATTGTCATGTAAATAAATGACGGTCTCAAAAAATTAATGGTATTTTTAATTATTTATATTTATTAGTAAGATTTTCTTGGAATTGTATCTTGTGTTTATTTTAAAGGAATCATTTCATATTGTTTTGCTAAAACTATTGCATATGCAATTTCATTTTTATAACATAATTATATATTTTACTTGGTGGTAGGACTAAGTGCAAGCTCGTCTGGGTAGGTACCACCCACTCATCAGATATTCTACCGCAAAACAGCAGTACTTGTTATTGTCGTGTTCCGGTTTGAAGGGTGAGTGAGCCGGTGTAATTACAGGCACAAGGGACATAACATCTTAGTTCCCAAGGTTGGTGGCGCATTGGCGATGTAAGCGATGGTAAACGTCTCTTATGATGCCAATGTCTATGGGCGTTGGTGACCACTTACCATCAGGTGGCCCATATTCTCGTCCGCCTTCCCATGCAATAAAAATATATATATTGATTATGCCAATAATATCGTGATAAAGTTCATCAATTCACTTTCGGTATATATTTTACATATATAACGTAATTGTGTACTGCTTAAAATACGTAGATATCAAATTATTTTATTAAGTCATTATAAACTGAAACGAATATACATTTAAGTAGTAAAGTAAATTTGATTTTGGCATTCAACTACTGCAGGGTATTGGTCTTCTTGTCTATACTACTCCTTACCTTCCTGCTATGTTCATAATTATTATTAACATTTATTAATAATAAGATTCTCAAACTATTTACAATTAAAAACAGCATCGGAAATATTCAAATATTCACATGCTTAATATTAATTTGTATTGTAAATTGTCATCGTTGTTAGATATATCAGTAAAAAGAGTTAAAAAAAAGGTATAGGTATGACTTTTTTGTAGGGTTTTAAACAAAGAAAGGCGACATAAGCTAAGACGTCGAGTAGAGTGGACCAATTAGGAGAAGAATCTGTAAAGCGAGATTGTAGCTCATTAAAACATAGAAACTTGAACGTCTGCTGAATTTTTTAAAGTAAGTACCTATACTTAAAAATAACACACGTAACATATCACGTTCCCTACGTGCAGTAAAAAAATTTAACAATTATTCGTAAACATTTTGTTTAACCCAGGAATCGTTGCGTTATGTTATGCAACGGTTCATCTAAGCCTAAGAAAGTTATTACATGTATAGATAATTTTCTGTTTTATTTAACACATATTAATAAATAGCTTTTATTCAACGACTTAGAGTGAGAGAAATCTATATTTATAAAAATAGTATTTTTTTTTAAATATTTCATATAGTGTTGTTTTGATAAGTTGAATAAGTTTGTCAAAGTAAAAATCAATATGTATTCAATCATTTATTTATTTAACAACTAATGGATATCGAAGACCAATAAAATGGTAATTTGAAAACTATATTGTGAGCAGGCAACCATATAATAACGTTTTAGTTACATTGAAAAACAGTCAGCCCTAAAAGATCTCATTTACCTCGCTCATATCCAATTAAACGAAATTCAATAGCTTAATACATCGAACGGCGCTCAAATAGCTGGGGAGAATGAATCAGTCAATATTCCCAACGGGTGTTAGAAAATGCAAGTCTTTAATAAAATACATTGTTACAATAAAGCGAACCTAGAATAAATGGATATATTGCGACGTAAATAGCCTCTACGACCGTCGTAAGCACTTCTCACGCAACCAATTCAATCAATGTACTCAACAAACTGTATAAAGCCCTGCTAATACTTTTACGAAGTTATAAAATACAAAGCCATCATATAACTCATAATCGAAATAAATATACATTGTATATAAAGATTTAAAGTAACACATTCAACTTATTATAAAAATGTTTGAAGTGGCTAAATGAACAGTGAACCTTCGAGGTTTCTCGTTGAAGAGGGTTTTTAAAAATATATTTTTTTTAAATATAAAGTACTGATGCTCACAACGTATTGCGAAATAAAACGTTGTTTTTTAAATAAAATATTTTCGCTTGTATTCATTGAAAAGCTAGTACTCGACATATTTAATGAGCACCGAAAATAATAAAGGCTGGGTAGCGCTGTAACATCGTCTACTTGTACTTAAAGTCGCATTTAAAGATAAGGTATATACGCAGTAAAATATAATGCTTACACATTCAAACGTTTACTTTAACCAATAAATTGTAATTCGGGGTCAATCTTTAGTTCACATAACAGAATTAGGACTAAATACAATCAAGAGTGTTGATTAGCAAGTTTTCTGTGTAATATGTCGCAATATACCTATAGAGCGTTTTTTTATAGAATAGGCAGGGGAACGAGCGTATGGGCCACCTGATGGTAAGTGGTCACCAACACTCATAGATATTGGCATTGTAAGAAATGTTAACCATCGCTTATGTCGCCAATGGGCCACCAACCTTGGTAACTATGTCCCTTGCGCCCGTAATTACACTGGCTCACTCACCCTTAAAACCGGAACACTACAATACCAAGTACTGCTGTTTTGCGGTAGAATAGCTGATGAGTGGGTGGTACCTACCCAGACGAGTTTGCACCTAGCCATGGTGGTTAATGTTAAAAAAATATATATAACGTTTTTTTTTATTTTTTAAATATTAAGCATAAAACGACAGCACCTATTTAAAACCGTATTATATAACACACCATACACTCCAATGGAATAAAATGTAATTTAGTTTCACTTATAAAACTATAAAATAATTTCACTATTTGAATAGATTTTTGTTACTTTTATTAGGAATTTTGTTTAATATATAAGAGTCATATTATCTCTTAAATAAACACACACTATGTAAACGAAAACAAGTTCCGTAGAGAAATAAACATTCATAGGTATTAAAAATTATTAAATAATTTTACAAATACATCAATAATATTGTACCCTTCAACAAAGCTATCTTTTAACTAACCATTATATAAAATCGATAATATGTCTTCAATTGAGTGGTAGTTAAAATGAATAAAATACTGTCAATCAATATTAACGCGTTTCTTAATTTGTTACGAGTCAATAAAACCTAGATAAGCACTTCTTATTTTTCAAACGTAGTAATAAAAATATATATCGGTTATAATAAAAAATCTATATCGTGAGCCAAATTGTTATGAAAAACGTAATGGGAAAATTTATTGAATTTTCGTTTGCGTAGGTAGTCCTATATAGGATATGAAAATATAGTACATTTTTTGAAATCGTTACTTTTATATATTTAATAATATATCGGATATGATACGTGTTTTAATCATAGAGACCTAATTAAAAGGTTAGATTTACGAGTAAAAGGACTACGTTTAAATATTTGACGAAACACCAAACATAAAATAGGGACTATACTTTACAAATTATTAATATAGTTAGAAGTTATTTTAATATATTTTTTCTTAAAGCTAGTGTATTATATAAGAAAAATCAATTAATATTGTTTTTCTTTATTATTATTATAATATCGAATGTCACAAAAACGAGTGCATTGTGCAACCTAACGCGCAACAGACTGCTAGAACAAAGCTATATAAAGCTTAATGCGAAGAACGAATAAAAACTATATAAATTGTACAGGATTCAGTTAAAGAAACTATTTTAGTAACTGTACCTGTAAAGGGCGCCATCCTGACTATAGCTTAGCGCAGCCACTGAATAATAAATGCAGCGAACAAGGTTATCTTTAAAAGGTTCGCGGACACTGGTTTAAAAGTAGCGATGCCACGTCCCCGATTGTCGTTCACTATACACGGTTTGTTATAAGAATGCTTTACGTCACTCAAGTTAACGAGGTTATGGCATAAGGGATGGTTCGGCCGTGGGCGGCGCGGACGGCGTGCAGCCAGCTCGGTAGTCGCTGCAAAATGATCGCGTGGCGAAGGCACGCACCCGCCCGCCCAATGTCGCGCCGGTTTCCATGAAAACCGACCAGTTATTCTCATTATTTTTTTCTATTTTTCTTCATTGAACAAATAAATTCATGTTCGCATTTTTATTTTTGTAAATGGCGAATAAAATTATATTTTACCAAGGAAACGAAATAGAATATAACAACTCATTATAGTACGTAGTTAATAGACATATTTAAGAGCTACAATGCTTAAGCGTTTAAAATATTTATTTAAGATATGTCAGAGCATAGTCTATATCTACCACATATTTATTGATTAGTCGTTAACGACCCTTCACCTTTATATCAGTAACTAACTGGTTCAGAAACTAGTCAAACAATAATTAAATAAAATTATAATACAATTCTTAAATATTTAATAATTTTAAGAAACATATGGTTGTACATATAACATCAATAAAAAATATACTAGTCATTACAATCCATTAAATTTCAATTTCTAGAAGACAACGTTGTACGAAGCGGAATATCGATGTAGGCTCACCCAAGCGCCTCCAACCGCTAGTGTTGAAAATTAAACAAGAACTTCGAAAATTCAAAGAAGTTACTGGGGTTACATAAAGATGTCGCTATTGCTCTGACCCTAGCTGACGATTAAGTCACTTATAAAATACAGCAACCTCCCGAAAGATGGCGCTATATGTGTATTTGTAGTTTCGTAGCGGTTCGTAGTAATTTCGTAGACATAACACAAATATATTGTACTAGCTGATGCCCGCGACTTCGTCCGCGTTGCTAGATATATTAACAAAGTTTTCTTATGTACGAAGGAAAAAACATCAAAAAGATCGTAAGCAAAAATATACTTTGTTCAAACATACATCACTGAAAGCGCAGTGCATATACAAATGGTTGTTTCTTAAAACTTTAATAACTTTTTATTAAATGAAGATATCGCAATAACTTTTTTTTTGATAAGGGCCAAGTGTCTAAGAAATAAAATTTAAAAAATTTCATTGAAATATATCCGGTAGTTTTTCCGTGATGCGCGCACAACTGCAGACCTCTATCATTTTATTTATATAGATTAAACAAGATAAGTAAATTTCAATGCATTTCCTCACTAATAAGCTATATAATACTTATTGTATAGTTAAATAATGTAAAAATACACATTGATTTTAAAGTCGAACATGTTTGAATTATTCACTAAAAAAACTTGAAAACTTGAAAACGAAGGATTTACAGCAACAAATAGGCATCATTTATAAGGAAATTATTTTTATTAAACTTGTAAGTATTATGTTTACATGTTTAATAAATAAATCACTGTTTTATTCAGGTCACGCAACGACAGCAACGACAAGAGAGAGTGGGTAATCAGCACGAAAACTGAAAGTTAGCAAGTTTTTGTATCTGAAAATATCACAAAGAGAATAAGTTTTCTCTATTTATTACGTACTTTTAGCTATTTTTTATTCATGTTTCATGTAGCATATTATGCTTAGCACACACTGTAATTTAATGGTGATCGGTCCTGCGACGTCGAAGTCTATGAAACTCAAACAGATAAAATATAATAAACAGATTAAATTGTGTGTTAAAATAATTTGTTTTATTCGGCAAAAATATGTCATTAATTAGTTAAAATAATAATATACTAATATATAAAGTTGAAGAGTTTGTTTGTTTGATCCGGCTAATCTCAGGAACTATTGGTTCGAATTTAAAAATTATTTTTGTGTTAAGGAGGCTAAGGAGCGATCTTATTCATATATCATGTAATGTACACCGCTCATATTAACGATTATACTCACAGGAAATGGGAAATAGAAAGTAACAGTTTTATGCCATTTTTACTGCACATAAAATAAAATATCGACAATTCGAATATATACTTTTTTTTCTCTTCACGAATAGCTTTCTATGAAGACATTTTTGCAATTGGTCTATCAAGATAAATGCCAAATCAGATAATAAAAGCTATCGTTCTCTGAAAAGGATAAAGATATTACGTAAAACCTTGGCAAGTTTACTTTTCTGACTCGGAGGTAGAATGAGATTGTAACTTTTGTAAATTATGAGCAGTCATAAAATGTTCTTAAACTGTCTCTGCAAATTTTATTTTGTTGGTGTAATTAATATTCACAGATAAAAGATTATCCATAGCATGCTTACTTATATCAGACTTCAAATAATATAATATTTTTTAGTATAAGTTGGTCACAATATTTTTAATTACTGTCATCGTTAATAATTAAGAAAATATAATTTATTCGGTTTTTTTTTTTTACTTAAATTGTTTGATACCTGGGCATAATATTTAGATACTTTGTCGAAATAATACTAAAATCATATAAATACAAGGATTGCTTATTTAATATTGTAACATAATATTATACTTTGAGACATAGACATGAATATTTTGGTAGGCATTAGACGATAAGTGTAGTGATTTCATAAATCAGTCGAGAAATGAAGAAAGCTTCGTTAAGCCAACGTTAACGAAGGTCTTATTTACCGGAATTATGATTTAGAAAGGGCGCATTCTTAAAACAAAAGCGGTAGTTCACGTCAGCCTTAAAAAGGAAATACTCGGCGCTCTTCACAGGGTGCAGTTAAGAACTTAAACATCGACGTAGGTAGTCCTATAAATGGCTCGGTGTAAGTAATTAACTCTAACGACCGCAAGTCTGTAATAAATGGAGGTTCTATTTGTAAAAATTTCAAAGGAAAATAACCATGATGTTTTCAGTACGAAAATTTTTGACGTTGACTTTGCAAACATTTGTATATCCTTTTTTTTAAATGTCTTAAGGATGTATGTAATAGACGAATAATTAGGCGACTATTTTACGTTAAATCTTGAAGCAGTTCTGTGGCTTTGGGCGAAGATTTAATTAAAGCAGATTGATGGATTCATGGACAATATTGCACGATTAATGTGATTAACGACAGTATCCTCAATCGTGTTGCGAACGTTTACCATATCAACAGAGAGGTGGTCCAATAGTATCAACTGAAGTCGATACTGTTGAATCAAATTGGCACCAAATTCATTTAGCTATACTGTTGATACCCTATTGCAGTGCTCCCATAAGCGGATTAACGTCTAGACAAACCCTGTAGTATTTGCGGGTAAAAATACGATTTATCAAATCGTATCGGCTAGAATCGTACATTTTAATTTATTTATGTGTTACAAAATCATACTTTATTTTCTATACTATATAAGCGGGCGAGGTACGTGCGACTCGTAATAACATTTATACTTTTATTTTACAGGACGGGCGGGCGAGCCTTTGGGCCACCCGATGGTAAGTGGTCATCATCGCCCTTATACATTGGCAAGGTAAAAAATGACAATCATCGCTTACATTGCCAATGCGCCACCAACCTTGGGAACTAAGATGTCATGTCCCTTGTGCCTGTAATTACACTGGCTTACTCACCCTTCAAACTGGAATACAACAATACCAAGTAATGCCATTTTGCGGTAGAATATCTGATGAGTGGGTGGTAAACCAACCCCAAATGAGGTTGCACAAAGCTCTACCACCGAGTGATAGTATACATGTACACTTGCATTGTCAGTATTATACTCACTATGTTCCCATATTATAGTTACACAAAATAAAAAGGTTTTCCGTATGTATTCAAACAACTGGATTTCCATGAAACTTATATATTATGCGAAGAAAGTAGCGAGATCAGCATTTATATATGTAAAGTATTTTTAGCGTGTGTTCATTCTAAATATAAGTTAAATAATTATTCCTCGCATAAAAAAATGTATGCTTACTTTTAAATTGTTAAAAGATATCCATACTAATATTACGATTATATGATTTATTTTTTTGTATGTTTGTTTGTAATGGATAAACTTAAAATCTACTTAACTATTTTTAAATTTTATTTCACCTACATAAAGTTAAATATGATAAGCAAATATATAGTTATTAGGAAATATATTAAGCTATATTACGTTTTCAAAAAAATGATCTATGGAAATTACAATAATGTAATCCACGGTATGAATTATTTATTGGCATAAAAACAATTGGTCAACGCGGCCGAAGTCAGGGGGGTTGCTAGTTATGTATATATATAATGTTTTAGTACACATTGAGCGGCTACGATATATTTCATCCATATTATCGGGTTGACAGTCGACGACGAGGGCGCGTGTACTTTTCAGACAACTCTTGACCGAGGCTTGAAACGGTATACTTTCATAGACCGATTACTTAACATATATCTTACTTTAATTACTTAGAATATACACTTAGAATATGTACAACAGTTTATTTAAATAAACTTACATAATTTGAATATAACTATAACATTAAAATGATTAATTGCTGCACCGTATATAACGATTATTCAATACATGAACTCTTACTTTTCATATTTTGCCTTAGAAAATTCGCCAAGTGTATTAAAACAAGGCTAAATAATCCTTACTTCCATTAGGCATAATAGGTACCCCAAGGGTTGGAATTTTGCCTCAGTCAGATCGATGTCGTATTTCCATTTACGCGACGCCCTACTTGAACACATTTCGTCATTAATTTAGCGCCTCAGTACACCCAAATAAATTGATTGAACTGCTTCCACCCTATAGGGGTGTGGTATTAATCTGTATAGCACTTTAGTGTTTCAAAATATTTTTTTGATTATTATTTCTATATCCCCTTGTCTTTAATTCTTATTTTTACCGTTTGTATCTATATCTATACTTAATATATAAAGCTGAAGAGTTTGTTTGTTCGATCCGGCTAATATCAGGAACTACTGGTTCGAATTTAAAAATTATTTTTTGTGTTGTATAGACCTTTTATCGAGGAAGCTCTAGATTTTTATTCATTATATGATTATTAATAATACGCGGGTGAAACCGCGGGGCACAGCTAGTAGCATACATAAATATGTATGTATGTAAGGTATGAGGTATCTAATTGAAGCTAACTCGATCATATACATGTGTACCTATTCCGCACGAAGTACATAATTCGTTGTCGGTGTACCGAATGTAATTTGTCGCTTAATCACCTTATGTGTTACTAAAAGCAATCGTTTGTTATGCATGTGTGAGTTTTCCTATATGTAAATAGTCTGTGTGGTAAATATATCCACTGTAATATTTGTTGACTAAAAACCAGTATAAATATTAGAAAATATTATTAAATTTGAAATTGTAAATTTTCCAAAAGATGTTTAAAATCGTCAAAAATAAGCTGATCATAAAATCCGATAGTCCTTTAAAATTAAAAAAAAATATATATTATTTTCACGACTGTTTCGTGAGAGAATCTAACAAACATTATACGACTCTATAGCTTTGCAAATATTTAATACAATTAAATAATAGTGTTGATTGACATCGTCCTATAAGAAGACGACATTTAATTGATCACCGGGTTCTGATTATAGATATATTATGAAGAGGAAATTAAAAGCTCGCCTTATTTTAATTCTAGATGTTTTTCATGATGACCTCAGAGTGATTTTCAGGAATCGAAAATTAAAAATTCGTCCAAAAATGGGGACGTGTTTTATAGAGCATTAACTAAAGTTTCCAAAACCATCTCTAGACTTACTGTGCGATAATCTGCCTTCCAAACGTAGGTGAAAAAATGAGGAACAAATCTTGTTCCTTTATTTGTTTCCAGTGGTGTATTCAAATTTAAAATCGAAAAGTATGGAAAATATGTATGTTATTATAAACATATTTGATGAGAAGTGTAATTTTATTAGAACCTCTATGTGATAACCAATACTCAAGGATTAAACGTTTACAGTCAGTTTCAGAAGCAGAAGTAAAATTCAAATGTGGTACTATTACGTAAGGCAATACGGTGCATACTATTGAAATCAATCCCCCTTCTATCCCTATTTTATTTAAATTACGGAAGTGCCGTCTCCCCTTCCCATTACATTATGGCTGGAATGTACGATATTATCCTATAAATAAAATACTCTTGAGCATACATACATAAAGTCGAGATGGCCCAGTGGTAAGAACGCATGTGTCAAATTTCATTGAAATTCTGTCACATGTGTATTCCACCAACCCGCATTGAAGCAGCGTGGTGGAATAAGCTCTAAACCTTCTCCTCACTAAAAGGAGGCCTTGGCCCAGCAGTGGGACATTCACAGGCTGTTACTTTACTTACATACGTTTTATTTGACTTTGAAAAATTTAACGTCGGAGTACAAATATTTTTTAGAACTAGATAGAAGCTATAAAAACCTTTGTGTCGTAGTCTGGATATCGTGTGTGAACATAAGTATTGTGCACTTTCAAACACACAAAAACGCCAAAGGCAAATGGTTTTCTGAGTGTAAGATATACTTTTCATTACATTTATGCCCTTGTTAAAAAGGTGCATATTGTGCGCATACATTATATGCGAGTCTTAACCAAACGTTATAGGTTTTTAATGATATGACAATTCAATTACTTTATTGCAGTTCCATGAAACCTAAACTTTTTTTAATTTACATAGTTTTTTTTATATTTGTATTATTATTATGTATCTCAATAAATTTAAATTGACTTCATTTGAGTTTGTTTATCAATTATTTTTTGTTATTAATATATGATTGGCCGTTAAAACAACCAAACCTAGCGTTATTGTTTTTTTAGTGAGTTAATGGTGTTTTTATATAAATAAATAATAACGTATAATAATAACGTCTTCAAAGAGTTTGTCGTGAATAAATGGTTGAAATAAAGTTGAACTTGACGGATTCGTTACGTAAAAATAGATCCTTATCCGAGGTATAATTAAGATCGTAATGAAAAAGTGTTGTTAGTATTTATTAGAATAATAATGTACATGAAAATAGGTCAAAATTGAAGGAAGTACAATCCAGTCACTGGTTTCCTTGACCTAGTTGGATGTCTTCCGTCGATAAAAATATAAATTGACTTACAAATATGTCATATATCATCGTAATAGAACTTTCAGACATATGTACATTAATCATTTATATTAGCCTAAAAATATTTATCTGAAATATACGAAGTAAAGTCAATGTTTAATATGTTCTTAATAAAAAAATTGATTGTTTTTATTAAAAAAAATTTAAGTAAAATTACACCATATACGAACCATTTTATAAGAATTTGATGTTAATAGCATCGGGCGCGTTACGAAAATTTACAAGGAAAGGAGTCCGAGCCGCGTACAATATACATATTTTAATGTTTACGACATACCGGGTTATGGCGTAAAATAATAGCCTTATAGCTTTATTATACTTCGCTAATATACTATAAAAGTTGAAAAGGAAATATATAATACTAATACATAGTAAGAACACTTTTTGTTTTACATAAATCGCGAATAAGTAATCAAATATTTTTTAATTTCCCAGTAAAAAATATTTCATTTTTATCTTAATTATTTTTTGTTCTTAAATTAGAATATGTTTCTTTAGAGCGTACAATTAGTTTTGAATATAATTCCTTTGATTTTTTGTTGGTATGCTAATAGACTGTATTTATTACTAGTTAAACTTACCCTCAATATGCACACAGTCCTTATCTAACACACTCAGGTACTTTTCGCGCAGTGGTGAAAATCTAACCTTGCTAGACCAAACGGCCGCATCGCGTAGCCATTGCGTCTGTACTGACGCTTCCCCACCCGCCGCACCGTAGCCATGGAGCTACGAAGCTCTACGCACAATTGAATGAACGTTTTTCGAAATAAAAATCGAAATCTCACAATATTTCAAATAGATTTGTTTCATTCATGAATTTATTTCAATGTTGTTTGTTATTTGTTGAATCGTTTTTGAAATTAAGAACTCGCGTATCATATCGTATTCCGAAGGTTATTAATACCCATATATTTATATAATCGATTCTATTTTTAACAGAAGGATTTGTTATGAAATATAAATATATGTACATAAATATGTTATAAATATTTTTTTAGTTCAGACAGCTTCGTCGAATAGCCTAAGTTCATAATTAATGAATTATATTTAGACCCTCAGACCTAATTATGCGGATAATAGACATTGAATACAGACGTAAACAATATAATACAGTGAAACTAACAAAGTTTTACTGCATTAAAAACGTATAATGCTTACATAATTATATATTACATGCTTACATACTTTATTTTAATGAATAATCGTACCTCTCTAACTGAAATAAGCTGTATTCTCACCTCTATTAATGGAACCCTCTGTAAATGAGACAGATTTTTATTTAGACCTGGATATCTGAAACACTGGGTAAGTGGAATATCTCTATAAGTGAGACAAATTTGCGGGTCCCTTGACGTCTCACTTAACCAGGTTTCACTGTATTTAAATAGTTTCCGCCCGCCGGTTCGCCTGCGTATGAGAGTATGAGCCAGGTGGTTTATATATAAAATAACTGGCGGACGGGCACGAGAGTCAACTGGTGGTATATTAGATCCGTGTTTGAATAATGTCCCAGGATATTATTTTTAGTAAAAAAATCATTTAATTAATATTAAAATGATAGAAGCACTCGATTGTTTTTTTTTTTATTTAATTCGAACGGCCAACGGGCCAACCTTGGGCCTTGGACCTTGGGCCTTTGAGTACTTACTTCACTCTACTGTAAGCTGCATAAAACAAGTCGTTCCAATTATTCTACAGTTACTCATACAATACAAAGGTATCTCACAATATGTATAGTAAAAAAGAATAGTGTATAATATAGAAAAAAACGTAACTAATGTCTTACGTTACCACAAACAGGGACACCTTCTGTATTCATATGTATTTTATAGGTAGTAGTTACATAAGATTTATGATTGTGCTGAACTAAACCGCTTACTAATATTATAAATGCAATTGTGAGTTTGTTAAGCCTAAGCCACTAAGTCGATTTTAAAATTCTTTCACCAATGTAAAGCTATATTATCAGCTATTAACATATTAGGCTACATTTTGCCCCCGAATTCCTACGGGTACTACGCAGGTGAAACTGTGGGCGAAACGCTAGTACTATATAAATCGCGTTATAATGTCTCTAAATCTGATTATTGTTAAATTATAGTTGCTTGAATAAGTACTCAAAATTAAGATCTGTATACAAAAACAAGATTATCTACGCCCATAAAGGCTCCATCCTCGCAACCGCGGCTTAGACATTGCTTATTGGAGTTTCCATCTGAATGCCTTTTATCAGGCCGCACTCTGTGTTCCCTTGGCAAGGCAGAAATTGCTTTGTATGATTTATTTTATTACTTTATTTATACAATGTTTGAATATTTTTTTTTATTTTATAATTAATAGTTTATTTAACTATATTTTTGTCTGATTGTGAATTCTGGATTAAAAATATAACTTGTATTATGATTAAAACATAAATATACTTTTTAAAATTTAAAGTTTTTTTTATAAATTCAAAGTAAACGAACCTGTATGATTCGGAATGAAGATTTAATCGAGAAGGAAATTAGAAGAACAGAGGAGATATTATTTTTCACAAATTAAGTGGATTGTATATAGTGATATGGTACAATTAAATTTTATATAATATATCTACTGCTTGAAAGTCAACGACATTACCTCCACGTTATTTTGTAACCAATATAACTAAGTGTTGATGTACGTTTTGACGTGACAACGTCTTATAAATTGGTTTACCGGGTGACACTTCAAGAAACTGCGTTACGCTCCGCTCACGTTATGCGCTCACAATGAGAGCGAGTGAGAGGCACGCGTCCCTTCCACTCGGGCATGGTTAGCCCGCCTAAGAGCGAGAGAGACAGACATAAAAAGTGAAAGGCACGCGTCCCTTCCACTCGAGCACAGTTAGCCCGCCTAAGAGCGAGAGAGACAGAGCGAGAGAGAGAGAGTGAGAGAGATAGGCATACACACCGGTTCATGTCTTGCGCTTCTATTTCGCTTAGGCGCCTGCATACAAGTTTACACGTTGCCAGTTAATTGTAAAACGATTGTGTAGTGATAATGTGAAGGTAGAAGGTAGTTTTTAAATATAATTCTTTGTATAAATAAATGTTTTAAATTGTTACTATTATTTCATCCTTCTTCCTACTATACGAATGAATATTCACATTAAAATTATTTTACCACTCAAAGTCGTTGTCACGTAAAACTTTCGCCCGTATACCGACTTTACAGGCAACCAATTTTTTTTATAACTATTAAACTTAGTTATTTCTTATAACAGTTGATAAGGCTTATGGTGATTTTCTACAAAATGACTAACCCTGTTAAAGCTTCTTTCACAAGGGACATAACATCTTGGTTCCCAGGGTTAGTGGCGCATTGGCGATATAAAAAGTATTGATACAGAGAAGACAGTCGGAAGAGTATGAAGATTACATCTCCGCTAAGCAATGAGAGTTGCACGTCAATGGATGTGCTTGTAAAAACCATCCAACCATCGCAGAGTTGTTAGTTGGTATCAACACCCAAAAAGCCGGGTATTTTTCGAAGATTAGCCCCGATAGCTTTTTTTTATTTCACAGGAAGGCGGACGAGCATATGGGCCATCCGATGGTAAGTGGTCACCAACGCCCATAGACATTGGAATTGCAAGAGATGTTAACCATCGCTTACATCGATAATGCGCCACCAACGTTGGGAACTAAGATGTTATGTTACTTGTGCCTGTAATAACACTGGCTCACTCACCCTTCAAACTTAAAAAGGAATTACTAAAAGTTTTTGTGATAGAAATCATTTGTAGAACACCGTAGTGATGTACCTACCTTCTTATTTACTGATTAGTATCTGGCTGGGTAAAAAAGAAAAGGTAGATTGGATGTTATTTCTTTTAATATGTTATCAATTTAGTCTGTAAATCTTCACCAATTCAAAGCCGTAATTAAAATAAATTGAATCAAAATAGATAGATTTATGAAAACAAATGTGTGCAAAATGTGAATCCAGCGAAACTTTCCCGGGGTTAAGACCGCAATCATCATCCGCAAACGCAGCATCGAGTCATCGCTGATCATACCACTACATACCGGAGTTACGACTTACCAGTAGGTAAATGAAGAAAAAAAACAAAGTCTACAATGCGATATGTGCAAATCGTATTTGTAGATAATATACCTGTTTATATATACATTTATAGCCCGTTTACATTTATTGTTGTTATGATATGAAATTAAAATGTTTTATAAAAATAAATAAAATTCGTTTCTATGAAACATCTTTGTGTGATTCTTTGATCTTTCTGTCTCTATCTGAGAGAGGGGAAGGTGGTACCAACTGACAATATTATTATACTATAGCTTTATAAAATGTTATTATGTTAACATACACGAATGTAAAATAAATGACTTAATTAAAAAAAAACATAATAACATAATATTTTAAAATAAAACAGTTAATATTTTATAATAATTTATTGATTTTTACAAGAAATAACACATGTTGATTGATAATATCCATCGGGTCCCATAGACTTGCGTTGAGATAAATGCATGTTGTTAAGTTCAATGGTGCCGAAATCGTAATCAGCAAACTTTGATAGTATTTCAGAACCGTCAAACGTTTCCCGTTTTTTACTCTGATTAGAAATTGCTCCTTCATCATTTCCCTTTTGTCTTTCTCTATATTTTGAATTCAATAATGTAACATGCATTTTGACATTTTCACGACCATGTTCATTCTCCATGAAACCTGTTAAATTATTAAATGTATTTATAATAATGTAGAGGTCAATTATTTGTGTAAGGTTCAAAATCAGGTATCAAAATCCTAAATAAAGTTTAAATTGCTAGTGCTTTGAAAAATTTAAGTCAGAGGCTTCCTATATAGAAGGTAGGCCCTAATGCAGCTAAGTACTAATTATGAATTATTATATTAAGTTTTGTACTTGTTGAAATCCTAGTCACTGTAGCTTAGAAGGACAAATTAACTAACTACCCTCTTAATATTTTTACAATTAGGCACTAAAAAATACTAAAAATATTTTTTATCTATTATAAAATACCTGCTTTATAGAAATGTGACACAATATTATCAACAATTCTCTGAAGTAATCCTGAAGGAGCATTGACTTCTTCAACACAACCATATAAGACATTTATCTCCTTAGGGTCATCATTCATATATGACAATCCTTTCAATCTTATTTGAAGTGGCTGATAATCATTGAGCAATGGCCTGTCAAAGGAAAATATTTTGAAAAAATTAAAAATATAATTAAGTGGCTGTCAGATGAACCATTTGACTTCATTATTCAATATATACTAAACTTTGAGAAATGACATTAATAATAGTACATTTATTACATCACAGTAATTTTCAAAGATATGAAAATATATAAAATATTCATACATTATACATTTTTCTCTGGCTTCCGTAAGCAATTTCGAGGCTGTCAGACGCTCCTCGTTGTCCATTAAGCACATTACACCGACAGTTATATGTAGTTTCTCTCCTCTAATAAATAAAGACTCTTCTAAACCTCTCCCCGAACAGTCACGAAGAACACTTTCCTGTAAAAGAATACATATTATTAAAATATATATAGTAGAAACCTTACATTTTTAAATTGACTGAAAATAAAATTATAAAATATGCTCTACTATTTATTTTAAAGATTAATAATAATATAATTAATATTTGTTTGTACAAACTTTATTGATTAAATTAAAATGGTTCTATGAGATCCTCGAGGTCCACATTTACCACCTGATAGCCCTGGATAATCAATTTATAAATAGGCAAAAATTCAGCAGCATACCTACTATGCTGCTGAACTTGATGTTACTTTAATTAAGCAAATTAATTTATTTGAATATGTAATTGCCAGCTCTAACTATTACATACTTATTATGAAGAAGCAAAAACAGTTACCTTAAAATCTTCAAATTGTTTCATAATATTGGGAAAATTCAGGGGAATTGATATAAAGTGTGTGGATTTTTGTTTCATTCTAGATGATATAACAATCATATTTATCCTTCTTTTAGCTGCTTTAACATTCTGAGAAAAAATATAGATTATAAATAAATAAAGAGTTAAAGTTTGGTGTAGTTTAGAATAGTAACATAATTAATGAAAATGTTGTCCTTTTTTAGTTTTATTAAGTTACAGGACATAATCATTGTGAGAATATAAAATTATCATATTATATAGTATATTTTCAAACTTTTTTTAATATAATTAGTTTATTGTTGTTTAATATGCAATGTGATTCATACAGAAACATTTGATCCATATATAGAAATATCCTTATGTTCTCCATGTGTAGGTATTTTAATATCAGTTCTCGTATCTCTCCTAATTCTAGACACAGTTGCACCTTTTTTACCAATAATTGACCCTAAATAGTGCCTGAAAAATAATGATACCCATTAAATGCAAAACTTTGTCTTACTTATTCTGTTAACAGATAAATAGATTTAAATATTATCATGATTATTCCAAGCATACTTAGATACATGAAAAGTGGTACAGTATCGGTTATTATCCACTTTTGTTATTTCAGCAAGATCATCATCATCATCTTCTTCATCATCATTCTCATTATATGGCAGTTCTGAAAATGTAATGTATCATTTATAATTGCTTGAATTTAATTGAATATACGGCAGAAACACATTCTAGATTGGTAAATTTAGATAGATAGAATAGATTTCAGAATTATGTATTTATGTAATTAACGTTATTATTACCAGTTTCATATAAATCTTGCTCTTGAAACGCTGTAACATTTGTTATGGGATCGTTGACTCTATAACATCTTCCTTCGATCCATATCAATTCGGGTTTAAGTATATCATTCATTGTTTTGTTTAAGTTTCAACTTTATCTGATTGGCGATTTTAAATGTCTGGGTTTTCAGTAAAATATAATAACAAATATAACCACTGGACAAAAAATAAATATAAAGAACTTAACAAATAATGTTTTCTTGAATTTTATTATGAAAAATTAATAATAATCAAGAGTTAATCGTGAGTTCGTGACTGGTGTCAACTGTCGTTTGTCATCAATATAATATAATTATTAATAATGATTTTTGACATCTGACGTTGTACGCTTGGTAATTGTTTTATTAAATGTATTTTAACACCGGTTTAATGCATTAATAAAACATCATAGCACTCAATCACTAAATAAGTCATAATTAAATTTTGTAATAAATACAGTCCTAATAAATTCATATTATTTTTGTAATAAGCACACAGTGATACACAGAAGATATTTTATTAAATATCTAACTCTTCTCAACGGCCTACCATAATCAGAATATTGTGTCAAAACTCAAACTGAAAGAAATAGTATCAGACAATAAGCTAATGAAAGTCTAATCTTCTAGAAGCCAATCAATCAAAATAATGTTGTAAATTATGGATCAGCTGATCCGTCATTATAGGTTTGTGCCTAACGCTGGTAGGCTAAGAACTAACAAAGCGGTTTACCCCCTAATCCACCGCGGTTGCTGGCCTGCGACATCTATATAGCGAAAGGACTAGCTTATACTCAGAAATAAGACGGGACTTCAATGAAATTAATATATTATTTGCTATCATAAAATCCTTATATATGATTTGGTGCGCAACGCTCGTAAGATATTTTATAAGTCTATTCATTTCCCGCCAAAAAGGGAACCTGTCATTGTTCTTGCTTACAGATTAAAAATGTAGAATATTGTTGTTTAATATGAAAAATGACACACACTTCAGTAATATGTAATAATAATACTTATTATGTTCGATATTATATATCGAAATATTATTGACGCTTACAATAGTATGTATGTGTTTTGTATAATATAACTTATGCCATAACCGCCCTCCAAGATTGTGGGCGAAAACCGCAACTGGGATGTCCACGGTAGCCGAATAGAACTATGGTCTCGATAGTTCAAATATAAAACAGGTGTTCGCCACCGCGACGCGTGCGTTGGGTAACCACTGTATAAGTTCTTAGCCTTAGTTATTTTTTCTTTGCTTCATATTTAAGTTTCCATTTATGTAGTCTTTGGAACTGTACTCGCATGAATTTTTCTTTAAGGAATGGTTTTTTTTTGTTTTCTATGGTTTTTTCCAAATATATTTGTGAAATTATAATATTGTTTTCTGATGATACCTTTTGATTGCTAAAATTAAATAAAAAACCTTTGACGACACATTTCTGTTCTGTGATCTGTCATTTTATCCACTTCTCTATGGGATAGCGCTCACGAGCAATTTTAGTTGCGGCGACAGTCGTCGTCTCGTCACCTATCCAAAGCGGAGCGCGCTCACGGAGGGCGACAGAGACAAAACTTTTTTGTAAACAGATTATAAATTAGATTTAATTCATTCGAATAAAATCAAAATACCAAATTAAATTAAATCAAATCTGAACACACATACACTGCACTGTATGGACGAATAAATCGATTAGTGAATGTTTATATCTTATTGAATAAAAAATGCACGGGATAAAATTCTTATTTTACCCTAACGAAGTCGGGACGGACAGCTAGTATAAAATATTATAAATTTCTGCAAAGTAACAAAATTCAAAACAAAACATCGTTGTAATTAAATAACGCATCTATGTTATTCGGTATATAGTTATTAATAAAAATCGTGCCATTACGACGTAGCACCCATTATTGCCGCTAGAAATATTATTAAATTATACAAAACTTCAAAAACCTTACATTTATCCATGACTTTCTTTCCTCTTACTTTAAATAATTTTTTAAAGTTACAATATTTGCTTTTCGCATTCAATTTTATTCGTATTTTGAATTTTACATGAACATACAAATAAATTGATACGTAAAACGCCATCTATTATATTTTTTATTTAATTCATGATTCATGCCCATGGGCAATAATATGTACTTATGTAGCATGATCATGTGTAAGTTATGCCAAAAATATAATTGCCAAATGGATATACCTACACCTAATATATTATTTATATATTTATTGTAATGCCTCCAGGCATTACACTATTTCAGTGTTTCTCTTTAATTACTAGAATAATAATATTCGCACTAATATAATAATTTATACGATAGTTTTTGTGTTTTCAATAGTAGTTATTTGTTGGCGCTTTATGACATGTTTAAGTTATTTGGCCTTTTATCCCGTTTAACTGGATTTTTGAAAAGGACGTGGACGAAGCCACAGGCCAAGCGTTAGTGATTAATTAAATAAAATATAAAAATAATTTGATTATTTAAACATTACGATTTAAAAGACTCGTATCGTATTTGTAGTTACATTCAATCAAAGTGCATCTTCTGTTAGCTAGGTACCTAATTAATGTATTATACTTAACATAACTACTTCGAAATAAAGATGAGAAACTTACCAGCTTCAGTTTTTTGTTTTGACGAGAAGTTACCCCAAGCATTGGAAAATATAATTGTACTGATCTCTTCCCATGCTTTAATTTTTATATTGATATCCGAATATTCATTTAACATTTTATCATAAAGTACCGTTCTCTTTTCTACTTCTTGTATAAGTATGTCGTTATCTATATCATCCTCATGCACGGTCTCAATTAGTGGAGATGTTGAGTTCATTTTGCGTGCGCTAAAGTGGACAGTCTGAATGCAAATATCGTCAATCGAATTTCCTCAAATTATGAAATATAGAACTCTGCGGGTTCCACGTTCGTTTACGCAGTGCCATTGGCTGATAGTAAAAATGAATAGCTAAATTGACAGAATAATACGTGTAACAAAGATAGGTATCTGTCTGTTGCGTCTATTTAAAAAGTAAGTCGGCATCTCTCAATCATTTCTTGTTTGATGTCATTGACGAATAAGTTTTTGGTGTAATTTTGTTTATAGTAAAAGGAACTTGAATACTTACTGCTTTTTATACGGAGATGAATATTTTAAATAATAATAAAAGTAAATTATATATAATTTATTAAATTATTAAGCTATACATTTAAATAGTAAATAATGGCATCTACTATTGAATTCGTGTGATATATTTTAATATTGTAAATGTTAATTCTGTATTTTTTATATTTTTTCTTTTTTATTGATCTGTTCAATTTAAATGTTTTAAAAAAGAGCAATGTCGCTTTGTTGGCGGGCGTTAATAACTGCACCACAGTTTTACACTACAGCAGTTATTATCGTTCACATCTTGTAATGATATAATATTATGATGCCTTAATAAATAAATAAATAAATAAAAAAAAGATCGTACGAATCCATATGAAACACCATTAAGACAGTAGTTTAATGTTTTAAAAACACAATTTTCTATTTTCCGCTGTTTTTTTTTAAGTCGGATTGTTGTTTTTGTTTTGCTAAGGCTGGCAACACAATGACAAATTTAGTTGCCCTTGTGTTCGCGGTGACAGCAACTATTTCGTTGCCGCGTGACTCGTGAGCGCACCTCCATACAAGCCCATGGACGCGGCAACTGTCGCCGCAACTAAAGTTGCTCGTGAGCGCTCTCCCTATGGGAGATATGGGCTTGTATGGAGGTGCGCTCACGCGGCAACGAAATAGTTGCTGTCACCGCGAACACAAGGGCAACTAAATTTGTCATTGTGTTGCCAGCCTTAGCAAAAGAAAAACAACAATCCGACTTAAAAAAAAAACAGCGGAAAATAGAAAATTGTGTTTTTAAAACATTAAACTACTGTCTTAATGGTGTTTCATTTGGGTTCGTACGAATTCAATAGTAGATGCCATTACTTACTATTTAAATTTATAGCTTAATAATTTAATAAATTATATATAATTTACTGTTATTATTATTTAAAATATTAATCTCCGTATTAAAAGCAGTAAGTATTAAAGTGCCTTTTATCATAAATAAAATTAAACCAAAAACTTATGCGTCAATAACATCAAAAAATAAATGAATGACTTACTTTCTAAATGGATGCAACAGACAGCTAACTTTAATCTTTTACTTATCTTTAATTTTTTAATCTTTGTTACACGTATTAGACTGTCAATTTAGCTATTCTTCACTCTGCTTAGCAAAAACTTTGATTGCAATCAATTTCATTTTAATTTATAATGATGAATTCAATTTAAATTAATTTAATGTGATTGAATTTGAACTGATTTGATTTAATTTAAATTGGTATTTTGATTTTGTTCGAATGAATTAAATCTAATTTATAATCTGTTTTCAAAAAAGTTTTGTCTCTGTCGCCCTCCGTGAGCGCGCTCCGCTTTGGATAGGTGACGAGACGACGACTGTCGCCGCAACTAAAGTTGCTCGTGAGCGCTCTCCCTATCTCTCTAGCATCGTTGACTTTGGTCTAAACTTAAAACAAGTAGTATACCTATTGTAAATCGTAATAGTGATTTGCTCACGTGTCTGGATACCTATAGCTGATAGAACTATAAATATGTTAGGATACGAAAAGAGTACGAATTAAAAAGATTATTTCATAATCGCAATAATTTATTTATTAAATTATGTATACTTTTCTACTCCCATAACTTGTCTTGTTTTGAATTTACAATATTAAATGACTGTCATAGTTTCAATGCAATCATTAAGCTTTTAAATCGTTATTACTATGATTAGTAATAATTACATATTTATATTACAGTACCAGTATTGCTACGCTATTCCGTAATAACTACGACTTATGGTCACTAAGGCCGTTGGGTACGCTATTTTGATCCATGTATCCAATAATACATATTGAATTATCAAATATTATATCACAATTTTCAAATAAGCGAATACACTTATTATACTTTGTTATACAGTCATATATATAGATAAATTATTCATAATAGAAATACACGAATAATAGTACTATCTACTTACATAGTTTTTTATAGACTGTTAGTATTGTTATAGAAAAATTGTGTTTCAACATGTCTTTTAATATAATTGAATAAAAAAGATGCATACATGAAGAAAAATAACATTTATACTTATCGTTAGATACTCGTATATTAATGTGTACCTGCTTTCATTTCTTTATTGAAAAGATAATAGGTATATCTTTCGATTAACTGACAACTTAAAATAACGATGTTAATAAACTGTAACACTGTAACTCTTATCTTTATAAGTACGTATAATAAAATTACATTTTATATACCTGAGACATATCAGCTATGAATGATATATGATAAGCTTATCAAACATATTGTTATTGACTTCGTAGGCAGTGCGTGATAAATGCCATAATTAGTATTGCAACAATATTTGCCTAAGGTGTATTACGTCGTCGCAATTTTTCAATAGTCTGTTATAATACTTAATGGCCCAAAAGTCAAGTAGTGCGTCGTATTACAATGTTGATTATCAATATACTTCAATACAAAACAAAGATGGTAAGTGGATCAATTCATCTTGAGGTAATTTATTGTTATTGTATATTATTTTTAGCTATGTTTTACAATACCTTTATCGGCTATATTTGTTTATCCTATTTAATATTTAAGCCCCTATTAACTTGGCGCCATTTTTAGAGCCTTGTCCCCATAGTTGTCTAATAAATAATAATATAATTAGTCGTCAGTGACCCATGCAGTCCTCGTCAGATGTCAACTTTTTGTTTTTGGCATGAAATAAACATTTTAGATTTGGCGCCCATGGCCAGCTGATGCCACATAGGGTAAAATATCTTAGGCAAAGATATACTTAAAGTTAAGTATCCAATTGAGATTAACAATGTTTAGCTTTTTTGGGTTGTTGACATTTTATTAATATATTTTCTTCTAAGTAATTTTAAATTACGAATGAAACTAATTTTATATTATTCATAATTTTAATTATAATTTGAATATAATATTATTATTATTACATAGCTTTAGTTGGGATCATGCTTAATAATCTTCGGAACGCGTTGTTTTGATTATTTTGTTTTTCGATACAAGCAATCATTCCGCCCAGTGACACTATGTGGGCCAATTATTGGGCCAACAGTATTTCGATAAAAAATAAATCTTTTATCGGTCTGTTAATAATAAAATGTATATATAAATATAAATAAAAGTTAAACTTTTCAATGTAAAACATGTAATTTATGTTTTCTTTAAAATTATTTTCTTTAATATTATTAATTGTATAAGTAATTTATTTGAACACTTTAATAAAATCGATGTTTGGGAAAGCAATTTCACTAGAAGGAAGCTTTTAAGTACATATAGGTATAACTAAAACCACTAAATCTACGGAAACAAATTTTAATTTGGAATGTAATATTTGCAATTTATTTATATTTATTTTCGTTAAATTATATTAGCTGGAGTAGAATTGTATATAATTGACATAAAATGATAGGCTGTTTTATAATTTAATTATTTATTTAATTACATCGTAAATAATATAATTAACAAAAAAGGAAAAATACTATAATAATTAAATATAAATGATTACTAAATATTTTTTAAATAAAATAAGTATAAGCTAACACTATGCGTGTACATTCAGGTTATGGGTAAAAACATTATTAGAAAGTAAATTAGGTACTATTAAGAACCTAAACAAATTTAACATGTATTTAATCATAGTTTTTATGTATGCAAGCATTCTGTTTAATCTTTTTTTAAAGAATGTATTGAATAGCTTTTTTCATTCTCAATGACAGACGAAGAAATTACATAATAGTTTTGATATAATTCAACGCATATCAGTGTCAGAAGGCGAATGGATAAATTAGCAGGTTTTATTAAAGTAATAATCACGTTAGAAAGCACATAATTCAATTATCTAACTGAAGAATGAGAGCTACACTACGTTTTATCCAATGAGCCGTAGGTTTATCTGAAGGTAAATAGAACGCTAAAACAAAATTAGACGAATGCCCAGTTGTTGCCAATACTCCTTTCCTCTCTAAAGTTTTATATAATGGGCATTTATACCTACTGCCCTCTTGAAAATCCTGTTTTAATTTCGGATATAACCAGACAGCTGGCATGATATCATTTAAAACTTTCGGAAATTGTTCTCCAATTGAATAAGTTTGCCGATCCCATCGAGCTCCATCCATAAAAAAACCATTAACATTTACTCCGTACTCCGGCGCAACTTGTTCATAATCAACGCGAAGAACTTTAAAGTCAAATATTAACAAATCTATTGGAATTTTTTTTGAACGAGCGTAATTTTGTATAGATCCAGTAAGAAATGCTTGAGTAAAGAAAAATCCTGAAAGCCAAAATGTAGGCGGTTTTCCTTTTTGAAACCAATTTTCTAACATTGCTAATCGTTCAATAAAATCTGCAACATAACTTGGTAGCGGTTTTAAGCTGGGGTAGGAAACCTTTGACCAATTGTCCGGTATTCTGCCTAATAACATAGCATTGGACTGTAAATCTAACGCGGGAGACATAACAATAACGCCTTTAACTGCTTTTTGAAGATCTACGAGGGAACTCCTAATTTCATTCAACAATTTATTAAAACGTTGCATTTCCTGAATAAGTACAGTGTTCATTGATTCACTGTAATCTACTGGATATTTCTTCTGTGCACTTTCTATGTCAAAAGCTAATGGCAATTTAGATAAAATTTCGGAAGCCATCTGCGTTAGAATAAATTCGACATTTCCACCTTCACCCCCACTTGTAGTACCTTCAACTAAAACCAAAGAAGTAGTTAAGGCGACTGAAATTGAATAGTCTCGAGTTATACCTGCATTCATGTGTAATCCAAATACTTCAGGTGGGGGATTAACAGGAACTGTTTCAATGTGTTTTAGGTAGTCTTGATACTCACATCGACGTGGCAATCCGTATTGTGACCCTAAATCACAAAATAAGTAATTAGGTTCATTAACAACACCGGCATTAACATAATTATCTAAAATAGTAACGATTAGTCTTCGGTCCCAATCGTCAGTCACCCGACCACCATAATTACATTCCCCTGTTAAATATTTTATAGCAACATACTGTATTTCTTCATATTGATTTAAAAACATTTGCAATTGCATTACTGATATATGAAAGTCAGAATCATTGAAACCGTATTGTATATTCCAGCCAAGTGGACCAAACTTTTTTCTTTCTTGCACAACCGCATGAAAAAAACTAATTCCATATAAAAGCTTACTAAAAGGTTTATCTTTCCCGGGACAACCTTCAAAAAACTCAGGTTCTTTTAATGGCTCTGATAAATAAGATCTATTTAAGTTATGCTGAAGACCCGTTGGGGGCTCATTTGTCATTTTAACACCAACTTGCAAAACAGATTGTGGAAATTTATCAGATGGGTAGCTTGTGAGCCATAATCGAAAACTCAGATCAGTATTTGTTAGATCAAAACCTTCAACAACTTTTTCTAAAACAGGTAACCAGGATACTGCTAAATGGCAATTTTGTAAACATACCCAACCACCCTCTAATTGGGCTCTTTCTATCATTGCTTTGGCAATTGGGCCTTGACCCTGACCTAAGGATATTGAATTAAATCTGTGACTATATCCCATTTTGTCGCAATATTTAATTAAAGCTCCCATTGGATCAGAACCGGGGGAAAGAATAAATATCAAAGGAGCTAAGCAGTTGGAATCTCCAAATGATTTACCTATGTCGAAAGGTGGAGGTGTAATGTATTTTTGGCCCATCTGTTTTTCTACAAAATCAGAAATTGCGAATGTTAACTTATCTGGTCTTAAAACTCTTACAACCAAGAGTTTTTGAAAGTTAGTTAATTTTTCATCCCATCCACCTGGAAATGTTTTACGATGGGGTTCCAGATCATCATACACTTCTTTCCATTTATTTTTAGAAGTTACAAAATTATCTTTAAAAGCTTTAAATGACGGTAAGTCATTCAAGCGACAAATTTCATCCCAGCCTTTATCTGGCAACCAGTCAATAGGTTTTTTTAGCAAGTTTTCTACGGCTATTCCTCCGGTTATAAGAAAAATATATTCATCGTGGTCCATTTCACCTGTAGATAACATCATTTTAGAGCACATAATAAATGAAAACATTAATTTATCCTTATCAAATAATGACCTACAAACGTTGCTGTATAAATTATATGTAAATGTCTCTTTTAAGAATTTCAACCGTTTTTCTAAATCTTTAGATTTGTTTGCATTTTCAATTGAAATAATGTATAAATTTATGAACCAAGTTAAAGAGTATTGATACATAGGGTCCACATTTGGTAACTCAGTAACACAATAGTAAAGGACCGCCGAATGTGATGCTATAGGCCTATAACCAAGCCTAAACTTTTCAATTATGATTTCAGTCTCAACGGAAGCTTCTTGTTTCTTCATTATATCAATAGCTAATATTTTAGATGAATCTAAAACTTCGATAGCTGACTCGTCTTCTAATATATCTCCTTTAGATTCTTGTAAAGTACGTAATATATCATCTTCTACTTGTTTTAGAGCTGCTCTATTGGCTGCACCTTGAACAATTAATTTTTCACGTTTTTCTTGCAAATCAGGTCTTTCTTTAGCAACTACTATCCCAAGTAACTGATCTTCTAATCCATCTTTCGTAAGTGCGAAATTAATCAAAGTTACTTTATTAAAAACTTCAGGTAAATAGTGTGGATTTCTAAGTTTTGTTGTCATATACAGTCTAAAATGAGGATGATACTCAATAATATTTTCTCCTAAAGCAATAAATTCTTTTCCTCCTTGTGTATAAGTTAGCTTCAATAAAACTGGGTCTAAAGGAGCTTCCACATCTTCCAATATACAATCTATTAGGGCAGGTTTTCCGTACTCTAAACAAGTTTCTATTACTTTCATGTAACTACTATCAGTAAATTTCATAACTTGTAGATCATTAGATTTTTCCATTGTTTTAATCCATTTATTAGCTTGCCCTTGTGGATCGACAAGTAAAGACCATTTTAACGAATTGTCTTGTATGACAGCGTTATCTATGGAAAATGAATCCCAAGGTAACCCCGCTATACACCAATTTTGTATTTTAATATCCGTTCCAAGAATGTCTTTGAAAATAAATTGTTCGGAATGTGGCATTTCAAGTTTTATGATTAAATCTCGCCATTTACTCAATACGGCATTCCTAATAGGTAAAGTATATGGTGCCAAATATGCAATTATACCACAAGAGACAAGGATGTCACCTGCCAGATTGTCATACAAACTCTGTAAATTTTCAGCAGCTAATGTCCATCGAACCCTCTCGCCACCAAGACCACCAATTAGTTTCTCTGCTCGACACAATTTATCTACACATAATTGCACTTCATCCTCTAAAGCTTTCTTTTTAATATTAGCTTCTTCTAATGCTTCATTTAATTCTGCTAGTTTTGCTTCTAATCTAGCAACGGTGGCTTTTTTTTCTTCTAAAATAGCCATTGTTTCAGCAAATTCTCTCTCAGCGGCTTCCAACTTTGCTTTTTTCGGAGCTACAACTTTGGCCACAGCATCATACATATCCATTGCAATAATCCACTTACACAATCCTTCAGCTGCTGTAGAAGCTTTAGCTATGATGTGTGGCTTAAAGTCCTTGTGAGAAAGGTATTCTTTTCTAATTTTTTGCATTGTAGCTATTGGTATATTATCTTTATCAAAATTTTTAAGGGAGTCTAAGAAACCCATGTCTCCTAAAATTCTTTTACTAGGTCCCCAGTAATCGAACATTTTTTTTCCTGGGTTATCAGGATCAGGTATTTTATCAGGTGGAATTCCCTTCATAACACAAACAGCAGCCATAACTAGCTTAACGGTGGCTGGTGGATTTTTCATAGATTTGACAATAGTTATATCAGCAGGCTTGAGAGTATTTAAGGCTGCAATAGCATCTTCTAAAATAGGCAGTGCTAAAGCTAAATCGGCCTCACAATCTTTCTTAAGTTCTTGTGCAGCTGCTGCCTGAACATTAGCAACTTTTTGATCTTCTCTTACTTGTGCTGCAGCTTTGTCAGCAGTTGCTGTTTCGACTGCTATTTCTTCCATCATTTTTGCTGATTTTGCAGCCATAACTATTAACTGTGGTTTTAAAGCATTTAAATCATGTTGCATAATTGCTACTGCATCTGCTGCCTGGCCAAGTTTATCTAGACCATTTGTATATCTTAACTTAGCTGCTCTTAACTCTCTTTGTTTTTTGTTAGTTAATATTGTAAATGATTTTATTAGATTTAAGTACGATGCGGATGTTATATAAGTCTTTCTACCAAACTGATTATAAAAATCGTTTGACACTATTCTTGAATCTACATGAAATTGCTTACATGCAACAACCGCAGCAGTCTTTACTTTATCGGGTACGTTTACTTTGACCATATAGTAATGAGCTACCATTTCTAATGCATCTTCAGGCCAACTATCGAACCAATCAATAGTGCAACAATTTACAAGAGAAGGATAAAGTCGTAATCTAGTTCTAAAAGAACTTCCAATGGGACTAAAACACAAAACAATATGTAACTTAGCTTTACATCTACCAATAAAAAAAGACAAAATCTGCAAAGGGCTAATATCGAGATTTCTATTTCCTCCTTGAGCTGCTAATCGAACTAGTTCAAGAATTTCCTGAATTTCATCTAACCCGTACAGATTAGGAACTTCACCTGAATTTAATAAGCTGTCTAGGTTTTGAATAAAAACTTCTTCTTTTATTTGATTTTCAGTAAATAAAAATGTTGTATCCTTATTCAAACCACCTGATTCGCGTAGTACCAACTTAACATCATCACGCCAATCTTTTACACTATATGATTTAGTTATTTCTGGTTGAAACACCTGTTGACCGAGAACTGTACTGGCTAGTCTAGTAAGTGACTGACGGCCAGAACCTCCTACTCCCACAAGTAAAGCATTTCCCGACGGCATTGATAGTAGTCTACATATTTTCGACAAATGTTCTAGAGCGTAATCAAATAATACAATGGTCATCTTAGCTTTATGCATTGTATTATATTCTGCCAACATCGCTAAAGCTATGTTTAAAAACACCTCTTTCGATGGTATTTCTTCATATTTCCGTTCTCCTTCAACACTATCTGTATCCATGTAACAGCCAAACATCATTTTTTTGAGATTGTCTTGAGTAACTTCTCCTTTTTCGTTTTGGTATGTATCTAAGGCTGCATCAAAATTGTCTCTCATAAAGTCTTGCGTTGATTTTCGTAATAAATTGAAGAACCATAAACGATCAGATTCGTCAACTAGTCTGTCATAAAAAACACGCACTATTTCATGAACCCATACTCTTATAAATGTTTTTTTATTTTCAGCGGATTCTCTCCGTAAAAGTGCACAGCCTTGAATAACTCTCGAAAAGTCGCGTAAATTAAATATATAATGTGATTTTGCCGGTGTCGGTCTTAAGCCTTCCGTAGCTTGATCGTATATATTCATAGTTGCAGCTATTATATTTATTATCACAGGTTGTGTGTCTTGACCAAATCCATTCCTACGCCAACCTAATTGTAACAATGATGTAAATATTTTAGACATACTTTCTTTTGAAAACTCATTGATTGAATATATATTGTAATGTCGTAACATTCTTGGGTATATTAACTGTCTGCTTCCACCAACTGGACCGATTGCTCCATAAAAAAAGGTATCGTATATAAATAGCTTTTCTGTAGTTTTAAGATCATACCAATGTTTTTGATCAAAATACAATCTTAATAATTCAATAGCAGGCTGAGCCCCATATACTTCTTTAGCGGGCATATTCATATCATCAATAAATATAATAGCTTGTTTACCCTTGGTAGGACCGTAATTGTTTTTTCTTCGTTTTACTAATTTGGAGAGAACCAAATCTTGGGTTTGATTTGCAGAGGTTGTTGTGGTAAATGTTATAAAACCTGGCGTAAATTTTTCCAAATCAACGCTCATTAAAAAATTTTGGACATAGAAACTTTTACCAGTTCCAGTAGGTCCTATTAATAATAAAGGTTTAGAAAATTTCGTGTGCAATTTTAAAAGAAATAAATATTTTTCAGTCTCTAACGTAGGTATAATCGTCTGTAATAAATTAATCTGCTCCTTCACTTGGACCGCTTTAACAGCGTCTGGCCAAGGTTTCCAACACCCTTTACCTTTGTACATGTAAAAATGATCTATTATCGATCCTTCACTCGGAATCGAAACATCAAGTTTTTCTATCTCGGGTGGGATTCCATTTTCCCCTCTCAAATACGGTTTTAAGAATTCGTCAAATCTTTCACGTGAATCTGTATTTAAAATCCCACCAATACCCCAAACCAACGCTGTCATAAATGAAGCTAAGAACCATGTTCTAGTGTACTTAGTGTCCTCTTCTCCTTCTACGGCATTATCCATTAACATTTCTATAAGCCGTAATGTGCTTATTATTAGGTTGACATCACCAGCAGTAACTAGTTGATTACACTGTTTTCGTACAAAATAAACCGATGGATCAAATAACCATGCACACATATTAAAAATGAATTCTTCATTTTCCTCTAACCAAACGGGGTTAAGAGTATTTAACCATGACTTATAAAATGGTTCAAAACCGAATGAGGCAGACTCCATATAAATCATACCACACCTTGACACCGTGGCAGGAGAAGCTTGTGCTAGATCCATAACTTCAAAAATCATTGACATCACATTTGACATTGCCATAACTTCACCTGAAGTTAAACAAAGCTTTTTGTTGTCATCTAAAACAGTGTTCATATTTTCTATCCATACTGCATCTACAGGTCCATCGAATACTATCCATTTTCTCACAGGCGTATCTTCTGATGCAAAGTCTCTAAACATAGTAGCTACAATACCATCCGTCCATTCATATGAAATTGGATCAAATGCCCCATACAGTTGACCCATAGTAACTGCTTTTGGGTTAAGAACTTTATATGTACACTCGCAACCACCTGATTGATTTCGTTCAGCCATCAAGGTTAAAGCTTCTGATAAAACTTTTAATGTCATAGATTTTCCAGAAAATGGGTCACCTACTAACATGAAACCATGTCTAACAATCATCATTTCATACGTTTGAATAACTTTTAATAGAAAACAGTCTTCTGCTTGTAGATTATTTTTTTCGCAAATAAAATTACAGGCATTTAAAAAATTTTCATAATCCGGCTTAGGCAAAGTTATTCCCGGGAATAAGTCTGATATTATTCCTTCAAACAGAGGAACGTCAAAAGATAAAAACTTCGGTAAATTAACATCAGTAATTGACCTGAGCAATAAAACACTTTCACTTTCATTAGGAAAGCTTCTTTTTAAATTTCCTGCAGCAGATAAAACCGTTTTAACAGCACGCATACCGTAATCATAATGATTTTGAGAAGATAATTGCTCCGAACAGAGACGATAGGTCGTAACAATTTTAACCGATAAACTTCGTGCATCTATAAACCCAAATGAATATAATGATATTTCTCCTATCATTGCATAATCGGGAACCATCATAGCAACCGTTCTAAATAGTACCTTTAGGTTATCTGGTAATTCAGACCTTCCCGCATATCCTGGATTCATTGTAATGCAAACATAGCAAGCGGGATTTAAGTTTAACATAGTCCCCTCAAAATCAAATGTCTCCAAGTGCTGCCTGACTGCTTGCACTATACAAAGTATTTGTTGTGCAATGACTGATAAAACTTCAACTTCAATTCGATTAAACTCATCGAAACAAACCCAAGCACCACAAGAAGCTAAGCCCTTAAAAAACTTCCCCATTGCTTTATAATCCAAGCCATCAGAACAATTAAACACAACACATTGAACTGCCAGAGCTTTCGCCAAATCCTTAGTTGTTTCCGTTTTACCAGTTCCGGCTGGACCTTCAGGTGCACCATTCAAATGGAGATAATAAGCACCTATCAACGTCCTGTAACAGCGATCAGTAAGGGGTGTTATAACTAAGCGATCTGAATTTCCTAAATATTCATACGCATAATTAACAACTGCATTTATTATTTTAACAAAAACTCTTTCTTCCTCCCAGTAGTATCTTAACTGAGCTAACCATTGAAAATCAGTAACTTCTGTCACGTTTTTTTCAACAAGCTCTTGTATGACATCTTTGGCGTGCACATCAATTACAATTAAAGCTTTTACTGTTATACTACTAAGTTTAGATAAATCAGTTCTTCGAATAACAGCGACAGTTTCGTTAAGTTGTTTTGTTAATGATTTGTGAAACTCCTGTAATTCACTCAACTTATGAGTATTTAAGCTTTCATGAACATCTACGGCCCAATAAATTTGAGAAATCGCTAAAACGACCATACCTTCCCAACATAGTATCCAATCTACACGGCTCAAATTAGCATAATCGTAGTATGACAACTCAGTTTCTGATTTAACTGCTTTTAACATCTGATCTTCAACTTGAATAAGCCATTTTTCCACAGACCCTCTGGCCGCCGCTACACTGATAGATTCTAAAAACTCTACTTGCTCTCCTTCCATGGATATCATAGCAGATATATTATATTCAGGATCAAAAACTAATCTATTTATACCTTCAAAACATTTTTTTAGATGTGGTTGCACTTTAAGAGGATTTTTTGTTTCAGATAAGATTTCTAACATTTCATCATTTGATAGAAAGAAAAATCTAGGAAAAAATAATCGTTTTCTTTCTAAATAATTGTTAATACCATCATTAATTTTTTCCAAAAAATTTGAAGCTATTTTGAAAGACTCAAGAACACCTGTTCCACCGGCTATTTCTAACACATGTGGGTCTTTATCAACAGAGCCCATGTAACGACGATAAATATTATTAACTTCAACAAACATCACCCCTTCTTCTTGCATTTGGGCAACAATGTCTTTTGATGAAAATATTGGTAATAAATAAAGCCATTGACTTTGAACTTTACCCCATTCGTCTATAGTAGCGTTCACTCGAGTTATCTTTTCATACCATGCTCTTACCTGAGATTCAAATGGTTTTACAAATGCTGAACCTCGCATACCGATTGTTTTCACAATATGATCATCTAGCACGCTTTGTATGTCGTCCAGGCCAGTAAGTATATAAATTCCAGTATCTTTGTACGGACTAGTTTTAAAACAAATATCAACCCATTCAGCCATCATCTTATTCAAATTTGTTATAAGCGCTAATTCTTTTGTTGCTGCGACGCTGACAATTTCGTACTGATCAAGCTCGTCCCAAAGATTGAAATTAATAATTTTTCTCAACGACGTGCCAGCATTAGGTGTTAAGTCAAATCCAGCAATATTTGACATTTCATCCCAATGTCTCTGTACCAACGCTGGATTACACATGATGTGCCCCATTTGAACATTCGGTCGCCAATCCTTAATTTCAGCTATAGCTTGAGCACAAAGCTTCATCGGTGCAGGTAAATTATTAATATCTGGATCATCTACTAAACCTTGAAATCGTTTCTCAACACCTTCCGATATTTGTTGCTTTATTTTAGCTTTATACGCTTTTGACAATTTTAAAAATTCTTTGTAGTAGTAATCGTGATCTTGTTCTATCTGATCGTGATCTAAGTATTCAAACGGACCGTCCATCCATGTATAATAACTACGTTTCCATTTATGTACCAAGTATACGAGACAATGAAAAGGTTTTATAAAATCTTTCAGTTCTTCTAACTCTGGATAACTAGATACAGGAAATTTAAAAGTGGTTTCTTCATTGTTAATCCATGATACTAAATTATCGCAATCTTCAAGACGATGAACAAGTTTTCTTAAATATTCCAAATATTCAAGAGTATGATTAATATCGTCCATATTATCTAATAATTCAAGATACGGTGTCATTTCTAAGACTTCTTTATTTATATACGCAATTTTAGATAAAAGGTTATCTTCCATTTCGGCTTTAAATGTTTCATATGAGGCAGCATTCTTTTCAAAAATAGGCTTTATATCTGTTATCCAATTTACAGTTTTTGTATTAGATGCTACATGTTCTGGAGACAGAGACGTCATTTCTAATAAATTTGAAATTATATTTATTTGTCTTAAAATTCTTTCCTTTAGTTCTTCCACTAAAACTGATTTTGCGTGTAATATATATATACCCTGTTCAACTAACTCAGCTGCATTTTCTGGTTCCTTCAAAGCTTTGGCTGCAATTATTTCAAACTCCTTGCAGATGCTATCATTTTCTTCCATGTGTGTTTTTACAATGCCGGCGATGATATCATTTACAAATTCTGTAGCTTTTTCTTTTAATCCAGATATCATTCTTCTTTGACAAACGACTGCACAGTTAAAATATTCATTTTCAATTATTGCTGTTATTTCAGAATTAATACCTTGAAAATAAATTATTCGTTCCTGCGACTCTTCAAACTCTTTAGCTTCTTCAATAAATTTAAATAGTTTTAACTTGGCTTCATCACCATATAGCATATGATAATTAACTCTCAATTTATCTAAATATGCATTCAGCGGATTAAATACAATATTTAGTTGAACTTGCAACTTTTCATGGCCATTGTTATGCAACCACGCGTTATATTGCACAGGTAAAGCATCGTGATTGTATGGTATTTTAATGTATTGTTCAATTGGCATAAGTCTTTGAGCAATATTAGAAATGGCATTAATTATTGAGTGATACACATTATACATTTCTTCAAGCGATGGGTCATATTGAAATTCTCCATTAAAATCTAATTCTAAATTCAGTAAGGGTACCGATTCGGGATCTTTTAAAGATTCTATTATACCGTTTATCGATCTCCGCATTAATTCTTGTATCTGCATAGATATCATTTTTGTTGCACATTTTACAAACTCTGTAATTTTTTTTGGTTGCATTCCCCTCAAGCACCTCGGGTTTTTTAGCCAGTTAACGAGAATAGAATACCAAGTACTAGAAACCAAGTAATCAGCCCGTTTTATTTCTTCCATTATTTTAACTTGAAAATCATCTACGTCTAATGGTCCTTTTGCTCTATATTTTGATAAGTCGATTATGAATTCTGGAAATATTTTTTCCGAGGATTCAAGTATAAGTCGTATAAATGGATGAAGTAATAAAGATCCGGATTTCAGTTTCTTACGAAATTTGATCATTTTATGATAATTTGGAGTAACACCGTTAAATTTAAAGTATGGTTCTTCATATCTCTTCCGGGGTATTCCTGGCACATCACGAATTACAGTTTTTACAGCCAAATCATGCAAATTCCGATTCCATTCATCTTTGCTTTCATTTAAAAGTTCTTCCATTATTGCGGGGTAAGTATTTCGCAATTTTAATGGAATTAAGCCACATATTTTCCTTTCCCATGATTTTAGCATAGGTGGAGGTTGAATATTTTGAGCACATTCACGTAAAACATTTATGTGCCTTTCTTGTGATATGTCCAATCTATCGAGTTCACATCGGTCAATTGGTCTACGAGCAATGGTGACCTTCCTACCTGCTGCTTTCTCTTCTAAAATTTGTCTAAATTTTTCTTTTTTTTCCTAAAAATATGATGTACATTTTAGAAATAGTTGGCAATAATAGGCAGATTTCCATTACAAGTTGTGCTGATGGCACTTAATACTTAGCAATATACTAAATATCAAAACAATTATGATTTATTTTAATATTATTCATTTATTGGTATAATAAACACCATCAGCGTATTCACACAATTAAAAAATATAAATCCCATTAATAGGCTAGTACAGTGTGATACACCTTAA
Organism: Nymphalis c-album; assembly: GCA_963151315.1. NCBI lineage: Eukaryota > Metazoa > Arthropoda > Insecta > Lepidoptera > Nymphalidae > Nymphalis > Nymphalis c-album. Next base: position 5,478,431 of record OY720590.1, on the reverse strand, counting down.
CAGACATTAACAACTATTATTATTTAGTATAACTTACCTTGATTCGGTTGTAGGGTGGTAAAGGGGTAAATGGTAATGCTTTGACTTTATCAACATCAGGTATTGGTAACATAACAGGAATGCGACACCCATTTTTAGTTTGCAAGAGCTTCCTTAGTTCGCTCTCTTCCATTTAAAGTAGTTATATATGTAACTTCTACACACAAAACTTCAAGGTATAAATTATAGAGTCATATCTATATCAATCATAGTATTACTGATTCACACGAGTTTCACACCAAGATTATTTCTCTTCCAAAATCGATAATTTATTTATGTACATCGTCAAGGCAACGGGTCTGTAGAACTAGAATGTTACTCTCTTTAGCAACAGAAACTTGTCATGATGTATTGCTGTAGTTGCTGTAATTTTCTCATAATATTCGTTTTTAATGAAAATTATATTAAAAAGTGTGCTATACCTACTTCTTTTTGCATCCTAAATAATATTATAAATACGAAAGAGAATTTGTTTGCTTGTGATGCTTTTACGCCCAAATCACTAAGCCAATTTTAAAAAATTCTTTCACCAATAGAAATCTACATTATCATCGAGTAGGTAACATAGGATACATTTTGTCCCCGTATTCCCTTAGAATGGGAATTACGAGGGTGAAGCCGCGGGGCCAAAAGCTAGTGTTTAATATGTTTGATGATTTTCTTTTTATCATAAAATAATTATTTTTACTAATTTTTAAATGGTATATATAAAAATATTTTAAAGGCTTCTTACGAGATATTTAATAAAAAAAAGTTTTATACCACATTTCATCGTAAAAAAAAGTAATTGAAAAATTGTAGACAGAAATATTCGTAATGAATACTTCGCCTCAATGAAATTTTATTTAATATGTTGGTATCAAATTGTTATATGAAAATAAGAATTGCATTCTAGACATAATAAATTTATTAAAATGTTATTGTACAGTTAATTAAACCTTAGTTCAAGGTCCTCATAAGTATACTGACTTTATGTATTAAGTTATTAATGAGTAGGTTATTAATGAATGACAATAATAGTACTATCTATTACGTAAAATGACAATAAAATAATAAATAATTGGACATGAAGAGCATCTTTTTTATTTTAGTATCTTTGTTGAGTATGGTCATAATGGTAATATTACGTCAAAGTCAAAATCATATTTCTCATAGTTTTGTTGAAAATATTTGGCAAATATCCCAACGAAAGCTATAAAATACAAATATAATACCTAATTACTATAATTAATATAATGCGTATCAATTATTGGATTTTAGACATCAATGGATAAATATCTCATTACAAAAAATAATAGTAAATTAAGACGTGTTCTAGGAAATAATTTATAATTTTGTACGTACTAATATTAATGTATTCTTAAATTACTAACTCTAAAATGTCTTAATCGCTTCAAGTATTCTAAATTAAAATAAAATGTGACATTTTAATTAAAAAAAAAGAAAGATTCAAACAGTTATAAACTTTTATATGTATAATACTTGATTAACAACTGATATTAGGCTTAGAAAAAATAAGTTGTAACATGTGAACAGAGAACCTCAAGTGTTTCGTTTTTTCATTAAATGTACAGAACTTAATATATATGTTAAATATTATGCCTTTACTGTTTTTCTTTTTCAGATGGCAGTAAAATGCATGGAACCCAGAGAGTTATCATATTTTGTCTTCTAACAACAGTCCTACCAGCAATACTCATAATATCACCACTGTATCTACGCAATATTAAATATGCTGATGTTATGTACAGAATATCTGATTCAGATGTCATACAGATACATAAAGGACAATCCTCTATATTTTGTCAAAAACATTCCTTAAAAATGAACAGTAGTTTCAATGCATTCCAAATGAAAGGCAGACCTAATTTAACAAAAAAAAGACGACATATAAAGTTAAGAAAATCGATGACATTACCTGATGATACTCTTGAATATTGGGGATTTTATCTTTTTGCTGGAGCATCAGTAGAGTTAAAAGGATGTTCTAGATATGAAGGATCTAAAATTTTAGTAGTTAAAGGTGATAAAATATTAAACACTTGTGGTATTTTAGAGGGTGATAAATATAAAAGAGATCCATTACTTGTGGGTAAAAATAGGCATGTCTCAGTAACAGTAGAAAGTCCAAGGAGTAAGAAACGAGAAGTAAAACAAAGTGAAAATGAAGTATGGTATAATAACAATGCATCAGATGACATTAGAAAAAAAACAAAACTTAAAAGAGATGTTAATCCATCTCTGCATAATCCTAATACAGTATTAGATACAGGTGTTAATCATGGAGGAAATGCTTTTAATATTACTACAAATTCAGCTGAAGATAAATCAGTTTCTAGTTTTGAAACTAATTTATATGAATGTTACAATGATAATATATTAATGAATGAATTCTTTCCTTACTCAATCCATTGCAACAACACAAAATATTTAGAAGACCTTACAACTCTTAAGGTTGATCATACAGTAACTTCCGATGGATATTATTATTATATTTTTTACAGTGATAATGATTTTGTTAATAATGATATTCATGCCATTTTTGATATTTACAAACCAACATTCCAATACTCTAATATATCTGAATCTAAAATGTGCTTAAATCAGACAGAATGTGAATTTAATGTTAATATGTTCAGTGATGAACTTGTTATTGTCGAAGTACCAACGAAGGATGGCTTAAATAATAATGATGAATCGTTTATTTTAATGTCTGTATGTCATCCTCGAATATCTGTCTACATTTTTTTCCCTATCTCCGTTCTCCTTTTAATTCTTCTCTTTGCATTTTTATGATATATCTTATTGTTGATACTCTACATTACATTTATAAAAATGAATATAACCAGAAGTGTGATATTAATTTATTAAATATGATAGTTATAAGTTTAGTTTCTATATACTATAAGACTGTGATGATATTTTGCCTGGCATCTGTTTAATTGTTATAGACTAAGAGAGATTTAAATAATATAGAGATTTAAATTATATCCACCAATTACATTTTCTTTTATTATCCTACTCTCATCGAAACCCAGAAATTAAGTTCCAAACTTACTAATCTGTGCCTTTATGTCTTAAGAAGATTACTAATATAGTCTTTGAATATCTTACGGTAAAACAAAGTAATTCAGTAAAAACGCCTGCTGTTTTAAATAGTCACTGATACATATTTCTTACTTATTGCTTTATCTTTAGTACAGGATATGTTTATAACTGATTGCTTGTTGCTTGTAAATGCTTAAAATAATGTTAGAATTATACTTTTATTGCAAATAGCATGTTTATTTTCTTAATTAAATTACAAAAAATGCCTAATTTATAATTTATTCACCCTTTTTATAAATAATTTTTAAAAAATGATGTGGTTTATAGTTATTAATTTCATAATAAATCCATTAAAGCAACTTTTTACTGATATATATGGAATATAATAATAGGTATCTATTATACCAACCTTTTTTACAATGTATAATCTAATCTATAAAGTAGTTAAAACATTCAATGCCAGGGACCAAATCCTAACTAGGTCAAATTACTCAAAAATCGTAGATTTGTGTAATTTTTAATTTATTATAATTTCGCTATAAAAAAACGGTCTGGAAAAATGGTACTGTAAAAGAAGCCATTCTAAAATTACATGTAAAGGCCACCGGTATCTATACCTTAAATTTAGTTTCCCAACCCTTAATTAATGAAGTAAAACTTTATGCTTATACTTCTATTATTAGACTGGATTTACTAATCCATGTACTCTAATAATTATATAAAAGTCAGAATTTGTTTTTTGCGTTAATTTGTATTTCATTAGGACAAAATGACACCATAGAAAATTTAAATTGTTTCCCAACAACAGTTACACAGATTACTGCTTATAGTTTTTATTGTTTTTAGTATAGAGTTTGAGAAACCATTTGCTACAACTTCAATTTCTTGAAATAATTGAGATTATTTACTAAACAATTGCAATAATTTTAAATGTATAAGAAACAATTTTTTTAAAAAGGCTTAGCAGCTCTGTTTATTTAAATCCTCAGTTCCCGAGGGGTCCACGGGAGACTCGATTAAAGGTGGCCTACATTTGCGTGACTTCATCTATCAATGTGAAAAAAATATATTTTAATAAGCTGTTACTTGCAAAAAATTAGATAACATCACTTTATTAATTAACCAATCAATTTTTTTTTTCGAAAGCGATTAATTCGTGGTTGATACTCAGTCGCAACGCAAATTTCCATAGTTAGATCTAATCTCCACATTTTTTGTCGAGTTTTGGGAATTTTGTAGAAATGCAGCCGCATTGGGTTCACTGGAACCAGCTAAATTTAGAAGTGATCTATGAGAAAAAAGTGGGAACCTCTGATTTAAATGATAACAACTTATTAAAATTTAGTCCCAAGTTGAAGACGCAGTTATTTATATATAAGGTGGCATGACGACTAAATACTTTTTTCTTGGGTTGCAGTGAATGAGTTCAAAGTTCAAAGAAAAGATTTTATCCATCAACTTTTACTTATCTATTTATGTAAAGATTAGAAATTTACTGTTCTATATTTACGGTCAAATAAATTTTCGTTACCATTTGAACAATTTAAGGTTGTTCTATTTTCAATTAACAATAAAAGCAATCGTAATAAGGATGATTGAGGTTTAAAAATTGAAAATATAATTATAGGCAATAAGCATACATTTAATGTCAATATTTTGCGTTTTTTGGCATTAATCAGTTGAAAATTGAATGTTTCTACTGCGAAGGGTTAAGTGTAATTCAAAAGCTTTCGCACTTTTCATAAGGAACCTTAATTACCAACTTATATACGTATATTTCGAAGAAAATTTATTCCAAAAATATAAATAATTCTAAATGAACATAAAAACCATGTAGAAAATATATAGTATAAGGGAACACAGGAACAAAAAAAGGACCTGTCAAAAGAAAGTAATGACTTAGAGGAAATTTTGATTTATTATTTCCACATAGTTGTGTCCAAAGTGCGTTTCAACAGCTCAGTTGGTAGATTTTCTGTAAACAAAATTTATACAATTGAGTATACAGCTACAGACAATTAAGGTTCCGATCGGGATTGGAGCGCTAAAATTTCACATCAATAACAATACAAATAAGATATTAAATCATATTTATTTACCGTATTACAAAAACAGTTTACCATATTATGTACAACTGGAAAAAAGCTACAATACATTATTTCCTTCTAGTACTTTTGTGATTGAAATAGCCTCTCCAGTACCCGATGAGACCCCTCTGCAAGTAGCAGGGAGGTCTACGCGGAACGGGGGCCATCCGGCCGGGCCGGTCTTACAACTATGTATATTAGACTTATATAGATACGTTTATAATAGTAGTAATGTATTCATCAATTAAACTAAAACCAATATATCGGTCCAAATAAAATGAGTTCCAATAAAAAATCAGCACAGCGGTACTTAGGAGGCTGCCCACCTAATACTCACACCGTTTAAATATCGCAATAGAATGCAGGACACAAAGTATAAACTGGAATGCGATGGCACCTCAGATGAGGTTAGCCACATCATTGGGCATTTCCGTAATAGTAGTATGATAGAATTCCTCAATATCTTTCAGTGCTCTCTTGTCAGCTTCAGTCACAAAGTTGATAGCGATTCCTTTACGGCCGAAACGACCTCCTCTTCCGATACTGAAAATAAAGGTTTAAAGTAAGAGAATGCACTTTAAGATCATTTAATTTAACAGACTATTTATTTTGATGAATAGTTACCGATGAATGTAGTTTTCGCGATTAGTGGGTAAATCGTAGTTGATTACGCACGAAACTTGTTGAACATCAATACCACGAGCTAGCAGGTCAGTGGTGATGAGAACACGAGAAGATCCCGTGCGGAACTGTCTCATGATGATCTCGCGCTCACGTTGGTCCATGTCACCATGCATGTGAGACACAGTGAAATCACGGTCGTGCATGGATTCAGTGAGCCAATCCACCTGTGAAATACAATAAGCTTATTTTAAAAAATCAACATATTCTGTAGTATTTTTTTAAAATAAGGTAATTATAAAGTAACCATATATTCTATTATTTATATTAATTTTAATTGTACAATATATTTGTGGTCACATTTTGTGATCTTATGTAAACATGCTGACTTTACAAATACATAACCTTGAAATATGATTCACTATAAGATTAGCTATTAGCATGACTTTGCTATATTTAAGTTGCTATAATTGAATCCAATTACTTCACCCCAATGAAAATGACAATGCTGATTTAATATTTAAGGCTTATATGTTTTATATACATAAAAACGTTAAAAAAATTGATTTAGAAATAATAATAAAAAGCAATTGACATTCAGATCAATCCATGAGATATATTTTCTAATTTGTTTGATATTTTAGCACAATTCTATTATAATAAAAACAATGCAGTATACAAATATGTATTAAATTTATAAGTGCATTTGATAATCAGAGTATGTATTGCATTAAATACTTTATAATCATTACCATTCTTCATGTGCTTGAGAGTGTTAACAATAACAAATTATTATATCTTAAATCTAACCTTGCGACGTGTATTGCAGAAGATGACAGCCTGAGCGATGGAGAGGGTGTCGTACAAGTCACAGAGAGTATCCAATTTCCAATCCTCAAGCTCGATTGAGATAAAGAACTGCTTGATACCTTCCAGTGTTAGCTATAACATAAATATTTAATTATATAAAACATAACACATTTGTGTATAAAGTTATAATTACCAAACAGAAAAAATGTGTAATATATATGATAAAATCATGCCACTACAGATATTTTTAAATTTTGATTGAAATTAGAAACATAACTACAAAGCAAAAAGTCAGGTAACATATCTTTTCAAGTTATATGATAATTCAATAAAGCAAGAAACAAAACAAAACTATATGAATACATTTTATTTATTATATAAATGACATAATTTCTATGAATGTTCTTACTTTATATGCGAGCAATATTTAAAAGTACTATGTACTATAATTTAAATCTGTTAATAGCAATTAAAAAACAAACAAGCATGTTGAGCTTAATAAATAGCAATGAGTTAAGACAATTTAAGACTTTAATTCAGTACAAACAAGAGATATATTAATAAATATTTCTAGAACCATGTGATTTAGCAAGTATTTTTTTTATTTTTAATAACATCCCTAAATGCTTAAGCATCGTAATAAAGACAAACTGACACTTAAATTTGTGTTAACACCACAGCAAATTATTTAGTATATAATTTTAATAGGCAATCTTTGGTAATTTTATTAATCTTACCTCTTCCTTCTGAACAAGTATGCGCACAGGTTCCCTCATGAAGCATCGAGAAACTTCCAATACATCATCTGGCATTGTAGCAGATAGCAAAATAACTTGAACATCAGATGACAGCATTTTAAAGACATCGTGAATTTGATCTTTAAATCTGCAAGATCCATACAAACCATATTTTAACAAATTGGCATCTCATATATGTTCTTATAAATTTGCAAATTACACAACCACTTGTCAAAACAAATTATTCATTAAGCAATATAAAGTAACAATCATTAAATTATTTCAGACTAATAATATAGAAAAAAATAAGCAAAACTTACCCTCTCGATAACATTTCATCAGCTTCATCAAGTACAAACAACTTGATTGTGTTTGCACGCAGGGCACGACGCGTGATCATGTCATATACACGACCAGGGGTGCCCACTACCACATGGACTCCACTCTCCAACTGACGAATGTCTTCACGAACATTTGTACCACCAATGCAGGCGTGGCATTTAGCATTCAAGTGATCACCAAGAGCTATCACTACCTAAAATATGTAAGTTTCTTAGCACTGGATCTTGAATTTATAACAAAACACTAATTCACTCGTTGTTCACACATACCTTTTGAATCTGTTGTGCCAACTCTCTAGTTGGGGCCAAAATTAGTGCTTGACATTCGCGAATGCTAGTATCGATCTGTTGTAGAATTGAAATAGAGAAAGTAGCAGTTTTCCCAGTTCCTGACTGGGCTTGAGCTATAACGTCGCGACCTTGGATGCAAGGCATAATTGCGCGTTGCTGAATGGCCGAAGGCTTTTCAAAACCGTAGGCATAGATTCCTCTCAGTAATTCTTCTTTCAATTTCATGTCATCAAAGCTTTCCACGACTTCATGCCAATTCGTATCGAGATTACCGCCGGGTTCCATACCCGAAGGTCCATCGTAGTTGCCTTGATCTTTTGCTGGCCCATTTTTAGGATCCTCCGGCCAATCCTCTGATCTGAAAATATTTAAAACGTTACTTCTTATATCGAATACAATTATATGAAATCAATAATATAAGATATAATAAATGAAGTAATGAATAAGCAAAAATCATTAAATTAAACTGTCAGATGTCATTCAGATGCGCATTCCGCCCATTTTCTAGGATAGTATATTTCATGAACTACGATGTGGATGATAATTCAATCTGTATTTTAACCTCATTGGGTAATACGTCTTATTAGTAAAGACAAAACACGTGCACGAAGGCAAAGCAAGAATAATGTTCTGATGCCAGCGCCATGTTGGCAATCGGACACCGTGCAGAATTTATATTTTTGAGAATACAGACTAAAGATCGTATATAATTTACTCAATACATTACTTAATTAATTTCTGGTTGTTTCTTTCATTCACTTTAATTGAGTTAACTAGAAAATAAAGCAAAAAAAATCACTTACCTTCTTTCAGGTGAATAGGACATGTTCCAATCGCGGTAGCTGAACGGAAAAGAACTAGCAAGGTCAAGTTAAGTTTAGCAAAAGCTTTTTTATGTTAATATAATAAATTAAAATATATTTGCGATATCTTTACACGAATAATTTTAAAATATTTCAATAAGATTATTTAGATACTTAAAATTTATACAGACTGTTTTTTCCACGAAGATTAGTAATACTAAAATAATAGGAAATTAAACGACGGAAGTAGGTGACTACAATTTCTAAGTAGAGAAAGATTTGCGCTACAGATAACAAATATGGCTTAATATTGATTATCGAACGCAACAATTTACGGTTTTTGTTTAGCGAATAAGCTGATATCACATTTACGAATAAATCACTTACTTAAAACGGGTTAATTCAACATATATTTTTTGTTGCTTTAATGCAACATGCAACCCAATTTTCGTATGTCGACGTAAAGTATTTTCACGATTTTCATTTGAGAAAAAATGTCACCGCACTTAGTGATATTACGTTTAACCATTGAAAATATGGTCATTGAAATAATAGTGTATGTGCTAAAATAAAATTAACCATCAAAGCTTTGAGTCATGGTTCTTAGATCTTAAACAACAGTTATGGTTATTTACAAAATTAATTATCTATTACAGCATTACGGCAACGGCAAAAAACCAACCAAAAAATGCAACACTAAGAAATGGATATTTTTTTGAAATTATTATTTTATTTGTATGGATTGTTATCATTACATTCTTATTGCATAATTTAAGTAATCAACATCAAAATAATAAACCGATTTAGTTAGTAATCTAGAGGATAAAATTATTAGTTATCGGCGACAAGCAATATCGTGTGCTTAATTACATTAGATATGCTAAACAGCCTGAGCGATTCTTCTAGACGAGTAGGTCTCGGGATGAACATTGAAAAGACTAAAATTACGGTCAATCATCATGTATGTATCCCCGAGACCAGTGGTCGTAAATGGCTCTCCACTCGAAGTTGTGCCAAAGTACCTGGGCCAAACTATACAACTGGGCCGGCACAACATTGAGAAAGAAGCCAACAGAAGAATACGTTTGGGCTGGGTGGCATTCGGGAGGTTGCGTCATATATTTGAATCGTCGATCCCACAGTCGCTAAAGACCAGGGTCTTTAACCAGTGCGTCCTACCTGTAATGACTTACGGTGCCGACACATGGACACTCACCGTAGGACTGGCCCACAAGTTTAAGGTCGCTCAGCGAGCTATGGAACACGCGATGCTTGGGGTTTCTCTGGCAGATAGAATCCGAAATGAGGACATTCGCCAGAGAACTAAAGTCGCCGACATCGCGCGTAGAATTAGCTGGCTGAAGTGGAAGTGGGCTGGTCATGTCTCCAGGCGCCTTGATGGCCGATGGAGCCGACGCGTGTTAGAGTGGAGACCACGCTTAGGCAAACGTTGTGTAGGACGCCCTGTGGCGAGGTGGACTGACGATTTAAAAAAGGTGGCAGGTACGGGATGGATGCGGGCTGCCCAGGATCGGGATGGTTGGCGTTCTATGGCGGAGGCTTTCGTCCAGCAATGGATGGCACAAGGCTGAAAAAAATAAATTACATTAGCATTTCATTTCATTTCAGGGTCAGAGGTCCACCACCAGTGTTTATGTTATAAATTAGAAGTAATAAATAAATTATTATTATTATTATTATTTATTATCAAGTTATGAGTTATTATTGTCGCTACCAAAATTACTTCAATATCAGTTATTGATAAACCAATATGAAAGTACTATTTATAAATTTATAATATTATTAACACTTGCTTGTTTTAAATATTTTAGTTTTATAAGTTTTTGTACTAATGCTTGTAAAAAGCAATACAATCATATAACTTATTCGAATTATTCTATAATGAATATATTTTAGTTCAAGATTCGGTAAATTATGTAGCTTAGTATATTAAGATACTGTTATAAAAGCATGTTTACACTTTTTATATTTATTTATAATATTAAATTGCAAGTATTATTAAAAAAAAAACAAAATTACACGTTCAGCTTATTATTATAGATTATTTATAAAATCACAATATTATTTTGTTGACATCCTAGCAATATTCGTTATCATGAACGCATATTAAGCATTCTAATGTTGGTAGGAACAAACTTCCTGTCGTGTCTTTGAGTACGCTGCCATTTTGAAACGGCAGTGCTTTTTGTTCGTGTGGAGCGTCTGCTCGTTGCAGAGTTTAGATTGTGGTTTAGGAAAGTTTAGTTTTATTTTACAAAGAACTATTTCAATATGAGCTGGCAAGATTATGTCGATAAACAGTTAATTGCATCAAGATGTGTTACAAAGGCTGCGATTGCCGGTCACGATGGAAATGTCTGGGCTAAATCGGAAGGCTTCGATGTAAGTTTCTTGATATGTATTAAGTGCTTAGTGAAATTGTACAATTTATCTTTTGTGGAAAGGTGATTTGATGCGCGATTGTATTGTGCCTTTAAGTGGTCAAATTTTTGATTCGTAAATTATGAATGGATGACGAATCCGGCTAGTTGACAAGATGGCGACATGTGGTAGCCAATTCAAACTAGAATTGGATTTTTTTACTCCATGCGTTATATTAATTAGATATTTTTAGTTGAAATTAAACTATATTGATTTGGGAATTATTACTTAAGGGGCACTACTCGTTGCATACCCTATTTACTGATAAAAATGTTGCCGGCCGGTAGTTCTTGTATTGGATTATTCACACGTCGGCGACGCCGAATATTTGCTATAATAATATTGCTTTTAAGACGCTCCATTGTAATGAAATTTTTACCTCTTAAATATGTTTAACCTTTTATGAAACTTGCACTTAAACTAATCTGCGATAGAGTTATGAGTCATGACAGCAAATTACGTAGGTAAAAATGTTATATATATATATATTTATTTATTTATGAATGGAATTTTGACGGAATATATGTTAATTGTATTTTTTGCTTTACAATTTAAAGAGAAAAATGATAGTCTAAATTTGTTAATAAATTTACTAAACGGTTGTAAATCTCGTATATTTCACTAAATAAATTATTTCGTAATCATTATTTTAAGACTAATTAATTGTATGGATAGTTTTAACTTTAGTTTTAGCATTTAAATTTTTGTTCTAATAATGTTAGCAAAATTGTTAAATGGATCCCAATGTTTTAATAAAAATGGAGAAATTATTACAATGTCATTTTATGAATATATATGTGGTAAAATAAAATTATTCTAAAAAACAAGATTACATTACATTGTAATTCATATTCATTGTAAAATTCTCAAGAATGAATTTTTCTAAAAATTTATTAGTGTTTTACACAAAACTGTATTTTACGGCATAATTTTAAATTTGCCATAATGGTTATTTTAGATTTATTATTAACTTGTGTAAATAAAAACTCAACTAACTTCGCTCAATGGCTAGAGTTGCGCTAACTGGTCACTTATAATTTCGTTAATGTCATAGGATGGAGGAGACATGAAGAATGTTGATCAGCGCAGTTGAGATTACAGCAAATAAATAAGACTCAACTCGATATAAGGGAATGACAATTTGTTTTAACCAACAGCATTGTCAATTTCTGTTGTCTTATTTCTTTGTCATATTTTTTCTTTTAGGCTTCTAATGTTGAGGTAGAAAATTACCCTTTATACAGAATTTTATTGTGTAGAAAGTAAAATCAAATAAGCTACTATGTAAAAATATTTTTTTTGTATCTCTTATGTGTTATTAAAACATTTATCTCAAAACATATAATTTGTTGAAAGTACTGTCCTAATACAAGTTTCTAATAGTTGTAGGCATTATTTATTCCGTTTGTGCTGAGAATTTTTTCTTTTGCTAAATTTTATATAAATAGCAGGGAATGTAATAATGAAAAGTGTTTTGTAAGATAATTGTTTACTTATTTGACTAAGTTGTGGACTTTTTTATAACACCTTTAAGTTAAACTTTATTTTACTGCTTTCTACTAGCATTTCTTATTTTTCTTATTATTACTTAATATACTGGGACACAATATTATTTGTATCAATTATATTTAGCTGTAGTTAGGTATGAGGTAGGAAGTCTGGGATAATATTAAAAAGTATTAGGTTTTGAAAAATAATAATCATATTCAACAAACAGTACTCATGACCAAAGCATTTGTATGCATATAGATCACTAATAATAAATTGCAATAAGGATCTAAATGATACTCATATTATAAAACAATATGTAGGTATGTGTAACATACTTATTGATAGTAATATAAATACCTTGAAATGATCAAACATGTCTATTCACATTTATCAATTACAAAAATATTAATTTAAATATATTTTAAACAAACTTGTACTGATACCAAAAAGTGCAAGTTTGTGTGTTCAAGTTCAGAAATCAATTCTCTGAGCCTGATTATTATTAAAGCAGGTTATAGAGTATATTTTTTTTTGCTACAATTATAGATTGTTGGAGGAGTATATCTTAACTAATCTGACTAAATGTATTGCTATTTAGAAAGATGCACTTAGATCATAAAATATAATATTCAACCATATTGTAACTATTATATGGCTCGGATTGATTGTCAATGTTATCTATCATCATACTGTAAGCACTTATTTTTTATTACCAAACAAATAATGAATGCTGCAATTTAATAAAAACCAAGAAATAACCTTTTAATTGAATCAATTCAAAGTTCTAAGGCTGGTTCAATCTTACTTTATTATTTTGCTTCAGAAATATTTTTACAAGCTCTTTTTATGCTTGAAGACTAGTTAAGATGATAAAATATCGTAATTTTCTCTTTTTTCGGAGATTATTTTCAATTGAATATGTGTTATTATCATTTGAACTTAAATTTCATTAGTCAGTTGTAAATAAAATGAATAAACACTAATTCAAGAATGTACTTCAAAAGTACATAAAGGTTATCTATTATAAATGTAATATTGTTAACAGATATCAAAAGACGAAGTCGGAAAGATAGTGGCCGGTTTCGAAAATGAATCACTCCTTACAAGCGGCGGCGTGACGATAGCGGGCACGCGGTACATCTACCTCAGTGGAACAGACCGCATAATACGCGCAAAACTCGGCAAGGTCGGCGTGCACTGCATGAAGACACAGCAAGGTAAAACAACGGTGTTCATGGCAGTCCTTTGATAGTGAATTGCGATGCAAGTTAATATAATAGTGTCGTGTCGTATGTCATGTATTATTTATTTTACTTATGCAGCATGTTTGCGCGGTTAAAGTTACATTTTGTACGTATTTTGTGTAGAAATGAAACATTTCTTATTTTATTATTATGTTCTTGAGTTCATGATTATTATTTTCCGATTTATTGTAGGGTCGATGAGTGATTGTTTACCTATTGATACGTAATAAGATAAACGTAATGTTTAGCAAACAATATTGAGCCTATTGACTATGATAAGAAACACGAACATAAATCATGTCCTAGCAGTAAGAAAATTCTATTCTTGCACCTTTGCCAAAGAAACTGGCCTAGAGCTACATCTAATTATGCCATCTAAAATTAGCGACAATTCATATTTTCTCAACATTGATTTATTAATAGCGTGACGAATAGCGTTCTTAATTTAAATTTTTCTCAAAAATTTTTAATTTAATGTTCTGTGTACACTGAGAAATGTAAGAGCGCGCATAGACCGTTAAGACCGACTCTTAGTTTATTAATTGACCTACATATGACTCACGCGCAATTATTTCTAGTTTCGTAAAGTAACTAATTTAATTAAAAACGTTTTATGTAATTATAAGGATTACAAATAAATGCTTTTTTTTTAATTTGACAGAATTTTTACAGTAATGTATTTGTTTACAGCTGTTGTAATTTCTCTCTATGAAGAACCGATCCAACCCCAGCAAGCCGCATCTGTAGTGGAGAAGTTAGGAGAATATTTAATTACCTGTGGTTATTAGAGGTGAGTTTAGAAGTTTTTTAAGTTAACTTACTAGATTTTCTTGAAAAAGATGGACAAGAAATAGATTTTTTTCTTTTTTTTACAGATCGAAGCGCGCGTGATCTAAGAATAAGATAATATTTTTCCACAGGGAAATAAGTAACTGCATTTTGTATATTCTATAAAAGTGATAAGGACCGTCATTTGTTTTGATATTTGATAAATTATGGCGCCATCAGTGTCTGATGCGTTTAGTATCCATGTGCAGATGTAATTACTTTGTGAATTTTGGACTCTTTTTTTTTTTTATACGCTCACCGTTTTCACAGAGTAATTGTTTCTGTATAATGGTTTTATGTATTTAAAAAAATGCTTTTATCGACCTATATACAGTGAAGCTAAATAAGTGGCTTTGCAATAAGGTCTTGAGGCATGATGTATAGAGATTTTTTAAAATTTCTTTTCAAGTTGTCTGACACTTCATATTTTTTTACATCTAGAATGAATTGATGCCTATAACTGTGGTTATGAACAACTAACTGTCAACCTTATTTATATCAAATTAATAAATTTGAATCAGCATTGCAACCAGACGCTTGACAAGAAATTATAATAACCACGTAATGAAATTACTGTAACAATATACAACATTATTATATATGTAATTACAAATAAGCATTTGTGTAAGGGCTTGTTACAAAATGAAAGACACTGTAACCCAAGAATACATGTAACGATTTTAATTGAAAAATCTCTAGTCCCACTGGAACCATCGTGT
The DNA here is from genome assembly GCA_963151315.1 of Nymphalis c-album. Lineage (NCBI taxonomy): Eukaryota > Metazoa > Arthropoda > Insecta > Lepidoptera > Nymphalidae > Nymphalis > Nymphalis c-album. The sequence goes on along the minus strand of OY720590.1, from coordinate 5,462,930 downwards.
GAGAACTAATACGACAGTGAGGCGAGCGGGGGTAGGGACGCGCTCCCTTAGACCCTTCGCGTACGCCATTACTTCGCTATGCTTCCCTTTTTATTACGCTGCGTTTATAATATTGTGTAGTGAATAATAAACATTTTGCATTCTGTTTTATTCTATTCTATCTCTTAGCTGCAGAATCTAGAAGCGCTCAATTATAATCCTGTATCCTCAAACAAGGCTTGCAGTAATCGAAGGGTGCATATTGTTTATATTTGATATTACTACTATAGCTTTGTACATTGTTTCTGATAAGCGATGGGAACTGTGTCTATCTAATAATAAAATGATTTGTATTATAATTATGTGGTTTTCTTTTTTCACCTAATATCCATTTCATTAACAACTTATTGAGTTCCAGTATATATTGAAATGTACGTTATAAAATACTGTAAACCGAGAGTAATAATCGATATACAATATTAAAACAAAAAAAAAAATATTACGTATAAACAGTACATACAGTATCACAAACTTTTCTATTCAATAAATTAGGTATTAAAGAGTTTTTCCATTGAATTGCTATACAGCCTATTCCAACCACAACAGGTATGAACATAAATAAATTTGACACCGAATTAATGCGATATCATTGGTCATCGATATCAATTGACGCGATGTCATTGGTCGACATCTTGAATAATCTATGACATCACTATGGATACGCGATAAGATGCCGTTTTCAATGTCCGCGATGTTGTATTCGGAACTTAGGAAGTTAAATTAATGTGGCTATAACTAGTTAATTGGTATAGTGTATGAATAAGGGTAAATTAATCAAGAACTGTTTACAGTGCATAATAAAGCAGAGCGATTTGACAATCGCATTCAATTTGTAAATTTACGGTGTGTATTGTATACATTTATTTCTATTCCCATTGGAATAGGGTATAGGTAAGTCCATGGACGAGGCTTACCCCGATCAGTGTAAATGTAAATATGTATTTAAATCAAATATTACAAAAATATAGTTTGGCACATAAGTTTTATATTAATAATATTGGGTAGACTAGACACAATTCAAAATGCTTAAATGAGACATCACTGATTTACGAAACTGGTGACATCCCTTAGTATTCCACCCGCATTTTTTTAACTTTACACTTGTCGATTCTTTGACGATCATATAGAGCAGAGGTTCCCAAACGTTTTTTGTCATAGACCACTTTCAAAATGTAGATTGTAGGTGGTTCCGGTATATTCCCAAAACTTGACAAAAAATGTGAAGATGTGAGATTTAAGTATAGAAATCTGGGCATCCCTTCTTTGAGTCGCTGACCTTTTTTTCAACGTTTTAGTTCTTCACTATCGAAAGCAAACGAATTTTCCCCCGTGGTCCCCCTTGGATTCTCCCGTGGACCCTTGGACCACTTTGGAAAACTCGAGCATAAAGTATAAGAGAGTATGAAGAACACAAAAATCTCCTTTCACCAGTTGGCTAAGACTTTACGTAATAATAAATAAAAGAAATCATAGCTAATTAACATAATTTATTTTCCTTTTGACAAAATCTACAATAATAAGAATTAAGTACACTCGAATACAAGGGTCGGTATAAAATGTTAAAAGTGGTAGTCTATAAGTGAATTTGGTTCTTTAATATACCACACAAGATCATTTTACACATCTAACTCTAAAAAGAAAATCGTAATTAAGTTACATATTTTTGTGTATCTAATGTTAACTTTAATAATAATATAGACTCGCAGAAATAATTCTTATTCCTTACTAAAACGGTTAACAATAATTTAAAACAATAAAACTCAGATGTACACAACATACTACGTGGTTATCTACATTTCTACAAACCTATTTTATGAATAAGGAAGAAAATTAGCCGTGGATTCCTAAAATAGATATTCCTTAAATAAATTATGCGTTGTAATAACCACCGGTTAGAAATATTCCTATACGTACAATTCAATTAACATAAAACGTGTCACTTGATTAAGCCAGCAAACTAAGATACGGTTTTTAAATTTCAAAGCCACATTCACGCACATGTTAATACAACGATTTACTCTAACGTTCGCAATTTTCATAGCAAGTTTTCGAGTCATCAATCTTATTTGTAAACTTTTCAGATCGAATGACTTCGAATATAATATTTTAGTTTAATTGTTACAAATACTGCAACTTGTTTCAAGGGAGAGATTTCAACGTCAATTCGTATAATCTATCTTGTGGTCACGGATGCTCCAACGAATAATGACGAGATTTCTTCCAAAGACTTCTAAAGAAACCTTTTCTCTGTTTCTGGCCTGGATGCTCCTCGCCTGTTAACAAAAATAATTACGATTAATAAAGTTATTAATATCACGTCCTTCATTTTACAATCGGTATTATTTTCCTGTTTGTTAATAATAAAATAATGTACATTTAAAGCTAATTAATACGGTACGTTAATTGCATAAACACAGTTTTGCCTCACCTCGCCTCACTATCATTAAAATGGTAGATGCACCCACCATTATAAAGCATAACATTTGATATTAATTATAATACGAATTTAGGCAATTCACAACATAGCGGATATAATATAAGGTTATTTTTGGCAATTCATATTTTTTCTATTATTTTAATTAAACAAAAAGTCAGGATTTTGTTCTTAAGTCATCATCATCATCAAGTCTAGTCATCTTAGCTATTTTGACCGACTTATTCAAATATATTTTAATTTATATTTAAAATATCTAGGGAGCTGGCGAGAGAATATTATACATGGTTTGTACAATAGGCAGACCTTATTAGTGATGATGTCATATTGTTTATTGACAGCGCTTCGAAATTTGTAAAAAATAATACCTACCTAAGGTATTATTTTCTCATGTCTACCTGTGACGTCGATGTTTTGAATTTTCACAATGATGAATTGATTTGGATGAATCAAAACAAAAAGTGTTAATCATTATGTTATTTGGTGGTAGAGCTTTTTGCAAGCTCGTCTGGGTAGGTACCACCCACTCACCAGATATTCTACCGCAAAACAGCAGTACTTATTATTATTGTGTTCCGGTTTGAAGGGTGAGTGAGCCAGTGTAATTACAAGCACAGGGGACATAACATCTTAGTTCTCAAGGTTGGTGGCGCATTGGCGATGTAAGCGATGGTTGACATTTCTTACAATGCCATTGTCTATGGGCTTTGGTGACCACTTACCATCAGGAGGCCAACATGCTCGTTCTCCTTCCTATACAATAAAAAAATATATCGATATGAAACATGAGCAAGTCATACCGACTTCCGAATACCGATAATGGATTTGATATTATTAACGATTGATTGTATTTTATCGCAATTTTCAAAATGAATAAGTATTTGTAAGGCTGCATCGTTGTTAGGGTCGTGAACCCCTATTTGAGGGCGAGGGAGTGCGAATGTCAAGTGTACGAGCGCGCTAGTCGCCGCCGCCGCCTGCCGGGTCGATACTGCGGCCACGCTACAGCGACTTATTAGAATCGAAAAGCGCAGACTTACAAAATAGCTTAGTCTATGTCGCTAAAATAATAATGATGTTTTTTTTTAATTAAAGTTATTAAATCAAATTGTTATAAATACATTTTATATTTTTAAGCAAGCTATTTAATAAATACGATTCGGTGTAAGGTGAACTATAATAGATATAAAACGACAAATCAATTGTAATTTACAATGATTTTATTTTAATAAAATCTTCATATTAAAATATACCGTGATTAATATTACCGTTGTTTTTGATCATTCTGGAAAATAAACAATAAAAATCACGTGAAAGTTTACCGTTTAACCCGGGCTGTGACATAAATGATGTGATTAATCATTAAAGAGATGACGGTCGTTTGTTTTATAGCCGTTGCGAGATATCTCCAGACAATATAAATAATGAGGTGACAGACTAAACAATTTCGAAGTTATCGATAACGGGGCACCGTCGATAATAATAATTGTGTTTTATTGATATTTGAATATAAACACGTATCGACTACAAACAATCCATAATAATTGTTTTAGAATGTTTGACAGTTATCAAGACATTTGATATCCAAAAAAGTGATAAGAATCATATTTGACATACATAAATTTAAAAAAACAACTATTCGTGATATTTCATCGATGAAGTAAGAGGCACACCGTTAGTAGGGCGTCCGAGAATAGACCGGTTAGTAGATATTTTCCAGCGCACGTCCCAAATGCTTCGACTGTGGCCAAAAATAGCCCTCATGAAGCCGTCCCCGACATCTGACTCCGTTAAATTTGAATAAGATTGTCCCTACTCGAATTGCTATTAAAAGCTTTTCAATAAGTAAAGTATAGAGTACGTATTTACACCTTTGTTTTAATATTTCGAAACTAATCTTGAACAAGAATGAAATTGATATTAAAGACAACGGTCTATAACAAATAGCAAGTAACATAATTTGCAATAAATAGTTAATATTATTTTATCATCAGAAAATGATCTCCATATTCCACAGATCGCGGAGAGCCGCAGGTTTATTAATAGCATGCGCAGTGGAGGCCCGTCTGATTCAAGTTCATTGGCTAGACTCCCCGCAAAGATTGTGTCGACTGTCGATACTTCATGTGGACACATTCGTTGCAATTTACCACTTGTTATATTAAAATAATAATATTGTATCAGATTAATAATATAACGATATTAGTTAACGTACTAGTCAATAAAATAATACACGGATTTAGCTTCATTTACAACAGTTTCATCTTCATTTTATCACCTGCAGGAAAAGCTTATTATAATGTACCATAATTTATTTCGAGGGAGTAAACGTGGAGTTACCGGATCTACGAGCTATGGGCGTCGCAAGTTACGCTTCTGGAATAATAATGAGAACGTTATTGAACAAACTTAGTCCTGATATTTTTAATTTGCGCGAAAGATCAACACTACCTATATATTATATTAGTCTAGTAGGTATGTAAAAAAGCTAACAGTTAAAATTAATTCTTTAATTCGTTACTGCGTGACTCAGAATCTTGTAGATTCTTTAAAATGAATCACGGTTACCCACTGATGACTAACGCTTCAACGAAGCGGGAAGTCGACTTAGGCGACAATGAGACTCATATTCATTTAGAATATTTAATCGGGTCAGGAAGATCGGTTTGAGGGTAACACGTAGGGTTCGTTCGAGGGTCGGAGTTTTGGATGGAGGGAGGGAGGTGTACGGGGTGTGCAGGGTTCGTCGACTCTCCGGTGAAGGGCAGCGAGGTCGGTGCGTTCGCTTTCGTCGGCGCGCGGTGGCGGCGCGCCGTGCGCGATGTATTATTGATCGGTCGCACAGCCTCCGCTCTCCCGCACTGTCTGTCCGCTTTACTACTCGGCCCAGTGTGTTCTTTATCTCATAAAATATTTCGCAGTGTGACAATTCGTTTTAGCGTAAGCAGGGCGTTGTACTCTTTACTGTATGCTTTTAAGTCAATTCTTCAGCAATTGGTTATTATCTGCAGCATTTTTATCGTATAGATAAAATGCATTATACGTAACTATAGAATTGACCCGTATCTAGATAGGGCAACATATACTAGGCCATGAGAAAAACAGATTTCCTTTAAATATATTCCGAAATACTTGAATGTCTTTTCCATGTGCTTTATTTATTGTGGCTGCAAACGATACATTCGCAGAAAATTATGTCCTTTTAAAACTGAACTAAATTTGATGTGAAGTTTGACACAATACATTACTGAAAACCGCACCCAAATCAGTTAAGCCGTTTCTAAGATGCGCACAAACGCACAGACAGACACAAAAATTCTAACAATCATTGTTTTAGGTTCTATTGCTTCGATAAAGACACCCATAAATAGTTTTACTCATATATCTTCTATGTACACACAAAATGCGAAATAAGTTCTCTGTAGGCAGTAAGTCTGGTAACTTATATGTAGCTTTTAAGCTTTTCTTATTATTTAGAATCTCCTGGTACATAAGACACTCGTTCCATAACCAAGATTGGAGTCATGCGCGTTCAAAAATTTTCATTGTAGCTTTAACATGCTTAGGTCGACTATAAGTGTGTTATAACTTGTTATTAAGTAAACCACCAGTGCCGGACAACCACAAGGTCTGGTCTAGATAAACTTTATGTAACATAAGTTACCAGACTGCCCACAGAGAACTGCTATTTCGTCAGAATTATTTTATTTTACAATAAAATACAAGTACTATTTACAACAGAAAAAAATGTTAAAACATTTTCAGAATCACTGTGAGAGCAATATGTTCCAGACAAAAAAAAATAGTAATTTTTAATCAAGTGTGTATTCAAAATGTTTGTATCTACTAAAAATATTGCACTAAAAAATTTCAACGCCCCATAGATAATCAGTACTGGCTGCATTTTATTCGATATATTAAATATTATAGGTAAATAGCAAATTATAAATTGTCTATATCATTAATGAGGCTCAGTGTATAATGTTAGTACCTATGTAACTTAGTGTTAATTACACTTAATTAGAAATACAAAATTTTAACATGTTTTAATATATAACTAATTAATATTTTTAAATTTTGAGAGCGAATTAGAAATTTCAGTAAGATTTTTCATCTGGTTCGTTTAACACAAAAATTATCCTTAGTTCGCAAAATGTTTAAAACAATGCAAATTAACAATTCTATATTTTTGAAACGTACTGCGAGTAAAGAAAACGACTGAAAGTGACGAGGCGTTCATTATGAACGTTTATACAATACAATGCTTTATCACAATATGCGAACTCATACTTTGTCGTGCGAGTCACTCGAGAAATGAGACCACTTTCAGTGGAACTAGGCCTGTCTGAATAACTTATAAGTAAACCTGTAGTCAGGCTTATAAGAATTCGTTTGAAAAATAATGTAAACGCAAAGATATAACACGGTAAATTTGTCTAATTAGGAAAATAATTTGCTACATTTAAATAATATCAACGTAAGTTTCTCTTTTTCTTGCATTCTCTTTTTAGTAGCATTCTTTCAATTAAATGAATTGGGATTTGGGACACCTTCACGTTATTTTTTAAGTTGTTATATTTATATAATATATTTTCTTAGTTATATTACAATAATATAATTATTGAAGTTTTATTAATATGTTTATTAATTGGGTGGCCGCATCCTGTGCCTGTGCTGCGTGAAAATTCAACAGCTAAGTAATAATACTTCCACTTGCGATGAGAAGTGTAAATGAGCCAGTTGAATTACAAGTACAAAGAACATGACTTGCGTGCACACGTTAAGATAAGCAGTGTATTGACAATATGTTTTATAATTAACATCCAGAATTTCGATTACAAATTTATGAATAACCTATAAAAAATATGTTAATGTAAAGTACCTTCGACTAGCAATGTGTTGACTTCTTTGTATTATTTGATACGTAATTCAATTATTAAAATAATTAATAATAGCACCACATAAATAAACGTTTATTAATATTGAGTCATGTCATATTTTCCTTTTATAAATAATAAATAACAAGGCGTCGGACACGGTCATTGCATGCGTGACCTCTTATCGACCGACTCGTGTTTATGTCATTAAAATGTACTGTTATATTTTTATCTTGTATACATGGGTATGTATGCATATAGTTAAGATAATAGGTCATTATCGTTATGTGTATTGGTAATGAGTTAAGAAGTTATCATATTTACTCTTGTAGAATATTTATTTACTTATTATTAACCTTTTGTTTTGTGCATGTATATATATTTTCGATAACTTTGGAAAGAGATTAGTTTCTATGTTATAGATAGGTATACCTATTTTTAGTTTAAATTATATTATAATTAATTGTCAATAACTTTTTTAATAACTAACATTGAGCCATTTAAAAAAATAACGTTACATGTTTCTGTATGGATTAAATCATGTATCAGAATTTAAGACCGTTTCCATTGATGTGAAAATTTGTAAGCACTTTTAGTGCTGACCACAGGTCCATTTTCGCTTTACTTACAACATAAGAGAAATAAATATTGTAAGTTAAAATGTAATGAATAAATATGTAATATAAATAAATAATAGATTTCGATTTTGTGATAGAATTTATCACAAAAGAGGTAAAATTAACGAATAAGAACAGAAATAATACAATTAACGACAGATAATACGATTTTTTAAATATTTACAAAATTGAACTTTTATTAATTAAGAGAGACATATCATGATGGATAAACTGTTTATTAACGGCAGATTTAGTTTCAGTTAAGGAAACATAAAAATTATCTTGAATAAGTATTTCGTGGATATTCAAAATTTAATTTTGGAATTAAAAAATATATTTGCGATATATTTTAATATCGCAAATAGAAAAACTGACTCTAAACTCATTTGTACATAATTCAAAATTTGGCTTATACGTATTAATGAAAATATTTTTTTATTAATTGATATATTGTTAAAATTGACAATACCACATAAATGACGTGTACTGCCAATCGTTAATTACATTTAAAATACATAATTTCATTATTTTTTATACGTATTTATTAAAACATATATTTTTAATATTAATTATAATATGACTAAGTTATTTAAAAGTATTAGACCTGTAAAAATAAAATTACTTTTGAAATGGTTTTTAGTTTAATTGTAATCTATTTTATTAGTTTAGTTATTTACTTAACTAACTGTAAAACATTTAAGAACAATAACAAAAAAATATAATATATCGGTTGTATAGAACATAGTATTTTGTCTTCTTTCTTCGAATTTCGAATTGTTTATGATAAAAAGAGACTTCAGTGTTCAATTATAATTATTATCCATCTACCGTTAATGAGTTGCGCCTCATGCGCCTTTGTAATTGAGTGGAAAAGTGTTAAAAAATATTGAACGTTGGTTGTCCTTGTCAATGTCAATTTGTTCGACAGCGGTTGGATTTAGCTAATCTTTTGCGTCACAAAATGAGATCGAGATAAAATTGAGCGGAGTCAAAATAGCATACTTTTTACGCTCTCTAAATTTACTGCTTTCGTACAATTATTCTTTTAACATTAGACTAATCATTTCGTTAACATAAGCTGAATTAATTTCAGAGCGGATTTTTGGAGCCGGAAAATTATGATAAGATTTCTACGAAATTTTAAATACTTATTATAAAAATAATTGTGATTCGTAGCAAAAACGTTGTTGTTGATGATCGAATCGTATTCTGAATAATTTTTGCAGATATTAGATATTACTATGATTTTATTATTGACGACAAAACAGTTAATTAATAGTCGATTTTTAAAATATCTGTCCTATATGTTTGAAAAACTTAGAATTTATATTTGGTTATTTTATGTGCATGCAATTTATAGGATACTATTTTATTAAACGCAAAAGATAACAGAGTAAAAAAATTACTGTTTCTATTCCATATTTAATCTCTAGCTAAACGAAGTCGAAAAAAGTGGTGTTTTTTAATAATTTATGGACGTAATCTTAATCATGTTAACACTTAATAGTTCCGGTGTATGAAACGTGATTTATTGATTTGAAGACGCGATATTCATTTATTTTCGCCTTCAGTATCTATCTCGTCAAGAAAAAGCCAAGTTCATTAGATGGATTGCAGAAAGAGGTTATCTGTACGATAGAACAGTGACTCACTTTAGTTTACTAATGAGGACACGGAGCGGAACTGACCTTCTCCTACTAAGGGACCTTCCAAGTAACGTTCAACACGAAAGACACGTACTAACATATATTTATGGTGATGTGTTGTGATGATTCATCGAGGTCGTCTTAAAATGTGCGCACATTTCAACATTAAAATTCCATTTAAAAAAAAAATTAATAATAAATTAAATTATCAAGCCAAATGTTTGAGAGATTCGCCGGAACATTCTCTATTGCAAAATGAATTATTAATTGTAGACAAACGGTACAGTTCAACGAACTCCATATAAAGCAGATATAGTTGGTATCGCCGCTAGCGGTCAGTCATTTAGCCTTGCCAATATTTTGCTTATGTATAATTTATAAGTCTTTAATTATGATTACATTTTGTTTTAAAGACCTTTAAAAAAAATCACTATAAATAAAAATAATATATTGATTTCTATGTAAAACATGTTTGTTTTTGAAATAATGATTTTATTTTATATATGGCATTGGTAAAATATATCTTTTGTTAATGTTTAGGTATAAATTATCAAGCGTCCAATTTATGTTCATAAAAATATTACACTTAGTGCAAAAAGATATATATAAAAAATGTACTTTGCAGAGCAGATTGTATATTCCTTTCGTATATTTTACTGTCTTCATAGTTATTATTTTAGTTTAAACGTATCGATTTGAATAATTTGATTACAGTACCATTAACTTAATAACGTCATTTTTAGATTCGACTTTATGGATCTACAGTAGCATTTACCATATCAGGAAGTCAGGAACTAATTCTAAGGAAAATATATAATAATTTAAAACTGGATAAGCATTTTGATGTAATAAAAAAGTAACTTCGAATTAGCCATTTAAAATATTTCGAATACCTATAAGGGGTAAGTACCTACTGAAAAGGACAAACGCCCTTCTCCCCTAATATGCGGGTAAAGTCGCGTTTTGAAGCTAATATTATCATGTATATCGAATGTAACAAAAGTTTCAAATCATTATTGTTTGTGTGGTTCAAAATAATTCCACGAGCTTTTTTCTTCAATTTTATGTGTTATGCAGATGACACCGTGCTCTATCTACTTATAACACATTTTAAAACACTAAACGTGCTAATGAATGAGAACGGCAGCAACTGTATACCCACATGTTTACTATCTAAATATTCCATGAAATATTTACTGGAAGTCGGCCAAATGGTTAAAAATGTACTGTATGCCAAGAATATTTGCGAAATTAGACAGGTATAGGGCCAAACAAACAGCTGTATTTTGTAACATTTAATAATGTAACATTGTGTTACGTTATTTTTTTACAATATTCACCTAAAAATAGTTAATGCTTAATCGACGTCAGACGGTGCAATATTAAAAGTATTCTATTTGATATAGCTCCGTGATTTAGCTGTCTCTCATGTGAGAATTGAAAGCACTAGGCTATTGACCTCAATCCGGTTAGTGCTAGTGTTAATTAAACTGAATATGTTAACACCGAGCTTCAAGTATTGTTACAGAAGTAATTAATATTTTTCATTTAAAACTTTTTTGTTATTTTTTTAATTGCACTTAAATGTATTAACGGTGAACTATATAAATATGATAATAAACCACTTGAAATGTTAAATAGACATTATTAGTATAATTATATGTATTTAATTTTAAAACTGTTTTTGAATCACTTAAGAAATGGGTGTAATGGCAAACCCACTACCAACTAACCAACACGTCATCTTAATAAATACAGCTTATTTTATTTTTTTCGTAATTTCCAGATAAACGGGCGCATTCTCTGTATCTACATTTGTCATTACATATTTATGACTATGTAAAAGGCATAATAAACGTTAAAAGTAAAAATAGAAAGCGGCAACAATGTTATCGGACGAGCTGATAATGAAGTGGAGTCAGGACAACAATTAACGAATACCACGATACTGTCTCATACAGAGACGTAATGGAAGACTCTTACCAATTAACGAGTCGTGTCGTTCAATGTAAAAGTGGCCTATTTAACTTATGACATCATACACGAATTTATTCGAACCCGCATTTTAATTCGAATGAAATATTTACATAAATATCATAAAGTTTTAGATACAAAATACTTGGACAATAATAAAGTATATGTATGTTAATATAGTTACCTAAATTAACATATGTTTTTAGGTTTCTAGATTAATTTCGGGGTTGTTGTCCTACGAAATTAATTTAAAAACAATTTTTCGGAATTTCATTAAAACATATTATGAAATATTCTAGTCTTTTTTTTGTTTTAATTCGGATACAAAATACGTCTAAACTAAAAATATTCTATCTAGCAATTATTAAAACTTTCTTTATTGCTATCCAAAACTAAACTATTGATTTTATATGATACGTGGATGCAATATTTTACCTATAATTTCTGATAACTACATATACATTTGGAAATACTCGTATCAGGTAATTACGATAACACGTTAGTAATATTGGTGTACAATACATTAAACTGACTCTTAGCTGAAAAAATAACATAATAAAATATAATGAAATTTTTAACAACGACACTAATTTTCGAAAGCGGATGCATTATCTAAACGGTTGTCCCATTGAAATGTCACGTCTAAATACTAGCTGACATTGTGTTTGAAAGTTTATTATCATATCAGCTGTTGTTAGTATGCTTTGTCTACATCCCGTTTGGAATATATAAGTATAATAAATAGAATGATTCACTTCAACACGGGATGTTAGATTTAGGTAAGCTACACTTATAAAACCATATCCATATCTTTTTTGTAAAACATCGCTCTTAGTACCTACAGAGATAAAGAATACAACTAAACGTTGACACGGTTAACGGGTAATTACAGGTACAAGGGACATAACATCTTAGTCGCCAATGTCTATGGGCGTTGGTGACCACTTACCATCAGGTGGCCCATATGCTCGTCCGCCTTCCTATGCAATAATTAAAAAAAAAAAAAACGGTTAATTAATTAAAAATAATAAGCCGAATATGAATTGTATTTCGTGTCAGAGTCGATATCGTTTCAAAATAGGTTTAGGTATGTACTTTGGTTGGCAGACTAAACAAATCTTAAGTTTTATAACATTCGGTCCTTGTATGCAATGTCTTATTGAGTTAAGACTAATATTAGAATGTTTGTATTTCAAGTCATACGCGGCTAATGATTATTATTATTAGATAATGTTATGATGAACGTTAAAACAAACATTGGGTACTTATAACAGTCAATGAAGTGTTAATAGACAGGCATCGTTTCGATATATCCTGGTAATGACAGGCAATGTTGTGTAGAGTAATATCGAGGGAGATTTCCAATTTTTGCAAAAATACGAATAGAATGCGGTGTCCTCTGGAGTCGTTACCCCTGCAGAGAGGGGTGTCGGTGGGACGAGGGGTGCGGGACAGTTGGCGTGTGCCGGGGAAGGAGCCGGGTAACGGCGGCAGGGTGGCGATCGCGGCTGCGCGCTGTCCGCCGCAGCCCCCCGGGACGCCATGTGCGCGACGTCGCACCCCACGCTTCGCACTCCCGCATACAACCCCCGCTTTTACCAATGAAAAGCTTGATCATTACCCGCTCATTCATCTCCGTTCGTCTGTTATTGCTATAGTAACGATGGTTGATAAGTTCTATAATGTAATATATTGTAATACTGACCGTTTGCTGACCGAGCCGCTGGCGACGTTGCCTCCTTGCTTCGAGAACTTTCCTTCTCCTTTCCATTGTTTCCTAAGAATAAAGAGAATCATATCATATAGCAGCTGCAACATATTTGATTACTATTGTTACGGAACGTGTTTATTCTCACGTTTCGTTGATAACACTCAACCTTCAATATAATTCATTTTCAAATTAAATAACTATTACTTTTATTTTTTTCAAATGGTAAGGAAAACGTGTTTCATTGCACCAATTTAAATAAATTTCAATATAAATAACTTAATACTTGACATCCTTAGATAACTTACTTACTGGTAATTATTCAATAACGTTTTTTTTATTGCAATATCTATTAAGTAGTATGTCGTCATTTTTCTCGTTAACCTCTTTTCTATGTTTATGCGTATTATTTCTTAGCCATACTGATATTAAATATAATTATAGCAAATTGATGGTGAATAATTTGTGAAAGTAACAATTACAATTTAAAAAATACAATATAAGCTTATGTATACCATTTTAGTCTCTGAATAAAGTCAACCTTTTGGCTATCTACAGGACCTTCAAGAAATTTGATAAAAATCAATTAAGACTTAAAAAGTTGTAATACTTTCGATCAAGATATAATTAATTATAAATTCGTTTCCTGCACCATAGTCTAGGAATAAAAAAAATACAGACGTTTTATTATAAAGTAACGTACACGTATAAATTAAAGTATAAGAATAATATATATCTCGTTTTGCAACTTAACTTTAAATTTTTTATCTAAATTGTCTTTATTAAAAAAGGCGTGGTTTTTTTCATTGAAAATTGCTGACAAACTTAAAATTGCCAACACTGCTGTTATCACTTGATAACAAAGATTAATTGAAATCGATATAATATAGTTCGCATTTATTTAGGTACGTGTATACAATACTATGTAACTTATATCTTTACTTTGCTATAATTTATTATTTTCACGTTTGAATCATGAGTATAATCGAGAATTATATATAAGGTATCGATTACCTTCTACCTAAAAGGTTAGGAAGACATTCTATCATGTCCATACTTATTCCATATTGTCCTGTAGGCAGCGATTTCAAACTAGTTGCATATCAATCCGAGCCGGAAATATCTGGCTACAGATAGTGGAGGGAGGGAGTCACCCGACGGAGGCACATTCCCGGTAGGATCCTTTATGCCGCGGCCGCCTGTCTGACCGGTTCCAGCGATCGTTCAACCCAGCGAGCTCGCAAATTTACACAGATCGACTTTCACCGACAATGTATATTTCTTTGAAAACAGTACTGATATCTTTGCTAGGTAATTATAGCAGCATTCATAAAATTGTATAATTTTTTTTGGCGAAGTAAAGTTAATAATATAATTAGAGCATATGAGACATGACGTGTAATAACCGTTATTTCCTGGGAGTGGCTATGTACGGAGTGTTAATCGAATCTATAAAATAATGGAACGGCATTATCATTTACAGATATATGTAAGTATAATACAGACGTAAAGTATATTCTAAAAAAATTGTATTCCAATTGCAATTCACAGAAATATTTCAGCAATATGATATGTGAATGTATTCAAGAGCAATCTCCACTCCTTGAAGTACTATTGATAAGAGCTAATGTCATATCTAAGTATCGATAAGAACTACAGTTGTTAAGTCCGTTGCATTGAATTCTCATATTTGACGGAGCCGGACAAGCTGACCTTGGCAGTGGCGTTGACTTATGCGGCCTCAAATCGCAACCAACCGTCGACGCGCCATCCTAACACATGGTCTAACTAACATAATATCTA
This sequence comes from Nymphalis c-album, assembly GCA_963151315.1. NCBI lineage: Eukaryota > Metazoa > Arthropoda > Insecta > Lepidoptera > Nymphalidae > Nymphalis > Nymphalis c-album. The sequence continues at coordinate 5,447,832 of OY720590.1, read as the reverse complement.
AGTACTAAAAGTAACCAACTATATCTTGACGCGGACATGTAACAGATGTTGCGATATATCACTTTATCGTTCAACGTTTTTTCCGCTATTTATATCTGTGACACATCATCAAATGATCATGGTTTCAAAATTGAATATCCGTTAACAAACATATTGAACGCGTTGATAGCCGCCTGTCCAGACAACAGGAAAACGCACGCTTAGGTACACCATACCTACCCTTTTATACATGTCGATTATATTAATTTTATTTAGCGCAAATGGTAAATTAATGACCACAACACCATGTAAAGTATTTTAAACAATGACGCCATTTGTGTATGATAACGAGTATAGGAAACGAATTTAAAACGAGTGTCTTATATGTTATGTTTATATAAATATGTGATTTAACAATTTTATTTTTAGTATCGAACTCTATTTGGTTGTGTTTTTCTTTTTGGAAAATAATAAAAAAATACATTATCTTAATATTGTGCAGATTTATCAAAATACAAAAATTCATCATATGAAATACGACACAAACTATCGAGGCTATGGAAATGTTAAACACGAATGACCTTGTTACTTCAATCAGCCAAAAAAATATAAAGACCTCTAGCAACTTTCTTTCCAATCTTTTAAATATACTCAATACTTATTGTATTTGTATTTTAAGCTGTCATTACATTTAGTTATGTACACAGGTGTAGTATTTAAAGGCTATATACATTATGTGGGCGATGACCTCCTTCTAAATAACTGCTTGGCAGCTGGTTTATATTAGTGTTTTTTAAATGTAATGTTTTATATTTTTAGGTATCTCTGCAATAAAACGGGTTATCAGTTAATCTAATAACGGAAATTTAACTCGTTTACATTATGTAACAGAAAATGAGGTCGTATAGCATGATTCATTTAAAAAAATAGGTTAAACCAAAAATACATTAACGATATAACGGATAGGTATTAAAAATGTTACAGGATACATTCTTATTTAATTCGAATTTTCGAAGATTAGTATCGAGTGTAATTAGAACATCTGTTTTTGAAATTTAAAATTAGAAATAGAAGACGATGTTTGTCTCAAATTCAAAAGCAATTAAATAGCGTAATTATGACTGATACAAGAGAGCAATCGTTCTTTCGAGCGTGGCGCCCAGCCATATTGAATTACTACGAGGCCGTACTCGAGCTTAATACGAAAGGATACTCTAAGGTTAAACGCAGTAGCGTCACGCACAAATTTTAATAAGAACTTAATTTTAGTATTGGGTAGCTTTTTAGTCATTAAGCATATGTCTATTTTTTTAAATAGTTTGATTGCAATGATATTATTCTTATATATTATATATTTTATTACGGGTTATGTAGGTGCGTTCATTTTAAACTAAAAAATAAATATTGTTTTTTTTTATAGTAAGTACTATTAGCTTTAAATTAAAAAAAGAAGTGTTATCTAAACAGCATGGCATTCTATCGTAATTTGCTTACACGGTAATCTTACGCAGTAGCTTATTATGGTTAAGATATTTTATTGCTACATCATGTGCTAAGTATGGCGCTCCTGAGGCTAAAAAAGCAAAGGACTTTTTTACGCGACAGTATTGCACCATATGGTCCTGGTAGTTGATGACAGTCATGCCCATAAAAGCTTTTACGTTGTTCGCTTGTAAACCACGCACTTATAGAAGCGCTGTAGACATTTATGAAATATAACGCTTTTCAACCTCTGATGTAATAGTCACTAATGCGTCTGCGTAGTTCTGATTGTTTAATATACGGCTATAGCGTCGTCGTGTGAAGTCCGAAATAATCTAAACAAAATATTATTAGGTCGATATATTTCCCACGAGAGATGAAATAGTAGAATGCTTTAAAGTTATTGTAACATTATGGATGCGCTACAATCGAATAATGTAATATGAGAAGCTTTTACGTTAGGCCGTCCCAACGACCGGATGTAGTCATAGATTTGGTTGAAGACGGATGTGTCGCCATTTGCATGCGCGTCGCGAACCACTAACAATGCGCAGAAGGGACTAGCACCAGAATAATGAGTAAAGGGGACGCTATTTGAACAAGATGAAATAAATACCTAGTATTTTTACAATACGTTAAATCGTTACTTTAAAAAATTTAAATAAGACCATATTAATATATTTTTTAAATATTTTTTCTAAATTTTAGAGGTGTATTGTAATATTCATTTATTAGTTGATAGTGTAATAGTATAAATTTAGAAATAGGTACAATGTAAGCGTTTTACGTTCATGTTTTATGAACAGCCGTATATCACTGAAACTAATTTCCGTTGTGATATTGTGTGCATTTGAACATATATACATACCTACTTCCTTTGATAGTAATGGCTATACGTATTTTATAATTTAAGTCAGCGAAATAGCTTGCTTGTCAATTATTATTGAAAGTGGTAAAACTTTGTAGGACATAATGTTGCGATATGAAACTTTATCAGTATTGTTATCTTTTGATATCGATGTTACTTTAGTTATGATTTTTTATTTTTTATTATTCGTCTAAATACGTCATCCAAATAATACGTGTTAAGAAAAATGTTAAATTATTGAGTCAGTGTTTAATTTTACCATCTGAAAAGTCAAATGAAAATTAAAGTGCTGGCTTGAATCCAAAGTATTTACGAGAAAGATATACATGAAAGTTTTTTTGGTACATATAGAGAAAGTTGCACATCATTACGAATTAACAATTATACATACGTTGGCCGAGTAATGAGCATTTCTATGAGAGCAGAATTGTACTGTGAGTGGTCATATGTAGGGCGCCAGCGCGGCCGATTGCCGGCCTCAAAGCCTGACCGGTTGCCATCTTTGGCAGCGACCGGTTTGTGACCATACGTTATGTACATATCACTTTAATTCTTCAAGTACACATTAAAAATACGAACTCCCTAGTAATGGCTACAATAATCACAGTAGTACATTGTCTTTTCATGAGTGATGTTTTTAAGGCGTTTATCTATCAGATGTTAATAACATTCTAAGAAGTAGATGATTATGATGTGCCTTTTAACGGGTACACTCGTACAGCTCGTACTGTCATCCTCCCTCGCGGCATGACACGAGGTGAGTCACGAGCAGCCGACAGCCAGGCAGGGCTAACGACTGACGACGGCTGATTCACTGCACGCTTACTATTATGCACATATTGATGCCGCAGGTAACTGAGTCGCTATTGTATGCTCGATGCTATTGTGCCGCCAAACTTTTGAGGTCCCCTAACCAATTGTTAGCGCCTTATTGTGTTATTGTTCCGCGGGAGGAACGCGTAGGTATATTATTTCGATTGGAACAATAACCGTACCTATTTGAGTCGACAGACCATTCGATAGCTTAAGTGAAACATTTAAATATCCTGCAAATTACTTTTATGTTGCGGAACAAATTGAATAAACTTCACGGACTCTTTATCTTATAAAAATGTATATTATAAATTACTGTTAGTAAAATTATTATTTATGTCTTAACGAGATTCAAACGGAATGTTTTAGTATATAATAATTCGGATAGGTTTTTATCAGGCTACGCAGATAGTAGGGTTCCATAATTTCGTTACTAATTACACCAAACAAAATTTGTTCATGTTTGTTGTGAAGGCGATAATGGCCAGAAGAGCATTGCTATACATATACAAAAGTAAAATAAAATAATATTTAGTTGTTAAATCATATTTACAAAATATACTTATAAGCTCTGTGTCGGTATACAGAATGGCAAAATGATATTCCAAAATACTTTTAAACCGTGTTTTATGTATAATGAATTGATTACAAAAAAAATATGTTTTAATAGTTTGTTAAGTTGTGAAATTGATAATCATTCAAATACGGTAAGGTATACGGTAGGTTACGCCATCTCTTGGGAATAACATGAACTAAAAGTAAAATTTTGTTTTATTTTTATTGATTAGTCGTTTTATTTTAAGATTTATTTTGTAATTTATAAATTAATTAAATATTTTTTAATATACATTACACACCAGTCAATTTGGTTCATAGCGGTATCGAGAATTTCCTATGTTATTAGTATGTATTCTGTTGTAGTTTAACCATAAATAGTTATATAAATGACAAGAGAAGGTGGGTGTAACGTGTTTACATCTAATGTAATCCGTGCGAGAGCAGAGTACTTTACATAGCAGCTACATTATGACGTCAGATCTGTATGGAAAATTTTCCATCTCTAATTTATTTGGTACCTATATACCTCGTAATTATGGTGGGTGTAATACGATTAAAATATTAATTATGATGCATTTACGATAATCATTTTAATTGTGATAACACTGAGAGACATTCTTATTAAAAACCTGTAATCGCTTACATATGTATATATCTTTGGAATGTGATACTTACCAATAAAGTTGCATGGCATTTAATATTTCATTTTTAATAAATACAGTAGTTACTGGTAGTTAAACATATTTGATTACAAAAATTGAATTACGAGGAATATTGGTATAATTATTGGCTTTGCGGATATTTATTTACAATAAAATTAAATTAATGAATTACATATTATAAGTAAGAGTATTTTTTCTAATTATAAGATTTGTGATTTTGATACGTAAAATAAAAATGTTGTAAAGTACCTACGTTTATAATAATGCAATCAATGGTGCCGAGTCTTTTGGGTCTCAATATAGCTAAATATTTTAACGTATGCATTGATATTTCTTATTATAAAGATTTAAAGGCAGGCCTGTAAAATTACGTTATTGATAACACCCTAAAAATAATTCAGTCAAATGTTGTTCTCGTTTCTCAATCTCATCTCAGAATTTAATGGATCTCGGAAAATATTCCAAATTTTAATTAGTTCTCCAGTTATTTATAACTTTCATTGTCAAGTTTTATATGTCGTTTTAGATATGGTTTGGTGATGTTTCAAGATATTTTTTAAACTATAATTTTAAGTTTATAATTATAGTATAAAAAATATCTCGAACTTTGAACTAGATGTTTTTTTACCGACTCCAAAAGTAACAATAATTGTAAATAAATTATCAACCACACAACACATTCGTACCTACATATTGTTGAGTAGAAAATAGTAAGTTTATTATCAAATTATAGAAGAATACATTATTTTTTTACTTTTTAGTGCATATTAATTTGTTTTTCCTATGAAGTCGGTTTTTGTTTTGTTAAAATTTTTATTTATTAAATGATGACTGTTGTTGTTATTCTAACACTGTACTTAAATACTACCTAAATATATATTTCTTTACAATTTCAAATTAATTATGAATTAGATATAGACAAAAAGTATAAAGAATGACCAACACAATGTTGTATCTTATGTTATTGGTTTGTCTATGGTAGCATTGTCAGTTCTGATTTATGTCTATTTATTATATTATTATCTACTTTGTTATTTTGTGAAATACTAATCACTCGTCACATATTTTTCACTCATTAAGTCATTAGTTGTTCCTAATTATTTTCTTATTTTGGTTACATAGCGCGAAGGCAACCCGACAGCCTGGACAAGTTATAGATTAAACACCGTAATCTATAAATTCTACAGAATTTACACACCGTAATCGTGACGAAACTGTATCTTATATTAAACTGGCGTTCAACCAAATTTTGCGAAAGTCCATATTCGATAAGAAGTATGTGAGGTATCTCAATAAATATACAAAAGATAAAATAATTGAGACATAAATACCTTCCATTACTTAGTATAAACCTTACATTTGAAATGTCAATATAGTTAAGATTTAATAGATTAATAGAAGCATAACTTGGCTTGACTGATAGTGATTGGCTAAGGATATTGCAAAACAACTCAAAAATCGCTGAATCTCAAATATACTGATTATGATTACACTTTTAGATATAACAAGCATACTACATAATGTAATCGATTAACACAAAAGAATTCCCCGTGGTATATATTCGTTACAAATCGTCGTTATTTAAATTAATTGCAGTTATCATAATCAAATTATCCAATGTTTTCAACTGATTCAATTAAATAAATATGTATCTTTCTTTAATACATACTGGTACTTGCTTTTTATATTACTAAATACCGAATCATTTTATTTAAGGTTAAAATCTGAGACAGAAGTATCTTAATTCCCGTATTCTGTATGAACTGAAGTAGACTTTTTATGTTGTTTTCGTAAAAACTAAATTTTGACGTAAAGAAATTGCATAAAAGTAAAAGTGTCAGCCGTCGCCGTTGCTAGGAATCTCTGAGTACTATTCAATACCACAGAAAACGTTAAATGCTTGAAATTGTCCCTATTAATCCTGTTTTAGGGTACCATAAAACTATATACGACATTATATTAAAATTGGTTTAATAATAAATTAACAAATTTGAAGATTGCAATTTATAAAGTAAGGATATTTTTTATCTGATCAATTTGTTAAAATGTCTATAAATGAGTAATTTAGAAAAACGATGACATCCTTGGAACTCGAAAGAAAGATTTATATAAATAAAAACATATACTTTTAAATACCTTTTCGTATTAAGAGGCTTGTAACTCTTCGTAGAGCTTCTCTGGGTGACTTCTGGAAGAACTTGGGCGTTAAGTTCGGTGGCAAAGTGAGTGGTTTCCTTGCGGCCGAACTTTCCCAAGAGACGGGATGGTCCGCCACCATCTTTGATGAAGTTGTTATTCTATCCAAATGCTCGGTGGAAGCTGGCCTGTTCGGACAACAAAAATATACTCATTATACGATGTGAATAACTTAATGTTTTCTTAGGAGAATATGAAATCACAAAGACAAACTGCGTACGAAAAAATGTTGAACGATTATTTAATTTAAAAAGATGCATAACACACTCATATTTTACATTAAAAATCTTACTATAATAATTCCTTTGGTATTAGAGGTAAACGTGTAATACATTTTATGGAATATATTTCCTCTCTGGAAATCCTTCTTTCCACCACAGCGGCTGCGGAGGAACGAACTGCGGAGGAGTGTATACACAGGTGTACTCTCTATTCCCTCATTTTCATAATCCGGCTCTCACAATCCGCAACGACCGAAAAGAGATCAGACATTGAACCAACACTTCAACATGCTTTCCGAGGCTAGGGAGTGCAACACTACCGACTTCGTAATTTCAGGCAGCTACTGAGAATGTATTGATAAGCCTAAAAATCTTTAGCCCAGCCAGGAGATTAGGACCTTGGAATTTGTAGGCTTGTAGCCTTATAAGGTTGTAAGGTAGCAAAAACGTATCGTGTTAAGAGGTTAGGGAAAAATTAGTTAGACATAAATTGCGGTCGAAAAAATCCTTGTCCCATGGTATAGCATATTTATATACGGGATACGCACCGAGCCGAGGTGGATCAGAGTAGATTATACTTCTAATATTCTTAATGAAAAGGAGGCCTCAACCTAGCATTGGCAGTATGGTACTGTTATGTTATTTGATTCGAAATTATATTAAATAAGATAGAATTCAATAATCAAATAAATAATTGTGATAAATGTTAAAGATAAATAAGTGTTATAATATATAGCAATAGTTTTATGATAATATATAATTGCACGTAATACTATATACGTAATATTAACTACTCTTTTCTGTAAGTTTATGCGTAACACTCCCTTTTTCATATCGCTATTTTTATAAACAGGCAATTTTCATTACTTTTTTATAAATGTGCCCGTGGTCTTCAATGAATTAATATGAATGTTTAATGTATGAAATTAAATAAAGAATTTAAATAATCTGTGTACTTAACTAGCATAAAAAGCTCCAAAGCTTCGTTTGAGCCTTTATACCGCTGTTATATTGGCAGCCAGGCAATGTCGTATATCGTTATTTTTTTAACTGGAGCAGATATTAATAAATGATTAATTTGTCAGAACACTATATCGCTAGTGTTCTTAAAAAAAACAATATAGTGGGTCTATAGTAAAGTAAAAGCCTGTAAATGAGCCACTGCTATTGTAAGGCTGCCTCTTCTTTTGAGGAGAATGTTTGGAGATTTCCCCACACTGACCCAATACGAGTTTCCTCGCTATGTATTTATTAACCACCGACCACGAGATGAATTATAATCACAAATTTAGCCAATTAAATTTTAGTTGGCTGGCCATGAATCTGCAACAAAGATTGACAATATCTAATCGTTGTACCATCTCGACCAGTGATTGTATGCCCTATAATGTTGTAGTCAAGGAAACCATCTTTAGATGTGCATCACACGTATGTGTTGATGAGTAGCAGTTCAGATAGTTCTTTATATGTATTTACATAGAATCACATAGAAGCGCCGGATGTTGATAAAAATGATAATTGTGCAAGAAGTTTGCATGCAATGCGTGTGGCGTACATTGCGCGGCGTTCGTGAGAAGCATACGATGCTTTCAATGTCATATCGCCTTTTATTCATGTTTGTATGTACCGACTTTGTTACTGTTTCATGATTACTATGGCGCGGAATATTAACACCCGGAATCTCCCTGAAGGGACAAAAGCGAATTCAGCATGCGATCTATTGTGATCAGGAGATTTTCTGGTTGCTCTAGCGTTGGATAGTTGCAGCGGTATTGTTTTTCAAATTCAAATTTTGTATAGTCACATAATATTACATAAACCAGCGAAGAGAACTTACTTATATAATAATAATAGCTGTGCCTCGCGGTTTCACCCGCGTATAATGAATAAAAAAATATAATGAATAAAAATTAGCCTAGAGCCTTCCTCGGAAAAAGGCCTATACAACACAAAAATATTTTTTAAATTCGAACCAGTAGCTCCTGAGATTAGTCGGATCAAACAAATAAACAAATAAACTATTGAAGATATTTCAGTTAAACACCACCATGACCTAGTGGTTAGAGTATGTAAATATTATATATTTTTTTAAAGCATAGGACGAACATATGGGCCACCTGATGGTAAGTGGTCACCAACACCCATAGAAATTCTTATTGTGTAGATGTTAACCATCGCTTACATCGCCAATGCGCCACCAACCTTCGGAACTAAGATGTTATGTCCCTTGTGCCTGTAATTACACTGGCTCACTCAACGGAACAGAACAGCAGTATAAAAAAATATATATCACCCACGTGGTACCTACCCAGACGAGGTTGCACAAAGCTCTACCACCAAGTATATATTAAAAGAAGATTGCAGGTTCATATTTAGTCAATTGACAACAAGCTGCAAATCTTTTCCTTCTTAGCTAAGGAAGGTCTTTGCTCAGCAGTAAGATATTTACACGCCTTTAGTTATTTGTTTTAAAGGAAGTAAGATTGAATAGTTTCTGATCTTACTTATAAACGTTTTGGGGGGTGTGAGGAACAGGGTGTGAAGTTCCTCATCCACCATTGAAAAAAGAGGATCCTCCGACCAGACGGGTGTTATGTCTGGTGGGCTACTTGTCCAACGGTTATTGTCGGGTTCTTGTATATATGTTCAATCGCTCGGATAACTTTCGTGGCGAGATAGATGTCGCTACAACGTTTAGCGAGTGATTATTTAGACAAGGCTGTGTCCCCTTCTTTCTAATGACAAATCAATAATGTCGGAAAGAGAGAAAACAGAGTATAAACAGCCACTGAGAACCGTTCATAAGTATGATAGTTCATGCCTCATAACAATTCAGCAATACGGGTAAATTATTTGTTTATTAACATAGATAGCAATATTGGTGATAGTCTGTTTAATAATTATATAAGGTCACTACAGGTCTTTTATTTTTATATTGGTATATTTGTATCATGATTCTTTAATACTATTAATTGTGCTTGTGTATCCTGATGATACATTTGAATTACAATTTAAGTTATAAGCAATTTTTGTTTTTTAATTGTTATATAACATTTACACCATTAGACTTATTATTCACATGCTATTGAGGCGGTTGACTTATATGTCCTGGGTTTAAAACTCGGATAGAATTTTAATGGATTTTTCAGTCAAGAAAATCATTATATTATTTGTTTAAGCGCCTGCATTAATATTATTACATAATATTAATGACTGAATAAATTGACTATGACAAGTTAGGTTTCGACTGGGAGTGAGTGTAAATGTTCAAAACAATGAATATGTAAGATTAAATAAAAATAATGTGGTATGTTCTGAAGATTACCTATTTCTCTGTCGAGGGTACCATCCTCGCGGCGGTCCACCTAAACGAAGCAAGTCCGCGCCAGTGCATACTCCTGACGTGCCCATGACAGATCCACGCCCGTAACCTCCTAGCGTAGCACTGCTTCCTGTTAAAAATGTAAATAGGTACTTAATATTTTTTATAAAACTTCTGCATGACAAGCCAGCAAAAATAGGGCCATTAATCAGGAAAAAAATATATCCTATCAAGAAATAAGTCACTATATGAAAGTTTTACACAACTTTATACGGAAGAAGAAGAATAAATAAAACGAAAAAGCAACTCTTATTAAATACAAGATAAAAACGAAAAAGTTAAATACAAATGAACTCACAGAAGCGTTCCTCTGGCTTTAAAAAAATATTTTAGAGATCTATGAAAAACCGACCGATAAAAGTGTGGAATTCGTGCCCTCCTTCCACATTTATGGTTGAATTATATTTTATATGAAACAGTCTAGACTATATAAGAAAATTGTCTCTTGTTTTTTGGCTTGAAATTATTCATGCCTATTATTTAAAGAGGTCGTTAGTTTTTCAATGTTATAAAAGCGTAGCGTCGTCTCAAAAAAGAGTTTGCTAATTTGATAAATTCGTATACATAATTGGTAACTGGTATTTTAATGTGTGCGTTAAACTTTCTAGAATTTATTTTAATTTAAATTTGAGTTTTAATACTAAAATCTAAATTGCTACTTGCATCCAAGTTTGCAATGATTAGATAAATAGAACCAACTCACGATACCTATTAACCAGTTCACGGGTCGGTCAGGGTTTTTGTTATACATTGTATACAGGGTTATTTGTAATGACCCAGCAACCTCGCAGAACTAGATAGCTAACACCATAAGCAACAATTTTTGTTCTACGACTTTTATTTTCATACAAAAGTAAGTGTTAATTGAATTTCCCGCTTGAACGTTTATAAATCTACGCGCAACGGAAAGATCGACGCGTCGCGTCGTCCTTTCGTGTATGAATGAAATATAGACCTACAAATGTCACGAAAGCACGACAAAACCTTGTAAAATCTGTTTTTTCTCATGTATTGAGTTATGTCCAAAGTCGTAGAACAAAAGTTGTTTCTTATGATGTTAGCTATCTAGTCCTGCGAGGTTGCTGGGTCATTAAAAATAACCCTGTATAGTATCTAAATTTTATAAGGAGTTCGTCTGGAATGTTTTGGGTTAGGTAATACTAGCTAAAAGTTTTATTTTAAAGACAAATAAATACAGAAACTTTGTAGTATTAAAATTACACATAAAATTGTTCAATTCAATAATAATAAAATAATGGTAGTTTATGATGTAGGTAATTTAAAATTTACTAAAAATTAAATTTATCTGTAATTTCTGATATTATTCATGAATAAAAATATAAAAACAACGGTAAAATAAAAACAATGTGGTTCCATGCATCATCGTAAGGAGACCCGCTAGAAGACTAGAGACAGTATGAATTATTATCACAGATAAAATGTAGAATACAGATAACGCACAACTTTTTGTTTGCGCATAAGTTTTGTGTAGGAAACACTGCAATGTTATCCAATGTAATACTATTAAAATGCGTTTGAGATGCATTTCTTTGACTTTCTTACTTTTGGGAAACACTCATCTTATTCGCCTTATATAAAATTTCTTTGATCTTGTAGGTATTATTAACTCTTTGAATACTGTCATAATTTCATATCACTTTCAACTGAATATATGTTATATCACAAAAAATAGAAACTGTAACAGATGTATTTACCTTTTTCACAATTTCATAAATTTTATGTATAATGAAATGTATTACCTAATTATTTATTAAAAATTCAAAATAACAAGAAATCGAAGCATCACGAAAAACCTACTGGATAGATAATTTTCTAAATTTTATTTCTTAGACACTTGGCCCTTATCAAAAAAAAAAATGATTGCGATATCTTCATTTAATAAAAAGTTATTAAAGTTTCAAGAAACAACGATTTGTATATGCACTGCGTGTTCAGTGATGTATGGTTAAACAAAGTATATTTTTGCTTGCGATCTTTTTGATGTTTTTGCTTTCAACGCAAAGCAACGCGAAGCGCAGGACGCAGTCGCGGGTCTAATCTAGTAGTGTTGTTCGGGTAAGCTAGTCTGTTATAAACCTTATCCGACGCTTACTGATAGTCATAAAGTGTTCATAAAGAAAAAAAAATCCGTTGTTTAAAGGATATGAGCAACTTCTACTGGTCTGATTGATTCAAATTTAAGTATCCCGTGACTTTAATGATATTACAATAACATGGTACCTATCCCTGACCTGAATCATCTGTAATGAGCAATGAGAGCATGACATCAACCCAACTCCTCAGCAACTTACAAAAGAGTTATCGTGTTTGAGCTAATGGAAATGGTCATGGGCTCATGGGTTGTAGATACATTTATATACTTTATGGAAGTTGTTTTTGTGTAAGAGGCTCTTAAAATGAAGTATTAAGTTTTAATGTAAAAAATAAAATGAAATATAGAGGAATAACTACAGGTTAGTAAATATAATGGTAGGACCAAGCGAATATAGGATCCAAACCTATAGTCTGCATAGAGTTGACAACGTTGCTCCGCGGCGTGCCCGTGGAGTTCCGCGGCGGCGTGCGCGGCACGTCACAGCCGCGGGCGAACACCGGCGTCTCAGGCAAGCTCGCCGACGTCTGCAGCTGACCGCGCACGCTGGCCTCGCGGCTCTGTCGCTGGAGTGTCCTCCGCCTGGCGCCACTAGCCCCCGTGTCTGGAAGATACATATGATGTGTTTAGAGTTACACATAGATTAGTAAAATAACAAGTGTTCGCAATAACCACTTTACTTTTAGAAATGTTCTGACCACCTTTTATGCTGCTGGTACGTATTTCTGTATTTTTTTTTATAGTTTTATTTTTATTTAATGTAATGTGGTGTGCAATAAAGGGAGGTATCAACAAATATATAATAGTGTCCTCCTTATAAAACAATAAATCATAGCGAATAACCGGTTTTATTCTATTTTTTATATTTAAAATCATATTTAAGTTGTAATGTAGTTAATTATCACAAAGTGTTATTATATGGAACTAAATAACTGATATTTTTATGGTGATAAATATTTAATAACAGTTTGCTATTCCAATAAGTAATAATATAAATGATATATTTTAATAACATGTGAACTTAGAACAGTAACGACTGTACGAATGAACGAATGCGAACGGGATGAAAATTTTATTTTAAGTCGGAATGGGCAACTTGATACTTATTTGTAATTAAAAGCATACCATATAATTTATACGATCATTTTTTTACCTATTATATTTGAACATGCTTAGTAATTTAGTTAAATAAAATAAGAAATTTTCTTACCAGTAGGTAGTGTTCGCCTGTCAGTAGAGCCACTTTTGAAATTACTATTTCTCCTATTTTTATTATAACTTGTCTCCATTGACCTCGTTTTCAGACTGTTCGTAGTGTCGCGGTGTGGGGGTACTGCTGGAGGTTCAGATGGCCTGTAAATAACGATTCATAAAACGTTACTGTTATTGAAACCTATAAACAAATGTAGAAGTAAAAAACAAAATGAATTTAAGGGTAAAAATAGACGATTGTATTGCAATAGTAATTATTATTAACTCGTAATAAGGCACACTTTTCTATACCTTCTTCTGGATTCCATTGTTGGGGTCGGTAGAGTGTCAGCTTTTCGACCGTGACGTCTTTCTGTAGGTTGCATTATTTCTGTGTATTCGTCCTCTACCTCTTGTACCGGCGACGGTGGTAAGGGTGGAAACTTTGGAGATTCTGGTGTTTGTGGTAAAGGCCCCATTTCGTGACCCATGCTCGGGGATGGAGGCAACTGGTTATGTCTGTAGGAATGTTCAACTATTTGTACATTAAGAGGGAAATCTCCGCCACTAGATACCGCAGAGTCAGAGGAAGAAGGTTGTCTTATAAGACTCACTGGCACGTCTTTTGCACTGGTTGATTTGTGCATACTATTTGATCTCCTTCCTGAAGATCGATCGCGGCGCTCAATTGACCTCTGAGTCTGAATTTCATTGTGGCTAGATGATTTTTGGATGTCGTGTCTCTTCTGTTTGTCTCTAGAGCTATAGCGAAAACTGCTTTCTAAGATATCTTTAGATATATCATCACAGTATTCGTCCTTATGGATATTCCAGTCTTTGGGTAAATATGGAGTAAAATGTTTTTGGTCCCGACCTTGGTTCAATATAGCACTAATATTATTTTCAATTTTGCGAAGTGGTGATGTTTCACCGCTAGATCCTGGTTCCCCACTTTCCTGATCTTCCTCTTCTTCAACTGTGGTTATAAGGGCCTGGCGGCTTGCACTATTGCTATCTCCTTCAGCTCCTAGACTTGGTAGAGATATTACTCGCACCATATTTGGAGGTACAGTTGAAAGTTCACTAACTGTTTCATTGCATTCCGTTTGAGGTGTTTCTTCCACTTTACCTTCTTTAATTAGTGATTGGATGTTATCAAAAGTAGAAGAATATTTTTTGAAATCAGTAAACCTATTCTGTGGAGATAATTTACTTTGAATACTATTACTCTTGGAACAAACAACGGTTTTATCACTATTTGACGGTCTACTTTTAGGGCTATGACCATAATACTCAGGGTTGATGTATCTATCTTGGGCATTATTGAGATCCAAACTTAGTCTTGACTTAGGAGAAGTAATTTCTTTACTTAATCTAGAATTCGGAGTGCAAAGATCAATACTATATCTAGAGTTTGGCGTATTTAGTTCACGACTCAACCTCGAGTTCAAGTCAGCACTGTACCTCGATTGAGGTAAACTTAAATCCGAACTCGGTCTAGAATTATAGGAACCAACAGATCCTGATCCACTAATTGAAATACTCGAACCATCTATTGATTTTTCAAAACTTCTGTTCAAACTATGACTTTGTGAAAGATTATTGGCGTTAGGTTGTGCTTTATTTATTGCATTCTTATTAAAGCTCGGTAACTGCTTCCTATTCTTTCCTTTTCGGATAACATAAGTGCCTGATGCAAGATCCTGAGCACGACGATGTTCTGTTTCTGCATCAGAAATAGGTGACGCGAGGGGCTCACACTGTGATATTGGCGGTGGTGGCGGCCAATACTCTTCGCCCCAATCATCTTCTACTCTTTGAGGTATAGAACTCGTGCTTGAATGTGATTGGTCTCCAGATTTTCTTCTTCTTCTCCCTATAACCTATAATCAAGAATTTTTACATTCATTAATCAATTATTTAATTTTGCAACTAATTAAATTATTATCACCGTCAAAATTTGCATCTAATCGACAACACCCTTACATTTAACTGAAGTTGTTTATTATTATTGATATTACATAATCGAATAATCGTGAATTCGTGGTACGAGTATAATTAGGAACTATAGTAGATATACGCTTTAAATTAAATAAGTGTAGTCTATTTTACCTTTGTACTTCCTGGCGTGAGTAATGGATCATCACCATCGAGAGACACTTCCCAGGCTATGGAATTGCGTTTCGAGGGTGTGCTAACTGCGGGCGGTGGCGGTGGAAACGACTCTTCCAACGAATCGTCTGAAAAATGTTCTTCGTCGTTACTCCTATTCGAACCTCGCATCTTGCAACTCTCCATTATATCCTCCGATGATCCTCTACACACTTCTCTATGCCTCTCCATAGAACTGGCGAGAGTCCGCGGAGGTATTTTGCTCTTGGGCGATAGCATTTCTTCTTCCGACCTGCTATCGCGTTTACCATTATTCTTTTTATCGACACCCTTAGCGATACTTGAGGGCGATATTTTGTACGTTGGAGAGTGAGATTGTCGATTGTATTGTATATTTGGTCCAGGGTAAATAGTAACTGGATGTTCATTATATGGCTTATCATTAAAATCGCTTGAGAAGCCCATGAAAGGAAACACAGGTGGATTCTCGAAACTTGGTGATTTTTTTAGGTTTATGGGCGGAGCCGAGTGCCTTGGAGGAAGCCATGTTGGAATGACTTCTGATTGAGGAGGTCGGGAGCCGTGTTGCAGCGAAGAGAATTTATAGGGAGGAACTGGCGGCTGCTGAAGCTGGAACCCATTTGTTTCAATATCTTTATCCCACCCATATGGACGTTGGTGTCTGGTTTTCGGCTGAAATTATTTTTAGTACATACAGATTATTCTTATTTACATTTGACTCGACACAGCAAATTCATTTGGTTGGAATGCAATTGTATTGGAAAATACGAAACTATTGAATAACTTACAAATGTAGTTTGAGTTGCGGTTGTTATTCCGTTTACGCTTATGATCGAGTCTAATTTCTCTTCGGCTTCACACCGCTCGACTGAAGTTGTTCGTTTTGCAGAATTCGCAGGAGATACTCTGTAAATATAAGTGATACTTGTTATAATAACATTTGCTTTTTTAATATTTCAAATGAAGATAATCCACCAAAACGAAAGTTATAGATAGATAGATAGATATTGGCACTTAGAAATTTTATATATTCCTTGCATTCTTAATGCGACACCAAACATGGGAACAAATTCAATGCCTTGAATCTGTAATGACACTGCATCTATACTAATATTATAAACGCGAGTTTGTAAGTATGGTTGGATGGATGTTTGTTACTCCTTCACGTAAAAACTACTGAATGGATTTTATTGAAACTTTACAATAATATAGCTTATACATCAGAATAACACATAGGCTACAATTTATGAAGATGTCGCGTGAATGTAGAGAGATCGAGGAAGGCTGATTTTGATTCATTATATTTTTGTTAATTATACGCGGGTGAAACCGCGGTGCAAATTATTGCTGTTTGGCAGTAGATTAAGTGAGGGGCTGAAGTTGGCGGTACCATACAGGCTTGCATCAAGTCCTACCAAGTATTAAAGTGAATCATTATTACTTTGGAAGTAGAGTTGAAATTATTCTCTCTGCTTCTTCTGGCGGTGGAGGTGAGCGTGGCGAGGGAGGGTCCGGTGGTGAACACTCCTCGCGCTCTTCCGTAGGTCGGAAACCCAGCGCGAATTTCGCTCTGAAATGATATAATAAAATTATATTTATAACTTTTTTCAATACCATAGAATAATAATACAATAGAATAGAGTCGAATTCGAGAACAATTTACCAGTGGGTTAAAAAGTTTGCTTTTAAAATAAACCATAACGTTTCGCTATATTTCTCCAAAAAATAAACCCTCAAACTATAATCGTTACATATTAATATCAGCGTAATATTTCATCTTTTTTATTTTTATAATAATATTTATAAATATTTAAATTGTTTTGCAATTGATTTGTTTCAAAACGGGGTAAATTTCGTTTGAGGTTTTGGTTAATATTTTCAAATTCTCATTTAGCAGGTTCGAGTGCTAAGATTATCTTCGATATCAATTATCTTCAAATAACTAAAAACCAAAACAAATAGTAGTAGTAGTAGCACTACTACTACTATTTATTATATTATATATACTATTGCATATTCGAAAGCAATAGAAAATCATCCTCACCGTCTTCCGTTCATGCTCATATATCCATCGTCCTCGGAAGTGTGTCCGGCGAGAGGCGAATCGTCGTCAGTGGCGGGCGTGGCGGGGGTGGCCGGAGTGGCCGGCGTCGGCGGCGCACGCGCCTCCAATGACCGGGGCTCTCCTTCGTCGTACTCACTTAGTACCTGGTCCAGAAGTTCCAAAGAACGCTGTACGTCGTCACACCCGCTGTAAAGATTAAAATTACGGTATTATTAGGATGAAAATATTTTTGCTCTTAAATAAAAACTGATTATTTTTTTTAAATATAGTCTATTCTTAAAAATAATGTACTATTAAATTTTATTTATTGATTTAATATTTTATTGTATAACATATTAGTAACAGGCAGCAAAAAAGTAACGGAAAACAATCAAACAACGAATGGTGCTCAAAGGCTGTTTTAAAGATATGTTATGACACATCAAAACCCTTTGACACATTAATTGTGTATTAATTTATATAATAAATAAGCATCTATTTATTTTTAAATTTTACGAGAACGGTATGATAGAACGATCGCTAAATCTAAGAATCATTTGGTTATTCTATATCGATTGGTAAAGATAAATGAAATTTTGTAATAATTTAAAGATAAATATATATATTTTTTCCAAGTTATTTAAATACATTAACAATAATTTAGCGATTTAAATATAATTATTTCGCAGTGCGCATAATAATAAAACGATAGAATTTACTTAAAAGGTAGCTAAGACGGTCTTGGCAGTCAATTCCCCGAGATAATGTTAAATTGGACTCATTTCCTCTGGATGTCTGCCTGCCTCGGGAACGTTTCCTCTTACTATGCCGTTAGAACTGAATTAGAGGATAACTATGTAGGTCGATTGCTCTTATCACTCATAATTAGTTCCGACCTCATTGCGGAAGTCAATCAATATAAAAGGAGTCTTTATAGAATAAAAAAAATAACGATTCAAGAAATTTATTTCAATATATTATGTTCTAATTAATATTTATACGAGTATATAACGAATATGAATATTTAAATAATCTTAAATTTAATAAAAAGCCTTTCAATTTCGTCGAAGTCAGTTAAATTACATGTTAATTAAACTGAAAACTAATTGGTTGGTCTGTATTGTTCTGAAATGGCGAAGCAAGAATATAAAATTTTGTGACAACTTCAAATAGCGCCCCGCTGGCGTCTGGTATAGCATTCATTATAAGTATTCATATTAGAGGATGTATGTTCTCTGCTTTAAAGTGGTTGTAGTGGCATGCACAAAGCACCCCTTTGAAAGAAGAGCCGCTTTCACGCCAGCTCTCGATAAGCCCTCAGCGCTGCACTGAGTTCTACGCCATACTTCCTCAATCAAATGCTGCAGTAAAAAAAATATGTACCTACCCAATATTGGACTTAGATGTTTTCTAAGCCTCAATGTAGTTTTATGGTTGCCTAGTCGATAAGGGTGAATGGGGGGAAACTAGGTTCAAATGGATTTACGCGCTTTTAAAAACGTTGTTTGATTAGCGTTCATAACATGTCACAACACAATTTACAAAATAAAATGCTTTGGTTGTCTTCATGTTAAATAAACTATTGTGACCTCTCTTGAATTTTCTATGTTCGCATAATGAAAAAAAACTCGAGTTTACGACGTGCATTGTGTGTTACTCACGAGGAGGGAGACGCTGATAACGGAGCCGTGGCTCGCTTCTTACATCTTCAGCGATCGAGAGCTTCATTAGTGTTCGCCTCTAATGATGTCTACCGTACTCAAGCTTTTACTAGCCACATATGTAATGCCCTCGGATATACTTATTGGAATTCACGCTTGGATGAATACTAATACGATGTAGTAGGTAACTGAAACAGTGTACGATCGCATATTGCTTTATTGTCTTTTATTACATCCAGGTTCATATGTTGATGAAAAATGTTTTCTTCCTTCGTTCACTACATAAAATTTTACGTATAGCTAATAAAAACTAAATAAAATAATTTTAATTAAGCAAGTATATAAACAGTTAAGTATAATTAGTATTACATTTCTGTATATAATCTAAAATAATTTACAAAAATATCTTACATAAAACTTCTGAAATTAGTCAGTACAATGTTAAATGACGGAGCATAATATAATTTAACCAGAAAATGTTGAACTACTGATTAAATATTATTATAGAGACATTGAAATGTGTAAATCGGGTTTCATGAAATGTGAGTAAATTATTTCATTTGTGTGTATGTCACGGGAGTAATAAGCTTTAGTACAGGAGTTTGTAGGATAGGGCTGCGTGTAGATGTATCGCGCGATGCATTGTATCGCCAGGGCTGCCACAAAGCAGAGCACTCAGTATGAGTGCCGCGGCGGGCGCGTGCTGCCTTTGTTTTATTTCACCCATACTCCTCCGCTTTGGAAACTTTTAAAGGGGACTTCAAATTGCGTTTCCTGCTTTAACTAATGCGGTTCAAGTGCATATTAGTCGTTATCTAAATCTACGTAGATTTTGTCACCGATGACATGTGTATTATTACTTACTTTTTTTTAAATAATTTATTTTGCGAAAAGCTTAGGATAAAAAGATACAAATATTTTTACACCGCGACTTTTGGTTAAAAATGTTAAGAGGCACGCATGTTAATTACATTGTATATTATCATAATAATCCTAGGCTTATTTCTTGGTACAGTAAGGTAGGCACTGTTTATGCGGAAATGAGTGCAGTGAGGCGGAAGTGCAAAACGCCCCCTGGCGCACCCCCGGGCGTCGACCTCCGAGTGATGCCGAGCTTATACGCATACTGACAACCTGAATAGCGTCTTCTCAACACAGACGGGCTATGCAAAAACTTGCCAAAGATCAATTAGCACCAGAGTAGCCAACATTAACCCGAGATTATCCCAAGATCATCGCCAAGAATCACCACATGTTGCTTCAACATTCTGAGACCCTATGGTTACGTTTAATAATAATTCAAATATTGTAAACAGTGGACGTTGCGTTAATACTTATTATTTAAAATTTTAATGGTCTATGTTCATTGGGATTGTTAAAAAAGAGAAATCGAAATTATTCTCTTTAAGGGAGTTGAAAATATTATTATGATTTAATTTTAAAGTAATAAAATAAAAATATATGCTTGTGATTTTTTAACTATCTAATTACTTTTATTTACTGTTTTATATGCAATACTCGTTTGCCCCCAAACGAGTAGGAGGCTCACCTGATGGAAAGTGACTACCACCGCCCATGGACACCTGCTACACCCGAGGGCTTGCAGGTGCGTTGCCGGCCTTTTATTTACCGGTTATTTCCATATAGTTCACGGCTTATTTAAGACTCAATCAGATATAATTTATATATTAAGCAATCTAAATCGGTAAAAATTTTCAAGTTCTACTGGAATTCAACTACTTTTTAAATTGAACAAAACTTTGTCAATTAAGTAGTTGGAATTCCAAGTTTCGTTGTTGGTTTAGTCTGGCTGAAGTAAGTAGGGTTAAGATTTACGAGCTGTGGCTAAATTGGATTTCAAGCGTTTGTTTAATACATGAATATTATTATATATTTTTAAAAACTACTACCAATACTGATTATTATATCAAAATAAAAAATATTCTCTATTGAAATTATTTGAAAAAAATATATAGTAAAAAATTGTTTGACTAACTAAAATATTTATATTAAATAATGAATAGGCCGTTCATAAATAGATAATTGGTTTATATGGTTAATACTATTTAAAACTTTTTAGTATAACTAAATTATCTATGTATGTAGCTTTAATTTAAAAAAAATAGGTTTTTTTTAAGGAAATCTTGTTGGTTATCTAAAGGCGAAGGAGAGAAGCGTCGAGGACATGCCAATAAGCGTGGCGACTGTAACAACACCTAGCTTAAAAAAAACTGTTGCAAGCAATTTTGCCCTTTAAGAGTGTGCTGTAAGGTTGACATTCCAAATAAGCGCTTACTATTATCAGCTCGCCTGCAGCAGCTTAAAGCAATTTTGAGATTCAATATTGAACTTTCTAACTCTTGGGAGCGACGTTTCCCTTTCAAATAAATCAACTACCGGATTACTTGCCCAATTGTACGAGGTTTATGGGCTCTTAAATATTATTGACTTCTAATATTTACACAATTCCAATTATTATTGACTCACAGTTGACGTACAGAACCGAAATAGTATAAAGAACATATTTATGATGGTTATTCGTGAATTATAAAGTATAAAACTCAAATGTCATTTTTAATTTCCATTGATCTCATTCAAGCACAAGTTTGGTATACAGTATAAATAGTTGTAAACCAAAGTTAGACGAGAGATTGGAGGTGTTAATTAGGTGAGCAATTAGCTGAGATCTAAATTTTCGCTTCGTCGCTCGCAAGGCAGGACGGAACACTCATCAAGAAATTATAGCGGCCAAGCGATCTTCAAAAAGCTTTTCGCGACTTGCCATTAATTTTAACAGGTATTTTTGTATACAATTTAATAATATATATCGCTATTTATATCTCGGTTTGCATCAACGACGTAGCGTAATTAGTTTATGCTTTGTAATATGTGTCTCATTTTGTTTTCGACGCGACAATATTTACGGTCAGCACCGTTGAGGGAGAGTTTAATTTTCGCCCTAAATCATTAGCAATGTCATTGAAATTTTGTATGCGGGACCGTGAAGGGTGCACGAATAATGCAAATTTTGTGTTGTTTCACGGTGATATTTTAAATTCAAATTGTAGACCAATTTCTAAGTAATATTAACGTTTTCGTGCTAGTGTGGTTCGCATGCCAATGTGATTAGCGTTTGCGTCCCTTATTGCTCTTTGGTGTACTAATTAATGGGTAATTCAGTTGGGTAATGATATCATTTCGTTGATTGCGGAATATCGCTGAAACATTAGTTCCTATATTCCAAATTAATTGGGTTTAATTGGGTTATGATTTTTTTAGTTTAAATGTTTATATAAAAAGTTAATAAAAATAGAAAAGTTCAAATCTGGTATTGCTTAGCGTGTAGTAAATAAAAGTAATAGCTCATACATGTCCCAATGCTGACAAAAGATCTGCAATTTTCTTAAGAAGAAGGTATAGAGTTTTACGATTCTGGGGCAAGAGAGATATGTGAACGTTTCAACCTATAATTAAGTATATCAAAAGCCCTTGCTCGGGTTAAAGGGAAAGATTTACGATTTTTTCAACTGGAAAATCACGACTAGGCTATTGACATTTTATATAAATATTTTTTATTTTATTAATGACGTAACTCAGTATCTCTCTATTTTTTAACATTAAAATATTTATTTGTGTAGGCGAATATATATTTTGTTTAAATTCTTTTTATTTTCTATATTATAAGTTTTGTTTACAACAGGCTTGTTACAAGAAACGATCTTTTGAACTGTTTCAAAATCTAATTTAAACATTCTCACTCTCTATTGGCTATCTAATCCATTTGACACAACTTAAAGACATAAATAATAAAAAAAAAATAGAATTGAAATGCAACAGAATTTTTGGGGTTGGCAAGAATAAAATTCGAGTCCACTTAAAAAGGAAGTTAATCTGTATAGGGACCGTCAATCATTAAAAGTTTTTTTTAATATAACTAGAAGTTTTACTTGTTTTTATAGAAACTTATTTGTTGTTTATGGATGATTCCCAAAAACATGTTTATTATAAGCTGTAAATATGCTGAAGAATGCAATACCATGGTTAATTAAATTACTCCACTTACATTGTGGTTTTGGAGTCCTGACGCCTCACTATCGATCTCAAGCCGTCGCCAGACGACGCGCCAATGAAAAACTATGCTTTTTGTTCACAAGTTTTGCATCATCGCATTCGTATATATTAACTGTTTAACTTGCATTTATGCACTGACTTTCCTCTGCATTGGAATAATTGCGAAAATATTGCGATTCAATCGATTTTGATGAAGCAAAGTCTAAACGATACTCACCTTGAAATTGGAATACTCTTTTCAATAATCCAATCGTAATTTGTAATTGTTACCCACTCTGAAGATTATCCTAAACAAACGGACAGACAGATAAAATATATAATAACTGTTTTGGTTTTGATAACTTGCGAATAGACGTAAAAATTTAAAAAGGTAGTTATTTTGCATCCGCAGATTGGTTAGGTGTGATTTTTATATAAGTATGTCTTTAATTTTATTTTTTTTAAATATGTGTATCAATGTATATATATGTGTATCATTGATCTAATTTATAATAGATTGGAATGCAATATTTTTGTCCACTAAACAGTAATTTAAAACCATATGAATGTTAATAGGTGAATAAAAATCAACAGCAATTTTTGCGCTAAACAAAAAAATTAAAATAAAATATTAAAATAGCCATTATTTTTTAAAGGCAATATAAAAGTAATTCTATAAAACCGTCGTTCTGTGGAATTCATGCATTAATAAACACCTTAATTACGGGGTAAACAATTTTTAATGGTAGAAAATATGGCTCTTAATAAGGGGTGGTTAAAAATGTACATACTACGTTTAGCTTTAACACAAACATTTTTATATTTAAGTGTTTATTTTGTTATATTTAAATAATATATTATATATGTACGATTTTACGTATGAATTAAAAAAAACACAATATAACAAAATCTCAAATTAAATGCTATGTACCAAATTTGAAATACGTATACATATATTGGAATATGTATTTCAATGTAATGTAAAACCAATTTCACTAATTATTTGAATTACCTACTTAAACAGTACCCTATGTCTAAAACGTAATGAAAAATATTGACATGTTTTTTTAAAGAAGATCTACTAAATTTAGACAGCTACAAAGCTACATGTTAAATTTATTTTAGTGTATTACTTTTACTGTTCTGAATCTAATAATACGAGTTGAAGGTGTGTTGTCATAACAAGATATTACGTAGGGTTGTACTGTCAAGAGGGGTTGCATCAAATCTTCCACCGGCGTACCTGTCACGAGCAAACCAAACGCCAAATATAATTTTAAGTCATTGAATTATTTTAACGTTATTTTTGCTTGTTTATTGTGTTATTTTTTTTAAACGAACGTGGCAGGAGAGTAGGAAATACGTAATTTATTGTACTGCAACATTAAGATACCAAGTAAGGATACCAAGTAATATGATGCTTTACCAACATATTAATTGGTATCCTTACTTGGGTTGATTTAACTAATATATGAAATTGGCTATGGCTATACGGCTGGCTATGAAGTTACAGTAAACGACTCATTGTTGGACATAAGTTTTTTTTAGTATATTAAGTGTTGTTAACACCAAAGAAACAAATTTTCAATTTGGAAAATACAGCACGGTTGAAGTGCGTATGCACGTTGAAAAATGAATTCAAATTGTTTTATAATAACATTACATTCTGTTTAATAGTTTTAAAAAGAATATACGCCTCAATGAAAGTATATAATAAAGAAGTTAAAATCCATACACAGTAGTATGGTCAATAAAGGAGTGATCAGTATGTGGTCTCAGTAACTGCAGTTGGTTTTATTGTTTGGCGACAATGGACCAGACGAGATTTCCGCGAGCGATTCCATTTATTTAAAGACGCGGGGAACTTTTAAAAAACAATAAGCGTGAATTAATAAATTATATCGTCACCCTTGTTCTGCAATTGCCATGGCCGAGGGCGTCGTACCTAGCTAGGGTGAGTGGTAAATATTAGGCAAGCGTTCCTCGACAGAGCGCGGAGACGCGCCGGATGCTGCGGCATTACTATCGTGATTTATACGTCTGGCGTCGTATGTACTCGGGCTCCGTTAAATCCCCTAACTGAATGGCGCAGTGTCCAAACTTCATTGAACCCCATTTTGTATGGAATCAGAACAAAAGTGTCGAAAGTCGTAAATACAGATCAGATCATATTATAGGGTGAAAGTCAAGTTTATTCTCTTACGATGATTTAAGATTTGAAAGGGGTGACATGATTTGTGAATACGACAAAAGGTTACATATTCAGTTAAGCATTCATAAAAAAGAATTGAATGAAAATATTTAATATAATCGTGAGAATGATATTGAGGGTCATTTAAGAGTCAGGTACGTTTTGATGATGATGGAACGCTCGATACTGGTTTTATCTTCTCGAATATAATCAAGTTTATTTTTAAAGTTTGTGTAAAAATAAAAAATCAAGTGCGTTTAAATACTCACCCTAACAAATGTTTTCAACCCCATCACAGTTGCGGTCCTGCAATTCCCGGTAGCGTTCACCGCTCTTTAAAAAGCGTTGTACAAAATTTGATCGTACCCTACGATATGGGGTATATCTGCAGTTAATTATCTGTGTGAGGGGATGTAAGGGGGAAGACGTCGCGAACGCCAATTTCTCCCCTAGTTACTAGTTAGACCGAAGATTCGTACAGCTATCTAAACGTTGAGCCCTCGCAATTAGTTTTAATTAAACTCAATGGGGGACGCCAAATCAATATTACAGATATAATAGTGAAAAGTATCAAAGTATTTAACAACTTTTACGTTTAAGAATACATACAATAGTATCTTATCTTCTGTTAAGCTATACGACGCGATACCATGCTATATAAGCCACTCGATTAACAGCTATATTTTCAGAATAAGTTGAATAATCTCTTTTATATATTTTGATAATATTATTTATTTATTTAATATTATCCTTTTTAGTAAAAACGTAACGATTAAATAATTCAGTCAAAAGTTGTCAGAACTTAATTTTTTTCGTTAATTCGTTTTAACTTAATTCGTTTTTACCGAACTGTATATAGACCGACGGTTATGTTATTAGATCTAATTCACATTACAAACAGAATAGTATGAAACTGTTGTCTTATTAATACATTTTAGTATAAAAACAGTTGTTTTTATACTTACTTAACGCTCGCTTCTCTCGTTTTTGATATATTTACTCAGATATTTGTATCGTTAACGAATGAAATAACATAACGTTGTAAAATTACTTTTCCCATATATACGACCACAGTTCTAGCTGAAATTTTTTTTTAAATTTTTGTAATTGATTTATTAACTGAAACACAATATCACGGGTCAGTAAAGAAGGCCTACATAAAATAGAATGTTACGAGTCCTATTGAAATTTGTGTACTCATGATTTATCCTATAATTTAGTTTGTAATACAGCTGGTTAAAAAAATATAAAAATAACAAAAGGCAACTATTGCCAAATTATATATTTATATATGTTATATAAACATATAATTTACAATTTTATTTAAATTTAATTAAAAAATAGTAGTAATAACACCTAAAAAATTAATAAAATATACTTCGTCAATAAAATACAATATTCACTAAAAAATTTGCGTTGAGTGCGGTCCTGGTATAAATTGACAAGTTGAAAGAGTCAGAGAAGGGGTGAAGCTTTTATGTTAGAAATACTAAAAGTGATGTAAACCATTACGCTGAGTGAGGGTGAGGAGGCGATGTCATGAGCAGCTCAAAGAATACCCTGCATACGACAAGAGCTATTCCTGTTTAAAACGGACAAATTAGATTAATCACACTCGCTTTGACGACCAGGTGCTAATGGAAACAAGTTACGACCTGTAAAACTCAACGATGACATGCAGCGTGCTCCAACGTAAACTGTTTTAGTGGGTACTTTTGTATTCAACAACAATTACATTCAAATTGTTATTTATTATGAAAGATTGAGCATTATGTGTCTTGAATTAATTTTAGTATGTAAATATCTATACTGCTCTATTTATTATGTAATAAAATATTTATATACGACAGAGCTTTAGAAAATAATCAATCAATTTTTAACATAGTTTTGTGTAATATTTGTCCAAAAATAACGTAATAAATATAATAATACAACACCTCCAAAATTTAATTGTTACTGAAAACTATTATTTATTTATTTATTTATTTAAGCCTCTTTAATCCTGAAAACTATTAATAAGATAAATTCTACACAATGCATGTTTTTTTTATTTAGCGGTATAATATAATTCCAAGCGGTCCTTATTTGATATTAATTATTATAATTTAAATTAATAATATAATAATTATGCCTAAAAATTATATATAATATAAAAAATAATATTTTTTTGGCATAATTATATAACTCTTAAATCATTATGATAAAATATGCATGTTGTCGTCGTGTTTTCCTACACGCTTATACAACAGGTCTAAATAAGGTCATACACAATCTTTACGTTCGTAAGTGTGGGAGGAACTTTACGGATATACTCTTGTATATTAGTTGAATTTATTTATGGAAAGACTCCTTTTAATGCAATCGTTTTACTACATTTTAGATTTACTATAATTATTCCTACATGGAAGTTCCGTTAGCAGCTATTGCCGTCCATTCACTTTATAACTGGCTGAACAAGGGGTTTTCTTGGTTTCATTTGATGTGATAAAAATTAAAAAAAAAAACATAATTGCGTGCTATTTGGTGTGCCAACTGCCTACTTTCTATTTGAAGTTTTAAAGCACATTATTTATTTATTCTTTCTACTTGTTAACTTTATAGAAAAACGTTGATTATATGTCGGATAAGAGTCGATAACAATTTTTATTCACGTAGGCTTACGCACATTTTCAGTTGTTGATTAGCGTGGTTTCAGAATAAACACCTAGAAATATCGTTAAATAATTATGTCTGTACTTTTTTACAAATTGAATTGAATTGAATTTTGGTCGCAGCGACCAATCTTAATGACTAGTCAATTGCGTAGAAAATATTGTTACAGTCTTCAAATATTTGTGCTAACACACATTCTATTTCCTCACTATTATAATCAGGCGACAGCAATTTGACACAACCAGGTCCAAGACCAACGTCCTTAAGAGCTTTCCGAAGTACCGGAGTGTACTGTGTAACACCGCAAACTTCCGGGCTTCCGGATTTCAATCCGGGCTGTTATATTTTTATCGAAAACCGCCAACGATTTAAATTAATAGGATAAAATAAATGTTATATTATTACGATATGACAGAATGAAATAAACCGTAAGAATGAAATGAAAAAATGAAAGAAAAAAGTAAGAATTCCACATGGTTGATATAAATAATATTGAACAGAACAAGTCTTTTAAAGTCATTCTTTAAATTTATTGTCGTGACATGTACGTCCTTATAATAAGCAATTTAAATCGATTATATTTATAAATTTACACAGTGTTTTGTATCCTTCTTTCTGTCTAGTGAAAGAAAGAGAAAAATCTTGTCTTACTATACGTTGTACAACGTTTATCAGTAAGTTCTTATTAAGATTGTATTTTATATACGAATTAACTAACGTTAATAAATACATGTCGATAAATTTTCTTTTGAAATTAATCAACAATATATTTGTAGTATGTTGAAAGTCGCAGACAATGTTGTTGATGAATAAGGTTACATTAAAGTAAAATTAATACATATTTGAATGTAGAACGTTTTTTTTTCTTTTTACCATCTCGAGTAAATGGCAACATGATCGTGTAAAACTAAGCTAAATTGAAAAACTAACACACTCTTTGTGTAATTAAAAAAATGGCACATTTCTATTTAAAAAAATAGAAAAATACACTGTTTTATTTAACGTTACACGGCTTTTCATGACACATAGCAGTTGACTAATATGAAAGTTTTCAAAGAAATGTTAGGGTACATTTCATGTTGAGTTCAGTCGTTGTTAGGTCGACGACACTGTAACATTCACGTAGGCTTTGTTGCGAGGCCCGCTCTCAATCATAATGCTTTGGCAAGAGGTAAACGAAAAAGATTACGGTTATTACCATATGCAGCACAGCAAAATATGTGAAAAATATATACGTTCAATTTAAACTTCAAATTTACTTATTTGAACTGTTTTTTATTTAATAAGTATAATTTTAACTTGATAATTATCTATAACATAATAATGGACATTCATTTTAGAAAGGTGGAAATTGGAAGAGTATATTAAAATAATGTTGGATCTTATTCTAAGTGTATAAGATCAAACATTATTTTATTATACTCTTTAACTTTTAAGTGTTTATTCCGACTTAGGTATACAAAAAGCGGAAATTTTAATAATTTATCCAAAGATTTGAAAAGCTACGCGCCCTATGTTTACCTATAGGTAACTGGAGTTTTAAATTCTTTTGTGATGATTATTTTAATCTATCAGGCTCAAATTACGAATTCAAATTCAGTTAAATTTATGAACTATTTAAATGGTCTTATTTATATCTTCTAAAAATGTTCTTAACACATATTTCTGAAGAAAATGGTTTATTAATAAACATACTTCTAATAGTATATTAATAATAACAAAAACACTAACAATAACAAAAGCTACATACATTTTAGTCCATGCAATAAAACGTATACAGTTGAGTATAATGTGTTTTTTTTTTGTAAACTGTAAAGGTGTGGAAAATTGCAGCTCAATTGCTTGGATTAGATTTAAAATTCAGTTGCGAGTTTGGTCTACACATCGGTACTAGCAGGTTAAACAATTAAATGAATTAAAGTTAAAAAAAAATCACAAGAAATCCACACGGTTGATATAAATAAGATTGAACAGAATAAGTTTTTTGAAGTTATTCCTTAAATCCTGTCTGTGCCGTGACATGTACAATACGCTTACAATCTAACAATATCTAGTCTGAGAGTGCTGCAATAAACGAGAGGGAAGGCTTCACTCGAGTGTCAGCTCGTTAGGGAGGGAGCTTAAATTATTCCACAAGTCTATGGGCACTTTTACATGCGTAACTTGGTTAAAAATGTTACATGTGTTAAAAACGAAACAATATCGTCACTGTTATAAATCTTATTTTCGTTCTATATAAATTAATCAGAATATTGCAAATGACCTTAATTATTAAATTGGTTTAAATATAAATAGCAATCTGTTAAATCCATAAATAAAAGGTTGACACAATGTTTGTTTTATTAGCGTGTCTATTTGTAACGTTAACGTGCAGGTACCTACTACATTTCCTATAACAAATCATTCCATCTTATTCTGTATAGGTAATTATCTATTGCTGAAAAATAATTAATATAATCACATTTTTACACCATCATAACTGTGCCAAATACGGGCTTTAAGAAGTGACTTCCCTTAAAGTTGTATTTTCTGTTAATATTCTTGAAACCGGAAAACAAAAACGCAATATATAGTTGTATTATGTTGGTGCGTTTGTGTCCTTTACTTATATGAGTTTGGCAACTTACTCTCAGCATTTTCGTAAAAATAGGCGTTATAAAAGTATTTAATGGATTTAATCAATTATATAAGTCGATCTGTTCCGCTGATTGTTATTATACGATAAAGTTTTGATGTTAAATGTTTTACGTTAGGTAGATAGGCATTCAGCAAGAATTTTCTCCCGAACTCTCCCCGATGTCTGCGGCTAAGTCTGGCGCGTGAGGGTGGGTGGTTGGCTTCACTTTCGTTCGTCGCAAACAGCGTCGTCAGTTGACCTTTCTTGTTATAAAATTTTTCTCAATCGATTCTTATTTCGTAGCCTGATGTTTTAAATTCAAATAAAGCGATAGACCTTTGAAGTTGTTTTTTATTAAAAATATACCCTCGGATACATAATATATACATTTTTATATTGGAGCCCTTTTATTTTACATAACCTCGATCCCAAGAACGGAAGAATACGGTATGGTTTTAAGAAAATATTTTCGTATACAGTAAAAATAAAGTTAACGCTTATAAAGCCCACAAGCTGACAAAAGAAACACAATAATACGAACTTTAATCTGCTTTATCATTGACATATTAATCAATTTAAATATTATATCATAATTAATTGATAAATATTACTAGATAAAAGAGTATAAAGATGATAAAAAAGGATATATTATTCGATGCAATTTGAATTTAATTACCTTTCTGTAACAAAACAATGTAAATTAGTAGAAAAGAGTGACTATTGAGTTTCGGTCGGTTATTCACGATTGAATCTTCATTCCGAAACGATGGCAGCTTTTATTTTACTATGGATATGGCGATTTAATAGTGCTTTTATTAAGCCTATTTGAATCAGGAAAATTTTAATATATTTACATATATAATGTACTCGTGATTCAGAAAGTTTTCATAAAAATTAACAAAAAAATAATCTTCAATACGTGATCGATTCTTATGCGACACCTATGCGACCTACATCTATGTATAATGTATATATGTACATGTATGTATATGGCAATGTCCTGACTGACTTAAAATATATGGAGAATTGAGAAACGATTTAGTGATTCTTTCATTTAAATTGAGTGTAATCTTCCATACATTGTGTTGGGTGGTTAACCCCAAATGCGTTCTTGAGACTGTCGTGATTACTGTGATTTGTCGATAAAACATTGATTTATTGGTTTATAAGTACTGAAAGTATACAATATAACAAATGTTAAAATTCCCTATTTCAACCAGTAATTATATTATATGTAATATATATTAATCAATTAATTACGATTTAATTCTATTTAAATACAGACATAAAAATAATACGAAAGTATATATTAAGGCTTCGCAATAAATTCAATTGTGTCTAAATTCTATTAATAATATTGTAATTTGTAATGTTATAAAAAATATACTTATACAAGTATACAAATATCATAGAATTTCAATGGTAGAATCACAAAAGTAATTCACTTTCCAATCACATATATACGAATCGTTTGTTGTGTCCCAGAGCTATTTAACCTTTGTCAGCGGTATTAAAGGTCTGCAGGTAATATAATGGTAGCTGGTCAGCGTCAAACTCGCGTCGTTCCATTATGAAAATTGACAAGTAAAGGGGTGAAGAACCCAGACTCAGCTTATTTTAAATCGCTAATATCCATATAGATAGAAGTAGCGTTCAAACACATCGTTTTTAATGACGTTGCTAAAATAGAAGCACTATTTAAAATTATATTCATATTTTATTTCATACCTCTGCTATAATATACAAACATACCCAACTTTTTATAAAGTAAAAAGGAATATTTTTTGCGTTACGTGAATCTTATATGTAACGTTTGAGTAAACGTTTCTGACGCAAAAGATTTTACTTCTGTCACGTGTACTGAGTTACTATGTATAAAATTATATGCATTTAGACGGCACTGTAAATAAAATATTTAAATGATTTGGGTTCACAAGCTTTTTCCTTGTTTCTTAAACTAAACGTTTTAATTATGCACGCCTACTCATAATTCTTTCTTGCACGTCTCAGAAGAGTTGGTTCAGCAATTAAGTTTGTACAAAAATAAATCTTATCATGCTCATTATTTTCTTTAGATATCATGGTTATTTGTTCATCGATGACCATAAGGAAATTAAAAATTATATTTAATAAAGTAAAAGAAAATTGTGTTAACGCTATCTTTATTCATATATTGCTACAACACATTTTCTGATTGAGGAAGCAGATACTAAATCATAACACACCCTAAAAATGAATAGGGACGGTATAGAGGGTTGCCTCTTTTTTACCAAAATACGAGAATTCGTTATTTTATATATAAAATGTCTTTGCTTACTTGGCTGCATTAATATTGAAGATTTATAGAGTGTTACCTTCATATCTAGGTATAAGCGATTATTAGTGCAGTCTATTCCAACTACAAGAGAAGTAAAGACACATAAACAACTTTGACATTGATTTGACAGAATATCATTGGTCGGGATTTTCTATAATCTATGATTTTTATTATAGATGACCTTTTACCGGGTTTTCATCTACGTAACCGTGGGTACTTGTTGGTAGCTTTCCATTGGTGAAAGAATATTTGAAAACGGTTTAGTAGTTTAGGCGTGAAATTGTAACAAACAAACAAACAAACAAACATAATAACTCACATTCGCATTTATAATAATAATTAGATATTGCAAAGAAATGACGTCTTGAATCTCGGTAAAGTTCGGATATCAGTAATTCGATGAAATAGTATTGTAATAAAGATATATTAATCAATATTCAGTAACTGTTTGTAGCAAACAAGCTAAGCTTGTAATATGTAATGTGAGCTTTGTTAAATTTTATTACTTCTTCTATTGGAGGAGGCTAAAGAATACTTGCTTTAATTGGTCTGTATACTCAAGAATAATTTACTATATATTTATTAATATTTAGGTAGATATTACTTATCAATATATGAGCGAGCAATATAATTATATGAGTTAGCGATTTCGTAACAAATAATTTGTTGATATGTTGCTGCTTTCAGTTTGAGTATTTAAACTAGGCTATTGTAGATTAAGAAGTCGAATTTGTATTAAAGGAATGAATAAGATACATTATGTGAAGAGGGTTACATCTGAGATCCTATACAAATTGACCAAACCTTCGCCGGCACGGATTAGATCTCGATGCCCTTTTCTTTTGCCAGTAAACAGATTTCCACTTAGATACGTTCCTATTTTCATTTTATACAGTTATTTACAATTTTTATTTATCCTTATAAAATAGAATATTTTTTCTTACATATTATATCATAATACCTTCCAGCTAAATTTAGCAGACGTTGCCTTGACTGTGTATATGTACATATACATATGTAGGTAACAATTATTGTAGAAATCGGTTAAAAGTTGATGAAGTGCAGCGCCATCTAGTGGATGGTAAAAATGTTCTCGATTAAAAAATAAATACGAGTATATGTGGCAACTTTTATGTTAATTGATAAACGGTGTCGACATCTATTAACTTCCAGCTTTTTTTCTAACACCCATTTATGTATAAATTTTAATATACAAAGTTTTAAAGATGACTATTAAAATGAAAATAAAGTTTAATTACGAAATGACTGAGGAACATCCATATTTAAGAAATCGTACAAAAAACAGATCAATTTATTACTGTTAGAATTTGCCATCAGGCATCGGAAATTACTCCATAATACCTACCTACATGCTATCGACGAAATTGAAGGAGGCCCAAATCGTGATTCCCGAACTGAAGACATTACGATCAATTTATATGTAGATATTCGAAAATTTTATCTTTGGAATCAAGTAAGAAGATAAAATATGAATATTAAAATTACAAGGTTTCGTTTGAAATTGAAATTATTCACTTTATCCCTCTGAGACCATCGATTCCTCGGAGACGAATTCTATTGGGTACCGACTATGAATAAATGATATATTTAAGTAGAATTTAACTCAATGAAGGACTTAGAAGGCAAATTAAAAATCAAGGTCGTTGTCGACGGTGCATGCTCTGACTTAAATTTCGTCAATTCTGGTGTTCCACAAGGCTGCGTTCTATCACCTACTCTGTTTCTTCTGCATATCAATGATATGTTACAAATCAGTAACATTCACTGCTATGCGGATGACAGCACTGTAGATGTCCATTACACCGGCCGTGCTAATATTTCTCGGGAACACGTCGACGAGTGTCGGAACAAACTTGTGTCTGAAGTCGAGACCTTGTTAACCAAGGTCTCGGACTGGGGCCGACTGAACTTGGTCCAATTCAACCCCAATAAGACACAAGTTTGCGCGTTAACCGCTAAAAAATCTCCTTTTGTCATATCCCCTCATTTCGAGAATACTCCCCTTGCTGCCACAGCCAGTATCGGTATACTTGGCGTCGAGATTTCGAACACTGTTCAGTTCCGCGGTCAATTGGAAGTTAAAGCCAAATTGGCTTCTAAAAAGCTTGGAGTGCTCAACAAGGCGAGACGGTACTTCACGTCGGACCATCGCCTAAAACTTTACAAGGCGCAAATTCGGCCCCACATGGAGTACTGTTCTCACCTCTGGGCGGGAGCTCCCCAGTACCAGCTTCTTCCTTTTGACCGCATTCAACGTAGAGCGGTTCGAATTGTCGACGATCAGGCTATTACCGACCGGCTTGATCCTTTGGCCTTGCGTAGAGATGTTGGGTCACTCTGCATACTCTATCGCATATATCACGGGGAGTGTTCTGAGGAGTTGTTTGGTTTAGTCCCGGCAGCTGAATTTCACCACCGGACATCGCGCCAGAACTCCAAATTCCATCCCCATCACCTCGATGTCTGGAAATCCACAACAGTGCGTTTCTTAAGGCATTTCCTGCCTCGCACAATCACTCTGTGGAACCAGCTTTCGCCGGCGACTTTTCCGAACCGATATGACATAAAAACCTTCAAGAAGAGAGCGTACTCTTTCCTCCAAGGCCGGCAACGCACCTGCAAGTCCTCGGATGTTGCAGGTGTCCATGGGCGGTGGTAGTCACTTTCCATCAGGTGAGCCTCCTGCTCGTTTGCCCCCTCTGACATAAAAAAAAAAAAAAAAAAAAAAAAAAAAAAAAAAAAAAAAAAAAAAAAAAATACATTTTACATATTATATTTTTTTATTTTGTGTTTGGGCTTGCATAAGTCGGTTAGATACCACCCAGCCATCCATCAGATTTACCGCTAATTAATAATACTTAGTATTGTTGCGTTTCGGTTAGAAGGTCATCTAAGTACACATCTAAGTTTCAAATCAAATTCTTTACTCAACATAGAAGCATTACACTTGCTTATTGATTATAGAATTAGAAACTACCAACGGTTCGGAAAACAAATATCCTGACCTGAGAAGAACCGAGAAGAAAAACGGGATTTTTTCTCCAGTAATTCCCTTCCTAATACAAGTTAGCATCATCCGTGATTAATTCCGTTAGGTTAGACCAACACAATATTGAGTCCTAAGCAAATTGTTCAAACGAGCCCGTTGCGAGCATTATTTACATTTATCGTGAAATTACGAACATCGTATAAGAACGTTTTTGTGGCGAGCTCTGAAAGGAATTGTAGTTTTTGTAAACATTTACCTTGTTAACATGTTTATGAGACTTTATTCAATACATTCTTAATTTTACAAAATGTAACGGGTATCCGCCGGAAACGTACTTATATTATTATATCTATTACTACGATTGATTATGATTGTACGTTAAATTAAATAGAATAAATGTAATGTTGATAAATGGTTCATTGTGATCACTGTGGCAACTTTTCTGGTAATTGATATTGAGTAATTTATACATAGAATACAATATCTGATTCTCTTTAGTTCTATAGTTTCTCAGGCGTTAACATTCATCTTCAGGTATCCTCACAAATAATAAAGGTCAGATTCGGCGACCGATGAGGCCAATCAGAATTGTAATGGTATTGTATCGCTTGCAGTATGTATAACTGACAAATTAAATACAATTTATAAATGGAATTAAAGTTGTCCGCCTTATTATTTCATTAACAAAATTGATAGATTGAGGTAAAATGAATTATTCCTTTATCTGGTATTTATAAAACAATATACTTTATTGTATTATTTATGTAAATTTTCTATATATCTTAGTAATCTTATATGATTCTAAATGTATTACATCACATCGTAAAATTAGGAAAAGTACACATTTAACTCGCATTTAGATGTAACCAAGCTAGCGGCTGATGTTAATGGGTGTAAATACTGTATACGTACATAATTATGCCGGCATACCGCTGCGTGCATCCGACTGGCTTGAGATAAAATTATTCTAAAGCGCAACATTTTCTTTCGCGTCAAATTTTTTATAAAACTAAAGGAAACTATAAACATTTTATATATATTTTTAATTTAAAAGTTAAGTGTATATTATAATGGATTAACTGA
The DNA here is from genome assembly GCA_963151315.1 of Nymphalis c-album. NCBI lineage: Eukaryota > Metazoa > Arthropoda > Insecta > Lepidoptera > Nymphalidae > Nymphalis > Nymphalis c-album. The sequence continues at coordinate 5,410,609 of OY720590.1, read as the reverse complement.
ATAACAAATTAAAGTATAGTTTTATTACATGTATATGTATGTACCTGATCAGTAAAATCGCATTCTATGTTACTTAATTTTCATGCAACATCTTTTCTATATACCTTATATATCTCTCCTTATATGAGCGCGTATGAGCGCTAAAAACACGAATTAATTTTTTTTACTTAAAATCAGGTACTTCATATACTTTACATATATGTAAGTTACATAATATGATAAGAACGACTTTGTGTTCACCGATGGTCATTGGTTGAAATTAAATCATTATTTAAAATTTGATGATCTACATGTTTTTCTACTTTTATTTTCAAAACTTTTTGTAGGTATTGATAAAACTAAAACTGAAAAAAAGTAAAACAATTGACAATCAGCTGGTAAACATATATGTAGATAATGTTTTTATCTTGTATCATTATTCGTATTGATCGTACAAAAAATATACTCTCCTAATATACGCAAAATAGAAAGTTCATGGATCAGTTGTCGAGTATCTCTTGTAAAGGTTTATGTTTTTAACGTCCCATGGCTTTAATGGTACGGTAATATAAAGGTGCCATGGCTTTGATGGTACGGTAATGGGTTCATGGGCAATGTCCGGGAAAACTTTTACGGAACAGCAAACAACTTCTAAAACCTTAAAATGTATTTTCATTTTCCTTTAAGACTCAACAACTCAATATTAAAACCAAAATATTCAAAACAATGCGGAAGTGCATAATCTATTAATTAATAATGTTAATATAACACGTCTGTTATAATAAAATACGTATTTTCCGCATATACCTAATGATTGTTGCCTGATTAAAATAGCTAATGTTGGGATTACTGTCTTGAAATCAAGGTATTTAATTATTCAAAGTAAGTCCGAAGATTCAGATTCCTAATAATATAAGCCCCATGACATTCTGCAGAATTGCCGAGGAATTAGTAACGGATGACATTACCTCACTAAGCTATAACTAAGCTATGATTCAGTTAACTAAATGTACCTTCCTATGAAACTACTAATAACATTTATTTTTCTTAAGCATATAATCCAATTTTTTGTGGTTTAACATTCAAAAACTATGTGAACGATGTATGAAAAAAAATCGGCGAGAATTTTTGAAAGAACATTGAAATTTTATTTATTATGCTTACATTTCTCAAATTCAGCTGTTTAGATTAAATTTCAATTTAAATCCTTATTTGACTAGTAATAGTTGTCATCTATGATAATTTGTTATTAGAAATTTAAACACAAAAATTAACATACGTGAACTTACCATTGTTCTTTTAGATTCATAAAAAGAAAAATCACACTTTCTAGAACTAGAAATGTATGTTCAGCATTTCTAAAAATCTAATTAATAATTTATCGCGATTTGTTGTTTGTTACTTATGTTTATGAGAAATCGGTATTCGGTCGAACACGCCGAATTGTAACCTAATTATCTTTGCAACTCCATTTTTGCAAATACATTTCTTTTACTACTGACCTCATTGAGTAGAAATTAGAAGTTTCAATTGAATATCCTCGTGGGTTTATTTTTTAAGGTGGGTGACAAAATTTAAATCGAACCAGTTGAGTGGCTCAGTTGTTAAAACGTAACAGACATCTTTCTTTTACCTGTATAATATTTTATTCTAAACTGATGTGAATCAGTACCTAATATTGCATAAGGTAAGCAATAGCATACGTGACTGTTCACTCGCGTAGATAAAATCAAATATCATCCTCCCTACGGACTATTTCCATATATGTATGTAGTGTAGTCGATCCCCCTCACAAGACGTCGGTATTGCCAGAACAACAGACTTATTCTCGCCTCCTCATTTGTTATTAAAATACGACAGCGTCCCATGACAATTCAAACTATCTAGCTCGTTTCAGAGAAGCGAATTACGCTTTAGCAATTTTTTTATCCCGTTTCGAAAAATACCTCGATATCAAAGACAAGAAGTATTACAGAAATAAAAGTTAAAGTCGGCCCGAACAAATAAAGCTCATTTAAGTGGCAAGCAAAGTTGCAGCTGACAATTTAAAGTTAGTCTAGTCGGGAGTAATACGAGAGGTGAGAAATCGTAGGAGCGAGAGGTCGGGGGAGGCGCTGGACACTAACGGTATGAGGACTCCCGACATTGATAAAGTTGCATCGAACCAGAAATAAGTGACTTAACCAAGCGGGGTCCAACTTCGAGATAGCCTTTAATATTAGATAGAACAACGTATTCTCGAGTTCGTCTCGAGTTTGCGAGTTCGGAGGCGTTCCGGAAGTATTGTTGTTTTCGTAGCAAATAAATATGCAACAGTATAAAACTTTTATATTGTTATAACTTTGTTGAATGACTTGATTGATGCAATAATTTGTATGATAAGTTTAACAATATATAAACGGTGTTCCGTTATGGTAACCGAGTTAAAGTCCCTAATGAATTATATGTAACCGAACCTAGAAACAGGGAGGATTCACTCGGGACGTGTCTGGGAAGTTTGGTGTAAAACGACAAGACGAATACCTTATCGCTTTCTGTGTTCGCTCGCGGATATCACTCAGAGAACTCTTGATGAAATAAAGAACTTTCTCTGACACATTCTCTCTTCCAATAAACCAATTTACTCGTAACTAGAAACAAACTAGATGAACTTGTTACGTTCAATTTGAATACTCTAGAAACCAATATTTGTTTTAAATTCAATATGCACACAACACTCAAGTCTATTTCCAGAGATATAAATCGAGGAAACTCCTTTAAAGAAGCATATTATACACTTAAAATTAAAAGTGCATATTATTGATCCACTTGAACAAAGGCTTCTTCCTCTTGAGGCTTCTCCTCAAGAAGAAGAAGTTTGGATACACGTGTAGTACATTTCATCACAATGTTTTCTTTCATAGCCAAGAAAGAGATGAAATATTATAAACACGTATTAAGCACATGAAAATGAAATGGTGCTTCGCCGGTTTCGTACCCGTTACCTTCGTGTTTTAGACGATGTGCCATCTCGACTCGAAATTTAATCATCAATGTTTTTTTTAATATTCACCCAAAATCTATATTTATGGAAGACTAATATCACAAAAAAATTGAAAAAAAAACAGATGCTCCAAAGAAACATTAAGAATATTAAAATAAGTAATAGCTCTATCGAGCCTACACCTGCCCCTATTCGACGAGTACTCTGGCGCCCGCCCTTCGCTTCTTTCAAGTACTTTATGATAAAAGCTGTTTCGTCTCCACTTCATCTCGCCTCTAATTTATGCCTATTTCACTTTCGGAAATGTCTAAGTTGTTAACATTTTTAATTATTTTTTAAGTTTGAATATCCGTTAATACTTTGTTCGAATCGAACAATTAATTAATTCGATTGTACGCTGTTAAATCTATAATAATCGATTATCACTAAATATAAAAAAAATATTGTATTTAGTGATAATCGATTATCCAAAATTGTATGCTACTATAATTTAGGCTGTATCCATCCAGGCAGTTTTTGTATATTTTTGCCTTTGTGGTGTGCAGTAAAGTATAAATAAAACATAAAATAAATATTTTACTAATTAGTTTAATTTTCAGAAAATCATTGAAATAACGATTGTATATTTTATGATTAGTTTAATCATTTACCAATCATTTACCCTATTATTTACCTTTATGTAAACATATTCACATTTTCTTCTTTTATTTTAAACTAGATTCTCCGTGCGCGAATGGAGCTGTTTATCTAACTTACTAGAAGCAATGAAAGGTAACAATAATATATTGCAGGACATGCGATTATTTGATATTTATGTAGAGGATCGGCCACTTACTCAGCTCCATTTTTTCCTCCCCTTTGCAGCATGCCCGCGCGTGCCATCTCACGCCCACGCCCTGAAAATAAAAGTAAACCATCCATTACCGTTGAGACGTTCACGACGTTTTTCCGTATCATTACCTGTACTAAATGTAGTCCATCTTAACTTATATCAAACAGCTGATTAGAGAATTAAGTCGGCGACTATTTCGAACTATTTTTATCTGCGATTGTTAAAAGTTTATAAATTAAATTTATATTAATTGATCGTTCATTTTATGTCTTCTTTGCATTAATGGGATCTTAAAAGTAGAAGCATGTAGCTTCAAAAATTTTCAGAGATACAGCCTTTCAAACTTTGGTGAAAAAAATGAGGAAAATATCTTGTTTATCTTTAATTGTTTCCAGTAGTGTATATTATACAGGTTTATTTATTATATAGGTTTAATCATATATTTTTGACGTGACAACGTCTAATAAATCGATGAACGCTGGCTGCATGCACGAAAAAGGATGACTCATTGTCCCGTTACGCTGATTGTACGCTTGCGCCGCATCTATCTCTCTTTCACTCGATTGTCCTATGCGTCATTTCATCAATGTTTTGTTATGACGTTGTCACGTTAAACTATCGTCCGTAAACCGACTTTACAGATAACCATTTTTAGTGGAAATATAAATTAACTAACATACATATATTAATATATAGGTAACATTTTGTATATTATAAGGAGGTAAAGTAAATAAAAAACCCATATGAGTTTATCAAGATCTTAAGTTTAAACTCCTTACGACTTGTGCAATCAAGTGAAATTTATGGAAATCACCGTAGACTATTTACAAAATGTAAATTAAGTTACGTCTACAATGGTGGCTCATCTATCCACTTTGAACCATTTCTCTCGTAGATAAAAGCGGTAATTTAGCTGTTTAATCAGCAATCAATTCTGGGAGCTTGACGGATTGCCACGAGAGAATATTTCAATGTCGAAGCGATGCATCTATTAAGAGACATCTTCAACTAAAGGTACACATTGAACTGGGAGGGTAATTAATGGCATGCTTCTGTTTATACGGCTCCCCGGCTCCAATGAAACTTGCATTGTTTCTTGCAATTATGAAAATTATAACATTTTTTGCACTCAATCAACGTAATGATCAACGTATAAGGCATGAATATGTACGTGGAAGAATTTTTCTTTATGCTTTATAAAATGAGTTTCAAAAATCATTAAATAAATTTATCTTAATTACATATGTTTAACTAGCATATTATATTTAACTAGTATATTAGAAAGATGTTATGACACACCATCATCGCATGATTAACGTTTGAATGTATATATGTTTTTATATATTTTATAAGAAATTGTTTGCTTGTTCTATGTGTAATGTTATTAGTTTTTTAATAAACCGGGCTACAAATGATAGAACATTGAATATAGTTTATTGAAGTTGATAAGCATAAGAAGACATTCCAGAGTATATAAAACGTGGACCTTAACAAAGGCTGACCAGTTATTTTAATTTTTATTGTATTGGAGGATATTGGACGAGCGTATGGGCCACGAGCTGGTTAGTGGTCACCAACGCCCATAGACAATGGTATTGTAAGAAATGTTAACCATAGCTAACATCGCCAACCTATGCCCACGCCAATGCGCCACCAACCTTGGGAACTAAAATGTTATGTCCCTTGTATCTATAATGACACTGGCTCACTCACCCTTCAAACCGGAACACAACAATACAAAGTATTGCCGTTTTGCGGTAGAATATCTGATGAGTGGGTGGTACCTACCCAGACGATCTTGCACAAAGCCCTACCACCGAGTAATGAAAACTGATTAAAATTTGGTCAAATATTTTAATGTAATCAATTTGTATTTAAAATGTATTTCGTATTGCGCAATAAAGTTTAACGTAAAAAACATGCATAAAATGAAAAATGTATTTTATATACCTTGGAGTATTGTAAGTTGGGTTGGTAAATTGTTCAAAAATCAAACAGAGATTACGCCAATAATATTAAATTCGGGAATATTATCAATACGTATTACTAATATATATCATATAACAGTTTATTGTAAATTTACAATTCAAGAGTAAAGTAAAGTAACAGGCCACAACAAGAAATGAATGTCCCACTGCTGAGCTAAGGCCTCTTCTCCATTTTTTTTGAGCTTATTCTACCACGCTGCTCTATTGCGGGTTGGTGGAATACACATGTGGCAGAATTTGACATTTGAAATTTGACACATGCAGGTTACCTCACGATGTTTTCCTTCACCGTCAAGCACGAGATGAATTAAAAACACAAATTAAGCACATGAAAATTCAGTGGTGCCTGCCCGGGCTTGAACCCACGATCATCGGATAAGCTTGTACACAATTAACGATAACAAAACATATAATATACAGTATATAAAATATGAACATTAATACTTATTATAATGATATTAAAAAGTTTTTGTTCAAAAAGGTGTTAATAACATAAAATAGTTAATCACACGCTTTCTGCTATTATCATCGTGTGAAACAATTGTTTATATGGTTATACGACGGGACACGCAATTTCGCTATTATCCTAGCTGCTAACATGTGTCTCATATAATTGTATTAACCGTTGATTTATGTATCCGTTAATACAGTTTATAAGGAAATAGGGCTACTGTTTCGTTACTTTAATTTGGCCTCGGGAAACACTTAATCTCGATATAGATATATTATGTCATAGTCTCACCACTCTGTTGATGATTGGTAGTTGAAATTGTCGACATTGGTATAAAATGATATGTTTAAATATTAAATAGGTGAAGAATTATGTTGTTTGCAATATTTTATAATAGATACAATCTTTGGCAAATTGATTGGAATAAATCGTGTTGTAGAGGTCAAAATTAAAGTAAAATAATTTAGTTTAAAAAAGAAGTTTTGTTCGAGAAAATTAAAAAGAAGACGATCACTGTCATATTAATTATCGTTCTCAAGTTGACTCATAATCAATACCTGGAATATTTTGCCACGAAGGTATATCTCTATCGGACGCTTGAGTTCAATGGGTACGATTAAAGATCATCAAGAAATCATGAGATATTATATTAAAACCAATAGTATTACAGTATGATACTAATTTATATTATATTTTTAAGATTTCTATAGAAATTATTCATATAATTTCTGACTTCAAAAATGTTATATGTATGCTTAATACGAAAAATGCAAGCTTTTAAAAATAATAATTTATATTAAGAACTTACATACTGTACCATTTTCTATTTAGATTAAATGCTTATTGTTAAAATTAATATGCTTATTGTTAATATAAATATTTCGATGATGCGAAAACTTTGTGTCACCTACCTGTACCTACAGGCTCAAGTGTTATAACATCTTCGTTTTCAAAGTTGGTGGCGCATTGGTTATGTAAAGGAACGTTATTATTTCTTACAGTGCAAATGTCCATGGACAGTGGTGATAATTAACCATCACTCACTGAAAAATCCTTTACTTCCTCCAGTACGCTGACTGAGGCTGTGTCAATTTTGCAGTATTATACACAAACAATAAAAAGCCTTGACAGTTTGACGAACACATGTCAATATATCAATAGATTTATTGTTATTACATAATAAATAGTCATTTTATCATCTTTACATTTTCCGGCTCTCGTCCTACAAAATGATATACATGGAAATGACACCGCGTACGATATTTTATGACAGTTTAATGTTTCATTTATTGACATTTGAATTTCACAGGGAGCCTTTTGCAAATATATATCTGACTGAAACTGAAATGACATACTTCCTTTCGTTTTAATAATTCCCTTATTGTTTTACACCGGAATGAAAAATGCATTTCATTTTAGTCCATAGAAATTTCATACCAACATTGTTTGCTGAGTGTTGTCGGCTAATATTTCTATATTCTATTTGTGTTGAACTTGTGCTAAGACTATGTGTTAATCAAGATCTCAACGTTCCTGACATTTATTTTATTTTACTATCTGCTTGAAATATTGCAAATATTTGAAAAGTATTTTTTTTTTTGCTTTTCATAACAAGAATACTGCAAAACAATATAAGAAGAGTAAGATAAAAGTGATTTTCTGCAAAGGAAACTTTATTAAAACGAGTTTTATATTCAAGTTGTTGAATACAACTTTTAGTTTTATATAAAAATGTTAAAACCTTCGTTGTTTCACTGTCTGGTGTAAAATTGTTATTATTCCTTAGATTGCTAGCATTATGCAATATTTGATATATTTATAGTGTAACTTAAATATACGTTTTATTCTTGGTAATATATTGTTTCGTTCGCTTTTTATACTTGTTTAACGAGTTTTTTAAACCAAAATTCGCAAAGCTCAGTTTTACTACTTCAAGCAACGTTAATTTATTTTTATTCACTACTAGATGTTTAACATTAATCTAGATAAAACTCTATTTAAAAATGTATGGTTTACATGTTAAGGTTGTAGTCGTTTTAACCGAGTTTATTTTAAATAATCTAGTATCTACTATTTACTCTTTAGTATCTACTTATTAAAAATAAATGAAAAAAATAATAATATTGGCATTTAATTTATTTAATTACTTTAGGTACATGATTTATTTTATTACAGAATCAATTGAATAACAAATAATATTATATTTTATTTATTTTAGTTTTAGATTATAATATTATTTGTTATTCAATGATTCTGTAATAAAAAATAATAATAACAAAAACGGTTTAAACACCCCGTTTTTGTTTTCCGAACAAAGACCCACAAAATCATTATTTAATGTAATGTTTAATTTTTATTTATATATTAATATTTTTTTATTTAATTGCCAAAATTTCTTTCAATATTATTTGTAACTTGATTTATTTTCGAATAAAAATGTACTTAACATTGTTTTATAATTGTGTAATGTGTCCCGAGCGTGCTATGTGCTATTATTTTGATATGAAACCTTATTATAAATATTAATTAGTCTTACCTGGACGACTGGTCCGGTGGTAGGAAGATCAAGTTTTTGCTTTGGATCATTCCAAATATCTGAAACAAAAATCATGAGTATATAATAGTTGTTTGAAACTAATTATATTGTATTTTGAATCTAAATCATAAAGTGTAAATGCAGCTTTATATTAAAAACTTCAAAACTAATCAATTATTATGTAGGTATTTTAAATATTTCAATATTATTTTTGTGCCAGGAACAGCCAAAATAATAAATAAAACTCTAACTCAAATATGTTCAGAAATGAACACTGATTGACCGATCCAACTTATTATGTATTGTTGATATTTAAGTTTATGATTAAATGTACAGGCAAATTTTCGGCTTACTGTTTAGTTTCTTATATTAAATATAAGAGAGAAATATATCAGAGAAACATAGAATGGTGGTGTTATTTCTTTTTAACCCATTTATAAGAACAAGTATGTATTATACTTTGAGTATAATCCACCCATAAAACATAGATTCATCAGTAAATATGTACACACAATAATTGATTTCTAATTTTCCACTCTTAGGCCACATTTACGAATGCATTTTTTATTTATTTATATGAAACAACTATCTACTTTTATACCAAGAACAAGTTACAACTAGATCACCTTCGAGATATCGGTTATTATTGAATATAAAGGAATTATAAAAATTGTTTCAGAAGCAGTTTCAGTTATCGAAGAATAATATATACACATACAAAAGAAGGACGAATTGATAATCTTCTAATATTTTTTAGTTGGTTGTCTGACAAAATACACACCAAATATATTTTTTGCAGTTAAACAGACAATGTATATATACTATAAATATGTCGATGAAACTTTTAAATTTGTATAGAACTATAATGATAATAATTTAATTTCGTAATCTTGCACAAAAAAGATAAATTAGATACTTTGTTTTGACTAATTCATGCTTGAGAGATTGCAATTTGTTTTCGCATTTCAGAGTGATAAGTCGCTTAACACGTCTGGAAACATTTCTTATTCATAAAAATTAAGTAGAAAGAGTAAGCAATTTTTTGAATTTCTCGACGAAAATATATGTTACAAATCTACAATGTTACTATTGTTAGTTACATTGAATGTAAGAATATTATACTAATTATGTAAATAAAGTAAATAATAATTATTATTAGTAATTATTAAGAGCCTGTGAATTTTCCACTGCTGGGCTAAGACTTCTTATCACTTTATTGTCTAATAAAAAAAAATGTATTTTTTTTCACTTCATTTCATTGTAATTTATTACAGAATAAAATAGGTCTTTGCATACTGTATCAGTAATTAATTCATTCGTACGCATGTAATGTTCGTTATATATTTTAAAATTCATTGCAATTGTAACGGTATGACCGAAATTGTATATTTAACCTTTTTCTATTAATGTTATAGTTGTGTACATGAAGCTTTAAAACATTGAATTATATTTCAGTGACATTATTTGTTTAAATCTTATTACAATAATATGCAAAAAAATCAAGAAATATATTTTACTAAAAATCTAGTGAATAAATAATATACACATTTTTATATAATCGTCAAAAGCAAAACTTGGAAGTAATTTTCAATAAATTGGTAGAATATTCCTCAATTAAAATTAATATGCATGTCCTGTTTTGGAAGCCCCACGACAGTTTACACTTAGTGAGTTCGTTAATAGTTAAAGGGGATCAATTTGTCGATATTGAGGGCACTCCCTGGCCGCAGACGGCCATGTCCCGATGACCCACATGCAAGATTGACCGGTTTGCGCATCACATCACACGTATAATCGTGTTGCCTTCAATATAACAAAATTTGCAACCAATAATATGAGACTCGAGATCGTGTTCGAACTATAACAAAGTTAAGAAAAATTGTTTTTTTTTTTCTACAATTTACAAATTGTTATACAATTTTCTTGCATTTCTTATTTCATTTTATACGAATTGTTTTGTACATTTAGCGAAATCAATATCAAGAAAATATTTTTTTACATTTAACAGGCTCTGAGAATATAATAGTTCCGGGCATATTTGGTTTTTAATTTTGGTATAAAAAGACAGCGATTGACAGCGTGTATTTACAATGGGTAATCTGAACATAACGTTACTTAGTAGATAAGAAGAATCAACAAAATTATCTACACTTTTATCTCATTTCAAGTAGAATAATTATGAAATATTTATTGTTTATGAATGAGTGTCTTATTAAATTAGATACTAAATCAAAACGTTATTATAATATTTTTACATACGAACAAACATAGATTTCAATTTGAACTATAATAGCAATAAAAGCCTTTTTCATTATCCGGTTCCCTGAGGATCAGGTTTCGTATGTTTTCAACCCAATAAAACCCATGCAATTACTGTAAAAATGATTCAAGGAGGCAGTGCGTAAGGTTTCCGTTTAACGCGTCCGCTGCCACTCTTTTGCCTTGCTCTGTTCACCGTCGACGGAACTCGCACTCAGGGGGTTAGAGTGACCGCGATGGGCTTGTACTGAATCGTTACATCTTTGAAACGCGTTTACTTGTAAGTTAAAAACCATGTAAGGCGAAATATCGTGCTATTAAAAAGTTTTGTATCGGTCCTTTTAATTGACAGATAGTTTAGAGTTGGGTCGCCTGAAATAGGGACACATTCTCGTAAATGTACGTTTACGATCGAGCCGCGGCCTCCACACCTGTGGTCGCACTAAAATACTTTACGACCTACAATGTGCTAGCAGCTCGAGTTTTCAGCGATTCAGATTTTCTGAAGCGTAAATCATTTTAAGATGCATGTTAATCTAGTTTCAAGCGTTTATTTCATTTGTGTACAAAGTACTGTGCTTTATTTAAAAGGGAACTTTAAATATTTTGAATATCATACTTCAATAAGTTATTAAATTTAAGAAAACTATTTTTTAGTATTAATTATAAGTATTGTAATATGAAGTCGAAATCGATATAAACGAATTGTATTGACTTCTGCACCACCAATATCCCGAGTATTGGTGGTGCAGAACGCTTCCACATACAAGCTTGTTTGCAACTTAAGAATCTACTTAGGATGGATTTCCCGGAAGAAGATGAACGGGGATGGATTAGGAAGTTGAGTGACGCTTCCTTTCTTTATTCTTTGTAAGGTTAACATGCTCCTTATACCTAATCTTTGGAACTAAAATACAGACTTAAAACTTAGCAGCTACGATCTTGTAGCTACATAATATACTCAGAGATCGGTTTTTAAGGGAGATACTTTGCTTTCAGTAGATCCTGTACCAACTAAACGATGACTTGATGGACGTAATAATTCTAATAAACGGTTCATTTTCTGTTATTAGAAGCAACATAAAATAATAAAGTAAATTCTTAGAAGCCTAACTAAGTAGAAAAATATTGTTACACTAAATTGGCTTTATAACATAAACTAGGACACGGCTACTAAATACTTCTCCGGCAATCCATTAAATCTTTGATAATAAAGCTTCGAATATTTTCGTGTTATTCTTAAAAATATCCTTCAATGATATGAGAAAAAATATCGCGGAAACACAATGAATATTGAAATCAAATTAGCATTAAATGTTATGTAAAACAAAGCAATATTTCTGAACGATTATTTATATTTTATATTTAAAGAAATTATATATCATCATTTTTTATATGTAAATAAAACTTAAATGTGACAGGACAAATATTTCAATAATTTTGAATATATTCACAGGTTATATAGGAAGGTATTCCGTAGTGGTCGCCATAATACAGAGAATGTGTTAAATCGGTACGCATAAAGGAGAGCAGGAATGTAGATAATACAATATAACCGTTTCAAACAAAGCCTTCCCGGTACACCGACCCACTTCCTACGGACCTACTTTATTAAAGTTACAGCGAAGCAACCGAACAGAAATAATAATAGTTCAATGCTATTCTACAAAGATTATTGCCATATTTTTCTACGTTTAACAAATAAACGTTTGACAATCACAATCTAGTAAATCAATTATTATTTATTACCATATTATTATAGTGTAGTCACCGCGCTTTATGTGACACAAAATATAAGTAAACCCGAAAATCCTAATGGTAAGCCGAGCTGTGACCTCTTCTCCCTTTGAGGAGCTTGCTGCTCCAATGCCAGTCAGTGTCCACGTTTCGGCACCGTATGTCATGGCAGGTAAGACGCGGCAATAAACTGCGGCATTCTGTTCTGTACCTACTTTTTTTTTCACTAACGATGCAAATGTCGAACTCATTGTTTTTTTGAATATTTTCTGTCTATGTGTACGTACCGATCATGTAGAAACTACGGAATGGATTTTAATAGGTAGGCCTTTTAAATCCAGTGACCCAGTCTATATACCTGCATCACTTAGTCTAGCTGACGTACGTATTTTTTAAATCCTTTAAACAAATCAACAATGTAAAATGTTATAAATAGTTCATTGGGTCATTATTTAAATATTTCAACTGCTAGAAATTGAAATCGTAATAAAATTCGAAGACATCAAAAGCGGTATTGGAAGCCGCACCGCCTCGGGTATCGCATCAAAGGTGTTTTGTCATTATACAGGTACGTATTGTTTAAACGACTGTGCTCCTTAAGAATCAAAATAAAAAAGATATCTGTTTCAAAACGGATTTGAATTCAGCTTTGTCGTTTCGTTTAATATTAAAATGATTTACTTGTTTCTAAAATATACTTTCATAAATCATTGCGAGTCCGTGAAATAAATGTATAATCTTGAACGTTTTTTTAATTATTTAACAACAATAAACACTTTTATATTTGCAAAGCATATCTTTTTATTTCCAATATACCTACATCAACGTAATTAACAAAAAACGTTATACGTTATATAATTTAATTAACTAAAATTAATATAGTTTAGTGTCGGATTCATAAATTAAGTAAGGCGATTATATTGAGATCTTGATATTATGTTCGTTTATAATACAAAGCTCATTGAAGATTAAGATTTTAATTTTAAGATTAATTATATTGTGCCACCCATTAAGTTAAACGATCGGAAGTAATTAATCTAATCATCTTAATCCATATGAATTATCTTTGACGATATTATCAATAGAAATTATAATTCTATACACATATACATAGTTATCATTTATTAAGCGATATAATTGTATATATATAATAAAGTTTTATTATATTTACTATTAGTCAATAAAAAAGTAAGTTAATCGGTACAGTACATTCGCTGGCCCAGTTAGCGATCGTCAATGCAGAGGCTATTAAAAGACGTCCATGTGTGTTAACTAGTTTAGGCTCTACCCGTAGGCTTGAAAATAAAATAAAAAGTATAAATCGGGACAATATGTGCCCAGATCCACGATCGCTTCAGGCCAGTGCGCGCGGTCGCCTTTGCTACTGCGCTTTTCTCAATAAAGAGAAAACGGGAACGCTTACAATGAACACTTTTAAATGTCGGAATGGAAATTCTTTTTCAATGAACGTATAGTATTTTTAAACGTGTGCTAAAGCAGCTGCAAATTATAGCAGTTTAACGGATCTATCCATTAAATAAATATAATTATTAATTGAGCGATTTATTTGCATGAAATATATAATTTAACGCGCTCCAGCTTCCGCATATATATAGTTTCAAATCCGCGATATTATATTAAATTAAAGAACAGTAATATACATGTGGATTGCTGGTCAATCTTGCTTGCTAATAAGTTAGTAATCTCCAACATAGTTTTAATTTATCTTTTAATATATTTCACAGAATAGTAACAAACAATGTTTCACTTGAAATTTGAGAGATAAATGTAAATTTATTATAAAGTTTTTGTGAAAATCAGTAGCATAGATCGAACTAAAATTTTAGCAATTACTTTTCATATTTTTCTTTTAAATACAACCGTAGTTTCAATTATTTATAAGTATATGTAATAATATGATGTCATAGAATTTTATGTAAGCATTTTAAAGATCTACATATTACAAGTAACTACGAAGTTGTTATATATAGGACATTGTCTTGTCAGCTTTCACCAGGAAAACTCCGAGAACAACTATTGTATCTTCCGCCTTCATTATCGTTATTAGCCATATCTTATAGGACGTAAAAATATACGTAGTATATAACTGATGTTAATTTAGAAATGAATTATTGCTTAATAATGAAAGACTGATGTCAATATAAAAGTATGTTTTGTAGTCAAAGTTTGTAGAGAAAGACCAAAAACAATACAATTAATAATAAGAAACATTTAAAAAATGAAGGAATGAATAAAAAGTACAAAACAGAGTAGGTAATTAATTATTACCTCGCCGATCTTAGTGCAGCGTAAATAATGTTTAGGTGCAATATTCAGGAGTCGACGAGCCTGAGCTTCTTATCAGCATCAGCGACGCTACCGCAATCAGATTGTAGACATTGCCTTCAACGTGGAAAGTAAAATAACTGAAAACGGTTTTCGTTTTTGTTGGCAACGAATTTCATTTTTAAATTTACTGATAAACGAAATCAATTAACACTGATATTTTTAAATTTGTACACGTATTATCAAGATCGAGAGAAAGAGGTATATAATTTCTGGCGTTGATAGTTTTTTTCGATTATATACAATAAAATTTATAATTATGAATTCAGTCGTATTTCTTGACGATCTTATTAATTAATTTAATATACGTGGAATGAAAGTAAGAAATGACGGAAGTAAGTTTTTAGAGGTATAATGAAATTTGCAATAAACCAACTGACAAAAACTATCACCTATAAATCAAAAATAAAAATGTCAGCTTAATATTGAATATAGTCCTAATGTAACTAAATGATTCCTGATGTTAGTATCGAGTAAGATTCGGAAAAAAAATAAGCTACATTTTATAAAATATCGTCCATTTGTATATAAATGTAAAACAATTATATGAAAAAATTAATTTCACTAACTGCCATAGTATTTAAATTTCTTGCATTTGCGATGCAATTTTCGCAAAGAAAAAAATACGGCAAAGAAAGCGCAATGTAGCGGAATTGGCGTCTCCTATCTGATGATATATATTCAATGTAAACACTCCTATTTGAAATTATTATTACTGATTTCATTTCAGCGTTAGATAAGGTAGAAAGTATTTTTAAAGGAAAATGACGACAACATTTTTACTATGAAGTTTTGTATGCATGCGTGTTTGTTTGTCATTTCTTACTCTTGATAATCATCAATCATTTTCAAGCTGAGTCGTAAATTTCGACGTTTATCTGTGAGGCGGCGCGTTAAATAAGATAGTAAAAGTTTTTATGGCTCGATCAGAGTTTTCATTGTGCGTGCGCGGCTGAAACGTTGAGAGCTGTTGGCGTGAGAATACAACTTTAATATTAACATTTACAATGACATCGTTTTGAATATCATAACATGTAACCTTATGTGAATAAATATGATTACATTTAACACATATAAATTCGTTGGTCTTTTATTGATTACATCAACGCTTATTGCATATAAGGAAATTATTTAAAAAAATAGAGATAAATCCAAATAGCCTTCTCATTAAGTATTTTTGTTTAATATATAGTAATCGATTAAGGACATTATCGTCGTTATCTCAGTCTCAGTAGAATCTGCGTAAGTCTATAAATTGTAACAAACGAATTTAAGCTGTATAATTATCATTTAGGATACAAATTGTATTCATACTTTTATTTATCAAACGATGCCATGAAAAATACAGAGCAAATAGCTTTAGCTACAATAGTAATAATCCGCATATTTTTTTGGTACAATAATTAACTTTCAAGAACACACGTTCAAGAATAAAAAAACTAAAGTAAAAGACAGATTTTAAAATTATATAAATTGATAAAGTTGACCGTGACTCAATAATAATATTTCATATTATTCTTCCTTTATGTTCATGACTGGATAATATCAATATGACAATTTGTGTTTAAGATATCATACCTTCCGTCAGCCATCAAAATTTGTTTTTAAGATGTTAACATATTTCTTTTTTTCATAGGAAGGCGGACGAGCATAATTATGGGCCACCGTATGGTTAGTGATTACCAACACCTACACAAAGTAATCTTAGTATTTATTTTACTTACGTGGATTAAATACTTATTTCTAATAAAGTTTTTATTTCTAATAAGGTTTTTATTTAATTGGAAACCTTAGTTTTCTATGAATAAAAGTATAAGCTTTTACGTAATCTTTTTAAATACAATTTATAGGAATTACTTATTCCAGCACCTTAGTAGTAGTTAGTTCTAGTAATCACTAATGTTTCAAAGCCTATTTGAACGCCATTTTAAATATAATCTAAGTAGGTACTTCAGTTATTCACATAAATTTCTTTACACAAATGTAGAACATATTCAGGAGAACCAGGCAGCAGTTAAATCCAACGCCGAGCGTAAATGCATGCTCCTAAATTATCCTCATTGCTCGGTAGAAAAGACTGCCTAAATGTCCAATTTTATAGTCAAAGAAAGTTATTTTTGGTGCGGATATGAAAGTACTATTGTACGATCCAGACATCAAAAGACTTATATCAAAGACGAGTGTTAGCACATAGGGTAGGTAGGCGCCCCTTCAATATAAGCACCCGGTAGTTCAAATTTTACATGAAGCCAATTCCCCGCGAAACCCGAAATGCTTTCTTTGTTTTTATTTAAATATTTGGTATATTGAAAAATACGTCACTTCCAATATTATTATATAACGTTCAAGGAACACACTTTATAAATTGGTAACGAATACTTATCAATGAGAATAGATTAGACATTTTAAATTATGAAAAGACAAAAATATAACTATAAAAAGCTATTATATTAAACATAATTACATGATTGCTGATTTATTTTCACTACTGGTAAGTAGTGAAAATGTACATGATTAAGCGTTTCAAAAAGTAACAGCCTGTGAATGTCCCACTGCTGAGCTAAGGTCATTTCTCCTTTTTTGAGAAGGTTTGGAGCTTATTCCACCACGCTGCTCCAATGCGGATTGGTGGAATTCACATGTGGCAGAATTTGAGTGAAATTTGTTCCTCACGATGTTTTCCTTCACCGTCAAGCACGAGATGAATTATAAACACAAATTTATCACTTGAAAATTCAGTGGTGCCTGCCCGGGTTTGAACCCACGATCATCGGTTAAGATTCACGCGTTGTAGCCACTGGGCCATCTCGGCTTTGAGTGTGTGTAAGTTCGTTAGTAAATATTTTGCGCTTCAGCACCTCTTAAGGAAATTAACCTAAAAGAGAATCTTATTTGAATTAATGAAAACAGTATTCAGCAGGAATAGCCACATAAATTATCAGACCTGACGGATAACCATTAACGTTAACACTGCATTAAGTGTGACCATTAAAATAGTATTACGACAGTGTATTGCAGAGATGATGTTAATTAAAGGATTCATTTTTATTCAGCTGTAGTCTTATGTCACTTTTTAATTAGTAAAGCTTTAAATTAATATGTTTAAGCTTTAGATGCGCTTTTTATATAATTTTATATAATATTATTCTATTCATTAATATATTTTGATATTAAATAAGATTTGATAACTGGAAGGAAATAATAATTTAAAAAATAATAATAATAGAAAAATAGCAGAAGGTAATAAATATAAGCAAACTTTGGATTTAATTTACTTACTTTAGATTCTATTGTGTTATATTTATATATAGAAAAATATATATATAGTTAAAAATATATTTTGAAATACAAAACAAAATAGTAAATACAAAAAAAGAACTTCATAACATGTTTTATGTAACATAAAAGATATGAATAATATAAAATACATGAATAATTGAATTACTCTAATATATTGAGCTGTGTTATATATAGATTATCTTGTAGCTTACCAGCTTGTTTATTTGGTTAGTATTTCTATTGTGTATAACATATCACATATGACACATAATTAGGTGTTAAAGTTAGGTAGTTGTAATTCAATAAACTTGTAATAATCATCTTAATCTAGTTCGTGATCGATCACATCTCATTAATTACTTAGGACGCTTAGTTGACAGTTCTAGGCCTTTGCTTATAAATTAAACCTAGAACTAGAAGGCTCGTTAGGGATTAACGATCTTATAAAATATAAGCACTGTATATAAGACGTTTGCACGACGATGTATAACGCGTCCTATTATAATATTATTGTTTACTATTTTATACTTATTTTAATGGAAAAAAATAGAAATGTGAAATTTTAAGTTAAACTATAATGTATAAAAGCAAATATTATTAGAAATAAGAATTTCTTTAAGCCGTTTTAATGTATAGTCCTATAATGTTCAATACATATTTATACATTACTGGATTATATTACAAAACGAAGAGTTAAAAAACAGCTCAATCGGTTGAGCGGTATTACTAAGTGGAATCGCAATAATATGTATTTTTTTAATGATTTAATAACAATTGTTATTTATTTACTTTATAACATTAAATCTATTAACAATAACATATAATGAGAAAATACTGATTACGACGTTTATGTCCATGTGTAAGAAAACAAACCATAAATTGACATGCTATATTTATTAGGATTTATATTATATTATTAATTATTTATATTGTATATAAATAATGTTGACGTTTATAAATAGAGCTAAGATAACTTAATGTCTGTTTGAAACTTTTAAAGACTTATCTACGCTGATAAATGATGGAAATACTCAATTTGAAATTCGAATTGAAAATGACATTAATATTATGAATTTATATCTATTGCATTAAAGGAAATTGTCGAGGCGAGGATTTAATATACACAGATTAAAAAAACGAACATAAAAGTAAATTTAAAAAGTTAAGTAAGTTCTAGGGATTTGGAATTACGGAAGCCCGTGAAACGCGTAGGGATTTTTGCTGAGTTCCACAAAACTAGCTGAATAAATGAGAGGGAGAGTGAGTACCACTACAACGTACAAGGCATAGCGAGTAATTCATTGTGAATAATAAATGAAGTGTCTCGAGATGGAATTGTTACTCAAGGAAGTGGAACTGACATGGACGGATCTCATTACGCCGCCTGCATATGACCTGTCTGATTAAAACTTACCCGTGATTAAAACTTATGTGATGGATTAAAACTCTTTGATTTGCCTCTAACAGATAATAAAACAATTATTTAAATATAACACGTTTGAAGATATGTTAAATATTGCGTATCGAATTTTGGATTTTTCTTTTGAAAATTGTTTTTGGTATTGCGATTACAGCCAAAAATAAATCCGCTATAATGTATGTACACATTATTATTGTTCTATATCTATAATATATTATTCATCAATGCGAAGATTGACCAAGCATTGCACGTAAACATGATAATTATTAAAGTTATTTTAATAAACACTAATCACAAATCAATCAATAATAATATTTTAATATATAATTTTAACTTAAACTTGTATTTTTTTTTTACTTATTTAGCTTATTCGAACCAATATTTTCGCTACAACTTTTCGTTTGCATTTCATATTTCCATTACATCTCTCCAATTTTCGTTTCTGTATTTTGTTTTTTTTTTTTAATATTTTTATACTTTGATCATTTGCAAGCCCCAATAGTTGAACGAGTGTATCAACTTTTAATTACTGTTTCTGTGAGTTACTGTAATATTTAGAATGATTTAAAAGTTGTTTGTTGAATTCAACTCCAATCAAAATATTATACTCTACTAAAGTAGGATCTTAAATGCATTTTTAAATAGTAATTTTATATGATTATATTAAATGTAAAGCTTTGAAATCAAGTTTCTAATAAGAAGAACGGACAAGAATCTTAGTTTAATCTATTCCATCAATTAAATAAGATGGAAAGGTTAATGAAACACAATTCAATTTATATCTGCCCAAAAAATAATCATATGCAATCGCCACGCTTTAGTCATTTTCAATATAATCAATAATTATGTATCAAGTAATATGCTTTATTTATTAATGATTTTTACACAAACAGTATAACAAATACCTTGGCCCTAGTAAGGCCGGTTTTTTGACCCATAATCAAACAGCGAATGACAATTTGTTAGATTAGCCATAGTAAACTTGTCCATCTTAACTGTTGGCTAATTGGTAATTATATTAATTAATAATTGGATTCTATAATATTATTAATGGGAAGTTGGAAATTTAGTGTTACATATAATAAGCTTATCTTGACTTCTAGTGCTTCTACAATGATCATTGATCACTGATTTTATCAAAATAATCATTATTATTATTAAGTTACTGAAATAATTGTATTAGTGGCCTTCTTCGATAATCCCACTTATTAATAAATTTACCTTTTTATTTTATAATCGTCATCATCATACATTGTTGTATAATAAATTAAACGAAATTCTTACACACATTTGTGTGTATAAAATATACCTAAATTAAATATTTATAGTACAATATTTTCTTTAGTCCAGTATAATAATTTAATTCTTGAATAATTATTAAAGTCGAAAAATATTTTCCTTAACAATAGCTGACCGATACAAATCAAGTTGTTTCATAATGTAAACGAAAGTTCGCTTCTCTCTGAGACCGGCCTTAAATAAATCGTACTTTATAAACAATACATGTATTGTTCGCTTGAGAAATATGCCATAAATTAAACTCAAGTTTACGTGTAAAAATAACTTTTGTGAAGCATTTCACTTTCAATCACGGCTAAGAATTTAGGGTTATATTTAGAAATAAGAATGGCATTTCTACATATAATATACGTACATATATTGTGTGACGTATGCTATATGAATATATTAAATACATTTTAAATATTCTCTATATTTACTGAAAAACAAAAGTAATGCTGGTATTTTATTGAGTTTTGACTATTGGTGTTTGGTCTCATGATCACTAGATAAGCTATCTTTCTGCCGCTTATATTTTGACAACTATGAACTCAAACGGTAAAGTTGCTTTATATAGAGAACTAAATAAAATGGTCAGCTAGTTGAGAACAGCGTTGCTTTTCATAATTCAAAGGAAATAATATAGTACCGTGACGGAATTCATACATTCTCATACATTTTCAATAACATAAATAGTTTACGAATTTTCGTCTACACACATTGGTTCCTAAAAAGCAAGGTTATTTATTTTTATACTTTGCAATAATAAGTTAATTATATGTCAAGGACGTAAAGCTTATATTTAAACGTATAAGCGTACGTTTAACGGTAAATTATAACGTAACGTTACGTAATACACAGGCAAACTATTAAAAAAATATATTCTATTTTTTTTACAAATATTCATAATAACAACTCGGCATTGTTATGACTGTATTTAGTATATTATGGGGTTTGACTGCCTCGTTGGTCTAGTGGCTTGATATAAGGCCGCAGACGCGGTGGTCCTGGGTTCAATTCCCAGGTCGGGCCAATATATAGTTATTGGGGTTTTCTATCAGAAAATTCTCAGTAGCAGCCCGGAGTCTGGAAGTTGGAAGTGTGTACACTCCCGTGCCTCGGAAAGCACGTTAAGCCGTTGGTCCTGCGCCTGAACTCTTTCCGGTCGTGTCGGATTGCCGTCCCATCGGATTATGAGAGCTAAGGAAAAGAGAGTGCACCTGTGTTTGCGCACACACTTGTGCACTATAATATCTCCTGCGCAGTTGGCTAATCTCTCTTGAGATTGGCCGCCGTGGCCGAAATCGGTCTGGAGGACCTTAAAAAAAAAAAATTATGGGGTTTAAAAAAAATCTCGAATGGGAAATGGAGCGAAAAAAAGAAGGTGAAAAGAGATTGGTAAAAATAGGTGTTGTAATATAATATGCGTAAACGGCGTAATAAAATAATAGGTGCAGACGGCAGATAGCCACATCTGGCCGAGAATAAAGGTTATTTCTTTAGGTGACTATAGTGTAACTAGTCGAAACGTACCCGCAATATATTAATGCAGAACAACTTCTCATATCAAATTTCTATAGTTTAAATGTATTCAATTATAACAGTGCCGACAAACAACAATACTTTGTTTTGTTCTGTTCCGGATTGAACTAGGAATATCTTTATGGACTGAGATTACCAACCGAGCAAATTGGTACGTGTGGCTTGTTATTATAAACGAAATTAATTAAAACTAATGTACTTTATGTTGAAAGATTTAAAAGTTAAAATACCAACTATAAACATAAATTTAAACCAATTGAATTCTTTTAGTAAATAGTTTATTATAGCGTCTTTTGTTTTTATGAAATAATAGAATTTTCGAACAGGTACATATAAAGGCGAACCATTTAGTGTATTAGCTGGTCAAGCATAGAGAATACGCAGCTTGTATAACGAATTGGTAGACCATTGTTAACATATTGGACCAGGTATCGTGTGACCTATTTATACTCTGTGACCTAACAACAATGCTCGGGCGTGTATTACGTAGAATCTATACCAAATAGCCTATATACCTGCCCTATAAATTTAGAAGTGAAATATATATGTAAACTGCCTATAAAATTAGAAATGAAATGGTTTACAGCGTAAATTTTTGCAGCGTTTCACGCATGCGGCACTATGA
This sequence comes from Nymphalis c-album, assembly GCA_963151315.1. Lineage (NCBI taxonomy): Eukaryota > Metazoa > Arthropoda > Insecta > Lepidoptera > Nymphalidae > Nymphalis > Nymphalis c-album. The sequence goes on along the minus strand of OY720590.1, from coordinate 5,387,354 downwards.
AGAACAAAATGAACAAAATGAATACGACGAAGCTGAAAACATTAAAATCTAAGGCATATATTATACATTCATTAATCGAGTAGCAAATTTTGTAACGAAAATAAAAAAAATGTTTACACAACTAAATGATTTGTCAAAATGTTTGTCTTTTTCCTAAAATAATAAACAAAAAAAGGATTTGTCTTTATTTCTTAGTTTAAGGAGATTATCTGAGAACCCGCCGCGCTGAATTTTACATTTTTGGCGCTACTGTCGCAACGGTCGAGGCTCGGGCACTGTACACGCACACATACACGTAGGCAGAGTGGAGTCGTTGAACTTCGGAGTCTCGCAAACTAACTTTTACTTTATTGTCACTCATTTTGAAATGTTGTCAAATACTTGTCAAAAATTTTACTTATTATAATTTTATTATTTTAGTTGCACAATACCTACAAAATATAATTAGGAAGACTATATATGCCTGGGCACGTTAGCTAATAAAATAAAACGACGATATAAGTAATTAATAATTATATATACTAATATTTATAAATACTTAAACAACCCGTCTTGACAGGTTTTTCCTGATGTTTCCAAGATTTTCGTGAAAAACAGCTATTCTTGGACTTAGAATATATTCTAATAATAGTACGAATTCACCTAAGCGAGCGCATTTTATAAATACGATAATATACAAATTTTCAAATATTGACCGATTCCGTTCGTTGAAAAACATTTTCTTTACAAACATTTACTTTAAAACTTTTACTATCAACTTATAACGCGTCATTACACAATGTATATAAAATATAAATTGTCGCTAGATTTACCTATAGGCATGCGTCATATATATGAATCTATTCACAATCATCGACCTTACTAGAAGTACTTAAAGACTATATTTGCCTGGGCACGTTAGCTAATAAAATATAATTATAAGTTATTTTTTATATTATTGCTTTATTTTTATTTACAATAACAAATGATATATTTGAAGTTTTATCCGTCCGATATATCAAAACGAATTAATATAAAATAAGCACTCTTTCTAACCAATAGGAATAAAGCGGAGTAAAAAGGATAGCATTATGGTACGGAAATCTATTACACAATCTTCGACCTTACTTATTAAGTACTTAAAGACTATATTTGCCTGGGCACGTTAGCTAATAAAATAATACGACGAAATAAGTAATTATATATTACACAAATATTTCAAATTAAACTTCTAAAGAAAAATGTATAATTCCTGTTTTTGTTCAAAACACTATTTATAAATATAAGCAAGTTGTTTAGTTCTTCGTTATGAATGAACATAATAATTTGAATTTTTAGCAGGCCGAGGTGGCTCAGTGGTAAGAACGCGGCAATTTTCAAACTAAGTGAATACGAGTACGATACTCTTATATAAAAAAAATTATAAATTATAAATTAACAACATTTATTCTTAAAAACATAAAATATATAAATACATAATATAAAAAATTAAAAATCCAATTTACAAAATTAACCTTTTATCTATTCAAATTTTCAAACTAAGTGAATATGAGTACAAATCTCGCTCTTATATAAAAAAAAAAAATAGTTTATTTTACTACATTTATTCTTTAAAACATAAAATATATAAATACATAATATAAAAAAATTAAAATCCAATTTACAATGCAGCTTACTATATATATAAGCGTGGCAACCTACTAAGTTGAATTGAATTCCTTAGTCTCATGCCACTGCTTTGCTTAGAACATTAGCTCTAGTTAGATGTTATCGTTGTATGCGTGGAAATGGCAGAAGAACCTAATGATTTTGTCAGATGCGCCATCACGCGTTTCGTTATTTGCATAAATGGGATTTGGTCATTTTTATAGCGTCGAGGTGAGTGGTTTGGTGTAAGTAAACTTCTTATTGATGTCGTAATGTGGAATGCGTAATGTGGAATAATATATGCCATATAATGCTTTATTAAAAAACGGGACTGGTATATAAACAAAAAGTGAAATAAAAATAGACCAATAGGAATATAAGAAAAAAATATATATAATCAATATCGACTGCGAGCGTCTTGTTACAAATAAACAGAGTTGTATAAGAGTTGTTTCAGATAAGCAGTTCTTTTCAACTATTCATTGATCATTGTTTCAAATGATGACGTCATATACATGTAATTCTATGAAATTGTACTGCACGCCGTCTTACTGGCCCGGCCCGGTCGCTGGTGGGCCAACCTTTATGCATGTGAATTATATGAAGCCGTGTAGCCCCAAGAACCACCCTGTAACAAAAAATATGTACATGAAACTCATGATGATAATAGTATTTATTTACTACTCCCACCTTGCCACTGTGCTCTTTTTCAAAAGAATTTCTACATAATGTGCATCAAAATATTTAATAATACCAAAAAGGAGAGTTACCAATTCAAATTTATAAATCAATACCATTCCAATAAACTCTTTCTTAGGCAAACTTGAAAAAGTAGGTAACAAGGTACTAAGGTAGTACTTTAGTACATATGATGCTATTTAGATTATATTTGATTCAAATAATATGTTATATGTCTACAATTTCATACACAAATTCTTTATTATGACTGTGATTTAGTGTAATATAATATAATGGAATGTAATAATGAATTATTTAAATTAATGATTGGTTTAGGTTGGAATATTTGCATGTCATAGACTAAACATGTGTATTATCATAGAAAAATAATGCTTAGAAGGATAGTGTCATATAAAGTTTCGCTCAAAATTGAAGCTACTTGAATGAAATAGATTTATTTGCCTGTAATATTATTTAGGTTTGAGACAGCAAAAGATAAAGGCTTTTGGCATTCTTTGGAGGATGTTTATACCCGAAGGGTCCATACATGGAAAATTTATGAAGTTATTTATGTGTGCGTAACAGTGTCATTTTCGTAGATTGAATGCTGTGTATAAAACCTATCTACACCTTTTTACTTATAATATCATTGACTACAACTATTATTATGATGTACAAACTAACGATTTTTTATGAGTAGCATTGTGACACCCTTACACAGTGTCATTTTGCAAATAAATTATTATTATCACTTATTACTAGCTGCTGCCTACGACCCGGCCCTGCCCCTGCGTTCTAGCATTGTATACTTTCAAAAGTCGCATCAATGTCTATATAGTGGATGCGTCTATCTACGAATGGATTTGGATTATGAATTTGACTTACCGTTTGCGTCGTTTTGTCCAATGTACACTTTTCGTAGAAGCGAATTTACCTTTGTACTTTTTAGTACTCATTTTCGTGAGAACTTTATTTCCCGCTGAAGTTAAATGTCATAAGTCAGAAATGTCATAGGAACCCAGTGTTCTCGAACGTCAAAACGCAACATCGAAAGAGTTGCCATCAAATATCGTTATATTCGTATAAAAAGGATAGCTTTATTTTACGGAAATCTATTACACAATTATCGACCTTACTACTTAAGTAATTAAAGACTATATTTGCCTGAACACGTTAGCTAACAAAATAAAACGACGAAATAAGTAATTATATATACAAATATTTGTAAATCTGAACTCGGATAAATATATAAGTTTGCGAAACCAATGATGACGATTATGCATGAAAACGTTTCATATATTCTCACTAAATGGCCCTTTGAGATAACAAAAAACTAAGAGTAACTTTTTTGCTAAAATAATAAAAACAATATTATTATTACTGTAAAAATAAATGTTTTATATTTTTAATTACTCAATATAAATAATATAAAAGAATAAATAACACATATGTCTGTCCTGGTTGATAATCGAACCCACGACCTGCGGCGCGAAAGGCAGGGTATCTATCAATCACGCCCACCGGCTCGTCATAAATACAATTTTATTATTACTGGAAAAATTAATGTTTTATTTTTTTAATTACTCAATATAAAAAAGTATGTAAATAAATACATGAAATAATTAAACTTTTAAAGAAATATGTATAATTCCTGTTTTTGTTCAAAACACTGTTTATAAATATAAGCACGTTGTATAGTTCTACGTTATGAATGAAAATAATAATTTTTAATTTTACCCTCTGTTTCTGTTAACGCTAGCCATTATGTAAACAAATTTTAATGTACCTTATTTTTCTCCTAAGTGAATTTTATTCTTGTGAGAAATATTAATAAATATATCTCAAACCGTAAATAATAATTTGAATTTTTAACAGGCCGAGGTAGCCCAGTGGTAAGAACGCGATCGACGATCGTTGGTTCAAGCCCGGGCAAGCACCACTTTGTGATTATAATTGATCTCGTGCTTGACGGTGAAGGAAAACATCGACGTTATCGCGAGATTTACTTGTGTAGATAAACAAGTAAAAATAGTTTGATAGCTTTATTCTACGGAAATCTATTACACAAATAACGACCTTACTAGAAGTACTTAAAGACTATATTTGCCTGAACACGTAGCTAATAAAATATAATTATAAGTTTTTTTTTATATTATTGCTTTATTTTTATTTACAATAACAAATGATATATTTGATGTTTTATCCGTCCGATATATCAAAACGAATTAATATAAAATAAGCACTCTCTTTCTAACCAATAGAAACAAAGCGGAGTAAAAAGGTTAGCATTATGATACGGAAATCTATTACACAATCTTCGACCTTACTTAAAAAGTACTTAAAGACTATATTTGCCTGGGCACGTTAGGTAATAAAATAAAACGACGAAATAAGTAATTATATATTATACAAATATTTCAAATTAAACTTCTAAAGAAAAATCTATAATTCCTGTTTTTGTTCAAAACACTATTTATGAATATAAGCACGTTGTTTAGTTCTTCGTTATGAATGAACATAATAATTTTAATTTTTAGCAGGCCGAGGTGGCTCAGTGGTAAGAACGCGGCAATTTTCAAACTAAGTGAATACGAGTACGATACTCTTATATAAAAAAAATAATAAATAATTTATTTAACAACATTTACTCTTAAAAACATAAAATATATAAATACATAATATAAAAAATTAAAAATCCAATTTACAAAATTAACCTTTTATCTATTCAAATTTTCAAACTAAGTGAATACGAGTACAAATCTCGCTCTTATATAAAAAAATAAATATATATTTATTTTACAACATTTATTCTTTAAAACAAAATATATTCGTTAATTATTATGAATATAAAAAATTATAAATCCAATTTACAAAATTAACCTGGCCTAACCAAATACCTACGATCTTCAGATCGATAATATCCAACAGCAAACTTGTTGTTCCGTACTATGAAATTCGCTTTCTCTTTCTAACCAATAGAAACAAAGCGGAGTAAAAAGGATAGCTTTTTTGTACGGAAATCTATTACACAAATAACGACCTTACTAATTAAGTACTTAAAGACTATATTTGCCTGAACACGTTAGCTAATAAAATAAAACGACGAAATAAGTAATTATATATTATAAAATTATTTCAAAAAATTATATTTATTTATAAAAAAATTGGCAATGTATAATTGTATATGAGAGTGTTATAATTCTGTAACTAGTTAGAATTTTAACTAGAGTTATATTTTTTATCAAACTACAAAATATACAAATTTATTATCAGTAAAATTACGTATCAAATTATAAAGCACTGAAACTACCAAAAAAAATAGAATACATAAGCAGGTGCGCGTCCTAAAATTTATGAAGAACAGTCTTGTCACTTGTAAAATGTTCAAATAAAATATACTAAATACGCTATTTACGCAACACTGATCGTGGCTGCGCAAACCGACGTGCTCTCACTCCGAAGGCGCTCGGCCAACTGGTCTGTGAGAGCTATCTAGTCGCGCTTGTATGAAAATTGGACCCAAAAAGTATATTGTGATTGTTTTACACAAAATAAGAATATGTTTATTAAGAAATGAAGACTTCAGATACTTCATTATAGTTTTAACTTTATTATTTGATAAAATTAATTTCAAAATTCTCGATGATTACGATAACTGAGTCCAAGTACGGGAGTGCCATTAACATTTTCTCAGTGATTTTCTGATTTTTTTTTACACTTATCCATAAACATTATCTTAAATTCGAAAGTTCCACAAATAAGTTAAACTCATTGGCTAACTGTGTGATTTATGTCAAGGTTGTGGAGCATCGCTTTCTATATAGTTCTTTCCAAAGCCTGACCTTCGATTTGCAAAGCTAGGGTTGTGCAGCCCCTTAACCAGCGAATTTTATAGAATATATTTTTATATGTATATATTTGTTAATATTGATTCCTAGTACTTAAATAATTTCCTTATGTATGCAACAACTTCCTACTCGAGTTAATATCATACGGTTGCGTATATGTTACGTCAAGTTAAAGCGCCACTTAAAGTTCATTAAATTTAACGATTATTTCAATCTACACAACATAAATCTTCATCGGTTGAATAAATTGATTTAATAACTATCAGCCTTACTTATAAACTTTGTTGTTAATAAATACCCGCTGTATTTAGTTAAAAAGAAACAACATTGTTAAACAAATCACCCCTTTAATATCATTTATATTGAAATCCGCATATGTTTATCAAGTATTTTTTTGCCTGATGTCTGATTTTTAATAAATATATAATTTGTATATTTTTTAACATTTTTTACATTATATTACATACAAACAGTATTGTTGCATTACATGTACTTCGTGGCTCCGTTAAGGCATAACAATAATACACAAGGCCCAGTTATTTAGGCTGATCTCACTGTGAACTATGATCTAATATTTGACCGTGGTTATTGTTTCACCGTAATTACAGCAATAGTTTTTATGATAACATAATTTTTGTACATTTTTATTACCTCGAAGGTTGATATAAAGTTGATAAGATCAATTCCATATCATATTTACATTACGAATCCCGGCAAACGAATTAAATTATTCTACAAAATGAAAAAGATCAAATGCGAGTAGAGCTCGCATACATATCCTTATCGAAAGTTATCGATTTCACCGTACAGATACTAATATTATGTAGTCTAAACCGTGAATGTATTTCCGTTGCGATTTGTATTTTATTAAATAACCTATATTTTATAACAGTAGGTATTGTTTCGGATAATATTCACATTTCGGATATATCACTTGGTGGTAGGGCTTTGTGCGACTCCCCCCCGCGTGGGATCTCCACCTTGTCGTGGTGGGGGGGCTCAGTACCCGTGGTAAGGTCGGCCACGGGGAAGCTAAGAGGGATCCCGGACATGGGGCGCTCCTCGTGGGCCTCAGGAGGAGGCTTGCGTTGGATGCGCCCAGGGGGCGGGTGCGGGGGACAGTTCTGTCTGTCCCTCACAGTCGGGAGTGATCGCGGGAGGAGAGGCGTGTCGGTGTTGCGTTGCCGCGCGCCCTATCTCCCGCGACCAAATGGGGGCGCACCATTTGTGCGTTGCGGTGGGGCCGCAGAGGAAGAGGAGATGCGGTGTTGTCAGGTTGCCGTCCTCCCTGTCCTCTGCGGCCGCTGGGTGTGTCGCTGTGGGGGACGGTTCTGTCCATCCCCTGCAGCCGGGAGCGGTCGCGGGAGGAAAGGCGTGTCGGTGTTGCGTTGCCGCGCGCCCTATCTCCCGCGACCGAATGGGGGCGCACCATATGTTGCGTTGCGGTGGGGCCGCAGAGGAAGAGGAGATGCGGTGTTGTCAGGTTGCCGTCCTCCCTGTCCTCTGCGGCCGTCATGGTGTTTTTTGGCGGCGGAGCCCAACACCTTCATCCGTCGCCAAGGAGCTTGTAGCCTTCGGGCTGTCCGTCGGGGTGTCAGGGTAGAATGCTCACGCGACCCCTTGGCACCCCCATAAAGACGGTGAAGTATACGCTGTGGTTTTAGTGGGTATTACGGCCTTGCACTTCAGCCGTCGAGTCCCACATAACCCCCCGCTTTTCATCTTGCGGGGGGTATGCGTAAATGCATTTCCACAGCGAAAAAAAAAAAAAAAAAAAAGGGCTTTGTGCGACAAGCGATCCCGTGCCGCTCCACCGAAGAGACGCTGCAGGTACGCTGGTTTTTTAGTGGGAATTCCGGAGCCTTCAGCACCGGCGAGCCCCACGTACCCCCCACCTCACGTGGGGGAAACGCGTAAACGCGCTTTTCAAGCAATAAAAAAAAAAGAAAAAAGGGGTTTGTGCGAACTCGTCTGGGTAGGTACCAGCCATTGATCAGATATTCTACCGCAAAACAGCAGTACTTGCTATTGTTGTGTTCCGGTATGAAGGGTGTGTGAACCAGTGTAATTGAAGGCACAATGGACATAACATCTTAGTTCCCAAGTTTGGTGGCGCATTGGCGATGTAAGCGATGATAACATCTCTTGCAACGCCTATGTCTATGGGCGTTGGTGACCACTTACCATCATGTGGCCCACATGGTCGTCCGCCTTCCAATGCAATAAAAAAAATATAAATGTGATAATGTATCTGTAGGTTTGTACTTCTTTCGCGTTGCCACGGAGCAAATGCTGTTATTTAACTTGGGAAATTGCACGTGAAAGGAAGCTGGAGGTGTAAACTATTAACGTATTTACAAGGTTTTATTATAAGCCAGCCTTTTTATTTGTTCTAAATTATAATAGGAATATTTTTAATAATTTTATATTAGATATATTTTTTTAATTTCAAAGTAAAAAAGTTTTGTAAATAATGACATTAATAAATACGGGTTAATTTATATTCTAGCGAAATACACTTTTGGGACGTGCTGTGAATAAGCTTTTACGTGTATGACATTTCGCTTGAGCTTGTGAAAAATTAAATATCAACCGGTCTTTGTTCCAGGAAATGTATATATTTTTATTCTACCAAAAATTTTTGGCCAAGGTTTAATTTATATTTTGTAAATATTCATATAACTTTTGTAGATTTTAAATGTTTATTATAAACGTACTAGTAGGTATATAAATTTATCAGTATTAATCACAAAAAATATATAATAATTTTCTTAAGCTATGTTAACTCTCTGATATAGCTTTTACAAACGTACAAACAATTCCTTTGTTCTGTAACACTAAATAAAATGGAATCACTAGAACGTATGTTCCTGAAATATACGAAACAATCGCTTACAGCTTTACACAAAATGAAGAGTCAAAACGTTGTATGGAAGTTAAGAAGCGTGAAATATCCACGAGTAAAACCTAGTTTATCTAACGTTTTTCATGAAAAGTTGTATACGATATTAACATAAACAAACGCAGTTTAAATTTGCGCTGCGAAAAGGTATTTTGGGATACGAGGACGGGCCTATATTGAGTGTTCGGGTACAAATTAGCATCTCACAGACACGTGACAAAATACGTTCGCGCCGTAGACTTAATGAACGTTGAACATTGTCATTAAACGGCTTTAGTAAGATGTAGCTACCTGTATCAGGCTCGGGGTAAAGTCAACGCCTATGTTAAGTAAGTTTGATGTTATCTCCTGGCGCATTGATTAGGATAAGCTATCGTGAAGTAATGTGATACTGGTTAATCTCGTCGTCTCGTCTTCATTTAGAACCCTTGCTAAAAATTTATAAGGTTTCTGTTAATTAATCAAAGTAATGTGTGTTCCTTAAAATCTATTTGTTTTAAGTTTAAGTATTTATTTCGAAGTATATATTTATTTGTTACAATCTCTAACGAGGTTTTATATAGGTAATGAGATACCCTAAAGTAGAAATTGAAAGAATAATATAGGTATTCATTGTAATAAGTAGTTACAGCTTATATTTAAAATAGAAGTGTCATATAATAACACAGAAGTTAAAAATACCAATAAATGTGTTTTCCAAATAAACTATGGGAAGGCTTGAAATGTTATTTCAGAGTTTAACTTGGCGCAACTCAACTCGGCGACGGTCGCTAACTCTCGCTCAATAAAAACTAATGGAGACCCGCTTAGTGATTCCACTTCGCTATACAACGCAATAAAATGAAAATATATTTTTATTTTTACACTGTCCTACCTATTTAATTTATTATCCGTTTTATAATTAAACAAAACGTTCACGCTGTGCTATTTTTTACGCTTGTAAAAAGAACTACAACGTTCGATTCGAAATACCTATACATTAATGAAAGATGATTAACCTTAACACTTGGTGGTAGAGCTTTGTGCAAGCTCCTCTGGGTAGGTACCACTTACTGACCAGATATTCTACCGCAAATCAGCAATAGGAAGGTAGGTCTCAAGGTTGGTGGCACATTGGCGATGTAAGCGCTGGTTAACATTTCTTACACTGCCAATGTCTAAGGGCGTTGGTTACTACCACTTACCATCAGGTGGTCCATATGCTCGTCCGCCTACCTATCCTATGAAAAATAATAATCCTATGAATAATAAAATGCGTTGATATTTATTTTATTTTTATCTGTGCCCATTAAACATTTTTTCTAAAAATATTTAGTTTATATTAATCAAATAGGCAGTTTATTCCATAATAAAACTAATCAAAATCCACTTGTACAGGACTGAGAGTGCTCTAACAAAATTCCTTGAAAATCGATTTAATTGAAGTAGAAACTCGTATAGCTGGTAGATAAAGCGAGTGGTATCAAAATGTCCTGACTGCGCGCCAGGATTGTCTTCCGACTGGCAGACCGCCAAGCCCCTTCACCAAGTTACATTTTAGTAGAATCTCGTAACACACTAGGAATATTTATTACTACAATTATATTACTATCGATATGGAGTGAAGAATTATTTCTCTCTCAATGCCTCAATTTTATTGAGATATTTTATGTATGTCCTCATATTACATAGTATACTCTCATATTAAATATATTGTCCCGAATATGTTGCATTTGATAAATGTATAATCAATAATGTATAATTATATTCAATTTGATTAAACATAACAGTAAAAAGAAAAGTAGCAGTGTGCGTAGTATTTTCTCTTAACAATTGCATAGCTTTGGTAAAACTATTAATTATAAAAAAAAACTTTATAATGATACAGATATAAACCAATTACAAGACAGATTTTTAACAAAGTGACAGAACCAAACAGATCATAAAAAAACTTATATTTTCATGAAAGTAAAAGTTTTTGTTGACATTGTATGATTTTGATTTTGAATTTTTTAATTAATATAAAATAACTAAAATAAAATCTATCACAAAATGCAATGCCAGATTAAAGTCTTTAAGAGCATCTATATTTTGTAGGATGTTCCAAGATGCTCTCTGTCTCTTGCGTGTTTGGAGTGTTCTCAATGATTCCACTGAGGGCCTGTCATTCCGCGTCGCAAGAATCTGACTGAGACTAGATGCCGTAAAGATATTGTCTACAGTTGAGAATACTCAATTCAATGAAATAATTTTGTATATTTTAATAATAAAATATTAAACACATTTGCATTTTTTTAGTAGTTAAACTTTATGATGTTTATAGTGCCCGTTCGTAGTTGTTTAAATTTATAAAACAATAGTAATAGCGTCGTCAACAATTATTAATAAAAATAAAAATAGCAAGGCAAAATTAAATTGAAAAGAGTATACTCGTATATACTTTATTTCTACATACATACCGTACCGTACCGATTATTTATTTAACACTTTATTGCAAAGCACTAAATATATACCTATTATACAAAACGCGGGCTTAAAGCTAAAGCTAACTTACATGATTAAACAGTTATTTAAATGAACATTCAACACCGATATTGTTGAACGTTTCAATTTATAACAAACAAGAACAGTGTAAACTATGATTCCAAATTAGTTCCAAGTTGTAATTATTACGTTGATTTATAAATCAAATCTGCGTTTTAAATGCACGTATTTATTTACACAAAATACATTTATTAGTTTAATATAATTACCCATTAGACCTTGTTCATTTCCGAAATTAATTAAATGTAAGCAAATCGCCTGACAGATCAATAAATTTTACTGGGCAATTAATCATTGCTTCGAAATATGTAATCATAATATTATTATATATTGTTATATGTTATATATTGTTTTATGACATATCAACAAAAACGAAAGATCCGTTCAGCTTACATTACTTCCAACACATGCACATTACACTGAGGCATATTGTGTATAGTGATTTGTCGTGATGATGAAATTTTATGAGAAATCTACTGTTGTGAAGGTAACTGAAACGACAAAGTTGTAATTATATAAGACGACAGTACGTAGATGTAATAAACTTTCATGACTTCGTAATTCTTTCGTAAATATCATCACTATTTGAGCTTCACTAAGATAAAATCAAACAAATAATATGATGAATAAGCATGACATAAATTGATTTCAACGATCGAATCTTTTCTTTAGTGAAAGTTATGAATTTTGAGAGTTTACATGCGATTTGAAATTGTTCATATTATGCTGCAAAAGTCCGCGTTACATTTCTGTATTTATGATATAACAATAATGAAATCAAATCAATTTACTTTTGCGAGTGTTGGTGCGAATCTCACACAATATTTAGAAAATTAATCAACTCTTTCGTGCAACTTTCCTTATTTTGTAGTAATAGAAAGCGTTTTGAATTTTTGCTTAGCTTTTAATAGCTATGTGTCCGTACTCGTATAGATTAATATATCATATAGTTATTATACAGGATGTCCTAAATGAGTGTCATAATCGCGTTGCAAAGCGATCGTGACGTCTATCCCTCCCGGACGCAGGTGGGAGAGCTGCTTGGGAAAGTGCCGCCCCATCTCGCGTCCCGCTAGCTCTGACATTGAACGTCAATTATTATGAACTTGACTTACTTTTTAGCGGTGAAATATATTTTATAATACGATCAATGTAGAACAATCGCTAGATCGCTACTAATCTGTCAAATGATAGATATACATTTATATATAGCATTTATTAAAAATATTGTATTTACCCTATAGAAAAGGATGGAAGTTCCTTTTCTTATATATCATTTACTTAAAATAAAACATACTTACCTATTCTGAATATTTAAATTTTAAAATACCGGATAGCGTAAAACTAATAATAATAAAAATAGTGTAGTCGTAGAATTTGGAAGGTTATGAATCAGTACAAACTCCTTATTCATGCAACACCTTAAAGAGAAAAGTGAAAGCGCATAATTTGTCAATTGGTACATCGAAAGAGTAAAATGTTTTGTACCTTTCTTCAAATTAAATTTTACTTCAACGAGCGTTCTTATTATTAGTAGTTCTGTACCCACAACATCATTTATATTTGAAGAGGATATAATTTTTCAATTATACCCTTGAAACTCTTCACTTTCATTTCCTGTGATAACATTTCCGATTGTTACACTTTAAGTAACAGCTGACATTGACGCAGATCTATCCTACAATATTTAAACTTAACAATTTACTCACCTTTTATAAATGTGGTTGAAAATATTACTAATTATTTTGATGCTAATTTAAAGCAAAATCAATAATAGCACTATTATCTTTTTGTTTAAAGATATTATTTATAATATGTTCACTTTTTGTTTAATACATACAGAAGGCAAGGCATTTAATTGATATATTTTATTGTGGTACCGTTTTAAGCGGATGCCCGCTAGGACCAGACAGGTGATCAGTTCCAATTGAGGTCAAAATTTCGCCAGAAATTTTCGTTCGTGAGGTTAAATATACTTGAAGACTTAATGATTATTTCAATTATTAGAGTTTACGTTTACGTTATATATTTTGAAAAGTTAAATATCATAAATAACATTAAATAAGATTAGGCAATATTCATTTATGGTATAGCCTCCTTTGTTTGTTGTAGAGTAACATATTATCATTATTAGCGACAAATTAATGCTGTGACGTGTCTCGAGGTAACAACACGGTTGATCTAATGAATTCACGACTTTACTCCTCGCACTAAACAACACAACTACATCATGTATAGTAGTCAACATCAAAGTAAATAGCACGCTATTTCCTATAGTGTCATCGTTATTTTTATTTCACGATGACGAAATCGCTAATGTACTCTTAGCTCATTTGCTTAAAAGAATACATAAAATATTAAAGTATTTTTAACAAGTACGTTTACTTAACATTTAGTTTATTAAGCCGATTTATCATATTAGTTACTTAGCGTTAAACGTTTAAGTTGCCAATTACGTCACAAGTCTCTAAGATATATTCGAACATACAGGATGTAGGCACACAGAAAGCAACCGTGAGGCGCTGCACTCAATGTGTCAATATAGATCCCGCAAATGCTCAGCGCACTTACTGTGTGGTAAGACGCTGTCATCATTGCTCCCAGCACGGTTTCGATCGAGAACCTTACTTTAGCATCGGTACCTCCTTAAATCAGATTTGTTGGCAGACGAATCGGGAAGTAAGTAAAGTGCGTCTCGCGTACATTGTAATGGTCGTAAGACTAGTCTAGCGGGTCTGTCGTGTCTAGACGGCGCGTCGGTTCCCTATCGGTAAAATTATGTGACGTGGGCAAAAATATAGCTACATTGTGATATTCAAGACCTAAATTCGTTTTGGCGTCGCTGGACTAAAATCGTGCACTAGAACTAATTTTAAAAGACTAAGTAATTGATCCTCTTGATCTCTGATATAAAGACGTAGGACGTTTAATACAAGCTTATTTTTCTAATTTCATACAAAAAAAAATTACACGAGCATATCTCTATACTTTTATTGGAAAAACACGAGACTGGCAAAAATTACTGAAACATTATAATTTTGGATAAATTGTACTTTTTGTTACTTATTTATTCTTGATTTTTAAAAACGATTGGATCATAGTTAATTAATGTATATACATTAAAATCCTTGTTATTGTATGAATTTGCGACGATTGCCTAATTATCGAGTTATTTGCATGTCACTAGAGAGCTTGTTATGTTATCACGGCTTTTGCAATACCATGCGAATATGAAGTATATATTGTATTGCAGTCTTGTTTTGGTGTCCCAATGCAACATAACTAACCAAACCAAAACATAATATGTGTAATTATGTACATTTTGATATTAAATTAATTATACCCATGACAAATCATAGCATATGAAACATTTCAACTGTAAACAATAGAGGCTGATGATTTAAGAATAAATCGAGCGCAGATCTAGATTAAACACAATGCCTTCTTTATTTATACATTTTCTCTAGTGAGAGTGGTGTTAAGTGGCGAAACTGTTGGTCGACAATGGAATAAGAGGTTGCTATAGTACCGGCGCGGGCGCATATCGGTCTCGGGTCATCGCACACCAACCTTTCACCAGTCTGGTCTGTGTCAGAAGTACAATTTACAAACACGTTACTGGAGTATGATACAAACTATGTTATACTTATTCATCGTAGTTATAATAATTTGAAATGTAAATACTATTACATATACTTTTTTATAATAATCATAACGTATTTTTTATAACATTACAGTGGTAGGTATTGAAAATTGTTCGATTAAATTATTAACTTATTCCAATTAACTAATAAATGGCAAAAGCATAACGGAGTTATTTAAAATACATAGCCACAGAAATGACATTACAACTAAAATTAAACTTCACGGTATATGCAATTTATTAACATTCATAATTAAATTTTGAATTTGCTGTGTTGCAGCGCAATACTTTTGTTTGTTTAAAATGAAATGGAGGCTCGCACTTTGTTTGTTAACATTCATATTGATTTATGTAAGGTAAATGATTTGACATAATTTAACTTGTTTGTGTTATTTTATTGACTTTTTTAATTATAGATATGTGCAATAGCCACACCCGAAACTGATTTAATAAAATCCAGATCATTGAAAGGCAAGTTATATACAACATTTTATAGATAACACTTATAGCACAATTATAGAATTATGGTTCATTCATATAAAATTCCGCATGTGTATTTGTTAATAATCTTTAATTCGTATCAGAAAAAAAACATGAATGACGTCTAAATAAAAATGTTAATGTTACCAAAATAAAAATAAATAATGTTTCACCATGTTCAACTAATTTGTCTTTACCCCGTTTGAAATAATGAAATTTATTTTTTATTCTTCGGTCAGTTAATTTGAAAGATAATATTACAGAGTTACTAAATGCAGAAAACAAAAAATTGATGACGGATGACGACGAAGATAGCGATGGGAAACAATTACTACATGGGCCTGTAAAAAGTAAGACAATTTCCGAAAACTGCCGCTATCTTTCGTAAAGAGTTGCTCAGTAATCTCGACGTTGTAACACTTAATCGTATCTTGTTATTTCAGAACATCGGGCGCTTACTGCTGGTAAGCACGCATACATTGCAATCAAAGTAATTTTCAGATGAACACACCTTGGGAAAGAAATTATCACAAGACGTTTCAAAATACGTAATTATATTAATAACAAAAATTCTTAGAAAAAAATATAAAAAACGACTATTGTGATTTGAAGTATTTCCATCCAAAAGAAATAAGCGAACTTAATGTTGATTGAATAAAGATTTTGGCTTAGAATTTAAGCGCTAATTAAAAACTTCACGTAGAAAATATATATTAAGAAAAACGTTCACTTTATTTTATATGTAATTTTATACTTTCAGGTGACACGTTCACGCCGCAAGAAATGTTACCGATAGCAACAAAATTGTTGCAAAAAGGCTGGTGGTTTCAAATAAATTTAGTTGAACAGTAATTATAATTGAACAACATTATGTCAATAAATATAATAGTCCGTGCTAACTAAATCTTTTTTTTTAGTTGGAGAACCAGGACGTGCGTATGAATTACAATATTACACTTACTATTAAATAAAAATATTAAATGTAATTTTCATTAAATAATAATATGTGTTTAAACTTATGTATTTTATTTTTTAGATGGGAAAGGTTTTGTAAGTTCGACCAGATATCCTAAAGAACTTGCAGATAAATTGTTTGAAGCATTTTGTAAGGATATCGTATAATTATGTTACTTTGTGTCTTGAAACAATTATTTAATATTATTTTTTTACAGTTGGGACTACAATAAGAATCGTTATGTTAAAAGGTAGTTGCTTGAGCGATCTATAGTCTATACCTTCAAAGGTTTTAATATTAATACATACTTTAATTTTAGAGTACCTACCTTCTTGTTGCGTTCTCACGATACAGTTGACAAATTTGTTCGATGGAACACCTTTATTTTGTACGGCAGTACACAGCTAAATAAATCCATTTATTATAGTCAAAACACCCACTTTCTTAAGTTAAAAATATAAAATTGTAGTTGTATTGTATTGTATGAGTCGAGATGGTGTATTGGTTAGAACGCGCGAATTTTAACCGATGATTGCTGATTCAAACCCAAGGAAACACTTTTCATGTCTCATTTGTATTTAAAGCTCGTGGCGTTAAGCGGTGAATGAAAACATCGCGAGGAAATCTGCATGTTTAATTTCATTGAAATGCGTGTACCCACCAACCCGCATTGGAGCAGCGTGATGGGATATAGTATAAAACCTCTCTTCAAAGGAGAGGGCTTAGCCCAGCATTGGGACATTAAAAGGTTTTACTTTTTACTTGTAATTACAGACGCTGATATATCTGGAATAGATGCTCTGCAAGCTTTAGCCCTAAGTGGGGAAGGTAATCATTTTGAAATATTCTGTTTTTCATTAAGAGATGGTATTATATTATAAACGTGCTAATAATAATATTTCGCACAATTTATTTTCTACCAAAAAACAAGTTCGCGGTCTGCTGGCAACAGAGAATTTTTACAATTTTACAAATAATAAAACTGTAACGAACCGTGTCTGTTCGTGGACTACTTATCCATATATAGGTCAAATCTCTTTAATTATATTATAAATTTTATCTGTTTACACATGAAAGGTATACACAGACAAAAGGTATAATTACAGGGTAGGTTTTATAAAACTCTCCTGATGATCCTGAATAAAAAAAGGTCCATGAAGTGAAGTCAGGTTTTCAAACGATCTGCATTTCTATGTTTATGAAATAGAGTTAAATATTGAGTATGCTACTATATTATATTCATGGTTTTATTAAATAAAGTGATCTTCAGAATTTATTTTGTAGAGTATTAATTTATTGAATACCTAATAATTGTACGCCATAGTTGCAGAAAAAGTTGAAGAAGAAGACCCCGAAACTTTATCAACCGTTAATTTAAGAGGTATAAAATTAATAAATCTTTGCTAGGTTTTTATATCGTAGGTTGGTGGTCGAATATATGGGCCACCTGGGGGTAAGTGGTCATCATAGACCATCATAGGCCAAATAATTGGCATTGTAAGAGATGTTAATCATCGCTTACATCGCCAATGCGCTACCAACCTTGGGAATGTTATGTCCCTTATGCCTGTAAATACATTGGTATAAGAGACATAACATTGACTGCCTCTTTGGTCTAGTGGTTACATGTCAGGCCACAGACACGGTGGTCCTGGGTTCAATTCCCGAGTCGGGCCAATGAATAGTTATTGGGTTTTTCTGTCAGAGGATTCTCAGTAGCATCCCGAAGTCTGGAGGTTGGAAGTGTGTACACTCCCGTGCCTCGGAAAGCACGTTAAGCCTTTGGTCCTGCGCCTGAACTCTCCGGTCGTGTCGGATTGCCGTCCCATCGGATTATGAGAGCTAAGGAAAAGAGAGTGCACTTGTGTTTGCGTACACACTTGTGCACTATAATATCTCCTGCGCAGTTGGCTAATCTCTCTTGAGATTGGCCGCCGTGGCTGAAATCGGTCTGGAGGACCTAACACTGGCTCACTCATCCTTCAAACCGGAACACAACAACTGCTAAACTAAACTAAACTGCTAGTTTGCGGTAAAATATTTGATAAGTGGGTGGTACCTACCCAGACAAGCTTGCCCTACCTCCAAGTAAATTGGTTGAACAAATAAGTCCGTTTGATAAAAGATATTTTTTTTCTTTTCTACTTTTATATAATCCACTGCGAGCAAATGAAATAATATAAAAGCTAATTTAACCCGAAAGAAACTGTAAGGAAGAGATAATATAACAAGAACCTTTTTTAATTAAATAAATTTCACTTTTTCAACTTTGCATTGCAGGACAATTAGTGAAAGTCAAGGACGAACCTAAGAGAAGTAAATATAACCGTAAGTAGTTGGTACTTGGTGGACATAATAAACATAGTATATCGATCGATCGCATCGTAAAACTTAAATGCATGACGTTTTCATATGAATCTAGCATATACCTCCACTTTTACTACCTATCTTTCCTGGATCAAAACGGCCCATATCTCTATAGGCTATATCAATGGTAAATTACGAACTATCTCTAAACAAAAAATACGGATATTAAGAAATATGTAAAACCGCAAAACATCAGTACTTCGTACAGTTGTGTTCCGGTTTGAAGGGTGAGTGAGCCAGTGTAATTACAGGCACAAGGGACATAACATCTTAATTCCCAAGGTTGGTGGCGCATATACCTAACTGTCATATAGGTAACTGTTATCGTTTATTTTGTTATGGTTAAATGAACAAAATGTAAACTACACAGTAAAATATTTATTTGTAATCTTTATCTACACTAAAATATATATTTCTATATAATATTATATTTTCAGTCGTCACAAAAACTGTTGGCGGCTTCAACGAAATGAAACGAAGAGGTAACTTATATAATTTAGAAGGAAACATATATCTTATTACTTGTTACTGTTAATGTCCAAATGATTGACGGGCTTTCTAAAGGGCCTTTCAACTTAAATGAAAATTGAAAATAAAATAGTATTTATTCTTTGCTAAAATTGCAAAATGAACAATTCTTAAGCTGACAAGTTCACAGAATTATTAATATTAAATACATAACTTTCAAACATTTATTTGTTTACTAGAAGTAAACACGACTTCTTCTGTTATTTGAATTTTGATTTTCTTAAAAAAAAACCCGTAAGTGCTCCAATGCTGATTTATATTCTCCTGATAAGGACGGGGATTTGGAGTTTATTCCTCGACATCGGGAAAGTATGGGTTGCGGGATATATATTTCAGAACTGCTATAAACAAAAATGAAGGATGAAGATCTTAGGATGAGCACTGTCGATTTTCTATTTTGTTTCCAATATAACTTCTAAGTCTAAGTATCTATCATCAAACTAAAAAAATAGGCGTGAATGGTTCATGTGATGATGTGTAATGCCAGTTTCATTAGACATCCAAGTTAAGTTATGAGACTAAGTCTGAGATCTTTATTATACCAAATAAAAGAATGAGAGTTTACAAGAAGATTTATATTTCAAGGCATTCCACTCGTAAAAAAGTTAAATAAACAAAGACATTTAATAATAAACAAACGACGAGGGAATGAAAAGAACGGGAAGGAAAAAGACAAAAACGATAATATAGATGTTAGACGAGAAAAAGCGGACAAGAGTAAAAAAAGAAAAGAACAACCTACTAAGCGAAGTCAAAAAGGTAGGCCAATAAACGGTATTTATTATACTTATAACAATTTAGACGATTTTATGAGTTAACGTGATGCGCCATTTATAAGACTCGGTGCGGCTGTTTACACCTGTTTAAAGAACAAATAAATTCGTTCAAGTGGAAATTCGCAAGGTTCTGTATATTTTTTAAGAATATATTTATTCGTTTTTATGGTTTTTATTATAGGGTAGACGGACTGGCAAATGGGCCACCTGATGGCAAGTGGTCACCACCGTCCATAAAGATTGGCATTGTAAGAAATATCCACCATCCCTCACAACGCCAAGGCGTCACCAATCTTGCTAACCAACCAGCACACAAAAAGCCTAAGTACTGCTTATGTTATTTTGCGGTAGAATATCTGATGATTGGGTGGTACCTACCCAGACGAGCTTACACAAGGCCCAACCGACAAGTAAATGTGTTTTTCCTCTTAATAGATCCACCAAAATGTCGATGGAGTTATGTATGCGAAAATACCACCGATCTCGACTCATGCCGACTTCACACAAATTGTATTAAAGAAAATTCTAAGCAGACGATAGATGGTATGCTTAAATAGAAATCATATTCTTATAGTATGAATTTAAAAAGAACCATTAACAGATTGTAAAAAAATAACAAAGGATATATAAATAATTAATGGTTTATATTAGACACAGTACAACTTTGCAGCCCCTTACAAATAGATGTGTAGCATAGCGCCAATAAAAGAGGCCAAATTAAAACGAGTTTTTATGAAATAATAATAATAATAATTTGTAATAGATAATGTATATTATAATTACAGATATTCCCGTTAAACATAATAAGGATGAACATAATTTGCAGATAATACAATTTCGTAAAATGAGTAAGTTTTAACAATTAAGTCATTTTATGTGCAATTAAAAAAACATACAGACGAATTGATAACCTCCTCCTTTTTTGAAGTCGGTTAAAAACCAATATTAATGATACTTCATATTTTAGTAGGATTATCGCTTATAGACGAAGAAGTGGAGAAAATATGTAAGTAATCCTCTAATAATATTAAGATCATTAAATATAATTCACTAATGATTTGCTGTTTCAGTGGAGACGAGAAATTTAAATTTAAAAACAGCCAACGAAGGTACGTGATTGAACGATCGATTACGTTTCATCTAATCGATCATTTTAATGGAAAATTTGTAATAAGAAAGCCATTTTAAATATGAAATTTATTTGTTTTATAGATGCCATTAACAAGGTTGAAAGTTTGTCCGAGTATTTCAACAATATCATGGTCCCGAATATTTATGGTATGAAACAAATATCTTAAAAATTACAAACAAAAATGCTCTAACGTTTACATAAGTTTGACGAGCCGGTTGGCGTGTTTGGTAGACTCCTGCCTTTCACGTCGCAGGTCGTGGGTTCGATTCCCACCCAGGACAGACATTTGTGTGAATGAACATGTCTCTTTGTCCTGAATCTGGGAGTAATTATCTATATAAGTATGTATGTATATACAAAAAAAAGTAGTATATCAGTGGTCTGGTTTCCATAGTACAAGCTATGCTTAGTTTGGGATCAGATGGCCATATGTGAATGATGTCCCAGGATATATTAGGACATTATAAGTGTTGATTGATTTTTCAAATGACATGTCTAGTCACTATAATGCTGTAAATAATTCACTTATAGTTATAATATATCTATTAATACGTATAACTCTATATATAGGGCTGTTGTAGTGCACGTTCGTTTGTATGCTATTCACACCTGTCATATATTGATATTAATATAGCATACGGAAATATGCTTTATTGCTATAAATGTATCTTAAAATTAATATAAAATTCGTATAAATACTCTTTATTTAATGAATGGTTAATTTTAAAAAGTAAATGAATATTTTACATTTTGTAGAAACTACAACAGCTAAGTCACGGGGTATATTTACCGATAAACAGAAAAATGCACGTCTCTATAGAGGGGAAAGCAACAAAAACCAAGATTCGTTGACAAAAGACCTCTAATAAATATGAATGAAAAAACAAACAAAATATTTTAATTAAAAGCCATAATAAAATAAAACCAAACTTACATATTTTAGTATCTTAAATATTTGAATCAATAAGTTATCTTAATACTTGTTTAATATTTAATAGTTGAAGGGGAAGGACATTGCTAGGGCTCAATAATCGACTCGAGTAAAAACTCGCGTTACGGTTAATAATACATATGGGATGGCACTAATGCAAATGGGATGTAACGTTTGTATGAAAATAATTCTTTTTTGAAGAAAGAGCTAAAGAAAATATTATTGTTCTATTATGAATTATGATGCGAACAAAGCCCCGCGTGCCTTAGTAAAATATAAATAAACAATACAGGTTTATGAACATATCTTACAGTCAGAACTTTTTTATCATTTAAAATAACTCTTGGCGAGATTAAAAATACATGTAGTTTTGATTAATGACATCGATTATGTTCGGTTAAATTTATTTCAGTTTGCCATCTGGGAAATACGAGCGAAAAATCTATATCGTTCTTATATCAATACGGACACCCAGATGGTATGCTTACAGAAATAAATCAAGCAAAATTAACAAAAGTCACAAGTATTTCTAACCATAATATATAAATTTTAATCAATTACAAAATCAAATTTGGTATTTCTTAATACGATAATCCAAATTTAATACTTTTATAATTGAATCAACTAAAGGTTCATTTAAATTTTAATGACGGTAACGTATCCCGAGTAATGGGATACAGGATAATACGCCACCTACGATAATATGATTGTATTAATTTCATTATATAATTATTTTGTTCATTTCCAAATATAAACGAAACCGAGACAACAGAAGCCATATTATGTACCTATAAGAAAAAAGTAAGTATGTTTGTCAAAACTGATAAGTTAAGTCTATTGTATGTTTAAATATATTAAATAAAGAGTTCGATAGACAAAAGAAGTCAATAATAATCTATAAATCATATTTGAAATGATTTATCAAAAATATAGCATAAATACTCTTTGTGAAATTTACTAAATCTAATTTATAAATACCTTGTCAGTCTCCTTTATAATTAGTAGAAAGGTCTACCATTTATAGAATCGTGTGCTATTAAAAGTAAGATAATATTATTAAAGGCATCGTTAAAGGTGAAAGGTTACACGAGTGCTATGTATTCATCGACTGTTTATCGAATGTCGGACAAGGCCAACATCGACACGACCATTCAGCTCTCAGATACGCCGGAATCGGCTGACACTATTTACCCATTCACCCTTTTATATCGATACAACAAAGCTCGAGTCCCTATCGAGATCTCTTTAAATAAAAGTTACCACTTAAATTCAAATGATGTACAATATTAAGATGTAGTAAGTGCCATTTGAATTTCTTATACTATTTTATGATGACTTTATTATCTATAACTGTATTGACTACGACATTGAGTGCCTTCGGTTTGAGTATTCCCTGGAAACATTTTCGCTACTCGAGATCAAATATCTTTCTCAACAGAAATAAAGACTAACATTCTCACACCTACATATTGTATTTTCAACGTAAATTAGGGATTTGATATCGTGCTGAAAATGTTATTACAAAGCTACAAATAATATAGTAACTGAGAATATGTAAGATGTTCACTACATTGTTATTTGGTAGGTTTTTTTTGTATCTGTTTCAATCATGATATATATAATACAAAGTAATATATGTATCGATGATTGAATAGAAAAGCTCTTGTACTTAAAATATGAAATAGTAGTAATCATACTTTAAAGTTTTAATTTTCTTAATACGAATTCTTTAAAATATTTTGAAATCATCATTATACAGGCTTATTTTTAATGACCCAGCAACCTCGCAGGACTAGATAGCTAACACTATAAGCAACAACTTTTGTTCTACGACTTTTGATAATTTGTTGGATTTTATTTTCATACAAAAATAAGTATTAATTTATTTTCTCGCTTGAATGTTTATAAATCTACGCGCAACGCAAAGATCGACGCGTCGCGTCGTCCTGTCGTATATGAATGAAATATAGACCTACAAATGTCACGACAGTACGACAAAATCTTTTAAAATCAATTTCTTTTCATGTATTGAGTTATGTCCGAAGTCGTAGAACAAAAGTTGTTGCTTATTATGTTAGCTATCTAGTCCTGCGAGGTTGCTGGGTCATTAAAAGTAACCCTGTATACAGTCACGTGCGTTTAAAATTATTTAAAAAAAGCAATAAATCGTACAAGGTGGTTACTAATTTACTAGGTGATCCACTTAACATCAGGTGGCCCGTCCGCCTATCTATAACATATGAAATACCTACCATATTTTTTAATTAATATAACGCATAAAATATTCATCAGTTTCTAAGTTTTATTCTTAACGTAGTAGTTTATTTTAATTCAAACGAGCGGTTCGTTATTATACATTCAGTTTGCTACATGAATGCAGTCTACAGTCCGACGGGTGGTTAGGACGTGAAACACTGCTGGTATAATTTGATAGAGTGACATTTCAATTTGACTTGTGCTAGAGTTTGTTACTCGTACAACACTTAGTTTTCGACGCAGGCATGCAGCTGACGGTAACAACAAGAAACAATTACTCTAAATTCTTAGTTAACGGCGAGGCTAGGATTATTTTCTTTTCATAATAAACAATGTAATTGTCGTGTAAAAGATTTAAAAAATATCTTTTACACGACAATTTATTCAAATTAATAACTGCTTAATATGTACATATGTGTTTAGAAAATAATCAAACTATGTATTTAAATAATAATAATAATAATGGTATCGCTATAGAGTAGTGTTTTACTGTCGTGAAAGTTATTTAAAACTGTTATTTTATAATCGGGTATGCGGCAGGTGAGTACACCCAATTACATTTCGATCAAGCGGTAGAGCGGTGCGGCGCGAGCGTGCCTACGGCGGCGCGTGCGGCCGCCCTAACTAGATTATTGGCCGGCGGCAGGCCGAGGACGGCTATAAACCTTTACCGCAGCCTATAATAAACAGTTTTCTAATAAAATTGTCGAACAATAATAACTAACTCATAGCTTTTAATTATTGATTTAGTTACTGCTAATTCATACTGCACGGTTAATGCAAAATATAATTACCACATATATTTATATATATAAAATACGTATATGTAAAATTTTTATGTTTCAAAGTCAACATAAAATTCTAAAATAAAAACCACTTCTATTAAATTATTATTATTTTAAACTGTAATTTGCCCACAATATTATGTCAACTAATGATAAAGTAAAAATTAGTTAGTTTCATACCATACATACATATTTCAGTTCAAAATGAAGTAAAAACGAAAACATCAAGTGGCTTATTTATATTGAAATATATTTGGCATGTATACAATTTACGCTGTGGTTGTAGCGCAGACCCGCCTCGGCGCCGCCACGCAAATAATTCGATACAGATTCATCAGCGTCTTTACGACGTTAGGGCCGTACCCTCACGTCATTAAAGAATATTAATTTGAAATAACGACATACATTGCTATGTGAAAAACAAATTATTCATGAATTTATCACGTAGGTGTTTGACACGGCTCATAATTATGGTAATATGTTTCTTGCGTTATTGATATTTTAAACATGGACATAAGCGTTCACAATACTTATTGTACTTTCATTTTTGCAATGCAATTATTGTTCAATGTTTAATTAATAATAATTATAGTACGGAGATATAGTAACATTGCATTGCGTATAAACACAAAAAGGCAACATTGGCTTGGTCAAAATAAGTACATGTTTACTGAATAACTGTATCTTGAATTTGAAGGCGCTGAAGCCGCGGGCAATACTCAAACAACGCAAGCATTCAGTAAGCAATAAAATCTTATTCGATTTCTTCGTCTCAAAGCGTCTTTTCATGGTACGAGTGAAGCCTTATGCCCATTGTGGATCTAAGGTGCATTGCCTCGAATTGTGGACGTGCGATCGATCCCACTTCGAGTACATTATTGAAAGTCCGCTATGAAACTTACTTTGAAATGAATTATGGAAAAATGTAATAAGAAGAAATTTCAGAAATAAATAATTTATGATATTTTTTTTTATTCAAGTAAAATTAGAAAAATATAAATTTAACAGCAAGTCTTTTATATAAGGTAGTTTGTAATCAAAATCGTATTTTTGAATAGTTTTTCAATCGTTACATATTTTCAACCGCTCAACTTCAGCCACTGCCACTCAAATTCAGCCTGGACATTGTGCTTCCATCTTAAATTTTATATTCCAAATATGAAAATTGACTTTTAAGTGAAGACTGTTTCTATTTTTAATAGCTTTAATATAATTGGTAGTAGCTTTCGTGAACATATCCGTCAGATAATATTTAATTTTAAAAGATCAACGTCCGCGAACACAACGATCCAGTTGGGTTTCGATTGAGGTTGGATCAGAATAGAATCGGGAACGTATTTAATTAATTGTATTGGTTCCCATTTACAATTTAATTGTGGTTTATTTTGTAAAGAATAGAATAGAGAACGTTTCGTAATCGTTATAAATTAGAAGAATTTTCACCATTTGCACAAAGTTGACAAACCAACACAGACACAGTTTTGCATTTTTTAATAAACTAGTTTATATTGGCATACATATGTTATCAAGGTTATTAGTTGAACTTTATTTATAAAAAATCATGTTCTTTTATTCTTTCAGAATAAGTATAGAAACGTCTATTTTTATATTATCCAATCTCAATATTCATAATATACAAAGGCATTAAGATCGGACGAATAGACGGTAAAGAGGAAATGCGATTCAATATTAGCAATCATGGCTGAACATATTCACTTCAAAGAAATACTACAAATCTCGCCTGTTGCAGTCCCGTTTATTTTACAAAAACTAACAACAGCGGCACCGACGCGGAAATTCTGATAGCGAAACATTGAAATACGATGTCTCTTTGTTATGTTTCGGACGAAAGAAAAAACAAACTATGTACAATGTTTTGAAACTATTTCCGGAAAGTTGTTATGACATTTGAAAAAAAAAAACCCTTTTTAATTAATAATATTTCCTGCCTTAATTTATAACGAAGTTTATTAATTATTTAAGAATGATTAAATAACTTAACTCAAAATTTAAATAAAAGAGCTGAAATAGCTCCGTTGAGTTAATTGTAATAAGTAACTTTGTAGGACATTTATGACAACTTGAAGGAATTTTGTTAACCTAAATAAACTTAGAATATACTGTTTTGAAAGGTCGCGACCTAAATTCAGCAAGATTTGTAATTCATTTCACTTTAATGACAGCGTTGATATTATGAGAGATCCTTTGTTTAAATAGCTTCTTTGTTGGCAAGCAACCCTCTCCAATTTCATTTTAGTTATTTAAAAATAATATTGACATAGAAGCCAGGCAAACGAAACGAATTTCATATTAGTTGTTATTATAAAACAATAAATTATAACTTCGTTTTCTGTAAGTTACGTGAAATATTAATTATTACTTTTTATATATAATAAGGTCCTCCAGACCGATTTCGGCCACGGCGGCCAATCCCTAGAGAGATTAGCCAACTGCGCGGGAGATATTATAGTGCACTAGTGTGTGCGCAAACACAGGTGCACTCTCTTTTCCTTAGCTCTCATAGTCCGATGGGACGGCAATCCGACACGACCGGAAAGAGTTCAGGCGCAGGACCAACGGCTTAACGTGCTTTCCGAGGCACGAGAGTGTACACACTTCCAACTTCCAGACTCCGGGCTGCTACTGAGAATTTTCTGACAGAAAACCCCAATAACTATTTATTGGCCCGACCTGGGAATTGAACCCAGGACCACCGAGTCTGCGGCCTTATATCTAGCCACTAGACCAACGAGGCAGTCAATATTTATCAATATATAATATATATATAAAAAATGATATATATGTTTGAATAACATAAGCCGGGTAGGCTTATATTATATATATATATATATATATTTATTTATTAATTATATTATTTATTTATTTGTTTAGTCACGACTGCCTGCCTATAGTAACATGGTTTCTTTCGCATGCGCGATGCGAACAGATTAAATGGATGGTAAACGGCAATTAAAGAGCAAAATCGCAAAAAGTAACATTAATTCTGAGCATCGTGTTAAAGCATCGTAACTTGACCTAGACTTCTTCAGAGGTAAAAACTAAGCTAACAAGTGACAATGATGTTCATAAAAACATAAAAGTAATTGTGCTGAAAATCTTGAAAAATTACACCCCTTCGAAAAAAGAAACGACTTTCTCTATGGAAAGAAATTATATTATATAAAAAAAGTCTTGCAACTTTAGTTGTCTGTTTAATCTCTAATTTAATTTTTTCAATATTTTTTTTGGTTTGTTAAATATTTTTTAGAAGCAAATTCTCGATAAACGCAAAAAACGCGTTCCAATATAATTTCTACCTTACTGTACCTTTATAACTTTGCTGATATGTTCACGAGCATATCACTTTCCGTGTTCAAATCTTATCACGTACGCCATTAAAGCACTTATGCTTATTACAATTAACAATATTGATTTCACATTCATCGAATGTAAAGTACTCGATTCGTAAATATAGAAACCTCGCACCGAATCTTTGTTAGCGAAGATATGAACACGGACCGAGTTTAATTAAAAATTGAATCAAACGTGCAAACTCTATTCACTCGTTGAAATTGCATCGACCTATTTTTGTATCTGGTTATTTAGTTAGCCTATTTTATAGACAAAGCTTGTTGACATCGGTAACCTTGGAAACGAAGGATTAAGGAAATAAATATGAATAAACATAATTGCGAATTAAATTAAGAGAATATTGAAATTCAGAAATTGGTGTTACAATTTTATATTCATTGAGAATATTAATATCTCAGATGCTGACATTATATTTAGGCATTGTCAAATGTCTTTGAGCTAGAAAAGCGCTCTAAGGCCGATTGATTGATGGGTTAAGACATTCAAATGATAATAATTGTAATATAATTCAAGAATATCTGCCATAAAATCTTAGGAGCCATCACGAGTTATTAGGGATCGAGTACATTACATACTTTGTCAAAATTGTCATACAGTTGAAGGTTTTTCGACATAGGAAGTATTATAATTTTTAACATAAAGGGACGTGCTAACTGTTCTACTTATGAAATATTCAGATCTCTGGGGTGACTTTACCTACGCCTCCGTGTAATGTAAAACCAGAAAGTTTTATCCTAAATGAAGCAAGCTCCCCTATGAGCCTCTGGACACGCCCCGGTAAAAACAAACTTTCTTTTTAAAGTTTCAACGAGTCTGGACGAGACATTTATAACTCATCTATTTCGATGTAAAAAAATATTAGTTTATCTATTAATTTACTTGTCTTCTGTTAGCAACGTTTTATCAAAAATTTTGAATAAGGATAAACTTTATTGGCATTTATAAAGTGAAATTTGTTAGCTTTTTCAGATAACATGATGAACTGAAATAAATAACATCTGTAATTGAAGAATGTGGAGTCCAATGACAAATAGTTAATCAAATAAATTAATAATTATAAGTGTATAATATTATTAATGCCAAACAATGTAAGTAAAAACTGTAATATAAAAATCATTACTATTTTATCATGTTAAATACTCTAATAATGTTTTTGTGTTCGTACCTGTAACACATATTATATACTTAAGGTTATTTATTCAATACAAAACAATAACTCTACTCGTACTATATTAAAATAATGTTATAACTTCCTTATATTTATTAATATATAATATACTTTCAATTAAAAAAGCAGTCTTGTTAAATTAAAACGTTAATGAATCGTGTGTTTTCTAAAGAGACAAAAATGTATTCAGCTTGATTTTATTATGAGCACTAAGTAAACAACGCAATGCACCGGTAGGATTAACTGCGTCGTGCGCCGAGTCCTGTAAATTACATTTTCTACGAACCGGCTTCCTGGTCCTGTGCAGTGAGTTGGAGTTTGCATATTACAGCGGTTAACTACCTTGAGATAACATGTATTAAGTACTTAGTGAAACAGGCCTCGATGCAGTTCCGTGGTGAGAATGGATATGTATTATATATTGTGTGGTGACCGTCATTTCCCCTCTGACCGCTCGCCAGTAAAACAACCGCAAAATCAGCAATATCACCGTTTAGTCTTACATTCGTTCGATGCTCCCTATGTTTATTTATCATATTTACTAACTTTTCATAATAAATTATTAAACGTCTGCACTAAAGAAAAAGATAAAAGCCGAGATGGCCCAGTGGTAAGAACGCGTGAATCTTAACCGATGATCGTGGGTTCAAACCCGGGCAAGCACCACTGTGCTTAATTTGTGATTATAATTCATCTCGTGCTTGACGGTGAAGGTAAACATCGTGAGGAAACCTGCATGTGTCAAATTTCATTGAAATTCCGTCACATGTGTATTCCACCAACCCGCATTGGAACAGCGTGGTGGAATAAGCTCCAAAACCTCCTCCTCACAAAGAGGAGAAGAGGCCTTAACCCAGCAGTGGGACATTCACAGGCAAAGAAAAATATGTTATAAGAAAAGCAGTATTTATTGTTAGAGCTCTTGGTATTATTTGTAGAAAACTTTGCGATCATCGATTTCGACAACTCGTTAAGTCTATCAAACCGACAAATGGTAAAAAAATATTGAAATTCGAAAATAAACTATTGCCCGTTAAGTCAGAAGTTTTTTCAATAAAGCAAACACTTTAGAATGCAAACAACAATGAAACAAACTGCGGAGCCCGGACGAACAGCAACTATTACATCAATATAACCCAGTTTTATGTAATGAACGAGGCTAAAATTGCCAGCAGGGCTATTTTACAATCAACTGTTGAAAATGCGCAAACGTCAGTTATGTTGCATCCTCGTAGTAAATATAAAGTTTTTGCCCGAGCGAATTCGGTTATTACATTGCTCCCAACAGTATAACTATGTTAAATGATATAACAAACCTCTTTGACGCGGAGCTGAAAACGGCGGATGATCTGAATCTGAAACAAAATAATTACCCTTATAAGTTCTATGTTCATATAGTCTGCATATTTAAACGAGTAAATAGTATTATGTTTTCACAATTACATAAACTCAGTAATACAATATGTTCAGTATTATCATTCAATGCTGGTATTTAAGACATTATGAAGAAAACACTTAAAACTTTCGCATTAAAATAATTTCGTAATAACGTTAATGAAAAGAATAAAATAACAATAGTTTAACTGTATGTTTATTTTTTTCTTTTTTAATACTTTGTGACTTTACGCATATTCTTCGCACAATGCAGCGTGCGGAGACCCAACTCATAATTAGCAATCGTTGGCCCATCGTATTTCTCAAGTGCACTGGTGGTATCGCTGCAGGCACTCTCCAACACAATAGGCACTCAGCCGCCTTCACTTTTTCGCCTACTGAAGTATCTTGGGTAAGTAATGTATTTACATGTAGTTTGTAAGCCACTGTACAACACTTCCGGTCATACATTGTAGCGCGCGTGTTCAAGGGTGTCGGATTTGTCGGATCACTCCATCACAAACTGTCGTCCTGGCACCGAGGTATTAATGATATAGCTAGAGATCTTCTGCGATATTTTAAAACTTTAAAAACATTTTTTTAACTTTAATGATGTACCTTTTCGTTTATCATAATAACATATTTTTTTCTCGAAGAAATGCGGTGACAAACTTTCTAGGAAGAATCGTTTATCTATTGTTTATTTTACTGCCAATATTATCGAGGGAAAATCTTTATGATTCTGTCATATAAATAAACCTCCCTGGCTATTAAGTTGCGACAGTCATATGAACCTATACGAAATATCACAAGGGAGGCTTAGAAGAACATCGACCTCATCAATATCTGTCAATGGCCATAAGTAACCAAATAAAATTACCATGAATGAGCTACCCATGCGCGGATGACGTAAAGGTTTCTGTTTACTTTCTCGTATTACATGAGATGACCTAATTCGAGAATATCTTTCTAATATTATAAATGATTAATAAATATGTTTGTTACATGATAGCGGCTCCAAACGTTTAACACTAAAAATAAGATTGAAGAATGATGGATAGTAAACAAAAACATATAATTCGTAAAACAATTCATACTGAAGTTTACTTTCGTACCGATTAGCAATTATAAGATCATTTTGTCTCAGGTTTTATGGGTGAGACGAAACTCAAGCTAGGAGAATGAGGAATCGGTTTTTTTGTGACGTAGGGATTCGCTAAGCAGGGAATGATGGTAATACTACTTCCAGAGTTTGTATGTGAATTTTTATATGCATATTGTATAAATAATTAACTTCGTCAAAAAAAAATTTTCTTCCTTTTCTTGTACTTTACTTTGGTAAGTACATACATGTTTTTCACTACACTTTTACATAAATAAAACAATGATCCAACATATGCGATCCTATTGCCGCCGGGCTATACAATTGTGTCAAGGATGATAAGCGAAAAATTCCCTTTGTAAACCGAGAAACATCTCTTACGCCCACGTAATATAACTCGTTACATATTCAGACAGTATTTTATCTGTCCACTGTCAGCTGTACGAATTATAACAAAACTTAACTTAATATGTTTTTTTTTTTAATCTAAATACTATTAGTTTTTGTGGTTAAATGTTTCTTGTTTAATCTTTTACTTAGTGATAAGAATTTGTGCACGCTCTGAGTAGGCAATACACACTCATCAAATGACAATAAATAGCAACACTTATTTTTGTTGTGTTTCGGTTCGAAGGGTGAATGAGCCAGTGTAAATACAGGCTCGAGGGACATAACATCTTAGTTCGCACATTGATGTAAATAATGGTTAATATTACTTACGGTGCCAATGACTATGGGCGGTGGTGACCACATACCATAAGAAGGTCCTTTGCCAGTTTGTCTACTAATATTGTATATTAAAAAAAACCAAGTAAAGTACTCAGACGGATCATAATTTGTAATGAAATGAATGTGGTTTCAACTAAAAATATATAAATTGTTATATTTTAATTGACGCGTGACCTAGTTAGGTTAGTAATATCTACTCGTAGTATTTATTAATTCTTTCTCTTCGTCGTTTTCATAATAGATAGTTTTTTTATAGTTTCTTAAGAAACTTTTACTATTTTATAAGTAGGTACATTTATATTTCATAATTTAATTATATGTATCATACCTACGTATTTCTACTTAATGTTTATAATAAAAAGAAGAAAGTTTTGGTTTTTTAATATGCAATTAATATTACCCGTCCGATTTAAATGTTACATTATCATAATGCGAATTCGTTTACTTTATTTCTAATTAAATAATTATTATATCCCTACTAAATGGTATAATAATACTATTTATTTATTGTTTATTTTATAAGATGTTGTTTATAACGTTAATATAGAGATTAAACAAAGAATAGAATTACGTACGCAGACGCTGTCCCTGCGAAAGTTGATAAAGCTGGGAAACACCAACATTCAACTTTTCGTATAAGAATGTACATTTACAGAATGTCTTTAGAAAACTTATGTATAAATCACAGCAACTGCTTTAAAACTATGAGTGAAAGTTAAACTAGGCGGTGTAAGTTTAATTGAGTGGAGTGGAGGATGAGTAGGCTTGTGAATTCATAATTACGAAAAATACTGGATGAATATACATTTCTAAAAAAGACATGTTTATTCTATAAAATATCAAGTAATATAAATAATAAGGTCCTCCAGACCGATTTCGGCCACGGCGGCCAATCTCAAGAGAGATTAGCCAACTGCGCAGGAGATATTATAGTGCACAAGTGTGTGCGCAAACACAGGTGCACTCTCTTTTCCTTAGCTCTCATAATCCGATGGGACGGCAATCCGACACGACCGGAAAGAGTTCAGGCGCAGGACCAACGGCTTAACGTGCTTTCCGAGGCACGGGAGTGTACACACTTCCAACTTCCAGACTCCGGGCTGCTACTGAGAATTTTCTGACAGAAAAAACCCAATAGCTATTTATTGGCCCGACCTGGGAATTGAGCCCAGGACCACCGAGTCTGCGGCCTTATATCTAGCCACTAGACCAACGAGGCAGTCAAGTAATATAAAAAATGTTTTGTTAATTATGTTTTAGACAAAATTATGTATGTCCTATAACTATTTTTATTTTATAAAAAATTACTGACGTGTAAAAGGTCCACCTGATGCCATAAATTACTAATTACTCAGTCAATGCATCGTCGACCATGGTATCTAAGATGTTATCTTTGATGTTGTCCCTAGTGTCTCGACCTTCAAACCGCAACACAGAAATACCAAGATCACTAAGTAAAGTAATTACTAAGTTTATTCGTAGAATAATTGGCGAGAGCTGGGCATGCGCAAAGTACCACTAGTCAAATACTCCTATAATCATAAATATTTGTCGTCGCACTCTTCTACGAATCATTTAAGGTATTTTTAGATAGATATCTGGATCTACCTAACGCCATACGAATACGCTTATAAAATTATTTTATAGTTTCAAGTGTGGAAAGAAAGTGTTTAAGAAAGTTAACATTGTTAGTATTGAAGATTTTTCGTAGCCTTGCTAACGAAAAAGGCTCAACTCAAATTAATCATAAGTAGACATTTATAAATAATTCATTACCCAATGGCATGGAGCCAGCGATCATGGTTGGAGTGAGGCGGTGTCCGCCGCACATGGCCGCCCTATCTCCCGCTTTATATGTGCCGCTTAATTATGAAAACAGCTCATGGGTTAAAAATAAATTGGTATAATTTGATTTTTATAGGTGCAAGGCGGTAATAGCTCGAGCGGTAATGAGCTCATACATGCAGAAAAATTGCATCATTATTAACGAATATTAATTTTAATTTCATTAAATATTAATTTCATTATTATATAAATTTTGATTACATTCATATTAATAAAATAATAATAATAATAATAAATAACTTTATTGCACACTCAAGAAAAGAAAGCAAAAATAATAATAAGTTAAAAATACTTTTATAAATCAAATTATAAGAAGGACTGGACAATAATTTTAAAGCTCATAATTTTTCTAATCGTATAATTAATTAAATCACAAATATTAAAATGATATACATTAATAAAACGATATACAACGAATACAACAACGGATATAAAACGCTTCCTCGGTCATTAGTTCCATATGTTATGAATTATACAAGATCGGGTAATGTAACGTAACAGCACGTGGTTGCAGGGGTCGGCCGTTGACCCGCGATTTCAGGGTACCGTTAGTATCTTTTGCGAACTTTATATTTACACGAACACTTCTTATGTTAATCACATCTATTTAATAATTATAGTCTTCTGCTAGCGTTCTTGCCACCATTCCACGCGGTCACGATTTGTACAGCAACTATTTTTAATTCTTCTCTGTGTTTATTAAAGGCGCGTTTATTATTAATATATGTCATTAATCTCTTGTGTATAATGATATATTTTATTCAATAACAAGTATATGCAACGATTTCATATATACATAATTATAGAACTTCGGTAGATAAGATATGTAATTATGTATCTTTGACGATTAAGATAAAATTATTTGAAAAAAAAAACCGTTTAAAATTAGAACAGGCTCTTTTATCAAAATCTATTTTTTTTTGTTTCAAATATGCCCAGCACATTATTCTTATATAAATAAATACTTTTTCGAGGTACAAAAAAATATCTAATACAATTTCCTCGTAGATTCAATATAAGCCTTATTTGCATTATTTGTTTATTAACGTTTTGTTTGCAACGTGTTATTTATTACATTTCTGATTTTAAATGTTATCTACCTTTTGATTTAACTTGGATACCGTCAGCCATTTTATACACAGTACAATACAGTACAATAGTAGCCTCTGAAAATACTTTTAAGACTCAAAGGAGATCATATCAATTAATGATTAGGCCTTGTACTTGATAGTAGGTCTTGTGAAAACCCGCCTCAGTTGGTACCACCCACTCATCTGCCAGTGTAATTATAGGCATAAGGAACATAAGAAGTTATTTGCAAGGTCGGTGGCGCATGTACGTGTAAGAGATGGTTAATATTTCTTAAAGAGTTAATGTGGTGAGCATTTACACTACGTTGGCCTATTTGTCAGTCCGCCTAACAATTATCTAAAAAGAGAAACCAAACCAGTCAAGTTCGAGACGGGCTCGCGTTGTGGGTACAAAAAAATAAACTCACTCACTCATTCTTACTCAATTAGGTATCTATATCAAATTTAAAGGAAAAAGTAAAAATGTTATCATACTAAAGTGATTAAGTCTTAATAAAAAAAGACATTATTAGAAAAGCTTTAATTTATTATTGGTATTATGTTTTTTACTCTATTTGACTGTATATATTATCTTCTTACACAAAATGTATATGTAAACTCAGTTGGTTATATGGAACTATGCTACAAAATTCATTCATCCAGACATACCATCAGGTGAGTTAATAAATTGTTTTTAAACCAGTCTGTTGAATCCAATATGACTACCTTCGTAGCTTTATTAGATTTTTCTGTGACGAGCTTTGATAATGGCTTTTCATTCGAATATTTTTGGGTCAAATTTCGTATATTTCCTTTAATATAAAAAGGGAACTGCATTGTTGTATTTTTATACTGAGGGATAGAGATAGGTATAATAATCACACGATGTTCTGTGTGTATGTTTCATTCATTAACATCCAAAGTTCAATTATTTATACGAAACGTTGCGACAGACGGACGAGCAGGCAAGCATGAGAGTAATCCTATAAATGTTCATATTGTATCGGATGGACAAAGCACTAACAAATATGTATTATTGGTTATTATTGCAATACCTGTTTGTGTAATTTAATATAAATAAAACCAATAAACTCGCATCACGTCATCATATTTTCTCATTGAATTTTATTCGTGACTAGTAATCTTTTTTTATTTATAACACTCATTATATGTTTACTGGAATTTTGTAGTTTCATTGTTTTCGTTGGCTTTTAGATAATAAACAAATCTATTTAGCTAATTTTTGTCTCGGCAGCATTCTCAATTGACTAGCGAATTGCACAGGATATATTAGTGTATCCACTTTATTATATCCTGTGTTATATGCGCAGACACAGGTGTACTCTCTATTCCTTTACTCTTAAAGACCGGTTGAACATCCGACGTAACCGGAGTGATATCAAGCACACAAAAGCTTCGCGTGCT
Source organism: Nymphalis c-album (assembly GCA_963151315.1). Lineage (NCBI taxonomy): Eukaryota > Metazoa > Arthropoda > Insecta > Lepidoptera > Nymphalidae > Nymphalis > Nymphalis c-album. The sequence goes on along the minus strand of OY720590.1, from coordinate 5,349,839 downwards.
TTTTGTGGCACGCTACCCAGATACAATTTATCCATTTTATTGTTCCTCGTTAACTTATATATACATCGATCATATCGAGATCAGTTAAAGTCTGTAGGAACGTTAACCTCAACATAAATATTGAAAGTATCGACTTTCATTCCGATACCGATATTCAATGCCACCGATGATAAATATTTCATTCGATACACTCATAAATCCAATATCTATTGTGAATCGAAAACCTTTTATTTGGTATTTTTTGTAAACCACCTGCGCTGTTTTTTTTTAATTGAATACCAAAGCAACACTCGTTTCGTTCCTTTCCAATTTACGCAGCATCCGAATTTCGGAACGTAAATTGAGTTTGTCTCATACTATTTTAAGGACCTTGTGCGGTCTTGTACGCATCAAATATGAATAGAACGAGGTGAGAACCAGATCCGGGTTGAAGGGGATCCGTAGTTCCTGATTATCCAATTTTGCATTCGCGGCACGTCTACCGTCTTCCGACTAAGCTAAGATACCGTCAGAAAAGGAAAAGTGGAGGGAAAGCCGTCTACACATTTACACATCTTCACTATTGAATTACGCGTCTCCATTACTTATAAAATGTTAATTATATTTGACATTATTGATTCAAAATATATTTTTAAAATTTTAGTTACTGCGTAAATCTTTAAAAGACGTGTTCAGCTTGGAAGTGATCACTGTAAGTGATATGGCCGTCTGTACATACTTGATTTGAACCTGTTCCTTTTTTAAATATATTTGGTATTTTTTGTGCAATAAAGACTTCATAAATAAATAAATATATGCCCCATAATCTACAAACACATTAAATTCAATAGCATTCAAAGTACATAATACGTTTTTATATACCTAGTATAATATTTCAAAAGATAATAATTATAAATTTATTTATTTTAATATTTGATTAATTATTTACAGATTATGTTTTACTAATAATGTTGTTATATTCGAAAATCACGCGCTAGCTTTAATGGTTGATGCTGTTATTAATCGCACTCACTGCGATTACTGATTATTATAATACATTGCCAAAGCTTTTAAGCATGTTCATCACGCATCATCAATGCTGCCTGTCTATAAAAACCGTTACATGTTTGTTTATTTATTATATATGCATATACAAAACCGTTAACTTGCTGTTCTACAAATGTCCGTCCGTAAAATAGAGAGGAACTAACAATTGATTTCATTATTTAAATTAACAATTGTAAAATGCAACAAGTTTTAAGTGTACTTACCCGTTGCGAATAAATAAAGTTTTATTATTTCATAAGTAGCAAGTAAACCTCATTATCATGTGAATGATTATTAAGTAGATTGTTAATTAGAAAAGCAATTGAATTTTTTTTTAAACTAGCTATCGATTGATACCTAGTTATGAGTTTATATGAGAATCAAAATACCCTTTGTTATAAGGTCGTCTTGGGAATATAAGATTTTGGTTTGGAGTATTTTAATATGGTAGCACTTTCCAATTTCATATTATCAAACATATATTTTTTTCTTTCAATGAAAATTCAATTCCACAATATTTATAAGATCACATATTTCAATCTTATATAGATAAATTTTAATAAGTACAAATTAAACAAGGTAAATAATAATTAAAATCAACAAAATATGGAATGATTACAACAGATTACGCAATGAGGTTACACATTACCGGCATCCTGTTGCTGATAGAAAATACACCAGGACACCTGGACACTCGGAACATTTCCACGAACGTATGTATGTACCGATGCCTTATATGCCAAAACCGTTTTGATGTGTTTCGAAGCCATACTTAACTCTTAGAACATTTACGGCCGAATACTGAAACGTCATTCAAAATGAAGTGGGACTTAATTATTCGGAATGTCATTAATTTCAAAATTTAGTATGCGAAATTTTAAATTAATGGCGTTCCAAATAATTAAGTCCCACTTCATATTTGAAATACGTTTCAGTATTCGGCCATTAATCACAATGCAACAATTTGTAAGAGATATTAAAATTTCATTTAGAAATTTACTATTACTTATTGATTAGCTTTGTGCAAGCTTGACTGGGTAGGTATCAGCCACTCATCAGATATTATACCCCAAAATGTACTTTGCCAATGTCTATGTGCGTTGGTGACAACCTACAATCAGGTGGCCCATAAGCTCGTCCGCCTATCTATACTATAAATAAAAATTACAAACTCAATACCTAATAATTGAATGTGAATTTTAATAATCTTATTGTAGAAATAATACTTCTAATGTAAACGTCTTCTGGTTTAGAAACAATTTATATGTAAATTTAATTGTAAAATCGCAATACAAATGTTTTGTAACAATGCTGTAACATGCATTTACACGTTAAATCATTTCTTCATGCTAATAAAATAGTATAATTAAACATAATCACTGACTAATAAACTTAAAAGCAAATATAATTTACGAAACACAATAAATTCATTAGAACTAAATGTTTCTTTGCAATATTCTATGAAAAATAATTGTTACCGTAATATATGCAAATGTTTTGATTGCGTTGTATTCTACAATTACAATAGTATCTTGTACAACATAAATATTAAAAAAAAATGTCATTTTTTAAATTTAACAATAAAGTTATAACGCCATCAATTTATTTCTTGTGACACGTTATAATCTAATAAATCAATCTTAAGCCTAAATAAACTTAATACATATATAAAAAATTATATTTGTATATAATATATACATGCGAATAGCATTTTATATACGGCTGCGTTCTCCTAAAAAATTTAGAATGATTTTATTAAAAAAACTATAATTTATATTATAATAGGTAATCTCTATAATATATTAATATGTAACTATGTACGTAAATAATATTTTGACTTTTTAATAAATATATAATATCGACAGCCATAATCGCAGTATAAATATAACCATGAACTTATGATTTTGAAATAAAATTACCCGAGTAAAGGACAAAGTAAGTGGCGTGCGTAAAGTTGGTCGGGGTAGAAAATCGCTAAAGTTGTGGGGCGGAGGCAAACGCGAGACTGGGTACCTCATAATTAGCATACCATTCTACTTTCGGCGAAGTCATTTCTCCGGCACCGCCTGACAATTTAAGCACGGAAAAATATATATACGCCATATCTACAAGTAAAATATTTCACTTATATTTCCGATTATTGCTTTATAATATTGCTCACGATTACTTTTATTCTTAAGATATATTGTAACAGATAATTATATGACATATGATAAATATACAAGATAATTTGATGACAATAAAGAACGTAAGTAATATTGAAAGTAATAACATTTCCTTTTATCTTGAAGTTAACAGAAAACCAAAGGTAAATATTTTTAAAGATGAGATATAATAAGTGAAATCGTTTCGCGGAAGTGTAATAAAAATAATTTAATATCATCACCATCACATCTCGTAAATTGACACCGTTTTATAACCGCGGCGCTGCATTACAAAACACTTGAGCGTGTATAATTTAACAAAGCACGTTTATCACGTAACGTTGATGCATTACTTTATTTATTACATAATGTCACTCATATTATAATTAATAATTATTATTATATGTATACTATGTACGAGAGTAAAGATATAATAATATATTTGCAGCGATAACAATCTATCGAAATATGGTTTGACCAATAAAAAAGTCGAATTGTTAAAGCGGTATTAATAAATTAAACTTTACTGTTTTTTATAGAATTTACTTTACGTACTTGGAGTATAACGTAAAAGGAAGTGGACTTTTAAATTTGGCACTCCTGAGACGGGCATTAATGACCTGAACAGCAATTTCAAAAGGCTCCTTAAAGGGAAATCCCTCTTCACCCTCGGAGGGGAAGTAATGCATTTTCCTTTATCACCGTGCGGACAGTTTGCGCACTTTTCGACAGGGTCCCTTTTACGATTATTGTGTTCACAATGTAACATGCAATCTAAAATAAAATACCTACTAAAAGTATACAATAGAGGTTAGCCTACAAGGTTTTACGTGTTTTTGTTGTTTAATATTGAGTTTTTATTGCCAGATTTTATTTAAAAAGAAATTAATTTACAGCAACAGTATTATCGAAATAAATATAACAATAACATTATATGAAAATGTTAAACTTAGCCGTGACGCTGACTATCTCGCAGAAAGCGTAGATAATATTGCGAGATTGATAACCTTAACCCGTAAATGAAGGTTATTTTATTGTAACAAATTCCCATGCTTTTTATAATACAAATACAAATCGAAAAGCAAGAAAATTCATATACAGCGGTAATAACACTTTTGACTGTAAGTATAGGTAGGATTAAATTATCTGTGATATTCACGACATAGCGATTGGCAAAAATCAAACGCCAAAGGTAGAAGGTACTTCATGCGGATTACAATACGTATGTATATTGTTGTAATCCTCGAGAGAGAACGACATTTCAAGAATGAATGGCGCAAGCTAGCAGCGGTCTAAAAATGTCAAAATCGTGTCCACATTTCGCCTTGGGAACGACATTATCGCAGAGCAAGCTGCACCGGAAAACTGTCAACCGTATGGAGCGTAAAATAATGCACCACATGTTGAATAACATCGGTAATTAATTGCGTCAAGGGAAAGTGCAAGTGTTCTCATGCGAGTTAGAGGCAAAAACTGCATATTAGATAATGGTAAATTGAGGAGAGTAACGCGCGGGAGGGTGTACGGGTTATAATTACATAGGTGGTGGGGGGAGGGCATGAACTCCCGTTCCCGGCACTCGAGCCGCATGACTGCGTCACGGCATGCGGCGTACATGCACATGTTGCAGCTTTTGAGTACACTCCGCGATATTTGCAGACCTGGCCTGACAATCGTTCACGATAAAAATTATAATCATAATGTGAAATGTATTTGTTATTCAATTAGACCGACAATTTGATTTCTCACGTATCAGCCATTGTTAAAACACGGCGTTATTTCACACGTTAAAGTTCAATGCGCTCAAAGATTATTTATTTTAAAGATAAAACTGTCCCCGCAGTTGTCAAACTAAATCAGTCTACAAACAATGTTGTTATAACTCTTTCCATGTTTAGAACGGAGCCGACGGCGATGGCATGTATCCATTTCCTGGGAATATTTTTAAAATCGGATGGTGTTGACACGAATAGTATAGCACCGTGAGTATCGCTCTTAACGCTTAAACGCCATCGATTGCAATGGTATAATAATAGTTGTTGAAAGTTTAAGTTGTTTAGGTTTTATTATATGGGCCAATCGTGCTAGAAAGTGCAATAGCGCTTTCGTTACACCACGAGACGTGCTGATAATCGAAATGGAACGAACCGTTCACTTAAAACTATGAACTGAGACTCGTTTGTTATATTTAAAAGAAACTGTTAAAAACAATAAACAATCGTGCATCGATGCTAAATGTCAATGCAACGTAGTCTAAATGTAAGGTGACAGCCTTCAACTAAGGATTTCTTTAGAAAGCATCGTACGACACCAGACACCGCTTGCTCGTCCCATTTGAAAATGTAAATCTTGTTCGAGTGAAAATAATCGCTTTCTAACAAAGTAGGCTTCAGTCGACGCATTCTACTTATTGTAGCGTAAAGAAAGGATTAACTTACCACTTTTCACACTAAATAATTTAGTGACACATGAGATCAAAAGTTATATTGATTCGTTTAATAACAATACGGTTAATGTTAGATAAACAATTGCTTGCCTCTTTTTGGCTTATATTTTTGTATATATTTTAGTTTCATTAGGTACCTTCTTATGATATAATTGAAACATTAATCTCCTCACTAATTAATAACAACTGTTTATGTAGGAAGTTTTATTTAGTATTGAGTTTTCTTTGAAAATCACGTTATATCCTACAATACAAAATATACGAATTCAATCTTAACATTCAGCAAATTAAATCGTTATTATAGGTTATATCTCACATAGTGTACATAACCTTTTAACTAATGAGAGCAAAGCCCATAGCAAACAAAGGAAACCTTTTTCGTCTCTTGAGTTAAAGATAAAACTACAACCAAATCAATAGAACGGATAGAAACATCCGGCGGAGAATGCAATAAACATTCGAATAGTCGTTATCGTACGGAGAACTACAAATATTACACTGGAAATGACATCTAATTATACTAAAATATAAAAGAAGAGGGATTTGATTGTTTGCTTTCCAGAATCTTCCAAATTCCACCAATTCTATTTTTTAAGTTATCACAATTATACGGTGCTGATAGATGCATATTGTTTTCTTTACCCAAAAATATTCTTTAAAACAATATGCATCTACATATTGTTTTAAAGAATATTTTTGGGCGTTTTCATCAATGAATCAATAATAGATATTAAATATATATTTACGTGACAATCAAATAATTAATTTAATTGATTGATTTGATTCTGGTCCGACTTCTTTTTTTAAATATATGGACACAGTACACACATTCGTATCAAAATACATAACACAGTAATTTGAATCATATTCCGCAAATAAAAATTGCATTTTACACTTTGAAATAAGAACCAGTTTCTGATACATTTAAAAGGACGATAAATACATGTGAAATGCAGTTATATGTCTTAACAGAAAATTCGCTAAGCATGATATTGATTGAGTTATAATTTAACTTATTATATAACAATCATTTATTTGATTAATTATTAATTAAACCAATATGAAGTCACGGAACAAGTACCAACGATCACAAAATTTGTTTCTAAAAAAGCGAACTTTGTCGTTTTAAAAAAAAAGATACTTTATTTTGGTAAATTATTGATTATATTAGTACTATGTTTCATATTTTTTGATACGCGAAATGCTTACACCTGTAATTTGTAAAGTACATTTACATTGAATGCTCCCTACACTACATTGCACAGAAATAATATGTAATTACTTATTTTTTCTCATGGCAATGCTCAGGTGGTAAAGTCGTAAAAACACACGTTTGAGTTCAACCGCTTATAACTAGTTTAACAATCTAAGGATAAAACAAACACTACAACGTATTTTATTATATAATAATTTTGCTCGTATTTTTCAAGGAAGCACAACGATATTTGAAATAAGATTTAATACTAGGAAACGAGAACGTTACATGCATATTATCTGCATCCAGGCGCGTGCAGTTGAAATTATTATTCCTCGAATAATAAAGCACTGTTCATATCGCAAAAGAAATCAAATACAGCAAAATTATTGATAGCACTTAATTTAACTGCAAGCGTACCGAGCACCGAACCGCCACACAAGTGGTGGGAACGTGACCTCCGTCGGGTCCTTTTATTATTCTCCCAGCGAGCTCACCCTTACACATATGCAATTTCATATTTCATAATATTTCATATCGCACGTCGAATTAACTTATGCCTCGAGGGAAATGAAATAGCTAAGTACCGATCTCATGATCTTATTATGTTTAACCATTTTAGTATATATAATAAAAATATTATTGTCATACGATGTGAAGAAAAAATTTACGTTTTCGTTTTCATTTTTCATGCTCTTTGATCTTTTACGATATGAGACACATAAAAGATAATAATAATGTTATAAGTATAAAAGCGTAAATCAAATTAAATGATATAATATAGGTTTATGCTTATGTAGTCGTCAGACGGCGTGATTCGTTTCGGTTCGCACAACACCCGTCAAACGGCTGTTATACGTCTGAAGTAATAATAGTACAATAATAAATAATCTCACGATGGATCCGAGATATGTTGGAATTTATTTTACTGACAATGATATCGTGAACATTTTAGAAAATTATATAAATTCTATTGCGACTTGTTATTTCGTTTATTTCATTTTAATTAGTTCATTATATTTCATCTCTACTAAGTCTTCAACTTATCATTTAACTTCATTATTAATTGATATTTTTAAATAATTATATTCTTATGATTCATTAAGAAGCTAATTAAGTAGATTTTATGGGCACAGTGACTTTTTGAATTTCAGTACATTTGAACATCATTGCAACGCGTATTTTGGTTTCTAGATCAACGAATACATTACATTCCAAAATCAAAAGTTCCTAAAGATCAACAAACTGTATTTAAATGAACAAAATCGAACGAAAGAAGCCGGAAGCGGGCATAACTCGTTCACATAACATCAATACATCTTAATATAACCCGCATCAATATCGCACCAAACGATCGCACCGCCTGCCTGTACCCAGCCAGCGAACTCAGTGCTAAAGCCTAGATGATTCACATTAAACACATTTAGATTTAAAAAATAACAGTAAATTTTGCTTGAATTTTTATTGCCTTATTAAGATATAATTTATGTAATTTGTTTTTTAATAATTTATCACAAATTTATTTCAAGTTAAAAATATAAATTGTTGAATTATTTAATTAAATTTTAGAAGATCGTAGATAAGATAAGGATGTTCCATATTTTATGCGTCTTATAATTACTGTAGGGCAATATGATGCAGTGCTTTCTCAGCACAACTGAAAGGCATCAACTATCAAGCAAATAATTAAACTGAGTCATGCTCATAGCATTGGGTAGGATAACTTGGTTTAGGTCGAGAGATCGTTTACAGCATCGCTGATTGCTTTATAATATTTTTATAAGATTTTCATGTAAAGTATTTTAAAATAAATAGCCACTATATACAAAGAAGTTTGTTTTCCACGAATAATACTCAGAAAATTAAATTTAGTAATAAAACAGCACAATAACTACGACATTGTTCTTGTACCAAGCTTTGATACACTTTGTTAGAGCATCGAATTCGACGAATGCTAAATATTTCCAACTTTTTACATCGCGTTGTACAAAAAATGTATGCTTCTAGCTTTTAAATCGATTCCGTGCCTAACCGCAGACTAGCTTGTTTCCATTTTCCGACCTTTGCATCGTTTCAAAGGTTTCCCTCAAACAATTTCGGGCCAACTTTTTTTGTTATCCTAATAACAATTTCATCACATCACATACAAAAAGGAAAAAAAAACTTAGAAATAACGATTTCAGCACTTAAACAACTTTTTGATACTAAGCGTGGATCCGTTAAGACTAAGGAGTGTGCGATATGTAAATAAAATATGTTACCTTTATTAGCATATTATTTATTTATAAAAATAACAAGATTCACTTTATAATTTTACTATTACTAATGATGCTGTCATAAAAAGTGATGACGAAAGTCAGTTTAAGAAAATAAAAGTATAAAATAGTCTGCGAGTTGGAAAGAATGGTGTGATCGAGGCGGGTTAATCATTGTTGGCGCGGCATCAAGCGGGGATAAGCGGCAATTTGTCAATCACGAGAACGCCTTACAAAAGCTTTCAATAAGCGTCCCGTGTTTGGCGAGCAACGTCATCATCGTAGCCATTAATCTCTGCAACGTATTCCTATGCACATCATATTTTAAAATTTATTATTTTCATATTATGACTGTCCAGATATAGTTGAATTATTAGGTGTTTAATAATAAAATGATAAAGCCGTCATTATGGCTAAATAATCTAGTCACAATTTTGCGTTAATTTATCCTCTGATATACTGCTCCTATAATATCTATACAAAAAAATGATTTATATTATGTTTATCAATAGATAAAAACATTATGAGCGGTTATATAGATTGAACAACACAATCATAATGTTGCTAGTGAATATATTTCATTTTTATTGAATCATCAATCTTTACGCGCGAACATTAAAACGCCTTAACGTAAGCTTATGAAAGAGTTGATGTGGTGATCTCAGTTTACTATTACACCGCCAAAGTCGATAACGATATATATTTGTTTATTTTATGGTTGTATTTTTTACTTAATATAAAATGAATAAATGATATAGGTATATTGACATGACGATAAACGAGAACGAAAAGATAAAACTTGTGACACGCAAAAGTACAACTTTACTTTTGTAAACAAAAATCAATGAGTGCAATAGCTAATTAAAAATACTATATTTCATTAGTGGGTTCGATTTCCGCTCTTGAAAAAGTACGTACAATGCTTTTATCTAGTAGTTAAACTGTTTTTACTTGCGTCTTTCTGGATCCCGAAACTCAGTGGGAGTAATTGAAAATGTTTTATATTATCATTATGCAACATCTCATTTTCAAACTCAACACTATTGAATGCGATTCAATAATTCAAAAATTTTTCATTTTCAAACTCAACACTATTGAATGCGATTCAATAATTCAAAAATCTGTTAATTTACATATAAGCTCCATTAGCACACATATAATAAATATTAAAACAATCAAATTTGTGTCATTTATTAGCATACCAATGGGGTACTGTGATCAGCAATTCTGTAACATCGCACTTATCTAAGTTGTGAATTTTTGAAAACCGACTTACGGTGATACTTCTTTTCGATGGAACAAGTGAACAATACCATAATATTTAAAACATGTATAAAAGTATATATATATATATATTCAGTGGTAGGGTTTAGTAGAAGCCCATCCACTCATGTCATATTGTAAACAGTAAATTACTTAATATTGTTGCGTTCCGGATTGAAGTGTGAGTTGCCGTGTAATTACAGACACAAGGAATGTTAGTATTTCATACAGCGCCAATATCTAGGTATGTAATGGTGACGACAACTTACCATCACGTACCTCATTTGTTAGTCCTATTGTAAATTTGTAAAAAAAAATATATTCTGCGATAGGTGTCAAGATTGCTCATAAGAATATCCGTAATAGAACATTAATAAATTAGTATTGTATAATATTCAAGTTTATCATAATTAACTACTTTTGGATGTAATATATTATTGAATGTTTTTAACATTATGTAAATTATGATTCATTCGCTTGTAACGTACACGGCAGATTGTAACAAGACTCTGATTTACAATCCTCGGTGGATGATATCATTGTGCATGACCTTGTCACACCTTATACAAATGATCAGTTGTCACTCCTTATATACAACATAAATATAGATAATTTTATTTATAACTTTGATATAACAGTAAAAAAAATATTGAAACATTCCGTAAAATGTAACGTAGAAGGAATAACAAATTCTGAGCCCGCCTACATGTTTATATTAATTTTGGTAAACAGTGAACTTAAATATTTCCATAAGTGTAGCGAATTTTTGGTTTTATTTTTATGAATAATGATTATATCTATTTCATTTTTACCTCATGACAAAACATTGAATTTTCATATAACAATAATATAGTTAAGATGTTGTACATTTTAATAAGCATTTGTAAGTTATTGAAATGGAACCCATTATACAAATCTATACCATAGATGTCTATGTGTGCACGCTTAATTATGTTGTTAGTCATTCGTTCGTCTGGCATATAATATTGAAGACAGATGAAGTTTGGATTCACGTCGATTTTATCTAACGCGTAATAACATAATATCTGATTTTATTTTCAAAGCATTTACCTAATTTTAAAGTTAAAAAAACAAATATTTATGAAATTAGCCCGTTTTTGACGATAGCACACGTAGGAATTCAGTAAATAAAAATTATCGACAAAAAGTAATCTCGCCGAGTTCCTTTCGACAATTATTCACAGATCTGAAGTATTTTTTCCGAACCGGTGGTAGATGTTTGACGATCATTAAGCTTCTATATTGAATAAATTTTACGAATCTTGACTCTTAGAGCGTTAAATTGAAAGTCGATTTCGACCCTAATGATGTATTTTTATAAGATTTTACGTATGTATATTCGTAGTATTCTATGTATTTAGTTAACTATAGTAGAGTAAGAGAGAAATAATACTGCTTACCGATATAATAATAATTGACGTTATCCTCAGCGTGCGAGGCGAGTTCCGTGTATCGACAAAAGATCGATTTCAATTAAAAGAGCAAACAATATCGTCACCGCTCCAGAAAAGCCGACGCAAGGCCGAACGAAATTGCCTATACGTGTCCCGTCCGAAACTATCCACCATGTCCCTTATTGGTATTACTGATTGAAACCATCGTTGTTTTACAAAAAGGAATATGTTTTATTGATACGGGAAATATAGATATGATATTATTTTAAGAGGACACCTGGTCTTTCACAAGGATTGCATCGATTGCATGAATGAGCGAATGAAAAACAAACTACTTTTATTTCAATGAAGCTTTCGCTCCTCTATGTCGGTAGAACCTTTAACTTTCAAAGTATTGAAAACTTGCCTACTTAAAGTATTATAATGTACACCGATAGTGCATCTATACAAATATATTATTTATATACAACAATCCGATTGAGTATGTACTTCAATTTTGAAACTGTTTAAATAATTACGTAATTATTCTCAGCAGTTAACATGGAGCAGAGGAGCGAAGTTTCTTTCTATTTAACAATTCGTCATTACTGCTTAGTAAAAAAACCGTGCAAAAAAAATTAAAACAAGTTATAGCGTCTATAATAGATGTTATAATTGGTCGACAAACAATCTTGACTATTAATGAATGTATGAAGCATGACAAGTTAATGATGTTATGTGTCGTTATGGTCACGATATGTTAATTTAATTCATATCCATTATTTCTCTTCATTTGCCGTTAGTTCAATGACCTAAATAACCGGCGGACGTGTTAAGGAACCAACGGAGTAGGTAACTACAATAGTTAAGCTCTAATATTGTTGTTTATAACAAGCAAAGTGAGTTTGTTCCAGCAGTTAGCTAAACAAACCATTAGCTTTAGAAAATATGTTTATATCACGACAAATTGTCACTTATAAATTATCATAAACTGGTAGAATGGGTATTAAACATTTTTTTTTATAGACTAGGTAAGCTCACAGTCAAATGGGCTACTTAATGGTTAGTGGTCACCATCAACCATAGACATCGTCATTGTAAGAAATATTAACTATCACTTACATCACCAATGTGCCAACCAACCTTGGGAACAAGGATTTTGTGTCTTTCGTGTCTGCATTTTGGTACTACTGTTTTGTGGTAGAATATCTGATGAGTAATACCTACCCTGACGAGGTTGCCGCAAACCCTACCAATAAGTGAAACCACCATGTGAAACCAATCGAAGTATGATTATTAATTATATAATGTAAACTTTTGTAAGGCTTTTTGGAGATTGAAGAATTATGTTTTGGTATCGTTCGGTAAACAAATGCACAAAGATGTCGGTGATGAAGTCGATTTTTATGTATTTGAACTGACGTTGAAAAAAATACATTTACTTTGTACTGATTGAAATTTCATTATTTGCGAATGAATTTCAATCAGTTAAACCAAAATACGGTATGGTATTTGATTACAACTAGTAGTACTTGTTTCGTATAACTAAGTAAATCTATGCCATATTGCTGTAGATGATAACTCACATCCATATAGTTTAAATTTTACAAGCGTGACTGTAGTAGCGGAAAGTACGTTTGAAACATTTCTCACGGTCGCCATAAATGCTTCAAATTATCAAGCATGAAGCAAATGTGGTTACTGTTTAACTGTTTCCCCTATCCATGCGAAATTACGACGATACATGCCACGTTACACAGGATAATATAACGTTAGAAAAACACGGTACATTGAAAATGTTGTGTAACTCAGAAAACTGCAATATTATGTTTTCTAATTTAATATCTATGTATGTCATGCACATTGTAAATTTAAGTATATAAATAAATAATTATAAACCATAGAGAATCATCATCCTTATCAGCCTTTATATACAGAACAGTAACATTTTTATGTACAGATACATTTAAGTTTTTGTTTATATTTTTCTACAATATTTTGCGTCTAGTTTTATTGTGTATATGTACCTAAATATTATTTAGTAAACAAGAAAAATTAACAATCCCAGACCTGGACCAAGACATCTTCTCGTAAGAGGGGTCTTATTCAACGATGCTGCTCCAATGCTGTTTGATGGAAAAAAGCCATAAATTATTTGTAAATTATTCTCAAGAATTTATTTTTATCACAAAACAAATTATTAACATAAATTAAACTCACAGAAAAATTCAGTGGCTCAGCTTTGCTACCGCGACCTTTAATTAGGTAGAATGCATATTTTCTATCGAATCGGTCTCCTCAGCTCTGCCATGGTATAAACATTAGAATTAATGCCTTGTATGTACAAGAAATCGTTTCAAGTATTCTTGTCATGCATAAGTAATTACGATACATCAAAATGTACATATCTTATGATAGTAGGGAGTAATATTTCACTCCAGTGCCTTGAGAATTAAGGTCATAATAATTCTGTTGTAATGGTACATTGAACAAAATGTAATGATTTGACATCACATTTTTATTTTTTCAATAATAACAACAACGCTCACAAATGAATGCATCGAAGTACGTTCTAATACTAAAATCTAATAAGTAAAACTTTTTTGCCAAGTAACAATCTAATTTATAAAATCGAATCATTATACATATTTTGTGTTTAACTCGACTTTCTTTAAAAAGCCCTATATCATTTAAACAGTATGTTTGCCCGCATTTATTATTATATAGATTGATTTTCATCCGAAATTATAATTATTAAAAAAGCTGTTGCAAAGATAATTATAAGAATGAGATTATAAGTTGATGAGAGAGACTTGTTTCAAAAGGTGCTATTTCACATTCATTAGAAGAATTCCCTTATTTCATAATAGTATTAAGTTGATGGTCTTAACTTTAATGATGAGAAACAAAGACTCTATTGAGCATTAGCAAAGTACAGACAGAGAGACATATTTATTGGCTTGATAACGATTGTATTAATACATTTTTGTTTACATCTCATTATTAAATAAACAAAAATTTTAACAAAATAAAAACCGACTTCAAATGAAAAATAAATTAATACGCACTAAAAAGTAAAAAAATAATTGCGTATTCTTATATAATTTGATAATTAACTTATTTTTTTCTACTCATCAATATGTAGGTACGATTCTGTTGTGTGGTTGATAATGTAGTTACAATTATTGTTATTTTTGGAGTCGATGTCAGCCAAGGAAACACTATAATATACCAAGAAATAATAAAACGAATATCCTTTAAAAACAAATGAAAACTTACTAGCTTTCAAGATACTCTACTGGCTATTAGAAGTACCTACTATATTATAGTATTATGTATTCCGGCCGCTAAATATGAAAACAAAAAAACAGTTTTTACACTAACAGTGTCGTATAGTGGTTAGTCACTACACCACAAGGTGGCCCTTTTGCTCGACTGACTTCCTAAAATAAAATTAAAAAAAACACTACACATGCGGAGTCAGAGTGGGTAGCTTATAGTAGGAATATATTTATCACCTGTCCTGATATGTGCCAGACCAGTATATCGATTTCATTCCTTTCAACGCACTTTTGTTAATTGCTTTCAAATGTTTTGACGAATCAGCCCAATGATATTCGTACATACTTTAACACCATTTAATAACAGATTAAAATCATCTCCTATGCTTAAAGCCTTAAAGACAAATAATAATTGCTGATCAAAATAGCCTCATCGATTAAATCTGCCTCTACTATATAGCAAATTCAACATTTTTATATAGGTATTTCTGTCCTAGTTAATTACTACTTAAAACAAAATTAAATGTAGTAAAAATTGCTTTTAACAAACACATTCCAATCGCTATTAAAAAGGTTCAATCAAACGAAAACCTATAAAGGGTTCGGATATATAAAGCTATATATATTAGTATATAAAAGGAGAAACTATAATGTAATTCTAATTAACAATAGAGAGTTTGTTAGTAATCTGTAGCGACACCTACGCTACGTACACTGAGTCAGCGAACATCTGGTGTTATGTAAACTACTGCAACCAGACTACCGCGGTGCAAATCATACGCGATAATATATCACTCAAGTGGTAAACATTATATGAAAACGTATTCAAATTAAACATGTTATATTTTGATGTTAGCATTACAACGTAAACGCTACTTAAAAAAACTTATTAATTTGATTTTATTTTTATATTTAACTTGATGGACGTATACAATCAAAACTGCTTCGAAGTAATACATATTATTGATTATAATTTGGACATTTTGGAATTATCTTTAGAAGATTGCAGTTATCTTATTGCCCATGTACAGTTAGAGTGTGTCCCAAACGCGATATTGCTTCACGTCAAGCGTAAAATGTGGAGCGACGCAGTTGAACCATTCAGATCGATACTTGATACGCACCGCTCTAAATGGCGACGGATGCCACAATTTCCAAATTTTTTTATGAAATCTTCGGCGACTGTCTACTAATATTTATATCGTAGCGATGTTGTTTTGCGACTGCATATAAAAATATTTTATTATTAGGAAATAAACGATTTCTCAAACTGAAGTATTACGCTCTGTTAAATTTTTATTTTTTTTATCTTTTTTAAAATTGTTAAATTTGTTGTTGTTAAATTTTTGTACCAAAAAAATACTTAAACAACGCAAGTGGAAAAGTGATTCACAATGTCGACCGCACTAGTGACTAGGGGAATGATCTCTAAGCAGATAGTTAGGTTCCTAATCCAGCTTTTATCTCCGCTACACCGCAATCGCATCGGCCCCTCCGACGGAAAACAAAACATAACGTAATCTCCACGTGTACCTTTGGGTGTTGGAGGCTTAATCGATTCAATAGTACACTTCATCTATTTACATTCTGATTCGTTAACAAAAAGAAACGCGGAAAATGTTTTAATGTTACACGTCGAAGTATAAAATATAGTATAAATAAATAGTGAAAGTAACTGTTGTGTATTTATGTTTATGTACGCAAAAGTTAATTAGGTACTCAATTGTTAACACAACGTTCGACAATTGTAATTAATAAAACATGAAACAACATAAAGTAACGCGATTCATCAATATTCATAATGACAGAATAATGGAATACGGTTGCATTCATCGTCTTATCTAACTATTCGCATCGAAGTATATAATGTTATGTCTACTTTTCAATAAATAACAAATAAACAATTGAATACTATGTATATAAAAAAACGGTGTGTGCGTGTGTACTAAATAAAAAAATATTATTTTATTGAAATTGAATTTGTGTTTGATGGAAATAGTATGTATAATATATATATATATAATATATATATTTAATATTTATAATTTATATCGAGATTACGGTATGAACAATTTATTGATTCTAACATGGCGATAATGAGTTTTTGTGACGCTACTTAGGCAACTGAAAGCGAAAACTCTAACAACTTTCACTTACTAAAAGAGTTGCCCTTATTAAAATGACACGACTAAACACTAATATATATTTGGACTTCTATAGACTATTTACTACGTAGATGAACGAATACAAAATTGGTGAACATTTTTTGAACCGCATAATATAACTTTTTTTAATCACAAAAGTGGAAATCTACTTAAGCTGAATCGCATGTCATACTTACGTTTTCTCTTAAAATAACCTAAGGCTAGCATAAAAAGAATATTTCGGCATTCATCGCGTAATATCCGTGATTAGAAACAATCTTGTTTTTTTTTTTAATCCGTACAGAGAAATCTAAATGCAATAGGTAACAGTCACGCGACGTCGTAAACATCAATCTAACAGACCATCATTCAAGAGAAATATTTTATTTCGCTTAGTTAAAAAAAAAAATGTCATACAACAGATAATGTTGAAATAAATCAAATACAATATAAATGCTATAATAATTAAGATCAGATACAACTGAATGTAAAATTATATTCTAATAAAAAAACGGGAACAGAATAATGAAACAACCCGTTATGCGTCATGCTCGATTTCTATAACGAGAATAAATAAATGAGAGAAACTAGCATTATAAAGTGACATAATAATTCCATAGTCTAAATCAGATGAAAGGGTTCCTATGTTTTTTATAAGCAAAACCTGAAAAAGGTGCCGGTTGGGATGGTTGTATGCTCACTGTTTATTATTTTGAATATAACTTATTCTTTTACTATATAACATTTCTTCTTCGTTTATTACACATATTATATTGTTTTAAACAACCTTTAACGAGTCGCTTCCTTAAAAACTAATTGCCAATTACTGCAAATTACAATACACTATAACACATAACAAAATGTGTTACACTACAAACAATTTACTTACATTACATTACAACTTTCTTCATTATAATTATAGTTATTAAATATAATGTTTTACTAGTTATCTTTTCAAGATATACAATTAAAAATGAAACTTTTATTAAAAAATTTGCCCATTTAAGAATATTTACTTTGTAATTTTTTATATTGCATTGTTTTAATTGCAAATAAGACTGATAATTGGGCAATCTGATGGTAAGAGGTTAACACAGCCCTATTGCTGTTTGATGGTGAAAGATAATACGGTGGTACCCAGATAGGCTAACACCAAGTTCTACCACAAAATAAACAACACTATGTATTATAATTTCAGAATTATTAACATACGGCCTTGAAGTTTTCACTCGATAAGACTGCGGTTCCGGTCTGTCTCATAAGAGCGATTCTTATTCACTTACAACAGATGCCAGAATTTTAAAATCTTGTTAAAATGAGTTAAAGATCTTGTGTGTTTACATATGTTATTAAGTAAAGTTGAACTCACTCCAGGCGTGTTGGATTGTCGTTCTATCGGATTATGAGAGTAAAGTAAAAGAGAGTGCAGCAGTGTTTGCGCTCAAACTTTTGCACTATAATATAACGTTTGAAGAAAACTAAAACCTCAGCGAAGACATATTTTCATTGTTTAATTGAAAATTTAAAAAATATATATATTAAATCAGTCAAAGTTACACAAGTAAAAATACATAGTATTTTTTTCCGTATCTTCAGAAAATGTGGAAAAAATCAAATTTCACTCGGTGGTAGGGCTTTCTACAAGCTCGTCTGGGTAGGTGCCACCCACTTATCAAATATTTTACCTCAAAACAGCAGTATTTGCTATTGTTGTGTTAGGGTGAGTGAGCCAGTGTAATTACAGGTACACGGGACATAACATCTTAGTTCCCAAGGTTGGTGGCGTATTGGTGACAAGTGATAGTTAACGTTTCTTTCAATGCCATTATCTATGGGCGTTAGTAAATACTTACAATCAGGTGGCCCATATGCTCGTCCGCCAACGTAGGTATACAATAAAAAAAACATTGGTATTCATCTTCAATTTCAGAAGGCTACCTTAAAATATAAAGGTACGGTACCTATATATCGTCAAGGGCTACTGGGACATATATACTTACTAACTTAAGTCACGATAAATTTTAATATGGTCATCTAACATTGATAGCTAAGAAAACATGTTATTGATTATTAATAATACGTAAGTACCGGTCAAAAACGCGAAACTTTATTTGTAATGTTGTGTACAAAATAACTGTTATCGTCATACGTTATCAAACATTTCGTTACACTCTTGTTATCAATTTCAATATTTACGATAAATAACTATGAGAAAGTTGAAATGATACTGCGTTGATATATTTCTTTTTTATAATCTGATCGTGTATTGGTAAAACAATCGTTATTTCCACCTCCACATCAAATTAAGACAAGTCATGCATTAATGAAAGTAATCAGTCTAACCTCGACCCGACTGACTAGAGAAACCAGTACAGAAATCAAGACGCGTTAAAAGTAATTAATCTTTGACCTATTCTCATTTATACTATTATCCCATGTATATATGTACACCATAAACCGCGGACAGAAGAATATATATATGACGATATGGTTAAGGAGTTAACTAACATATAGTATTAGACTGTGATCTCAGTAACTGTCTCGTTGGTCGTAGTGGTCATTTAGGGCAGTGGCCAGTACCATGCTTCGAAAATCACATAAAGCCGTTAGTCCTGCATTTTTCTTATTTAACTCCGGCAATAATGTTACCGTCCCAATAAATTAAAAACATGGAAAATTAAAGGTATTCATTTATTCGTTCTGTCTAATTTCATCTGTATGTTATTATAATGATAACATAGTTCACAATAGTATGTGTTATCTTCCCTCGTGCTAATATTTTTTTTTACTAGTCCTTAGTTCTGTTTAATAAGATAAGCTAATATTTATCCAATTTATTATCCATAAGCTGTTCCCCGCGACACTATCCGAGCCATATTTTTGTTTTCCATAATTTATATGCCTGTCTTTTCTCAGGTCACTTGTCAAAATTCATTACGATCAAGCCTTTCGCGTTCGTAGGGGTCGAGATTCGGTAAAAAACATACAACGTTACAATTAGGTATATTAATCTAATTTAGTAATTATAATCTAAGTTGTTTTGCTGATAATCTAAGTAAGATAGCCACGTCTTTCATATTAAAAATGATGTAAATAAAAAATTGGCAAGACTTGAAAGAAAAAAAAGCATATAGCAACAGATAATTTCTGATATTTTTTGACGTCGCTGCCACTACGTAGAATACACAGTTGAGTTATTTATGTGCGTAAAATTTCACATATTATTCATTGCAATAAAATTCACATCATTTACAAAATATGTTTACGTTACGTCCAATCTCCAAGGTTCAATCAAAAACTTGTTGATATTATCAATGGCTTGGTTTTAAAAAGGGCCCATTTGCATTAGAAAAAGGTATTATTATTAAAATCTTTTGACGTCCTTTAACTCCTTTGACAAGTTTTAACAAAGTTACAAACAGACTACAAATATGAATCTCAGTTATTTAACAATCAAAGGCAATATAAATAAAATTAATCGTAATAAAATTTTCGCCCTTTACGAGCTTAGCTTTGTTGCATACAAATTTATTACTGCAGTATAATTTCTAAATGAGGGTGCATATTTAAAAGCATACAACAGCAACGCTTTTTTAACATCACTCCAGGTAACAAGCATGATGCATGCACGAACAGAGTAGAGATAATTTCACAGGGAAGAAAGAGAGACGAGATTTAAAGATTTTTTTACTAATTCTACGAAAAATAATAAGTAAAAATCAACAATCATTAAGATAAGTATAAAATAGTTCATTCAGTATACCAAGCACTTTCAGGTTAGGTATCTATTATACTTAATTGAGTATAAATCTATACTAATATATAGAGCTGAAGAGTTTGTTTGTTTGATCCAGCTCATCTCAGGAGCTACTGGTTCGAATTTTAAAATTATTTTTGTGTTGTATATTCTTTTTATCGAGGCAAGTTCTAGGCTGATTTTTATTCATTACATTTTTATTATTTACTATAGATATATTATACACCCGCGTTTAATATATCTATACTAATATTAGTATAGATACGCGGGTGAAACCGCGGGGCTCAGCTAGTAATATATATGTTAGAAGTCTGGTCTTAGTCCATAATAAACCAACGATGAAGGTATATAATAAAGTTCATTTTATATTTAATTATAAATATTCAGTTAAAACGGTACCTAAATGTAGTTTCCAAATTATCGAAACTTTCCGCTTGCTTTAAGGAGAACTAGATAGTAGTAATAAATAATAAGTGCCAGTAAACAAAACATTTATTTATATTTATATGAAGTTCTCAAAACAATCACTACATAAAAGATAAAATAATGAATACATTATAATTCTTATAAGAATAACAATTTTTCATTGTTACCAGCTACTCTCATTTCATAGACCAAATATAATAGCTATGTTGAATAAAAAATATTAAGCAATTTAATTGGAATTATCATTATTATTACTAAGCACTAACGAAGCCTCGTTATATAACTTTATATAAAGTTTCCTTTAACATAACTCTAGTATCAGCTATAAACCCACATATACCGCACGATTTAATGTATTAAAACCGCCAACACAGTCCCATGATGTTTTAATAAACTGACACGAATGCTTTACTTATTCCTCGTTACATATATGTGAAAACGTAGGGTGGAAGGTACATTGTTTTTTCTCTTGAGACTACTAAAGCACGCCGTTGATAAGTAGTTGCTTTAGACGTACATTAAATAGGATACGACATACAAATATATATACTAACATGAAATGTGATTGCAACAGTTTTATAGTTTAAGACTCCAAGATGAACGTTCACATCCAACGCGACCCATTTGCAAGAGTATAAATTGTTTGAATTACGTTTTAAAAATAGTGGAGACGACGTTATAGCTCGTGCCCTCAAATCATCTTGAAGCGATGGCATCATTCTGACTCACAGTCCAATGTACCTACTTCTTACTTTATGCCGCACCACGCTATGGATGTTTGTTTACAAATCTATGTTGTCATTCGAGTTTAAAAATAAATATTATGATTCAATTTATTTTGATTTGTCTTAGTATCATTCTTAAAAGTATAAATTATATTTACAACAGCTACTATAATTGTGTAATAGCTAGTTCTTTTCTGATAATATAGGTTGGCGTACGAGGAAAAGGGGTAAGCACCTCATCATCACAAATGCATCACTGGGAATTAACATGTAAAATCTTTTGTGCCTGTACTTTCGCCGGCTCACTTACGATTCAAACCTAAAAAATAAGAAAGAAAAACACTTTTGGAAAACTAAGTATTGTTTTACATTACGATATACGACTGGCGTTAATTGTAATACCAGTTAATATATTGATATTACACCAAGAATCGATAAGTGTATGTGTGCTATGTATTTGGCCATGTTAAAAGGAATACGCAGATCCTGAATAAATTACTTCAGCTTTTGCACGTGTGGTGGAATGAAAAGGTTATGTTCCTTGTAATCTAATTTATTCTAATTTCCCATGAGATATCCTTAGTGGCAATTTCGATTCTTGACAAAGAAAACAGGCCACGAATTATCCAGCTATGAATAAGCTGGGTTTTACCATTTTAAATTGAATTTAATAAAAAAAACAAAATAACGTACCTATATATATTTTTGTATATTGCAATGAGTTTACTATATTGAAAATTGGTATCAATAAATCAGTCTACAATAGAATATAGATTTCACAGAACAAGTGACAAATCCCATAGTTTCATCCGTTATTCCACTTTTAAGATACGAATTAATTCATTTTTAATTTAAAATCGGACTGCACGTGAAAACTCAATGCAATTAAATTAAAACAGGTATATAATATATCAAAAATGGTTCTAAAACGACTCATCCAAATTAGCCCGAATTGACAACCTCTTTCTCTTTGAACTCGGTTAAAAAATAGGCTAGACGCGGGTATGTGTAGTTAGGATACTAAAAGCCGTACTCGTCCGACGACCTCATCGCGACGCCATTGTGGCTCAGACCGGTGCTCATGAAATATGAATGCATGGCTGAAAGAACGGCTAGTCCGGAGCTCGTTTTTATTATAGACAACCATATAACCCTAATATTGACATAAATGCTTAACAGTTGTGTTCATCGAAACATAAAGAATCGTCTTATAAAACGAGTCACCCATACTTTTTGCACTCAACTTGTTTATTATTACTTTGCAATGCAAAAGCTTGTTTTCATTGTCTTATCTCTCATAAAACTCATTGACTTGTTTTTTTATGTGCGTCCTGACATGTCTAACGTCCCAAGGATTTTACTATTTATTTTGTCAAAGAATAAAAATATAATATAAAAATGTGTATTTGATAATAAGACAAAAGAAACATTCGTCACATTCGTGTCAATAAATAATTATTTCGCGAATGTTGTTGACATTTAAAAATTAATGCTGTTTTAGCAATGTCAATGTTTGGACTGAATGCATTTATAATTTTACATATTAATAAATACAAAACACTTTTTTCGTATAATCAAACACGCTAGAATTAGAAATTTAATTTTTTTTAGAAAAGCTAAGAAATGTTATATCTTATCGGTAGCGTTGAAGTTGAAAATACATTTTCTCTTCGGCTCATTTCTTTGAGAAGGCTTCGGGATACAAATATTTTTGCATGTCCTGTGTGGTGTAAATTTTATCCAATCGAGAACATAAACTTTTTCATAATATGATCTAAAATGAATATAGCGATATTAATAGGTAACTAAAATTCAACTACGCATTGTAATTATGTCAATTGCCAATGTGTTAATGAATAAATGATATCATAAATGATAAAATAGAAAACAAGGTTGATTTTGATGATGATAATACATGTGTAATTAAATAAACTGTGATTTACTTATATTATATTTAATACACCTGGTATTAATTAGTAACAATAATCTAAAAAAAAAACAGAACATAAAGCATAGACATATCTACATGAAGCATGTTTATACAAAACATTAACAAATCAAGTTACAAAACGAAAAAGCTATTAATCAAACAAGCTAAGCTGTTCCACGAGAACTTGTAAACAAAGAGGACAACATTCACACTTACCTATGTGATGCAGACTTGAATGAACTATGTCACTGGTGCGTTATCAACGTGTATCAGTTGTGTCACAGTGGCAGCTTACACAGTGCATATGCCCAAGGTAAACAAAGATTACGTAAACGCAATCCCACGCACGTCACCCGATCGATTTTCAAACTTTCGAATACGCCCACTTAGATTTTATTAGAGATACGAGACTATAATTAATCTACAATTCATCTAAACCACCGCATCCAAAGCACAACTTAGTAAGTCGCCTGTGCCCTTGAAGTCATACAGGTTATATTATCGCTACAGCACAACACGCGCACTGACAGTTCGAACAAACAATCACGGGTCAAGTTCGAAGCCGGCCTCGATGAATTAGAATGAAAGATGGTGAGAGGTCTCAACAGTTTGTAAATATGAGCGGCTGCGACGCTTTATTCAAAAACTTCCTATGTGTGTGTAAGGATAGCAATGCAGTCGTTAGATCGGCCGCGAAAAAGGCCTCGCTCTTGCGTGGCCAAGCACTGACTGAGCCGCGAGGGCACCGCCGAGCGTATGGCGTACGGAGAGCGGCAAAGGACCCCTCACCTCCGCCGCGCGGCCTGCCGCCTGCCGCCTGCCGCAGGCCTCCCCGTGCGCGCGCCACTCCACGCACAATGGCAATAAACAGAAAACATATTTTAAGTAATTAGTGTATTTGGCTAAATATATATAAAAACACGTTTCAAAAGAAAAAACAAGAAATCCTATACAAAATTTAAAAAAAAATGTTAAATTCAAACAAACCAATTAAATTGTTAGAAAACTCCACCATATTATCTTAATTTAATAAGTGCCTAAAAGATAAAAATTAAAAACAATAAATCTTACATTATCAAAAGACAAGACATATTATGGTTGAATATTCAAATTAACGAATAATAAGTTAACTAAATTACGAGCTTATCAGGACCTATATATACTCCTGAAATATAAAAACGAAACAAATATTGTAGCTCAGATTTTTCGATCATCAGAAATGCGCAATGGAGCTCTCAAAGAATGGATTCGGACCTTATCTCCAGGGCAATGTGAATGAATCACTGGGGTGTAAAGCATAGGTACTACAACGTCACTCAAGCCTTATTTTACAATTCAGAATTTATTGACATAATTTAAAAAAAAAAACACAATAAACGTTCTTAAATTCTTAAAAGGTCATCAAACAAAACAACAAATCGCACTGTGTTTAAATTTCATTCAAAAGAAAATGAGTTTAACACGCTCCATTCGTTTTAAAATTACCACTTTGTTTTCATTGTGAGGATAGAACCGAAGACGCTAATAGCAAGTAGGAAGAGACAGGTATAGCGGCATCATATAATAAATACTTGCATGGAGAAGCGGTCTCAAGATAGCCCACTAACCTCTCTTCCAAGAAAACAGAGGCCTCTTACCGGCAGCTATTAAGTTGAATGAAATGAACTTACAAACTTTTAAAATAGTTATATCATGTTCAAACTAAAAAAAATAGACACAAAGAAAAACTCATTAGGTTTAAATAAAGTCCACGATTAGAGCTACAAATTTAGACGCATTTTATTTATTTTTTAATAAAACAACTATTATTTTTTATATTCAACAAATACGAATAGTGATACTATGAGGTCAATAGGTCAACTTGGTGGTAGAGCTTTGTGTACTTGGTGGTAGAGCTTTGTGCAAGCTCGTCTGGGTAGGTACCACCCACTCATCAGATATTCTACCGCAAAACAGCAGTACTTGTTATTGCTGTGTTCCGGTTTGAAGGGTGAGTGAGCCAGTGTAATTACAGGCACAAGGGACATAACATCTTAGTTCCCAAGGTTGGTGGCGCATTGGCGATGTAAGAGATGGTTAACAGCTCTTACAACGCCAATGTCTATGGGCGTTGGTGACCACTTACCATCAGGTGGCCCATATGCTCGTCCGCCTTCCTATGCAATAAAAAAAAAAAAAAAAAAAAAATACTCAATCTCTCACCAAAAATAAACTCGAATACAATAAGTGATATTGAATGCGTATAGAAGAAACGAGAAAATGTTTATTGCTGACATGTGCTGCGTTCCCAATATTCGAGGCCAAAATAACAATAACATAATCCGGCAAATAATCGTATGTTACGGATATTACATTTATTGCGTCTAGCAATTTGCCCCTACTCCGTTTAGCATAACTTTCACTCGGACAAAACCTAACTAACCATAACATTGAATGGTTTGAGAAGATATGGAATTATTAGTAAATGTTAAGATAATGGGTTTCACTTAAGTGTTCTGCTATCAACGTAGAAATAAATTAGAAGTGCACTGTAGGTATCTATAAAATACTTTACATCAAGTTTACTAGCGGGTAATAAGGAATACTATCAATTATCTATATCCATACAACTATTGTAAAGAGAAAACATTTATGTTTTTGTATGTTTGTTTGTAACGTATAATATATTATGTAAAATCACAATCTTCATGACCGGTTTAAAAAATACTTATAGAAAGCTACATTGTTAATGAGTAACATAAACTGTATCTTTTAAAAAAATATAAATCCCTAAGAAAATTGCAACCAGGTACCTAATCGCATTTTTTTGCTTCAAAATTAGGGCATTAATAATTAAAAAATATATAGTACTGTAATTTCTTAACTTGAATATCTTTGAAATACGCCACCTGGATCGCAGTCATTATTTATTTGTCACTCACAGCTCAATGTCGTTTATCATAAAATATATTATATTTCCTTGACACCTTTGTGCATAAATCTTTATTGTTAAATTTGATAAGTAATCATAATGTTTCATAAATTATTTTGTAAAGATAGCGTTTTATAAATTTATTTTCTAATAAATAATAATACATTTATTATAGTTTCTCAGAAGTATACAGAAATCTATTTTACTTTTCCAATGCGTTATTAGGTAAATTACGTATGTACGTAACATATCAAACATTCTAACTGTATTAATTAGCACTAAACTAATATCTTGTCAATCGTACATTGATAAGGGCATTGTCGAATGTGCGACAGATGGAATAAAGCGATTCTTCATCAAAACAAAAATAACGTATTATTAAAGTTATTTATTTGACTATAACATGAACAAAATAACCTTGTAACAGTATCCTCATTTAAATCCGTTCTGATCTTTATAACAAAATCGAATATTAATGAAGTGCTGCTTAGTTTTAGACATATTAATAAGTCAGGGATACAATTAAACTATTTTTTTTACTAGTAGATACCACTACTTTATATTATTGACGTGACAACGTCTTATAAATTGGTTTGCCGGGTGACACTTCAAGAAACTGCGTTACGCTCCGCTCACGTTATGCGCTCACAATGAGAGCGAGTGAGAGGCACGCGTCCCTTCCACTCGGGCATGGTTAGCCCGCCTAAGAGCGAGAGAGACAGACATAAAAAGTGAAAGGCACGCGTCCCTTCTAAGTATAAATACGTATGTATGTGTAAAGGTAAAAATAAAATTTTGTTAATATGAAATTCAGTGCGAGATTCTTTGTATAAATTAATGTTTTAAATATAATTCTTTGTATAAATAAATGTTTTAAATTGTTACTATTATTTCATCCTTTTTCCTACTATACGAATGAATATTCACATTAAAATTATTTTACCACTCAAAGTCGTTGTCACGTAAAACTTTCGCCCGTATACCGACTTTACAGGCAACCAATTTTTTTTTTCATTTATTAATGTAATACAATAATAAAAATGTTTTATTAATGTATAGTAAGCTATTGATCTAATTGGTGACAAAAGAGAATAAAAAATATGTTGTATCCAATTTAATATGAATTAAAACTAAACTCAGGCCACCACAGTTTGTTATAAAACGAATATAATGTATGACTATGAACTATATTATATATGATTCAGATATTCTTTATATAGTTAAATAATGAATAAAATACATAATGTAAATAATACATAGAACGAAAAAAGAATCTATGAACGTTTAATAATATAGAGCGGAAGTAGCAAGTGTGTAGAAGTCCTAAGCCAAACCTCGAACGGACTGTCACAGCTCATCTGCAGACCATTTCCTGTTCAGACGAGACTCAGACGCGGTCTTCAAATACATATGTATATATATATTTTTATTCGATGGGTTCGTATATTGTATATGTATACATAAAACTGACTTGCCGTAATACGTGACTTCGCTGATTCGTTAGGGTATGAAATTGAGAAGTAGCAGTAAGTACCTATGAATGGAAATATTTATGTACATTATAAAATATATTGTGTCTGCATTTGTATTTATAATAATTACAAAAAAGTTTATTTATCAATCATGATAACAGTAATATAAATAAAAAAGAAACAGAATATTTTACATGAATTTAAAAAAAGAGCCCGTGATATCCGTGGACAATCACTTGTATGTAACTAATTTCAATTTGTAACAAGCTTATGATTTTACAGGCATACTATTAATTTATAAGCTTCCTTGCTTCAAAAGCAGGAAAACAGACTAGTAAACAAGCCATCTAATTTGTCACCTCCGCCCCATGACACAGTTAGAAATATAAATAATTCTTTAAATCTTAAAAGGGTCTCCGACCATGGGATCTTTGTAATTTGTGCCTTTAGTTGACATTGGCGTACTGGCTCTTCTCACAGTACATAGCTTTATAAGTAACGCTACTTGGTGTAATATAACTAACAAATGGATGGGACTTACTCGTATAAGACATATTATACTTGCGCTGTCTTATTATCAATGAAGTTTCCAAACTTCAATACCGTTTCGCAAGTGCTATTCGGTTATTCAGAACAATAATATCATGCGGTAAAGTAAAAGATAAATCAAATATTTTTATACATCTAAGTATATATAGTTTAATCTTCATTTAATCTTTATAGTTGTTGTGTAATAATGTTACTTATATCTGATAAAATGTGTTGAAGCGACTTTTATGATAAAATACATTTGATATATTGTGATATAATCACGCTTTAAAATATTCTGGCAGTATATTTTATTATTTACTCTATTTAAACTGATGAGTATTGATTGATTATTTATGTGGATGTGATATTTTTATATACGT
The DNA here is from genome assembly GCA_963151315.1 of Nymphalis c-album. NCBI lineage: Eukaryota > Metazoa > Arthropoda > Insecta > Lepidoptera > Nymphalidae > Nymphalis > Nymphalis c-album. The sequence goes on along the minus strand of OY720590.1, from coordinate 5,320,559 downwards.
TAACTTCAACAGTATATTACTTAAAATGCATATTGCATATTTTATACAAAAGTTGTTTTACATTTATTGTTGCAATTAAATGTAACTAATATTATTCCGTACTTAATATGTCCCACAACTGTGCAAACTTTCTCTATCGGTAAAATCAAAGCCTAATTAATGATAATATAAACAAAATAATTTGGACATAAAAAAAAATATTGGTTGCCTGTAAAGTCGGTATACGGGCGAAAGTTTTACGTGACAACGACTTTGAGTGGTAAAATAATTTTAATGTGAATATTCATTCGTATAGTAGGAAGAAGGATGAAATAATAGTAACAATTTAAAACATTTATTTATACAAAGAATTATATTTAAAACAGTAATTTATACAAACAATCTCGCACTGAATTTCATATTAACAAAATTTTATTTTTTATGTCTGTCTCTCTCGCTCTTAGGCGGGCTAACCATGCCCGAGTGGAAGGGACGCGTGCCTCTCACTCGCTCTCATTGTGAGCGCATAACGTGAGCGGAGCGTAACGCAGTTTCTTGAAGTGTCACCCGGCAAACCAATTTATAAGACGTTGTCACGTCAAAACAAAAATATATCGACCATCAGTGTGCAGATAAGATCAAAGTGCAGACTGAAATCACTCAAGATTAGTTTTATATATATATAAGTAGTCTACCTATTATATTGAATACTAAAGGGTCGACATACCCAACGTTTATTTCCGATTGTTTGTCAAGATAAGTTAATTTACGTTAATTCACTGGCATTTATGTAAAAATATTAGCAAATGGCAACTTTTCGTAATATGGCGAATCGTACTGCTGTTTGCTATTCTGCCGATTGCACAACTACACCCAATGTGCAGACATAGGCCCTATGTGCTCTTACATTAAACATAAGTAGCGGAGGTAAAACGCAGACTGTTTACATTCGCTCAACAGAAATAAATTGTTTCTAAACCGTTGTTACATTGTGAGCGCCTACCGCTCTCATTCATCTTAAACCTTTTCAGATGCGAAGTTTAATTCTCGCGCAGACGAATGCAGAAGCGCGCCACGCCACGGCGGGAGACATAAAAACGTTCATTTGCATTGGCTCTCCCGCCGCGGACCCAGTATTTATCCAGTGTTACCGTGCCGCATAATAAGAGAACACCGCTTTGAGTGACGCATACCCCTGAGTCGCTATAAAACCATAATCTTTTAAAAAAACCTTTGAGAACCGTTAATTAGCCTAAGTATTGCGAATGCACGAATATTTAATATATATATGCAGCGCTGAGACTTGATAACTATTATAATGTAGATTGTCTGTGGCAATACTATTTATATATAATTGACAAATGTTAGTATAATGTTGCTTATATTTATATTATAATTAAACTTAACATTATACATTGAGAGGTTATAATTAGAATTAATATCTCGCTATGGGAAATCTTAGGGACTACGAGTAGCTATAAGTATAAGTTGAAACTGGACTGCCTGCTATTAATTATACTAACATGCTTATGTTTCGCAATTAAATCGGCATAATGTATTGTATAATATAGAACTTTTGTTAGTTTCATTTCAAAATTCCGATGAGTGCTGTCAAAATCATGCGCATATACAATAAAATGAAACTATTAAAGCCCAATCAATATAAGAAATAAAAATGTTTTTCACATTTAAGATTATTTAATTAACCTAAATGAAAAAAATATTTATCAAAATAGGTCCACAATCAAATATAACCAAAGAAGAGAAACATCAGCAAACAACTAAAAAAACCATCCTCTTTATGATAAAAGTGTGATATGAATATTGATATAAATATAGAAATACGTCGAATCATTTACTGTTTGATTGAATTTAATCTTTTCTGGAATAAAATTTGTTATTATTTATAAAAAAAATGTTTTACTTATTAATATACTGTTTTATATAAATAGGTATAGATGACGGTGTTTAAAAGATTAAGCTAAGTCGACTTGTAAAAGTGTTCTGCTTAATTATTTGGACAAAAACTTAGATTTTTTTCATTAATTATACCTATTACAAATATGAAATAACCGCGCTGATATTCAATGAAATTTCTGAAAATGTCAGTCTGACATTTCACTTTACATTAGTAACTATAGTTTCAACCCTCCATGACAGACCTCGTCGTACCCTTCGAAAAGTGTGAGGCTGCTGCGTAAATTTTTCGTCCCTTATTCCCCCTTGTCTAAAGCCAAAGGTAACGTAACAAACTGTAATAACAACTTATCTTCGTCGTCAGCTTCTTCCTTCTCAGAATTATCGTAACATTTCAGGCCCTGCTTCTGATATACTCGTTAAATCTCATCAAGTCTTAAATTACTAACACTCCATTTTTTATTTGTTCTAGGCATAGAGATCACTTTCCGTGTTTAAATGATATTTTTGTATAAGAATTATATTAATAAAATGTGATAAACAGAAGTTAAATATAAATAGAAGATCATCACCATCATCACCATTATCAAACACAGCCAAATAGAAATATAACATTCCACTGCCGGTAAATATTTATAATTTATATTCTAGCCGGTTGTAGAACCAAGATTGTATCAAAGCTTAACTTTATTTTTATAATTATTTAAAAAATAACTAGTTATATAGATATCGTCCTTGTTTTACCCGAGTAATTAATTAACAGCCTAATGATGTCCCATTATTTGAAAAACCTACTCTCCGTTAAAGGTGAAGATTAGAAGGTGAGATGGGGTCACCCCATCTGGATACACATGTGATTAATATCATCCTGCTTTTGCTTAACCAGCTAGCTTATTAACATAAATTAATTACAGCATAGAAACATATTTTAAGTCATAAACATGTTTGTTCCGAAGTGCTATAGTTCGAATCATGACATACGACAAGATTAAAGTAATTTACTATTTATAGTTATTGCGCAATTTGTTTGTTTTTATATGAATAATAAGAGCAACAGCATTTAATTTTAAAGACTAAGTAGATGGATTGTGTGATGTCATCTTTACATATCACACATCCAGATAAGTATCCATAAAGCTTGGACAATATCGTCAAGTGTTGAACATTTTCTAAGCGAAAGAAATAGAGAGATAGTAGAAGTCCTAAAAGGGATTTTATTTCAATGCCGCTTAGAATGGAAACTGTCCGGCGATCACGACATAGAAAGCTCAATCATTTCGCAAGTAACTAAGTAGCTCGTGCTATGACTCATCGAATCCACCGGTGACCCAAGAGTTAGCAGCTGCCTTTCCCAGCGAATCAATCAACCTGGCTAATGGCAAAAAGAGTAAATGAGTTGTTTTATGTACTATGTTTTTTTATATGAATAACTATTTTCTTTTCTGCGTCAACATATGGGGCTTGTAATTTATCAATCTTCTTCATTCATCCATCAATAATATATTACGCCATAATTACAATTCTTATTTATTTATGCCATATTAATAGAAAATAACTAAATCGTAGGTATTGGTTGTCGTTGGTCACCATTTCAAGAAACATATATTTTAAGCAAACACTTTATCAAGCATCATGAACAGCCAATGTTAGTCCACTGCTGAACATAGGCCTCTCCCAAGGTGCGCCAAAGCTCCCAGTCCTCCGCTTTCCGTATCCCGTCGGTACCCGCCACCTTCTTAAGGTCATCGGTACACCTGGCTGGATGCATTTTGCCGCGGTCACCACTCTAAGACTCATGCGCTCCAACGGCCATCGGTCCTACGACTTACGTGACCAGCCCACTAACTACCATTTCAGCCTGGTAATTTTGCAAGCTATGTTGGTGACTCCGGTTTTTTTCCTGATAATCTCATTTCTGATCTTATACTCCATAACAACATTGTGAACTTGATAAAACGTAGTTATCATTTCTTTTGTTGCTGTTTTTCGCTAATCACTATGAAAATAAATAACGTACTAATGTCTATCAAGTGTTTTATATATTAAAAACGTATTAAGCTTTTCGTTCTAACCATTAGTTTTAGAAATATGTATATTAATACTATCTTTGGAAAAACGCTTACGAAAAAAGACTAGGAGCGATAAGGTAAGATGCAATGTAGCACGTACGGAGAGATCGCTTTGATTAACGGTTATGATTCTATTAAAATATTCCAACCCGTATCATATAAAACTATTCCATTGTTATAGCATTATAACATATAACTTTTGACCAAACATCGACTATATCGTAGTCGCTATGTTTATATTAATAATAGTTTCATAAATAACTTTTTTAAGGTTACAAAATCTTGTGGTACCTAAACCTAGCTAGTAAATGTAAGCTATATATGTTCAAAAAGCTTGTAATGCATGAACTTTATCTTCTGTCTGTAGTTTGTATAATGTTAAATAAACTTGTTTGATACAAAAAAAAAACAAACAATAAACATACAAATACTTGCCGTGTAGCATAATATTATATCTAGTAAAGATGTTAACGTATTGTCTCAATTGTATCGTATGGGCGATCGCCCCAACGCTCGCTGGCTGTGATTTAGAGCCCATTTTTCATTTGTATTGCACGAACCCGGAACGAGGATCGGTTTTGGCCGCAGTCCTCCCATACTGTAATCAATTGAATGCTTTTTACTTCCCCAACTATAGCACAGTCGTGTTTTATCTTTAAGTAATTTGTTTTTTTTTTATATATTTAAAATATATAGAAATCAATCGTCAATGTCATCAATGTCAATCATTTATTTGAGCTATCATTTATTTGACTTCGACCAATCGAAATTAAAATTGGCGCATATATTATACTCGTATGTGTTTTTTTGTAGAGGTTTTTATACTATCTACAATGTCATAACTTGCTTCTAGATGGAGTTACAACACATCAATATCTATAATATTTAACCTATCACCATGAATTCGATATTACTATACTCTACACAATTGGTATGTAACATAGGCAATTATGGATTAGGTATGACATGTCAATGTCATGACATTGATGTGTATGGCAATGTCTGGTAGGTCAATACTGGGTTATGCTATTTAAATGTATTTTTATTAATATATAAATGTTGTGTCATTTTAAACAATTGAAACTATTTTATATCAACGCTGATATTTGTATTTGACTAATATTTAGAAAAACACGGCATAAGAAAACCTTAAGGAAAGTTTTCGTTCCTGTGTTGCCGCGTTAAGATATTTATATCTCAGATGACCAAAATATCTGGGAAGGATCTGACCTGAATAACGATCAAGTTGCAAACGAAGGGTTTTGTGAAAAACGTATAACTGAATTTCGGCTCGGAAATGAAAAAGATCAGGTGCAGCTTATAGGAGAAACGTTATTATCATTGGTTATATTAAAATGATGTTTTTAAAAGCAGTATTTTATTATCAACAACATGTAAGTTGTCGGTTTTGCTTGATAGAAACTATGTTTTATGAGGTTTTGCACTAAATTGCTCGTCCCATATGCTCGTCCGCCTTCCTATGAAATAAAAAAATAATAATAATTTTATTATAACTTGCCCGGCATACGTTGCAACGGATTCTGCATTCCGTGTTGCTTTGCTGGGCATTTTTATTTTGTGCATGTACGTATGTTTTTATGTTAGTTCGTAAAGTATTATTTTTCCGCGCAGGCTCGTGTTTTTAGTAAAAGAGACGATGTCGAGTCCTTAATAATTTAATCTAAGCAAATATCATAATACATTTGTGTGATTTTTTATTTGATTCAATCTGTTTTGTTGTTACAACTCGTGTTTTAATGACGTGAAACTCATTAATTAGGCATCTTTTTTGTTCTTGTTCTTTAAGTCGTCAAAGTTATCTGTTTTAAACATTTTTTCTCTCTAAGAGATAGATCATATTTTGCAAATTAAAATCTTTTAGGTATATTCAATTATTAAAGTCGGTTCAGCGAAGATATTGAGAAATATCCACACAAAAAATATTGTTGGCAAAACGATAAACTAGTTTTTGAAGTCGGCTAATATATCTAACGGATATAACATCGAAACTACTTAATCTACAATTTTAAGATGTAGAGAATGTCTACAAAAAAATGGCCATTATAATAATAAAGTCTTGTCTGACGGAAAAACGCTATCACTTTTTATTGCCCCAACCTAGGAATTAAGCCCAGGACCTACGGGTCTGCGGCCTTATATCTAGCCACTAGACCAACGAGACAGTTAATTATTATATTCAATAAATAAATTGTTCCTAACTCAAGAGGGAGACCCTTAGTACGGGGCAACCTAGTTCTCCTAGGGCTCATGCCTTCCACATACAAATGTATTTATTATTAATATAAAAAAACGAAAACATAAATTTAATGTCCTGTAGGATAAAATAAATAAATTTATTAATTATATTTATATTATAACATAATATATCGGTCAGACGGTCACTTAATCCAAAACTTTTTGTTTTAATTACTATTAAAAAACAAACATCTCTTGGGAAAAATATAAATTGAATTTATGCGGAGTCAGGGCACGTAATCAGTGTCATATACTCATATTATATATGCCGCAAAACTGTGGCAGTTTCTAAAACGGCCACTAGGTCAAAAGGTTCTCTAATGGCGAGCCCAAAAGCCAATTATATCAATTAAATACTTCAACGCTAACCTAAACCTGAGCCATTTTTAACGTCAGTTTTATAAATAACACTTTTTTTCCCGTCGTTTTTTTTTAATTGGCACGACTGTGTCAACGAGCCTTCTCTGAAAAATAAATGAAATATTAAACAGGATAAAATCTAAATTTACCGGTGGCTTTAGAAATAATATATTATAGCTACGTGGTTTTTATTTTTCTAATACCTAAATGGATATTCAATCATTTGTTATTCAATCATTTGTTATTTGTTATTGGTATCATTACTAATATTATAAATGCAAAAGTAAGTTTGTTTGTTTGTTCGCTTTCACGTCTTTACTAATGAGTAGTCTTGAAAATTGGCATACAAGTTGTCCAGGGTACAGAAAATAATATACATACTAACACCTCCGCAGGCGATGCCAAGTGTGTGGTGGAGGATTTCAATTAAAAAAAAAAACATTTTTATGTTTAGTAGTGGTATTTTATATGATTTCTTCTGTCGCCTCTTAACTATGGTAAGTAGGCCATTAGTTCCCTCTTTATCCATGGCCAGACGGCAGGAAGACTAAAATGATACCTTTCCAATTCCTGGAAAGGACTTATTCTGCATCCATTGAAACTTTCTAGTTTATTCGTACCTGTCGTGCATAATCATCGATATATTTCGTCTCACACTTCTTGATGTTGGAATAAATTTGCATTCCTGATCTTACTTGTCAAACTAATACGAAGTATGCTATGATAACCCTGCATCAGAACAAACGAATTCGGGTATCTTCTTTTAAGGTATTCGCTTCGCAACCGTACTTGCGATAAGACGAGAAACCAAACGTAGAACACGTAAACGTTACCAGATTGTCGACAGGCCAGAAATCTTTTACTTCTCTGCTACTTCTATTAAATTTTTTATCATTCACGTATGAAATAATTTAATGAGAGTCACCCGTTCAAAATTACGCAGGATAAACTTAAGCAAACGTGACCAATGTAATGGTAATTATCTTAAAGATACTTACATTTTTAGAAGAGCTAAAAATTTCAGTATATCATATGAAATGTGTGTATATACTTCCGATATATAGACTTTCGCGTTTATAGATATAATATCATCACTCACTCACGAAAAATCAGCTTGTTAGTAATAAATTATTAAAAGTGTACCAGGGATCTTGTACTATAACACATATGATGATTCCCAACTTCAACAGGTACGCACTGTTGCTTCGTCCAGTCACATGCGAAAATGCGGTCAAAGCATTCGCGACCTTAGCGAATAAATACGAGTCGTGAGTCGTGACTCACTCGACCGCTCAAGTGCCCAGCGACCGCTGCAAGTACACGTCTCTTCTCAAAAACTTTCTGTAAAAATAACTTTTGGATATATTTTTTAACTACATAACTACATATAAGGAAAATTATAGATTACTTACAACGCCTTATTATTTTGAAGACTCCAGAATTTCAGTTATAAGGACATAAATATGTACATATATACATATATAATAATATAGTGGTGATTCGAAACCTGAAGACATATAAACCTCTTGTGCCTGTATTAATGAAAACATGTACTTATATATACTAAATAAAAAGTAACGAAATTGTTGATAAATAGTTTTTGTCTGTAGATAATATTTTTTATTTCAGTGGGTAGCGACACTAAGGTAGGTAATTTATTTTTATTGTCACTCGGATTGATTTGTAAATTTGTAATGTAATAAGTATTCCATTTTTTAATCTGTTTTCTGTATATGTAATATTTGAGCGCGAATTTGTTACATATTACTTTTAATTTTATATACATTAAAACTAGATTCAATCTAATCCTGAATAGCAGACGTCCATTCAGTAAGCAAGATCCAAAAGAATGTAGTGTTGCTTTGACTTTATAATGATGAATGTTACGAATCACACTCGCTCGTTACGCGATGAATGCCCCGTAATTGAGACGTCTTTCGTGGTCGAGTCACTTCGTAAAATGCAACTTGTGCTCATCGTAAACTGAAAACTGTTAAAATTTGGGGCTTTCGAGTTTCTCATAGCTATTATATGATATTGCTTAATTTATTACTAAATAAATAAAGCAATTTTGGATCTTTTGAATATGTGGATTTTTGCACATAACTATATAAAATTTGCAAAATGTTATTATAATACACATGATAGCTGACACTCGGATAACAAATAGGACATCGGATTGTAGTCACCTTTGTGGTACATCGCATGAACCAAGGAGATCCAGTGGCAAAATCATAACTGGTTATTACGAGTTAAAAACTCAATTATCACTCAAGCATTTAGATTCTGTTTATTACTTTAACGCCAACTTATAAATGGTGGATTATAAAATTTACAAAGCGTGTAATCAGATACACTGGCTCACTCACCCAAACCTTAACACAACGGTCAACGACATATTGATTTTTGGCGGTAGGATATGTGATGAGTTGATGAGTGGATATCTACCACCAAGTAATCCAATTAAATAACATATTTACGTTTATTGTATTATTAATTGAGACTTTTTTTATCTATTTAGGTCAACCATTCAAAGAATTTATTGTCTGCAATGCATCTTGAAGATAAAACTATGTATCAAACATATATCAACGATCTTCTAGTTAAACTATTTGTTCACCTCTTAATAACTCGATATTGAAAACATGTTTGTTAATATGTATTTTTTTTAAATCAATAATAAATGCAAAATTAATTGAAATGGACTAATTGCTACACTACACCACTACAACTTAATATACACAAATTGTTAAAATAAATAATTTAACAACGACTTTCAAATTTACAGTCCTGTGCTATGCACCGAAGACGTTGGTCACCAGAAATACTGAACAGTCACGTAGTAAGCTTTTGAAAACCGCAGACTAAACCGAAAATAATAAGTAGTGTGTTATTTGTATTATTGTATAGCAAGAAAATACGTAATTGATGATATTATATAATACAAATCCCATGTACCAATTGTTTTTTATTCCATTCTATTCTATATATTGTATTGTATGTATATGTGCAAGTTATAGTTCATAATAATAATATCTTAAACGTATCGTGTACATTAGAACGATGGAGTAGGCAATTAAATTAATTAAATGGCGTTTTGGGAGTTATTGATTAAGACAAATGTTGTAGTTAATATAAGTACGTTCCACATAGATTGCTCCACGAGATGGTAACGAGAAAACGTATTTAATAAATTGTGATAAATTATTATTACACGACTGCGATTTCGCCTTCGTTATTTATATTATGAAATTTACAATTAATAATGTAAAACCATTCCTTGGTTTTCTTTATAAATGTTGTATTATATTTTAGAAACTAATGAAACTATTTTATATTTTCTTTAAATTAGATGGCGGGCGTGCATGTGGGCTACCTGGTGGTTAAAAGGCACAGTCGTCCATAAATATTGGCGCTTTAAGAAATATCAGCGATTCTTATGTCCACCATTCATGTTCTCTTTTAAAAATTCGTTTAAACATTATTCATACATGATCCGAAATTGCCCATTGGCTAAATCACGCGAATCTCAACCTAAAAATTTCGAAACCCAGAAAAGCCCCATTGAATTTTCTTCTGAAAACTTGTTGTTACTTTACTTTTATTTAAACAACGTTAAAAAAGCATATCTAATTTTTAATATCTATAAAACTGTAGTAATAAAAGTTCTCATAACATTAATCGCAACAACTATAAGTTACAAATCGATTACTCGTATAAATAAATCTTGCTCGTGAAAGGTGTAGTAATCTGTAGTAAGCCATACTATACTTTATAATGTTTCTAGAGATTAGACCGAACACACACAAACTAACTTTCTCCATCTATTAAGGTAGCATTACAAAATTAATAATATAATGTAATGAATGCCACTTTTCATAAAGGCTTATAGCAACGTAATAAAATATAACTATAACGACTTTAAAGTTTAATCCTGTTCTAGGTACTGACTTAATTTCTGACATTGACTATACATGTTTTCTAAATACTTTTGATAAAAATGAATTTAATATTATGAATAAAAAAAATATCTAGTAGATAGCATATCTTTATAAGTTAATAAATATCGTCGGAACAATTAGCACCTACAGTAACAAATAGTAAGAAAATTCATGCCTTCTCTATTTCCGTTACTAAGTATGGCAACACAGCCTTGTGTCTTTTAACTGTCTCGTTGGCGCTTTCACGAACGCTTACAAGGAGGAGCCTACGAGATTACACATGAGATTGCAAGAGCAAAACAATAGTCGCGCATTCAGCATGGCGAAGACGAAGCACTTTTTGTGTGTACGCCCCACGTTACACATAGTGTCCGAGAAGAAAAATGTGGAACGGGGGCCCAGAATAGGCTGAGGTCGTCGACCCCTTAGGCGCCGTCTGCACCGCCTTCACAAATCTTACATTGTTTAACACGATCTATTATAACTACATACTATATTCGAGCGACGGCGATCAGATGGTAAATAATTTCTAATCAAACATAACAATAAATATTAATGTCAGTAATATTTGGAATTGTTAGTTAAGTTACTAATTTTGTCAACATGACGCAAAATATGCACGTAAAGCAACTAATCGTATAATATTAATATAAATAAAGAAAGAAAATAGTTTTCTTATATAAAATGTAATATTTGTAAGAAGTAGCAGTAAACACCACATAAAAGTGGTAAATTCTAAATTAACTTCAGCGTCTTATTGGCATTTTAAATAAACCTTTAAATTTATCAAGTACTTAGGTAACAACGTAATAAACGTCTTTTGCTCGATGTACTCTAGCTTTTTTGATGCGACGTTCTCAGCTTATAATTTTAAATTGCTAGTTAAAAATATTTTCTGTTAGGTTGTTGTCTATCAAACTTTATATGTGTTTTATGTATTTATAAAAAAAAACGACAGATATATTAATAAAATTGGTTGCCTGTAAAGTCGGTATACGGGCGAAAGTTTTACGTGACAACGACTTTGAGTGGTAAAATAATTTTAATGTGAATATTCATTCGTATAGTAGGAAGAAGGATGAAATAATAGTAACAATTTAAAACATTTATTTATACAAAGAATTATATTTAAAACATTAATTTATACAAAGAATCTCGCACTGAATTTCATATTAACAAAATTTTATTTTTACCTTTACACATACATAAGTATTTATACTTAGAAGGGACGCGTGCCTTTCACTTTTTATGTCTGTCTCTCTCGCTCTTAGGCGGGCTAACCATGCCCGAGTGGAAGGGACGCGTGCCTCTCACTCGCTCTCATTGTGAGCGCATAACGTGAGCGGAGCGTAACGCAGTTTCTTGAAGTGTCACCCGGCAAACCAATTTATAAGACGTTGTCACGTCAAAAAAACAAATTATAATAAGCCAGTTAAACATTTATTAGTTTAAATACCTTAAAGATTAGAAACAGCAACTAAGAGTTGAAAATGTCATGAAACATAGCATCATAGTTTCAAGGGGCTATGATTGAATATAATGTACTTGTTCACTTCTTATCGTACAATTATTATAGTTATAACTTATAAGCAAACGTGACAATAGACTTTAACATTTAAACTAGGAAATGTTTAATTTTCCAATGAAAATGTTTCTCTATCTAATTTCTACCGCAAAATAGCAGTACTTGGTATTGTTGTGTTCCGATTTGAAGGGTAGGTGAGCCAGTGTAATTACACGCACAAGAGACAAAACAACTCTGGTTAACATCTCTTAAAATGACAATGTCTGCGCGTTGGTGACCACTTACCATCAAGTGGCTCAGATGGTCGTTCGCCTACCGTCGTATACAATAAAAAAAGTGAAATAAATTTATTTATTTATTTAAATACTTTATTGTACACCACAAATTAAACACATTAGCCTTATAGTAAGTACACATAAAGAAAAATGGTACAACCGGCGGTCTTATCGCTTTAAAGCGATTTCTTCCAGACAACCGAGGTGATATGGAGTAGTAGCCAACAGAGAGATGGTAGGTGGTGTAAAACAGACTACATACATAGATACAAATAATATAATACATACATAAACTACTACATACATATAGCTAGGTACATAAATACATTTATACATACATATATACATAAAGTCATACATAAATACATACAAGTATACGGATATATACAAATAACAAATGGTATCTAGTCGCCATTCAGTGTGAGAGTGTGAGGTAATATTTAATAAATTTATTAGATTTAATAAAATAATAAAACTTATTTGTGTAATACCTGTGTCATAAAAAGGGACATCCTTAAAAACATCAATATAAGTGTAAAACTATTAGTAAATTAGACTGATTTGAAATCAAGGGAAAAATACTTCATTCACTAATAATAATCAATATCGTTCTTCACCGAAATATACGTTACGATATGTTAGGTCTACTAGTTTCCCTTTATTGCTGACGAAATTCTATCAAATAATGTTGAAAGGTTTAATTAAAACTCCTTGATACTTTAAACTAATCAATTATTACAAAATCTCTTAAGATTTCAAGCTTAGACTTTTCAAACTTGGAGATGGTTAAAGTTTGTCAGCTGTCAATGGAATAATGTTCCTTTGACCGGATTATAACGTCTACCGTCTCAGTAAACAGACTAATATTGAGTGGCTGACATCTGTGTAATCAACTGTTACTGATAAAGTGTGATAGACTCAGAGCCGCTGATGGCCTGAGATAAGCTTATTACGTTTGAATTAGGCAATTACATGTCTATATCATTTGACTTGCTTTTGCGACTGATTTATTTTAGAATTTACTCTATCATAAAATTTAACAACCTGCAGGCATTATAATTTTTATGCTAGCGACTGCGGCTTCGCAAGTATACAATTTTATAGCGAAGAAAGCCCTTAATAGTACTATAGGTACTATCAATTATCGATTTATAAATAATAAATTGGTTTTAATAATAATCTAATCGACAATTAAAATTTTGCTTTGTCGCAATCACTAGTTCCATCTATCAAAAAGTAAATAACTGGTTGGACAGGTTTATAAGTATGTTTACCTATATTATGACATCTCTATCTCCATTTTTATTTATTACCTTAGATATAAATATATAGCATAGCAACTGTAAAACTGACCGTCATATTGTTTTTTTTTAAGATTTTCGTACGAAATTACTATCTAATTTTCCAGTTTTTTCACTGGATACACCAAATTCTTTTATAAAAACTTTGTCTTGATAATTACAAAACACAACAAAAAATTAATAGCCTAATTGATCGAGCCGTTCTCAAGTGATAATCTTTCATAAATGCGGAAATTGACTTTTATATACTACATATACATACAAAATAGTATATATTATATATATGATATATTTGGTTGTTTTTTAAGTTATTGGTTTTTATTGCTGGTTCAATTTCACTTTTTATTATATATTTTGGTCCATAGACTCTGTAAGACGTGTGAGTCTAACTTTCCTATATGTACATATGTCCTATATCAGTAATTACACTGGCATATAGTGGTTAAAGAGTGCATGACCCTTCAAACATCATAACAACTACTTTACAAATTATTACTGTTTGGTGGAATAGCGAGTGGGGGTCGGCTCCACCCAGACTGACCGGCACAAAGATCGACCAGCGGTAAACGTGACTTTATATAGTACTAAGTTGGCAGGTTAATTGAAATTCCGTAGAACCTAGCTTCTGCAGGCTCGCAGAACTGTAATTCGCTTATATCCCTAAAGACATCTGTAAGACGTTATATCTGTATCGGGGTTCGTTACACGGAACGAAGCATCGCAAGTGTATTCAATTAAATATGTTTAACATTAATGTTTTATATTTATTCAATTATACTTAATGCAGCGCAATTTACAACAACTCAGATTCCAATGTAAGAGTGTTAATGTCTGACTGACACAGCCTATTATAGACTTATATACACATTCTTATTATTGCATAAAACTTTGAAGTATTATATCTATTTAAGTATGCTTTTATTCTAACTTCAACACTCAAATTATTGGCAGTATAAGGACTACTCGAATTGTTTATTAATCAAGCAGCGACACAACAAAATGGATAGCGTAAAACAAAACTTCCTACGTAAAAAATACATAAGTTTGCCAATTTTCATGGCGATCGGATAAACATGGTCGAAGTATATTTATCCGAAACAGATAAACTAACATCCAACTTATATCTACATAAATAGATTAATACATATTAATCGTATACATGTACAGCTACTTTGATGTTTAAAGACTCGTAACATAACTCGTCTTGGATTACATTTTATTTTTTTCCCCAACTTCTCACGAAAATTGTTAATCAATAGGAATCGTAAAAACAGCTTGAAATTCATCTAAAAATCTATGATATAGTCTGGGTTGGTATTATATTTAACTCCTTTGTTCTTCAAAGTAAAAAAAGAAAATAATTTTAGCCTAATCCGTAAATTAAATTGCGTATAAATTTCGACAGCAGACAATGAAATAAAGCAATCTAACTTCTAAAAGTCTTCCTTAATTACAATGTTCGAAGTCAATTGACGTCTGACCTAAATCTGCATTTGAATAAGAAAGCGGCTGTCTCCCAACAAGTTTAGACAATCGTCTCCATCTTAATAATTCCAATTTCGCAGTTTGAATGTAAACAGAACTGCAATGTGAGGATTAGGCTGCGATTTGACAAAGTTTCCTACTTGACGCTGCGAGCTGGCGACAGCTGATATCATCGGTTTATACTAGGCTAGGACCGACTTCACTCTTACTGTAAAACTAAATTAAAAGTGCATAAAAGGAATAATTTTATATCAATTTAACTAAAACTAAAATTTTTGCGTACAAATTTTTTAAATTACTTTTAACTCTTAATAATATTTTCTACTAGAAGAGCTAAATATCAAGAAAATAATTTTAAGCGTATTACTCGATAAATCTGATACTGTTGTATGTAGCATGTACACGTGTTTTCTCACTTATGGTCTTATTTTTTACTTTTAAACTTAACACTGTTTCATTAGTAGGCAAAGGACTGCTGGAATGTCAATAATGTAAAGGATGTTCTTCTTCTCAAATACTTTAAGATATTTAATCGAAACATTACAATATTTCACTAAGTAAAATCCTCTAGATCGTGAAGCTTCCTCCTGATGACATAAAAATTGCAGTCCTTGCCTTAGCAAATATATCTAATGCACTGTATTGTTGACACAATTGAAACTGCATACTGGAAGTATTATTATACTGTATGCCCAGAGTATATTAGACCCATGTTAACCGAAATATTAAAATTAAAATCTTAATTAAAAAAAATACTACCCTCACCCTCGGCTTGGAACGAATTATCTCACACCTGAGAAAATCAGTAAGAGGATATTTCTTAACACCACTTTTTGCATACAATAAATATTTAGTATTTGAAACAGTCTGGAGTCGACCGTTTTTCCCCCAAGGTGTGGTATATTAAAAAGTAAAGTAACAGCCTATGAATGTCCCACTGCTGAACTAAGGCCTTTTCTCGTTTTTTTGAGGAGATGGTTTGGGGCTTATTCTACCACGCTGCTCTGCTCTGCTGTATATTTTAAATAAATTATAAATATTTTATGTAACATCAAAAATTATCCATTCATCCAGAAAACATCATACATGAGAATATGTTTTTTTTTTCAAAAGTAAAATTGACGAGTTTATCTGTCTATTATACAGAGTGTAACAAAATTCGTGTCCGACCCGTGAAGTGGTTATAAGGTATCGTGAGTAGGTTCTATTTATGTAAAAAAAATTAAAATATTATGCAAAAAAATTACTCATAATTTTTTTTTTTTTTTCATTTTCAATTGTAAATGACGAAAATTTCATGGACAGCTGAGGTAAAGACCTCGTCTCCAACCTACCCGATAGGTAAAAGCTATCGAGCGCTGACGCCCGCGCCTGGGTTGCAATATAATTGTCGTTATTTAGTCAAATTATTTCTTTTTCGGGGTAAAATTTTGCTTAAAATTTTAAAATTTATTACAAAAATAGAACCGACTAACAATACCTGATAACCACTTCACGGGTCGGACACGAATTTTGTTACACCCTGTATATAAGACAATCTTGTACAATATCGAACTTTAAGATGATAGACCGGCTTTAAGCCAAAATTGTAAATCTTGTGCCTTATTGTAATTTCTAGCTATTAGTCGTGTATATTGCCTAACATTTTACCAATTACCATTAAATGTCGGTAATTGTTTTTGTCTAACAAATAAGTCTCTAATTGAATAAAGTATTAAGGGTGCAAGTACTTTATGCAGATGTACAAGAGTATACTTTTCAAGTCTTTATTTTATGTCCTGGAGATTTACCAAGCTTCAGTGTTATTAGCTATTTTCATATATTTTACTAAGTACTGAGCGTAGTAATCAGCCTTATGAGTGACTCAAAAGCTGGGTGAAAATGTTCTTCTTAACTTTAAAATGTCTCTTAAAATATTACTTATACCCACATCGGATAATAAGCCATCTATATTATCACATGAATGTAATTTTATTTTATTTAGAGGAATCAGGTAATATATAAATATTATACGCACACTTTAACGTAGCTTCAATCAATAAACCCCGTCCGAGATGTGAGTTGTGACACAATCTTCGATAGCCAATAATGCATTCTGAGCTCAATCTATCTTATCCGATTCATAAAACTTTCCGAGAGCCAAGATAGAAGGATCGAGTTCTTACAAGTTGTTAGACGGGATATCCTATACTGGTATTCAATATCATTATTTTTTTATAGATATTCATGTTTATTCTACATGAAACATTACATGAAACAAAGTAAGAATAAAATATATTTTATTACTGGAATATATTATACAGATTAATAAAATTATTTATGTAAGCAGATTTTATTTATATACTTTATTTATTAATGTGTTTTTTAGTAAAAGTAATCTGTATTTTACATTTAATTGATGATATTACCGTCCTTATATTTTGTCGATTATATTTGTGGTGGCGTAGTTGCCTGATATCCAATTACGTGATGTTGAATAACTCGAGTTGTGATCCATCACGTTTGAGCCTTCTATTTTAGTGGCGGACCGTCCGACGTTATACGCTCACTGTAATTATCTTTTTTATTGAAGTTGTCGGGAACACGTAACTAAGAGATAAAGTGTGAATAATTTATTATTTATTAGATATGAATTTCACCTGCACGAGGGAAAATTCATTACTTTTCTCTCTCGTTAGAGTCATCGAACGAAACATTAATGGCTTTTAGTCTTACTTATTAATGTCCTTTAAATTGTCGTGAATTTGATTTACAATTGCTATTTCATTTTTATGAGTTCTTTCACATTACTTGGTAATCGCAAAGGTTCGGTATACTATTTTTTTATTTTGGTAATGCTACATCGTAATTTATTATTTATTTAATTTTTTGGCTTATTACATATCTCCAACAAATGATACACACTTACAAGTACATTAAATCTTGGAATAATGTTTAAAAATATATGTACTCCTTTAACCACCTTAGGAGACCACATGAACCACTAAAGTAATGAGTAAACAAAATTAAAAACTTAAAAAAAAAAACTAAATTTGGTAGGTACTTAATAAATAGGTAAATAATAGTAATTAAATAATTTAAAAAATTGTGTATAAGAACTACACTACTACAACTTAGTGGTAGAGCTTTGTCCAGGCTCGTCTGGGTAGGTACCACCCACTCATCAGATATTCTACCTAAAAAAAACAAAGCTCTAAATTACCAGAATATAAAATTTTAAATATAAAATTATGTTCAAATTTGAATTTAGATTAAGTATTAAGGCTTAAGACATTTTTTAAAGAAGAAACAAAAAATATTTTAGTATTTTCTATTTAACAAATTATTTAGATCATTTAAATTTTATGTCACATATTTTAGCACAAGGTTAAATAAAAATAATTTTATGGCAGAATTATATTGCGTTTCACGTTAAACTGTGTGGCGTGACCATTAATACTTTATCTTATATATACACCATAAAATATATTTTATAATAAAACGTAAACAATGTATTTATATATTTACGCTTAACATAATTTAACTTAGGAATAAAATGGGACAGGAAATCAAATATAAATAGAAGTTGGTACTTTTTTATAGCATAAGTAGGCTGATAAGCGTAATATGGGCCATGTGGTCACCAACGCATATAGACATTGGCATTGTAAGAGATGTTAACCATCGCTTATATCGCCAATGCACCACCAACCTTGGTATCAAAGTTGTTATGTCCCTTGCATCTGTAATTACACTGGCTCACTCACCCTTCAAACAGGAACACAACAATACAAAGTACTGCTGTTTTGCGATAGAATATCTTATAAATATCTTATGAGTGGGTGGTACCTACCCAGATGAGCTTGCACAAAACTCTACCACCAAGTAATGTAATAACTGAATCTATTACATTTTAGAAAGATAAAAAGATTATCATTACTATAGTATTGAATGAATAGCAAATATATTTTTTTAATAAATACTTCTAAGGTATATTGATTGGGTGGGAAGTTTTACCTAAAAACCGCAGGTGCGGGACGTTGGGTGTCTTTTGGACACTGTGCGCGGAAATAATTATGATTGAGCGCGGCTTCTTATTTACTTTGTATTATGTACAAATAAACAAACCTATTTAAGATAGTTATTTTATTTTCTTCTTTAGTAGGTATCCCTGTTTTGTTATTTTATTTTTTTAGAAAGCTATTTCTAATCAAAAATCTTAATTCACTAAGATATATTATGTAGTACTTAATTTAATTCATCATTCTAACAATTAATACCTAACTAACGTTATACACAACTTTCGTTGACGCCTTTTTTTTTTCGCTGTGGAAATGCATTTACGCATACCGCCTGCAAGATGAAAAGCGGGGGGTTATGTGGGACTCGACGGCTGAAGTGCAAGGCCGTAATACCCACTAAAACCACAGCGTATACTTCACCGCCGTTAGGGGGGTGCCAAGGGGTCGCGTGAGCATTCTACCCTGACACCCCGACGGATAGCCCGAAGGCCACAACTTCCTTGGCGACGGATTAAGGTGTTGGGCTCCGCCGCCAAAAAACACCCTGACGGCCGCAGAGGACAGGGAGGACGGCAACCTGACAACACCGCATCTCCACGTCCGGGATCCCGCTTAGCTTCCCCGTGGCCGACCTTACCACGGGTACTGAGCCCCCCCACCACGACAAGGTGGAGATCCCACGCGGGGGGGTTCGTTTACGCCTTGCAGAAAGTAATTTTAAAATATACATATACTCAAATTATGTAACACCTTTGCAAAATTTATTAACACATGTCGCAAGTTGTATCTAATATCGTTTTTACTGTTTAATTAAGTTTATAATAATATATATTTTTATAAAAGCTGAATAAATTGAAATGAAGATTTAAGGTGAAACTCAGGACGATGACCCTTGTGTTGTTTGTACTTAATTTACAATCTACTTCATTTTTTAGTATAAAGAAAGGATATATATATGCGACAAGTAAACAACAAAATGATTTGCCCCTCGGAACGAATCGTGTTTCCAATCCTTCTCTACTGGCTGTATTCATTACCTTTACAGGCAGTTCGTCTTATTAAAATTTCTTGTCAATCAACACAGAAACATTTATAAATAATTCAACGTAATTAAAATTTACCTCTCCCTATATCTACACCCGTTCACGTTTCACTCTTGATACGAACACTCAATAAGGATCACAAATAGCTTTGATGTTAAGATGGCCCAGTGGTTAAATTCTTAACCGAAGATTGTGATTTCAAACCTAGGGGACCATTGAGTTTTCCTGTGCGTAATTTACGTTTTATAGCACCAAACATAGAGAGGAGGCTTTAGTCCAGCATATGGGATAGTTACAGAAATTGTTTTTTACTTTATTTTGTAGAAATACAATATTTCATTACTCATTATATATATTAATTGTTTAAATTTTCGTTTCCATCAATTCTCCATCTAATATTAAAACGTTATCGTGCTCCATATTTCAACCAAGTGTCAAATAGAAATAACGAATTCAAAACGATTTCTAGTAAGAACGGGTCCCTAATACAAGTTGGCGGCGATGGGGCGCGCAAGTATTTTCATTCCAAATGTAATTGGAAAACTCGCAACAATAAAAGTCTAGGGTGACACGAGACGATTTGGCGGCATAATACAGCTGCAAGACATTTGTTTGTTTACAGATAAAATTAATATACTTAAAGTAAACAAAAAAGAAATTATTGAAATGCATACGCTCTTTAAATATACCTACGTACTTACTTACCTACCTCTCTAAATATACATACGTATTTTGCAATAAAAATATTACTAAAAAGAAAACAAATTATCCAACCCTTGGACTAATCCCAAGAATAAAACACTCGTTTATATATCATAGTATGATACAACACTTTTTTTTATTGACTATTCTCCTAATAAAAAATATTAAAATTTTATAAACACTAATCTAGTAAAAATAAATAATATGTTATTTTATAAGTAATGCGTCTGTATTAATAATCATTTTTGGAATTAAAGGATTTTTATTTTTGAAATATTATACAAGTGTCACAATATATTCAATATTATTACGATTAACTTTTTTATTACTTTTATGAACAAAGCTGGAAAATTGCAAATGCTGTGGCAGTGTGCTTGATGAAAAATTGATTGCAGTATTTTTGCATGACTTAATGAGTGTGGGTTTAAAATATGTTCGATCCTTAATGAAGAAGGAGAACATGCTACATATAATGAGACATTGATTTTTGATTATTTTTTTCCTTGCTTGTGGATTATTTTTGAGTATAAATAATCTATTCTGAGTAATATATAATGATGAAGTGTTTGTTTGTTTGAAAGCTTTCTAAGGACCTAAAATAGGTTTTAAATGAATATTTTTGTGTTAGACAAAGCATTTATTGAGAACGACTTAGCCGCAGATTATAACGCGAGTGAAATCGCGCATAGCTGCTTATAATATAATTATTCACACATGGCCATCTGATCATGGAAACCAGACAACTGATATACTACATATACTACTTTTCATTTGCAGATATATACTTATATAGATAATTGTACCCCAGACTCAGGACAAACAGACTTGTTCATGGACACAAATGTTTGTCCTGGGTGGGAATCGAACCCACGACCTGCGGCGCGAAAGGCAGATGTCTACCAAACACGCCAAGCGGATCGTCATATGCAGTCGGCTTATGCACAACAAATTCAAACAAAACAACATATAATATCGTACTTACTATAAGATAATATTATATATCCTTATAAAATTCCGTTTCACTCATGTATATAAGCTTTAACTTTTATTATTGTCTATGTATTTATACATGATCCGAATATAATGTAATAAGTCTAATATTTTATAATAAATATACCTAAACAGTTAAGTCTAAAGCTTGAATACTAATTACATTTCGAATTTTACACTCTCTACATATCGCTACTTAGCAAATATATTTCACGACGAGCTTAATTTTAGACAATACGTACAAGAGGAAATCGGCTTATCTAACACAGACAGGTTGCACTGAGGCTGTATTCAAAGCAACAGAAAGCATTAGATAACTTCGTGACATGAATACGAGTAGCTAAAAATAATTTTCCAACTATAGGTTACTGCAACTGTTACTCAATTTATGTTCATAAATTATTTATGGGTACAAGTTTTCGTCATCTATACAGTTAAAGTATAATATTATATACAAAACAAATGTCTGTTAATGTTTACTATTAAGTACCATGTAAAGAAAACAAATTATATAGAAAGGTATTATTATTTAAATTATAAAGATATAAGAATATATTTAGTTAATCCTTCCACCAATTTATTATTACATACCTATATTTCTTACGAATCTATTTTATCTTTGATTTTTGTAAGTATTGAAATTAAAAATAAAGCATTGTAGCTAAATCGCAATAAAAGAAATAGCACTGTTTTACATAAGCACTGCATCATTTATTGATTTATCGATGTTTACGCGTTGTGCCAGTGATGCCAGAAATCTCCCTCACGAGTCATGAAAAATAATATAATACAAACATTTAATTACTTATTACATTTAAATATTTATTCAATATAAATTTAGTTAAGTTCCTATTTAAAACGGAAATTGTTACTACCTTTAGTTAGAAATTAATAGGAACACTAATTCTCTGAAATAATTCTCTCCATACTTATTAATGAATTCTGTGAAAGTCTCAGATTTCTTATGAAAGAGTATGAATTATCAATTCTACCTAACTATTACTAATAGTAGCAATTAAAATTGTTTATACTATTGAAATAATTTAAATATTGATAAAGCTACGAACATATTATATTTCTAAAAAGCTTATACATATTATAATCTGTGTTTAAGGTGTATCTTCGCAAACTAAACACGTGATTAGTAGTTTCTCGATTGCTCGTTTAATTTTTTAGAATCTAGAATATTTATTTTCTAAAACGTTGTTATTTCAAGTATTGAATGTGACAGTTCACTACAATAAATTACCCTTTTGACCTGTTTACAAAAGTAGTCCGCACCATCCTGCTTTAAATGCAACGGATATACAGTTGTATGAAAACTACAGGAACTCCACTTGTTCGAGTTGAAAACCCTTTGTTTATTTATAAAACGAGTAACGCAACTCAGTCAAATAGTTATTAATAAAAACCGCCGAATTACATTTTATACTAGTTTTTATTCCCTAAGACCATTATGGTCTTCGATATCGATTCATCGAAGATCGAAGTTCAAGTAATTTCAAGTTTTAATTAATTTTTGAATTGTCAAAAAATATAATTTCGCTTAATACAAAAAAAAATCCATAACATACTTGTAAGTTTTTTAATTACTGATATTTACTTTTAAACCTGGAAAATAACCATATCGACATTGTAATTGATTAAGCGACTCTATGGAGTGTAAACTGGCATTTTTAAATGTCATTTTTCATTTAAGCAGCTCTCAACTCTTCACTCGATTAGGGCTGTGTTCATTAAATTACTCGATTGCAGTTCCCAGTTTGTCGAGTAAATTGCACTGACGAACGGGATTTTACAAAACGAATAAAAATTCGATCAAGTCTGAGGATATTTGTAAGTTTGACAGGTAAAACACGAGCTCTCATGTATACAAAAATATAAAAAATATATTTATTCGCTCGAATTAATTTTATTCATATTTTAATGGTAGCTATGTACGTTGGTTCTCTCATTGACTTCTAATATTTCAGGATAGTCATATTATATTCTATTTACTAGCAATATATACCCGTCAGTTTAAGTTTTAATTTAAGCGATTAAATAAAACTTTATTTTAGCTACAAAATCATTGATATTTTTATTTATTATTCAGTAAAAAATCATAGAATAAATTGAAAGGATTCGCTTGAAAAATAAATAAAGTATTCCGTGAGTGAATACATCGTACCATACATTTTTATAACGAAATAGCAAACTGTGTTTATTCATTCACTGTACAAAAATGTACATCATGTTTCCTCAATAACTTTATGAAACATTTAGTCCATATTTGAAAGATTCGCCTTGTGTTTTGTAATTATTATTATTACATATTGCCTGCCTCGTTGATCTAGTGGCTACATGTAAGGCCGCAGACACGGTGGTCTTGGGTTCAAAACTTCAAACCCCAGGTCAGGCCAATAAAAATCCTAATCCTCAATAATTACTAACCGTAACTAATTTAAAAAGTGTTTTTATATTCACAATTTAGTTTTTACTAAACATAGATATGTCTTCCTTATTTTATTGTTACAAAAATATGATTGAGATCAATTACTAACACTACCTAACAAAACCTTGGTATATTTTCTATAAGAATACTATTTTAATTATGAAAAACCCGCTTAATTATTTAACGATATACCTATATTATTTTCAGAGGGTTATATTAAAAAAATAGGTAACTAAATTCAGAATACAACAGAAACCCTTTCGTCTGAGGAATAAATATTTGATTTGAATATAAATGAGTAGAACTAATTCGGTTAGAACGGAGTAAAAAGCGTTGACGACATTTGGGTCCCGTCTGATAGCAGAACCCTTCTTTGATGAGAGCCGTCAGTCGAGCTATTTATTTTCTTCATTGCTAATAACCATTATCTTTACACTTGAATAAGCAGGTTTTGTTAACTAAATAGATACTAATCGAAATATATACTGACAAAATTAAAAAGTCATTTATGCTATACGTATAGCTTTTCATATATAATTATGTGAAAATATTATATACTTGTGTATAATATACTAAAAAGAGTTAAGATTTCATTGTTTTGGATTCATACAAAAACTGATTCATTATATTACTGATATACGGCCGAATACTGAAACGTCATTCAAAATGAAGTGGGACTTAATTATTTGGAACGTCATTAATTTCAAAATTTTGTATGCGAAATTTGCGAAATTAAATTCAGTATTCGGCCGTCTATCTGATATAAATAAGTAGGCAGATTGGCAGATGGATTTGATTTCTGATGGTGCGTGGTCACCACCGCTCATAAACATTGGCGCTATAAGAAATATTAACCATTTCCTACATCCCCATTACATACATTTTACTTGGTAGTAGGGTTTTGTACAAGCTCGTCAAGGTAGGTACCACCTAGTCATCAGATATTCTACCGCAAAACAGCAGTACTTGTTATTGTTATGTTCCGGTTTGAAGGGTGAGTGAACCAGTGTAATTACAGGCACAAGGGACATAATCTTAGGTCCCAAGGTTAGTGGCGCAATGGCGACGAAAACGATGGTTAACATTGCTGCCAATGTCTAAGGCCGTTGTCTAACCTATCCTATAAAACAGCCCAATGCGCTTTGCGAACTAAGATGTTATGTCCTTTGGAGGCGAATAGGCTAGAGTTCCAATCGCAGTTTGGGCTTGGAAAAAGTTATTTACGTTATACGCTCAGCCATATCACGGAAGGCTAGTAAAGCCCTTGATCTTGTGCCTGATCTCTCTTCATTTCTCCGGTCGCGTTAAATGACCGTCCCATTGGGTTTTCAGATTACACGGTACACCTGTGTTTGCGCACATGTACATATACATTTTAAAATCTCGGATAGTTCCGAAAAAGTTCATACCGCTTTTAAAATTACGTATACTTACCTATTTGGACTCATTAATCACGAATATGATCATTAAAATTGGCGCAAATTTAATTTTCGGAACTTTGGCTAAAATCTCTTACGCTCTGGATGAAAAATTGTAACTATTTAATTTTGTTTATTGAGAAGTCAAAAATAAAAATAAAACTTAGACTTGGAAACACTTGTATTTGAAATGTTTATAGATCTCAAAAATTTATAAAAGAAAGTCTGAAACTGAATATATTTTCCTACTATATTTAAATATTTTATCGTACGATAAAATCTTTTTATAATATATTTTAGTACTTACCCAGTTGTATTAGTGATAGTGATTGTATTATCAAATTTGTTTATATATACCATTATTAAAATTTGTGTTAGGCTACATGCTAAGACGAGTAAATTGTAAAGAATAATAGTTTATTATAATTAACTATTTTAGTGGTTAATATGCATGAAGTAGGTACCTACATATTTACACGAGATAGTCGAATAAAACTCGAACACACTTTAAACTTTATTAAGTCACTCTTACAAAACTCTTGTACAGCTGTATGTGAGGTGTCTTATTAGATAGATCACGTAATCATTCAAAGAGGAGCACCAATTTTCATGTGCTTTTGTGATTTGTCGCTCGTGGGTCATAGAAAATATAGCGAGGAATTCAACACTTGTAACAAGATAATTTTCTGCAACAGATTTTCTTGCATACCTAAAAAGAAGTGACTGCTTTTTAAGGGGTTTCGTAATGTAAAATTGATATGTTGATAAATGTGTGTACGTACGTACATAAGAATATACGTAAAGGAGATTCGTCTAGCTCGATGCAACGACCTAAAACGTTATCCGAAATTCGAAACTGATCACACGTCAACCCCGCTTTCAATCCATTTACCAAACGAAAAAATAGGCTTAAGATTGATGGGCTATGAACCAATAGTCAATATATTGCTACATTATTCACTAAATATATTTTAAACATTTATGTTTATATATGCTCATTATT
The DNA here is from genome assembly GCA_963151315.1 of Nymphalis c-album. Taxonomy (NCBI): domain Eukaryota; kingdom Metazoa; phylum Arthropoda; class Insecta; order Lepidoptera; family Nymphalidae; genus Nymphalis; species Nymphalis c-album. The sequence goes on along the minus strand of OY720590.1, from coordinate 5,293,860 downwards.
TATGTTTATAATATATCTTTATTGTACGAATATACTACGGGCGACAGGATTTATGTTTTATGCATTGCCTATCAGTTAGACACAAAACCAAAGCATAACGACACCGTAAAAAGTATATGAAAAAAATATACTTATATAATATAATGGATAAAAACGGTTTATTTTAACGAATTTATACAAAAATAAATATACCAAATACATATATAAAAATACAAATTAATTAATATATTATAAAAATGCTACTACCATTCCATACCAACAGTGTGCATAACTAGACTAGTATAATTGCATGATGAGTTAGCCTATGATTGCGTGTGTGTGAGTGTTAGTAAATTTCACTATTTTAAATAGTAAATTTTTATATATATCGGATAAACATTGTACATTGTGTTTGCGTCGTATAAATAAATAAATACCAATTGCTGTCTATTTTTATTTGATTAAAATCTGTCTGTAGTGTATTGAAGTATTGGGTCCGAAATGTTTCGCTGACTTTCACAACGCTAATTGGTATTTGTTTTTTTCCCATAATGAATGTAATGGAAAATTTTATAAATCATTGTTTTGCATTTAGTTATAAAAGCCGATAGTTTTACCTGATACAAGATCATGTTATTTTCTTTCATAATATTTCCAATAATTAATACGTAACCCAAAATAAATTACAGATACCTACATGTAAGTCTTATATATCTTAAATCGGTCTGAGTTTTTTTAAAATAAATGAGATAACTTATAATAATTGAGCGATGGGCGCCACTTCGATCGCGTCTAGACTTTGAACGTGGCATGACATACGGTCCACTTAATGACTTTAAACTAAAACTATATCAACTTTATTATATCTATCCAGTGGAAGATTTATTTACTGTAATAAATTGTTTATCTCGACTATCATACTCAATATTTATAAAAAAATCTTTATTCAAGATTTGTATCCAAATTAAGTATATAACTGATCAAATGTAATGCTACCGGCTAATACGGTCTTGGAATTGAAAATTCCATTACAAAAACCGACAAAAGACTCAGTAGTTGGGTACCTACTCTTTCACGTCTGCTTAGCAAATTCAATATTTACAATTAATTACAGTATGTCCATGGCATGAAAACGACGAATACTAATTCCTGCCTTTTTATTTCCATCATCATCATTCGCTTGTGTCTTTCGTATTTCGCAGTCGGTGCAGTGTATAAACATCTGGAAAGCAATTTGCACGTTGCTGCTAGGAGGGATTTGGCAAATTTTTACAGTCGGTCGCTTGTCTGACGCCAACACCCCTTGGGAAAATTCCTTTAGTCAGCACTTACAATACCCACAGGTGGAGATGGAAAGGCTCTATCCCGCTTAGTCGAACCATATGGGTAAATATGTCTTGTCTTTATGATTTCTTTCCAAAGTAAGTCTTACTTTTTCGCGATAAATGTTCTTATATGTTAATTATTATTTAAAAATTGGTCTCTCAAAAGTTTGTCCACATCATCGACAAAATTAATGTAGTCTTTTTAGTTTCTACCATAAAAACATTTATTTATCAAAATAAAACTCCTGAATCGAATGTAAATCATTTATTTGATTCGATTTACTAGAGCTAAATATACCTGTTAAATTATATCATTGCAAATGAAATTGGTTTGCAATATCTCACGCTGTCTTATCTAATTCTATTATTCTAATAAGCGAGTCGGAAAAACCATTCACGAACAATATACGTATGTATATGTAAGTTGTACATTCTTTTAAAAACACATAAGTTTTCTTCGCACGTACAAAAATGGGGTTTTTATCTAAAATTACAATAATGTATAATACAATTGAAAAGCGATTTCAAAATAGGCATTTGTAATATTTTAACAAAACTTAATACATTTACAATTTCATAGTAACACGTCATAAAAGTTTTATCGTAATAAGTTTTATGAAATGATACGTAACACAATTTAACTTTTATTTTAAGTAGATATGCGATGTATAAATGTAAATAACTCCCATGAGGCAAAAGCAAGACGCAAACTCAACAAAGTTTCGCTAAGTTTTAAACATAATATCCAAGACGTGATAGAGTGAATACGTTACATTCAACAAATAATAAACCAACTATTTATTTGAATATTATTACTGATCTTACCGAATAATAACTTAATATTAATACAATACTAACAAATTATGATTTTACATTTTTAAATGTCTGCTAAACAAGCACCCAAAGTAATTGTCCGCTATTAAATACTGCTTCGCTCGCTTTTAGCTTAACCCGCCCAAGTAACAATGTAATAAATTTAATTAATGTTTTAGTGAAAGCTTAGCAAGAATATTTAAACGAAAATGTTATTAAAACATACGTTTTATACTTTAAAAGCATCCGTAAAATAGGTTATAACTATTACATAAGTTTTATAAACGTCACACCTATTGTGAAGTCAACTGCCCTAATTGTGGAGTAAAAAAAACATATGAAAATATAAACAACCATATATAACATAAGATACATGGACGCTTTTTCTACGTGTGATGTTTTTATCTTTTCTTTCATCTAGCGTATCTCAAAGAAAGCCGCTTACATCCTAGGGTAGTAATAAAGGGACATCTGTTACAGTCGACTTCAAACTTCAAACACAAAATACAGTCCGAGACTACAGGGCTCTAACAATTAGTGCGCGTCCTCAAACAATCCTTCACATACTGACTTGCTATAAGAGTGTACAAACGTGACAAAACCTCTACTTAACGTTGGACAAAAATATCGATAAATGTAAAATTTAAGGTAAACTTTTAAATAAAATTTAGTCCGAAATACCTCTATGTAATATAAATATATAATAATAAATAATTTTGCCTGTACTTATGTTAGCTCATTTACGCTTCAAACCGGAATGTAACATCGCTGTTTGGCGGTAGAACATGTTTTGAGGTAGCCTACCTAGGCACTAATCCTTACCGCGAAGTAAACACATTTAAAATTTATTCATTTATTCGCTCATAAGCAAGAGAAAGTTTGTACTCGATGTAATAATTAAATTTAGGTGTTACGCCATTAATATAAATTAAGTATTTAACCCTATTTACCAACACTATATTAGTAGACAAGTATTTATTGCAACAAAACGAGCATAATAAGTGGAAAAGTTATGTACCTATGTAGGTACCGTACGCAGTACGTACGAGTAAGTATTTATATCCTACGCAATGCGCAAAATAGGTTATGCTATACGGGCTTAATGCGTAAAACAAAAGTTTCTAAACATTAGTTATAATATGAAAAAGTATAAAAAGGAAATTGAGGAGGTTTACTTCACAATAGTTAACACAAGCCTATAATTGTATATACAGTCGTACATTAATACACAATACAGATCTCACTTTTGTCAATCAAGTCTTTGAGCGATCTTTAATAAAGACATAAATTCTAAAATGAAAATTCTTAATTAATGAAAAGGAACAAAGAACATCAGTAACCACTCCGTAGAAACCTTTGTTGTTTAACATAAATACAAAGGGCAAAATATTTTATCTTCTACGTCAACCACGTCCATTGTTGTCGATGCAATTTAATCAGAATATAAAAGCGGCATATTATTACATTTTTGGAATACACAAGATCACACAAGATCTTGTATAAGTAATCTACAAAACTTAATATATTTTCAAAACATTAGATTCGTTTTATAACAAAAATTATAATAAGGAAAGATACAAGCTGTATAGACAAACTTTATGTAACAGTAAAAGGCTATTCTTGTTTTGAAGTAAATATTTTAGCAGATGCCAAGCGAGTCTCACCAAAGAAGCAAGACAGCAGCGTCTAAATCGGGAAAATTGCCCGAAGTCTGTGCAGTGTGCCATTTAATCGAAGTACACTTCTTATCCTACTTTGAAATAAAACGCTACTATTGTATTTATTATTTTATTCCTCGGTTGGCGCAACTTTATATCTTTTTATAAGCTACAAAAGACAAATGTTCTTTTTTCTAAGGCTGTGAATAAAATTACATCGGTGATTTCACATACAGTTAACATAGGAGTGCCAACTTCCAAACTATATGACCGAAAATATCTCGACAGAAAGACCAACATTTTCATTGATTCGGGATCATAAGCTTGGATCCCCATGACTTTAGGAACCAGGGTCTACAAGCTTATAAGATCACATATTAATAGATACAAAATTAAAGTAATTTAAGAAATATTAAATAAGAGAACTGAGTTTATTTTATTTTTTATTTATAGACTTATTATAAAATGTAAATTAAAAAAAAAACAAAAAAATACCTTTTTTATTTTAAAAATGTAGATATTATACATATATATATATAGGTATATGTATCGTAAGATTAAATTATTTAAAAATGCATAAATGTTGTAATATTACTTTTCTACCGGCTACTTGTACTTTCACACAAGCTACTATCAAATAGTTGGATTTTTAATTTCATACATTATTAATAAAATATAAATTTAGATGTATATTTTGCAAATAGCTTGAGAAAGGATCAGAGAAGCTATTTCACGCGCGATCGCACTCAATCATACTCGAATCATCATAGGAAATGTTCGTCACAAAATCGGATGACAAGTAAAAAAACATTTCGTTTATAATTTAATTCCATTTCCACATTATGTAACTGATCCTCCTCGTATATACAAATCCTTGTCGTTCCATTTTCCGCTCCGTTTAATAGTCGCTGCTTCAAGATATTCATCAGTCTTACACATAAAAATGTCTTTGATGTTACTTTATGTAAATTCATAAATCATACGTTTTAATATTTAGATTGTAGGGTTAAAATTGAATCAAGGCGAAACGACGCATCTTCTCGCAAAAAAAATAATCTATTCCGCGCGCAAAATTGCCGGGAATCAAATTTTGGAAAATATCTCGTTATCTCGTCCTCGGCTATAATATATGTATGTTGATGTATCCGTATAATATTAAAAGAGATTATTACTTAAACCTCTTTTATGCTACAATATATTTGACTAGAATCCATTTCGGTACATGTATTTATGTATAGGCATGTATATACAATTTTATTGATTACTTCACCAAAGAAAATTCAAATAGGACGATTGCGTAATAATATGTGCAATATATACGAGTAGGTACCGCTTATCTTCTCTTTTTATTACAGAAATCAAAAACAACAAACAACAAAAATGTCTTCTGCAAAAGTAACATTGTGACGAGTCGTACTTAATTTCCTTGTTACATGCTCTAACAGATAAACGTGCTGTGCATACTCAAAGGAAACAATCTCATGCGCTACCGCAAACCGTTTGATATCAAAGTATGTGAGTAAACGAGATTGTTTATGATGTTTCAACAATATCTGCTCAGTGGCTTTGCGGTTTTCTTGATATGACAACTCCATTTAAATCTGCTCTTACAAGCCGAATATATAAAATTTTATTTCAGTAAACTGTACAAATTGAATGTTTACTTTTTCCATTACATTTTTTTTTCATATTATGTTGGCGGACGAGCATATAGGCCACCTGATGGTAAGTGGTCACCAACGCCCATAGACGATGGCAGTGTAAGAAATGTTAACCATCGCTTACATCGCCAATGCGCCACCAACCCTGGGAACTAAGATGTTATGTCCCTTGTGCCTGTAATTAAATTACACTGGCTCACTAACACTTCAAATCGGAACACAAGAGTACCAAGTACTGCTGTTTTTCGGTATAATATTTGATGAGTGGGTGGTACCTACCCAAACGAGCTTTAACACAAAGCTCTACCACCAAGTAAAGTAAAGTATTCAACGCACTATAAGTACTAGATCATAAGGTTCCAATGTCATAATCTCTCGCTTACGGTTTCTTATATAGCGTGCACTTAGATCAACAATAGCATGTACCTATTCTTTGTCTTTGTTGTATCACTAAGTATATAAGACCGACTGCCTCGTTGGTCTAGTGGCTTGATATAAGGCCGCAGACGCGGTGGTCCTGGGTTCAATTCCCAGGTCGGGCCAATATATAGTTATTGGGGTTTTCTTTCAGGAAATTCTCAGTAGCAGCCCGGAGTCTCGAAGTTGGAAGTGTGTACACTCCCGTGCCTCGGAAAGCACGTTAAGCCGTTGGTCCTGCGCCTGAACTCTTTCCGGTCGTGTCGGATTGCCGTCCCATCGGATTATGAGAGCTAAGGAAAAGAGAGTGCACCTGTGTTTGCGCACACACTTGTGCACTATAATATATCCTGCGCAGTTGGCTAATTTCTCTTTAAGATTGGCCGCCGTGGCCGAAATCGGTCTGGAGGACCTTAAGTATATAAAAAATTAAAATTGAAGTCCTATAATAAAATCTTATTATTTATTTGCTTAAATAAATCACGTCGCAGGACGCTTTAGGGATTTTCTGTGACTTATCCGAAGCATTTGATTGTGTTCAACATGAAACTCTGGTCAGGAAATTGAATCACTATGGAATCAGAGAAGGTGCGCTCGAGCTTTTGAATTCTTATCTTACGAATAGAATTCAGAAGGTCGACGTTAATGGAAAAAGATCTCCTGGGGTTTCAGTTGGTGTGGGGGTCCCTCAGGGATCAATACTCGGTCCTTTTCTATTCTTGATTTACATAAACGACCTGCCCTATCTTGTAGGTAATAAACATGACATAGTATTGTTTGCTGATGATACCTCTTTGGTTTTTAAAATTAAAAGAAAACAAGTACAGTATGACGATGTAAACAATGCTATCTCTGATATAGTACATTGGTTTAGTGTTAATAATCTTATGTTAAATAATACAAAAACAAAAGTTGTAAAATTTAGCGCGCCAAATGTAAAAAATGTAAAAGCTAATGTACATATCAATGGGGAGTCGATGGATCCAGTTGAGTCCGCTGTATTTCTTGGCATTACTGTTGATGCCAAGTTGCAGTGGGCCCCCCATATTGACGGATTGGCGAACAGACTAAGCTCAGCGGCTTTTGCAGTTAAAAAAATAAGATTTTTTACCGATATCGATACGGCCCGTCTCGTATATTTTAGTTATTTTCACAGTATCATGTCTTACGGCATTATGCTGTGGGGTAATGCGGCCGCTATCAATACGATATTTGTATTGCAGAAGAGGGCTATTCGCGCAATCTATAACCTAGGAGCTAGAGAATCCCTAAGACAGAAATTTAAAGAAATTAAAATATTAACTGTTGCTTCTCAATACATACTATGTAATGTTATGTATGTACGGAAACACATTAATGATTTTCTGAGAAAATGTGATACTCATAACATTGGTACAAGGAACAAACACAAATTAATTACTCCCGTTACTCGACTTCATAGAGTCAGTAACTCTTTTGTGGGGCAATGTGTACGTTTATACAACAGGATCCCAGAAAGCGTTCAAAATGTTTCAGTTACTAAATTTAAAAAAATTGTAAAGGAACGCTTGTGTGCTAAAGGTTATTATACAATTAATGAATTTATGGATGATAGCACACCTTGGGAATGAGACGATCGCCGCATGGCTATTTCCTTTTGTTTTTTTTTGTAAAAGACAAAAAACAGACAAAAAAAAAAAAAAACAAATACATCAACCCGCTGAGTTTCTTTCGCCGGTTCTTCTCAGGGCTGGGTGTTTCTTTTCCGAACCGGTAGTAGTTTCTAGTTTGACAATCAATAAGTAAGTGTAATACTTCAATATTGAATAAAGTATTTGAATTTGAATTTGAAAAAAGTTTATTATTATGGTATTAATGTATTGGTTTATCAATATCATGTCTTCTGTAAATTAATTCTTCGTTTCAGAAAATAAAAAAATATATCACTTCGACAATAATAAATTAATAATTAAAAATATCCATTGAAAAAGTACCTAGATTTAATTGAAATAGTTTTTTAAGATAAGTCATATGTAAAGTATTTTTTCTTGAAAAAATTGCTGCAAATGTGGCTATTGATTTTTGGGGAAGCTTTTATTGCAGTTTACCGTATTTATAGTAGCCAAGAAGAGACCCGACATACAACCAAACCCATGTACCAATATACGAACTTTTTAACATATTGAAATAATTTGAGACATGCACAGATTGAAAAATCTGAGCTTCATTTTATTTACAGAAATATTACTTTGTTATTCTTTCATTGATATCATAAGAAATACCTACTACGTGACTTTAAAAAATGCAGATTGCTGCGAATATTTTATTTACGAGTACGTTGACTTTGTGGATTTATTTGTTCAGGTGTAAAATAAAAAGTTGTATTTATTTTTTATCGCTATAATATCGCAACAAAAGTGTAACTAAGACCAGGCACCTATCACAATATTATTAGTATTCAACATAATGGTTTCTTTTGAAATTAAATTAAAGTATTAAAACTGAAAGTGAACTAGTATTCTAGTGGAAAAAATATAACATGAAAGATATTGCTTAAAATTGGTCGCAGCAATAAGATTTTATAGGGCACTTGTGTGGTTAGTCAATAAGTCCTTAAATATTATAAAACATTTCTAATAAAGTAGTACTAAATATAGCATTGTTAAAAAGAGCATTTTCTAAGGATAATAAGTAAGAACTATGGACTTGTAAAATTAATTATATTATGATTTTTGATTGTATTTTGAACATTTGAATTAAAGCATTAATACTGCATTTTTGTAAAAACCTTCAGCAAGTTACCCGGGCCGCTTGGAGGAACCGAGTTTCCTGTCTGTATGTATGAACGCGATAAACTAAAAAAGTACTGAACGGATTTTCATACGGTTTTCACCAATGGATAAAGTGATTCAATAGGCAGGTTTACGTGTATAATTTATTAATGTTTTCTGTAAATTTGTTGAAATATGACGATAATTGTTGAAGAAGTCGGAAAAAAACGAGCCGATTGGGAGCTTTCATCGAAAACGCTTTAAAATCCCTTTGAATTGTAACAAAATAATGTATGGTGAAATTGTTCCCCTTTCATAGATCTACAGAAAAGTCCGCGATAGCATATGTCCATCTTTTATACCCACTTTAATATTTAAAAAATGGTTACATAATAATGTTATAATTTTAAGGCTATAAAACGGATATAATATTATTCCTTACCCAAATTAAATACGTTACGTTATTATAATTGCCTTTTACACCACTTAATTTAAATTAATATCTCAGGAATTATCGTAATTTTAAAACTATCGCGCATTAAATAAATTCAAGTGGTCCTGTCACCAGTTGAGGCAACAAGACGGGGTGTAATATTTTGGATGAATTTTTTGGCACTCCACTCCACTTTATTACTCCAAGGTCCAAGCGTTTCAACTGCAAACGGAACAAAAATATAATTTAGAATAAGAAACGAATATTTGTTACGTTTGTTCGTTTCAGCTTTTTCCGCGGCAGCTCCGGCTTTTTATATTGTTTTCCTGATAAGAGACGGGGCCAGTGTGTCAACACATTTTGCGTCCCACACAAGGGCCCGTCCCTGTTCCCAGGGAACCAACGTCAGTCCATCAGATTTTTTGCCATCATCACGGCTCATGAGCCTCAATAAGAGCAGGAACATCAATGGTGGCAATAGCTCTTTTTGTTGTATCATTAAGAGAACTATAGCAGAAAAGCCTCCCTGAACTTGGACAAGAAAGACCGGGAAAGAGTCGACCTCTTTTCCACCCGGACACCTGTGCTCAATGCACAACTGTGTTCTCAGTCGGAGACCTATTGTTATGCGAAAATATTTATTCTTTAAAAGCATCCCAAGATTTTTAGAATGTACCGCATGAAACCAGTGACCTGATTCTTTAGTTGATAAAGCTAGAAGCCGTGCACGGTATTTGGCCCTTGTTAAATTTTGATTCAAACTTGTGTTGTGTAACATGAACTACTGGCGAATCCCAAAGTTTTTGTTTGGCTTCCTTAGGGATATCGTCATTAGGACATTTTACCTTACACTTTTCTATTGCCTCTATAACGTTTTTGATTTTCAGTATTTCATTTTAAAATATGTGAAATGCTATGTAATATAAATATAAATTATATTTAATAATATAAATGTGTTGAATGATTCCAATAATGTCCAAATCTTATTATAATTTAAATTAATCATCTGTAGAATCTTGACGTTAGTTTTCGAACGCATTAGTTGATTTTGACAGTTCGCAGCTGAATGTTTGCCGAACGAGTTTCATTAAGAATTTTGTATCGTAAAACCAAAATCAGAATTATCAATTTCAATAAACAAAAATAAATTACAAGTTTAATTAATGCAATCTAACAAACAATAATAAGTTTAAACCAACATTTTCAAATATAATTACAATATGATCCAGGTAACTGCCATTGTTTATCGACATTATGAAGTGCGATTCATCGACAGATTGTGTACATAATTTTAATGCGATACACTTTCGACCTGTGCTCCTTTCTAATATACTATGATCAATTTAAGAAATATTAACATAAATACATGGAATGATTGACTTTAGGTATTTGGTTGACATTTTCCAATATGGCTCACTTCAGTCTATCATTTACGGGAAGATAGATATACTTCGATTTCTGCACATATATAAATGGAACGTTTGTTTTTCATATTTTCAATTTGAAACTATAAACAAAATATGTACATACATTTGTTTTTTAAACGTATTTCTTTAGTAACTTAAAAAAAAGTTATATTTTATAATTAGTTGTTATTCAAATGAAAAGCTAACACAACTATCCAGATAATATTTATTTTTCAGATTTCTTCGTTCTTTTCTTCACCTTTTTTCATAAATTAATAAGGTAATGAGAAATTCTTACATAATAACTTTGTTTTTTAAAGGTATCAAACTCAAATTAAAAACTTAATTCATTATCTACATAATCCAATTAGAATTAAATTACATATTTTAAATTATTGTTAAATTATGAGCTTATGTCAATTCTTTCATAGGTAATGGATCCAGTGTTAGATAATGAATGGCTTGGATCCAAGAATGATGCAGTTGATGAAGCCCAAAATGTGGGCAATGTTGTCAGAAGTTGGCAATGGAGGGAGAGAGGGATTGACCCTTTAAATTCCCCTCCCAACAAGACTGTACTTGAAAATGTTGCTGAGGATATACTTGTACAGAAACCACTTAAAATAAGAGTAAGTCTTAATATATCATTGCATGTATACTTTCATTACTACAGAATTAAGAAATTAGACAAAGATTTTAGTACAGCCAAAACAAAATTATACAGTAATTTATACATTCCTTGTTTAGCAAAAATATTACAAAGGTTTAAAAAACTCTCATGTTTGTTTCTGTTAAATGACAGCAACTAGATATCAAGTGGCTCAACTAACTACCTTAAATATATTACTAACTAGCTGATACCCGTGACTTTGTCCGCGATGCTTGATATATTAACAAAGTTTTCTTATGTACGTCAAAAAGATTGCAAGCAAAAGTATACTTTGTTTAAACATACATCACTGAACACGCAGTGCATATACAAATCGTTGTTTCTTGAAACTTCAATAACTTTTTATCAACTGAAGATATTGCAATAATTTTGTTTTTTTTTTAATTAGGGCCAAGTGTCTAAGAAATAAAATTTAGAAAATTTCATTGAAATTTATCCAGTAGTTTTTCCGTGATGCACGCACAAATGCAGACCTCTATCATTTTATTTATATAGATTAAAGGTCAACTGGCTGGCTGGGTTATTAGTTGATATAGCTTGCTAAATCTAACTAGATAGTTAGGTTTATAACAAACATCGAGTACCGATGGCAAAAAGATGATCAAATATAATATTAAATGTTTGGATGTACTTGAACATCTCTTTTTTTGGTGTACTTCAGAATATTTTAATAAAATTTTGCAACAAAATACCATTTAACTTCAGAGTTAAATAGAAATGACTGTTAAATGTTTCAATGTTGTGTAAGGTTAAAAAGATTTCGAGGTTACGTCACCACACCACTTCAATGCAAGTTGATAGATATGCATGAGTTGAGTTCAATTTAACATGCCAGTATCCTCGCAGGGTTTTCCTTAATTGCTGAGCATGAGATAAATTATAAACAAAAATTATGCATATGAAAACGACTTGTGCTTGTCTGACCAACAATCCTATTTTAATGTTAAAATTAATATGTTCTAGTCAGGGACCATCTAGTCAGTATGAAGTATAACATCTAAATATAATCTTATAAAAAACACGATGCTCTGTCCCATTTTACTCAAAGAAGTATAAAAAATAAGGTAGTTATTGGTTACTGGGGCCAGTGACTGCAGTGCTTTATATTTAAATTAAAAATATATATATATACTTTTTATCATTATCATGATTAATAAATAAATAATATTGCATTTAGCTTAGCATAACATAGCTTTTTTTATTAAATGTAGTTAGGCAAACTGGCCACCTGATGGTAACTAATCATCAATTTCCGAAGACATTTGACACTATAACGGCCAAATACTGAAACGTCACTTTCACACATTTAGTTGCATCTCAATTATTTCAAATGCCGGTAATCTTAAATTTCGCATACAAAACGTCAATTACGACTAATGTTCACATTTGAAAGTGACTACATATAAGTAGCCTTTAAACAACACTCAAAGCTAAAATTGACTACTAAGAATCATTAACTATGCCTACCATAACCAATATACCACCAAATTTGGGAAATAAGATGATATGTCCCTTGCGCCTGGACATACGCTAGTTGACTTACCATACAAACCAAAACACAACAATATTACTACTACTTCATGTTAGAATATGTGATTAAGACCATCTGGGTAGGTAAACCAGATGGCCTTAAAAATATATGTATGCTTATAAGTTGAATGTACCAACATAAAAGTTAAGATTATGTAACATAATAATATTATACAAAGTACAGTAAGCTATTGCTCAGACATAAGTAATTCAGTCATTAGTTTATAAATATTTTATGTTATTACATGAATTTCATATATGTACCAGCATTATGGTAATTTTCCATAACATAACTGAGTAAGACTTTTCACAGATATGCTTTGTGGATGCTTTTAGATTACATTCGAACATGTTTGCATAATCAATAATGATCAATGAGTTCTATCTATCAGTTCATCTTCACTTTTATAACCAAGTGCTCTTTAATTAATATGAAATAACTTTAATTAGTAGGACTGTTGTGATTAATGAGTTATAAATACAACATAAAATAGCATATTTTATATTAATTATACATTTATATGATAACTATAAATATAGAAACTCATCATAAACATATCATTGAGAATTATTATTAGCTTCATAACAACATTGGTTTTACATGAAATAAATTACTGTTTACATTATTTTCTTTATTCCTTATACATACATCTGTGTAATTGGTCATCCGTTGTTATGCTGATCACCACCATCCCTACTCATTGGCACTTGTCGATTCTTACATAGTCAATGTGCCAGCCATTGAAATTAAGATGTTATTTTCGTTGTGCTATATTAACACTGGATCACTTATTGTGTTTCACTTAGAGATAATATGAGTCAAGCAGGAGTACCCGACCAGTTGGCTCTAGGTTTGATAATAGGGCTTGCACAAGGCCTAACTACCAAATGTAGTTGGCATGCATATATACACTACAAATACCGGAATTGTCTCAATATATCTATACTTAAGATGACCCTTTACAGACATTTTTTTTTCAATATTTTTTGTTTGATGGGTATATAATAAAGATATACATATTTTTATGAAATATTTGTCCACCTGTTGGTCAAACATTCTATGTCATACATATAAACAAACATGGATGTTTTGTAATAAATTCTAAAATATAATATATCTATCAACCAAAGTAGAGTAGCTAGTAATTGAGAAGATATTTGACTGACAATGTACAGCCAGAAGTAAGAAATTTCGTACTAAGAGTTCCTTCTATTTTAACTTAATAAGCACTGTGAAAAGAGTTGAAAAACATGTCCAATGGGTTCAGTAAACATTTTTATGAAATGGATAGAAGTTCCTTATTTTTTAAAGTAGGAATATAAATAAAAGTGTGTAGGTTATATATATATACATAAAAGTAAGTTGTGTATGGATGTTCTCTAAAACAAGGCGCGATTTTGCGGAGAGCATTTTTTTTGTACTCGTAAGTGTAACGTGTAAGTGGTTGTTTCACTAATTCCTCTTCACACATCTAGTACCATAATAAACGCTTATTGATTTTTTTTGTTAAATAAATAAAAATACCAGTAATATTTTTGGTGGTCTACTATAAGACTAAATTAAATAAAAATAATGCTCATGGTATAATGACTTCTAAATATAATTTATTATTATATAATTTGAATAGACTTTAATGTGATAAATCCGAGATGAATATTTTTTTCGATTGCATAATTTGTCGGAAATTCGTCTTGTGTTTTTTTTTAAACATCAGTCAGTCAGTCAGAAAATAATTTTCATAATATAATAAATTATGAAATTTTTTATCGTTATAATATATTATTGTTTTTTCAGTGTTGCGAATTACCAGGATATCCCAGATCAACTTATCTCATGGTATTTAGTCCAGATGGGTAAGTGCTTATATAAACAAATAATCCTTCTATCCTGTTGAATATAAATCAGGCTGTTAGTAAAATAAAATATTAATATGATACCCTTGGTAAATATTAGAATGCCATCATTTGCGATACTCAATATGCCTGGTATAGCATGTCACCTTTCAATTGTTTCTCTATATAATTTATTACTATTTTGTAACTAATATACAAGTTTAAAGAACATATATACATTTTCCTTGTTTTAGAACTAAAGTTGCATCTACGCATGGAAACCACAATGTGTATGTATCCGAGTTGGCAAGCGGCAAGCATGTTAGGATATTGAAAGGTCATCCCCGAACGCCGTGGTGCATTGCATTTCATCCTTCTCATCCTCAACTAATAGGATCAGGTTGCCTCGGTGGTCAAGTGAGAGTGTGGGATATATCTAGTGTAAGCTATTTCACACATTTTCTATCAGATTTAAGGCATGTATATAAATTCGCTGTACTCTTACAAAACTTTAATTTAATAAATTATTAAATTTTGATACCAGAGCTTATGTTTTTTTAAATTTATTTTGCACAAATTCTAATGAAATAAAACATCTTTTTTTAAACTGTGGCAAACTTTGATACAAAGAATATTGTTTTTTTTTAAATAGACATATTATAAATGTAATCTACATATAGTTCATTATTGTTTTTTAAGAGGCACATTATGTACAGGGTGGCAGCGAAGTTTGGAATGTAAGAAATGAAACAGTCATAGCTTCTATAGCATTCCATCCTAGAGAACAGTTATTAGTTATTGGTACATACAATGAACTCTACTTTTGGGATTGGAGTCAACCCGCACCATTTACCAAAGTTTCTACGAATAATATTAACGAAAAAGTCAGGTAATATTAAAATACTATTAAGAAATTAAATTATTAATAGATTGTATAGGTACCCTATATAAAATTTAAATGTAATACTTTTTTGATGTATTTTATTTCAGATATGTGGCTTTCGATTCACTCGGTTATAAACTAATAACAGGCATATCGTTGAGAGCAACAGTTGCTGGAATGAGCAGCTCTGTTTTGCAACAAAATTCAACCTTAAATCCTATGAACAACCAAAGCAATGTAAGAAGAGACGACACTGACAATAGCCCGGGAAACAACAGACCTCAGGACAATTCTGGTTCCACACAGGATATTATTGTGAATTCTTATCAAAATTTAGTGCAAAGATACGACAGCCTAGTGAGGAATTATCAACGGCTCTTTATGGTCCGGCACAGACTTACAGCCACCCCACCTCCACCTAGCACGGTACATAACTATTTACTTACATGACCAATATATTATTATTTTGTAATCGTTTCAATTAAACTTTGTGCTTAATGTAAAACACATACCGCGGTAATGAGCTGAAAGATCAATGATAGCAGTAGCTGCGATGATCACGTTCAAAACCCAAATATAATTTATAGAATGACATTTTATTTAAAAAAACTAGCTGTACGTTTGACTGGTTTTACTCATAATTTATATTAAATATTAAATGAAAATGTAAGTATACTTTAAGTTACTTTCAAGTTAATATAAATTAAAAAGAGGTTATTTTGAAAGCACAGACAGACACCTCGGTTATATATATTTGTATATATTATAATGAGATTCTACACATATAAATTAGTGACATAATAAAATATATAAATTAAAAATATACAAAATTGTGCTTTCACAACATCACAACAAAATGAATTTGTAAGAAAATGTATTTATTAATAACTGAACACAACTAATAGAATATTTGGCATTTTAATTGTTACTATATTTATGTATATTTCTAACGATTTGTAGATGGACCGCGGCACTGACCCCATGGAAACGGATCCGTCGCCGGAAGCGACTAGTTTCACACGAACAACACAAACGTCACAATCATCCGCACCGCAAAACGAAAATGGTAACACACGAACCAATTAAATAAAAAACCACACTAACAAGAATACAGTTAGTTATGAATGGTGATTTTTAGTTACAGAAAATCCGCCTGCGAGTTCATCTAACAATTCACAAGAGAATGCTGAAAATGAAGACGGAGAAGGAAGTAGCCGTCTTCTTAATCTCGACGCCTTGTCGTTTGATAGTGGACCTGCTAGGTAAAACTATCGTTACTGGAATAATATTTTCATTTTATATACGTCGATCATAATGGTTTTCTATTACTTTTTATATATTGTTTGCTTACAGGGAGCGAAACCTAGACCGTCACGTACATTCCTTATTTGGATCACGACCGTCTGCATTCCACCCTCTTAATGATAACCCTGGAAGATCATTCCGAACGGTTGACCAAAACGAAAGAGCGTCTAGGCTGTTGCCGAATCCATTTTCATCGACCAGTGGGTCACAACGACCGAGCATATTTTCAATCAGGAGCAGTCCATCGACACAAACGACTGATAACGTTCCCAATACGTCGCGTACAAGTATATTTCCAGCATATAGGCCAGATTCTCCATCGATTTTAGACTTGTCACCGCGCAGGTGGAGTGGCAACCGGCGAATTTTTGTTTCAGTGCCAAACGAAAACTCGTCAACTCTCACAGACAATGTTTCTCCTACGAATACTCAGCCTGTACAGGAGACACCGGCCGCTTCCGCAGCAAATTCTACCCCGAGGCCATCCACCTCTTACTCTTCTTCCCAAACCCAGTCTTCTACACCCGTAGATGCACAGACCATCAACGAAAGTCTCGATTTGATACGAGATATATTGAGAGATTCTGGTACAAGGCTCTTGAATTTGATAACAAATATGTCACTTTCAACGTTAGCCAGTGTCGAGGACGAGTTACCTCGTCGTACTAGGACGACTAGGACACAATCTGACAACAACAATGAAGGAGAAACTCCGCGAGAGACACCGCCACGTGCTCGCATTTTTAGCTCGCACTTACGCCCTGGATTCCTATCAACTAGCTCTGAATCTGACAGTGATCAGTCTCCAGAAGTAAATATTTTCAGAACTAGGAATTCTACATTTAGAGAAGATGACGTCACGGAATCAGAGAGGGCTACTGCAGAACCTTCAACTTCTACAGTCCCTGAAAGACCTTTAAATCCTTCGGATAGGCTGGTTTTTGACCTAGATGATTCCAGGGCGCCAAATGCTAATTCTGAGACAGATGGTATAAATATTTCAGCCAACAGTAGCCGATTTCGAGTTCGGACTCAAAGTAACGCCCCTAATGAGGGCCCGAGCACAAGTAATCCTGAAGGCCCGACCACCCAAGAAAATCAATCTCAAAACAATACCAATGAATTCAACCCTAACAGGCCGTCTACTAGCAGAGACAATTTTTGGGCTAATGGTTGCGTAGTACCACCGGAGGAGGCATTTAGAAAAGTAAGAGTAGGTGTAAGTGCCTTGCAAAAACACACTATGCAACTCACTAACATGTGGCTGCGAGGTAATCGGACGACGATGCCAGAATTGCGTACTATGTGGGAGAACCTACGCAGAAGGATATTGATGTTACACAGAGAAACTGGACGACAAGACTTACCGAGCTATTATACAAGGTCACTTTTAGAAAGATGTATGATGCTAACTGAAATTACCGAAAGGGTTACCCGAAGTACCAGAAACGCAAGACCAACGAGTAATAGTAATCCAGGAAATTCAGAGAATGCTAGAAATACGGAACCTCTTCGAGATGAGCCGACTACTTCAGAAAATACTAATGTTCCCACGGAATCTGAACAAAGTACTTCAAGAGATAATACAAATGACAATCGTCAGCCACAAACAAGTAGAACTTCTCAAACGAGACCTAATATTCGTTCATCTCCATCGCTCAGGAGAAGATTACAGTCCAGTTATCGATGGAGGCCAGAAGACGAACTGAGACGACGAACTAGACATTCTGCTGCGAATAGATTGTCCAGTAGATATTTAAACCGGCCGCGTAGGGATTTTGCAAGAGCTATAGAAATAAGCGCGACAAGACATGAGATCCGTATGCGAGCCATGCAAGTGCTCTCTGTTATGTTTAATATGATGATGATGTGCTTGGAGGAGCGAGGTTTAAGTCAATTAATTATCAATATGTTACGTACTTTAAAAAAGGCATTAGCACTTACATGCTTAATGTTAATGACAAACAGAAACAATGGACGTGCGAGTAATAATTCGTCGCCTCAACGCGTGGACTCCTTGAACGTAATCCGCTTGGAGAATGTCGATCACACTGGCCCCGTAAACGTCGATGGTCCGGATGAGTCACCACATCATCCTGTTCCTAGTGAAGAAGATCGTACAGAAGAAGATCGTGCGCAAAGCAATGCTAATAAGCGAATAAAAATAGAGATATCACCAGCTACTCAACCTACACCTGTTGAAACTAGTGCACGAGAAAATACAAATCCACCAGCCCCGATTGTTACTCAAAGCAATTCAAATGCAATTCAGGCATGGAGTAATCGTCTCGCCGTACAGATTGCCGCTGCTAATAGAAATAATTCTGCAACTGCTAGGAATAGACGGGAATTATATATTGAAAGTAGGCGCTTGAAAGCTTTGCATAAAACAAATCCAAACGCTCATCCGATGATTAAAAAGAAGGCTCTTCCTCCAGCATCAACTTACAGAATCCCGACGCTGCGTTTACTACCTAGTAGAAGAATTCCTAGGACTTTAGCTGCTTCAAGAACTTCTCAGAGCACAGAACCCGTCGCTGGGCCTTCCGGTATACTCTCTGGTAATGACGGTGAACCGCCGGGTCCTCCGCGATTGTCTCCTGACGTTATGAATGAATTCGAACATAGAATAAACTTAATTCGAATGGCACACATGCAAGCAGTTAGATTACGAAACGCCGCACGGAGCAGATTTCGGCGTCTTCAAACGATTCGCTTATATACTCCATCGTCAGTTCGCGAAATGTTCACGTTACAGCCGGACAGTGAAAACCTGCACGAAAACAGATCTCCTTTGCAAAATAATTCGGATACTAATCGTCGTTCTTTTACTTCGTATGATTACAGACCGCATATTCTCACTCGAGAACGCATTTTCTCTAGAGGTTCTGCTAATAGACCTTCTCAGGAGTCTGGTGAATTCCATGCTGTCATAACCAATGCTACTGTTCCGTTAATGCAAGTCGGCGATCTCAGTATCAATAACCCCGACGCTCAAGGGAATCAGAACCAGAGGCTACCGAGAATCCATGAGTATTTGCAACCGATAATATTGGCTCAAGTGAGTAATGTCGAAATCGTATAAGGAACACCGCCAACGGCAATCTTAATGCAGATCATTACAAAGTTTAAACTTATTGTGTCGCCAGAACGCTATGGTGGTGGACGACGAGGGCAATGTTGAAGGCGGTGGAGGCAGCAGCGGTGGTGGAGGAAGAGGTCCCGGGGGCGGAGGACCAGGCGGAGGGGGAGGTCTAGGTGGAGTTCGGCGTATGACCGGTATGGCCGGACTGCTTGATGCGGGAATCCTCTCCGAAGCGGTACCTGCGTCGTCGCATCGGGTGCAAGCTTGGGATTTCACTACGGGTAAAACTCCGGATATCGCAGATAGTAAGTTTTCGTTTAATTTTTATAATACACTAGCTGTGCCCCGCGGTTATCATGAATAAAAATCAGCCTAGAGCCTTCCTCGATAAAAGGACTATACAAGACAAAAATATTTTTTAAATTGGAGATTAACCGGATCAAACAAACGGAACTCTTCAGCTATTTATATTAGTATAGATTTAAGAAAGTCGGAAGTCCAACCGACTATTATCAACGGTAAATTTATATTATAGTATACATGAAATATATACTGATCAATAAACTAACGATAATGTGCAGGTTCAAAGAATGTCGTGGTTCAGAGATGCAGAATACATAACGACGCTAGCATCGACATATCCAAAGACGGGAGGCTCCTGGTCGCTTTGCTTCCGGTGCCTCGACTCAGAAATACTAATCACTGGCTAGGTGAGTTCATTTAAGGAGTTTTATTCCGCTCAATAGTTAGAAAACTGGCGAGTATTTCAAAATGCAATTTAATAACGTTTGCGTTCCTCTGATCTCAGCGATCTCGACGAGACGAATCGATTTCGACCGATCAATTTCAAAAGATTAAAGTCCCACGTCGTCGCTTTGAATCTCGATACACACCCCAGTTTCTTAAAGGAGTCCTGACCGAGCCACTCGGAGCCGGAAGTCGCGTGTGGAACGGTCAGTAGCGAGTGGTGCGTGTCCGCAGGCGTGTACTCGCTGGAGTGGTCGCGGCTGGGCCAGTGCCTGCACACGGCGGTGCTGGAGCAGAGCGCGGTGTCGGTGGCGCTGTCGCCCACGGCGCGCCACCTGGCCGTGGGGCTGGGCTCGCGCCGCTTCACCACCGCGCCGCACGCGCGCACCAACGTCTTCGCGCTGCTCTACCGCCTCGACCCCCTCGGTGACCACGCGCTTGCTATTACTTACGTTACGTTATCGCTCGCGTCTACCTTCCTGCACCGATGCGGCCGAATGTGTAGTGCCCGTCGATAAATATTGCACATCGAACTTTGAAAAGAGAACACCGACTAATTTCGGCACGGTGGAGCGTTATCTCTGTCGCACGAAACGCTAACAGTCCGCTATCTATTAGGAGTTGTAAAACAATTATGAGAGTCCGTGTAATTGAATTAAAGTACACCATTTTTTTATATAAATGCTGTATTTAAATTGTGAAAAAATAAAATAAAAAGATCATGTGTGTATATTTTAGGTTTAGAGCATAAATAGTGAAATGGAAGGAATTCGGAATTTAGGTGATTAAAAGTTTTGATGAGAAGGTTTGTTATGAATGTAAGATTAAAAGAAAACAAGTACAGTATGACGACGTTGATCTGATCGGATATAGCATTGTATAGTATAAATCTGCTCAAAAACTGCCAAAGAATTTGATGTCAGTCATGCACACAAATCAACCCCACAAGATATTGATCATTTTATTTTGCCTTTTCAAAATTTGACGAAAAGCAACAGATTCGAGGGAGTTTATTATTGACAATATTATTTTTGATTTTGTCATGATCACATTTCATTCCATTCCTAGCTTTTTCTAGCGACTATACCATACTGTACTGTTTAATTGACCGATTTTTAATTGAATAAAAGGAATGGAGATTAAACTATTGTTAACTATTTCATTTCTCACTTTTTAATTACCTATTAAGTGGAAAAAAATTATGTTACTTTTATAGACTTTTATAGTATATAATAATTATATGTATTATTTGCATCTCATAATCGGAAAATGAAACGGGAATCATTTGCATTTCAGAGAGTTCGAGTCGAACCGGTTTGTCGCCTATCAAGGAATTGGAACAGACCTGGGAGCACGGTTTTACGAGTCTCAACTGTTTGCGATGGGCCCCACAGCCGGGACAAGGGCTCGTGTACGCCAACAATACCGGACAACTCATTATTATGAGTTAAAGTGACCCAACGTGATAGAGTCCCCTCGAACAAAGAGTACACATTGAAGATATTTTGCCGGTACATAGTTTAGCCTATTAATTTAATTGATGATTAATGTGCACACTTCCTTGTATTCTCGTACCTTATTCATTGGCTACGACTAAACCATGCCAAAGAAATTCTACAATGTGTGTTCATTATGACGTCAGCTCGACTTTATGGTCTCCCATTAGTACCAAATCTCTTCAGCCGTTTACAGTTAGTACGAAAATTAATTATACTTTTACTCTAACGTAGAACAACATATCCTATGAGTTGAAATTACTTTATCAAACTAATGATTGATTTCAATTTGGAATGAAATTAGGAAACCTTGTGGTTCATAGTTATATGGTTTGTGAAAATTTTAAATTCTGAGTGAAGTTATATTGTATTATTAAATTGAAATCGAATCTATACTTTTTACAAGATATTGTTTAGTAAATTATAAATTATGTTTGCTTATAATAATATTTAACAAAATTATATAGATATTAAACGCCTGTTGTAAATTATTGCGGAAGCATTGTACAGTTCATGGAATTAGTTTTCTTAATATGATTGATCTCTTTGTATTATGCGGTCTTAAAATATTTTTCATAATTTTAACACTAGTTTGTAATTATATCTACCACAGCTAAATTAGTTTAAGGCTCCCTATTAATTTAAACATCGTAATTAGACAAATACAACAAATTATATTTTAATGTCATAGTTACTTAATTTTTTTTAACTTGTAAACTTGTATGAGTGCCATTTTTTTGTTGTTTTTTTTTAATTACACAGAATATCTACTTTCCTATCATTGCATATTATGTATCTTATAGCTTCTCTATGTTACAACGAAATTATTTAGATGTTATATCTGTATGAATATAATTTATTGAAGCTGGAAATCAGTTCAAAGACTTTCAAATAACTTGTATATGAAAATACTTACGTTATAGTTTAATTTAAACTATAGTGTGATATCGAAAATGAAATTTCTTTTGTGACTTCTAATATTGTTTTAATAGGGCGATATTTTTTTTTGACGTGTGGGTCATGGCCCCTTCAGATAGGTCTCAAATGTTCCGCAATTTAAAGTGACAGTAATAGTATATGACATATTTTATTACTAAATAAAATGTTAACGTTAGACACGAAATGTAAATAATTATCGCAAATTAATAACTTCCCATAATAATAAACTAAGACGTAAAGTTATTTTACTGCGCTGGTTACTTATTAATGTGACATTGGTTTGAAATCGAAACATTTTTCAATGCGTCACCAACCTTGGATATGTTATGCCTTTAGTAGCTAGTTTAAGCTCACTCACCCTTAAAACCGGAACACAACAATACTAAATATTGTTGTTTGGGGATAGAATATTTGATGAGTAGGTGGTACAAAACCCTACCACTATATAAATATTTAACAACTTTTGTAATATTTCATTCAGCCATATCTCCTATATGATATTACGGCGAAAAAAAGGTTAAGTAACGATGACGAAGAGAGGTAAACGCACTGCTGTACCCCAGACTTCAACCATTGTATTCGTAGATCTACTTCGACTAGTGTCGAAATCATTTATTTTCCTGGGGTCACAATTTCTGTTGTAAAGTTTTCATTAAACGCCAACCAGTCATTTCATCGTGCAGGTAGATTTCAAATCATTTGCTCTTTATAAACACGGTTCTAGTGCAATTTTATAAGTATAATAATTTTTACTTCTTAAAAAATCTTAGTGTCATATAAAAATTGTAGATTTCATATAATATTATTAGTAGATTGTCGTAGAGCCCGCATCACTTCCAAGTGTATAGCATAGTACCGTAAGCTGTCTGATATTCTACTCCGTCTCATAATATCTCGAAATTATAAATTGGATATTGATTCGACTTTCACTAAAAAATACACTAGTGGTATATTATTGTAAGTCAGAACAGGGGCCATAGACAAGTGGCTTTTATCTTAATATAATAGAAAATAATATGTATGTGTATAAATGTATGACATAGACATAAGCGTTCGACTTCCATGTCGAACTAGAATATGATTATTATATTCTATTCTATTGACGTAAAAGCCACTTGTCTAGGCCTGCAGTTTCGTCAATACTGTCGATTAGTTCATTACTATTTGTAAATAACTTTTTTTTTTCACAAAATATTAAATCTTATGTACATATTATGCATCATTATGTTGTTAATATATGGAAATATTGATTTTATTTTATTACAAATTGTACGAAATGAAAACATCAAAGTAATTTTCGAGTTTTTATTGTAGTTTTATATCAAACAATATAAAATATTTACAGTAACAGCATTATTTGTGGACGTTTCAATTATTGTGAAAGTTATAACTGTTTTCAAACCTGTGAATACAAATTGTAATAAAATAGATTATAGTACATCAGTTTATTTAAAATCCATGTAAATAATATCCTTAAATCTATGTGTGTGCTTAAAGTTTTTGCTGTAACATTACATAATAAGTCATCAAATCGCTTCAGTAGAACTAGCATAACTCATATTTTGTGGAAAAAAATATACTAAGTTGTAGTTTGTGTGTTGGTTCTCTTATCAATATATTTTTTATCAAATACATAGTTAACATAATATGTGTATTTTGGTTGAATATGTATGTAAATCTTACTTTTTTTTTCAATTCAATACATTTTTTATCATTCATACTTTGTGAATTAAGTTTGACTGAGAGAACATTTCGAAGGAAATCCGCCTCAATTTCTTAATTTTAGAATCGTGCAACACACTATTACATATATTACGCAAAAAATAATTTGTAATACCGGTACCAACTTTGAACTCTTATGAAACACTAAAGTCAATAATTATAAAATATAGGTACAACTGACACTGCCCGTATTCCTACTTATTAATATTTATATTGACTATATATGATATTTTTACTTACTTGAAACAATCAGAAAACCAGCGGCCTAATACGTTACAAAATATTATTATACGTATTTTTTCCAAAGATATTTATAAAACCTTTATTGTCATAAAACGTTTTTTTGTTGTAATGGTTGAAAAAAAATTCATTCGTTTTTAACCGTGTAAAAAGCTGATAGCCATAAATACAGTACGAATAAAATATCTTAAACAATTCGGATGGAACAATATGTAGTAAAATTTTTGGTCCTATAATTATTCGTTACAAAGCCAACCGTGAAAATACACAATAAATATAACAATACTTACAAAGATAATGTTTTATACACATTGCCACATAACTATAAATTTTACCGTGTTATACTTACACTGTAACTTAAGCCGAATTTATTAATCATGTTGATTGTATCTCTATAATTTATAAATACTATGTCTTTGTCACGATAATAACAGTAAATGGTCTCATTGTCATAATAAATGTGCATGAGTAAATTCGGCCTTGGCTTTAACTTACATTGACCGTGTTCGAAGATCTATTTTTTCGAATTTTGTTCAAGCTAATATCAATAAAACGAATATGTTATCAACAGTTTATGAGAAGCACGTTAATAAACATTCGTAGTTCAGAAACGACAATGTGTATGATTTCAATATATTTTATATATACACATTATACCGCAAAAAAATTACATAGCTAATAATCTATTTGTTATTTTTCATATGTACATATATATTTTATTTATATTATGTGATAAATATGAATGTTACTTTTAAAAACTATGTTTTATTAACCATAGTTAAGTCAAGGTGTACAGTGGATTGCTTGTCTAATAAAAATTATGACAGTAGAAATTGCAGTGTTTTTTATTCATTATCTTTCAATGCCGAGAAAGCTAACACGCAAATGTTTCATAATATTGTAAAAAGTATTCACTCTAATGTACAGCGAATAAATTAACAAAACTACTTAAATACTGAATTATAATAACTTTTGTAAGCCAGTAAAAAGCTTGAAATTTTGAATTGTGATGTCAGGAAATGTCAATGTCATGTCAGGAAATAGAAAAATACACCAAAAGTACGTCAACATGTCTTTGGAGATGAAAATGACCAAGAGAAGATCCTAGATAATTCTAAATTAAATAAAAATCCCCCTAGCCCAGCGGTACTCAACCTGTGGCCCGCCGGGCTTTTGTGGTTGGCCCTTGATGTTTCTTTATTTTAAAATGTTCTAAATTTTAAAGGTTTTTATTAAACCCGTTCATAGTTGTTTCTTATAAGTAGTAACAATACCGAAACCTAAGAAATCATTACCTAAATTTGTACAACCTTTGTTTGCGGCCCGCGACATCATGACTAACACTAAAGATAATGTATCGCTGCTCTAGCCGAATTATACAGTAACATATAAGTACCTAGCTAATTAGTTCTTAAATTAATTTACTTCTAAGGAGTTCATAGCATATATAAAGTTTAATAATGAATTTTTTTTTAACAGAAAACAAAATTAGTTAATATATTTCTGTTTTACTGACATTTATAGTGAAAGGGTAAAATTAAATTAAAAATAAATAATAATGATACAAATGTTTTATTCAGTTTCAAAAATGTATCTGCATTAATGTCGCTGATAAAATAAAATAGACTTTAAAATATAGGATAAAGAAATTTCGATAATACATACAAAAAAATATTCATGAAAATATTGCAAATACTATTACAATGTTTAAGCACAGCAAATGTTATATCAAAATAATCTAGTACAGAAAATATGGAACAATATTACTATCGCGTAATAAATAACCAATACTGACAATATATAAAATATATTTCCTTCATATTTAACAATCTATATTTCTGATATTGAGAGTACAAAAAAAAACAAAAAAGATGTCATATTTACAAGTCCTTAGATCTCGACTTTCCAAATTTCGATTCCGTTATGTTCAAATTTCAACAATGGTTCATAAGCTAATGTGATAAAATATACTATTTCCATTGTGACTTAGGAACTGTCACAAAACACGTCATAAAACTAAAAATGGTTTTAACAGCTTACAAAAGATATAAGTAAAACCAATAAAATAATGCTAATTCCTACAAATCTTTATTAAAAAATGTTAATTTGCTCGTAGCACAAATATACTTTCATCCCTGACTCATCACAGACCGAATGTAAAATCCATTGGAATTCGAATGTTTTATTTTTACAGAGCCCTGTCTCAGCACACAACACCCTCTGGTGACTTAGAA
Organism: Nymphalis c-album; assembly: GCA_963151315.1. NCBI lineage: Eukaryota > Metazoa > Arthropoda > Insecta > Lepidoptera > Nymphalidae > Nymphalis > Nymphalis c-album. The sequence continues at coordinate 5,266,734 of OY720590.1, read as the reverse complement.
GCGTTTAAATATAATAGCATCTATAACTAACTTCTTTCGAGGAGGAAGTGGCGATTTTTTAAAATGCAATTAAATAAATGTTAGTGTTCTAATGGCTTCAGCTCTTTAATTTGCTTTATTAGATAAGCCTTCTCATCATTAAACTGTTCATCTTCAGAGCGGTCCGTGTGGAACTTGGTGAGGAAATCTACCAACTTGTCTTGATTTCTTAGCAGAATGTCCAATATTGGTTTTGGTTTATTAGGATTTGCTACAAATACCTGCAACACAAATAATTATGTCTTTATTGAACTTTGAAACAATTAATGTAATGACTCTCTTCTATATGTCAAGGTAAGTGATATTACACAAGATTCTGGCCTGTGTGAAATTACAAAATAATGGTAATATTCATCAATTAACATTATAGTTTAAATGACCATGGCTAAGTACCTATATCTTATGGTTTCATGAATAAATATTTAATAAAATGTTATCATAATCTGCTTTTCAATTAGTATTCTGATCTTAGGTAGCCATACAAGATGATATTGGATATTCGATGAAAAGTTTTTACAAAATTGGATTCACACAAAGCATAAACATTTTACCTTTTCTTATCATAATTGATCAAAAATATAACTGATTTTTTTTTCAATTATATTATTAGCATAATAAGAATAAGTAATAATTTCTCATTTTTATGTGAAGCTTAGAACCTAATAAACATAATAAAAAAATTGATTATAAATATTCAAAAGTATTGGTTTTAGAATGTGTAAGGTGTCTTGAAGAAGGAAGAAAATATAAAAAGGCATAAACAACACCAACAAACAGCAAAATTAACAATAACATACCGCACATGCATAATTTTACAAAAAAAATGTTTACCTTAAAAACATGGAAAGCTTCAAATTGTATGTTACGTGACTTTTCTTTAAGCATATTCATCATCAGTTTAAGGTTGTCAGGGTTGGTAATATAGCGCGTCATTATAGAAAAGTTGTGTCGGTCTAAAAGCAACTCTCCGAGTAACTTCAGACTTTGCCGTCGGGTAACATAGTTTTCAGAATTCAAAAGTCGTTGATAATGACTAAACACCTTATCATAGTTAGCTTCTAAAAACTCAGCACATAAGATTTTGTGTCGAGTTAATAATTCCTTGAAATAAAATGTGTTTTGTTAATCATAAATGAATTGGAGACATTATTTTTAAAGCCAAAAGTGATTCTGCTATCTTTTATTTTTTATTAAATCATTTATAATATTCCGAAAAAATTATTACCATTTATTCTGATAAGATTGATATGAGAGTTTATCTTTAATTTCAATCTCAAATGAATGATGAAAATAACAAAAATTGATATGAAAGAAAAGTAAAAATAAAGACAGTACTGATGTTTAAAAAAATTAAATGAAGTACTTTATATCATACATGTTTATACTTATCGAGCTTTGACAGGTAATGTAAGACTTTATTACCACACTAGCTTCATTCCTGTAACAGCCATAAGTTGAAAACAAATACAACTATAGCTTGCAGATTATATCAATTATTTCAACAAACCTTAAATGTAGAAAAGGCATCAGAGGCAATATCAAAAGTGGATACTTCTACATAACGGAAGAAATTGTAAAAGTCGTCTGAATATAACATTATCTTGGCTAAAGCTTCATATCTAGCACACTCTCGCAGCATTGTCCCACAGTTGGAAGCTATTTCCTGGTGTTCATATCTGTAAGGAAACAATGATAAAAATAAATGCATTATGACACTAATTAGTTATTAGCTAAATATAAGTAATTTTAAAATGGTTATCTTATAGGTAATATGTATATAATTTTAATATATTAACTATTGGGCTCATTAAATAAATATATACATAAGGTTATGATAATAAAACAATTAATACAAAGTTTACTAATGTATATAGATCTTACCCTGACATCAGAGTAAACAAAATCTCCGGCTTAGTACATATGTACTCAACTGTAGGGGAGCGAGTTCCTATTTGACGTCTTAAAACATTATTGAACACTTGTGCTACATCCTTCTTGCCTTCAAAGTCAATACGGTTTAAATTCTGTATGAAGATAAGATTCATAAAAATAAAATTATAAGAAAAATGTATAGAAATGTTTTATTTAAATATTTTTACTTGAATCAGAAGAAGAAGAAGGTTTGTATTATAAAGCTCCTGTGCAAGTTGAGCTACAATAATGTCAGTTTGTGGCTCTGCATCAGATGTTCCATAAAGCATATTCTTGATTAAAACCTGCATTTAAAAAGGTTATATTACCATAATTGAATAAAAGAAATTAAGAAAACAACAATTAATGATTATAACCTACCAAATTCTTGCTCACATCTTCCTGTGCTTTTTCTGCTTTCTTGTCACCTCTTTCTAATGCAGTAACCGCATCTTTTAAGGATCTTACTAACTCCGCGGGGCTCTTCTGAGATTTCCCAAAAAGAGGCATAGTATTTAAATAACTTACGCGAATTATATTCGTAACAACCGTCTACATAAGATGTACCTGGAATAAATAATTATACACAAAAACAGACTACGACAAGATCACAGAACTAAGTACATGCACTTAATATTCACTAGAATGCAAGGGAAATAAAAATGAGATTTAAATAGTTTATAAAACGCACGCCAACCTGGCACACTATCTCCGAATGTCAAATATATCTTTAGATCGGTTTTTCCTGTTATATGGTAATAAAACAAAATTTCACTCAAATGTCCAATAATTATTAAAATAAAATCGTATCTAGCGACACAGAGCACAGACAGGCAGATGAAACGAACAGCTGTGATGTCAATACAAATATTGCCAGTAACAAAATATTTTTTCTCAAATTACAGAAAAAAATTTAGCACGGCGATGTTTTGTAAAGTTAATTAAATAACTTACATTAAATTAAATGAACATCATCTATATATTATTATAAGAGCAAATAGTCCCAGCCATGACCCAGTATATATATTCTGTCTACAATTGCAGCCACATATGAACCCGTAGGCAGCTTTCTTTATTTAAAAGATATTAATGTTTTATTAAAATTAAAAACCATAAAAACTTTAAGATAAAACTATTTTGAAAATTCCTATTTTTTTGTGTAGGTATGATTTTTCGTTCATCTATTCAAAAAAAATTGACATCATGGCAGATTGTCAGTGTCAAATTGAAGTTAACTACATTTTAGGAGTTTTTGAACGTGTCTTTGCCATTTTTCGCTAGGTTATAATCAATTTATTTGTGAATAAATATAAAGAAAAGCTTTTCAGTTGAAATGGCTGACACGTCCAGCGATAAAATTTCTAAAAAGTGAGTATTGTGTGAGAAATTTAATCAAAATGTTTATTTTGAAGAATATTACTTCGTCCTTTCCTACTTTGGCTCAAAGGAATTTTAAATATATACCAAATTCAGTAAAACGATTTGCAGCAGTTAATTCACGGTTGGTCTTACCCCTTACGATTAAGGAATTGCGGTAGATCTGTAAAAAATACTTATATATATAAATTTACAGTGAATTAAAGCGTCGATTGAAAGCCGAACAGAAGTTGAAGGAAAAAGCTGAAAAGGCTGCTCAACAGCCTGTAATTGTAGTTGAAAAAAAAGATGTAAAATCTGAGGAAGAAATAAGCCCTAATGAATATTATAAACTTCGCTCAGGGGCAATAGCAGCTCTAAAGAGTGGGGCCAAAGAAGAACATCCATACCCTCATAAATTTAATGTTACTATATCGTTAGAGGAATTCATTGAAAAATATAATAATTTAAATAGTGGAGAAGTTCTAGAAAATGTCACATTGTCAGTGGCTGGTAGAGTGCACTCAATTAGAGAATCCGGTGCAAAGCTTATATTCTACGATTTAAGAGGAGAGGGTGTAAAGATTCAGGTATGTTACAACTATAAACTATTATAGAATAAGTGTATAAATTGAATACATAATAAGTATTACAAAATATTGTAAAGATGTTATAAGTTTTTCTATTTGTTTTTAACTTATATAAGGTTATGGCAAATGCTAAGATGTATGAATCTGAGGCCAAATTTACTTCTGACACTGACAAGCTGAGAAGAGGAGATATTATTGGTGTTATTGGTCATCCTGGTAAGACCAAGAAGGGAGAGCTGTCTGTAATACCAAAAACTGTCAAATTACTTTCACCATGCCTGCACATGCTGCCACATTTACACTTTGGCCTTAAAGACAAAGAAACAAGATTTAGAAAAAGATATTTGGATCTAATTTTGAATGACAAGGTAAACAATTAGAACTTTTAATTAGTTTTTTTTATATTTTGAGTAATTTATATATTTGTTTCATCAAATAAACTGTGCATCATTAGATAGGAGAATAAAAATGCTACAAGTTATTTTCTTTTCACATAAGGTAATCCCATCTTTGCTAATACTCAAACACTTTGTACAAGTGTTTGAGTATTAGCATATTTAGAATAAATTTACTTTCCTGACATGAATGGAACATAATAACATAATATAATAAAATTGCAGGTTAGGCAAATATTCTATACCAGAGCTAAAATTATAGCCTATGTAAGGCGCTTCTTAGATAATATGGGTTTTCTGGAAATAGAAACTCCTATGATGAACATGATTCCTGGAGGTGCAACTGCCAAACCATTCATAACCCATCACAATGATCTCAATATGGATCTCTACATGAGGATAGCTCCTGAATTATATCACAAAATGTTGGTTGTTGGAGGATTAGACAGAGTATATGAAATTGGTAGACAGTTTAGAAATGAAGGCATTGACCTGACTCACAACCCCGAGTTTACAACCTGTGAATTTTATATGGCTTATGCTGATTACAATGATCTGATAACAATTACTGAAACAATGCTGTCAGGGATGATTAAATCTATTCATGGAACTTACAAGGTAAATATTAGTACTTTGCATAACCATTATTTACCTGGCATACATTAATTTTAAATGTTACCTATATGTTATAGATAAAATATCATCCAGATGGACCTGAAGGAGAAGAGGTAGAAGTAGATTTTACACCACCATTTGCAAGAGTGCCTATGATTGCAACACTGGAAAAAGTATTGAATGTAAAACTTCCAGCACCTGATAAATTAGACACATCCGAGGCCAATGCTTTTCTTAGCCAGTTATGCGAGAAACATGAGGTATGTTTCTCATAATTTAATTAAAATTTTATTGGTAAATAATAAAGGATATGTAGAATATGCAACTAAACTTATGTTGAGTATGTAAGTACCATAAGAATAATATTATGATTATTTATTAAATGTATGTAGCATTTGATTTACAACTTCTAGGTGGAATGTCCAGCACCAAGAACAACTGCTAGGCTTCTCGATAAACTTGTTGGGGAATTTATTGAAGAAAAATGTATTAATCCGACATTCATCATTGATCACCCACAAATTATGAGCCCCTTATCTAAGTACCACAGAGAAATACCTGGACTTACAGAGAGGTAACTTATTGCATGTATATTCAACAATAAAAGAGTTTATATTTGATTTTATCTTAAATTTACTTATCTCTGACTTTTAGATAAACTTAATACTTTATATATAAATATTAAACAATATATTCATATTTACTTACTATTATCAGCTTGAGAGTATCTTTCCTTAAAGTTAATATAGTCCAGAATAGCATTTTTTGTTGATATTCTACATCAAATCATAATTATGTAAATGTCTGTGGCCTCTGACCACCTCTTGCGTAATATTTGTCATATATTTTTCATTAAATATAACTTAACTTTTATGGACTTCTTGTAATCAGAATTGGTTTTCAAAGTTAACTAAAATTATATATATCTTATGGTAAGTAAATCAATATTTAAATATTGTGTTTTCATTTCAATTCAGGTTTGAATTATTTATTATGAAAAAAGAAGTATGCAATGCCTACACCGAGTTAAATGATCCTGCAACACAGCGAGAACGCTTTGAACAACAAGCTAAAGATCGTGCAGCTGGTGATGATGAGACACCTCCAACAGATGAAGCATTTTGTACAGCTCTGGAGTATGGTCTTCCACCAACTGGTGGATGGGGAATGGGAATAGACCGACTTACTATGTTCTTGACAGATTGTAATAATATTAAAGTAAGTATATGTGTCTGATTAGTTCTTGATTTGGTTATTTGTCCATTTGTGTACTATAATGAATTATAAAATAGTTGTACTACCTTGTAGTACTTAACTACCTACCTTATACATGAAAAAATTTATATAATCATAGCCTCTCATTTAACTTTAGATATAGAATTTATTATTATTGTTATGTAGAATGATCAGTACCAGGCTACATATTTACCAGCAACATGTATGTAATCATCACATCCATAATACAATTTACTGTTTTTCCAGGAGGTACTTTTATTCCCAGCCATGAAGCCTGACGATCCAAACAAACATACAGAAGAAGAACCTTCACCGGAAGTACCATCTACACAGAATGGGGAATAAATTAATTCTAAGAATAACAATTCAGTGTTTTTTCTGTATTATTTTTCTTAAGAAATAAAGCTTTTTATTATGTCTTCATCTACATTTATTTTACAATCCTTTACATATGTTAATGACTTTTGATTGCAGAAATGCAGTTCATTCTGATGTATCACAATAAGATATTTCAAAGCAAATTGCTTTCAACTTAAAAGCTATAACAAGCACTTTAAGAGCATAATTATAAATAATTAAATATTGTCAACATTAAACTTCTGAGCATCAGTGTGTAGATTATCCTTGAAAATCTATTTGTTTTATAGAAGAATGAAAAAAATGCAATATTTTGTGATAAAAGCATCAGTGACAAGTAAACCACATTTTTTTTTTGTTAATAGAAGTGTGAAAGAGATTTAAATTATTACATGAAGTAATTATTTATCATATATGTATTGCAATTTTAATGTTAATAAAATAATTAAAAAACCCAATTTGGTATTTATTTCCAGCCTACTTAGGATCCAAGACCCATTTCTAATCTGATAATCAGAAGTTTATTGCACTGCTTAGTTGCTGACACTATATGAAACTTATGTCTCTGACTTAGCTTCATTTTTATTTAATATTTGAGTTGAATTGTAATGTTCGCCAAGTCTGTACATATGTCTGTGATATGATATGGTTAGTGGTGGACCTGGAAACTCAGTGCCTTGCTCTATTGCTTCAGGTCCGGAAGCCTGTATCACAGTAAGTGGGCATTTTAAGCAATTGGATATGGCCCTTATCTCCAACTGCCCACCCCATACCTTTGTATTTTTTATTTTATCACAATATTCTTCAAACTCCGTATCAGTTAGCATTTCATTTGTGTCAGTATTACTAAGGAATGGCATGAAATCTTCCTTGTGTTCTAAAATATACCTTGAGACACTATTTCTCAAATCATCTACATGTAATGTTTTATTATACTTGACTTCATATTGATGGACAACAGCTTTGTACAGGCAATCACCATCCGAAGGTATTGGGCAAATTTTCAAATTTCTTTCTTTTAATCGCTTGCCTATTGCTTGATTTTCCATGTTTCTAGGTCCATTAATATTTTCTATTTCCTGCATTTTAATTTCTTTTTCACGAACCTTTTCTTGTTGCAGTTTTTTATCTCTGCGCTTTTGGGCTTTTGAAATTTTTGGTTTAACATTACCATTTTCTACGACTTCTTCATCAGGTTCTATTTCTGGGCTTAAACAAGTTGCATTTGTTTCAATTTCTTTCTTATGGCGCTCCTCTAAATCAGATTCTAATTTGGTAATTTCTGCGTTAAGTTCTTTTTTTTTTGTTTTATCATTTTTAGCAGCCTTTTTCAGAGCCTGAATTTGAGCTTGTAACTCCTTTTTTTCTTTCTTGTGTTTTTGCTCCAATTTAAGTGTTTCATCTTCTTCATTGTTGTCTGCCATAATATATATTTATTTTTTGTAATTCCTTTATATTACAGCTATATTTTGAAATAATGAAACTTAAAAAAAAAAAGAGTATTGGGTACGAAAAAATATATGACTTGAAATTTAGAGGTTAGTGGTAAATGCAGATGTCAGTCTCTAGTTCTCTACTCTCTAGATCTCTAGTCTCTACTCGGCGGAAGTTCGGAACACGGGTTCGCGGAACATTGATGATTGAAGTCTGATTACTGAAGTCTCAAGTCATGGAGTCAGAGCTCGAGCTCGACTTTATAGATTATACAGATACAGATAATCATTTTATACAATTGTTGTGTTTTATAATAAAATAAAAGTTAGTGAACGCACTCACGAGTGACTTTTGTCACCGCACGTCACCTATCCAAAGCGGAGTGCGCTCAACACGGTCTTGTAGACCGTGGCGCTCACAGAGGGTGAGACAAAACTTTTTTGAAATCAAGTTTTGATGAATTACTTCACACTTTAGGACCTGCACTAACTGAGTCTTCTTTTAACTTGTTGTCATTAAAATGATATCTTTTTTCATTTTTTCTATAAGTTAAAAAATAAATCTAATTAATTTTTTAATTTATTTTTGTTTGTATGTATAAAAAAAGTAAAATGTGTAATGTAAAATATTCACCTTTTTTAACCGACTTCAAAAAAAGGAGGAACCTCCTCCTCAAGGAAACACTATAATATACCTAGCAATAATAATACGGGACTCTTTTAAAAACAAACAAAAACATACACATTACAAATTGACTTTTATTCGCCTCGTTAAGTTGCGCGTTCGACACAAACACAACTCACCTATAACTAACTATGTATGTAGTTATAAACCTATCTTGGCTGACATCGACTCCAAAAATAACAATAATTGTAACTACATTATCAACCACACAACACATTCGTACCTACATATTGATGAGTAGAAAATAGTAAGTTAATGATCAAATTATAGAAGAATACGCAATTATTTTTTTACTTTTTAGAGCATATTAATTTGTTTTACCTATGAAGTCGGTTTTTCTTTTGTTAAAATTTTTATTTATTTAAACTGACTTATATATTTAATTTTTTTATGTTAAGTTAACCTATTAAAATTGTTGTTGTATTAAATGTTGTATTAAAATTGATTTTCATTCAAGTTAAAATTTATTTGCTTATAGTTTAATTCACTTAACAAGGATAGGTTATCTGTAGCTTCTGTTAAGAAAGTTAAACCAGGTTCACTCAATCATTTTATGTTTGATTTCGCATTTCGAAAAAAGCTTTTCGTGTAATTTTGTTTATTTTATGTAAAAAGACTTAATAATTGACATTTTTTTTATTTCGAACAGAGATCATAATATATACATATAAGATAAATAAAATAAATAATAAAAAGACAAAAGTTACAATAATCATATTTTATAGATTTTACAGATTGTAAATTAAATCAAATTAATTCGAATAAATTCAAAATCATTAAATTAAATTTATTACATAAAAATACATATTAAATAAAAATAAAACCAAATCAACCATGAGCGCTATGCCTTAAATGTGACTGAAACGTCAAGTATTTATTATACTTTGATGCATTTTATACAAGATTATATTATTGTTTTAAAAATTCTTATTTGATTCTGCTTCTAATTAATTTACATATTACAAAAAATATTTATTTATAATCATAATAAATATTTATATAAAAAAATAGAATTTATTTATGAGATTGAATTTTACATGCTCCATATGGTCAGTTTCATAATTTTAAGTTTATTTATTTATTAAAATAGTTTGTTAATGATGTATGTATCCACTATCCAATTTTTAAACTGGGCAATGCATTTTGTTAAATCAAAAATGAAAGATCAGAGAAGTTAAAATATTCATTATTTTTTATCTGTTTGCTTTTGGTATTTGGTAACTTGGTTGTAAAATTTTCTTTAATTGTTAATTTGTATTCAAATACAGTTATAGTTATAGTTTAGGTAATACGTATTATTTAAATAAAAGTTGAATTGTCTTTAAGGGTTATTATAAATTAAATAGTATAAAATACCGCTTAAAATGAATCCTTGTTCTGTGGCAGCCCCACAACAAGACACTGATGGTGATGGCAGATGGAATAGCATTGTAAGTTTTAAATGTTATCATAAATATATTCTTCATCTGAATAGAGTAAAAAAGTGTCCTTAATATAATATAATGTAAAAAAATATATAAGACAATCGAGCTTAATAGTAATTTTATGAATAAAATATTTTTACTTTTGCAGCATAATAGATTTCTTTCTGATGCTAAAGGGAAAGATGGGGATGTTATTTTCATTGGCGATTCTATCTTACAAGCATTAGAACATACAGAAGTATGGAACCAGTGGTTTGCCCCACTCCACTGCCTTAATTTTAGCATTCACAAAGATCAAACTCAAAATGTTTTATGGCGTATTAAAAATGGAGAACTTGATCATGTTGATCCAACAGTATGTAATAAATTATTATATTTGTTTTCTATGGTTGGTCTGTATTCCTAACTGCTCTCTATTATGTATACGATGAAATCACTATTTAAATTCTTTATGAAATATTAATTGCATTTTTATAAATGAAATTTGCCTGTCTTGGAATACTAAAGCATCCATTTTATAGGTGATAGTTTTACATGTGGGAACAAATAATGTTGATCATACCCCGGAACAAGTCTGTGAAGGCATTTTAGAAATAGTCAATACAATCAGAGAAAAACATCCAAGTGTTTACATTGTACTACCAGTAAGTAGAAATCACTTAATTAAAATAATAAATCATGAGCATATAGTAACAAATAAAAACTGTTTCAGAGTCTTCTTCCAAGGGGTCAGTATCCAAATGTTTTGAGAGAGAAAAATTCTAAAATAAATCAACTCTTGCGTGAAAAGGTTCCAAGCTTGAATAAGGTAGAGATGGTATCAATAGATAAAGGTTTCATACAAAGTGACGGCACCATTAGCCACCATGATATGCATGACTACCTCATACCAACAAATGCAGCTTGTCGGAAGGCATTCGAACCAGTATATGATCTCCTGCAACAAATACTATCTGAAGGCGAGCCTGAAAAAGACCTGACACCCTCTGAATAATATTTTATAAACAAAGACACTCAATAGCTTTTTAATGTGCAGCAAGCTTATTGTGATTGATTAGTAGTACTTAAATTTAGCTTTTTTATCTTAGACATAAGTGTCAAAATGTTTTATATTAATTTATTGTTTTCCTATTTTTACTTTTACATTCCAAATTAATGAATTATTTAATTGGCTGTGTTAATTGTTATTAGGCTCATAGAAATACACCACGCACTAATAAATAATTTACATAATTAGGGGGAAGCACTGATATATAAAATAATCTTGCATGATATACATTTATAGGACATACTATTACTCTTAACTATACAGGTAATTTTTACTACTTTGATAATAATTAATTCTCTTTACAAAGTCAAAATGTAAAATAGTCATTAAAATAATTTAAAATATTTTTTTAATAATTATAATGTTAGACTAGATCCAGTTTTTCATGATTCCAAAATGCATTTAAAGGAAAGTTGTTTTTTACTAAATGAGGACATGAAATTATGGAGAAAGGTTGTAATCTAAAGTTACTGATTCAAGATTCTACAATGTCAATGTACTTATTTTTATATATATTTAAAATAGTATGTTATATGTGTGAATCTAGATAGTGATTTCCAAATCTGATTTTATATTAAACAGTTTCATTTTTAAAAAATAATTTGTGAATCATATTGCAAAAAAAAACAACCAGTATTCATTATGTTTATCTCAGAGCAATGCTGTTAATGAATTTTGTGGTAATATGTTATACCCTTTCAACATACTCCAAATCCAAATGCCAACCAAAAGCCGGAGCGCCAACCATGTATGTACATACTCACTGGTTTACTCTTAATACAACCCGTATTATAGGAAAAATCTAAGTTCACTGGGTTGTGTGTGTTGACTACACAAAAGGGTATTTTTCTTCAAGATTACATGTACTTTTGTAAATTTTATTAATGTATTTGAAACATGTATACTAATATGCATTACATTTAATGGAATTGAGTGTAGCCAAAGATTTTTTTCAGTCTCAACCAAAGTGTACATTACAATGATAATGATATTCGTAATACATATATCAGGCTCAAAAAAAAATTAAGACATTTAGGAATATTTAGTTAAAAACCACTGTAGTTTGCTAATTTTATAATATAAAAATTATTTTAAACAATTACTTCCTACATTTGTATAAATTACCATATTTTTTTTACTATTTTTTAAACAATGTATCTGAAAGTATTACAAATATTGATGGTACTACATAATATATCTACTCGAGTTGCCAAACTGCTTGAATCTCAAATGTGATTATTTATTTGCATGAATGAAAAGGCTTGGAAGTAAAAGTGCAATTTTTTTCTAACAGTATTTTTTATTTTCCTTAAAGAAATTCATAATTAAATATAAACTCATATTCCCTAAATAATTTATTACATTTTTTAATATTTATTTAGAAGCCTTTTGTAATACAAAGTTAGAGGCAATGTTGGACTACCTTGTAATAATCTTTTATCAAATACATTAAAGTTAACTTTCTGAAGTTTCGTTAAAAAATTATCTATGGCAATTGCTGGTAAGAAAATCTGATTTGTTATTTTTGGTACTTGAATACTTCTTGCCTGGAACAAAAGATGTTACTTTAATAAATTATTATATTTAACTAGCATGTATAATTAGTATGGCTTAAATATTGCAATACACTGGTTCAGTAAACACTGAACATGTGATGTGTTTAAACATGACTTGCTTTCTGATAAAGCCATATGTTGTTATTGCATCCAGTTTAAATTATTTTATATTATAAAATCATTTTTATGGCTTGATTAGTTAGCAATATCATATTTTTTAAATCAGTAGTAGTTAGTATAAAAACGTTAATAAATCCTTAATTATTTAAAGTACCTTTTCCAAGTGGCTGTTTGCTCTGCTAGCTACCTCAAATATGACATTTCTCATATTTTCATTATCATTTCCTCTTAGAACAGATTCTTGACTGACTTGATGCTTCATCAATATATCCATCGGTAAAGATACTGTCTTATGATAATTGGATACATGGACCGACCTAAAGAGTATTTTGTTATTACTAATAGTTTATATAATATGGTGAATATATATATTTATAAAGATGATATAAGACATTATTATGTCTTCCTGACAAAATATATCAGTAATGGAATCATACTCTATAAATATCTGTATAGAAAACGTGTGCAAAAGTGTGGGTACAAGCAAGTGTACTCTTTATTTCCTCACTCAACAAGTAACAATTTAAAAAAAATGATTAGTTCACCGAATAGGCACAGAATTAAGCCCTTTTGAGTGTTTCAAAACTCTTAAGTGTAGCCAGCCAGCTTTGCATTGCTACAAAGGAAACCTGTGGCAGAAAAACCCGATAATGTTTGGGTGGCACACTAAGACCTTATAAGCTACTAGAACAACAATATAGTTAAAATAATGTTTATGTAACTAACATAATAACTGTTTAAATTTAACTGGTGCTGATGTAAAGACTGCAAATTACCTTTATGTTCACATTTACAGTTTATTAGGTAAAGGAAAAGGTAAAACAATAAAAAATGAGCCTTATAAATATAAAACAAGACTACTATGTTAATTAATACAAAAAATATATTGCTCAATTCTTAGTCTTATTAACTTGAAAATAAAGTATAATTAATAATCTCTATGTATCATTAATAAGTGTTATCTATACTAATATATAAAGCTGAAGAGTCTGTTGGTTTGATCTAGCTAATCTCAGGAACTACTGGTTTGAATTTAAAAATTATTTTTGTTTTGTGTAGTCCTTTTATCGAGAAAGGTTCTAGGCTGATTTTTATTATTCATTATATTTTTATTAATTATACGCGAGTGAAAACTCGGGGCACACCTAGTAAAGAATATTTATATACATACCATTATAAAAATGGAAGTTTTGTAATTTTTTTATTTTAATAATTAATGCCCAGGTGTTATAATGTTGAACCAAACCTACCTGAGTATATTAGCCAATCCTTGTGCTTTACCCAAATGGGATGCTGCATGGTCTGCATGAACATTTGTTACACCGGCAATACAGAGAAGTAAGTAATAAATTGTTGAGACTGTATTCTCAGTATACAACTCTACATCTTCCATTGTTCTGAAGTATTTTGTTTTGAGTAAACTTTGCCTTGACAATATTAGCCTTTCTAGGTATCTTCTTTGTAATTTATAACTAATACAAACCTGCAAAGTGATGTGATTATGTATGGTAGTAGACAATATATTTTAATGGAGTTCATATTACTCTAATTTGGACAGTAATTTTCAATTTACCTTGTATAATTCTTCAGTAATGGGATTGGCGGGTATGTTACATGATTGTTGGTTTTGAAAAATCAAGTTGACTGCATCATGCCAGAACTGGAGTCTCATCGCTGCTGTTTGAGGATCTGTTGTTTGATCCTGAACCCGAGCTATTTCAGCATTGAATGCTCTTACAACAAAAGCTGGGGATCGAAGAGCTTTGGTCATGAGGAGTGTTGCTAAGTAATTTTCATAATCGTGCTGTCTACCTGTGGAAAATTAAGACGTACGAGAAGCCTTTTTTTTAAAAGTATTCTAAATATTTTACCCCTTTATTTGTACACAACTAATTAGATATCTTTAATTTTACCTTACAATATTTGCACAATATTCTAGTGAGTCTTTGCTGGAGGTGGCCTTCTGGGTTACTGATCTTGTCAATGGAATATAAATCCTAAGAGTATTCTTTAAATGGTAAAACATTTTTAATTTATGATTTAAGTAGTAAGTGTCCTTGTATTGTTTATATATTTTTTATTTAATTTATTTTTTGTACAACATTAATGAATTATAGTAACATTCATTTCATATAAATATTAACTAAATTGCAAGCAAATACGATGATCTATTGAAAATATATATGACAATGACATAGATATTAGATACTTCAAAGCTCAAAAAGCTGCAATTAATGTCAGTGTCAAACAAAAGTCAATTTACTATTACAGAATACAGAGTATATATACCGACTATGTTTTTTACACGGTCGTATACACAGGTCCACGGTCTTGTATACAGGTCTTGCAACTTCAGAAGTGGGGATACGTCGACTTAATGACGCTGTTCAGTTGAATTTACGGCCGCTAAAGGCATGACGATAGGGTCGTGCTGGATACAGATATTAAAAAAAATATTGTACATGCAAGATATAATTATACTATTACGTCACGTATTGAATTATACGGTTGACCAATTTTTTTTTTCTTCTGCCTTTCACTCCATAACACAGTAATTCAAAATATTGTTTTCAAAATGCTGTATGCAAACATTGTGTTTATTATATAATGAGCACATTGGATGAAATATACATATACAATAAGCACATAACGAGTTGTTTTATCGGGCGCTAGTGAAAATCGTTATGGTACAGTTCAGAGTAGTATTTAAAAAAAAATATGTCGGAAAAAAATTAAATAAATACATTGTTGATTGAGTTTTATTTTCGCATTCGCAAAATGTGATATGGACAATTTTAAAAGATAGGTACTAAAATTATTATAAATAATATTTATATTAAAATAATATACGCTGCGTGTCACTAAGCCAAGTGCGATCTACGATAGCAGCGACGTACAGCGAGCGCCGTTGCGAAATATAAGTTGTAATACAATCGCGCCTATCTCTTACCATTGAAATTTGACTCGGTTGCTAGACCTGTATACAAGATCGTGATTTTGTATCATAAATAGCGACTTGATGCCATTGAGACCGGGTACAAAAGTAACAACTTGTACTGTTAGCTTGGTTTCTGGTTGGGTTTAATTATTTTGATGAAATTAATATAGTAACCCTGTGTTTCCTAAGCTCAGGAATATTATTCAGATTGCTATCAGTATTTTTTTCATAGGCTAATAAGTTGTGCCTGGGAATGACACACTGGGTCTTGGTGAAGACTGTATGAGAAAGGCCGATGCGTTCCGGGCGTATAGCTCATTTCGGTATCGTGAAAGTACTTGCTGAATTTCATCTTTGGCATCTAAAAAATCCAGTAATGGGAGCTGTCTCAATTGAATAGCGTCGTGTTTTCCAACAACATCATACTCTTCTTGTTGAGAAGAGCTGGAAGATTCTATAATACTGTTTAGTTGTTTCAGCTTATTAGTAGCTGCTGTGATTCCGCTCATTTCTTAGTCAGTATTGTGTGATTTTTTAGCTTCACCCGTTTTTTTTTCTTTGTCAATGTGCTTTCACTGGAGTTGATCTATCATCAGATTTATCACCCGTTTTATCATCAGTATTTACGGAAATCTTCACCACACAGCTACATTTCTCCTGGTAGTTTAGATTATGAAGATATTATAAATTTCACTGTCAACCTTGGAACGTGAAGATCAGAAATAAATGCGTTACCGAGTATCGCCCGTTCGCGAACAAATAACAGATCAAAAGCAGTTGCCGAAAAATTGAGAGAAAAATATAAAAACTACTTATGTAAAGACGGTTCTGTCTCTTGACAAAGTCGTATGATTAATATATAAATGTAACCAACTATATCAGTCGATTAAAGAATTAGGTATTCAGCAGATTGGATGTTGTTTTCTTTTCTTTTAAATTAGTAGGCGTAGCACACAAAACAACACGGGTTCCACTCAAAACTGCCCGGCAGTCACTGGCGAGCTACCGCTGAACGCGTCCAAACGATGCGAGCGACGGCCGAGCCGCTGTCATGTGCGAGTTGCTGCCGGGCGAGCAGGCGAGTGAAAACAAAAAATATTGAAGTAACTCGGATGCAAGCTACTGACCAACTCGCACGTACGAGTTACTCGTAATTTACGTCCAAACAGTGCGAGTTACTGCAGTGCAGCCACACAGAAGGCTGACTCGTACGCTAGCTCGCACTATGTAAACCTGCCATCAGTATCACTCTTCTATGCCAATTTGCAATAATTGCATATATAACTTGTATCATCATTGACGCATACAGCATATTTTACAACCGATACATTGTATTAATTGCACATTTGATCGACTATGTAGCCCGCTTGGTCCTGGTACTGGCATCTTCGATTTGAAGTTGAGTTAGTCAGCAGAGAATCCGCGTCAGCAGAGATTGATTTCGGTATAGAGATAGTGATTTGCTCTTCAGCAGCTTTTCAGTACACTTCCATATCCGAAGTTCCGCGTGTGGTATTTATTACGCGTTGCCGCGACATTCAGTTATAATAAACACATATATAAAAAGATTTGGTAAGAAAAATCGAAAACAAAAATAACATGTAACTTAAAAGTAAAACTACAAGGCGCAAATTCGGCCCCACATGGAGTACTGCTCTCACCTCTGGGTGGGAGCTCCACAGTACCAGCTTCTTCCTTTTGACCGCTTTCAACGTAGAGCAGGTCGAATTGTCGACGATCAAGCTAGTCCGCTGATTTCACCACCGGACAGCGATGTCATCTCCATCTCCATCAATTCCATCCTCACCACCTCGATGTCTAGAAGTCCACAACAGCACGTTCACTCTCTGGAACCAGCTTTCGCCGGCGACTTTTCCCAAACCGATGCGACATAAAAACCTTCAAGAAGAGAGCGTACTCTTCCCTCAAATGCCGGCAACGTACCTGCAAGTCCTCGGATGTTGCAGGTGTCCATGGGCTGTGGTAGTCACTTTCCATCAGGTGAGCCACTTACATAAAAAAATCTTGTTTACCCATATGTTATATTACCCATATGCTATGTTACTTTTGTACCCCACAAATAATATAATGTAATAATTGTGGTTAACAATCAATACACGTAAATTGTAAGATTATAAAGACCATGTCACCAAGTTATGAAAACCCTTCATGTTATTAGTTTATTAAACGGAGGTGGATGAAAGATGACCGCAAACTTCTAATGGAAAAGCACGAAATTCGATACTTGTAGACATATTCTTATTGTTAAATAGCTAAGACGAACTAAGGGTATCTAGGAAAACACATAACCAAATACTTATAAATAAAATACTAGCGGTTCACGGTTAAAATTTCATGCTTCTTAGATAATAAATGTCGAACTCTCCATATAAACTTTCAACCCCTATTTTCACCCTCTTAGGTGTTGAATTTTGGAAAACTCTGATTTGCGTTCTTATTTATTTCTAACCAGAAGCTTGTGTACGAAATATCATGCTTCTTACTTTGAAAATGACGGATTTCCAAACAACGGTTCATCCCTTATTTCAACTTTTTAGGGATGGAATTTCCAAAATACCTTTCTTAGTACGCGTTTTCATTATAAAATGCATCAAATGTCAAAATTTCAATTTAGGGTCTGTAACCCTACTGGGTTAGGACTTAGGCTCTGCGTTGAATCCCTTTTTTTGTATATAATTAGGTATATTAATTTAAAATAATAATTAGGTCATTTTATATATTATTGCTTTATTTTTATTTACAATAACGAATGTTATATTTGAAGTTTTCTTGACAATCGGTTGAACGGGGCGGAAGTCGATACTTTACAGCGCCGCCGGGTGGCGAGTTACATCAATGTGCATAGCATATAAACCTTCTCCGTGGAAAAATACATATACATACCAATTTTCATAATGATCGGTCGAATAGTTTCTGATTTTGTCGATGTCATATATACAATCATCCTCTTTTATATGTATAGATAAGTGGATATATACGTACATAAAACATGTTATTAGACATTAATGGCATATTAAATCAATTATAGGCAAAGATAATATTGTTTTACGTACTTTTTAAATTAATTTTGCAGTCACCGTTTCAAGATAACAGGAACTTTAAATATTTATCAGTAAGACCAGTTTACACTAATTATATTTTTTATTGATTCTAACAGCAATTACTGTATTAGGTAATATTGCCTTATCGTATAAAACCTTTAATCCTTTTTCTAATTACAGTCAATTTCAAAATTACATTATCATTTCCTAAATTTATTTCTAGAGTTCATTAATGAAAATTTTACTTGAAAATGATACTATAATTAAATGTAACTCAATATCTAGGAGAATTTTATACAACCTATAATAATTTTTTATAATTTTATTTTATAACATTATAGGCTTACCTACGACTCGACCTTCCTGAGGGTCAATTCCACTAACAAAGCGAAGCGGGATCGTTGCCGTTTATGGACATCGAATCGAATCGTTTATGACATATTGACTGCCTCGTTGGTCTAGTGGCTTGATATTAGCCCCAGACTCGGTGGTTCAGGGTTCAATTCCCAGGTCGGGCCAATAAATAGTTATTGGGGTTTTCTGTCAGAAAATTCTCAGTAGCAGCCCGGAGTCCGGAAGTTGGAAGTGTGTACACTCCCGTGCCTCGGAAAGTAAGCCCTTTCCGGTCGTGTCGGATTGCCGTCCCATCGGTGAGAGCTAAGGAAAAGAGAGTGCACCTGTGTTTGCGCACACACTTGTGCACTATAATATCTCCTGCGCAGTTGGCTAATCTCTCTTGAGATTGGCCGCCGTGGCCGAAATCGGTCTGGAGGACCTTATATTATTGACATAAAAGTGGTCAATTAAGTTTGGCTTTGACAAAGGTTAACATCGTTTTCCGATCGGTTCGGTTTCGATTCGAATAAATAAGTATAGATTAATAAGTTGAAGTTGGATAGGAATTGAATCGGGAACGTATCGTAATCGTTATAGATTAGTAGAATTCGGCCCCTGTTGTCCTTCCGAGATCCTTCGCTCTTAAGAAAAACCCAATAATTATTACAAGTAAGGTGGAAAACTCATCAGAAAAAAATGATGCAGACTTCTATCTGTAAAACATCAGTATTCAGTACACCGTCATGCAGAAATCTTTTGATTTCTCTGAGGTAGCAAAAATAAAATCAGTGACTAAATTTACCGCCTATCAATTTTTTTTTAATATGTCTAAATTGCATTCGTAGTATCAATTGACTTTCGACGTATCTAAGATCTGAACCAATTTTCAGCTCTATGCGATTTATTATATGTTTAGCAGTAGGTATCTTTTGTTTATTTTAACAGTATACTAAAATTATTTTTTGGTAGATAAACACTGGATTAGGTTTGTTGGGATATATGTATATCTATCAGAATATCAGATGTAAAAAAATATACCAATCGAATTGATAACTTCCTCCTTTTTGACGTTATCAATTCGAGAATAAGAAATAACAAGAATAATTCGTTTACTTTTCTTGCAGCAGAGAACAATGTAGCATTGGTTCTTGTTTTGTAAATTGTTTGGTAAATTATCTGTTATGTTTTTGGTAAATGATTAAGTAAAGTAGACGCCCTACATACACTGGAACCCTCCTAAAGCCGGCCCTGAGAAGGTTTTACATTGAATAAAGACGTACGAACTTAAAATATCATAACAACAACTGATGTTATTTATCAAGAACTGGTCGCTCTCATAGACTTGAAATGCACATTATAATAAATTAATAGTATGACGTCAAATTCATGCTTCATTAGACACCTAGCATTATTATTATTTATTTATTAGCATCTGGTGGCCCATTTGCCTATTCGACAAAGTATTGAAAATATAAAATAATAAAAATAGGTATGCTAGCTCACATTACAAAAGTATTACATAAAGAAAACCTAAATTTCACAACGACATGATTAAAGTGGCATTTATTTAGCTATATGCATAGATACGAAAGACCTATTTACATATATATTTTTTAAATAAATGCGTATAATCATATATGTATATTAAACACAGTTTGAATTATAAAAAACCTTATTAATGTTAAATTAAATAAAGGATTATTATACATATTACGTATATAATTCTAAATTAATGTGTTTGTTTAAAAGTATTTACAGATATCTAAGTTTAATCTACTAATTACATTTGTGAAAGCTTGTTGAGAATATCACATTAGACATCTATTTATTCAATACTTTAAAAATATTATCTAAGTAATAATAAAGTTATCTATTGATTGTAGGGATATACGTTAAAAGGACGCAATTTAGCAATACAAAAATGTTGATTATATGCTGTCTGACGAAGAAATTAAAAAACATACCAACATATAAAAATAATAGAAAATAAGACACGACTAACACACACCAAATGGACAAAATAGCTGTGGAAACTTGATTATTTCAGAAAAAAAAACAAGGAACAATTTATAATGTTATTAGTTGCCATTGGTTTGAGAAATTTTATTTTAATGGTATGTCCTGAAATGTTTCAATAAATTAGCCGCCGTAGCCCATCAGTGGGATATTTATAGGCTTACTACTGCAAGTTCTAATAATTCTACCGTCAATATTTTGTACTGCTATGTTTTGTTGTATTACTGTGTGCTTTTGTTTTGTAATGTTAAGGGTAAGTTATTACAGGTTTAGGCATAAGAGACATATCTTATTTCTTCTAAATTTAATAGTTAGAAGCGCATTGAGATATAAAATTGTGCTGCAGGTTTTTCTAGCAACTTACCAATTGTGCAACTTAATAATTGTGAAAGCCAGTGGGCACATTTACCTTGTTCAATATATTACCTACGTAAAAAGACAGTTCAAAGAATGAGGTATATATGAGTTTAAGAGTATTTTAAAAAAGCAGAATATGCAGAACCCTATGCATAATAATTAACTAAGTTAATTATACATTTTATTTTATCATGTCGCAATTACGTTTTAAATAAGAGAGACTTACGCTATAAATATTTACTCGAAAATTGCCTATAGTATGCTATAGTTATAAATAAAAATTGTGTTCAGTTATTTATTGCACAGTGAGCAGTGGTAGATATGTATTTTAATAATTTCATTCCGTTAAAATGTTGACGCAGATACACATCTACCTAAACGTTTGGTTTTTGAAGGTAATTAATCAATTCAATTTGTGTACTCACAGTAATGTATTTAAAATAATATTTATCTATATGTATATACATTTTATTAAATAAATATATATTATATAATAAATATTATATAATATAGGTACATTTTGAATTGATAATATTAGATTTCATATTTTTTTAAGATTTTCACTAGTAACTTACATTGTTTACAAATTAAACTTTTATTACTTTAAAGATAATTGCGAAATGGTTGATAAGAAAATAGTTTTTCTTCTCTCATAAGTATTTTTACACTGGGTTTTTTAGTTACTAGATAATATAAAAACATTTTTTTTGATAAATTTAACTTATTTTTTATTAGTTTAATATGTTATTATTATTATTATTATCAGGGCAAAGGCTTCTCTAATTTCCGCCCCATCAAACCAATCCCTCTGATAGGAGTCTAGCTCGTCTCGCCATCTCCGTCGAGGCCTGCCGCGAAGTCGTTGGCCATTACGGGGGACCCATTTGGTTGTTGCTTTTAATATGTTATGTAGATATACATTTTGAATTGATATTATTAGTTTTAAACATTTTAAGTTTTTATTAAATTTTTATCAAAAGCCTGAAAACAGATTCAGAGTTCTAGGTGTGCAAAATACAATACGAATTTATATTAACAAATAAACTAAGGTGAACTCATTTCTAAGAAGAAAGGCTTATGTGATTTCTCTATTATTCAATCTCTTTTAAAAGGACTTCTTAAAATGTAAACATTGCGCAATATGTTTATCTAGGCTGAAGAAAAATAATTAATTATGAGTCATATATGCAATTTAGTAACCATAACAAAACAATAATATTTATCGACCTTGTTTTTCTATAGAGTCAAGACTATGCTAATTTTATAAGCTTACGTATTAGTAATTGATCCCTTCATTTTGATAATATAGGTGGTAGCTATTACACAGCCGAGTAACATCAATCGACAAGTTTGCATAACTAGTAGAAAGGTTAGCTGTGAAAATGTTCTATAACATTCTAGATAAAGCTCAAGAAAAGCCTCACCGTAACCAGTACGGTACAAGTTAAAAGTATTTTACGATTTATTAGAATTAGTAATATGTCGGGTAGGTATATAAGATGAAGCAATGCTCGCATTATCCTTAATATCAAAATGTTTTTCAGCTTATTTACTTAGTACCCTTGGATCGATACTATTGTAAATATTATTAGTGTGTTAAGTGTCGCAGTAACCAACGGTGGAATATTTAAACAACTGGCTCTGTTGTCGTCATCTCATATACATTTTCAAACCAGTTCCGCGACTTGGGTGTTAGTATCCGCCAAATGGCAGTATTCATACAAAACTGAGACGTATCGAAAGGCAAGCTCTATTCTTGTTTCAAGTTTTGCCGCAGCTTTGAATCTACAGCAAGTTTTGTGCTGATGTCGCGAAGAACCCGAAGCAGACAGGAGTGGGAGGTGCGCGCTTCTACTCTAGCTAGGAAAACTACAAATCTTATTCGACGTATTGTTGAGAACCTGCAAGTGGAACCGAACCCTAACAAAGAACTTATCGCTTTATCAATCGGTAAGTTAGTTAAGTTAGCAATACCAACTAAGACGTATATTTGAAAAATATTTCTAGAAACTTAGGTGCGTAATTTTTGCTTGTGGCGTTTAAATCTTAATAGGGGAAATAATTTTAGAGAATATTCTGCACTTAAACAGAAATAAAACGAACTGAACTATTGCACAACTGATAGGTACAAAAAGAAGAGCCAATGAAGATTTGTTTTTGAGATTGGCAAAAGAAATCCTAATAATTTGAGTGTGTTTATATTTATATTTAAAGCAAAATATTCGAAACCTGGAACATTCCAGTTAAATTATCCGCTATATTTATCAGTTTGAAAAATAATTATACAAAGTGTCTCTTATGCCGCATTCCGATTATTTTCTTGATATCTGATTACGAGAGTTTAATTTTTTTTTATTTGAAATGAAAGTTCAAAGTAAATGAAAAAATCTAATTTATAAACAAGTATGTATTTATATTGTTGAAAGTATATTTACATAAATGAGTGTAGTAAAACAGAAACGAAAATAAAATATGGAGCCTGAAACAATATTTAATCTAATATTATTAATCATATATACCTACTTAACAAAATTCTATGCACATATGGAAGAAAAATTAGGTGACATTAGCTATCTTCGGTACGTTTTAAGTTGTTTCTTAATTTAAAAGCTTCAAACAATCATTGAGAACTTACCTTACATCCTTACAATCTGTCAATTGTGTTTCCTGTAGATAAATTAAAAAATAAAATATATATTTTTTATAAGCATTCGTGGCAAAGAAGGTCCAAGTCTATACCTACAACAAAAAATAATTTCTAATAACACCACTAAGCAAAAAAGTGTCTGCCCTACGGAAAGTTACCAAATACATATGTATGTATCTACAAAAGTGGCAAAAGACTGTTGTGCTACTATCGGCGGTAGAAGTCATCGTAGAAGTAGTTAATATGTCTGTTACATAGTTTTTTTATATTAATTTAGTGTATAATAAGACTTAATTCAAAATGTCCATGAGATAACATTGAAAATAATAACAATCAAATCTAAAAAGTTATAATGAGTTAATTTTCCGGTAATTCATTAAAAATTTACAATAATTACGGAATATACATAATTATAAAATATATTTTTACGTATGGGTAATACGTACCCAACCTCCTAATTAAATTTAATTGTCTTGGACAAAACACATGCTAAAATTTTAATTAATTAAATGTACAAATATCAAAATATTATATTTAATTTAAAAAAAAACATTCTGCTTTATTATATTTATTCAGTAATATGGTCATAATTATTATTATTATATACTAAAATTATATATATATATATAATTTTAGTATAAAATTATATATATATATATATATATATATATATATATATATATATATATAATTTTAGTATATATATATATATGTGATTAAAAATAATTACATCAATTCGTAGCCATCAGCTTCTGAAATAAGAGATTGAATATTTTTTCCGCTGTATTGACTTGATTAAATATTTCATTTTTTTTGGAAAGGAGTCTATTAGGTCAGAAATAATGCGTAATTCAAGGTTAACACGATCAAAACTTGTCTTTAAAATGTATTTTAATGACAAAGATGAATGTAATCAAACGAATATAATTAATAATAATATCATCATTTCAATTGTACACACTGATCTTTCCAAATTAATCTTATTTGTTATAAAATATAAAGCAACATCAATTAACACGTGAATATATAATATATTATTGGTTCAAGCTAAAACTACCTTTTTACTTAGTCCAGAATCCAGATGCTCAGATTATTATACATTCGCTTAAGACTAGTATGTAGTAAGTTAGATTTATCTACTTATTTTTTTTTTAGGTTTTTATCGTCGTAGTCACAAGCTAGGATCGGAATAAAAACATTATTAAGAAATAAAAGAGTAATTTTGTTATTTTTCGATTAGTAATATTTTTTCCAGTGATTTGTACCAGTATGGCGACTCTTCAGAGGTATATTTACGTAATGACGAAAAGGAAATTGATGGTCATAGAGCTGGTACCGGTGGCCCAAAAGCGTGGGCGTTACTAGACCGTGTCGGATAAATTACGAGTATCGAACGATAGGCTCCACAAAAATACTTGTTTTTTTCCGATAGTCGGTGAAAAAAGAAGAAATCCATAATGCCATACTTAATGGCGTAGTAGCGTAATGCCATGCTTCTCCCGTGTGACTTACCGCCCGCCATACCGACGAGAAAACATTGATCTAAAAAAACTCAACCATTTGTACCAGGCTATTTTTTGCACAGCTACTCATCGTCGAGTAGCCTTTCACGAAAATCACAATGCCATAATTTTCACACGGTTCCAAATAGCTGCCATGCCGCCGCAAAGGAGTACATTTTTTTTTGTAAATATATTTGAAAAGAAAATGCAGAGCGAAAGTTTTTATTTACAGCTTAATTAGCTGGTGTAAATAAATAATACGCTTCCCGATAATTAACGTTATAACATCTGTATATATATGTATTATATTTATAAAAAGTATGATCTTAGTTAGCAACTCATTTTAACATCATCAACTGTAATACTTTGGATTAGATTATCATGATTTATATAACTCATGACTAGTAGCAGAGAAGCAAGCTCATATTATATACATTTATTATGTTAAAAAATACATTTTTTAATATATGTACATACCTGGATGAAGTATTCGGTAAAAAGTGTTATATTAGTAGTCAGAATTTGTTACAATTATTTTATAAATATACAAATTATTTACTAAATTCGCAGGTGATCCGACAACATTTGGAAATTTAAATCCTCCAGAACAAGTATTGCAAGCTGTTCGGGATAGTGTTGAACTGACAACAAGCCGAGGCTATGCCCCTTCTAAAGGGCATTACGAAGCAAGGGTGGCCGTAGCAAAATATAGTGCTCATCAAGGCGATGTCCATCCTGATGACGTCATATTGTCTAGCGGATGTTCACATGCGATTGAAATGGTCATAACAGCACTTGCAGATTCCGGTCAAAATGTACTAATACCTCGGCCAGGTTTTTCAATTTACCAGACTCTAGCAGAAGGAATGGGAATTGTTATAAAACATTATAATCTCCTGGTAAGTTCTTATTATTTCTAATTATTATTTCAAATAAGCTTGTGCTATAGATAAGCTGTAAATTGCTGTAAGCTTCCTCCTTTATTATTTAGGATCAATTGGTAGTGATTAGACTATATTGCTACGACTATTACTTTAATTGACATATGTATGTATCTAAGATCAGATGGAGAGGTTTTTAAAAAAAAAACTGTAAAAAAATTAAATAATCTTGAGAAAATGTGAAGCCTTCTTATGATTGAAATAACTATGGTTTACTGATAAGTCATTGTTATAAAAAATTAACAACTGTTACCAAATCATAAAATATATTAAACATTGTTTAGTTTCAAATTTGCTAGCCATATCTTAAAGTTTTAATGTTGAACAAAACTGTTCGTTTTTGAAAATTAAAAAGTAAATAATCGAAGACGTACAATCCGTCATCGGTGGAGGAAAACATGTGGCAGATTTTCAACAAATATATGTAATTGGACCCTCATAGCAGAGTAAGGTATAATGAGAAGTCCTAGACCAGTAATGAATCATTTACAGGCAGTTTTATTATAATCAATGTACGACATGAAGATAGCTTTCAAACGTACATACCTACCTACATAAAACAGTGATTGGTCACACAATTATGGGATTATATTGGACATGATTTTTATAATGTTATCAGTTTTTAGGTTGTCTTAATGTTCAAAAACAATTATCTGTTAAAAACAATTTATCTTTGAAAAAATTGCTTAACATACGAGTTGTAAACAAAACAAAAACTTAAATGACAATTAAACGTGAACATTTTAATACAGTACTTATGTTGTTTATTATCATCAATGTACGACATGAAGATTGCTTTCAAACATACATACCTACCTACATAAAACAGTGATTGGTCACACAATTATGGGATTATATTGGACATGATTTTTATAATGTTATCAGTTTTTAGGTTGTCTTAATGTTCAAAAACAATTATCTGCTAAAAACAATTTATCTTTGAAAAAATTGCTTAACATACGAGTTGTAAACAAAACAAAAACTTAAATGACAATTAAACGTGAACATTTTAATACAGTGCTACAAAAGTACAAGATTTTAAGTCAGTCAAACGTTAGTAGCTAAAAACTAAGTCTACTATTTTGATGACAGGCTTAAAATAAACTTATTATTGGCAATAACAGGATTTACGGATTTTCGGCACATCACCTTATTTAATTTAACATATTATACTATAATCGTAAACGAGTTTGAGAAACAGAACAAGTTCTGGTTCATTGTGGATCGAATTTGCATATTTGCGCCGCATTCTCTGAACAACTTATTAAATGCTGTGTTGTGTGTTGATTGTATAATCATTCTTTATTGAAAAATATCATACAGATCTCACACATTTTGCGTAATGATTTAAGTAAAAAGAATGGAATTGATTTCAACATATTGGTGTTCTTCCTGCAATTAAATTTTGTTGGGCGCTATTGCAGAAACTATTTCCTATTTTAGTAGTTAGCTAAAAATAGATTTAAGGATTTCATGTAAATACTTATTAATATGTAAATTATAAATAAAATATGTCTTAGAAAATAATTAATATTTTGTTTTACAGCCAGATGAACAATGGAAAGTAGACCTTGACGATTTAGAAAGTCAAATTGACGACGACACTGTAGCTATTGTAGTCATTAACCCATCCAACCCTTGTGGATCAGTATATGACAAAGAACACTTAAGTGAAATTTTAGATATAGCTTCAAGGAACAGAGTGCCAATTATAGCTGACGAAATATATGAACATTTTATTTTTTCCGGAAATAAATTTACAGCAATATCGTCTATATCCCAAGATGTACCTGTTCTCACATGCGGTGGACTCACGAAACGGTTCTTGGTTCCTGGCTGGAGAATGGGTTGGATTATCATACACGATCGTAATAATATTTTAGGAAAGGAAATACGAGAAGGTTTATCAAATCTTTCGATGAAGATACTCGGCCCAAATACATTAGTACAGAGAGCTTTACCTGCTATTTTAGAATATACGCCGCAAAGTTTCTTTGACGACGTGTTGTTGTTTATCGAGGTGAGAGGAAAGTTCCATGACATCATGATGCAATTTGTTTTTTAATTCTCTTATTAACGTTTTATATAATCATATAGAGTTAAAATAGTTTTATTAACGAGTCGCATATATATACATTATGAAGCCGAGATGGCCCAGTGGTAAGAACACGT
Organism: Nymphalis c-album; assembly: GCA_963151315.1. Taxonomy (NCBI): domain Eukaryota; kingdom Metazoa; phylum Arthropoda; class Insecta; order Lepidoptera; family Nymphalidae; genus Nymphalis; species Nymphalis c-album. The sequence goes on along the minus strand of OY720590.1, from coordinate 5,237,998 downwards.
GAATCTTAACCGATGATCGTGGGTTCAAACCCGGGCAAGCACCGCTGAATTTCATGTGCTTAATTTGTGATCATAATTCATCTCGTGCTTGACGGTGAAGGATAACATCGTGAGGAAACTTGCATGTGTCAAATTTCATTGAAATTCTGTCACGTGTGTATTCCACCAACCAGCATTGGAGCAGCGTGGTGGAATAAGCTCCAAAACCTTCTCTTCACAAGGAAGAGAAGTGGCCTTAGCCCAGCAGCGGGACATTCACAGGCTGTAACTTTACTTACTTTTACTTTATATATACGTTAAATCAAATATTTATAAAGTTACTTGGATATTTTTTATAGAATCAAGCGAAACTTGCTTTTGAAGAACTTCGGCACGCACCAGGATTACGACCAATCATGCCTCAAGGAGCCATGTATATGATGATAGAAATAAAATTATCCCATTTCCCGGAATTCAGTAATGAATGCGTATTTGTAGAGCGTATGGTGGCAGAACAGTCAGTGTTTTGTTTACCAGGACAGGTAAGCTTAGCATTTTTTTTAATTTTACATATGTATATATTTTTTTATTTCATAGGAAGGCGGACGAGCATATGGGCCACCTGATGGTAAGTGGTCACCAACGCCCATAGACAATGGCATTGTAAGAGATGTTAACCATCGCTTACATCGCCAATGCGCCACCAACCTTGGGAACTAAGATGTTATGTCCCTTGTGCCTGCAATTACACTGGCTCACTCACCCTTCAAACCGGAACACAACACTACCAAGTACTGCTGTTTTGCGGTAGAATATCTGATGAGTGGGTGGTACCTACCCAGACGAGCCTGCACAAAGCTCTACCACCAAGCAATAAATATCACAAATATCAAAAAAACTACAATATATTCCAAATTTGATACAATAATTATGCTTAGTGATACATATTACATACTAGTAATGATATCCTCTTGACCGAATTACTGCCACGGCGGAAAATTTCAGACTAGTCATATGCACAAACATTCTCTATTCTCATTATCGAGTTCCGCTGGTAGGGGAATCCAACCAATGAATAGTAATTATAGTAAAATTACATTGACAGAGATTTCATTTTAAAATCTAAGCAAATTTATTGAATGTGTTCTCTTTTCAGTGCTTCGACTATCCAAACTACATGCGTATTGTATTAACTATACCCGAGGATAAAATGCGGGAAGCATGTCAACGAATAGTATTATTTTGTAAAGAGCACGTAGTTTTTGCTGAGAAGAGGAAAGATATTGAAGAGGACGTACCGATAACGACGGATGTTCAAGTTATATGTGACAATGACGCTCGCGTTGCTTAAGTCCAATTACTTGAGTACTAGTGTAATGTATCGCTACGATCGAACCATAAGCTTGTGGTATTGTGTGGTGGATTTACTTGCGGGTCGCCAGATCTTACCCACGGACGAGTGCGAGAGTTATTTTTTAGAGTTTGTTGATGAAACGTATTGGCGTAGTTACCACGGGCCTGACTCGCCCCTCCGTAAAATCGCAGTCTTTCTACGCATAAGCTTACCGGAGCAATAAATCTAACTCGTTTATTAAGGAACTTATAAACACTTTATGAAAATAGTTTCCTACCTAAAGATAAGAGAAATCATGAAATGCCGTTTGGTATTTCCCCGACAGGTTTCAACTTCTGCGATATTTTGTAATTTTTTTAAATTAATTATTTCAATCAAAATAAGGTTATCAATCCGATATAAGTGTAGTATTATTTTTTGCAGTCCTGCATTTGGACGCACAGTTATGTATACCTAATTATGAAACTTCATTATTCTTGTATCTATTTGAGCTATTTAAGGTTGTCGGAGGTTGTGATTTAAGTTATTGTACTGTATACATATTAACATTCAATTTTGTATAAACGAATGTACGTTTCCAGCAAAAAAAGATTACAAAAAATAGTCATTTTACTTATGATACATACATATATATTTAATATAATATGTATATCTACTATATTTTTATTTTTTCTATGTACCAGCCTTGTAATTTTTATTGTATTTATATGAGTTATTCAAATCAATAGTATTTATTTGGATTTTTTTACTATCCGTTATTAATTGTTACAACGGATTGTAGCGATTGTAGTCATTTTAAAGTATTGTCATAACGCATTACCATAACAACGTCGTAGGCACATTAGCTCGTATAACTTAATATAAAGTCATTTCTAGTAGGTAAGATACGTTATAGTCAAGGGGTACTTACAAAGCGTATAGTTATGAAATATTATAACAAATATGTGTAGATATAGTTGCACTAGTTTATATAATTAGGATTTTATGTTTGTTATTTTTTATAAAATAAATGATGAAACCAAGAATGTTTTTTACTTAATATATGTATTAAAACCGGCTAATATATTAACAAATTCCAACTGATCAGGCATAAAAAGACATAATTTCATTAGTAAATTAAAAGGAGAGTCACGTTTACGCACACCGCGGAAGTAAAAAAATATATCACAAGCTTATTTAAGCTTGTTTACTTGACTTTACGTTCACCAATTATTTTATATAAATTTAAGAAAGATGTGTACTATGTGATTCAATTGTTTGAAAAATCCTTTTTTTTATTTCGTTGTTAGATATTAAGCTCTCAAAAATACGTGTACATTCAATTACCGTATTTGACTCAAAAGCTTTGATTAAATACACTATGCTTGGAATACTCCATATAATAATTCGGTTATTTGCATTCGTAATTTTTACCAACGAAGAGACGAAAAAAAGAAAACTTTCACAGGGGCAGTTATTTTGAAATTACAGACATACAGATCAATTTTATTTATTTGTATAGATGTATTTATTTTGTATAGATAGTTTTAACATACACATTTAAGGACTGGCCTAGGATAGGCTAGGCTAGATATGCGACGTCGGAGCGTTACGGTTGAATGCGCAAGCGATCCCGTGGCGCTCCCCTTAAGACGGGAAGGGAACCGCTGGTTTTTTAGTTGGTATTCCGATGTCCGGGGTGCACTCGATGTCCTGGACATACGGCGAGTCCTATATACCCCCTTCCCCCACTGTGGGGGAAAGGCATCATGCGTTTTTCCAGAGTAAAAAAAAAGAAATATAATATAATATAATTTACGTAAATACTCGATTGTCGTTACTTTTTCAAGGTAGACGTTTTTAAATTTTAAAACGTGGTTAGGTATTTTCATTAAAAAGCTATATTAAAAGCAATTTGCATTTGCTGCATTGCATTTTGTTTAAATATTTTATATATGAGAATACTATATCACAAAAATAGCATGAGAGAAATGAAACCTGAAAACATATGTAATTGGCTTTTATTTCCTCTTTTTTACGTAAGATGTCGCAACTGTACCTTATAATCTGTGTTTTAAAGACCACACTTCTGATGACCCAAGAGCTGGCGCTTATTTAGCTCAAAGGCTGAGTCTAGCGATGCAGACAGGCAATAGTGCCAGCGTCTTGGGTACAATGAAGAATCACGGTCGTATACCCTGTGTATACGACCGTGATTGCAACATCAGTAGTGGGGGTACGTCGACTAATGAAGCTGTTCAGCTCAATTTACGGCCACGGGCCGCCATAGAGTCCAAAATTAAATTCAAAATGTTGTATTCACACACACACATGTGTTGATTATATATATAATAAGCATATTAGAAGCTAATATACATTCACCCGCGGCTTTGCCCGCGACATAATTTACGTAAACACTGAAAGACGTATTTATTTATTTCTAACCAAAGGCTTTAGGCTTATATAAAATATCAAGCATCTTACGTGTAAAATGACGGTACCGCCACACAAATTTTCAACCCCTATTTCAACCTCTTCGGAGATAGAACAACCCTGAAATACGTATTTATTTAATTCTAACGAGAGGCTTGTATACAATGATATTATAAGTAAAAAGGTGTAGATAGGTTACATACATAGCATTCAATCTACGAAATTGACACTGTTACGCACACATAAATAACTTTATATTGCAATATACACACTATATTACGATTATTTTGATTAGTAGGGTGGCATGACTTAAGTATCACGAGTGAAAAAAGACGAATATATTTGCGAGAGTGCATCGTCTCGTGTCAAAGAAACGACATAGAACAAATTAACAGACAATACGTTTTTTCTTACCCGGATTTATGCCTATGAATGCGATTACTCATAAATTCATTTTGTAAAATTACTAAAAAATATTTGGAAATAGGTAAATAAAAACTATCAATAATTTTATAAAAAAAATAATATGAAATAAACAATATCAACCCATTGGATGCACGTTAGTTCATTCGATGGAAATCTACAAAACAATTAATTAATTTCATGATCATACATCTAAACACTTATACACAAATAAATATTCTTCTTTACGACATACTGAAAAAAACATTTATTTATATTTTGGATTCAATTTAGTAATTTAATATAATTAATAATTTAATATTCTTTTTCATTTATATAAATAAAACAAACATATAAAATTATTATATATGTGCCAACTGCCACCACTGTTTGTGTTTCACTCTATGATCAGTAACGTCGTCTATCTCTGTTGCACTCGTTCATTTGTATACTTTTGTTGCATTCATTCATTTCTAACGTCATATTTTACGAATATAATATTTGATTTGTGAAAATGTTAAGATACGTAGTAAAATTACGAATGATAAGTGATTCCTTGAGTTTAAGAAGTTTTGCTAGTATAATTTGAGCAATATCTCATAACACACGACGGCATTTCCGGTTATTTTGGGTCACTTTTAATTATAATTGTACTCACTACGTGACGTCCATCCATTGACAACAGTGACATAATACTGATGTGAAGTGTGGATTACTAGCCTGATATCGAACTAGTGCTCACGGAGTGCTTGTAACCTATCTACACCTTTTTACTTATAATATCATTGCTTGTATATATAATTTAACGCTTCTCACATAAAAAATGACGAACTTCCCATATAAACTTCCCACCCCTATTTCACCCTCTTAGGTGGTTTCTGATTTGTGTATTTATCCATTTCTAACCAAAAGCTTGTGAAATATCATGCTTCTAACTTTGGAAATAACGGTTAATCCTTTCTTAGTACGCGTTTTCATTATAAAATGCATCATCTGTCAAAATTTCAAGTCTTTAACCCCAGTGGTGTAGGCTCTGCGTTGATGAGTCAGTCAGGACAAGTCTTTATATATATATAGATAAGCGCAGCACGAGTTGTTTTATTGTGCGCTTAAGTAAAATTCGTTATAATTATTTCGTCAGTTCAGAGTAGTATTTTAAATAATTTTAAATCGGGAAAAAATTGAATAAACACATTGACGATTGAGTTTTTTTCGCACTAAAGCGAAATTCGTTATGGACAATTTTAGAAGATAAATATGAAAAATAGAAGGACTGGTGACTTACAGCGGGCGCCCCTGCGAAGTAAAAGTTGTAAAGCAATCGCGCCTATCTCTCACCACTGAAATTGGACTCAGTTGCTAGACCTGTATACAAGACCATGCTTAAAACGATCGCATTTTTTAGCCTTTTAGAATTTAGATGGAATGTCAAAGTTGTCAGATGTAAATTTATACTGTCATTAACTGACTGTCACCATAACCCATATAAGTTTCAATTCATAGTTGCAAGTAGTGCATAGTATTTACGAAATACTATTCATTTATTAAATAAATAACAAAATTATAAGATGTCTCAATTGAAATCTAACAAAAAATTTAAATGGTCATTAGACTTCAATCAAAAGTAAGTCAAATATTTGCATTTATACTTGTAATTGCGTGTCATCATGAACTCCATTAAATTATTCAATGTTTATAATTTCAGAAATAAAACCCAAGCAACTGAAATACCCTCACCACCCGGTTATTGTCCATTGGCTAATACTAATTATACAGAATCGTCAAAGGAAGCCGATTCTAATTTACTTCTGATTAAAAAACTTTGGGATGTAGCCCTTGGACCTTTGAAACAGGTGCCTATGAATTTGTTCATAATGTATATGGCGGGAAACTCTATATCGATATTCCCCATCATGATGGTGGGTATGTTAATAGTGAGGCCCGTGAAAGCATTATTTTCAACACAGAGCACATTTAAAATGGTTGAAGGTACTCAAGCAGTTGGTCAAAAGTTTGTTTATATAATTGGAAACATAGTAAATATATTTTTAGCTCTTTATAAGTGTCAAAGTATGGGACTACTACCTACTCATTCAAGTGATTGGTTAGCATTTGAAGAACCAATAACAAGGGTTGAATATGTTGGAGGTGGTTTATCTATGCTATAAGTAAAATAATAGCCAAATTCTGTTATATTCCTACTTTCATTTATTTAAAATTATTACAATATTTACATTAAATAAAATTTAATAAATGTATTGGTTGTTCATTTCAATCCTTTGTATTTTTGTTGGCTTCATTTATTTCATCTAGTTTAGCCTTTATGAAGGCTTGCGCTTTTCCAAATAACACCTTGGGATCTTCTACTTTATCAATCTAAAAACAAAATAAAAACATTATAGACCAAAAGAAGTTGCTTAACATATAATTTTTTTATGTCTTTTTGTTTTAATTTAAAAGCTTTTGAGTATGCAAATTCTAAAAGCAGTGATGGCCCAGTGGTTAGAAGTGAATTTTAATTGATGATACTGTATTTAAAGGACAATTACAATTGAATTTCCTTGTGCTTAATTTGTGTTATAATTAATTTCTTGCTTGGCAGTTAACAAAAACATCTTGAAGAACTGTCATACGTAATCGCCCACACAGCAGTGAGAAGTAAGCTAACCTCTAACTTTAATAAAAAAGGGAAGGACGGCCTTAACTGCTACTTATTGTCTAAGCATAAAGCACAATTTTACCACAAAATTTTTAAAATAGCTGAATTTTCATAGGTATATGTATAGGTAACATTTCTAAATTAATATATTTGCTCATAAATAGGTTTTCAGGGTAATATAATGTTATTATTTATTATACTATCAATATAAAAATAGGAATTTTCTCCTCTGTTGAACATTTTTTATTAAATTATACAAACATGTTTTCCTCAAATTTCCTATAATAATTCAGGTTAAATTTCAATCATATGACGAACACTAGTAGGTAGGTAAATACTATAAAAAAAAATCAGACTACATAAAATTTATACCAGAAAATGCAGTACATTTTGGTGGTTGTAGTATATAATATTATTATATAAATATATAGGTAGCTGTGCTTAGCAGTTTCACCTTAAATTTTAATATTGATGTGACTAGTGTGAATATCATGTTCTTATGAGTAGTAAATTATTCCTGGTTCAAAAGAATTTAATTAACAAATGAAACAAAACTAACCACTTCTTTTTATCCAGAGCCCTGTTACATTCCTCAGCTGATTTCTTACAGAGAAATTCAACAGCGCCCTGCATTAAAACATTCTTCATAAACTTTGTATATCAACAGAAATGTGACAAAAGAGGCCATTACATAAAAATATAAAAAAAATAATTTGAACCAGGAACAATTTTTGTGTTTATATTTTATTGTTTGCTAATGTTAAAAAAAAAAACAAAAAAAAATATTATATAACCATTTTCTTTAAATAAATTTTAATATTGGCCTCCTTTGTAAATCCAATATACCTTTAATGAAAAATTACAACCAAATTAGTATTGTACCTTACACTGCAATAAAAAATCATTTGTGTAATCTTTTTCAGTAATATCTTGACAAATTCAATTAATTTACTTTACTATTTTTTATATGAATGTATATATACTGTATGCAAGGACTCAATTTAAAGCCATTGGTACTAAAATATAGATCAGAATTAAAATTGTATGTACCTAGGTATGTTATGTTTGAAAACAGACCAAATTTAATACCTGATAATTTTGTGCTAAGTAAACCCCTGTGTAGAGGCCCGTTCCAAAAATGATCTGAAAAATAGGTTTTTTTTGTTAAATTAATTTCACATTTTTATTACTAACATAATTATTTACTCACATTAAAATATAGATGATAAACTACTTTGCTAATAATAATATTTTTAGGGGCATTACATCCAATACACTACTAACACTCATTTAAAGTCTTTAATAAAGTGACTTATTTTTTGTTAAATATTGCTCTGTTTAGTTTAAGATACTATAATAGTTATACTTATATTACTATCATTAGGCATAAATAAGAATACAATTATAATTATGTTATGATTGAAAAAAAAGGAGTTACATTTCAATTCCTGGGCATATACCAATGAATATCAAAAGTTATATAAATTTATTCAGTAATGTTTCTATAGTTTATTCTAATGGAACCAATGGAACCTTGTATTGACCTGACATTTGACTTAAACTAGTGAGGAGGAAATTACTGTATTAGTGGGTTAATGAATGAACGATAAAATAAGGAATTATATATTTAATTGTTTTTATATATAATTTTAATAGATATGTTATATTCAATTGTAATTAAACGAAAGTTTAACCTGTTTCCATGCTTCTGAGCTCCCAACTCAAAACTCTTATTTTACCTTATAGCCAAAATTACTATCAACTTTAAATGTTTTTAAATGTTTTATTTAGCATTATTTTTTTTCATATGTATGTAATTAAAAATGACAACTTAACCTAAGTTTAAAATAGAAATAATAATGTTTAATCAGCTTAGTCCTTATTGAACGCAAAACGAGAGTTAATAGGCAAAAGCAAAGAGTCATAAATACAAAATCGGTTTCAATCACAGCTTGTTTAACCAAAGCGAGGTTATAATAGAAAACTTAATAGTTCCGAATAATCACCCGTACCTACATATTAAGGAAAAATTAGAGAAGAATTACTTACTCTGTTTTATTTTCAAAACTATAAATTTAATTTTGCTATGAATAAAAGTAATATAAATTGTGAGATTTTTGTAAGCTTTAAAAAATTAAAAAAATATTACATATTATATACAAATTAATAAATATCTACTTTAAAAAATCCAAAATTTGTGACTAAACTTAAATAATATAATATATCTATATATGAAGCGAACATCCTTGGTCAAGACCTTAATATTAGTTGACAGGTCATTGGAACTTGGGACGTAAAATTCAAGTGGAATTAAGTAGTTAAGTGGATTATTTTTGTATTACAAAAGAAGATATATTAATCAAGAACTGTTTGTAGTGCATAATATATTGGACTTATCACCAAATCCTTATTTATTTATTAAGATACACAAAACGGAATGTAATCAAGACTTAGAATTACAGAATTAAGTATTAAAAAAATTGCAAATTACATTCCAACACATGTGTACACGGCATGTTTTTAAAAATAAGTTAGGTTATTAATAATTTAACAAGTCAAAATTATATTTACAATAATCAAATGATAAAATAAATTAAAATTAAATTTCAAATACAATAAATTAATAAAATAAGACAATAAACAATTAAATAGAATTCAACTAATTAATATATATATATATATATATATATATATATTATATATATATATATAATATATATATATATAATATATATATATATATATATATATATGTATAAATATTGAATGTCAAAAATAAGAATCTTTGTATTATCAGTCAATCATTGGATCGTCGATATTATATGTCTCACAGTGTTCTTAAATTTTGAGAAATTTGGATTGAAAATGTCTAATATCTTGCTGTGTGTTAAAAGTAAGTCGTTGTAAGTACGACAAAATCTTACAATAGGATTATAATATGATGTGTTATTAATGTGAACATTGAGCACAAAACTATTGAGATGTGGATAACGTGATCTAAATTTAATGTTGAAGTTAAGTCTACATCTATTGTGATTGGAACATTGTATCTCATTTTTTTAATACAAAAATATTTTTTTGTCTGTATCAATAGTAGGTACTTAACTTACTGAAGTTTTTAATACAGATGTTAAACAGCCCATTGCTTGCACTTTTTTTAATTAATTTCTAAATGTATATTTCATTACTACTGAGTAATTTAAAGTACTACATTTTTCACAAATAAAATAAGACAGCTAGTAACTGTTAAGTATTCGTCATTAATATTTAAAAAAATTATGTATGATATCAAAATTGATTTTCCATATTTGAAAGATTCTGTCAGAATTGTTATGTCAATTTGTTAAATTCTAGTTACTATGTTATATACATGGCAACATATACATATTTTCAAATATCAAGGTATTTAAAAAAAGTTTTATAGTCATTGTGCTTGATAAATAATATTTATTTATTATTATATTATATATTTTCATTTAATAAAATAAAATCAAAATGTTTGTCAAATCATAACAAAATATGGGGAAAGCAAATGAATCTTCTTAATTCGAATATTAATAATATAAGTTTTCAACACAATTGTAATTATTTTTATCATATTTGTATATTTATTAATTTTAATGGTATTTAAAATGCTACTTAGAACAATGAGGGCTGTATTATGAAAGGTGCACAGTCATTATTTATTAAAAATAGAATGAGTAATCTCTTTGTGATGATTGTATAGATGTATCTAAAAATGAGTACAAAGAGTTCTTACAAAGTAAAATCTTTATAATTATTAGAATCATTTTTGTTGTGTAAAATAAGCTACACTTACCAACCCTTTCAACATTTTGCTTAGAAATACCATGAAAACTTATAAAATTAGCACTTAAAAGTAGAAATATTTTAAAAATATCTGACTGGACACCTATTCAAGTTCAAGATACTGTATTAGACATTAGTGTATTTTAAGAAATTTTGCTATCAAAACAGCCCATAGCAGCTGATGATGACATTGTTGACAGTGACGTTTAGTGTTGCTCCCTGAACAAATATTTAAACAGATAATTAATTATTACAAATTATTATATATTACCTATCACAGATACCTTAGTAATTTATTTGAGAAGTGCAAAAAAATAATGTAATTTTTGATATGACAATAAAATTTCATTTCCTCATTCATAATATACTAATTATGAATTTTAATTTTAATTGTGGTACTAAATAAATAGTGATAATAATAGTTTGATGGAGAACAAACAGTTAGTAAAAAAATAAATTTGTACCATGGTTGTTTTGTGGATGAATGTGATGAACGATGCCATAAACCACAAGATTAAGTATTAAAAAAAAATATATTTATATGATTCACAATTTCAATTTTCACATAATCTACGCTCTCGGCAATCGTGGCTCATCTTCATTATTATGTTTAATTGATAAATCGTTCCAAAAAAACCCGTACTATTCTGCTTTTTTTCTAAAGTATTACATCGTATTGATTGTGGGAGTCACATAACCTATATTATTCGTCAGTCATTATGGCGTCAGTAAATAAAGAAAAAAATTGTGCGGTCAGGATCAAAGTCCTTAAAATGTAGATTCCAATTGATTATATTATTATCATTTTTGTAACACCAATAATCCTTTAATTAATCTCCCCAATTTGTATGTTTATATATATTTCAATTCATAAATGAATAAATAATAAAAATAATTCTTAAAATTATTCTTAGGAAGTATTTACTTGTCTTCAGCATGCATTTGATCAACCTTCCACATATAGCCACAGAATTCAATTAATTCGTGCTATAATAAAGAAATACAACACTATCCGTTTATTTCACGAAAATTTCAAATGGTTATTTTTCTGATATTCACTCAGATAAGCAGTTTTCCCTCACCAGAAATGACATGTTGCTACATATAATACATAGTACTACAATATCAATATTGTAAAAAATATTTTCTAAGTTTTGAAAGATAAGGAGGGCAAAATTAATACTAAAGTGTTATATTTTAAAAGGCACACTCAATTTTATTTAATTTGTTCAATTACATTATGCACAAAATACTACTTCGCTAACGCATTCGATTACCATAGTCACTTAAAAACACGTAAACTTATGTCTAGACTCTTTATTTCTTTCATAGCATTCTTATTTACAAAGACAACATACATGCTTTCAACATTCAAATAGTCAATGGAAGACAAACCACAATATATATAGACATAATATAGGTAACTTAAATATACTTATACATTAAAACAGTTTTTAGATTTTCTACATATAATTTACTTCGAAGAGAAAGTATATGAACAAAATTTTATTCATAAATTATTAATAGATAACTTCGTCATATACGTATTTAGATATTTAAAATATATATTGCTTGGAATGTATACATTTTATTTTCAGTTCATAATAATGTTCAGAATTTATTTGAGCAGTTCAGATTTTAAGTTCAACTTAATAATAACACTTATGTCTAAGTTTATCTAAGTTTTTAAAAATAATTTTAACAACAACCATGAGTAGTTACCGATTATTATTATCACATGATACGGTACACTTCTTTATCATTGTTCGGAGTTTCGGAAAAGATTTTGTATGGAATCTTCGTGGAGGGCTATAAGTAACATAATTATACCGCCAGTAAGAAAACCGAGAACAGCGAGTACTAAATGCACACTTTTCCCTTTATTATTTTCATTAATTTCTGGTATTAAGTCTGCTAATGCAATATATAAGAACGTACCAGCTGTCGCAGCATATATCCACTGCGAAGCAGATTCGTGATCTTCGGCAAGCCAGATACCTCCGGCCATTCCCATAAAACTGAGCGCTGAAGAAAGTAAATTATAATATAGAGCACGCTTTATACTCATGCCGGAACGGAGTAATACTGCGAAATCCCCTAATTCATGTGGAAGTTCGTGGCAGAATACCGCCAGTGCTGTTGCAAAGCCCGTCACTGGATCTCCACTAAATGCTGCTCCAATCGCAAGACCATCAGTTAAATTATGCAATCCATCACCAACTATGACCATGAGAGCGGTTGATGTCATTGGGCGCTCAACTGGTGGAGGTGGCGATCCAGGCATCATAGCACCAAGCTCTATTGGCTCTATCTGTTTTGCAGATTCTACTTTCAATTCTTCCACGGATTTGGTTGATGCATCGTGAGAATGGGAATGTCCCCCGTTAAGCAGTTGCATGATAGCTTCGACGGAGTAGAATATTAGAATTGTTAAGAAGGTTACGCTACATTTAAGGATAACATCGGTTTCTTCTTGAGGTTCATTTGGTGATCCATGTGATTTAAGTGCATGAGGCATAAGATGTAATAGTGCGTCACCACACAAAGTACCCACGGCAACGGCTACCAAAAAGTGGATTACATGACTGAAGATTACGGACTTTAACATAGGTACTATGGCAACACCTAATAATCCAGTAGCACTAATTACTAGAATGCTTAAACTAGCATATATCCAAGCTGAAACAAGCAAATTTTGATAAATAAATTATTAACATAAATAATGTAAATTATTAGAAAAATAGAAATAATTAGGATACTTACTCCAAACCCTGTCGAGTTTTGGTGTTGGTGCATTTGTCTTGTAGCAAGATCTTTGATCTAACTGATATACAAGAGCAGGACACATTTCTAAAAATGTTTTCGGATTTATGGTTATAATACCTGGCTCGTTTTCCATTCCATATACTTCTAATATTTCTTTTGGAGATAGGCATGATTTCTTCAATATTGGTGCTGCTGTAAAGTAAAGTATTTATTAATACTTAGCATATGTTGACAGGTACATTAAATTAAAAAATATATATTTAGATTATAGACGTTATTTAGATTTAATTATCATTTTCATCAGGTTGCTTTCAGTTAATGTATATGTAAATTGTAATTTTCGTCACTGATTAATTAGTAGTTCAACATTAGAAAATAGAAAATAAGACATTTATAAATACTGCATCATTTTATTTATAATTCAAGGATATAACCGAAAGGGTCTTTGTACAATAAGCGGGAGCGTCACTAGGACCATAATTGGATAATGGCGGGTTCGTAAATGATGAATGCGCTTCTCCGCCTTACTGCGCACTAAAGATCTTCCTACATGCCGTGAATAGTGATCATTTACATAAGACGTTACTCAATACAACATGATTTAATTGAAACTTCAAATAATTGTGATTTAGTTTGACATTAAAATAAAATAATTCAAAATTATAAGAGCTCAGCATTTATTTTCATATTCAATTTGTATTCCTCTATAAACAAACTATTGAATTTTAATTCGGACAGTTAGATCCTGATATTGGCGTGATCATCATTAAAAGCTTTATAAAATATGCACAGATATGTTTGAGACTATAATTTTTTGATAATTAACAGAGTAAGTTGTAGCTAAAATGTTAATAGAAAAAAAATTACATTTTTTAAAGTACCTCAGTTTTAGGAGATATTTTATAACAACTTATTATATTATCATAAGGAATTGGTTGTGTTACGGTAAGAGTCCCTGCCTACAATATTAATCTAATAGAATGTTCGTTTAGATCATCGACCGTCATGGAGGACGAAACACAATCAATAGAGATTGGTCTCAGTAATGGAGTTACGCAAAAACTAGCACGTTTCGTCAATAAGACTATACTAAAAAAAGTATTTGGATTACGTTTTCTAGTAGATCATTTTTATTTTTATCACATGCAAGATAGACACTTTGGGTGCTAATATAGAATCGAATTGTATTTAATAAGTTATAGTTGAAGAAATATTTTCTATGTTATATTTGGCTCTACGTCCTCAGCACTTTTGCGACTGACGGTACCGAACAATAACTAAGCGCACAATGAGTGAGAAGCATGAAGGTCAACATTCAGAGATATCCGTTACAATGATCATTTCTCAAGGACTCAACAGACTGAACCTGTCTCATTTTCTGATACCTACATTTACATAGTAGTTTCCTTCTTTCACTGGCCCTGTAGTTGCTTATTATTTAACAAAGTTTTTATTGGATCGGCGTCATTGTTTGTAACGACTAAAAAAACGTTTAAGCATTTTAGCTGCTAGGAAATAATAAATAGTCTTACTTATTGCCTATGCAAATTTGAATTTAAATTGTTATTACTTAACATTGGTAAGGCGTAAGATCTTTCTACTACGAACGTTATTTTATCGGTAATATATTTCGTATCACTACATCATCATCACTACATAATATTAAACAAAGTCCCCCGCAGTTCCTGTCTGTCTGTATGAACGCGATAATCAAAAAACTACTGAACGGATTTTCTTACGGTTTTCACCAATGGCCAAAGTGATTCAAGAGGGAGGTTTACGTGTATAATTCATTAATGTTTTCTATAAATTTATTGAAATATGACGATAAATGTTGAAGAAGTCGGAAAAATCAAGCCGATTGGGAGCTTTCATCGAAAACGCTGTAAAATCCTTGAAATATAACAAAATAATGTATGGTGAAATTGTTTCTCTTTCATAGATCTACAGATAAGTCCGCGATGGCATATGTCTATCTTTTAAGGATAGCATACTATACCCACTTCAATGTATAAAAAAATGGTTACATAATAATGTGATAGTTGGAAAGCTATAAAAACGGATATGATATTAATCCTTATTAAATGAAATACGTTATTTACTTTAAGCATTTCATGTATATTATAATTGCCCTGTACACCACCCAATTTAAATGAATATCTTAGGATTTATCGTAAAATGAAAACTATCGCGCACCAAATAAATTCAAGCGGTCCCACAACGATCATGCTAACGCGTGATGCAACCGCCCGCGCACCCTCACGACCCCGCTGTCGCCCACTGTGGCTAAAAGCTGACAATACCACGACAGATTTTTTTTAGGAACTTTTTCTCTGCCTCCCGGGCAGTACATATAATATTTACAAATACTTATCATATACATCAAAAGCATGTTAGACTAAGCTGGCTTTTTATATTGTAAAATTGTCTACTTGGTTTCTTTGTTCGCTGGAAGTTTGGAAAGTATAAAATATAAATATTATTTTAAACAAAATACAGGGTTTACAAACTTAAATACCAATTAAAACCTTATTATGTCACGCTCCACTTCTACTACATACATACCTAAAATAGAAATGCCGAAAGAGTAAGTATTTCTTGTGTAATATAACTTATCCTACCTGTGCCTATATTCTCAATATACGACTATCGTATAGGTATGTGCTGATGGTACATGATTACAAAAATCAATGTTTTCCAGGGCTAGACTATTAGCATTACATATTTCCAACAAAATATATAAAAAAATAAATGGCTGACCGTCGAATTAAAAAATCATGTACAAAAGTTTCAAAATAAAGGAACTGGATATAGTTACGAAATAGCTTTTGTTAATAATATTTCGGAAAATAAAAACACTTCTATTTTATTCATACTGTCCATTTTTCCATAATTCATCATTTTAGACTATAAATTCTAAAATCTTATCAAGGTGCCTAATTATTTTTAAAATATTAATATATTTTTTTATCTTATCTGTATTTACGTATTTATCTGTTTTATTATAATGTAATGAGTAGATTTACTAACAAGACGGGGGCGATCTCTTGTGTCGGTGCTGTGTATCGTGCAGTTGTTGAAAGCTGCCATTGATGCGATGAAGAGCTAGATCGTGTGGGGAGCTGAAGACACGTCCTCCCAAGCCGAGACTATCAAGCAAATGCTCGAAGCCCTGAAAAATACAATAAATATCATGTAGCGCTAGTAAAGTGTTTAAAGTGTCACAAATATCAAGGTGAAGGTTACGTTTTATCTTTATTGATATAGGAATGGCTTTATCCTAAGTATCCAATTTATTACAATACAATTTGTAATAATAATATGTAATTATAATGTAAGCTGTTTAAGTTGTACCTTATGAATAACAAGTTACACCTGTATTAATAATTAAACTATTAAATATTAATTAAATACTACACCCCGTCTTATTGCCTCGACAGGCGGGCTGGTTCATTTTTCGCCCAGAGAATTGGAATTGCTATTCAAAGGGGAAATGCTGGTATCATTTTTGCCACCATTCCACGAGGTTAAGATTTGTACAGTAACTATTTTTAATTTTTATTGTACATCATGTAATGATGGTGCTGATATTTAAAATATTCTGTTAATTGAAACTTATGATATACATATGTTATATACTTCAACTTATTTTTTTAATTTATTTTGCATTTTGATATGAGATATAATATAAAGATATAAAATATAATTTAGGATGGTAATAATAATATAGAACTTGTATAATACATTGAATGTTCAGGGTTCCAAATATATGATGATAAAAATTAAAGGAGATATGTTGTACCTATAACATATACATGTATGTGTTGTAATGTTACTTTATGTCGATGTATTCAAAGAAAACTGCTAGAAAATTTTGATACGAATGCTGGCAAAGTTGTAATTAAGAGTCGTTATATTAATTGCGTCACAAGCATTTCAAATATTATACCTACATAAAAAGATGTTACAATTTCTTATTTATATTATACTGTAGTAAACGTACAATTTTTAGGATAATAAGAATATCAGATTATCATATTGAGGTAAATCATATTTTTTGCTTATCTCTTAATATTAAATAACCATAATACATGTACATTATATAGTGTACCTCGAAATCGGCTTTAACGCTTTTTAAATGTAATTTTTCACAACAAACAAAATGCGGGGCGCCTGGAAAAAGGGCCAACTTTCGAGCGCCATAACCAAGATGTTTTGTCCCTTGTGTCCACAGTTACACTGGCTGACTAATCCTTCAAATCGAAACACAACAATATCAAGTATTGTTGCTTGGTGGTCGAATTTACGGTGAGTGAGCAGTACGGTCTACATAGACGGGATATTGCTTAGTGTAGTTATATATGTATCGTTTTTGGCTGTCGTTTTTCCTTTATTTATTTATTAATGGAATTGACTTTTATTTATCTTCATAAAAAGGAAATATTTTTTGCAAAAAAGTTGCTATAAGTTTACATATCTCGCGTCTTCTAGTTTCTGAAAATATTTTTTCGTTTTTTAAATTCAACTCTTGACGTTTTGTCTTTGCTTCCTAACATTTTATTTAATATTTCCTGACTTTAAATGATAGGTATCTTAGACTTCACGCGGAAAATTATTTTATTTATTTTATTTACAAACTAAGCGGAAACAAGGTTACCAGTTACAATGTTAAACTTGATCAAACAAATCAACAAAGCATCTCTATCTGAACTAGATAAATAAATATCTGTATTTCAGTTCAGCTTTATATCGCATTATATTATATTTTATTGTTACTCTCCGAGTAAGTTGGCCTCTTTGCACAGCAATATTTTATATCTACTAGTGGTAGGGCTTTGTGCAAGCCCGTCTGGTTGAACTATTTATAAATAAGTCGGTAGATGATTAAAAGTTTTAATATCATGAACACATTTAAAACATATTTTTCTAATATTAAAGTGTACATTTTAAAATGTTCCTTTTAAAATTGTATAACGTCATCGGAAGGGACTAGCGTCTGAGACACAGGCTCGGCCTAGATTAGGCGCTTGTACTCATTGATTAAATACGTAATTGAACATTAAAGCTATACATTAAGGACATTAAATGTATACATCATTGTTTGTTAACAGTGCATAAAGATACTGCCTACCTAAATTGATACCTTTTGTAGTTTTGCTAGAGTTAGTTGATTTCTACACAAGATATAGCAAATAGCAAATGTTGTTATTTTAAATTATATATTTTTTTAATATTAGCCATTAATATACTTAGAAAATTTGAAAAAAGTAAAGATATATTTAGTTAATTCTAGCTAACCCTCTAGGCTTCGCACTCAATGTTAGTTAATAAATCTTACTCTCCTTTTTTATGTTAGAGGGGGCAAACGAGCAGGAGGCTCACCTGATGGAAAGTGACTACCACCGCCCATGGACATCTGCAACATCCAAGGACATGCAGATGCGTTGCCGGCCTTTTAGGAAAGACTACGCTCTCTTCTTGAAGGTTTTTAAGTCATATCGGTTCGGAAAAGTCGCCGGCGAAAGCTGGTTCCACAGAGTGATTGTGCGAGGCAGGAAATGCCTTAAGAAACGCACTGTTGTGGATTTCCAGACATCGAGGTGGTGGGGATGGAATTTAGAGTTCTGGCGCGATGTCCGGTGGTGAAATTCAGCTGCCGGGACTAAACCAAACAACTCCTCAGAACACTCCCCGTGATATATGCGGTAGAGGATGCAGAGGGACCCTACATCTCTACGCAAATCCAAAGGATCAAGCCGATCAGATCCTTTATTGTAAAGCTTCCAGTTGGCATGATTATTTTTGAGAGCTTTAACAAATATCGTCACATTTCAGCCAATTTACACAAAAAATTATAGAACACCTTATATATTTCACTTTCAATCAGTTCGTCCATTAGTGAAAACCGTATGAAAATCCGTTTGATTATTTTGAGTTTTTCGCGTTCAGACAGACAGCCATACGTGGGGTACTTTGATTTTAAGATAAGTGAGTGATTTTATACAGTATATTCCTTATTAAAAAATGGAACTTATATATTTGTATTAAATAAAAGTCTGTTCATTATTACTACTAGTAGCAAAGCGCACAGAATATGTAAATTTAATATTTATTTTATTTTACTTTTTTGTGATTGAAACAGGGTAGGGATATAGTAATACAGGGTAAAACTGTAATAGTACCCGCGTGAAGTAAAGGGTTTTCATTGCTTATTAAAGCCTGGAACTTTTTAGGTGTAGGTACCTAAGTACAAGTAATAAAAACATGATATTAAAAGAAATATTTTTTTAAAATTAGGTATTACTTAACAAATAAATTATATTTAACTTTCATTGTTTTCAATCGAGTGTAGCCAATATGAATTAGTTACCTTTTTGAAATACAAATATACTTAACAATTTTTTTTATGAATATTGATATATCATCATAATAGGAGCGTTTAAATTTTAGATTAGAACGGCATGTCACAACATTGTTGGACAAGTTTTTTCAACGTTAAGAAATAAAATATGTTTGTTCCTAGAAAATTAATTATACATTATTCAAAAATACATAATTAAACGTAGATTGTACTGCTGCCTTAAAATAATATTAATATATATTAAAGATTAGATACACAAGATGCTCGAATATCACGTCAGTGGATATAAATACGAGAAAGCTTTTCTGTAAAAAGTCTTGCTATTGAAGAGAAAAAGAAATATCAAAATAGAGACCAGGGCTTATATGCTTAATAAATGATTGTCGTAGCGAATAATCATCAGCATAAAATATTTATCGGATGAACGCAAGGATGAGGGTAAATACGAAAAAGAAACATGATTAAAAATTATGTTTAAAATGTAAATATCTATATATAAATATTTGTTTTTTTGTTTAGAAATGCAAAAACGTCTCGTAGATGATTTGGTTGTATCTTATTACGTTTCAATATTTTGATGTCATAACTTCAAAAATATGACATGCGAAGGAAATAGACGGAGCATTGTTTAGAAAATCATCCGCTAAACAACTCTAATGAGAAATGACTATCTATAGGTAAATTGATACGTGAACATCGAAAAGTGAAGTGCTAATAATAAATACAAGTAAAAGTATAAATGTTGTTCTTTATTATTAATATTTACCGAAATTAAAGTAAAAGTAGTATTAGGAATAAGTCAAATCATTAAAAAAACAGTAAATTGTCTATGGTTTCATCTTAATATCTTTGATTAGACTTTGAGTTGTGACAGATAAACAAGACAAAGGACTCATAGTGGTAATAATACATAATGTTATATATAATTTTAAGAAAACATAAATCCTTTTCGAATTTGTCCATAAAAAGTCGACCTTTAAATTACAGTCGATTTTATAGTTCAGATAAATGTGCGCCGAGAGTTCCTCAGATAAGATTTTGATTTTATTCGATGTCCGTGGAACCTTGGAATCGACGAAAGTAATTCTAAAGCATCTAGTTTTTGTGATCGATTAAAAAACGTTCGATCGACAATTTTCTTTTCGGCTACGTTGACATCATAAGCTATTTAAAAACAGACATAGACACAGACCACAAATGAACAGATCTTTATCGCTTATGCAGCGTCAATGACTCTCTTGTATTATATATTCTGTCAATATTCAAAATAAATTATATTATGTACGCCGACCTGAGATGGCCCAGTGGCTACAACGCGCGTATTATTTGGGAAATTCAAAACCATAGGTGGTAAATTATTTTCATCTTATTATATTTCGATAAATAATCTATCAAACAAAAATACTTTTCATAGGTTCCGAAATTAGCGGTAAAAAAATATTTACGAAAACTTTTAGTTGCTATAGCTTTTGATAGCCTGAATAAATTTCAATACGCCGGATGTTTTTTCTTTAGGTATTGCATATATACGATTTTTTTTCTCTAGGTATTACATATTATATACCAGCTGTGCCCCGCGATTTCACCCGCGCAAATTAATAAAAATAAGCCTAGAGCCTTCCTGGTTAAAAGAACTATCCAAAACAAACATAATTTTCCAATTTGAACCAGTAGTTCCTGAGATTAGCCGGATCAAACAAACAAACTCTTCAGCTTTAAATTGTAAATCTTAACCATTCTCGAATCCACCTGAAGGTACACAGAAAATTTCATTAAAATCGGTCCAGCCGTTTAGGATGAGTTCAGTAACAAACACACGCACAGAAGAAATATATATATAAAGATGGGGTTATTTAAATTTGTAATTTTTATCTATATTATGATCCCTTCAGACAGAAAATAAAACTAAATGGTGGTTTTGGTTTTGGTAACTTGCTTAAGTCCTATAGACTTAGAAAATAGGCTATATTGAAATTTTAATGTTATATTCGTATAGGCAGACAAAGTAATGCATTTTTTTTAATATGTGCAACAGTTTAATGATCGTTTTATTTTGTAGTGCAGTGTTTTCAATGAAGTAATAAATGTTTACAAAGTAATTACTTTAACAATATGCTACTGTTTATCGATTTAGTTTAGAAATTATTTATCGTCATTATTTGCAATTAAGCAAGTGATGTAAAAAGGTTTTCCATGTGATATTTTATGTAGTATTTTATTTATTTATAACGGCGGACTGGCAAATGGACACCTGATGGTAAGTATGACCACCGTTCGTAGGCAATGGCAATTTAAGAAATCTAAACCATACCTAATATCAATGTAAGCAATGTACTTTGCGAACTAAGAAGTTAAGTCCCTGATTGATCTATTTTGATTGATTTTACACTGACTTACTCACCTAACAATCTGGAACAAATAAATCCTAAGTAATGCTGTTTAAAATTATCCTTTTATCTATACTTATCCTTATGTCATGTGATTAATCTGATTAGAGTGAAGGAATAGGGAGTATGTAACTCATGCGCATTTGGCTACTTTCCGCTGAGTAATTTCCGCCTTAGCCGAGAACGATACTCGGGGTATCGTGTTGTCTAGTCAACGTATTAAGTATCTCTGATTCTTTATGTTTGTGCTTAAAGAGAATTTGTCATGCATATATCTCATCTTCATCATCATCTTTATTATATATATAAAAATAATATTCACCGTTTCGTATTTATGATCTGCGTATAATAGATCTTGTTTGATGTAGTGCGGTGTACGATTAACTTTCTTGTATTCTTATACTAGCTAACGTTGGCATGCGTTTCAATGCTTCATTATTATTTATTTCTAAACAATTATGCGATACAATTCGCTCGTCACATCTGTCAGAGACCTTAATGTAACAATAAACTTAAAACAACTGCCAATAAAAACTATTCAAAGTATTAACTCAATCGGATGAATGATGCCTGAACGCATATAATACAAACAAAATCACCATTTATATCTTGGATAATATTATGATAGTGTTTTTAATATAATATGTAACAATTCGTATTGTCTCATTCGAAGCATACTCATACGATTCATACAGATAAGAAATCGTTATGATATTATAAAAGCGAAAGTTAATTTGTTTGTTACGCTCTCACGTCTTAACTACTCAACCGATCAAGGTAATGAAGCCGTGGGCGAAGACTAATTAGATACTTATAAACACAAAAATTACCAAAAAATAACCAGTGTTGCTTGTCAAGATTTTGGAGCCCGCAATCTTCGCACATCTATACACTGCATATTTAATCTATTTTCTCTATAATGTATGTATAACGACATAATTAGGTACCGTATCGAAATGGTGTAATAGGACATACATCGCTTTTAACTTTTGTTTTGGTAAGACAATACACAAGATTACACAAAAGAATTGTGCACCATATAGTGTGCTATTTTATATCGATAGGATTCTCGTCTATGTGTGATATATCATAGATTTTAATCTGATGTTATCTCACCAAATCCCACGCAAGAAGTTGTAAGACCGAAATCTATAATTACGCGAACTATAAACTCGAATAACGCAAGTATATTTCGACGTAAAAATTAAACATTGTATGATATAATATTTCATAATCTCTTTCATACATGATATTATTTAATGCTTTTGTAAATTACTATAATATTGTAACTGTAATGTTTAAATATGACAAAATCACATTTTTTAAAACACGTTTAAATATTTATTTTTATTCGAATACACTGTTCGACATTATTAGGTACCAGTGCCAAGTAAACTACATGCGTCATATAACAGGGTTATCGACGATGAATGGAATTTAAAAATATAACAGAATAAAATTGTTTTTTCTTTTCTATGTTTATATTATTGGACTAGCTGCCAGTAGTAACTTCGTACAGGTAAATTTCATACAAATTATCTTTATTTCCTTCTCTTGAAGTTGTAATTTTTATTACATACACGTTATTAAATTGTCTACGAGGTGTAATTCAGAACTTAAATTGGCTTGTTACTGACGGATCAGAAAGATGTTGATATCTTCATTAGATATATAGACAGTAAAGTAAATATGGATAACAGATAATAAAATTTAAATTAAAATGCGACTCAAGAAATGGCTTGTTTTTTGACCTAGTGTTCTTGTTTAAATGAATAGTCGCATTGGATATGTTCGTGTTTTTTTCGTGTTATTTTACTGAGTGTCATAAATTATTGTATATTATCAAATTACTTTTCTCAATAATATGATATAACCAGAACTTCTGTCTATCTGACTCTTTTTTGACATTTTAGCGTCTTTATATAGATTAATTTTTTTAAATGTCTTTGTCTTCATATATTGTCAACCCTGAGTAATATTTACTTTCTTTTGAGAACAATGCTCTAAGGCACAGTTTTCGCAGTTTTATGAGTTCAGTAGCGAAATAAAATTAAAAATAAAGAACATCGTAGCGAACACCTGTGCTGTGCAAACACATTGTGTATTAACTCGTGTATATCTTTGATATTGATATTATATTCCCATAATATATGCGTAAACTTTTATATATACTACATATAACATTATACAATATAGATGAAAATATTTATAAGATGTAATATAGAGTTCGCAGTGTACCTATGACGGATATCGATTTATATGAATTATATTTTAATTAAGTTCTTCAGCCAAACAGCAATACTTAGTATGTTATTATTGGTGATGGTGCTACATTTTCGATATAAGGAATATTTAATTTTCTTAGAGAGTGAATGTCTAATGGAGACCATTACCATCAGTAGCCCATTTGTCCGTCCCCCTTCCTATTTTACGTAAAAAATTGATCGTAACGCGATTATAACTTAAATTAAACTAAATGAAATAGCTTAAATAATGACGTATTAACTTTTGTTGGTTTATATAACCTTCGCAAATCGGCTTTAAATCAAATGTATAATTGTCTTATTAGTCAATAATTACAGAAGCATTTTTGATCTACAAGATGTTATTTCTTTTTGTTTCTTAATTAGTATTTTTATTTACTGTATGTTGTGTCCAAATAACAGTTTTATTGTTTGTTTGTAAGCTCTACCTATATACATATTTGTAGGTAGCGATAGCACGTTAACTTTCTTACATTTAAAATGAGCTAGGCTTAAATAAATTCGGTTTTATAGCGACGGTATTTTTAAAAATATCCATGTAACAAGTTTCGTAGAACGAAGTTTATTTTAGATGAAAATGAATAGTCGTCTGCGTATTCTTATATAATAAACGTCGTTATACGTTCGTTAATGTTACGTTAGAGAATTTTCGTGTGCGCACAGCGAAGTAACTTTCCGCTGCCGCTGTGACGAGTTGTTTTTTTAAATACAGATAATTTTACTTTATATTTCATTGGGCTTAATAAAATTTATGATAACTTTAAAAATCCTAAAATATACATATAGATTTTATTTAAAATGATTTGAAGTTTGTTTAATTAGGAATAATAATTTATTTCTTTTAAAAATTAGATAAATACATTTTTTTTATTTCAATACGATGTATAATACAACAACAAGTACATTTAATTCTTTGCATTAATTTGTAAGCCTAAATATCGCTTAAATGTAATGATATTTTTTATTTAATGCTTCCTTAAAATATCTTTACTTAAAAACTAATAAGTAATATAATAGCTAAAGATAAAAAAAGCTTAACGTGTTAAATTTTTAATGTTGTTTTTTAATAATAATATAATAATATTTAATCTTAAAAATTCCCCATTTAAACCAGATAAAAACTAAAATTACAGGTGTACCTAGTTGTTTTTTTTATGTTGAATAATAATTGCTAAGCCATCCAGCGGATGTGACGAAATTATTTGACTTTGATTACTGAACTAGCGTAACAAAACAGATACTGGTAAGTTATAATACGTTTTTGTAATATACATTTGTAAAAATAAAAAATATTAGAGTAGTAAATGTGAGAAGGAAAAAAATATTTCTATTCAAATTGTTCATTTTGGCAGCGCTAAAAGTAGGTATAACTTGACTTATTTTTAAAGTTATGTTCGAAATTTATCCTTTCTTACATTTCACATGCCGATTTTCCATCTTTTCAATGGTTTAAATTAGGTTTGAAATTCCCAAAGGTTAATTTATAAAACTGAATCGAAACCATATTAATATTATTTCTTATTCTTAAGATTCAATACATAAAAAAGGTAAATGATGACTTTATATTTATTAGGAGAGTCATGTGTTAACATTTTAAAGTAAGTAAAATAACATATGAATAATGAAAAAAGTAAATATTTACAACCCGACGAATAAAACCGTAATTATATTAGTTAAACTGTTACAAAAGCAAGCAAAATTTAACGTTTATAGGCTACTCGCTCCATTAAAAAAGTATGTTGTTCATTAATTAAAATATATTACTATTAATTGTATTGAAGTTTGTTTACAATTTGAACTGACATAGTTATTATAACAATATACTTCTTATCCTCATTTTATTGTACGAGAAAGTTATCAACACCATTCTACTTTCCATTGTGGGTATATTCGTAATTAAGAATAGAAGAGTTAACAATGATATCGCAATCAATAGCGTACGCCATTAGAGATTATTTCAAACAGCTCTACCTGATACATATTAATTACGTGATTAACTATATTTGGTATTTATTGTATTTGTTAAATAAAAAAAACATTCAGTAAAAACAAGCATTCATTACTTATCTTAAAATTTCAAAATAAAAAATATACAGTTTTTTTTAATATTCATAACAACAGCCGTAAGCTGCTCAGCCCTCAATCTACGTTATTGTTAATTTGTATATATATGTATAACATATTTCGCTTACATCTATAGATAAAAAATTTTTTTGAAATATTAAGAAGATATTTGGCTTTAAAAATAAATTAGCATTTAATATGTATTAAAATATTTATTAATATTTTATACATATTTATACAATATTTAAATCTTCCAGTAAGCTTTTTCTATTTATATGTATAATGATAAAAAATATTACAAGAACTTATAAGATTTGTACATTGAGAGTTATTTAAAAACATTTTGTCTTCGTCGTTGTCGAATAAAAAACATATTACCCATGCCTAATTCATCCTGCCAGGATTTAAATTCGCCACTTCCTTTTCCGCAATCTAGACTCGCGTACTACTGAGACTAGATATAATACAAAAGATAAATCACTTCAGTCCATTCAATCAGCATAATAAATAAAGAATGAGCGTATGTTTGATAATATCATACCCTTGCGGAATACTTAGTAGGTAGTACGTTATTTCATGATAACTATCAGTTATGTTAATAGTGAAATAAAATTATAAGTCATACTAGTCACCCATTGAATTCGTTGTTTTATTGTATCTAAAAGTAGAGTTCTTAAATTAGTTTATTAATTTTCAATAATAAACATGTTAAATAGTATAATATAGAACAATTAATTAAATAGAATATAAATTATTTAAAATCATTAAACTTTGTTTTTTTTTTTAACTTATATCAATTGTTTTTTAATTATATGAAAATGGGAAAATATGCAAATAGTTGTTGGTAAAATCCTCTAATATTAAACAAACTCATACTATTGGATTACGTTTATTTGTTAACTATAAGGAAGCTAGACATGTTCTTAATAGATTATTTTGGAAGTGATAAGAATTTTTTGATTAAGATAACCAATCGATTTGTTGTAATATTTAAGTTCGATGAACTTCCGTTTACGAAATAGGGAAAGGCGTTTTAGAAAATTGTTATAGAAATTTTCCGTTGAGCTTGAACCGTGAAGTGTGGGAATCACATTAAAAAGAGAGTATATTATTTACATTGACTTACTTGAAAACGATTAAGTGTCTAAAATTTGTATGAAAACATTTTAAATATTAATTATTTGATAACATACCTCAAATGTAATGACTCCTTTATCTCCATATTTATCAAATATCTTGTCTATAAAGTATTTCTCAGCTGGAAGGGTGTTGTTCAGGTCTGTAGCTAATGTTTGAGGATTGGCGGCGTAGAACGCGTCTGCCGCTAAGAGGACGATGGCGCACGTTGTCAACATAGTAGTGACTGAGTGCGCAGGTGGCCGGTGCGCCGGCGGCGGTCTCGCGTCTCCGCACAACACTATCAACCGATCAACTTCGTATGACTCGCACTCGGCCGACCTGATATGACGCGCCACGTTACGACCACGCTTATTCGACCCGCGCTATTTTGTTTATTTATCCGTGATAATCGCTAACGAAATCGCGAACCGGCTTTAAATGTTAAACGGGCGACTTCTTAAGTCGAAGTAAAGTATGCGTCTGAGACTTTCACCCGTCGCTCACTGGTGTCTTTGAGGCCGGTTCTAACACCGTTACTGATAAAGAGTTGTTTGCGTAGCGCTTCGCGGCCATTACTTCAATTCGAGTACGAATGTATCCCGGAATCGTTAAAGGACAGTAATGAGTAGCTCGTAGCACTCAAATAGGTACTTCCTGTTTAATTGACGAGTCAATATCATTAATATGTAAATCGATGAACAAACATTAAAATGATTAAATGTTTTTACGGTATAATCAAAGAAATGCATTAAAACATACAAATATTACACGGTTAATAATTTTATTTACGTTTTACACAAATTCTATAGATATGTACTATTCCTAACCTTATCTTGATTGTGAAATAAGAATTTACGCATTTAATTATGTAGGTATTACATAAGTTCATCAAAACAAGTTATAATATAATTGTAATAGCATAATACCCGTAGATACTTTATGTGTCTATGTACAACCTAATAATAGATACTAATAACAATATCGTTCCTTCTCATTAACTGTGAGAAGGTGTCTTGTTATTTTCATGTTTCATTTATCATTGAAATTAAAGACTAATTAAACAATCTAATCATTAGTAAAGTAGTTACTGTAGTATACATTGTATAATAAATAACAAAACGTATCTGTTGACGTACATATTCATAATTATTATTAATTCTACGCGAAGAAACAAACAAACAAACACTCACTATCGCATCTGATAATATCAGCCTGTGAATGGGAAATGTTTACTTCCGCATTTTGTATCGTAAAAATTGTTGAATATAATATTAATATTATTAATGTTATCATTACAGATTTTGATGCTTAATAGATGCAGTATTTTGATTATTCATATAATAATTGACGGCCTCATTGGTCTCGAGGGTTTATACCCCCAAGTCTTTTTTTTTTTTTTATTATATAGGAAGGCGGACGAGCATTTGGGCCACCTGATGGTAAGTGGTCACCAATGCCCATAGACAATGGCATTGTAAGAAATGTTAACCATCGCTTACATCGCCAATGCGCCACCAACCTTAGGAACTAAGATGTTATGTCCCTTGTGCCTGTAATTACACTGGCTCACTCACCCTTCAAACCGGAACACAGCAATACAAAGTACTGCTGTTTGATACGTCTGTTTAAGAGGAGTTCTGAGAATATTGATAATTCTACACTTCCAGATGTGTGTGAGAACGCTCCCGTGCCTATATTACTAAATAAAAGTCGTTAAAAAAATTAGTTACAATATTATTCCTGGTCTGTATAACTGGATTATTTGGTCAATTTTATCATTCGAATAAATGTAAAAGTAATAAAAGTTTAATGAAATACTAGATAATTTTGTCGTATATTTTTTAGTGAAATTTATTCTCTCAATTTCGGTTCTAATCGATCGTATAAATATTATCGTTATTTAAACGAAGGTTTGTTTTATTAATATTGCTATTTTGTTAAATAAAAAAGGAGTTACGTCTGAATACCGAAGCCGAAGTCGTTTAATATTCAACACGGCTAAATAGCAAAGCGTTGTGAATTGCAAAAATTAAGTATGATTTTCAATTTGCATTATTGAGTCTAAGTTTAGTCAAACAATTGGTAATGGAACAATAGCAATTTAGTATACTTTTGATGTGGAACATCTATTGACGTGTCTAGCTGGTATTCGTACGATGATGGTAAACAGCATGACCCTCACTTAAAGCCGGTATGCCTCACCCACCACCGGAACTGTAACCAACGTAGAAAATTCTGCGTGTATACTCGTCTATACCAATCTTAATTCTTAAGAAAAATTAACAATTTTGATAGTGAATTGACATTCAGTGTAGTGTATTCATTATATTATGGTTTCGTGAAAAAATGGCGCTTTGGATGACGGCGTAGTTATTACCGGGACTTTGAAATCAAATTAAATTGAATATAAGTAGTTAAATAGAATAGTGTTGTATTGTACGAGTACAAGTTATTATTATCTTACATACACTAATAATAAAAATATATTGTATTGTGTCCGTTTATGTTTGTAATTATTGTTCTTTGAATAATTAAAAAATATTTAATTCAGTGTTTCATATTCGTAGGACACACTTAACAACAAGTTAAGTTAATAAAAAGTTCCTTATTAGTAATAGTATAATTTAACAATAATTTCTATGTTAATTAAAGTAATTCAATATATTTGTTTGATAAAAAATATCTTTGTTCTTATTGTAATATAGGTCAAATTACATTATATTTTTTGAATAATAATATCAAATAAAATATAATAATGTCATAAAGATACACGATCCTATTGAATTGCGTAAGATATGCAATAAAACAAATAAATGTATTTTTAAAATATTCATCGATAAAATTCGGATAGAATTTATGTAATCTACATATTATAAATCTACAAAGATAAGATTAAAGGTAATCTTACATATGTACTTTAATAAAAATACAGTGCATATATTTTTTAACATCAATACTGTACAAAGCATCTCCTGCAGTGATGGATGAAAATCTGCCACATGTGTATCCACTAACTCACATAGACGCAGCGTAGTGGAATAAGGTCTAAGCCGGACGTTTTCAGGCTTTAACCGTGACTGTTAGTAATAAAAATAATTAAGAAAAAATGTTTCGCGGATTTAATGACAAGCTTTAATTTTCCGATTTAACTTAGATATTTTGCAGAAACAGTTATTTTTTTAATATATGTATAATTATAGATTTATACTAAGGTATTTTGCTTATACCAAAATATTTATTACTAAGATAATATTTATTCCGAAGAAAGCAAGTTATCTTAGGCGCATCCGTCATGCGAACTCGTAAGCGCCTCAACTACCGTATTGTAACATGCTGTTTCTGGGGATGTCCCTCCAGCAAAGCGTTACAAGTCATAACCACGTATTCTACAAAATGTACAGATCTCTAATAAATAAGTTACTAAATTAGAACAAGAAACCTTAAAATTTTAATGTACTTTTAGACTAATTAAAGTAAGCTATTAAAGACCTATATATGTGAACTTAATGACGACTAAATATAATTATTATATAAGTAAGAAAATTTAAAAAATAAAAGTAAGATTATAAGCTAAAGATATGTTGTAATTCAAAACAATTTATATGTATAAAAATTATACAATCACGAGTAATTAAGATCTTACGATTTTCCTGGATATTTGGTCGAAAGAAAACTAATTTCCATTAAATATTACAAACACAAAAATCTCAATCTTTAATATTATACGTATATAATATAAATATTAATATTTAAATCTGCGTGTTTCGTAGGTTAATATATTATTACATTGTTTTGAAGTGAGCGCAGAATCTAAGTTTGTGTAGATAAATACGATGTTTATAATCCACAGATTATATAAAATATGTAAGATTATCATAGTTCAATTATTGAACATCTATTATCTCTGACCATGACTGGTCATAAAAAATATAAATTCAAGGGCAATGTAAAATAAACAATTAAAATCTAAGAAAAAACTTATATTCCGTAAGTGGTGAAAGTAAGGTTACGGTTACACGTGACTAAACATCTGTTTTTTAATGGGAAAAGTACTATATTTTATAAATCTTATTTACCTACTTAGTGAATGCGAAAGTGTGTTTCTTCCATTAAAATATCGAATAGAATTTCCGATTTAATTTTAACGAATAATCTTCTAAACTATGATTCGTATTATGAACTTAGATAAATTAGTAAAATATATTTAATTTTTTTTTTTTATTATCTTACACGTATTAATTACTAATAATAAATATTTAATTAATATCCATTGTTGAATTTATAAATGTATTTATATATAAAATGCACTTGAAAAGTTGGGCAAAGCGTCATTATTTGGTTTACTATTACTGTCTATCTAGAATCTAAAATCGGTGGTAGAGCTTTGTGTAAGCTCGTGTGGGTAGGTACTAGGTAGTCTAGGTACCACTACTCATCAGATATTCTACCGCAAAAACGGGTTTTTTACAATTGTTGTGTTCCGGTTCGAAGGATGAGTGAGCCAGTATTATTACAGGCACAAGGGATATAACATCTTAGTTCCCAAGGTTGTTGGCGCATTGGCGATGTAAGCGATGGCTAACAACAATTTCTCTTACGATGCCAATGTCTAGGGCGCTGGTGACCACTTCCCCTCAGGTGGCCCAGATTATCGTCCGCCTTCATATGCAATAAATATAAAAAAAGTATGCTTAGTTAATGGTGTACACGGAAAGTAAGTATATCGCAGATGACGTATCAGTCAAAGTTATACAAGTAATCGATATAAATCGATCTAAACTATTAAATTAATTAAAACCCTTAGTTTTAATTTAAATGAGCGACACATGCTCAGATTACAACTCGAGACTGAAAAAACCCTAACTGCAAGGATTTTATTTAATTGTGGTGATATGAGGTAACAAGTTTATTTATTATTACATTTACATTATATTTACAGTATTAACATACAAATATCAAATTGGTAGGTAGTTGTTTGGTTTTCAAATTGACCGACAGAACGAATAACTAGCCAGTTACAGGAAACCACAGCTTCCATTTTATGTAACTAAGTGAAAGCTATTAAATTAAAGGTTAAATTAAGGACATACGGAAGACATCATATTATAATGATTCTATTTAAAAAATGGTAAATAAGTAAATGAAACATAATATAAATATTGCTAAATGCAAGTATTGTACATACACTATACTAGAAAATACATTCCGCATTTTCCTTATTTATAGTGATTTAATTGTAACTTTACGTCTTCAGAGTAAATTAAATGTTTATTATTAAATACATATCGCTTATTTTCATTAATATCAGATTTAATATTGACTCTCGCTATCTGTGACGGTAGCTGGGAATATTTGTTGGGTGCAGTTGGTAAATACACAATGTAACATCGATCGTGTTCATGATTGGTTAATAAATAAAAGATTGGTACATTGACCGGTATAACATTGAAACGGATTAAATTAAGTGGAAGACATGGCCGTATATATATGTACAAGTGTATTTTTATTGTTTGTTCTATTCGATTTTTATCTATGATTTATTTATTCATATCTTAAAGGATATGCTACAGTTTTTTTAATATTTTAAACCCTTCAATTGTACATGAGTAAGGTTACTACTAAACATTGTATTTTTTATTGTATAGGTAGGCAGACGAGCATATAGGCCAATTAACGGTAATTGGTCACCAACGCCAATAGATATTGGCATTGTAAGAAATGTCAACCATCGCTTCATCGCTTACATCGCCAATGCGCCACCAACCTTGGGAACTAAGATGTTATGTTCCTTTTGCTTGTAATTACACTGGCTCACTCACCCTTCCAACCGGAACACAACAAAAGCAAGCACAGCTGTTTTGCTCTACTTGATCAGTGGGTGGTTCCCACCCAGTCGAGCCTGCACTAAGCCCTACCACCTATACATACTAGTTTCCATTGAATATTTTTGTGGAATGTGGAAATAAGCGCAATTGAAGTTATTTTGCTAGTTTTTTAAATAAATGTTGGTATCCCAAAAAGTTATTCAAGCCGGCAACCTTGTTAATTGTTAAAATATTATACTTTTTCATTCTATATGGTCAATTGTGTTTGCAGCATAATCGCATAGAAATTGGTTTTTCTTACAGAAAATCGACGTGTAGATAAGTGACTTAGATAGTATAGAATATATTGTTATTGAGGTGTATCGCAATAATTCAATCATATTAAACTCCCACTTCTTGAGTTATTAGGTTATTAGAAAAGGTAATGTTGATTGAGATTAGGTTAAGTTACCTCACCGGCATGAAAGGCAACTTTACCTGTGACTAGGGCGGTCAAACTTTGCACGAGTAGTAAGTATTTTGGATTTCAGTCAGCCTGAACACTAACTTTAAGTCGGTACCTCAAAAGATGAGTGTTCCGGAAGTCAGACAAAAATAAAACCATTTTCGTTACAAATAGATTTACTAGTAATAATGGCAAATCTACTTCCAAATTAGTTTATTAAAAACATATATTCTATATGAGATTTAACAGAATTCAATGGTTCAATTAAAATAGAAACACCTATTTGTAAAAAATCATCAATCAAAACTTAACCAACAAGCTCCATGTTGGAGTAAATTGAAAAAAGTAAAAGAATATAGTAATGTTGTCACAGTTGACGGTACCTCATCTATAGTGTGTTCGAGATGGCACGTTTTATCTTCGTTTGATAACGAGCCACACAGTTATTTCATTTGCATGTTCTTCCTTTATCAATTGTTATTTGTTACATCATTTTATACATCTTAACTTTTAGCTGTAAATTAAATTTTGTTCCTACCCAACGACGACTATCAGTGTCTTAAGATAAAAATGGTTACCAAATATCACTGTTTGTATTGCTAAGTCTGATCGTATTATTCAAATAGCCTTTTTAATATAAAATTATTTGATACCTCCAGCTGCAATTAAGACTAAATCGTAAATTATGTCTCTACTAACATTTAATATAAATAATAACGAGGTTCCGAGTAAGAATACGCAATCTTCAAAGATTCGTGTTTACCCACTGGGATATCTCGACGCTTAGCTAATAATATACCTAAAAAAAGTCATATATTTTTTCTTCTTTTTTCGTTTGCGTCAATGTCCGAGGGAACAGCAATTCGAATCGATCCAAAAGAGTTCAGGCGCGAACTAGCGCCCCTTTAGAATTGGTCATATAATATTCATGTGAAACATTATTACAACATCCTCGCGAAAAAGTAAATTTACTTATCGTTTAAATAAATATTTTGATAAATTTTGCGCCTTCATGCTTACAGTGATACAGAGCAATGTCGATTTTACCGAAAATATTTTTCAAGCGCTCTACAATTACATTTAACTTGTAGTTAATTGGCTCTAAAATTTAAGTTAACTTTTTAATCTTTGATCAAAAGTTTGTCCATCATTGAACCTTTGCGTATCCTCCAGTTTAAAAAAAATTTGGTGACAATTTGATAGACCGTGATTTTGATATTCTTGTCCGTCCCGTAAAGTTACGATATTTACACGACAGGTTTACTTTACACGGTGAACTCCGGAAACGCCGAACAAATATTATTAAAAATATTTTTAGTGCAGCCTGTTAACAAAAAATAAATAAAATTGTAAGGTATTTTTTAGTATATTTATATAAAGTAGCATAAGTGGGCACGTGTAAATGTCGTGCTTAGTTTTTATTTAAGGTTTTATAGTTAATTAAAATAACAGTCCGTTAATACATTCAAGGAAAGGAAAATTTTCTTCAAACTTTAGAAAGGTTTAAAATTTATTCTAATGACGGTTAGAGGATAGAAATGTAGCAGAGTTTTATCTAACACATGCATGTACTAACTGTGTTTTCTCTCACCGAGCATAAATTTAATTATTAATTCAACTTGCCATGGAAACTTATTGGTGCTCTCCTATATTTGAACGCATGATTTTCGGTTGAGATTCACGTATCGTACTCCCATCATATTTCAAAATATACAATAGAGAGTGTGCATACAACTACAGCGTTTCATATAATACATCATCACATTCTGTCGAAAACACTTTATATTAATTACAGTTTTATTTTAACAACAATATCACATACGACTAATTTAATTTAAATAACTATAGGAAAACAATAACAAATACGGTATACTTATATCCAGATACGAAACTGAATTATATTTAAGATTCATTTGAATATAATATCGATTAAAATTCCATAGAATGGTATTAGCAAAAAAAAGTTAAAATATTACTTTATTCGTTTAAAATTGCTTTTGTATTCATTTTCCAATAGGCACGTTTTTTAGTTCCGTAATGGTTATGAAACCTCAATTTCCTTGGCTGAAACACAATGGAGACGTCGTGGCCATGCTCCAGACGACTATAATTTTTCTTAGAGTAACATTTACGTGTCTGTTTCACGGTTCACTGAATTCGTACAGTTAAAAATGTTTACGTTCTATTCTATGAGTTGTCAGATGTTATCTCGTGACTTTGCTAGTATAAAGTAATGTTTATTTAAAAATTAAACAAGTCTATTTAGTATTTTACAACAGAATAAATAATAGCTTAGATTGTTGTCAAGGAATTTTTGTTAATGGTTATGGTGTAGGGAAGAAAAAAATAAATATATGGTTTTTACCGTGATTAATTGAAATGATAAGATATTATTTTAACCTTAATAAGTATAATGATATGGCGATGTCCTTCTCTTCCTGATGATTTTGGCCATGGTGACAAGTCACGCATGGTCTAGAGACGATCACTATGTCTAAAATCATATTATCATATAGCTAGTGCTCAAGTGTGAGCCTCTCTCTCTTTATTTCTATATGTATATGGGATAGAAAATCGGAAACGTCCAGAAAGAGAACCAAAAGCTTTACGTAAACCGTAAGCTTAAGTAACCATAAGCTTTTGGTTGGTAAGCTTACTTTTACTATTTGCGCTCCCTGTAAAGTTACATGTCAATAAGTTAATTTTCAAAAACTAAAAAAAAAGGTTATGGGGGTAGATTGCTGTCATGAACCTAGAGCAAATCCCATCTGGGACTGCTGCAGGGATATTCTAGACAGAAAATTCCAATATTTTTTTAGTGGCTTAACAGTGGTTGTTTACAGGGTCTGGGGTCTGCGGCATATCTGGCTCATAAGCTACTAGATAAGACATTCATTATCAAAAATACAAATTGTGCATATAATG
Organism: Nymphalis c-album; assembly: GCA_963151315.1. NCBI lineage: Eukaryota > Metazoa > Arthropoda > Insecta > Lepidoptera > Nymphalidae > Nymphalis > Nymphalis c-album. The sequence goes on along the minus strand of OY720590.1, from coordinate 5,201,226 downwards.
TTCAAAAATGATTTTTGAAATTTAGGCATACAATTAACATTCAAAAAAATTTCGTATTGCTATACTATATTAGTCTAATTGACATTTACATTACGTTTTTATTGAAATATTAGTATTTGTCATCTTCGTACATCAATTACCCATCAATCCATTTTTCGTGATATGTTTCGTATGTACCAAGTTTATGGAAGTTTCTGAATTACGCCTCGTAGACAATTATATTTTCCGTAAGTAAACGAATCATTCTTTAATATATTATTAACCAGGTAGTGGTTAATGACAATCCTTTTTAGTGATCAAAATAAAAGGAGTAAGTAATCATATCGACGCGTATATATTCTATTGTAATTTCACCGTTTTAGGCACTTATATCGTTTTAGTCGCCTGTGCTTTAATTATAGCAAAAGCATGTTTATGATGTTAAGCTAACAAATAAGTCGAGTGAATTTGTTTTACATGATCATTGATCAAGAAATATTCAATTGTATTATAGCCAGCTCTGCCTATTCACAAGAGTTAAACGGTTATAGAGCCTGTAAAAGGAAAAGGTATATTTTTATTATATTTTTTGTTCAACTGAGAGCAGGCAGGTAAGAGTAGTGGCTTTCTTAAATTTTGGAGGGCTGCTTAAAATATAGAATAAGTGTCTAATGTATTTTTCAAATCATCGTAGATTTGAATTCTCGCGGGTGGCGTGTTTTGATTGCGAGTAGGCATGTTTTGAAGAAGTCAGTGAGTAGCTTGTAGGCGAAACTGTTACACTATAACAGGGATTTATGGTCTGGTATAGAGAAGTAGTGTGATAACCGCGGTCTGAAGTTGGTACTGTGAGAAATTCGCTTAGTAATAGAATGAAGAAATATCTTCATATTCATAATATGTGTTTTTAGTACAGTGTAGTGGAGTAAGTTAAACAGCTTTTATAAAAACCTTTTTGTAACCCAATACAGTGACGTTTATATTCTGTTATCTACATGATATACATAAAAATATGTTATATGTAAAATTCCCTGTGTATTGCCTAAAAATCTAATTTAAATATGTACAGTAATTACCGTCGAAACTCCCCACAATGTTGTTCTTAAAAATATAACTCGTGACGAACTTCTTTCTGGCCGACATGATAGTGCCTCTACTTTGAATTATAAGAAGAATGAAAATTCGTTTTGTACTCTCTTAACAACTAAATCTGGCTTATATAGGTTTTTAGATATTTAAAGAATTTTAAGCATCATCAATTTAATCGCTTTTTGAGTTACTTGTAAATTGCATTGAAAGGATGTAGCAGACATTATCGGATTCAAATGAGAATGCTCCCTGATAATGTTCTATACTATTGAGTTGTCAAAAACACATGGGCTCAGATGGCGCGACTCTATTGCATCATACAGGAACACTACAACACTAAAACTATATGTTTTTAAGTTTCTACAAATTATATGCCATATAAATAACTGATTTGCAGTTATCATCTAAGTGACTTAAAGTTGTCTGGTAAAAATACTGTAAAAATAGAATGTAGTGATCTACATATTTTTCTATAAATGGCTGTATAAATAAAGAGCATAATGTATAAGAAATTTATTATAATTTGAAAGTCTATTACAAACTCAATCTTATTTAACAGGAATCATTTTAAGCTTAATAATTGACTAAACAGATCTAATCTTATTATATATGTTCATAACCGCACATTATATAGTATTGATAACGAAAGCACGTAACTTTTTTAAGCTGAAGTCTTAACGATCATAAATCTTTCGAGTCTTCTGGCAAACATAGAAACATTTTGGAACAGAAAACGTTAAAGCTGTTGCACGCGCTTAGCAACCAGCTCGGTTTATCTTTCCATACAATAAACACCCAAAACACTGGGACGCCGAGAGCTATGAAGGCGACTCCGATTCCCACTTCCATGGGGTGAGTAAAACAGGAGAAGACAACAAGGAATGTGCAAATTATTAGGAATGCTATTGGCAGGAGGAGGTTGACGCGTATCGGCCGTTGCAGATCGGCGCGAGTGTACCGCAACCACAAAAGTCCAGCCACTGAGCACAGGATGAACAAAGCTTCCACTGCAGTCACGTACACGATCAGAGACTCCACGTTGTTGGACAGCAGAAGCACGAGCGTCACAAGGCACTGTAAAGAAAAGATATTTTATTAAAACGTTGTTATAAATTGAAGTAATGGTCTATAAATATTTGATATATTCTGGGAATTTTAAAACTAAATTTGTAGTCATAATTATGTTATGAAATGATTGAATGATAACATAATTTGTCCAATACTGAATAATAAATAATAATTGACTGAGGCACTACCTATTGTATAGGGATACTAATATCAGAAAACTTCGCGTTAGAGCAAACAACAAATTCAACTCGGTCTTAGGAACGACATGCGAATACACAGAATACGACATTAAGATAAATCAACCGAAATGAGAAGATCCTCCCTTAAGTCATCTATATAATGTTTGTATCTTCATTATATAAAATCACTAGCCATCCGTTCTGGTATCACACAGGTCAAATAAGGGTCAAAATGAAACATGTATATATATATATAGACATATATACATATATATCAATCAAAATCAGTTTGGTAGTTTTGACTTTATAGTGTTTACAGAGACAGACAGACAGACGCGGCGGGGGGGTTGGTTTATGTTTTATTACATGTAGTCAATTCAATACAACTAAAAAAAACTGGTTTGATTGACTGGTGTGATTTGTAGACACAACAAGTCCGTATTTATTAATAATGTAATTTATTTAGATTTTATACGAAAACCGTAACAATTTATGTCAAGGATGACAACTAATATTTATAACTGGATTTAATATGAAATAAGCAAATTTTATTTTTTTTAAAACGAAATCAAAATTTAGCTCCTATATCTTAACTACATTCTTTGCTTATAAGTTTTTTCTATTACAAAGTTTACTTTACCAATAATAATGTAGTTGTAGTATTTTGTTCATGGTTATTAAATGTTACTTAGAATAAAATTAAAATGTATTATGAACGCATCGAAGCACAGACTACTTAATAACAATGGAACTTACATCGTAAACATGAATAAGTGTATTATTACCCACTTGATTACTTTTTTATAAGACGAGCATATGGGCCACCTGATAACTGGACACCAATGTTAACCATCACTTACATCGCCAATGCGCCAACAACCTTGGGAACTAAGATGTTATGTCCCTTGGTCCTGTAATTACTGGCTCACTCGTCCTTCAAAACGTAAGTACTGCTGTTTTGCGTTTTACTGGTACCTAACAGACGAGATTTGCGCAAAGCCCTACCGCCGAGTAAGCGTATAAGACATCAATTAGGTAAAAAGTAGTTTTATAAAAATAGTCTTCTACTATTCTATGTTTTCATATATCAATCTTTATTCGTACATTCATTCATTCATCGTTCAAATCGATTAAGCAATTTTGACGTCATTGAATAAGAAACTTCCAAGCCCAAATGATCTTATTTATAACATAAATAAGCGTAAGATTATAACCATATAAATAGCAATTAAATAATGAATACATAATACAATAAGTAAAGTATTTTTTAAATATGTTTGGTAATCATTTTGACAAGTAAATATTTGACAGGCGTACATAGTAGAATAATTACAATTTATTTGTTTAAAAAAAAGTGTAATATGACTTCTCTATATTTTCGTTAATCTCTGAACGAAATGTCGCAACTGATTTTCTCTTATCGTAAATATATATGTTCTACTGTAAAAACTTTGTTTTCAATTCGTTAACGATATTAGTTACGCTATATACAAGTTGTACGTAACTAACTGTTATAATTGTAATAGTTAATGGCGCTTTGCACGATGCATTGGAAGTAATGTCATAGTTAATAAATAAATATTCAATGCAACGTGCATTTTCTTGATGATGCTTATAACATTAAAATTTTCATCCTTTGTATACGTTCCTAGGTATGGAATTGTATTTGGTTCTGGAATACCAATTAATAAAAATAAATGGTAATCTAACAGGTGACGTGTTTCTAGTATTAAACATAAATAACAAACATAAATAACATAAATAACAAAAAAATATATATTTCACTATTAACAGTCCCTCTTAGGGTTTTCGTGTTTAAGGATTAGAATCCCTTATGAATTTGGAATTAAAAAAATGAAACTAAACGCATACCATAAATATAAGTGATGGTACAGGTGTTAGACGCTTTATGTCGATGAGAGAAATCGCCAACGGTAAGTGTCCGTTCCTTGCTCCGACGAAGAATAGCCTTGATGATGCATAAATAGCTCCATTGAGAGACCCAAAAGTACAAAGTGCCACGAACAGAGGCATGATCCAGGACATAACGCCCAAGATTTTCTCACTAAAAGTTACAGCCACCGCTTCAGAGGCGCGGATCTCATTATTTGTAAGTACAGCGAAATATGCAACGTTCGTCAGTGCGTAGACGAGCGTCACCACCGGCATGGAAATGCAGATGGCGCGTGGAAGGTTTCTGAAATAAAGGAACGTAAAATAAACGTTTGCATATAAAATTGATGATTGTTTAATGTTTTAGTGATTATGAATTAAAGCTGCTAAAATATATCAATGTGTAAATAACGCCAGATAATAATTAAAAGTATAGATCTAGATGCGATGCGATGAATCATTTTGGAATGCAGTATATGTTAAGAGATATACTAGACTAGAGAAATGAGATCGTCAAAATATATAATTTTATTACAATAACATTCATCAGTTTTCAATCAATCAATGCTAATATAACACAACACTATAATATGGATTGCCTTTTTAAAAAGATAAACTCACTTGTACGGCTCCTTCAGTTCTTCCGTGACAAAATTCAAATAATTCCAGCCAGAATACGAGAACAGGCCAGTGTAAAAAGCGATAGCAATATTTCCTGGTTCAGTAATAGTTCCCTGCATCATGTTTTCAAGGTTCTCGGTGTGACCAGAGAATAAGTACCATAAACTCGCGAAGAACGTTATTAGCAATGCTAATATTTTCGCTAAGGTAAAGGAATCTTGGATACGAGTCACCCATTTTACGTTGAAGCAGTTAAGAGCTGTCAAAAAACCTGAAAATGAATGAACTTTTATTATATAGGTATAGTGTTATATGGTATAGACTGCCTCGTTGGTCTAGTGGCTTGATATAAAGCCGCAGACGCGGTGGTCCTGGGTTCAATTCCCAGGTCGAGCCAATATATAGTTATTGGGGTTTTCTCTCAGAAAATTCTCAGTAGCAGCCCGGAGTCTGGAAGTTGGAAGTGTGTACACTCCCGTGCCTCGGAAAGCAGGTTAAGCCGTTGGTCCGGCGCCTGAACTCATACCGGTCGTGTCGGATTGCCGTCCCATCGGATTATGAGAGCTAAGGAAAAGAGAGTGCACCTGTGTTTGCGCACACACTTGTGCACTATAATATCTCCTGCGCAGATGGCTAATCTCTCTTAAGATTGGCCGCCGTGGCCGAAATCGGTCTGGAGGACCTTATAGTGTTAAAATAACATCGAAACTATCAATAAGGTAAAATGCAGCATGACATGAAGGTTGGTTCACGATGTTTTGCTTCACCGTTGTGCACGAGATAAAATATACCTAAACACAAATTAAACAAATTAATATTAAGTTTTACTAGCTCTGTTTTGAACGCGCAATCATCGGTTAAAATTCACTGGGCATTAAGGATAATAAGTATATGCCTATAATATTTGTTTAAAAAATAGCAGAGGGGAGAGGAAAAGGTCACCGATAATGAAATATTTGGCAAACACAAAGAGATAATATTAATTTTAAGTCACTAAGAAATACCCGTTATCAATGAAATTATCATAATAATAGTTTTAATTAATTTTGTCTTGCTTTTATTATAACTTAAACATCGCAATTATTTAATTATTATTATGTACTGAGGTATCTAAAAAACCACCTTGTCTTTTTATGTATAATCCAAAGTTATTAGAACTTATTTTATTTTAATCGGGTTGGCTCTAAATTGTGAGAGTCCAGAGAGATTATTATTATTAACTAGCTAATTGACTCGGCTTCGGACGGGTTGACAAGAATGAGAAAGTTCCAAAACCATTTATCCAATTGTGATGAAACTTTTGTGAGCAGTTTTACATAAGTTTTTGAAGGTTCCTGGCCTATAAAATATAAAAAAAAATCTTCGTTTGTTTGTCCTACTATATAAACGTTTTGAGTAGTCTTATTGCCCCCTGGGAAACCGGGTAGCTAGTCTATATATTAAACTTAAAGAAAAACGATTCAGTTACTTATTTCTGTTGGATGCGACCACACGACCACAGTGCGAACAACAGTAACAATAAATCCGTGCTAAAGTTTTATATTATTTCAGAATTAGATAATTAAAATTAATTAAAAGCACACGTGGCTTGGCTTGGTCTGGCTTGGGTGGAATGGCTTAAACAAATGTTTATCTAATCGTCGCCTAATGATATGAAAATGATATCCCGAAATATCTGGTTTAAATTATTTTCGGTAATTTGTCTAGTTAAACATTACAGATAAGTATACATAACAACATGTTTGACTAATGACTGTACTTGCACAGTTACAACTGATTTTAAACAAATTATCGTATTTTGTAAGTAATTATTAATAGTTATAAACGGATAGTAGAGTCGTAGAACACGCCGATTTCTATCCCTCTCTGTCATCACTAATTTGACATTCGATAGACAAAATACATAAAATTATTTAAATACTAAAATGATGTAACAATTTTTGAGCACAAATGATATTCACATTATAAAAGGTTCTAAATAGATTGTATACATGCGTGGAACGCGTACAAATAACCTAAATGAAAACAAAATAGACAGAAGTTTTATAGTTTCAGCAAGAAATTTGGTTCAGAGTACAAATATAATCAAAACATTTCATTATTTACGGCCCTTACGCTACCTACGACCGGATAATTTCGCAAAGAGTACGTGTCAGTGATGCGGGAGGAAACCGTCATTATCCTGTCAAGCACAATCAGTACTGCGCGCCACCACAACGACTGAATAAAGACGCGGATGGAGGCGACAAATATAAGCCTTGGATTATATTCATTCATTTTTATTGCATGGACACTAGCACAACTGTTCCCGTGAGATTATGATTTATTTATTCATATTAGAATCCCTTATAGATTCCTCACGAAAAAAGTTACTCGTCGATTCTAAAAATACTTGTTATTAAATATATCTTCTCTATGAGTTTTTTTTAAATATTAGGTATTTTATTATAGAAGCGAATACCTTGACATGAAGAATACAATGACTTTACCTAAAACATGGTGTTATAAGTTTATCTCTACTGGTCGAGTTCATACAATCATTTTCACTGTTCCTATCAAAATAATCAATATTATTGTCGATAATCATATGTAGGTATATTGTGACGCGCCCGTAAGCACAACTACTTTATTAAGAACATCCCGAAGGGAATCTCGAGCACGAAGATTATAAATAGCTCGAAGAACTCTTTTTTGAAGAATGCATACAGTTTTAACGATTGCTTCGTTACTACGACGTAAAATTATATTTTAGAAATATACTCAACAATATAATACATTCAATGTCTTAAAAAAAATACTTAGTTTGGAGAAAACCGTATTAAGAGAAAGTAAGAACTTTTTGATATTACTTTAATATTATATGAATAACCTATAAATAATAAAATCAACAAAGTAGATAATCAATAAAAATCTAATACATTTAAATATTAACTTTCTAATGATTAATTTGAGTTTAAAATTTTAAATAGATGTCAATCTTTAGGTACTGTGCAGTAATTTTTTCCAAAAGACAAAGCATTCGAATCTCATTAATATTATCGGTCCACGAAATATCATTTTGATTATTTTTAACCGGTAAGAACATTTCGAACATCGAAACTGTTTATTTGGTTACTCGAAGCAAACGAACAAAATAAATAACCGAAATATTTTAAGCCGGTTGGTATGAAAAAGTGCAGTTTCTCATCGATGTAAGTTGCAAGACGGCAAATAATTTACTACCATTAAGTGTATGATTGAAATCTTCGTAATGTTAAATGGACGTTCACCTCCACGCAATAAGACACATTATAGTCTACCAAAAAGTCGCAAGGAATGTACTGGGAGTATTGTTCTCTGTTTGAAAGAGCTCGGAGTTGCTGCGTGCAAAGAGATTATATTTATTTACATACAAAAGAATAACGAGTTTCTGATTGATGATACGATGGGAACATTTCGGGGAATAAATACGAATTTAATGAGCGCGTCAAGTTTCCTGCAAAGTTCTTGTGAAGACAAGGGTCTTTAAATATTTTTGGATGTACGAAACGCAACATGATTTTTAAATTACTGCCATTTCTTCCAAGGATTGCACTATAAGAAATAAAAGTATGATAAAGCCAAGTATAACTCATGATATATATGTACAAGTATGTAAGTATATCGTAACTTGAGTGAAGAATAGGCACAACAAATGCGCAGCATATATAATAGGATTCAAAGTTTGCGCGCAAACAAAGGTGTACTTTCTATCCCGTTCCAGGGAGAGTACAGGCGTAAGGCCGAAGGCTTCTCTAAGAAATACTACATACTTCCGAATTTTGGGCAGCCCTTTTCAGTTTTTAAGCGAAAAACCCAATAACATTTTACTTGGCTGTTCTGGGGTTTGAATACACTGGTTCTGCTGTCTAATAAGCAAAATGTTGAGCAAACGAGTCAGTCATGAATAATGTTCTTTCTTAATATGTAATGTTAATGAGCATGTATACATTCGTAGATAGATTTAAAAAATATTAGCTTTAAATATTTTATAGGTGAGTTCGTAAATTAATAAAATTGTAAGAGTATTTAACGGTCCTATATGTATAGAAATGTTGTATTTACATGTTATGACAGCAGCTATAAGGCTCACAGCATCTGCAGGCGGTTCGCAAACTGGCCATAGAGGCTTAAGTATATTTTGAGCAAATGTGAGCGCAGTGATGGCGTTGCCAGTGGGCACCAGGATGAACAGCGCCACCCACAGGTAGAGGAATGCTGGGAGATCTCCAAATGCCTCTCCAATATAGGCATAGTCACCTCCTGACTTTGGGATCATTGTACCTGAAATGAATTAAATTATTGATGTTACAGATATAAATTTAGCAAAGTATTAATTACATAATAATATATTTATTTAGTTAAACAACACGTGATATTTAATTTAGATCATTAGTTTTTTTTTAAATTTAATATAATTATTAGTTTAGTATGTAAAAAAATATTAAGAACAAGATATGTGAATAAATAAAATCAGTAATTAGGTTTTTACAATTTTTAAATTTTATTATACAAAACCAACTTTTATGATCGTAACCAGAATCTTTACAGGAAATGCATTAAGCTCTCCCGCATGAAGCTCTCTCTCGTTCAGAAAAAGTAATTACATATTATGCGGTAATTTTCATTTGAAAAAACGTTGGACAGTTAAGTTCAATAACCTCTCATAATATTATATATTCTCAGTAACAGTTTATTTTCTTCCATGAACCAGTTAAAATGTTGTTTTGTAAAATAGCAATGCAACTTAATCCATAAAAGGGTTGAGAGTTGAGACCTTAGAAAAACAAAACAAACTCTAATGAACTTAGCTTTAATATAATACAACTTAAAAAAAACGGTTGCTATATCATATACAGAGTAACAGTCGTGGATCAAGGTGACCATTTGCCTTCCGGTGGCACATTGGTCCCCTAAAATTAAATTTTAATAATACCAATTTAAAAAAGTTGGTAATTTCGCTTTACCAGTAATAGTAATTAGGTAATTCAATAAACTGGATAATTGTTTATTTATTAGAAACTTAAGTTTTAAATTATACGTCTTGTTATAGAAAAGGTAATATATTTAATACAACTATATCTGTTTCATGTCCATATTGTTACGAAAACACTAGAGTATCACTAAATAATTGAGACTATAGATGTTAAATAAACTTAATATTGATAAAATATATTTTTTAAGCAGCAAAAAGCTTAATATTTTTCTTTTATTACGAAAACTGCTATCTAGAATTTATTTTAGAAATATTTGTTTTGTTTTACAAAATAAAAACGACTAGAATTTTACGTCACATTATAAGTTTTTTATTTATCTTTTCATCAGCAAAATATGTCTCGGTCCAACAGTTTATAAGTTCACTCATAAGTAACAATTTTCTCTTTATAATTCTTGTATAGAAGCGATGATTGACTTCATACTTTCTAAAGTATTACAAAAAATAAGTGACTGACTCCGACGATCTAGCTTAGTGATTATGAACAAAAGTCCTTTACTAGTTAGTTAAATGTACTAAACATTTAATGATTTTTAATAAAGTTCTAACAAAATGAACGATTAAACAAGTAAATTTCAATTTATTACTCTTATATTTCTATAAATTATACATGCCTATTTACGTATAGTTTTCCTTAGTACTTATTATTACTTATATTTAATTACCTTATTTATTTAACACTTCGATTAATTGTGGTAATTAAATAATGCTCGAATTTATTTTGATAATTTATTTACATTACATAATGATAAACGTATAGTAACAGCTCCGAAATATTTCACGGCTGGGCAAAGACTTTCTCTTCCCTTAAACAGAAGACATAGGAGCGTGTACCACCATGCTGTAGTGCGAATATTGATGGACACACTGTAGGTACATACGAATTTAATAGATTTTTTTTATGTTTTCTAGCACCGCCCACTATGAGATGAATTTTAAATACAATTTGCACATGAAAATTCAGTAGCGTTTTCATGGATATGAACCGGTTTCAGTTAAGGTTCATCAACTAGTCTACCTCGGCTCTTATGCAGCATATTAGACCTTGTTATTTAAGCAACTGTCAATATATTATATATATTTTATATGATATTTATGCATACGTCTATTAGCATTACATGAAATACAATACAAACGTTTGTCGATAATATGTACATGTATTTCAGTATTTAATTGGATTAAACAGTGGCCGCGGATATCTACCGCCGAGTATCTGCCGCATTCGAAATTTTGCCGCCGCAGTCAAACGCTTTACTAACCTGATTAGAAAATCGATCTGAGCCTAATTGTGTATTTATTTACTTGACAATACCAGAAATTAACAGTACCACTTGGTGGTAGAGCTTTGTGCAAGCTCTTCTGGGTAGGTACCACCCACTCATCAGCTATTCTACCGCAAAACAGCAGTACTTGGTACTATTGTGTTCCGGTTTGAAAGGTGAGTGAGCTAGTGTAATTACAGGCACAAGGGACATAACATCTTAGTTCCCAGGGTTGGTGGCGCATTGGTGATGTAAGCGATGGTTGACATCTCTTACAACGCCAACGTCTATGGACGTTGGTAACCACTTACCATCAGGTGGCCCATATGCTCGTCCGCCAACCGATGAAAAAAAAAACAAAAAATGAAAGAGTGTTCTAAGTATAAAAAGCATGCTTATCTCTAAATGAGATTACATCCAACACACGCAAGATAAAAAAAAATGTCAGAAAAATTGCGTATCACTATTGCGTACAGATATATTATTCTTCTGCATTATTCTATAAAAAAAAAATTACAACATTTTTATTAACATTCCAAAAAATATATTAATAAAGAAACATACAGATCCCTTTATCCGCACTACAGGTTGCTGATAAAGGGAGGTCGTGACAGGTCAACGGTAATTCAACTTACACGGGAAAGTTTACCTATTGATAATAGCGGATAATTGTTTATATTTAAGATAAGAATATTAAATTAATAAAGATAAAATAAGTTCCTTGTAGTTTGAAATTTAAAGAATTGATTGATAAATAAATAATAGATATCCATAATGTTTTAAATTTAGTTCAATTTTAAGTTTCAAATTTGATTATTAGTTATTAATTTGACAGTTAAAGGAATGCCTAATTGTATTTATGATAAAGTAGTAATTCTAAATATTTCAAAATATATCGTAAACGTTATTCTATAAATTTAAGTTAAGCGGAATTCGCAAGAGTACAACGTTAAGTTGGATTTTAGGTACATATATATTTAGAGCAATATAGACTACATGTTTACAGCGACATTATTTCTTTTGTATTATTATCAATAGTTACATTCCTTAGATAAGCAGTTGAAAGTAATCCTCAAGGTGGCCTACCATTGAAATAATTTCTATTTTTTTATTTATGGCTCTTACCACATTGACGATAGGCTCGCGTAAAAGCTGCAATACGCTAGAAGTTGTATTGAAAGTCGATAACTCGTTGCATAAACATCCGCAGACGCCTAGTAAGTTTATTGATTACTGTCTACTAACGCAGCCTCTAAGCAAATGAAACTTTCTACGGTTGAAACTTTCAAAGTTCATATTGTTCATTAATTATAATATGATTATACAAATTTCGCTTTCGTTTGGCAAGCGCCAGTGTGATAAAAACCTTAGAGCCATATAATATAGGCCAATGTTGAATTACAATACGAGCAGGTACATAAAATGAACATTTATTGTTGTTATATATTTTTGAATACGTATATCTGGGTTATTTTTTTGAGTAAATAACATTTCCTTTGTGCTTATTATAAAATATTATATATAAATTAAAAAAATCATAATTTTCTTTATTGAATACCACAAAGATTTTATGTTTTTTTTTATTTCACGTATGTATATATACGAAAGTAATATTTACTTTTAAATTAATTCAAACTGTTTCAGACTTGTTAAGCCGTTTTTATGACTGTGGACGGAATCTCGTCAAAACACTACTAGACGATTTAGTAAAAATTATTCACTCATAATTTTTTTTTGTTAATCATATTATGATCTAAGTGTATAAAGTAATGACGGTAAGAGGTAATTAGGTAACACAGATTCAAAAAGATCTTATCACAGGAAAGCAGGTCAGGGTCCCTAAAGAACTTAAGCATTTATATGTTACATTTAATTTATTTTTTACTGTTCTATATAATATTTTGTTATGAGTCTAGACATAACATTGTTTCCGGAAACGCGTTGGAATGACTCATACATATGAAAATTACTTTCCGCTTCACGAATATCGTGATAATTTGAAGTGTAACTTTTATATTCTTTTTAATTTTATTTTATGATACTGGAACTAAATTAACTAACGACTTGAATGTCAAAGTTTAAGAGGCAATTAGGTGAAATGTTATTGTGTTCTTAAATGTCAAACAATGGCTATAATATTTACCATATTTCATAAATATTAATTAGTTGACTGAATAAATATATTTTCAAATAGAAGATTTTTATCAAAACTCCGATGATACTTATAAAAATCTAATTAGAAAATGTTCCGTCAAAGCTTAAAACAAATTTCACTCACCTAATTCTGCATAGCATAGGGCTCCAATCATCGACAGGAATCCAGACAGTATCCATACTATAAGGGCCATGCCCTTCGATCCTGCGTATTTCAAGGCCAGACTGGGGGACACAAAGATACCAGACCCCACAATAACTCCCACAATTATCGCAACTCCATTCATTAAACTTAATTCCTTTTTCAACCGTACCCCTCCATTTGAACCCTCCGTATTGTCACCACTTTCACCCACATCCATGGCCTTCGGAGTCAAACCTTCAGCTGCTGATACTTTCGTCATTTTCAATGTTTTATAAAAATCAAATCTGTGTCCCTAAATATTATTTAAATTTTACACTTTATATGAAATGTTCAATGATATACACATGGCTTAAAAGAAACATAATGCTGGCTCCTGCGGATATTCTGATCTTCCGTCATGCAAACATTGCATCACACTGCGTTAAGCTTCCGCGGGAAATACCACGTGCGATGTAAAACACCATTAAAACGGTCCTGTCCTGATAACAATGTGATCAAGTCGGTTGACCACTAAACAGCTGCTGATAACACGCGCCGTTATATACGCACGCAATAATTATGCAAAAAATGAGAAATTAAATAGGTTAAAATATTCAATTAAAAAATTATAGGTCACACAACTGACTTATACTGTTTTATTTAATTATTATTTTACGTACAAATATATATTGATTTAAGAAAAATTCTAAATAATTTAGTTGGTCCGTAAATATTACGTGAAATTTATATGCCGGCAACGTTCGTAGCTACGGTTCGAAGTGATACGAATGTACACACGTTCAACGCTCTCCGTCCCCACTTTACTATTCATTTTACTTCGTAAGTTAACCACGAGCCCGACAGTACAAATGAGTCAACATCAGAAACAGCGTAAAATTAAATAAGCGCCGAGCATTATAGCTCTTGTGAACATTATACACAAAGATTATTTTTCAGTTTAAGCGCCAACTCACGAAATCATTGCCAAGTTTGAACAACGGGTTTTGGCCGTCTCTTTCACGCCTGTCTAAACCACGTGTACGGTTGCCATATTTTGTAGAGTTATCCTTGAAGTCTCGAGTGGAGTCTTACATCCCATTTCATGATGAAATAACTGTTGCTTGTTGACATATAAAAGGATATGAACAATTGATTTATAATATTTGGGGTCATTGACAGAGCCACAGAGGTGTTCCGTCTGTGGCACGTTTGTGATATAGTAATCACTGATCAATCACCACTATCACAAAATATATAAATAGCTCGTACACCGTTAATGAGTTTTAAATATATATTTTTATAGTGAATATGGTTTTACAAATGGTTCGAAATTGTGCCAAAAAACGCTCGAAATTGTATGTAATAAAGGTTAAAAATAAAACATTGTCTTGAATAACATAATCAGATAATATATTTATTACAAATAAATTACAGATGTAAGATTATGTTGAATTTTAATCGGTTTCCAAATTTACATCGTACTTGAATATTTTAGCAGTGCCGTCATCTGAGGTGGTCAATATGAGTTTTTCCTTGGGATTGTAGCTTAGGTCAAGTATTTCAGACCAGTGCCCCGTCAGCATGAGGCTCTGGCTGCCAGATCTTGCATCATACACCCGTACGGAACCGTCGAGGCAGCCAGTAAGTAACTGGTCGCCTACCCATATGATTTTAGTCACGCCCACGGCAACATCGTCGCTAGACTTAGCACAATGGT
Organism: Nymphalis c-album; assembly: GCA_963151315.1. Classification (NCBI taxonomy): domain Eukaryota; kingdom Metazoa; phylum Arthropoda; class Insecta; order Lepidoptera; family Nymphalidae; genus Nymphalis; species Nymphalis c-album. Next base: position 5,186,126 of record OY720590.1, on the reverse strand, counting down.
GACGAATCATTTGCCGCGCCGTGTCCCATATGGTCACTGAGCCAGTTAACGTACCTAACAAACAAACAAATGGTTTTTTACGTTTATTTTTACTCTAACATGCACGGAAAAATATGATCACCCTGAACTATTTTCATATTTACTTATTTATTATAGAGAACGAAATATAATACGATTTTCAAATATATGAAAATCTTGGATAATTCCTGTGTTAGTCTAGGATTATCTCAACGATGATTTTATTTAATTTCGCACATTCACAGGATATAATAAAAAAAACTCATCATTATATTCATGGGAACGAATTGCCTGCATATCTCAAGTATAGCATAGCTATATACGTAATTAAAAATGTCCTGTGAATGCCTTACGATCGTTTTCACAACTGGTTCACTTACAGGAGGACCACGTATAGGCCATGAGAGACGGGTTCCAAGGACAAGTTAAACAAGTTACCGGTGTGACCAAAATGGATCAATATTTTTTTCCACATTTCAATAGACTTGAGTCATTTAAGTATTTGTAATAATATTTAAAAGAACGTAAGTCCATTTATTATTTACTCGAATCATAAATTAATTAACTTAGGGAAACTTACCTAAAGCGAGGAAGTCCAGCTGTGGATCTGGTGAAAAGGCGACGACTTCTAAATCGGTCTCCGTTTGCAATTGTGCAACAACTTTGCCGTTATTTGATGTAGTCAGGACGATTTTACCTAAAACAAATATAATACATTATTTCTTTATTACATATGGCACGCAAAAAATGTCGGTACAGTTAACACGCATTATATATATATATATTTTTTTATATTAGATAAATTTATTCATGTGGTAAGAGTCGTCAAAACCTTAAATATGAATACATGCAGCAACACAAGAGGAGTTATATAAAAACTTGTATTAATCGTTTATCAAATCCAAAGTGTTCAAACACTGATTTGATGATAGTAAATATTAATTACATATTATCAAGTTTTGTGTCCCGAAAAAAATATTAACGTTTATCAGTATTGATTATTAGCCATTGTATTATCAGTTAACTGGTCTTAAGAACAATAAAAGTGAAAACCTTCATTAACTTGGAAGATAAGATTTTGTTTGTTTGTTTCTTCTGTATTTACATAAAATCTAATCCGTTTTATAATTAACTTTCATTATGTCCATGTAGTCGGAGAGTAAATTGTCAACACGGACTCTATCCAAGTAACCGCTCTAAAACTACAACAGATATAAACAATAAAATGTACGAAATATTAGTAAATTGAGCTGAACCGAACTGAATAATTTATTTAAATAATTACGATAACTATATTTCAGTATATTTGTCAGACACCTGAGACTACTATATTATCTACACTAATATATAAAGCTGAAGAGTTTGTTTGTTTGATCCGGCCAATCTCAGAAACTACTGGTTCGAATTGAAAAAATATTTTTGTTTTGTATAGTCCTTTTATCGATGAATGCTCTAGGCTGATTTTTATTCAATATATTTTTAATAATTATACGCGGGTGATAATATACTATTGATATAAATAAAATTAATTTTAAAGATTTTCATAACACATCGGTCGATAGAAAGTTTCGCTCGAAGTTCATTATATTATAATTACTATTTTTAAAGAGCTAATTTTATATGAAAATTAAAAGACTCCTTTTCAGTTCGTTTTCAATTAAAAAAAATAAACAAATGATTATAGTAGGACTTCAAAGCACAAGATTAATTATTTATTTGATTTCAGCCACGGCAGCCAATCTCAAAGAGATGTTAACTGCACACACACGAACACATGCGACACACTCAGACACAGATGCACATCTCATACACATAGTTTTCGTAAGAGATTTGTGTCTTTAAAATGTCAGTAAAAAAAATGTTTTTTTTTATAGTATAGGAAGGCGGACGAGCATTTGGGCCACCTGATGGTAACTGGTCACCAACGCCCATAGACAATGGCATTGTAAGAAATGTTAACCATCGCTTACATCGCCAATGCGCCACTAACCTTGGGAACTAAGATGTTATGTCCCTTGTGCCTGTAATTACACTGGCTCACTCACCCTTCAAACCGGAACACAGCAATGCAAAGTACTGCTGTTTTGCGGCAGAATATCTGATGAGTGGGTGGTACCTACCCAGACGAGCTTGCACAAAGATCTACCACCAAGTAGTTATGTTCATTTCATAGTTTTGTTCAGTGTTCGCTTGGAATGCGCTTGGACCGACAAATCTTCTCTCCGACTAGGTAAGCTTATTAAACTAATGTCAAGAAACGTGCAACAAGGAAATATGACCAACGTCTATAAATGGCAGTTTACGATATTAGATTTCTGGTGACAACGTCTACGGCCAAATATGGAGCATGGCTACTCAGATAGCCGATAAACAAATAACGCCGTCATCAATGTAATTTAATTTAGATCTGGTTGCAAATGAGATGATGAAAAGAAATGTTAATCTCGGATTGTTTTCATTTAAATTTGTTCAATAGCAATCAACTGACTGCATTTGCGAATAACCATTCTTAGAAACATTAATCACTTTTCAGAGAACTTTTTTGATTGGTTTCGGAATTCGGACCAACTTGTGGGTAGAATTGTTTATCGGTTTCCCTAACAATTAAATGGCGATGCGCTTATTACTATCCATGGTAGACATTTACATCAACAAATTTGACAGAGTTTCAGGATCCTAGAAAGTATGGCTGCGTGACAACGTGGTCATACAGCCTATTCCAATTGTAGAAGGGCAGAGATAAATACATAATATGTCAATTCAATGTCAAAAGTTGTTTACTTGTCTTTGCTACTCCTGTGACCAGAATAGGCTGTGAAAAACTTTACAATATATATTTTATTGTGTACGGTTTATATTACTGGTTATCACCTGGTTATTCGTAAGACAGACCTATGCTTTTAATAGACACCAGCTCTGCACATACACTTGACTGTAATTGTGTTACAAAATTTTGTAACTTTGTGAGAAGATATAAATAAAGACTTCAAGGATAAGTAAGTCAGTGTAATTACTGATAGTCAAGAGACATCAAGTTGCAGATCCTGTGATTCACATCACGGTAGTGTGAATGACCACTTACCATCAGAGGGCGAACGCTTATCCATTATACAGTGCCATGTCACACTAAACTGTCATTAATAAAATAACAAAATTATAAATACCATCAGTTCCTATGGATGCGACAAGATTATTTTCTGGATGTGTATCGATGGCAGTGACACGTATTTGATGTATAGCTGCAGGCACTTGTTGCAACATCTGGCATGTTTTCAAATCCCAAACTTTAACAGTTCCATCCTCATATCCAGCAGCCAATCGGACACCATCATGAAACATCTACAAGAATGTACGTACAAATTTTAATAATGTACAAGTTTTTTTAAGAAACCAGACAAGTAAATCTGATTCTAAATAAATAATCATAACCTGAACAGAGTTTTTACTAAAGAATATTGATTATTTATACAAAAAACAAAAAAGTTTAATATTTGAGGCGAAGTTATAATGTGTTATAAGATTTTAATTTTTAATAATTATTAAGAGGTAAAAATTTAAAATTGTAGATAAATATAACATATTTATGATCATACCTTACCACACTCGGTCTTAATATTATGACCTTGCAAGACTTTAGTATCACCTGATGGTATTTTAAAAATGAATATATCTCCAGTAACAGCACCACATATAAGTACTCTAGCACCAAAGTGCCATAGTCCCCAGCTCAGATCGTCTGCCTCATATTCAAATACAACTTGCCAGGGCTCTTGTTGATTGTCTTCCAAATTACATTTCCAAACTTTTATTAGTCCACACATATCAACAGTGGCTACAAAGGCTCCATCAAAGCTAAATCCGACAAAAATAACAGAATCCTTGTGACCGGTGCAATCCATTACAACTTCACCAGTTTCTACAGACCACACATAAGCTTTATCATCCTCACCCCCTGTGATGGCAAGCTTGCCATTAGGATGTAGATCACAACAAAATATGGAACCATTGTGTTTATCGAATTCCATAATAGAATGGTCTTCTGGTTTTTGCATTTCTATGCCTTCTTGGTAATCTATCCCATCCATATCTTCATAATCTAGATTTATTTCTTCCATTTCTTCATAGTATATACCCTCATCTTCCATACTGCCAATTTCATCACCATTTATAGACGAAGGTGGTGTATCTTCTTGCTCGTTCCTCATTTTGGGTTTTCTTACAATTTGACTTTGCTGTACACTTTCTTATTATTTCTTGTCTCAGATAAACAGTAGCTACAAATAATAAATCAATAGGATAAATAAGAGCGTATTTCGATATTGTTAAGTTAAAACAATATCTAAAGTGGATATTTTATGTGGAAAGGTTATAATTGCAATTTACAGTAATATTGCACAAATCACATCTTTATGTTATTCTGTCACTGTCAGATTTAAAAATCAATATTTTGGTCTTCAGTCCTAATTCCTACATAATATGGTGAAGAATAAAAAATTCAAAAGAAAGAAAATACATATAATGATATAATGTAATATATGTATTAAATAAAACAAGCATAAAAATTTATACATTTTAGGCTAATTTTATCGTACCGTAGTTCATAACTAAAGTCTTCAATTCTTTATCCTAAATTATATACACGTAGTAATTAAAATAAAACAGAGCACTGACCTAAGCGACTTACAGCTTAATTTAATTACATCTCATATATTTTGAGAATTAATACAATAAACTGAACACAACTGTTTCTTAATCAAAACACTTACATACTTAACTTATGTCAAGTTGACGTTTCTATCATATTAGAATTAGAAAAATAGGTTATAAACACAGAAATAAGTAGACAAAGTTTCAAATAACAAATCTTTAATTAATATATCCCTTAATATTTATAATTATTAATGATTGTTTTATTGTTAGTATAAATAAAACGTTTTAAATATGTCTTCTATTAAAAAAGGTACCATTTGGTCTTTTATTTGAAGAGATGTATTAGCTTTCTTCAATTCATTATTATACAAGCTTTTTTCACAGCTTTGTTGCAGAGTCCAGTGCCATTTTTGGTCGCCAAACGATTTCGTGGGAAAATAAATGTACAGAAACCTCGAAAGCCACATTTTCAAAAGCAACTTTTGATTGATATATCAAAACCGTATTATGGTCCATCAAAAAATTCATTACCAGACATAGACCTATGTGAAAATAAGAATCCCAGATTTGTCAAAAGAGAAATCGATAATCCATTTGAAAGGATTTTAGCAAAGGAGTGCTTGGATTGGTTTAACACATCTAAGATGGTTGTCTTTCTACATGTTAATTCAATAAGCATGGAAGACAAAACCCCGATTTTCGCAGCATTGAAAAAGAATGATATGCATTTAAGAACTTATGGTAAAAAAATAATGAGCATGGCCACCAAAGGAACACGGTATGAGGCTGTTAATCAATTATTTACCTCTCATCAAAACATTATATTTGGTCAACCTGAAAATGCAGCAAAAATGTTTAAAATACTCCGGAAGACACCACAATTAATTGTTATGGGTACGGAATATGTATTGTTGTTCTTATCACATATAATTAAAAACTGTTATTTAGTTATGTATATAGTCAAAATCAGATCAAAACTAAATGATAAATTTCAAGCAAAAAACCTCACTTTGTTTTATAAATGCTAATCACCAATTAGCTCATATCTACATACAGAGCTGATTATGATCCATTTTTGATAAGCTAAGGACTTTTTATTCTGTTAGCTACTTCATACTATTTAGAATTAACAAGAAACATAAATACTACTAATATCAATTTACTTTATAATTATCTGAATACTTAAGAGAGTATTTGTTGTATAAAACAATAAATATTAATAATTGATATCATTTATTTTTAGTAATTTGTTCTGTTTTACAGGGGGTATAATTCAAGATAAGTTACTATCAAAGAATGAATTGCTGGAATATAGTAAATTGCCTAGTTTGGATATAGTAAGGAGTCAGCTTTGCTCTATCCTGCAAAGTGCGGGATCATGTCTGGTGGGACAACTCAATCAGAATCAACAGATGCTCGTATCTCATCTCGAGAAACACATAGAAATACAGAACAATCCCACAGATAATGCAAGCATAAGTACAGAGAGTGAATCTTAAAGTTTATATGTGTTTCACTTTTTCCTTGAATATGAAAATTATAATATAATGTAGTTAATAAAAATTAAAATACTTGGATAAAACTGTGTTTATTTTATACTACAGTGTAGTGATGCGACTCGAGTCGTTTTTTACTCGAGTGACTCGAGTGAATTTGTTAAATTCGTATTCGAGTGAAAACAAATTTGACTCGAGTTGGTTTTGCACTCGAGTTACCGAGTCAACTCGGCACGCCGAGTTGACTCGGGAACCTGAATCTATTCAGGCATTTTCCGAAGCTGGTTTAATTTGTAACTAAAGAAGAAACAGGCTTAATTTTAAAAATGTAGACGTAATTATTCTTCTAAATAGTTACTTCTCTCAATATTTTTTGTGTGTGTGTGTGTTAAAATATTGTTGATTTGTTTTAGACTGAAATTATTTGTTTTGAACAAAAGTATAGTTAGATGAAAGATCTGTTATGTATGTTATGTTAAAAGTTTAAAATACTCTTATTTCATGATTTTTAATTAAAGTATAATATTATTACTGATTAAATCTGATTCCTATAATAAAGATAAAAAAAGTAAAAATAAATAATGTTGCCATTACAAGGAATATTTAGTTGTCAGTACTTATTAAAAAATAAATTTAATTTTGGAATAAAGTTCATTTTGAACAATAAAAATCTGATAACTTCTTATTTGCAATTTAAAGTTATTTAAACATAGTAACCTTATTAGTCGAAAGAAGTCATGTTTTTTTCTTTGTTGATTAATGACATAAATAAGGTAAAATCATTTTGTATTTTATTTCATATTACCAAATATTACTAATTTAATGAAGATATGTAAATATTCTTAATCTAAACCAATCGAAACTCAGCTCGAGTGATAAATTCTTACTCGAGTTGTAAGGAGTGTATGTAGTTTACTCGAGTGACTCGAAAACTCGAGTACAACTCGAGTGACGTCATAAAATTACTCGAGTGACCGAGTCACAAAATCCTACTCGAGTCGCATCACTACTACAGTGGACCCCCCGATAGTCTGGCTCCTGTCTAATCCGGCATCCCTTGTAATCCGACATGTCTCTTATTCATAATTTTTGATTATTTTAGTATGTAATTACTGACGTAAAGTTATTATTTTTTGTAAGTTCTATAGCATTTATGACGTTAATTTTATAATAAAACGTAAGCTCTCTATTCTGTTGTTTAATTTACTACATAAACGAAGCATAATTAAGTACGGTTTGTACTTCAGTTCAGAGTATAGAATCTTATCATTGGATCTGTAATTTCTCGGATTACAAGGTACTCTTTTTGAAAAAAAATCCGGACTATATATATATATATATATATACTATAGGTCTTTGGCAGTACTCCATACTCCGACAAATTCGTTAGCTCGACTGCCCTGCAAAACGTTTGTCGGATTACCGCGGCTCCACTGTACCTACCTATATGTTAAACCGAGCAATGGCATTAGCCATTAAATTATAAATACTTTATAATCATTAATGTTAAGTAAACCAAAATAAATTATCTAATATGTATAAATAAGAAAGCAAATATATGTATAAGGAAGATATCTCAGTGTACTTTTTATTTCAATCGGAAGAATAAAATTTACGTAGGTACCAATGATTGATTAGCCTCATGAATAAAAAAAAACTATTTCAATTCCAAAAAGTGAACAGGTTATGAAAAAGTCTACCCTTAACCCAAATTATATTGGTGTCGCATTTAAGTAATTCATTTTTGTATTTTGTTCCGTCTTACTGCTAAATTTACGTACGGTATGTAATATCTAATGCGATTAAATAATGCTATAAATACTGTTTGTAGGCACCTAATCCGAAGATATCATAGTTAATATTTGAATAAACAGAACGACGTTTTCGAATATATAAATCAAAATATTTCATTATTTAAAAAAACAAAAAAATCACTATCTTTTATTCTACGATAAAATCCACTAAAATACATATTAGAATCCGACAACTCGTTCGAGTGTAATTATGATATAAACTTTTAAATAAATAATGACGCGCCTGGGGCTAAATAAAAAACATGCTTTAATAACACTTGTATTTTAATTTTAATTACATACAATCTTTGGTATGGTTTGACTTAATCTAGTATTTAAGAGATCAGTACCTACGCATCTACTTATTAATAAATGGACATGAAACAAGCTTGAGCAAGATCGTTAATAATAAAGTGATCGAGGATATATGTTTAACTTATATTTATAGGAATTTTATATAATAATGTTTATTTTTAATATTTTTATAGATGTACGTGGATCAAGGCGCGGTAATGCGATTGGTTGCAGACGCTAGAGCAGTTAGAGCTACTGCAGCTTCCACTTCGTCTCTGCCATGGCGCACGGTATTAACAGCTAGTCGTAGTTTCGGTTCTTGCTTTCGCCGCCTGCCTTCCGCCCACCAAGAATAATTAGCTTCACTAGGTTGGAACCTAGCTGCGCTTTCTAGCCATTTACTTAATAGTACAGGGCTAGTTATCGCTTTGTTATCACAATTAATCTTATCGCATCGTTCTATTTCATTGGAATTGTTATTAAAACTTTCATATTTCTCGTGTGATGTGGAAGATCCGTCTGTGTCGTCCGGTTTAGAAATAATTTCTGATCCAGGACTGTTGTCGAACCTTGTTTCAATGACTAGAGTTTCATGGTCTGGACTTGTGCGTTCTGGCTCGCTCCATATGCTGTCATCTGAACAAATGCTGAACTGTTCCACGTTGCCTTGAGCGCGATCATTGTACGTTCGAATCAGATGGCCCCACGTAAGTTTGTTTCTGTCTGCATTAACATTTTTCAACTTTCTTCGCCAGTTAGCAAACCAATTGCAAATCTAAAATAATGTATGACATTTAATCGTTTTAGTCGAATTTAATTAGGAAATGTAATAAAAAGAAATATGACGGGAAAATATATGTTAAATTTAAATTATCTGTTATTATAATTTTTTTACTGTTTTCCTACGTACAGCACTGTAGCGATCAATTTTGATAATAATCAACACCGTGTGTAAAAAAGAAATACTACTGCAATGAATATAATTGAATCAGAAACATGATCAGTGATATATTTAAAAACTTAAGGTGGAAACAAAGCTAAATTGTGTTTAACCAGGCAGTGACAAAAATAGTGCCTATTTATGTACAAATAGCAATTCTTGGCATTGCGCCAATTAGGCTGACTATAGGTAGGTACCGATATGTTACTAAATACTCTAACCACATAAAAAAATATGTTAATTTCACAGAACTTTATTTTAAAAGCTTACTAAGCACTCACTTGAATGTATGTTAGTCCAGTTTCTCGCGACAATTGTTTTTTTTCTTCACGGTTTGGATAAGGATTGTCTCTCCGTCGCACGAGCCAATCTTTCAAATACCGTTTTATTTCTGGAGTAAAAAGCCTCTTCTGTGGCCGCTGTCCTGCTACTAAACATCTCCTGTAAGAGTAATAATAGTTATCGTAGTTTTTAAACATTTCTTAGTGTAAATAAGGAAGGAATATTGGCGTTGATAATTGTGAAGTTTTAACAAAAGGACATAAATGTAAGTCATTTCATGAGTGACGCACAAAGACGATTATTTACTTAAGTCTGAAAATAATGAGTCATATCCACTAACCGTGTATACCGTCTGTTCCTTACAGGTCTTAAGGATTTTCCATCTTCTCTGGATGAACTCTCCATTGGTTCCACTTTCGCCTCGCTGACTCTTTGAATCAGCGTCATCGGTGTACGTGTATCGGTGATGTATCAAAACTGTCACTGAAACTTATATTTTTCTTTTGGTGTGTGGTAGTTGAGCACGTGCGAAGGGCACCACGGCTTGCGACACTCTCGTGTCTCGAAACTTAAACGCTGCGGGGGATGCTTGTTGATCTATTAAAAAATAAGGACATCATGACATAAATAGATTGTCTTTTAAACATGGAATAGAATACTGTGTGATTACTTTGGACGTATTAAGAACGCATTGTTGGTATTCAATCTATGCGTTGATGTAACCGAAACATGACGGTCACATTCCTTCGATCAATTTCAGATGTTATTAGCTCCTAAGAATTGTAAAACTGTGATATTCGTTATTTATTTATCTAATATTTGAGCTAACACGTTATATTTATTTTGTCAGTTAATTGTTCTTAAAATTGTATTCAGCAATTATCATAAAAAACAAAAAACATGTTAACTATTACGTGTACTGTCGAGGTCATTGTTCCTTCCCTAAAATGTAATATCTTCATTTGATTTTTTATAAAATTTTAATGATTATTTACCTTCATGAAAGTAAAAAAATTAAATATATTATGCTTCGTAAAAAAAATAGAAAATAGGAGGTACGTACCTGTTTGCGGGAAAGCTCGTGGACTGTGTGAAAATGGCGGCGGATAAGCGTACGACTACAGCGCCACTGCGCCGGCGCACCGCCGTACTGCAAATTCATGTTATTTCAGGATGTCTCCCGCGATGTCTTTAAACTTGATTGCAAATGCTGTCGCATTATAAACCACTGAATTGATAGATGTTAGTTTTAATTTATCTACCATATAATGAACAAGTAACACTTGTTGAAAGTTGAAAATAAATATACGTTTATTGATAATTATGCATATTTTTTCTTCGCAACAAGATCTTTTTTTATAACAAGAGTTACATTAAATGAATGCCAACATAAGATACAAAAAATATGAAATAATTATGAAATATTTATCGGTTGATAAGTCATTGGCTACATGTGATGGTTTGAAATCTTAGGCCACTTTTTGATACTTAAAGTCGCATAACAAAAGGAGTACAGATAGATACCCGTTTAAAAAAAGAGTTGAATTCGATTGTTGTTTCTGCTTTATTGAATACACCAGTTAGTTGTGATTAGGTGTAATGACGTCAAGAGACCTGATGCTCTATCCTTGGAAATATGGATAGGCCACTTTGTGAAAAACAACAGCTATAAATCATAGCGAAAATGAATGGGTATGTGGCGTAATGCATCTTTACATAATACTAACCTCTCTTTCTAATTAACTGTAACTTCATGCCGTTTGTAGTCGAATCACATGCCCCATAAATTAATAATGCAAATTATACCTGAAAGATATATTAATCCCCTGGTGGCAAGAATTGTTGTTCGATGAAGAGATGCTCATTTCACCACCATTTCACTCGATTATGATATTTATACTGTATCAAAATGTAATTATAAAAAGGTACAATTATTGTAATACTAGCTGATACCCGCGACTTCGTCCGCGTTGCTTGATATATTAAAAAAGTTTTCTTATGTACGAGGAAAAAGAACATCAAAAAGATCGCAAGCAAAATATACTTTGTTTAAACATACATCACTGAACATGCAGTGCATATACAAATCGTTGTTTCTTGAAACTTTAATAACTTATTATTAGATGAAGATATCGCAATCAATTTTTTTGATAAGGGCCAAGTGTCTAAGAAATAAAATTTAGAAAATTTCATTGAAATCTATCCAGTAGTTTTTCCGTGATGCGCGCACAACTGCAGATCTCTATCATTTTATTTATATAGATTGTGATATCATCATCATCATCTTCATCAACCATTTTTCGTCCACTGCTGGATATAGGTCTCCCCAATATTAGTATTCCTTGTCTACCTATGCTTAATTTTTAATTAATATTCAACATTCAAAACAACAAATTTAATACAGTTTACACTCGGCTAGGTACAGCACAAGGTGCAAAACTTATATAGGTGTTTTTATTGTTTGTACGTAAACTGTGTAGTCAGGTATATTAATAAACATCATCATTAATATACATTTAGGTACATATTATAAATTTATTTATTTTACTTATACTAAATAAAAAAGGAACTGTATATATCTTTGTTGAGTTGAATGTTAATAAAGTACAAGACAATATAATAATTAAAAATAACCGTTTTTTAACCCTCAGTAATATAATTAAGTAACCAAAACAACAAATAATACAAAATTGAAAATATTTATTTCGTTGTCACACGCATTTCGGGGTATTTTATGTGTTAAAATGCTGGTTATACCGGTAGTATTATGTGAAATTACCTGTGTTCCTATAATACGTTAATAATGTTTTTTTCTGTTACTTACTAATAATTGTGAAATGCAGTATGTAGTGTAAATTACATAATATGTATTACATACACAATATGGTATTTTTTTACCTTCCATTATAATATAATAATTCAGCATCAGAGCGCGGCGATCTTTTTTGCCCATAAAATCACGAAATTGATTTTTCGTAAATATTTTACGTGCGTTTTATCGCAAACTACATTACGTGATATGGTCTTCTTTGCATTTCTACATAGGCCACACGTGGGGTTCTATGTAACAAACTTTTAAAAGTCCGAACATTTCAGGTAAATATGCACCTTTTCATTTTTTAAGGTCAAACTATATGTTATATAAATGTAGAGTTAAATCGTTAACAAAATAATTATCTTACATTACAAGTGATTGTATAATAATAACAAAGTTGTCATTTAATTGTATGAAGTAATCTTTTTTATTATAATTGATAATGCTAACGTTGCTTTTATATGAGTAGGTAGACGGATGTTAGGTAAATAGTAAATTGTTGTCGGTTAGAACTATGTAGAATGTAGAGCAATGTAGAGATTCAAGAAAATGATGCAACAATTTATTTAAATGGCGTCAGTATTATGATTTGATTTTGAAATATAACATTTGTATAAACTTTTCAAATTACAACAATTAAAGCTATTGTATGTTTTTAAACAACAACTATTTCCAGTCTTCATTGAATGGGGTCCAACGTAAAAAAAAACCAACCGTTGGTTCTTATTATTTCAAATAATGCCCGCTTTAGCATTCGTTTAACATTGACAGAGCGATGCTTTTACTCTGTCTAACAGCTGGCTTAAATATCTGTTATCTCTCTCGTTGCGTATGAAACAGCGAGTAGCGACCACGATTGGGATACTCACTACTGAGTAATCGCATTCATAAATTCACAGGCCTCACATGCGCCGAGGTGGCTACTCGCCTTTTACGCGTCACGCGTTAACGTACTTTTTGACGTCAACTTCTCTTGTAGTATAGTTTGGGAGATCATAAAGATGGTAACAGAAAGTGATTCGGTCGTGCAATAAATACCGCTTGGAACAGTTCGCAAGTTTCCAGACAGTGTATCACTAGAAGCTGTCTGAGCCACGTGCATTTTGTTTATCGCTGTCCGTGATTGATTTTTGCGGCATGGGTGAAGAAAGTCAAGCCGACGACGGAAAAGTGACATTAAAACGGAAAATAACATTATTTAATGGTGTTGGTATAATTATTGGAACAATAATTGGCTCAGGAATCTTTATATCTCCGACTGGAGTTTTTCTGTACACGGGGTGAGTAAATGTGTCAAAATTCCCGCCTCTACATTTCTATTAATATTGTTTTTGCTCGCGAAATAGAAACAACACAATCCACATGGTCTGTTGTTTAATTTAAAATTGATTAAAAAATAGTATTTTATTTTTTTAAATAAATAATTCTTGAAATTAAAAGAACAGTATAATCTTGAAAATTTAATTTAGGATTATTTAGTTTTTACAGAATAAAACACACGTAAACACACACGTACGTTTGTATTTTGACCGAATACTTCATTAATTTAATACAATATCCGTTTTTTTAATTATACTAATACTATTTGGCTATTTTTAACCAACTTTTTGTCTGTAAAAATTAAGAGGGCTCTACTTAGTCCATAGTTTTGAAACGAAGCATGAAAAATAAATTTTATATAAGAACTGCCGTGAAAAATTGTAATAAGTATTTCGCGTAGTAAGAGGTAATAAGCCTAAAAGCTAATAAAGTTAATACAATTATGACCGTACCATACGTTGTTACAGTTACGTTTTTTATAATAATAATAAAATCTTACTTTTATTTATTTGTAAAGACTTTTTCATTTATCATTGATAAAATGTCAAGGATAAATGTAAAATTACGTACATATTTACGTTTTCAATTAACGAATTGCAATCTTTATCGTTATAAGACATTAATAAATAAGGATTACTATAATAAGAAATAAAGCGAATGCTTGTTTTTATTAGCACTCGACGAACGAAAATTGTCGTCCATTTTCATTAGGTAAAGTTACAGCCCATTGTTAGGCAAAGGCACCTCTCTCTCTTTTGGAGAAGATTTGAAGAAAATTCCATAACGCTGCTCCAATGTGGATTGGTGGATGTACGTGTGGCGGTATTTCATGCAATATAAGCTGGTTGACTTTCTTCACCGCCGAGCAGGAGGTGAACTATAACCAAAAATTGGTATACAAAAACTCAGTGGTTCTCATTGAGGCTTGATCCTGCAATTATTCTAGGGCCAACTTCATAAATATTTATTAAAAAAAAAGTTAAAAAAAAGTTCTCTGTAATGTGATAATTTTTTGTATGTATTTTATAACTGTTTGTCTTCCTTAAAATAAATAAATAAATAAACGCAAAAGAAATTCAATACAAATAAGAAATGCCTGCACTAAGCTTTAGCACCAAGTCTGAAATGTACATATATCTTTGCATTAATTTCCTTATTTCTGTTAGACACAAATAACTATGCAAGTTCCTTGTTAATAAACTAGGTGATAAGACTTTTTGCAATATATCTGAGTACGTTACACGTCCTATCGTCAAAACAGTAATTCTTAGTATCGGTATGATCATAACATTTTTAGTTTTCAATATATAATATGGGAATTCCCAATGTATAGGGCGGTGGCGACCACTTATCAGTGGCCCAATTGCTAGTCTGCCTACCTATTTTTAATACATATCGGCATGATTAAGGCGGTAACGAAATGTATATAAATAATGCACCTGTACTATACAAATTGTAGTTGATTATACATAGGCTCGACCATCCGTCAATGTGTGATAATCGATTTTGTAACAATGTATTGTCTCATATTAAATAAAAAATCTTGATAAAACAGTTTATAAATGTCTATTGATAAGAACAGATAACGACGAACAGGGAAAAGGAAAATATAAATACGGTAAACAAAATATTTGTATTAGATGTAATGGTATTATCATTTTTCTATAGTCAATTACATCAAATCAAGATATACTTACTATTACTATTATATTCGAATACATTTTTATAAGAACTTATATCAGTCAATAATATTCAATGGAATATAAAGATGCCGCTGGATAGGAAAAAAAATCCAGCGATGCGAAATGACCCGGAAATCTATTTGATTAATTAGATTCATTACTTACAGTCAATTTATTTAGGTCTATGATAAAGCAAGTGAACACGGAAGCAATAAGCAAGCGTTTTATGCAATAATATATCTTGAAAATTGCAACAAAACTTTTTGCCACACAGATTACTCGTTAATGAAGCCGGGTAAAATAGTCAATTTAATAGGTCATATTGTATGAAAGATTCATACAATATGGATGTCAATATGTATGACTTACATCTGTACAGCTAATGCCTGCTCTCCTTTTGAGGAGTTTGAAACTTAATCCATTAAGGTCAGTTAATCAGATTTCATCCAACGCATTCAGGTTTTCTCATTTTTCTTTCACCGACAAGCACGAGGTCAATTTTAAACCCTATTAAACAAATGAAAACTCAGCAGCGTTTGCTTGAGTTTGGATCCAGTCATCCGAGAACACGTGGATGCTGGGTTGTAGCCACAGGGCCATTCGTTTTTATTTTAATTGTTCATTATGGTTAATACCTAAAGAGATAATTTTGAATTGTAAAACATGCTGTGACGATAGCACGTTTTACATTTTAAATTGTTATGATTGAATAAATAAAAGATTCCGTATTTTGTCTGACGGACTTGAAGCGAGGATAATAAAAATCCTATTTTTATCGCGGCATAATCCCAACGTTAAGATTTAAACAACTGATAACAACATATGTTCGTAATAAATGTTCTCCCGTTAAAATTAAATAAAAAAGATAGGCTTTAGCGCTATTATTAACGCAATACAAGCTTCGTACGAGTGTAATAAAATAGCTTAGCAATAAAATATTAATTATACATTACTCTCTCTGGTCGCTCCCTTATGGCTGAGGATCGTGGTCATCGACGAATGTGGATGGTATACACCTGACTTGGATTATTTGTTTTACATAACAACAATTGAAATGTTTGATTAAAATATTTTTAGAAGATCGTTTTAGAAGTTAAAATATTGACAAATCTTCTATTTTAATTTTCGCTACATTCGATTCTCTTTTTTTAGAGCTACGTAAAATATTTCATTAACAATCCTCATTCAAACCGGATAAATAGTAGTAAAGGATAAACGGTAGTATTATGGGCCTGGGCCAAAACCTCATGAGCCGGGTTATTTATGTACATTGTACAGTGTACTCTCATAATCCGATGGGATTGGGTGACAAGTGGAGAGTATACACAGCAAAATTCTTAATAGCTTAAATTTTCTTAACAAAAAATTCCAATGGCTTTAACATTTTACAATCCAATGGATTTCAAATTATAACATTGATACCCAGACAAACAGAAAAACACGGGAACTCACACTAGAATATAGTATTGAATTAAGTCGATTGTCAGCATTTGAGACGATAGCACCACAGTTCGTCATTAATGTGAAATTATAAGTAATAAATAAAAGTCTAAGTATATAATATATTACAGTTATGTATCATGCACGAAGTCAAATGAGAATGAAAATTAATTTCGCAAATGAGAGGATGGGTATCAGTTTTCATCTTTAATATTAACTGCATCAATTAGAACAAGTTCCTTTAATTTATTTCTTTAATTATTATCAAGTGGAAGAATAAAGTTTTATAATCCTAACTAATATTTTAAATGCAAAAGTGAGTTTGTTTGTTTGTTACGCTTTCTCGTCTTCACTACTCGACCGAACATATGAAATTCGCTGGCATGGTATTCTAACATCTGCGCCCATAAAGCGCGGGCGAAGCCGCGATCAAAAGCTAGTGTTTCATATTTAATGTTTTAATAGCTGATATTGCAAGCAAGCAAATTGGAAACATTTTTGAAAAATATTAAGTTAAAAATATCAAAATCTAATTTTATTATTCTTTGCTCATAAAAGCACTATTAAATTATCATATTACGGGTTTGAATTACAAGTAAGGCTACCGCCGATTCGGAATGTAGCTTCTACCGTGAAGAACCGGCAAGAAACTCAGTACCTAGTTACTCTTTACCACCACTTTATATTAACATGTTAATTAAATACAATTTACTTGGTGGTTGAGCTTTTGTGCAAGCTCGTCTGGGTAGGTACCACACACGCATCAGATAATTTTTATCAGATACTTATATAGTTATTTTTTGATAAATAAGCTTTATTTATCAAATGAAATAAATAAGTGCGATTTTATTCTATGTATAAGTTAAGTTAAAATTGTATAATCAATCTAATATGTGAATTTTTAATTAGTTTCATCTTTTATTTGAAATTTTGGACATTGCGTGATTGATAAACTAATTACAAACAACACTCGGCGTTTAAGAAATCCATATAAAGCAGATAACGAAAGAAAACAACTAAATTATATTTATTTTAATATAGAAGACTATAATACTAAAATGATGTTATATTCTTTTGAATAATTTAAGTAAATTATATAGATTTTAGTTAATTCAAGCGACAAACAGTTATAATATAATATCATGTTCTTATAGCGACATAATATTATAATTTGTAATTAATATCAACAATCACAGCTATTTAATCGAACTTGCCAACGACAGTTGAACAGTGAACGCAACGAGTTGGCAACAGGGCCAAGGCTGATCAGAACCCAGTTTATCGACACACCATCAAAGTTAGCACCTTTTCGACCCTTAGTTTATTTTTATGTTTAGCACGTTATGTACCTAAAACCACAGAAACGTTTTTCTTATTTACATATACGAATATTCCGGAGAGTTATTTACTTAGTTTATTCTATGTCTTCGTTTTACGAATTTTTTGATTATTTGAATATTGATTTGAATATTTAATAACTAAGATTTTTGTTTAATATGTTTTCCTCCAATATTAAATATCTGTTATTTAAATAATACTTCCGGTCAATAATATTGTGATAGCTGAATCAAAATCTGTTGAGTGATTTAAATTAGTCTAACAATAATTGCTATCGGGGGTATTTAATTTCATTCTACGTACAGATATATTGTATATTTTTTAAATGCGATAATCCGAAATGACGTCATACGTCAGTGATCCTATTTCACCAAATATCAATCCCTCTCAGATCATGTGATAGGAGCTCACCGTATAAGTATGCACGCGGTAAACAGTATCATATTTCATTACATTTCATGGAAAATTCTTATGTGGTTGGTTATAAGAAATGAACTGTTCACGGCGACAAGCCGGTCACTTCCTGTATCATTTTCAATTCGATCTGGACGAATCTATATTTACCCATAAAGTCACTGTGTTAGATTTAAATATAGTTTGATTATCGAACATTGATGTATTATAATATATTTGTTACAGATCAGTAGCGGCGTCTTTACTGATATGGCTCGTGTGTGGGCTATTATCGACACTAGGGGCACTTTGTTACGCCGAACTCGGCACCTCGATATGCCGGTCGGGCGGTGATTACGCTTACATTTACACCGCTTTCGGTCCCTTGCCCGCCTTCCTGAGGATGTGGATAGCTCTACTTATCATCAGACCGACGACGCAGGCAATCGTGGCGCTCACGTTCGGACATTACGTCGTTAAGCCATTCTTCCCCGAATGTGATCCACCTCAAGATGCCGTCAAACTACTTGCTGCTGTTTGTCTGTGTGAGTGAAAATTGTTTTTATCTATATTAATTAAATTAATTATTAACTATAATTGAAATATAAAAAAAAGCTTTGAGAATCAAAACTGAGGTTTAGTATAAGATCATT
Organism: Nymphalis c-album; assembly: GCA_963151315.1. Classification (NCBI taxonomy): domain Eukaryota; kingdom Metazoa; phylum Arthropoda; class Insecta; order Lepidoptera; family Nymphalidae; genus Nymphalis; species Nymphalis c-album. Next base: position 5,167,012 of record OY720590.1, on the reverse strand, counting down.
TGTATTTTAAAATTGTAGGTCACCTTGCTTGTTAATATAAGGAAAAGGATTAGAAATATCGACAAAAATTGATATTTTTTTTGTTAAGTTAAAGCAAAATTTAAACACTCGAACTCATGTACTAACTTTTTATATCTCTCAATAAAATTAAAGCATTTTAATTAAGGTCATTGTCAAATTATAAAAAGAAATTCTTTTGACATTGTGAAGTAAAAAATGAAAAAAAAAACAACTTTCAAAATTGTTGGTAATAAGTAGTTTATTAATAGCATATAGCGTACAATAATTACAATATGTAGTTATTTTGAGGTAATGTTCGTGAAATATAAGGCGCATTTTTTACTCAGTTGGTGGCATACTAAGGCCTAAGCTATTTGCGCTGACCTTAATTATTCAAGACAGATTAATCATGCGTTTCAGACAAGTCTCATTATTATGATTATCTTAATAGATACTTCATTTTCTTAACACAGGTATGTTTTCATAGTGGGTAAATTTAAAAGTTATTTTTAAATTCACTAATATTTTTGGTTCCTTTTCATTATAATATTAAGCTAATTTAATTACTGTAAATCTATATTTTCGTGTTAAGAATAAGACCAGAAGAAAGCCAAAAATATAAATAAATATATGTTTATAAATATACAAAGTAATTAAATTATATTAACGTTTTGCCCGCAGTTTCAGCCGCGTAGTTTCCATGAGAATACGGGGACAAAATGTAGCCTACGTTACTCGCTGTTAATGTAGCTTTCCATTAGTAAAATGATTTTTAAAATCGGCTGTGTGGTTTAGGCTTGAAAGCGTCACAAAAAAAAACAAATAAAGTCACGTCACGCATTTATAATATTAGGAGGTACACTGTATATTTCAAATTTATTTCGTAGCCTGCGTATGTACTGATTGACTGCTAGAAACTTGATAAATATAATTAGAGTAAATAAAATAATATCACTGGCTTAATATGTCGATTCGTTTATCTTAAACAATTATATTTAGTTAATTATTTAAGCAGATCGCATACATAATTATATGAGTCATAAAGTCAATCTGTTGGCGCCAGTTAGACGACAAACATTATATCTGCTTATGTAGTGAGATTTCTCATCTCATCCTAATATAATTACGCTAATCTATCTAAACTCATTGCTTTAATGATTAAAAACTACATAGTACAAAATATGACTAAAATTGCAATTACTAACTAAAAGTATAATTATTATAAGCTATACAGTATAATAATTTAATTAGTATAATATAAATAGACATCGTAAATTTTGCATTGCATTATATTAATAGTTCTGAATGAAGTCACTATAAATATAGTTCACTGAAGGATTATTATTTCTTTAAAATTTACTTTACGATTGATAGTATCATCATCTTCGCCTATATAGATTAGCAATGTAAAAATTATTAAGTACTTCTTACCTTGTAAATCGCCGCCAAACTTTGCCTCGTAGATATTATTTTCTCATAATTAAGTATACTGGCTGACTTAGAGAATATATTACATCATTATGAAGTATTACTGTTTGGTGCTAATAATTGGTGAGTGGATACCCTATGTGTGATGTGTGGATTTCTAATATATACATATTAGAGATGAATTATAATCACAAATTAAGCACAAGAAATTCAGTAAATAAAAAAATAAATAATTGTAAAAATGAGAGCTTTAAAAAAATCACGCTAAGTTTTTTTCGGTTCTTCTCAGGGCTGAGGTTTTTAATTCCAAAACGGGGGTAGATTTATGACGATCTATAAGTGTAATGCAATTGAATAAAGATTTCTGACTTTCGATTGTGAAATAAATTTATTAGTAAAGGCCATTCAATGGCCCACGATCGAAATGAATAGTAAACTTTTTTATATTTCAGTGTGATTATCAAGCTTAAAATAATGAATCCCACTTGCTATGAATCCGTGTATATCTTGGAAACAAATACAGTTACTTTAAAACTAGTAAATGCCTTGCAGATACCGGTAATACAGTTCGCTGTCCTTTTGATTATAATATGAACATCGCCATAGCAATCTTGGACTATTATATCCTATCCAATCCTTGTTTTTCATATTTATTTCTGACTAAATTTCTTTTAAACATTTAAGATTATTAATACCAAAGAAAAATGTTAAAGCTTGTTTTATAAACAGTTTAATATTCACTATCCATTAAAAAGTGGACTAGGTACAAATAATAAAAGTCTGATTTGAGTATATTTACAATATAATTAAGGAATTGAGTTTCAAGTAATACTTGTAGAGTGTAATATGTTTTCACATGTTGTTTAGATATTCATCACATTTATTATCCCGATCAGAGGCACTAATATCATATCAGGCTACTAAACTGTATCGCTTGTATTTACGAGTTGGTCTACAGTGCTGCCTTTACTCTTATAATTGTCAATATGAGAAATTGATCAGAGAGTGGGCATCGGATATTGACTTCATCCTATTACACCGGAGTAAATGTGTGTGTGCGCGTAAATTGATATACTGTCGATGTACGTAACTTTCTTAAATAGATCACATATAAAAAATTTAAAATTCAGACATATGTTTTATAACATATTTTTTTAATAATATATTAAATATTATTGATTATTTGTAAATCGCGATATTTTTTTATTGAATATGGAATAAATACTAACGTAAACTTTAAGTTAAAGTTTGATAGACCGATTATGATGAAATTAGCAGAGAACTGAAGAAATGTACCTTAGATTACTCCCTATAATTTTTAGTTTTTGGAAACAGACAAAAAACATGCTTCATCCGAATTAATTGCAAGTCATATCAACTTTAAAATGTCAGTTATTTTTTTTATTATATAGGTAGGTGGACGAGCATATGCGCCACCTGCTGGTAAGTGGTCACCAACGCCCATAGACAATGGCAATGTAAGAAATGTTAACCATCGCTTACATCGAAAATGCGCCACCAACCTTGGGAACTAAGATATGATGTCCCTTCACACCGAAACACGACAATACAAAGTACTGCTGTTTTGCGGTAGAATATCTGATGAGTGGGTGGTACCTACCCAGACGAGCTTGCACAAAGCTCTACCACCAATTTTAAAATCAAACATTTTTTTTTGTTGTTTTCACATGACACTTCCATCTTTATTTGAACTCTTTCAATTATAAATAATATGATGTTGCGCGTTAATCTTAAAGAAACGTTGGATGACTCCAAGGTCGGGTAATAGGACGAAGCGTCTTGTCGTGTCGTTTATTTTTATTGCTTTCTTTATGTCATTAAAAGCGACTACTTAACTAAAACAACTCAATTTGTCTCAAATTTCTAAATTTTCAGAGAGAAAATTCATACGTACGTTATAAGTACACGTAAGAGACATCTCTACCTCATGATGTTTTCTTTCACCGTCAAGCACGAGATAACTTATAAACAAAAATGAAGTATATGAAAATTCAGTTTGAGTGAGCTTGATATGTTTTTAAGTTTGAGATGTATACACTTATTCATGTACAGTACAAAACTTTAACCATTGTCCTTAATTTCAATCTCAATTAAGATAAACTGTTTGTTCCCTAAATAGTCCCTCTGCCACAAAAATGTAGCCGACCATTTGGAAACGTAATGATATTTGAATTATAAGGTAAATCTCAAAAAATCCAAATCTCAATAAAACATTAGTCAGTATTTTTAATGTGGCCTTGTAAATTTTATTGAAATAATTATATGAAGGAGCTTGGGTATGACAATCATAATAGTAATAATTAATTATATCCGCACAATATTAAATGTGAACATTATTACTCATACGGAAACTTTAATACAATCATACGTGTATACGTAAAGTGATTTTTGTTTGTTTGCTTATTCTTATAAGGAATTCATTCAATTGTAACTGCAGACCATATCCACATATTAATGTAGTTTACCTCATAAGATCTAAACCTGAATCTCAGGTTGGGTTTTTCTATTAGGGCGTTCTCTGTAGCCTTCTGGTGCGAGGAAGATTGTTATTGCAGTATATGCAATGTGCGCTTCCATACTTCGAAAATCAATTAAATTCTGGCTCAGGCGCCTGATTTTTCTCTGGTCGTCTCAGATTATTGATGACATTGCACTACCAGACTATGAGAGTGAAGAAATTCAGAGACCACTGAGAGTGTATATGCGCAAACACTATTGCACTACTAATACTATTAAACACTAATATCTCCAGCGCAGGGTTTGAGATTGGTCACAATGGCCAAAATTTGGTTAGGCGGTCGGAGGAAACAGCTATTTAGGCTTCAAAGTATAGTCCCCGTCTTTACCAGGATGGATGTGTTGTGTTATACGGAAGACGCTCTCATCAGGACTATAAGGACGATTTAAAAAAATAAAATCATCACTCACGGTGGACTAGTTGCAAATGCAACCATTTGAGCATACGGTGTATAACGGTCGATGCTTTCACCACTCAGAATAGAGCCTTTCTGCTGAGATCGCAGAGCGTCAAGGCGGTGAGGGCGATACGTGGTTACCGTAAGGTGTCGTAGATGGTGGCGACACTTCTCTTGTCACACACACAAAAGTCCTTGTGGTGATTAGCACTATGCTCAGTAGCGTGAGGTGCTGGACAAGGATTTTCGTATACTGCGAAAGTCCTTATATCGCAAATAGATTAATCCTTGGATTAATATACCTACATATATGCTAGGTTTTGAGACACTATAATTTAAAAGCTATCTGTAATACATCTTCCTTGTTGTGGCGGAAATTCCCACTTAACCCAATTACTGATCGAAGAGTAAGACTTAGAAAATATAAACATACGGTTGTATATTCTCAATATATGTTAGTGTACGAGTGAACACGGAGCAACGAGAAATTTTAAATAACAGCTACAAAATTACACGTTGACAAAGAATGTAATTTGTGAAGATTTCATTTTTTGTTCATGTAGTTCTAGTGGAATAAAGTAGTATAAGACTTGTATCGATATATTTATAGATATATAGATATTTTTATAAATACATTAGTTTTTAAATTAACTGGTACACTGGTCCTTAAAAATTAAATAAACTATGACTGCTTGGAATAGTGGTTGTAATGTTAGTACTATTTCTTTGGCCTCAATTACCTGAGTGAAAATGTGCCAGTTCTCCTGTCATCAGTTAACCACTAAGACCCTGTCGTACTTTTTTGCTCAAGTGTTTACTCCAAGTGTTTCAACTGTTAATGGCGCGGATACATAATTAGGAAATGTATATAAGTAGTAACATATACCTTGTTATAATAATAAAATTCTTAAGAGCTGATATGGTCATTAGTTATAACACGTGAATTTTAACCGAAGGTTGCGGGTTCACACCCTGTTTATATTCATCTCGTGCTTGGCGGGAAGTTATCTTAGTCATGACTTATTGTCGGGTGAAAATCTGTCACATATATATCCAGAAGCAGTGTTTTTTGTACAACAACTTCCAATCATTATCTTTAAACTGAGATGACTTAAACTAACAGTGGGACATTAATAGGCTGTTACTATTAATATAAATGTTCACGAAAATTGATTTTATTTTAAAAAGTTTCACTTATAGATGGCCTCGTTACAGTTTTGTAACATTTGTAGATCTGTGGACAAAAACACGGTCCACGTAATTATAGCTTGGCTTGCAGTATTGTTTATCTCGATGAAAAGGTTCAAGGAATCAGCCGTCAGAGGACAACGTCGATTGATAAATGATCATGTTTTACTCGAATAAAGATAAATAAGAGTAGATATATGTGTGCGGTATAAATCATGTTCGTATCTGTTCGTCAACACATTGACACATACACGTTAACTAATAGTGTACCTAGCTGTAGACGAATTTGTTATTATTTATTTTATTTATTTGATATTTCAAAATTCGAATTCGAAATCAACATCAACATATTATTCATAAAATCTCCATCGGTTAATAGCTTATAATTTTGGTTGATTCTTGCTTTTTAATCTGTTTCAATATTATGTTAATATAGTTTAATTTTTTTACGTATAAGATTGTGTTAATAAAAATTTAACAAAAAAAAAATCTTTTTGATAGGTGTGCTGACAGCAATCAACTGCATTAGTGTGAGATGGACGATGCGCATTCAAGACGTGTTTACAACATCGAAGCTGTTAGCTTTGGTTGTGATCATCATATCAGGATTATACTACATTTGTATCGGTAAGTGGATAATAATAACAAAAATCAATGTAATAAATCTTATAGGATGAGAAAATTCTTTTACTCAATAATATTAATGTGATTTAAATGTGAATTTGTCTAAATAATGTTATAGTGTTAGCGTTACATACAGCGATATAGTCAAGTCGATAGATCATGTGCATAGAGTTTGTGGTTTTTGGAGTCGATTATCGATTAAGCATACGAGTTATCGTATGCTTAATTTGTATGTATAATAATTCATCTCGTGCTTAAGTAAAGAGGGAACACATAAGGAAATATTCATGTGTTTGAAATTCGACAATACGAAATATCTCGAACTATTAGCACAGGAAATATTATGGTTTATTTATATATCGGTATAATTTCTATCTCACTCTGATAGGGAAGTTCAAGCTCGGGACCAAAGGGTTTAACGAATTTTCTGGGGCAAAGGAGTGATAAGACTTACGACTATCTAATTTCGGGCTTCTACTGAGATTTTCTTTATAGAAATCTCAATAACCTTATCTCATCGCCCGAAAATGAATCACGAACCCTGCAGCCAAGTTTGTAAGTTAAGCAATTAGACCAAATAGTAATAAGTTATATTATTATATATGAATATGATAGTCTTATTGAAACCAACCTTTGAGGACTCAGTTCTGATATATTTCCGAGTGTATATTGTATAATTATACATTACGGAAAAAAATTGTTCAAAACATGAAGAGGATGTTTTAACTATAATTTATTAATAGATATGTTATATAATTTAACGAAGTTAAAAATGAGTATGATAAAATAATATATGTAAACATTGATATAAGCTTCTAAATACCTAACAGATAGGAAAACATTGTAGTATCTCATTGAAAGTTCTCAATAACATATTACGTTGAGGACACATACATTATCGGAGTCCCATTTTCTAATCTTAAGCGTTTATGTATAAATAATTAGGCCTATTTTAATATAAACTATGTATTGACTGTATTAGTATCCAAAAGGTAATTGATCTGACGGCTTGAACATTATAATATTGATTCGATCCGGTCCGTTACGTATTTGGACACATTTTAAGTAAAATGACATAGTTTAAATTCTTACGTCTATTGTCGCCGTATTTATTCCATTATGTCAAGCCAATTACAACGCCAGGCAGCGTGAGAATCAATACAATGGGGATAAAGTTTAACAAAGTTAACTCACGATTGTAAACGCATAATGGATACTAATTTTTTTTAAATTCTTAAGGCGTATTGTTACTGTTAGGTAAAAAAAAAAAATTATTGGCTGCCTCGTTGGTGTAGTGATAAGATAAGGCGGCAGATCTTGAGGTCTTAGTTACAAACCCCTGCTCGGGCCCTTTAAATTTTTATTGTTTATATCTCAGTGTTTACATTTGCATGCCTCGGAAATCAGGAACAGCTGTTTGTCCTCTGCATGAACTGTCGGTTCCGTCGGATTTTCTCTAGGATTATAAGTGTGAGAGAATAGAGAGGACACGTACACACTTGTGCTCTATAATATGTCCCATGAAGTTGGCTAGAATCCCTCGGAATGGCAACCGGGGTCGACATCGGTCAGGTCAATAAAAAAAGGAGTTACAATTAGAAAAAAATATTCAAAACGTTCTTAACTTAAATTGACTATCAAGATGTAATTTTATTATTATTTGTTACCTACATTCAGAATTTTATATATAGAACGAATGCAGCTAATATAACGTTAAAAATTTATAATATAAACAATTAAAATTCTACATATACATATACAAAAATGTATGTTTGTTTGTTGTTTGCCGGAACTGAACCCTCATGAATAGATTAAACGTTTCGATTAAGTGGCAGAAAATCTAATGAATTAAACGTTATTTTATACAGGCCATCACGAAAACTTCCAGAACGCTTTCGAAGGCGAGTATAGCGCGGGGAAGGTGGCCTTAGCGTTTTATTCAGGACTCTTTGCATTCGGTGGCTGGAACTACCTTAACTTCGTCACAGAAGAACTTCAAGATCCTTACAAGTAAGTACCTCTTAGGTTATAATATTACTATTAACGATTTGTACCATGATGTACAAATCTACATAGAATTCAGATAAATTATGTATAAAACCGGAACATCGGTAATAACAAAAGAAAAGAAGAAAAGAATTAGAAAACTTGTGATTTTATCATAAATTACTTAAGAAAAAACTTTTTTTTAATGATAAATATTTTTTTCTTAAAAAAATAATTCAATTTGTAAGATCTTTGAATTTATTACAAACTAAGACAGAGTCACCCTCTCTACATAAGTTTCAATTGAATGAATGAATGGATAAACGGATTTAGGTTCGGTCTTCGCTCTGAATACTATATTCAATATTCATCGTATATTCAATTTGTAAGGGGACCGTCTCGTTATATACAAAACAAATTTATTTCGTGTTACACAAAAACAATTTTCTGTTTAAATAGGTTTTAATAAAATTAGTGTTTATGATATCATATTAAACATAAGCTTAGAGCAACAAAAGTCTATTTTTAATATAAAATGCTGCCAGCGTATCTACGCAAGTTGAATCCCACACAAGAACACGTCCCATCGATCATGGTACTAAAGTCGCTCCATCAGGTCTCTTGCCATCATCTCTGCTTAAGCCGTTCGGTTCGAATGTAGCAGGAATCGATGCTGTGGCTAAAGCCTGTAATAGAGGGAAATTTCCAAAAGGGTCTGCTCCAATATATATATTCAAATATTATATGTAATAAAATTCTCATCAAAATCAGTCCCGCTGATTAGGAGTTAATTGACATATAAAAAATATTCATAGTTCAAGTAAATAATGTCGCCGACATATTATGTCCCCACTGGTCATATTATGATTCTATATACATAAAACGTTGAGGCGGAATATGTCGCATGATTTGCATGGAAATACATCGTGGGCTGCGGTTTGCATGACGTGTATTTTTCGTTTTTATTTTTACTGAAATTGACCACAATGCAATAAATATTACATACAAATGAAACAACCTATTTCTATTCTATTATGATCAATATTAATCTCAAGTTATGCCAAGAATATTATTTTAGTTGTTACCAATTTAACAATCTGCTGCTCGCTGAAGTGGAAGTGGGCTGGTCATGTCTCCAGGCGCCTTGATGGCCGATGGAGCCGACACGTGTTAGAGTGGAGACCACGCTTAGGTAAACGTAGTGTAGGACGCCCTGTGGCGAGGTAGACTGACGACTTAAAAAAGGTGGCATGGGCTGCCCAGGATCGGGATGGTTGGCGTTCTATGAGGGAGGCTTTCGTCCAGCATTGGATGGCAAAAGGCTGAAAAAAAATATGTTAATTCTGTTTGAGTTAATAACATAAGTAGCCGATATGGCCCGGTACTTAGAACAAGCGGTCTTTATATGAAGATCGAAGGCCCAAATCCTGACGAGTGGAACTGTGTTTTTACTTGCAACATTTCAATTGATATTAAAAACACCGTGAGGACTCTTGCATTTTCTAGATTCGGTGAATAATATGAAAATCTATTAACCAACAAAGTCCTAAAGATCTTACTGCGAGTCGCAATGGCTCAACAATGGTGTATGGACTGACAAGAGGTTATATCATAGCCACAATCATCATTGAGTGTTCGGGCACAACACGGAGTAACCAATGCTAAGATCTGGCCATGACATATATGTATATAAAAATTACTAATCACAAATAAAATTATGTTAAACATTACTACAGTTATTATATTTAATAATTACTATACCTTGAAGTTAGATATCTATAACTTTCAAGTTCCCTACAAATGTATCTAACAAGCTTCGTTTAATATGAGCACGGCAGTCACGCTCCTTACAAAAGTTGAACGGTTTGTAGCGATATAATTCTAACAAAAGACAATATCTGCTGTCTGTAAGTGTATTACGGATCTAGTTACCGAATTGTATAGGTATATAAATGATTATTTATTCGAGTAGAATAGTTAAAGATAAACTTATATGTAATAGAGTTTTATTTTATTATATTTTACGCTCATTAATGATAGTCAAGACTTTTCACAGTAATAGGAATTACAATTGAAGAAATAATTTTATTACTGGACCGCGTATAGGACACATAATTAGTATGAGTCACATTTACTTAATAACTAAAACGTACCAAAAAAATGTAAATGTAATTTGACTAGACTTACAACGTACGATTATTTATATACATAATGTACAATAATTATATAGTAATAGTTTACAAGAATGCTTAAAAAGAAAAAAAATACTAATATATATATGATTTTTTAAATTAATTAATATACATAGGTATATAAACTAATGTAAGGATTGTTATATTATTGAGGTCGCCGATGACCTTAGTTACCTAAAATAAATAAATGATAAAACAATCACAAATAAAAGATTTAAACAAAGTAAAAACGTTACGCGCTGCGTAAGATTCTTAACAATTATTTTAATTCTAATTAAAATATAATAATTGTTTAGAATATATTTTAAAAATATATGTTAAATTTATCGTATCGTAATTTGTATTGATTCGTTCAGCAATAATATCCGTGAAACATTTTTCGTTCTTAGACCCCGAGTGACAAAGGTATTTATGGAACTATACATAATAATGAACTATGAGTAACAATAGTCAATTTAAATTTTAGCATCAATTGATAATGGCATTCGTATTATTTTCGTTTGTATATTATATAACTGACACGTATTTTGTTGTCCTTGTTCAACAAATATTCAACTTTAGAAAAGAGGACGTTAACGAAGCGACAATTTTTAATAATATATCTATTGATTGATATGTCTGTTGAATCCATTAAAATAGATATACCTAATGGTAATCTCACGTATATAGTATATACGTGAATACAAGGAAAATAAAATAAAAATACAAGGAAATACTCTCAAGTATATACGTGAAATTTGTCAACAACGAGACAACTAACAGGTCAATAAAACTAATTTTATATATTTTATGTACATTTAGCATCCAGAATTGATTTATTCATAAATAGAACACCAAATCATATAATTTGATGTTAATTACTCACTATATTGCTCTTTAAATCCTAATAACACATTTGAACACTTTACAAGTCATAAGTCACGCCAATAATTAATTAATTACGTTACATTTTTATGCACTAACAAGATGGCGGCGATTAAAATAAGCAAGCTTTTTTTAATAACGCTGTTGTATGGACCAAGGAGTTTCCTAACTGCACAATATCGGCATACGATTACGAACTTTATTTAAATCGGTTCATTAGTCATTTAGTTATATATGACGTATACATAGTTATGTAATAGTACAGCGTACTATACCTCTCACTTACTCTTATTTCAAGATAACTTACATTCAAATTATGTATTTGACACAGTTATTTATTAAAATATATGTATATTCAATTACTTGTTCTCGTGAATAATAATGACCGCGATATTTTATTTTGAATAGCAAACACTTACCTGGATACTCTACAGTTGAGGTAAAAACATATTATTTTATTCATTATCAATAGGTACCTATGGACAACCATACCATCAAGTGACCCACTTGCCAGTCTGACTATCTCATAAAATAAAAATAGTTAAAAAAATATATTTTAATTAACAATATAATGTATAATTACAGTTTAAATAGTTTTCTAATCCATAGTTCGCTAATATCTACATTAATTTAGAAAAACAGCACCTCAAAATCGCACTAAAAAAGTGTGCATGTATTACAAACCTGTTCAATGTCAATGCCAGAAAAACAAAACGAAATGAATTGAATTTTGCAATTGTAATTTAATTGTTATGTTTTTTTGTTTGAAGCGATATTTAAATAAGTTTTGCAATATAATATTAAGATGCCTAGACGTGTAATCAACATGCAAGCTGGTTTTGTAAATTATAAATATGTAATAGGTATTCTAATGCAAAAAAGCAACTTAAGTGTATAGCTGTTCTATATTTTAAAATAAACCTACTTTCATTGATAGGTGGTTATATAGTAGGTTTATTTATAACTGACGTGTGTCAATTATAATGATTACGAGAATCTTACCCGAATAATGTAGGTAATACCAGCATTACTGTCTTTATGTGTATCAGCTCGTGCTCAGCGGTGAAAGAAGACATTGTGAAGAAATCAAGAAACGATGTGTCAAAAAATTTGGCGAAATTTGTGCAGCGTGTACCAACACATATTGGAGCACCGCGGTGAAAGAAGTTCCAATATTTCTCCTAGTGATGTGGAGTACTTTGATCAGAAGTAGAACCCATTGTAAAACATTGTATGGAAACCCAAATGTATTTACGAATTCTACTACGTGTGAATCCGCATTTGAGCAGCGTAGTGGAATAAGGTCTAAATGCTTTCCTTGAAATTAGAGGAGGACTTAGTCCATCAGTGGTGTATTTACCTAATTTTAATGTTTAAGATTAACCATGTGATTGCATAGTATTCTTTGTAACTGACACATTTTTTTAAAGATAAAGAGAAACGTTTCAAGCTATCGATTTATTTGATATTGTACTCCCAACATTAAGTAAGCTAGAGAAGATTGACACAGTTAATGAAAGTGGATACACCATTTGAAGGAGTTCCCGCGAGAGCTCGGTAAATAGACTTTTAGCGAGACGATTCCCGCAGCTAGTATATAAAATGAAGCTTGAGTAAATATAGAGGGATAAATTGCTGTGGGTTGTTGGTTCTTTTATTGACAATTATATCCTTATTGTCAATGATGGATAAATAATTCTCAGAAAACCTTAGTAAGTTTCTTTAAACATTCCTAGTCAATGTATCTGTGTTTATGTGCGTGTGTGTGTGGTTTTGCCGTATGTTTTCTATTTCCCTTTAATTTACAACTATTACTATTACTGCCTCGTTGGTCTAGTGGCTAGATATGAGGCCGCAGACTCGGTAATCCTGGGTTAAATTAGTCGGTCTGGAGGACCTTATTATCTTATTATTATTATATTATGTACCTACTAGCGATCAGACTTCCCATCGTTTAATTTACTTATTAAATAAGAAGATTTTTTTAAACGCATTTATCTCAGGAACTAGTTTATACTATTTGAAAAATATTATAACAATTGTTTATTATATGAAATTTACATTAAAACCTTAACTAAATATAAATAAAAATTAAAAATTATGAATATACAAGTCGTGACCGCGTGGGATGGTGGCAAGAATGCTAGCAGCATTTCCCCTTTGAATCGCAATTCCGATTCTCTGAGCGAAAAATTAACCAGCCCTCCTGTCACCAGTGGAGGCAATAAGACGGGGAGTAATATTTTGGATGATTTTTTTGGCACTATTACTCCAAGGTCCAAGCGTTTCAACTGCAAACGGAACAAAAATATAATTTGGAATAAGAGACGAATATTTGTTACGTTTGTTCGTTTCAGCTTTTTCCGCGGCAGCTCCGGCTTTTAACATTGTTTCCCGGATATGAGACGGAAATTTTGAAAAATAATTATGTATTTGATATTTTGTTTTAATAAACACTTTTCCTTATTGAGGAAGGTTAACGCATTAATCTATGTATGTTCCTTAATAGGAAGGTATATAAATTAACGGGACTCTAATCAACGGTAACATTTTCGCACGATGCGAAGACTTGCATTTTGCAATTATACTTCAAAACAACCAATAAGTAAAACAACCACGAACAATATTTTTCATTAGTTGTAAGGATGTACAATTTTTACACGAATCTTGTGGGAAATATAAAATGACTGGCATAACTCAGCACGCACACATTGATCATCACGTGACAAAACGCGCTTGAAAACAATAGAAGTTGTGTGCGTTTTATAGCACAAGCATTTTATATTCGACCTGTTTCTTTTGTAGCGATTGAAATACAATCAGACAAATAATCAAAGCATCATACGCGTGTATGTGAATCAATTCGCGTAAATTTTGGGGTCAGCTCAGCGTGTAAATTACACACAAAAGCCGAAGAAAATTGTTTAGGACTTGCAGAATTTTAAGGCTGGTCTTCACCAGACGCCTAGGGTAGACTTTGAAAAGCAAATGGGGGTTGTAGCATGGATATCACAGATTATTGAAATAACACAAAACTACCAAAAATTATTGTGCTTAACTGTTCTTAGTTATAAATAACTGAAATTCAGCCTGCAAGAAACTCAGAAGTTCTTCTATCATAAAGATTATAAAAATATTTTTTCGGTATATTATTTGTTAATATATATTAATTGCTTATAATTTTTGTATAATAATATGTAAAAGTAAACCAATACCAAATCCACATCATTTATCATATATTTCTTTATCGATATCAGTTATAGCAAAGGTCCCCAAACTATTTTTTGTCATACATTTTGTAACATATTCCCAAAACTTGACAAAAAAAGGTGTGAAGATTAGATGTAACTATGGAAATTTGTGTGAAGTAATTTCATCCCTTCTTTGAGTCGCTGACCCTTCTTTCCAACGTTTAGTTCGGTAGTTAATTAACGACTGTAAGGATATGTGAAAAAAACGAAATACTTTTATTTATTTTCAGACGCATTATCAAAGTATAGTTTTACGTATAATTTTTGACTGCTCAATGCAAACTTATTGTATAATGTTCGTTGTATATAGATTGAATTACGTATTCATACATATTTCGTTATCGTAATTCAAGTGACACGGTCACTTGGACGTACATACATATGTATTAACATCTACATACATTTCACTTTCATTCTGTGCCTTTGCTCTTATCTTATTGTATACATTATTCATACAATCCTTACATAGCGAGTCGGCTCCACATCCATATTTACATGTAATAAAACTAAACGTAACTGTTTAGTATAGTTGTGTTTTTTTTAAATAACTACATACATTTATTGACATTTAAAATTGCATTATAATAATAATAATATATTTAGTAGAAACGAAATATAGATATTGTATACAACTCAAAAACGAGAATAATGATCGATATGAGAGCACATCATGTCGTTTGCCGTCACGGCATACGAGGCCCCCCCTCGTTTGAGCCAAAACAAAATTCAGCAATGAAAAAGTATGCGTATACTTTGAAAAGTATTTTTTATCCGACGAAGATGAAGTGATAACATAGTAAAGTTGATTTTAGTTCTATTGTTAAACTAATGTGGCAGGGCACTATACCATAGAGATTTAATACAATGCTAGGTATATGTTTAATTAGATTCACGTTTATTCAGCTAGCCAGCAAACACATTCACACTGATTGTCAATCGATTTTTAACTAACCACGAAAAAAAATTAAAATATTTTAAACAAATATATTTTTCATGTATGAGTACGGGTTCTAATAAAATTATGACCGCATAACAACTCGTACATTAAAAAGTCTCCGCAAACTTTAAAATTATTCCGGCACTTTATTTGAAGAACATAAAAATTCCATCATGATCATAATCAACGCTGCATAATATATTTTATTATTTCCACGATAATCCAAGATCTCCGTAAATATATGTAAAAATGCGTTATCTCTTAAGTATGCCAAGGAACTTTGTCATGGTGATAGTTATTGCGTTTCAGGAATTTGCCGCGTGCGATATGGATAGCTATGCCGATGGTGACAATTATTTACGTGATGGCGAACTTGGCCTACTTTGCCGTGGTATCCAAAATGGAGATGATGTCTAATCCGGCTGTAGCCGCAGTAAGTTTTGTTGTCTTATTATATTTAGGTAAAATTATTGTTAAATACTATAGAAACTAGTAAATAACTCATTGCCGATAAAATATATAATTTTACCCTTAATCAGACGGTTTTTTTATATCCAAACGTGTTTCTAAAATGTTTACGTAAGTTAAGTTTATTAATAAAATGGTAACATTTCTAGGTTTTCGGTGACCGCCTATTCGGTGGATGGAGTTGGTTGATCCCAGTGTTCGTAGCTCTGTCAACATTTGGAGGAGTCAATGGTGTTTTGTTTACGTCAGCGCGCTTGTTCGCCACGGGGGCCCAAGAAGGTCACATGCCTGGATTCTTTACTCTTTTCCACGTGGACAAGCAAACGCCCATTCCCTCACTCATATTTACGGTGAGTGATTTTGATTTTTTAAAATAACATCGACCATCAAAATGTAACTTTGCTACAATAATGAAATCCTCTAACGTAAATTAATATAAATTTCATTATTATAATAGAGCTTATTAGATTAATGTTTTTCGTTAGTTTATTTTGAAATAAACTTGTCAGAGTTAAAAAAATTAAGGCCAACTTCGAAAATTATCTGGAATGAAGAAAATAATTAATACTTAACAATATGATTCAGATGAGACCGCCTTGGAAATTGAAAGCAACACAAAACTAAAACGTACTTAGTACATTTTTGTACTCAAAACTAAAACGTACATTTTTGTTTTGATTTTAGAACAAAAAGTTATACCATAAAATTAAAAAAGTATATGAATATAATGCACAGACGAATTGAAATCCTCCTTTTTTGAAGTTTGATAAAAAAAGCAATAAGGTGGTCTGATTAATTAAAAACCAATCTAAAATTAATATGTAATATTTTCCATTATAATTAAAAAGATATCTAACGACAGTAAAATTTACATAATATGTACTTAATCATAATTTTTGCTTTCATATAAAATGTAACTGTCTCGACTTTAAAATATAATTGTGACAACTTTAATAGATTTGTGAAAGTGAAAACGAACCCAAAATAAAAATCAACCGGGCTCGTCGTGTTTTGTTTTTCTATTGGTATGTATGCCGTATGAAAGATAAACTCGCATAATATATTAGGCGTGCGGAATTTGCGGAAGTAAATTAAAGACACATTTAGACTAACATAAATTTTCGTTATATTGACGCAAAACAACCTACATGTGAAATATTGAAAACGACTAAGTTAGGGTGTACCTCATTTTAAAGCTGGTATTTTAAAGATGGTTTTCTATTAACACCTACTTTATGTTTTTATAAGTATAGTTAGTTACTTTGCAGCATATAACTTTCTGACATACATACATTTCTGACGTACGTTTTCTCCAGTGAGTTCGCATTAATTCTTACAGAAAAAGTAATGATATTATATACCCAACTTTAGCTGGAATACATAATTTTATTAAATATTTGAAAAGCATAAGCATCGAAATTGCGCAATACCGGGAGTACTTTTTGATATTTTACGATCGGGTTGAACACCCAGCGTCAGTATTTCAAAATAGCTTTGTTGATATTGATGACATATTGAGATTTATAACACTTGTACGCAACAAGCTTACATCATAACTGGGGAACCTTTTCTTTACAGGTCAAATGGTTTTTTTTTTAATTGTTTTTTTGTGCATCTATGTTTAATCTTTAGCAATGTTTGTCCCCTATGCGATAAAATTCATCCGATTGTGATGAAATTTTGGCAAGCCGTTCTCGATACGGTCGCGTAGGTTAAAAAAAAATATTTTTTGTATGAATGTAAGTATTTAATGCTGCTTAATCTTAGATCCTCAATCTATACGAAGCGTATACAATCCACGAAAAGCGCAGATTTAAGATACAACAATGTAATAGTTATTGTAATATATGCATTTGGAAATTAAAATCACGTAACAATATTATTTGTATTTCATTTTCAGTGCTTCTTCTCCCTACTGATGCTGACTACAAGTAATGTCTTCGACCTCATCAATTACTTCTCGCAAACGTTATGGCTATCAGTCGGTGCGTCAGTCGTCGGGATGCTGTGGCTCCGACGAACCAAGCCGGACATGCCGAGACCTATCAAAGTCAACCTAATCATACCTTACGTCTTCCTCATAGCGATTGGCTGTCTGGTTTTCATTCCAGCGATCACCAACCCGATGGATACAGGGATAGGACTAGCGATTCTCCTATCCGGTATCCCAGTGTACTATCTGTGTGTGAAGTGGAAAGGTAAACCTGAATGTTACAACGCTTTCTCAGGCTGTGTTTTAAGGTTCCTGCAAAAGTTATGTTCCTGTATTTACGTCGATTCGTCGGAGAAACTATCTAATTGAACAAATTGATGTTACAATAACGAAGATATAAGAGCTTTCTTGAATAATGGACCAATGTGTACTATTGTACGTTGAAATGTATTTAACGGTTATTTGGTGGCTTATTGACGTTGTTCTTGTGTGTAAAATATATAAGTACCTATATACATATTTAAATAGTTTTACCAAATGCTTATCGATTAGTATTCGAATGTCTTATTCATAGAGCGATTATAAGTAGAATTCATTATCATTCCGAAAATAAAATCTTATATATTTAACTCGGTAACAAAGCCATGTATCAGTAGGTATTTCTAAGTTATTTTTACATTGATTGTCTTGTCTCGTAATAAACGTATATTTAACTTGACACAATATTAAACACTAAATGTAATAAACTAAAGTTGAATTTGGATTGTTTCATACAATAATTTAAATATATAATGAGATTGAGACACGGGGCCATGTATTTATAAAAAGTGGAGTTAAATCTATAAATTATTTTTCGCACATTATTTTTATAAAATTCAAGTCTTTTATTGATTTAATACAATTGATGATCTACGCAATAGAGTATTTTATTTTCATTTTAACAATAATGTTATTTGCTCTCTTTGTTGTAAATGAATATATTTAATAATATTTTTAATGGATAAAAGATCTTGCTATTTTAATATATTATGTATGAACCATAAATAGCAATAATTGTTTTGTCTTATTATAAATTAAATACTGTTTTACTTAAATGTATATATTATAATATTAAGCAAATAAATGATACATTCCGTATTTTGCGCGACGTGTTAAATATTTGTTATCTCAGTGTATAAAATATAGTGCTTAAACGAATCAAATGTGCTCTATTTATAATTTATTATTAATTAAAATTTTACATTTCAAATCTTAATTACTCAAAGTAACTCGTATTGTTCTTTTTTATCATAAAATAGATTGTTAATAAGCAGACAACGACTTTATGGCACAACACCTGTGCCCTTTTAAAGAGAAATGGATGGCAGAAATAAAAGAAAATTGTGATATGTTATTTTTAATAGGTAATAATTGTTTCCATAGTAATAATATGTGTTCAATCCAATGATAATTATTCTCTTACTCTATTAACGCAAGTAAATATATTACATAATCATATCCTATGTAATCTTCATACAATTCATTACCTTATAAATAATTTTATTTATTTATTTATATAAAGCCACTAACACTAATATGGCTACGATTTTATATTGTCGTGTAGTTATGCTGCGTACAGATATACTAAACAAACGCCAACTCATTGACTCTATATTAAATGAAAAGTCGTTTGTATTTTATATATCAAATTAAGTTAATCTAACAAACATCTGCGCATTAAAGTACGTTGGCTCAAAGGTGTTTTAAATATGGGCTTTGACTTTCAAAGCTATTCATATTTATTGGTCTACACGGTGATGAGACGGTATTCATATATCTAAAAATTTAATTGATTCTGCACTGACTATTATTATCATCATTACAATATCATTAGAGAACCTTCAGTAATTATTATTTGTATGTATGTATTGTAATGTCAAAATGAAGTAGCTAAGAATTGTTATTATTAATAGGCACTCATTTAATTATATATTGAAAAAAAAGAAACATATTATATTTCATCTGCAAGCCTGTCTGTGTAGCTGACCACTCATCAGATAATAATCTAACATTTAACTTTTTTTTGCTGTGTTCCTGTTTAAAAGGGTCCTGTGAACAAGAGACATAATGTCTTAGTTACTATTGATAATGGCGGATTGACGACGTGGCCCAAAGATATTTTCCTTTACCCAATTTCCCGTCTACTATTATCTATATAAAAAGAAAAGAAAATAACTTTTATGTATATTTTAAAATATGAACGTTTGTAACCATGTTAATTTATTATAATGTTAATGTAATATGCCATTTATATGTACATATAAATATATATATACATTTCTATCAAAATAATAATATAATACTACTCAGAGCTTTAAATAAGTGTTTAGTTAAAGATTCGAATATAGTAATTATTTAACTTAATATTTTGTTATATTTATAAGCAACGGCAAACAGAATTAGCAATTTATACTAATTTATATGTAATTTATTATAATCTACTTAATTACATATATAGGTATATTAAGTAGTACCTATTGTTATATTGAAATACTACCATCAATGTATCATTTATATAATTTACAATATTAAAATGTATCTGCAATCAGATTGTTATTTTTATTTTGGCTGTATACCATAGTTGTATACCCTAAATTGTTCCATTATTTTAAAGTTACGTTGTTGTAGCTTAGAGATCCCACATATATAGATACCTATATATTATTCTCTGTAGTAACCTGGACTCTGGGAGTTGCCATTGCTTTTAATTTCGCATACGTAAAGCCATTGTTATGGAAGTGGTTATAGGCCGAATTCGGAAGCGAACTTTTTAAATTTGGATTGACGGAATCGGAGGCGGAGGCAGAAGAAACATGTGTAAAGGGTATGGTCGATCATTAAAAGTACATTGAAATATTTTTCTACATTTGACCAATAAACAATCACGACTATCTATTGAAAAAATACCACACTATTACTTAGCTAATAGGTTCATTCACTTGTTGTACGTACTGTATCGAAGAACTAAATAAATCTAGTAGTAACGGTATAATCATTGAATTTTAAATTTTGTTGGATCACCGAATGATTTCAGACAGTCGATATTAATAATTATACATGCATATAACTATCTACCTAGTTTTCAAGTAAAGTAAATATATAAAGTTTGTATTTGTTTAAGAAAATGTATACGTTCTTCTACGTAAAATTTACCTTCTGTCTATTTCTTTTTATTCGTTTTTGCCAAAAGTGTAGCAATTGGTTAATCTATGTAAAATTTGTATTTATTTATGTACTAGTTAAATACTCACTAGTTACATTACTCTCATACGACATGGTAAAGTAAGCAATGGTTAATCCATGTTTTAGATACATACTGCTACGCTCAATTTCTAATGAATATAAATAAATCATAAAACCGAATAATTTCTGGCTAACAATTATTAATTCACAGATTATGTCGCCAATGTAACAGATGAAAAAAAAACCGAAAGGTATTTGCATTTAAATATTCTTGACAATGACATTGACATCTGACATTTGTAACCAAATTTCTTTGTTATGATTGTCGATTGTCATTTGTCACTGCATTGATGCAGTCAAACTCATAATTTCAGTAACAATCTACATTTATTTATAGTATGTGTTCTTAGATATTCTAACATTATTAAGATTCTTATTATTTCCTATTTGGTTTGTCAATAAAATTTATTGATATACATTATAGGGAATGTTGAAGTTTGAAATAGTGTCTTCTCGGACCGTGGAGGGCGTCGACAAAGAGAAAAAATATGTAGCGTATATGTTACAAGTTAGACAGGATGCTACCGAGTCACGAGTTTTCGACCCAGACCCAGCAAATGTAGAGAGAAGATACACCCATTTTCTTGATTTGTACCATGGATTGAAGAAAGAGTATCCAGCTTTATTACATACTATTTCATTTCCGCGGAAGGTATGACTCATTATTTTTAGTAAACAAAACTTTGTTTGCATTGTGTTACAGCGATGCTAAACATACAAATTAACCCATGTATAAATTAGCATTCATACATTTGAGTTGATGACATTTACAGAGAATTAGAATTGTATGTTTAATTTAATTTGTCTAATACAATCACAATACTATAACTGTTTTTAGATCTTATTCCCCTCGGAATAGAGCTTTGTTTGGTTTAAGATGTTCTAGTAAATACCATGTAACCTAAATAGCTTTAGTGATAACTCCTTTATTGCAGAAAGTTGTTGGCAACTTCGACCCAAATTTAATATCAACTAGATGTGCTGCATTTGAGTCTTTACTACATTTAATAGCAAATGAGTCATGTCTGCGGAATGCCCCTGCAGCGATTGCATTCTTCCAGGATATAGAGTTGAAAGAAGCAAGGAAATTAATTGATGACGGAAAATTTGACCAAGCCTTATCTTTACTAGAAACAAGCTTTAAATTACTAAATAAGGTATGACTCATTATTTTTAGTAAACAAACCTTTGTTTGTTTTGAGTTACAGCGATGCTAAACATACAAATTTACCCATGTATGAATTAGCATTCATACATTTAAGTTGATTACACTTACATAGAATTACAATTGTTTTATTTAATTTGTCTAATACATTTCCAATACCATAACTCTTTTTAGCTATTATTGCCCTCGTAATTATGTTGCTGTCAGCTCAGCTGTATGTTTTAAATGATTTTTTATTATAAAACATTTCCAATTATTTCATATGACTTAATAGGTAGTATACATGTAATTATTAAATCATTTCTTCACAGGTATACACAGATAGATCACGAGTAGTCTTAAGTGTTCTATGCAGAATAGTTGCATGTGCAGGATCCAGTGGTGGAGCATTGGCAGGGCCTGTGGAAAAGTGGGCTCAATTAGCACTTAGACGATATGAAGCAGTTAGTGACTCGGACTTACTACTCATTTATATACCACTTTTGCACACATGCATTTCTATATGGTAAATAAAGTTATTGTTATATTATTTAGCCGTTATAATCAATACAGTGTACATAACTTTATACTAAACAAGGATAAATCCTGTGTTTTTTATTAGTATAATACAATTGATAAGTGACTCACTCAATTTAAATGTAGATGAGGCAATTGTAATACCTACTGATATCAATCAACATGAGCTATTACTACACACACACTATTTATAGTGTTTTCAATACAATAATTAATTATATTTACAATTTAATATTTGCCGTTGTATAGCAAGGCAATTGAGTTTATTATTTTGTTTATCATAATAACAAGATACAGGATGCCTGATTTGTTTTTTATAAACATTTTTAAATGTGTCACATCCTCAATAATATATTAAATTCTTAATAATTCCAGGGAAACGCTGGGTCGTGATAAATCAAGGTTAGTTGAAGAGTTGAACTCACTTCGTAAAAATGGAATGAAAGTTGATTCTGTGCCGAGCCTTATGGAAGCTGTTGACAGTTTGGATGCAACTATTTAATCTTGTTTTAAGAGATAACCTATGAATGCTTTAACAAATTCTTGATATGGGTTTTAGATGGCTACTAAGAGTATGATAATATTTTTTATTTTTTTAGCATGTTATTTTTGAGTCAAGTATTTTTATGCAGACTAGGATTTTGTAAATTTAAATCATGCTAACCATCTTAGTTTAAGTATAAAAATCGGCTAATATTTATTTATAGTTGTTAGTTGACCTTTATTTCAATTTATTTGTACCTGCATTTTTTTTTTTTTTAAAATCTGATTTATTTATTAACTTTAAACATTTAATAACAATGTTTTTACCTGAAATGACCGTGATTGATCTGCAATCGATATTATTTCTTATTTATAAACTAAGATAAAATTGTTTTGTTAACCATTTAATGATTTCCTTATAAGTCAATGGTACACTTTATTAAGTATATCATTCTATAGTTTTTAATTACTGTGTTAAGATAATTAAACAAGCAATATTGCATATCGCAAAGGTGTACTTTGTGTACTTTTGTTTTGCTAGGAGCAGTGCTAGTTACCTTTAGGGTAACTTTTATCAACATAGGATTCATTCAAAGCTAATCTAGTTCATATTAAACTTGTATAAACTGGTTCTTTCTTGATATTATTATTAAAATTATCAAACAGTTGCCAACACTGAGCATACAGGAAATGAGTGTTTACTGGCATATTTAAAAGAGCTATTATCGCAAGTATTATTTATTTTTGTATCATTAATTATGTCTGTGTTCAAAACTTTGTTATTGAACACAGGTATAGATTATTAAATTTCGTTTGTTTTATAGGATATAAACAGTATTCAGGTTTTTTCTACCATGATACCTATAAGCTATCAACACATTTTTTTTAAGGAATCCATCCAATGGTTTTTTTGTTACCTCTCAATTTCAATAATAATGTGTTGCAAGATTATTTTGCAAAAAAAAAAATTATATCACAGCATTTATATGTATAAAGATTTGTAAATTTTCTGATTTCTATACTGATGTCACATTTTGCATATTTTGGTATGCAATATTGCTTTATATATATATTAACTTAAGTAGACAGCTGAAACTCGTTAAAAATGGCTGCTTGTTGATTTGTCATTATTAATTCAAGTTAATGTTAACGGATAACAGAATGCGCTATTGTCTTTTATCCTTGGTTTAAATTTAATCACACTAATTATTCAGATTATAGACATGTAGCATAGACCTTTCGCAGTAGATATAAACAAAGCTTAGATTTCAATATTCTATTCGATGTGCTATTAATAGCTTTGCTATAATTTAGCACAATACAACACTTTTCCACATAACTGCTAATATAAGTTTAAAGTTCAAAACGCATTCATATATCAATGAATCTTTCGGAATCTATAATGAATACCATAGATTATTCAAGATCTCGAGCAATCACAGAACGTCAATTCAATGACAGTTGTTTATAAGTCTTTACCTCTGCTGTGATTGGATTATGCTATTTGTAAATGTTTTTGTGGATTGCCTACTATTTCACACCTAATATAAGTGTCATTTTTTTTACATTTTAAAAGGCAAAAAATATGTTACGCAATATGTACGAAGCAGCTAGATGAAATAATTCGCCTAATAAATAAAATGTGCCTAACTTAGTATTATAATTGAATTGGAGCATAATTATTAAATTGTGATATTTGCTGGTCTCAAATTGTATATAAAATTTTATAAACTTTTGATGTTCGGTCGTAAAAGGATTTTGAAAATTTAAATTAGTGATTTCAATAAACAGTAATATTGTTTCTAAACAATGATATATATAAATATATAAGACCTCGTGTTATAATCAAAATACAATATACTTATATTATATGCAATTATTGGATATTATATAAATTTGGTTCCTTAAATAAAATACTTCTCGAATACGTCAATTAGGCTTCTATTATTGAGAATATGGCTTAATATTATATCGTTAAAACCATAGATAAAAAGAATGGTGTGTTCAGATGTTTTTATCATCTGTCAAGTAAATAATCGGAAAAATTTAAGAGACAAGGCAATCGTGCGGCCAGCTTTTGCTTATGCCTTCATAATGATAGATCTACAGAAAGTATATTAAAATTACCCTATTGGTGGGAATAGTAATAAAGGGGGATGTAGAGCTTTATAGCTCTACCGCCATACTATACTGGCATAGTTCTACCACCACGCTCATCCACTACGGACTGGTGGGCCGCACATTCACTTTGTCAAATTTTCCAAAAGTATTGGTCAGTACAATCTTTATTCCCATTGTATTAACAACTACGTGATGTTCGATGAAATCGGAAAAATAATAAATGTAAGCTTAGTTATAAAAATGCATACAATATGTTATCTAGTCTAGTTATTATCATGTATTCTAACTTAATGATTATCGTAATAATTTAAGTAATAACGTACGTATACACGTTTATATTAACATTGGCTTTATTTAACGTATCAGAAGAGGTCTGAAAAATCGGTGGTACCAGCTCCTTAAGGATGATGATGATTAAATTTGGCAGCACGTCATTTATCATATTTTAATTGTGTGAACAATTGTGTTTTAAATTCGTAATTAGGTTTGGATTGTTACAAAACTATACATCAATATATTAAAATATTGTATTGTATATGTAAATTAATGTTTCTTCGACAATAGCGTATTTTCTAACACATCACAATCAATGTACTTATAAGTGAGGATGAAAAATTAAACCTGTATGTAATACACGAACGCAATATAAGTTAAGTTGGTTTGAAAAAATAAACCAAAATGAGATTTTGATTGATTTAAACCCGTAGTGTGTGTCTATTTGTATAACTTTTGTCTATGTGTTTCACTTACGGTGTAACGTATGAGCTTCTTAGCTAATGATAAGTTAAATACTGATTTCTCCCTTTCTTCTTTCGAATCTCGAATCAATAGGTTATTATTGAAGACATGTTACTGTTATTTTATTATGTTATAGGTAGACAGATAGGCAAATGATCCACCTGACGGTAAGTGGTCACCACCACCCATAGATATTGGCGATGTAAGAAATATTAACATTTGTTACGTAGCCAATGAGCCACCAACCTCGGGAACTGATATGTCACGTCTCTAAGATTACATTTTAACATTTCTCACAAAGCCAATATCTATGGGTGTTGGTGACTTACCATCAGGTGCCGTATATGCTCGTCCGCCTAACTATTCAATTTAAAAAAAAAAACACTGCTCACTATGCAAACCGGAACGCAGCAATTAAGTAAGTATTGCTGCTAAGCGGTAAAATATCTAATTAGTGGATGGTACTACCCCGACGGGCTAGCGTCTATTACCACTTACTGTTACTGTTTAACTAAACGCCCGCTAAACAACATTGATAAGTAAGGCTGTTAAATTCTGTCATTGTCATTAGTAGGCTGACTTTTAAACTTCTATTGTGTTTGTATAATAATATTAGAAAAGTAAAAAAAAAACAAGTATATTATTTAGGTCTTTTAACAATATGTTATTGTAATACTTATATTATACCCGATAGCTTTATCATTATAATCTTATTAGTAATAACAGTTAAATGTATTCTTAAGTAAAATTATTTAATTTAGAAATCGCTTATTGTTTTCTATGATATTATTTTATTAATTAAGGGGACTGATATTTTGTACATTTGTAGCCATAATAAATATAATATATTTGAAAATGTGTTTTTGTGTTGCAATATTTTTATAGTAACAGAAAATGGCTGACGATGTTAAGCAAAACAGCAGGCAGCAATAATGTATTTAAAATTTTCTATAAATAGCAAACGCTTCAAATATTCCTTTTTTCACTAAAATTTGTACCGGCTATCTGTCTTTAAAACGTTTTGAAAATTATTTTTGATGCCAAAAGTTAAACAAATTTGGTACGGTGGAACGATTACCCAGGCGATAACAGGGTTATTACTTTGATAAATCTCTTAGGTACAGTTCACAGAAATCAAGGTGTTTGGTGTGTTTAAGTTCGTAAACTTTTTTTTTGTATATGTACTGAGGTTTAGATATAAATTATGATAACTGCATGCAGATGATTTTAGTTTGAAGCGTCATTGCATATTAAAATAAGTTCTTTAAATTGAGTCAGTACTCGTTGCAATAAAAAAAGGAGTAAACCGTAGCTAATTACGTACTACATTTATGGTCTGACTAAATTGCTTTCAGTTTTTTTTTTCATTTTTAAACATTATGGGGAGCAGGGGGGAATTGGAGCCTACTAAGGAAAAAGTTCAATAAAAGGCAACTTTATGCATACTTTAGGAACTTTTTATTAGAAATGAAATCCTTAATTATTTGACTATCATTTAATCACAGCGTCAACGTTACATTATTAGGCTAAATGCCACAAATAAACTTAAAAAAAAAATCAGAATCGCTCTCATTACCCGGCTCTGCGGTAAATGACAGCCTATTTGTTATTATGTAAGAGTATTATGGAAAGTAACTACCACCGCCCATGGAAACCTGCAACATCCGAGGACTTGCAGGTGCGTTGCCGGCCTTGGAGTTTTAGGCGATGGTCCGACGTGAAGTACCGTCACGCCTTGTTGATAACTCCAAACTTTTTAGAAGCCAATTATCTTTAACTTCCAATTGAGCGCGGAATTGAACTATGTTCGAAATCTCGATGCCAAGTATCCCGATACTGGCTGTGGCAGCGAGGGGAGTATTCTCGAAAATCTCTCTTAAATTT
Organism: Nymphalis c-album; assembly: GCA_963151315.1. Lineage (NCBI taxonomy): Eukaryota > Metazoa > Arthropoda > Insecta > Lepidoptera > Nymphalidae > Nymphalis > Nymphalis c-album. The sequence continues at coordinate 5,139,016 of OY720590.1, read as the reverse complement.
GCAGTTTTATTTCGACCGTACCTACCCAGTTATCAAGAACGTAGGAGCGGGCATGATGGGTGGATACTTTATCAAGAATATCCATTTATATATATATTTATATATATATATATATATATATATATATATATATATATATATATATATATATATATATATATATATATATATATATATATATATATATATATATATATAAACAGCGTTTAATTAGTTGCAATTTTGCATATTGCTGTTATTAATTTTTAATTAATTAAGGTTAATAAATATAATAAACAATTTTTTGTTCTATTTTTTCAACTTTATAATGCACTAGGTGTGCCGGCCTGCTGTGTAAAAAAGATTTTTTAAATTCGAATACGTGTTTCTGGGATTAGCCGGATCAAACAAACAAACTCTTCAGCTTTATATATTAGTATAGACATCTTTGGTTCTATGTTAGATATTAACATGCTTTAAAGTTATAAATACCTAACAACCCGTAAATATTCCACTGCTTATTAAAGGGCTACTCTCCTCTTGAACACCTCATGTTTGGAGCTTTTTCTACTGTGTCTGCTTCAAGGCACATCTATGAATTTCATCTAATACATGCAGGATTCGGATTGGATGTAATAAATTTTAACATAATACTTATCTATGATTGCATAGTCAAATCTGAAAGCTCACTCAGTAGGTCGTGACGCATCTATAAAGGTTAATTCTGATGAAAATATATGTAATAGAATCTGCTGGTTTGAGATCTTGGGTTTCATCCTTTGCTACGGGATCAAACTCAAGAGTTAAGAAGTTGGAAGTGTTTAACCAACCACGCCTCGAAAAGCGAGTTAAAGCAGGGCAAGTAAGTTGTGTGATTTTTTTTATATATAAAATAACAGTAGTTAAGTATGTCTGAAAATAGTTGTAAACCACAAATCAAAATATTATGCACTAGTTCGCTTCTCAATCCCGTTCAGTCGTATTTTTTTGAAGTAGTTACCTAATTAATAACAGCTTTGTTATAAAATATTATATATAATTTAAACAACGGCTTCGACAAATTGTGTGTAAATGCTGAATGTGAATATTAATAATTCATTTCCTACAAAAAATTAAATACTTTGTTATATAAAAAATAAAATTTTTGCAAACATATTTTTTAGAAATTAACGAAACGTACCTATTAGTATTACATAATAGTTATGTACATAGTATTTAAGTCAAGTAGGTGCCTGTGACGAAGGCTTGATTGACAGTATCATAATATTATGATAATAAGTCAACAGTATTATGAGTCGAATCAATCGAATCATACTTTTATTAGTGCTGTGACCAATCAACTGCTTTTGTTAAGAGGTTATCCTCTAGACAGTGAAAATCTGATGTGAATTTACGAAAAAAATAATACATATGTATATAATAAAGTTTAGTATACCTATGCTATTGTTAATTTTAAATATTTGTTTCTGCCTTTAAATACCTACCTCTGATAACGTGTATGCAAAATTGCAAGACTATCGGTTTAGTAGTTAAGACGTAAAAGCCTTACAAACAATCAAATAAACTCACATTCGCATGTATAATATTAGTAAGGATTTGATACGGTGTTGTGTGAAAGTTTGCTAGAATCATGTTAATAAGAATCAAACTATCAATTGGTCTTTAAATTACTATTACGAAAACGGTTAAATGTATTAAGTTATATTTAATAGTTGTGAAGTCAACTATGATTATTAAATTGTTACATTGGGATCACTACCATCAAGATAATATAACTCCGAACATTATAGAGTTTGGTCTAAAGTGTTTTACGTTGATCGCGTGTTACCTGTCTGTCTGCTGCTGTGTTTAGTGGCTTATAAAGCAAGTTTCAAATTCTGGGTGGGACTAGTAAAAAGATTTTGGATGTTTTTTGGCCCAGAGATACCAAGTTATCTATGTTAACTATAAAGATTGTGCATCCACTTGTGCAGTGTTAATATGCGCCGTTGTTATGTAGAGCAGAGAAACTACACAACAACGGCGTGGTAGCCGTATCCATGGTAGCCGTGTCCATTTCGGTTCACAGGACATCATCATCATCATAGTACCATCAAAGGTGTCTCTTAATAACAGAAGGCATCTCAAATGCAAATGGAGAAATCTAACGAATAAAAAGTAATACTATATTGTTAAATTTTAAATCAAAGTAATGAATCCGACAATATTATATTCATTACATGTTTTTATCTTTATAAATTGACTAAAATGATTCTTCAAAACCAAAAAGTCTTGAAAATATGGCTCAAGAAAAAGACGTCAAAGATGTGGTTTATGTTTATGTCGTTTTATTTTCATAAACAAATAACACATTTATATTTAATTTTCAATAACTGTAACGATATTGATAGCATGTCGGATGCCTACAAATAACTTACGAAACTACTACTTTAACTACTTACTTAACCTTTTTGTTGGTACTTTTTTGTTACCTACCAACCTTGACTACACATTCCTTAAAATTATCGACACATAAAATAAATTAATATTACTGTTTTTAAATTCCACTTATACAAGAATTATTATTAAATTAAAAATATATCATTAAAATGCTTAAGTATCAACGATTATAGATTCGATGAGTCGATGTCGTAAAGCCGATATATTAACTAAATTGTTAAGGGATTCACCAAAACAATTTACCCTTCATAAAGTTAATGAATTCGGCTCCAATCACCCTTTGTAATGATTATGATATGCGGTCCCTTCGATCGACGTTTGATTACACGGTAATTTCGATCGGCTAATGCACTTATTAATTCACATATCGATTCGGAGTGCGAAAAGAATATGGAAGCTTAAAGGCCCAATATCAACGATATTATCCTGTTAAATCATTTTTGTTCAACCTGCCCTGTTCCGTTTTGGATTTCATTAAGTTTTTTCAAGGTGGAAATTGAAATTAGCTATGCCTAAATTGTAGGTCTCTTGTTATTTGATTTAATTAGACTTGTTCCTTGAAAGAGCATCTGCATATAAAAATGTTAAGTAATAGTAAATTACAGTTTGAATTTGCAATATGCAAGTGTTATTTAAATTTTATCCGTTTTGAAATGAAACTGAAGTAGCATTCATTGAACTATCAATGAATGCTACTCGAGCTTAATACCTACTAAGGTATTAGGTATTTTCTTTAATAAGTAATATAGCTGGAGTATGTGCATCATATGTCTGCTTATCAAACCGGCATCATATTTTATCGAAACAGCAAGTACGAGGAAAGTTCTTAAGAAGCAACTTTGTTTTAAGCGCGGCTGGTAACAGCTATAAATCGGTCGTGCAGATTTACGAGGGTGCTCTGCAAATCGGTTTATATTTTCGATAAATAAAATTGGCGCGGGTTTTGCGAGGTAAGCAGAGGCAGTTAGGAGCGCGTCGCCGCTGCCGCCAGCTGCCGCGCTCACATAAACCCGACTACCCTCGCGTTTTCTTGCTGACAATTTTTTCCTGCTCCGGTCATTACGCAGCTGGGCCCGAGACAAAACGGCGAATCGTTTAAGCCCTCTCCAGAGACCGTCCAATTTTATTGTGTGTACCTAGTCGAAATTGATATGCCGTGCGAGTGCCGGCTAGCGTCACATGCTGAAGGACAACGGCCTTGCGCGCGCTCATTTGTTAACTTAACTTCAGCACAATACGCAATCAAAATGGCTATGCGTGATAAAACATAATCCAAACACTCATGACGCTTTAATATAAGTACCTACTACTGATGGTTTAATTGACACCATGTACTAGTTTAATGGTAATTAATATATAATTACTTATTCATAAGGTCTACATATAACTATGTCATATTTTCTCCTTTATAATTTGTTGCATAATATTATTAAATTCTCAAATTTTAAACTTTCGAATTAATACTTAGTTTTGATTTAATACTTTTTCTAAAATATTGTTTTTAATTCCTTCTTGTAAAACTTGACCAATCTCTTTCGTAGATCTACATTGCTAAAATAATCTGTGGCACACACACATAACTAAACGCCATAAAACAGAAAAAGTGACACTAAATTATTTCCAAATGTTTCAGTGTAAAAGTAATGTCTTCTAATACAAACGATTGCGATGCGGTATCAATAGTGGTAGCCTTAGTAGTATTCGCTCTGCCACTAACGCTCTTGGTGCCAGGTTTTTCAGTATGGGATGTTCTTCCAAAAGTCCGCATAACGCGTTTTCATATCTTCGATTACTATTTCTCGTGGCAACAACTTAATTTCGCTCTCATTACGGTGCTTGTACTTTTCTTCTGTTTCTACCTCGAAATAAGGAAACGCGTGTGAGTTTTCATTCATGAAAATAAAATTCTTATAAAATATAGATTAATTATAAAATAAGCAGACTAATGTAAGGTTATATAATATCCCAAAATGAGCTAGATCAATCTTTTTGTACACAACAAAATCTTTATTTTCAAGTTAGGCAAAACGACGTACAATATTTCGTAGGCTTCGTAGGCAAAACGGTGGTAGCTTCATATTTAATTATTTTTTCCTGAACATGACGATTATAAGACGCACTTGAACAAAGAATATTTAAGTGTTGTTTAACGATTCCTATGTTAAATTTTTAGATTAGATGAAATGGTGGAAAATGTGTTAATCGTGCGTCAAGCTACTGATGTCGCTATGAAAGAAGAAAGAGATCGTCAGGCGGCGGCCGTGAGAGCGTGTGTGCAGCTCCTGGACACGTCGGCGGAACACTACGAGAACCTGACCCTTCTGCGAGATGAGCTTCGCAAGAGGGAGAAAACACTTCATCATCCTCCAATAATCGAGTTATCTCCTTCAGAAATGTAAAATTTTAGTTTATTAATTTTTCAAAGAGGTATTGCAAAATGCATTTTTATTTGTTCAAATACAAATTCAGTTTGTATTTATAATATATAATTCAGTTTATATTTATAATATATAATTTTGTTTTATTTTTCCATATGTCCTTTTTTGTACCCGTAATAACATGTATATAAAATTTCATGATCGTTAAAATAGTTAAAACGTGAAAGCGAAACACTTTTTCTATTATAAAATTATTAAGTATATAACAATTTGAAAGTCCTATACCCTTTTTTAATACAATCCTAATTATAATACTAACAGAGATTTCAAAGACAACACATATATAATACTGCTAAATTAGAAAATACTTTTACTACATACTTCTACACTTACCGTTTGAGTATATTTTGAAATAGTAAATTAAAATGTTATTTCTTTTTGAAATAAAGGTTTTTACAATACCTAATTACCGAAAGCGTCGTCTATTCATACGTTTTTATTTTTGTTTAACGCTAGACATGTTCATTAGAGCAACCGACGCCGTTCTCGTGGGACATTGTTGACGCGAAAAAACCAATCTGGAGCTAGCAATTACGTCAAATGACCTAATTAGACGTCGTGCTTACTTTACTTGGTGCTAGTCGTTGAAAAATATACTGTTTTTCATCTCGCACTAATTTCGATTACCGCTGCATTGTTAATTGTAACTCTTAATGTAACTTGTTATTATATTATCGGGAAACAGTAACTACTGAGTTATTTACCAATAAATACTCGAAAGAATCTACATTTACAATCGGTTGTCAATTTAATGTTATCATGTGGTGATGGTGCACACTCTTGCGCCATCATTTGCTTACTTCTGCTTTGCCTATTTGCATAACGTATGTTTTGATTTTACACTATAAATTTTATAGCTAAAATATAAATTAAAAGAATGCGTTATTTTTATTTAATTCGACGGTACTTTATTCGCATTATACTTATAGACTTGTGTCTACTGTTATTGTAGACATACTTTGTTATTCATTTTAAAACAATTCTTGCTTTATGGTCTAACCAATACAACGCTGTAGGTACCTATTGTTTTTTCTGATTTTTGCGATGGTCGCCAACGAGTCTTTTATTTGTCTAATCCAAAGCAAAATATCATACCTACTATCTTTTTGCCGAAAGTATTCATATTTTTCCGATTTTTAAACTTAAATCTTTTCCGAACGTTATAATCATATTTCTTCTTTCTTTCTTAAATACCGATAATATTTGGCTACTCAAGTGTCATATTGCGAAGAGTTTGTGAAGTTAGAATAAATTTAATTTCTTTACAATTCAGCCATGCGAATGGAATCACAGTAGCTTTGATACGGCTCGACACGAATGTACGTCACTTAACATCGCAAGGTGAACACGCCCCTCTTTTTTCATTTAAGACGAATCCGCCGGGAGCGGATCAGGCGCTTGCAAAAATAAATAAAACTGTTATTGAGATAAGCATCTGCGGCGCGGCTTTCGCTAAGTCCCGCTGTGTCGCGCTGAGCAATGCACTGAGATATGTCCGGATTACGGCGCGCCGCAGCCACGAGTTTCCTTCAAATCTGCCGCTTTTCTACCAAGTTTACAGCTGAAACCGCTTAGTCTCCACCAAGATGACAATTTAAAACTGAAATTCATAGTATTGTTATAAATTTAACTGACGTTTTATTTCATGTAATTTAAATGTTTTATAGAAAAAACAATTTTCTATAAAACATTTATATCAAACGGAAAGTTTATATTTATTTCAATATATTACAGGTAAAAGAGACGTGCTTATTTCCTAGAAATCCATAAAATACTTCTTAGTTTTATTTCCGAATTTTTACTTTTTAAAAGAACTACTTTTATTGTAATTCGTTATTTCTGCTATCTACCAAGTACCATCTATGATTCTATGATACAATTCTATGATTAGCTGGTGTAAGCAGTAAATGCTGGTCTTAGAGTATCTCGAAGTCATTTGACGATAAAGTAAACGCACGTATTACTGTCGCGTACTGCGATATAAGATTGGTCGGCACCTGCGGCCACCTGGCCCGGATTAATTTCTCATCAGCTCGAGCTCCGGGGAAATAATGAAGATTCGAGAAAAATACTACGAGGCCGGATTGTGTCTCCGCTTGATTAATAAACTCCGCATAGCTCTTCACAGACGTTTACGCCCGAGATTAATGTAAACTTTAGATAAATTATACCGTCTTACTTTCAATAAAAATAGACTTTAGCCTCCTATTTTATTTTTTCTTATCGTCTGAATCTGAAAGACGAGCAATTGAGCTACTTTACCTTAAGTGGTCACTTTTGCTCCCATTATCATTAAAAGAGGGTATAGCTATTCTTTATAATGCCAATGCATTGCGGACCATGGGACCTTGGATGAGATAACTCAACCGTAACAAAGCAATACGAGTCGTAGGTACGCCATTCGTATATCTTGCCAAAAAATAGCTTATGAATGTAGGTATGCTAACGTACATGTACGAAACTTTTATAATAATGGCTAAGTTCAACAATGAAAATCATTTTTGGCCTCTGACACGTAATTCCATATTTATAATTTGTACATTAATATTAACTTTTCAAGTCAAATTATTTATTAACAATGAAATATTAATGTTTATTTTATTCTTGCCACCCATAAGCCTTGTCAGCTTGTTTGGGTGTTGCTTAAACTAACAAACATAAAACTAAACTTAATATAAATTTCTAGACAAGCTAAAACAAGTTAATATGGTAAGCTTTTACTAAATAAAGCATAAAAAAACCTAAATAGATATTATTAATTAACTTACAATATAAAATATTAATATTATTTAACATTATTCTGAACGAGAATTATAGCTTATTTTAAACTTAGTATAAAATTCATTTGAATTCCTAACTGGCATATAATAATTTACTGTTTTCATATTTTATAATTGTGTTCGAATTACAAAATTAGACGGAATATAAATAACATTGGACCCTTTCCGTTGTTTAAGGTTCAATCGTTTTAATAATTCTTTAATGATGAATTTAAAATATGTTTTAACGTTCTTTTTACAAAATTTGATTTTAAACGGTGACATTTTGACCGCAAAGTCACGAAGGCGGCATACGATAGTTTCCTCAGCCGCAAGATGGCCGCAAGCATCTGTCGGTTTGTCGCTCTTTCCAATTAAATGACTACTATATTAAAATTATGAATTATTTAGTGTATTATTATGATTGCGGTTCATGTTCCTTCACGCGAACACTTTCGTTTCGACCAAAATTGCCTCGAGACATGTAAAATTTTAGTAGGAATTTTTAAATATTTTATAACTTCATATTATTTCTTTTTTCGGTGAAATTGTAAATTTTTAAAGTTCCATTACTAATTAATCTTGATGGCCCGGTGGTTAGAACAATCTATCAACAATCAAATCGTGAATTTTAACCGATGAGAGCAGGTTCAAACCAGAGCAAGCAGCACTGATATCTTGTACTACGCTTAGCTTGTGTTTATAAATTGTAAATCGTGCTTAGCGATGAAGGAAAATATAGTGAAGAGATCTGTATGAAAGTCTAACATATGTATATTGTGGATCACTAAACGCGCATTGGAGCTGCGTCGCCGACTAATTTCCTAGTCTTCACTAAAAGAGAGGAAAAGCATCAGTGAGACATTTACGGCTGTTTACTTTAATACTATTACTATTCTAATAACTAAAGATTATACTATTAATAGTGAGCGTTTTATGTAATTTCATAGCTGTTGTTTTTATTGAGGATGCACTTTGTCATGTTTAATTAAAATTAAGTAGCCTAGGAGATAATTTAAAACGTAAGTTAATTAAATTACAATATTACCTATAGCCTCTCGTCTAGGCTTAAAACCTAAAGCGCATAGCTAATAATCTAAGAAGGTCCGTTACTATTCATAAATTTAAATTGTCTTTTGAGCCTTCACTCAAAATTATTTATGTTAGTATTTATTGTATTAACATAAATTGGACATGAGTTATTTTATTGGCCTGAATGCGTCAAGTACCTCCGCTGGACAAAGGTTGTGATAGTAATTCTGATTTGTCATAGATCGTAAAGACAGCGTTTGTTTATTACACCGTAGAAATATAATCTTTCGATTTACAACGGAACATCTTTATTGGTAGTTTTTTGAATAACTTTTCAACAAACGTGTACAATATTCGGGTAGACAGACCATACTATTTTATATATTTATACAAGATAAATATGCTTAATTATATAAAGAGTATTTAATATTGTATTCAGAATCACTTAACTAATGTAAAATATTTATATTCGAGTATTACAGAATATATATTTTTATACACATATTTATATAATGAAAAACAGTAATTTCGATTTATATCATACTACTTACTAGTTTTCACGCGAGGTTTTGCTTGCGTGTGTAGGTGTTAGGAACCCTATGTATTTTTCGGTACCCCTGACAACGTTAATGCAAAATTTCAGGATGATCGATTAAGTAGTTATGACGGGAAAGCGTAACAAACGGAAAAAACTTACTTTCGTATTTATAACATTAACTAAGGTTTCGCTCGCGGTTTCACCCGCTCAGTTCCCGTTCCCATGGCAATACAAAAACAAAATGTAACCCATGTTACTCGCTGATAATGTAGCTTTCCATTGATGAAATAAATTTTAAAATCAGTTTAGTGGTTTAGGCTTGAAAGCGTAATAAACAAACAAACTCACTTTTGCATTTATACTACGAACCACGCTAACGGATAAGTTTAGTTTAACGCGTGAAATCGCGCAGAAGTTAGTCTTTGTAATAAATGTAATAATTTTCGTTTAAGCTGTATCAACAGACGTGGTCCATACTTGTGAGCTGATAGTAAGTAATAAATTAATAAAGTCCTGGAAGTCATCTGTCCCGCATGCACAAGTCGTTTGTCCACAATCACTGGTCACCTTTATTGTTTAAGCATTAATGATAGGCGGTGCTCGGATTATGAGATCTTGATATTTGAAATGAGATATACAAAATAATTGTTATTTTTATTTATTGGTATATAATAGCTGTTGTATAACTGAAACATACACAAATATTAATTTGTTCGTCAAGCTTATAAATAAAGCCCTTAAAAATGTACCTATCTTATTACACTTTCTACATTGATTAAGAAAATTAATAAAAAAGTATCTTAAAATTAACGAAAATCTATGTGGCTATTGTGTTTTTCTGTTTTCTTCGAGCAAATTGTAGAAACTTATATTTGATATTTAATTTTATACTTAATTGATATGTAAATCATCAATCAATCAAATAAATAAACAAGATCAATACAATCTGTGTCTGGAAAAAGCGTCGTTATAAAAATCTTCTAGTACCACGACTAGTTGGTCGAACTAGGAAATCTATGAGTACCAATGTTTGAGCACATAGTGGGCGCGTAGAATGGACCGAACGGCAGGGGGCCGGCGTTCAACGCGATCCTGTGATTTAATTTAATAATCGCATTTCAAATATAATAGACCATGAAATCTATGGCATTTATATTAAAAAATCTAATAAACTTCTTTTATTTCAATTGTCTTTAATATTTGTGTAACAAAATAACTTACTTACTTACGAGTACTTAGCCTAAGAACATTTTTTGAAGACATTATTTGTTTAACATATTATTCGGTTTATTAAATGATTATTATTATTTGTTCTAGTTATTTGTTTATCCAAATGTATTGTTAACGCTTACAGGATACTTTATCCAAGCAACATTATAGAATATTTTTCCTTTAAGAGTAATTTTAAGTAGGTTGATCTACGAACGGCAGTTTCGATGTCAGGCCGCAGCACGCTCACCGTGTAACCGTGAAGCTTAATTAGCCGTGTTGTCGGTATTTAAAAAAAAAAAGTTTAAATATGTGGTCAAAGACAAATAATTAAAGACATCTATAGTTCTTACTAGATAAATTAATAACAGGACTTGGCTTTTTAATCACGGACAACAATTTAGCTTTCGACGTAATAGATTTAGGAGGCACAGCGGCCATCGCTCATTTTAAATACAATTTAAAATCTTATCCCATTTTATGGAAACACAGACAAAGCTCGCAACGTTAATCATTCTATAATGTCCTAACACTGAAGTGCCCCTATTTTATTTGAAATGTTAACGATATAGCAACGATACTCACGCTTAGCTTTAAGCCTTTTCATCTGTCAAGTTTTAACAGCTATGGAATTGGGTTATAATTTACGATTTTATCTCGTACACACCATAGGGGCTGCGGTCAGTGTGGTCATTGAAAAAACGTGAAACAGTATAATGGTCAACCCCGACCGCCCGCTACGGACACACCCGGCCTGTTATGACTTGCCAAAATAGAGCTGTAATAGTCAGAGATGCCCGCGTAACTTGCGCGTAATTTAGAGCGATCTCGTAACGACCGCTCCGGGCTGGTGTCGTTTGTCCAACGGGCGCCTCTCCCGCTGTATTTAAGCTGCCGGGGGTGATTCAGATTCACTTTTGTTGGTCAGTTTGTGACTCTATTATTATCGTTCACGTTTGCAGTTAATAGCTCGTGTTTACCAACAGGGGCGTATTGAATTGAAAGCGAATAGAGATGTTATAATGATATATTATAAGAGCGATGTAGTCGATATGCTAAGCCCGCCAACGAGATTGATACTGGCAGCGGACGCTGGGCCTGACAAATAGTTAGTTCAGCGAAGGCGTCGCTCGGCGTCTTACCATAAATAAGGATTACGTTCGTGACCACGTAGTCTTGCGGAGTGGACGCAGGACAGCCTTTGTGACGTTGCTATACCGCACTAGTCTCGTGTCAAATAATCCTGCCACCATAGTTTGTTACGAGACTACGGCTCGATTATATTATATAAATTTTCGGTACAATAACAATTAGATAAGCTGGGTTGCGAGAATTTGCGTTATTTCAGCGCCTATATCTCGAATTACAAGTTGAAGGACTGGTATCAAGTTCGACGCGAGAAGCGCTAAGCCAAAGCGGTTTTAGGCTCAGTGGTGTTTGAATTGCGAGTGCGCGGCGGCTTACCGGCTCAGGGCGAGAGCAGGGAAACGCGACGAAATACGCATTAAATCCCTGTTTCGCTTATCTTGATGTCTATATAAGTCTATGTGAACTTCTACCAAATAACAACTTTGCTAAAGTTGATTGAATTTCAAAACCTCGGTCGTTGATGTACGTTAGGGCGGGAGCGGATAAATGAATTTATGTCGAATCAATTGTATATATTACAAATAAATAGTTCAAGTTATACTTGAACTATGTAAGCATTGAGATATTTAGTTTTAATATAAGGGATATATTGGTTATATTATGTGTGTGCAAGTCTGAATTGTGTATATGGTTTTATTATTCTAGAAATAATTATTATGAGCATTTTTTTATTGCATAGGAAGGCGGACGAGCATATGTCCCACCTGATAGTAAGTGGTCACCAACGCCAATAGACATTGGCATTGTAAGAGATGTTAACCATAGCTTACTTCACCAATGCGCCACCAACCTTGGGCACTAAGATCTCTAGTGCCTGTAATTACACTGGCTCACTCACCCTTCAAACCGGAAAACAACAATAGCAAGTATTGCTGTTTTGCGGTAGAATATCTGATGAGTGGTGGTACCTACCCAGACGAGCCTGCACAAAGCCCTACCACCATTGTTAAACTATTTTAAATGCTGTACGATTAGAAAATTGTTATTGTCGTTAACATTATTACATGAACTCCAAGTGTAACAGACAGATAAACGTGAATAAGTAAAAACTAAAACAAAACAAGAATCATAACTTTATTATGCTGGCATGGCATTCACAATGGGATTTATAAAGACTTCATGTCAGCATATTATAGCTTTTCGGACATTAAAACAACGCCTATTTATCAGTAGTCCTTGAATAATAATGTGCTCTACTAAAAAACGGCACTGTTATCATTGTGTAAGAATAACATATACAATTAAAATAATATAAATGATTATCTATTTATATTATCTAAAGAATGTAAATAATATTCAACGTACCGTAAGTACAAACGTTTCTTAGCGACGGCTGTTTAATTAAGCACCGATTTATCTCTTTAAGAAAGAAGAAGACACAGCCGCAGTAAGTAAGGCCGCTAGATGTCAATATTAATTAGTTATAGCTTAGTTTTAAATATAAAGCGGAAGTACAAATATCGCTACGCAAAATTCAGCGCTTACCGCCATCGCTTATTTTATATGACATACGCCTTACTTCCATGTTTAGATGTTGTTTAGACTTACGACAGTTTCGTAAGTCACATTAACTCACTAATAGTTAGGTATCGGAGCGTGGGCTCGTGTATTTGTTAAGTAGATTGTAAATTCACGCGCTCAGTTAATTCGAATGGGCTGAGTTTGGGTAATCTTGAATTACTGATGTTAATCTCATTAGCTGAAGTTGATCATCTGTAATCGTCAGATTGAAACGAAGAAATGTTATTTATTACGATATATTATTTATGTTCGGTTGTTTCAGTTGTTATTGTAAGGTTGGTCCTTAATTAGTTGTCATAGTGTTATCTCGTGAAATCTCCAATTATATACATGTTCTGGTGGGGTCCAAGGATTAGTCGATGGTTAGTCTTCTCACGTCGTACCCGATTCAATTAGAGCGACCCATCCATGCTCATATTGCTTTATTACTATCCATGAATACGCTGCAATAAATATTTATATTATTCTATTATTGTATCTTTGTATATGGTCTCTCTATCTAAGGATCTTTATAGTGATCGTAATTCATACATATATGTTGTAAATTAAACCTGTCGCTTGTTAAGAAATTATATGTTATAAAATGCATACCTCGCATAGCGTGACTGAAATAAATTTAATTGGAAAAACAACAATATTAGCATTAAAATTAAAGAGTATCAAAATACGAAAGGGTTACATAATGTTACCGCAACATTGTGAATTCGTTATTTTTTAAATCGTTTAATCATAGATCTACATAATAATGTGAAACGAGACTTCCCGTTCATACGACAACTTGATTGATGTGCCCTCGTAGATTTATTTACCGGAAAAGTAACACAACGTGCGTTCGCAAAGCCTACAAAATAAAAATGACCCCTGTTGTACCTTTGTTTTATTTTTAATGCGGACCTTTCATAATTAGCGTAATAAATTATAAAATGATAATACTGGTAGGGCCATCTTGTGAAATGCTTAATACCGCGCGTCGGGGGGCGCCGCACGCCGCTGGCGACCGAGTGTCAATCACTCTCCTGGATGTAGAACAATTCGTATTTCGAAAAAGAATAAAAAATGCCTATCACTTTTATTTTCTGTCTCACTTAAACAGTAAAAGGAAATGAAGGAGGGAAAGGGAGGTATTATAAAATCGTTCTTGTGGTAACATCTGTGTGCTTTTATAATAGACGCTTACGTAGGCTTCTTTTCGGGGATCGAGCCCGGTGGGATCGCTTTAACATGATTGATCTGTTTATTTAACATTTTAAAGGAACATTTTTACGGTTGCTTGTCAACTTAATAACAAAGTGTTTTATATAGGAACACGTTAAGTTCGGTTTTATTGATAGGTTCTTTTGGCTTATTCGTTTCTCGAGTTGCGGGTGACGTATAGATATAAATTATTTTTGTATTGTATTATTGGCATCTTTGAATGAGATTTTATAACGCGAATATTTGTCAACCTTATTGAGTGCAAGAGGCACTTAGAAATTTTAACTTCGACGTTAATATTTATTTAATTCAAAGCTTCTTTAGGCTAATATGTATGTATGTATGATTGAATGCGCTAATCTCAGTCCTATTATAAATATTTTTTTTGCGAAAGTTAAAAGATATTATCGTTTATAAAGTTTATAACTTCCGTTTAGATGATTGCAGCCGGGAATGACTTTGTTGTATAAATTTTGTCAAAAAGTGGTAAATACTACCTTTACAGTAGGATATTCTTATTTTTAGATACTTAAAAATATTTTAACTTTACTACGTGTGGTGCTTATTAAAAAGTACACTTAGCATCCTTTAAGTGCACATTTTAATCAAAGGTATCCCACCTTACTTAAAAGGTTCTTAAAATAATATTTTTTCATGTGTAGTGGCGCCATTGAAGTGCGGAGCAATAGTAAGACAACTTACCGGCAGAGTACGGCTTTTCCTTTGTATCTCCGACGGGTGCAGAGCTACTTATAAAAGATAAAGTTATCACAAATTGACAGACGTATGTTAAAAGCCCTTTAAAATATATCGCGTTCAAGAGTAATTAATCAGCTATAAAATATGATATTAGTTTTTTTTTATTACTAAATAAACAATAATGGCAACATGTATTGTGTTGAAATATCTGGAATCTGTGTCTGGTCTGGATTAATAATATATTGAACTACATAACTTGTGTAAATGAGAAACTTGAAGGAATAGTTAAATACCATTTATAAAATTATTCAATTAACTGAATTGTAATCATAATCGTTATCTTCTTGGCAGTCACTTTTATCGAAAAAATCCGTATTTTTTTATTTTATGGCTTAATAATTGTTTTCAACGAGTTTTATGCTGAAAATATGACTGAAAGATCTCATTTTGTTCTGGTGTTTAGAAATAAAACGGATCTGAACTCTACATTTTCTATTCTTAGTTTCAGCAGATGGAACCTCAGTTAATACGGTTACAATACTATAGTATTTACTTCAGATCGGCGCATTGCACTGCAAGAAAAATAACTTGCAGACGTCGTAACTTGAACTCTTGGGATTTTCTTTTCGGGTTTATGTGTCGCCAAGAACCTAACTGTAGTTAAGACACTGAAGATGATGATTGTATGAACTAAACACAAAAAAGTCATAACATCTCTTGCTACACTAATAGATAATAAATTATAATATCCACAATTAATATTTTGATTTGGTTCATTTAATTTAAACTACGATTACATTTAATAAAAAACGTATTGCGCTCGTTAAGTCATTAAATGATCGACAAAAAACGGGAGTGCTCCTGCGCAGCCGCTTATCGGAAGCAATTACACGTCGCTTTATTAATTTTCATAACTACCCTGAAGTTCAAAGCATGCCGCGGCGGCACACTCCGCGTCCCAAGTGATAAACGTCACATGGCAATCTCCTTGTGTTTTGATTCTTCAGTTAAAAAGCCCAAAAACTATGCTTCGAACTTAAATAATATTTTAAAAATACTTAATATGAACTTATTACCATTTTCAAACAATTAATTTAAAAAAATGATAATTTTTAAGTTTTATACCTAAAGAAAAATATCAAGGTTCTGGTAATTTTAAGCCGTTTAAGTGTTACAAAGATACTACTTTGTAGCCTCAAGATATATTATATACTTGTAACAAATGCACATCGGGATAATATCACTTCATAATATAAAACAAAGTTTCTCCGCGTCTGTTTGTCTGTCTATCTGGAAGTGAAAAATTAAAATACTACCTAACAGACTTTGATACGATTTTCACCAATGGACGGTGTGATTCGTAAGGAATGTTAAGATGTATATATAATTTAATATGTTTAATGTAAATTAGTTGAAATATGATGGTTGTTGAAAATTTAGGAAATTTGTTATAAGTATTATTACTATTATTTATAAACCAGTTCCTAGTTTGCACAATCTTTTGGGTTCAATGCTAGTGATATAATTAAATCGAAGTATTGTTATTTGGAAGGAGTGAAGGAGTGTTATTTATGCAAAAAACGCTCAAATAAAAGTTACTTATGCATTTGCAAATATGTTAATTTACTACTACTATCAATATTTATTAAGTACATATTACATTCGGCTATGTCTATGTATATATTTCGAAGATTTGACAGTAGTAGTTGTAGTTTGTAACTACATATTCGAGCTTCAATATGATTTTATGTCAATTTTGTCAAGAGGAATGTTGAATTTATTGCTAAATAACTAAAGTGAAACATGAAAAACGATAACAATTTACGTATTTTTTTTATATTTAACATTTAATCGATTTATTCCTGTAACTTAGACCGCAGTCTGCTACTGTTTACTGCTCGAGGCTCTTGAAGATGTTTAAACATCATTCAGTGCACAACCATCTTTGATCTTTGACGACACTTTAACTTCGGCGTACTTTTAAACTGTTTGTTTGTAAATTCTGATTAATTTTATTATTATGTAATGTATGCTCTAGGAATTTATCAATTACCGTTTTGATCTAATGCGTATTTCATTTATTTGTTTACATTTGAGAAAATTTATATATTTATCTTTTATTACGTTTCCAATGAGGCGTAAAATAATTAGCCGTAATTTATAAATATACCGTAAGTGCTCGTTATTATTATTTGTCGGTTTTGCTTTATGTTTGTGACGAGGAATGCGTACGCCAATAACATTTTATCTCTATAATTTTTTTGCATATTAATAATACACAGATATTATTATAACAACTAAAAATAAATAACACAATAAGATTAAGAATAACAACACAGGACAGTTATTGTCCTACCATTGCTACGATACGTTTTAGTGACTTAAAAAGTGGTTAGTGTAGCAGGTTAACTTATAATTGAAGTTTCAAAATATTTATTTGCTGACAAACAAAATTTGAATTACCTATATAAATAAAAGTTGCGCGGTATACTCTGTACAATATAACTATTCGATATATAATTATGTAAACTGTATTGTATCATAAAATTGCAACAATAATAAGCGTTCTAACACAATATAAAACTTGGATTTTTCGCGTCAAATAAATCAAGTCACTCGTGTGTTATGCGAAAGGATATTCGCATGCGTCATAAGAGTTGAACACTGAAACCGAACAGAGACTTATCTCGCTAAAACGATTCCCACATAAATAAAGCTCATCGGATATGAAACCGTATTTACATAAGAAAAATATAAAGAGGCCTAAACGATAGGTCCATAAGGACGGCGTATCGGGGGACGTAGTTGAGACGCGGCGCACGTCCGCGGGGAGCGGGTTTAATAACAATACGAAATATCAGTTCGTTCCTTCGATCGCAAATCTACGTCAATAACATATCCAATAGTGGCGCTCAATTCATTTCGACATAATCTAATATGACGGGGCACGTTTCCCGCCTAAATCTCCCGCCACATGTCGCCAAGATGGCCGCTCGACCGAAACGCGAAACTAAAGAAAAAGGAGATCACGAATCGGTAATATCTTTCGAGTCCATAAACTTAAATGTTTATTTGCAGCGATATTTTGTCCTTTTGCAGATATTGCTTTACTAAGTTAGTATTGGGGTATGGTGTGCTTAAAACATATCGTAACTTTCTATTTGGTTATTTGGAAGTAGCTTGATATATCTTAGCAAAACAAGTAGGATACAGTCATACAAAATTAATATATTCATCACAATACATAATAACAATAATTAACTTTGTAATAAAACAAATAAACGAAATAAAAAGTGACAAATTACGCCATTTTTAAAGAGTTCTACCAGACATCCTATTGGAATTTTTTCTACGGTGTCAGTCCACTGAGAGATATAGGCCTCTCCCATGGCACGCGACACAGCTCGTTCTTCTTCTTCTTTACCAGCCTGCTACCTTAAAAATATAATTACTTATAGCATAGTTATATATTTTAAATAAAATATTGGCCACCTCCCTTGGGAACTTAGAAATTATGTCCCTCGTGCTTGTAATTACGCTGGCTCAATCACCATTCAAACCGAAACACAACATTAAGTATTGCTGTTTGGCGGTAGAATATCTGATGGTACCTACTTAGATGGGTTTGCAAAGCCCTACCTACAAGTAATTTTAATAAAATAATTAATATAATATAAGATTATACATATAACGTCATTAGACAGTTAATCATTTTATATTTATTATTAGATTTATATAACATTCAATAAATTAATATGTAGCAATAATAACTACTTATATAATATGTAATAGTATAAGTGTTTTAATATTTATGATTTGAATTTATTTATACATCAAAGATAGTAATATATTCCATCATTAATTGTGTCTTAAATACGATAACTACAGAGAATAGCTGAGCCCTGGACTGCACGCCTACGCCATCGCCAATGACCTGTAGTCTATTTTAATTTATTATTCTGTTACGAAACCGCAATCGATGTAATGATGCATTGAATGGACTACATTTAACAAAAGGTTCCAAATTCAAATTACGACAGCTTCGGAGTTTTGTAGATTTTTAGTATATTATTTCGTACGCATAGATAATAGGCGGCGGAAAATATACCATTAGTATCGGCTCGCAGTTTCGCTTATGTATTAGGGGGGGGGGGGGGGGTGCTACCCTATGTACTTTTCTGTAGCCTTGAGATCGTGTATGCAAAATTTAATGACGATCGTTTGAGCATAAAAGGCATAGAAGCGTAACTAACAAACAAATAACCAAATTAACTGTAGCAATTATTATATTAATAGGGATTTATTAAATTGTGAGATTTTAGAAAAATATTATTTATTTTACTAATTACTTAACTAAAATACTAACTACTCCAAGGCACTAACTTTTCTTTCTTTGTATCTTTAAATAGGTATGTTAGAATATCCTTTTTACATCTGTAGGGTTTTATTAATTAATTATTTACGTTAAACTCAACAAATCATTTTTTTTAATTATAGAAAAATTATTTATATAATTATGTTTTATTGTCTATGCCAATACATTGCTATTTATACATTATACTTATACGGCACTATAGATGTTTTTCAATTACCCTTCATCACGTGAGTAAAGGGCATTGCGTTTTAAATCTGTTGAATTGTGTAATTTGGTTTTTAAACGAGATTTTAGTGAGACATTCAAGTATAAAATCTTCTTTATAATGTCATTCGAACTAAATTACTTAATTGTATCAATTGGCAGAAACGTAAGAACGTAAACTTTAAAGAATAAAATTTGCAGGATTTTCAAAAACATTCACATTTGAATAACTATAGTTAATAATTTAATAAATAAGTAACGGGACAATAAGCGTAATGGGACAACGCGTGTAACGGGACAATGAGCGTTACGGGACAATTTTTCGTGCATGCAGGCAGCGTTCATCGATTTATTAGACGTTGTCACGTCAAAAAGTATTTCAATTGAATATAATATCCATAAAATAATACTCGTAATATTTAACAATAACTTTATAGCTAATATTATATAACACGTAAAATATTTATGTTACGTTGTAGTAAAAAAATCTTTTGTCTATGAAACCGATTCCATTGAACCGCATTAGGT
Organism: Nymphalis c-album; assembly: GCA_963151315.1. Taxonomy (NCBI): domain Eukaryota; kingdom Metazoa; phylum Arthropoda; class Insecta; order Lepidoptera; family Nymphalidae; genus Nymphalis; species Nymphalis c-album. The sequence goes on along the minus strand of OY720590.1, from coordinate 5,118,952 downwards.
ACAATTACGTACAATGTAAGAACGTCGTCAGTACAAATAAAATCGAATTGATGCAATTAAGCCTTTCTAATGCATTGATTGATCAATCATCGGACACCCACAATCGAAGGAAGTGCTTCGACTCTACAGCCGCATTGTCCGCGGACGTGTTCACTGAATATACCCAAGAGTAACATAGATTATTTCAAGGCAGAACTATCACTTTCAAATATGGAATGGTCCTCGGATTGTATGTATATATTTTTTAAATGTAACTATATGCTTAACTAGCTGATACCCGCGACTTCGTCCGCGTTGCTTGATATATTAACAAAGTTTTCTTATGTACGAAGGAACAAACATCAAAAATATCGCAAGCAAAAATATACTTTGTTTAAACATACAATACTGAACATGCAGTGCATATACTAATCGTTGTTTCTTGAAACTTTAATAACTTTTTATTAAATGAAGATATCGCAATCATTTTTTTTTGATAAGAGCTAATAAATAAAATTTAGAAAATGTCATTGAAATCTCCAGTAGTTTTTCCGTGATGCGCGCACAACTACAGACCTCTATCATTTTATTTATATAGATAATTATATTAATGACAACTGTGATGATTAGATAATTAACAACTATCAATGCGTAAAATTCGTATGCTCGTCCGCCTACCTATTCAATAAAGAAAAACCTTTTTATTATATGTAGTATGTTTCATTATTTCTTATCTAAAAGTGGTTTCTCTGATCTGAGATACATTTTAGTCTTTGTACGTAATAGCAAGCGATTTAGATTGATTCCGTCATTGTTTTCAAGAGTAGTGATTTCAACAGGAATTGTTCTACGGACTCCCGTAGAAAGATCGAACTAATACAGAGTTACTTACTGGCAATTGAAATCGATGAGTATCGACGGGATTTACTCTTCGATATAATTTTATAGAAACAAATATATGGATATTTTTTTTATTTTGCAGACAGTATTTTGTTTTTTTTTTCTACCAAATATGTACTTGTATCACAAATCCAATCTGCTATAAAATAATATTAATAAATCGCTTTAAAATAATTTTTAATTATTTTATCTAATACATAGGTTAATTTTTAATCGTAAGACATCTGGGTAAGAGAAATACATAAGTGATTTATAAAATGTATATAAATTACATAAGTCTGATGAACGTCTTGAAGCGTCTAGTCATGTTGTCTCGGCAACGATACGTCGCATTAGTTGCAACGCGTCTCAGATTTCGCTCTCGGTTCTCACAGCCAGTGTTTGTGATGGGAGATGATGAAGGGCCGCGTCGATCACGTCGGCGATTGCTATTGATTTCCATTTAATCCGGCGCGTGCTCTCGCTGCCTACCGCTGGTCATTGCCGTTGCCGACAAATTGCTTGCCGCCTTCATTACAACTGATTGAAGGGCGCTTCACTGTTTGGGTTTTCGGATCTCGTCACTATTATACATGTTGTATTTATGTATTGAATACGTTGTACTGAAACACAATAATTATTTCATTTTCTTGATATTCACATACATGTGATTTATTTTATTTAATGTAATTTTATTGTTATTGGAGTTTATATTTACCTACTTTTATATAGAGAATATTAATTATTCTTTATTTAATATTATATTGCCTTATTCTTTTTTAAATTGTTAAGTATTTTTAGACAAAATGTATTTAGTAAATTATAATTATTCTATTTTCCGCAAATAAATAATTGGAAAAACTCCTTAAAGGAATAGTTCTGGCTTCCATAAGCTCATTTTTCATATCGCTTAAATAATAAGAGATGCGACTTGACGAGAAAATGCTGCTAATAATCTTGCTTCATTAATTTTTGTTTTCACTTATTTTGATCTGTTGAAATTCATGTAATATTTTTATTTATTTATTAAGTAATTTAACATACCTAAATCTTAAATAGAAGCTACGAGTAGCTCTAATTACGGGTAAAATAAAGGGATCTCCACGGGATGTGTCTTTACAATCATAAGTTTTTAAATGTATATTCTTATACAATATGTAGATGGTGATCTATGTACCAATAACAATGTGCTAACACAATAGATTTTACAATGAAAATAAGAAAACATAGAAGTAACTACAGATACCGTTGTAGCCATTTAAATAAAAATCAAACCTTACGTATAAAGTTTTCTTGGCAGAGTTCGTTAAGAAGCCCGCGCACTGTCATTTTTTCGGCGTATTTATATGATAAACTTTATCTCAAAATATATTGAATATGTATGTAAATTAACTATTTTATATCCGTCTTGAAACTATAATTCATTAAAATTTGAAAGTTTAATATTAGTCGGTTTAGCAGTTTTTGCGGAAAAAAACAATAAACCAAGTAACAGAAGTTTTTTCTTTAGAATATTTGTTACGATATATCTAGAGAATCTAATGTAGATTGAAGTATAATAATATAGTACATATTATGTCAATATAATATATGATATTATATGAATGTTTAAAAGAAACTTTGATTACACAATGTATCTTGTATTTATTTAGTTTTCCAGTATTTGATTCTTAAATGAAAGTTACATTTCGATAAAGAATGATAGAATGTAAATTATAATTTCTATGCGTGTACACAAAGCCGTGAATATAACAATGAATCCCGCAGCCGCTTTGACATGAAAGTTAAGTTATTATTAAGCATCTCTATTGCTTAGACAATTGAATGCGTGACTCGATCTACTCCAGCTACCGTCTCATTTAGCTTGATGCCACTGCTCCACAGCTCCGAGCTCCTATTGTAATAACCTGCTCAATTTTCTCTAGACAAAGCGGCGTTTTATCATTAGAACACTATTACTACTTAAATTGATACGTTCTCTGCCGTTTTAAAATTGCGGTAAGAATATAAATATTTTTTTCATTCAAAATGATACGTACTATTTCTTTTATTATATAAATAAAATTTGTATATCTTTTATAAAAACAAATTGTTTTTTTAGTAGGCTCACTAAATTTGGAGAGATGGCTTACACTGCCGAAAAATTAATTGATCGGATCTCGTTTCGAAAAGGAAACAGCGCGGAAGAGTTTTAATTAGCGAGAAAAAAAGGCACCACAGAACTTCCGATGTAAAAAACCGGGAGACAAGGGTGGGCGTAACGAAGAATAAAAATCTCCCGCTCGTAATGCGGGCAACATTTGTGTGAGGAAGACGCTCGGTAATGGAAGACAAATTTCAATATAATTTGCAATACATAAGCGTGTTACTTTAATAGCCCAGAACCACCCTTCAAATTAAACGGGGCTTAAGTTTTATTTTATTTTTTCCTCCTCTGGTCGATCGCTTGTGGGCGCGCGCGAGTAGCCCGCTAGCTCGCCGTTCGTTCGCAGGCGCCTGGAAAAATATAATCCGACCAAATTAATTGCAGCTACTCGCAATAGTGGCGCGGCCGCGATGCCGCCAAATCAAATTAAGGACGCGCTATAAAAACCAAATTAGTACTCGCTTTAACCGTGAGGGGGTATTTAGTTACAAGACGTTAGTTCAAATCCCGCCATTTTCATTAACAATAAATATCCCCTCGCAGCCGCACGGAATCCTTATTGTTTTACTTTTTACACCCTTGTGTCCCGAGTGGGATATAGCGCGGACGTCTTCTACTGAAGCTTTGGCTAATTTGTTCTTTTTCTTTACTTACTTATAGGGCGTAGGTAATAAAAATTTGTGTTGCGCGAATTGTGTGGACTTTAAATTTTATATAACCGGCGCCGGTGCTCAAGTCGAGTTTTGCATTTAATTGGAGAAAAATTTAGGGTCGGCGAAGCGCTTCTGTGAGGATTCTTAAACTAATTGGATGGTCGTTACAAACTTTTTTGTTTTAACTGTTTACGCAATCGAAAGTGGAGAGTTTTCCTAAGTTTGATAGGAGGGTATAGCTAGTAAAGTAAAGTAAGCTTATTTCTGAAATTACAGAGGCTTAAACATTTTATAATCATAAGAGCAATTTAGCTTCGCTTCATATATCTTACAGATGGCACATCGAAGGGGTGAATTCGTTATTTTTTGCTGCGGAGGTAGTAATTAGGGGCCATGCAACGAATTAGAAGGCGGCGGCGATTTAAAACAATAAGCTGGCACTGTCATTAGCGGCGGCCGCAGTATATTACTGACTGCCTCCTAATGTGACGACATTATGTATTTATTACGTGTAACTTATAACATATATTATTTTCAAATGGAATTTGAGGATCGTATAATGTTAAGTGTTATTATTTATGTTTCTGAAGCGTTTCGAAATTATCGTCACACGACTGAAATAAAATACAAACGCACCAGTAAGACTGAAATTTCTGCCTCTGTATAATCACATTTGTTTGTATGACAACACATGTGTGCGTAAGTTTTAAATCAACACAACTCAATCAATCGATAATACGATCTAGTATACTAAACTATATAATATAACGATTTATAAGTGCTTATATATTTTATTAATTTTGATTAATTTAAATTTTGGGTACCCTTTACAATTGTCTTTTCATTTGTGAACTTATTTTCGTTATTGGGTTATATTTTATAACATGTTACGTTTTTCTAAGCGTAATCAACACTTTTTAATTAATTACTTGACAGAGCGTGTCTAAAAGGTAGCTCGGAGCTATGGGATGTTTTAAATTAATTTCGTACGCAAAAAGTTTACTGAATGAGTGTTATAACATGTTTAATAGAAATAATTAAAATGACTCTTAATGCCTAGTCAGTTAATTGAAAAATAACGGTAACATTAGGTTTGTGATGTATGATATCAATCAGTTTTAATAATAATATAACAGTCAAAACGACCTGACTTTTTTATTTTTTAATAACTACTTTTCTATTTCTTCTTAACAATTATTTTAAGGAATAAAGATATTATCCCGGCAGTGCATGAAAGTTGTACAGGTTTTCCTATACTGTTGTTAATTACGAGATCTTAAAAACACTATTAAAATCATAATGAGATGTTTTTGCTCTTCAATCAAAAATGTTTATAAAATCGATAACATAGAATGAATTCTATTTATAAAAAAATATTTACGTTTTACTTTTTTAATTTGAAATAAAAAATAGATCGACGTACTAGTATTATTTTTTAATATAATTTTTTAATAATTATTTAGTAGATAATATTTTCAATGTTCAATTATTTATAAACATTTGAAAAATTCCTTGATCATACTAGAAAATTATGTTAAGTAATTAAAAAAATATATTTCAAAATGTCTATGGTTTGTTAAAAATGTATGTGATCCGTTACCGAACTGAAAGCTACGAAAATTGTAATCATATTATAAAGTAACCGCAAATGATTGCAGGAAACATGTTATTTAACGTGCCCCGATATGATCTTATCGCGAGATCCTAATACCCGACGTGTGTATATTATAGGAGCTGCCGAAATGCCGGATACTATTGGCTCCTATGTATTTTTAATTTGATACTTTTATATATAGCGTGATGTTAAACGTTTTTTTTTACTTTTAATCTTCATGATATTATATTGCATCGTTCGAATACTTTTATTACAAATTATAAGATATAAGATAAATTAATAATGTTTCTTAATTTTTTTTTACATAGTACAATAAGTATAATTCTGTTTTATGTTTAAATAAAAATCGATAAGATTTAAAAACATAAACACGAATAATTCCTTAAATGAAATATTACACTCAGTCAACATTTCTGGGTATTCGACAGCACAGGGCGGTGGAACATCCACTATAAGGTGTTATTATCGAGACAAAGCGCTCTGTTTGTCTATCACGATAATCTGTGGACTGTTCGTTCCAATTCCACGTTGTGTAAATGCCCTAATGGACGCCGGTAATGTGACACGCTTGACGATTTTACTCACAAATTGTTGTACGAAACTCTATTACAATCTAATGACAGCGACCGTCTAATTGCGAGGTTATTACGTTTTGTTGTGCACGCGGCTTAATGATAGTGCTCAGTAATTATTGGGCGAGGTGAAACCCTGAAGATGTGTCGAATTGAATTGTCGGGCGGTTAATGAAGGCTCGACCGTTCGACCGTTCGCCCGCGCCGGATGTGCGCACTCGTATTAGCTACATATCAATGAAAGTGCACGATTAATTTTTAATAGTCTTAGCCTCCGGGCTTTGAAATTAGCCTTACAATGTATCTAATACGAATTTCGGATCGTAAACTCAATAAATATATAAAGCCTCACGATCACGATTTTTCCATCTGCGTTTTAATATAGAGTTATTGAAAATATAATTACGACAATTCGATTGAGTAAATAAGTAATTCAGAGTTTATAATTTTACCTTATAAATAAACATACATATATGTATTAACCTTTAAAAACATACATATGTTCAGTTCTAAAGTTATAAATATACCAAATGTCGTTTACACGAAGATATAATAATAAAAATTAATTTATTAACATAAAAGATTACACAGTCACAAAACATCCAGTGGCCCCGCATTAAGCAAGCCTGTCTTGCGGGTACCAACTACCAGTTATACTTTCTCACGTTTATACAGTGGCTCGGGCGTTATAAAATCCCATAGAGAATTAAATAATATATATATATCTTTAGTAAATACATGCTTATATAAATAATTACACCAAGTCTTAGGGCAAACAGACATGTTCATGCACACAAATGTCTGTCTATATGTCTGGATGGAAATTGTACCCACGACCTGCGGCGTTAAAGCTAGTATCTTACCAAGTTACCAACCAAGCCAGTCAGCTCGTCATATAAAAACACAATAGGACCAAATTTCAATTTTTCCGTAGATACTCTTGGAACTATCATTAACCATAATAATAAAACGCAGTCACGACTGTCATCAGTCGTGTTTCATTACAGGGCCCAGTTTCACTGTGAGGTATGGAAACGCGTGCGCTCTTAGTTCCTTGTTATCGCGTGATCTCCACGAAGATTTGGAGCGACAAATGTATTCCGTGAATAATTTTACAGATAGCTGACTACATACTTATTTTCTATTTTTTTAATTTTGCCTTTCAATACGTAAATGTCTTCGCTGAGATGACTATATATGAAAGTTATATTGTGCACATATGGACATTTTTATATTGCACACAAAATATTATAACTTAGTATTGCAGTGTTACGGTTTGAAAAGTGAGTGAGCCAGTGTAATTATAGGCACAAGGGACATAACATCTTAGTTCGCAAAGTGGCGCATTGGCGATGTAATTCATGGTTAATATTTACAATGTCAATGTTTAAGGGCGGTGGTAGCTATTTACCATCAGGTGGCCCTTTAGCCCGACTAATTTGACTAATTTCAAACATACTGTGGTGTCAACTCCCTTAGTCTTATGATCCGATAAGAGGGCACTCCGACTGGAGAGAGATCAGCTCCAGAACCTTTGGATTTATATATTTTAACATTTTACATACGAAACACATGAATTTAACCATCTCAACAAAAATCGAAACAAACAAATGCGAACTTTCCAACTCTGGTCTTATTGAATAAACTGGTTTTATTGAATAAAATCAATTAATTAATAGATAATTTCTTAACGGACAACTCCCTATCTATATTCCTATATGATTACTTATAGTCAGCACTCAGAAACAGCCTGAGGACTTAGCCCAACAGTGGGACAACACTGTTGGGCTAAGTCCTCTTGTCCTCATTTTCAGAAGAAGGTTTGGAGCTCTACCTCGCTGTTCCAATGCGCATTACTTGTCTTATAAGCTACTACCAATCGAAATAGTTAAATATTAGCTAACTAAAGAACTATTCATTAAACTTATAATATCAAGACAATGTCATAATGTAAACCGTAGTATGCAAGTTGTAGGAGAAAATTTACTTCCTCCTTAATATTCGCTTTACAACGAACTGGAATTTCGAAATCAATTTAAACTATACCCGAGCTGACCATAAGGCCGTCTTGTTTGAAAGCGGACGTGTAAGCGGATTTTCAGGACAAGTTGAGGCGAAGGTCGCTACCTCTTATTTTTGCCGCGTCGTCTCAACTAGCCGGGATTGATTTACGGGACGAAGTGCGATACACCGTCCCGGCCTTATCCCGGCTTGCTCCTAACTAAAGCTTATCCCGAATTACGCAAAACACGGCGACCGGCCGTGACGTTTGCCGAAGGGAAAATACATTTAAAAGGAAAACTATTCTGGTTTTATTTTGTCTTGTTTATTTTTGTCATTTTTTTCCACTAAATATTAAATTTAATAGACATAAGAAAATGTGACCAAGCTTAATTTAATTTTACGGACTGATTTCAAACTTAAAGTATTAATTATGACAGAACATCAATGATGAATATCGTATAGATATTACTGAAACTTTACTTTTAGATCTTGAGTTTTGTTTAAGTTATGACACCTATTAAGCACAAAGTAAGAAGACACGTTCAACCATTAAAGCGGTCTGAAGGCGGACGAGGCTGAGGCGTAGGATATTATCGCACCGCTTGTTGCCCGCGTAAAATAATAATGGCGGAACTTCCGCCCGAAGCGTGAAAACTTAAGCGAAAAAAGCAAGAACTGCCCCCGGCCGCCGCTTAACTTCGTTAACCGCTCGGATGTGACGCCATTTAATTTATTAACACGTTCCTACCTTCGTTGTTAATTTTTACGGTTAATGATACTTTTCAGTTTTCACATTTTAACTTATATTTTGAGTTGCTATATATGTACTCTAGAAGCGTTTCGCCTCGGTTGATGTACAAATCTCGGTTAGTTTACAAATATGAATGTACTATTAAAATACGAGAGGAAATTTAATAATAATAGTACCTAACTGTAACAAAAGCTGTCAATTTAAACATTCCTTAACTATATAAATATAAAAAATGTATACTAATATAAAACGTTACATTTTGAAACGGAGCCTTGTGATATTTATATTAAATTTTTCATGTCCGGTGTCCGCAGATATTAGCTTCAGCCGAACAATAGAAGTAGCAATAGATCACGTCACGCGGCGAGTCCACTCCGATACCGACAGGTAAAACTTAAAACTACGAGTCAGTACAAACAGGCTCGTCGGAAAATCAATAAACGAAACCGCACTGAGTGCGCCCACCCAAATAAATACGGGGCCGACTATCCAATAAAACACGTGAACGGTTTACAATTAAAGCTTTAAATCTGCAATAGGTGTTGCCATAAATTGGACGAGAAAACAATCAGCGGGCGAGCGTCGTTCGCAATTAGCGCTGCGCGGCTCGATAAATTTGCATTAATGCTCTCGAAAAATCCGAACGGCAATAATTTTCGCGTGCCGTGTGCTGTACGCGCTGGGCCGTGGGTGCCGGCCTCGCGCCCGCGGCCCATCCACTGCGGAAATGTATCAATATGTTTTTCTAGTTCACCGGTGTCCCGTGGAATTGATTTGGTTTATTGTTTGAGTATTTTGTAAATATATTTTTTTATTGCGAGTTGATCTTTCCGTAGTGTTTGTATTTGAGTACATTTTATTCTTTTCGATATTAAATTGTGTTTTTATAATGGATAAACATAAAATGGAAAATTGTATCCATAAAATCCATGTAACCCTTAAAACTTAATCCTGAAAACCGTAAAAAACTTGTATTTTAGATATTTAAAATTAAAAGTTGGGATAGTTTGCTTTAGTATCCTTGTTATGTTATGTTTAATTATAATAATTATTTTCAGAGAAAATAAAGTTAGTAAAAAGCTAATAGTAGACCAGATAAAAATATTAGAGGTATCTCAGATCGTGGGGCACACAGGGCCAGGCTGTCGTATTTCAGCGCTGTCGGTTTACGGATCGGCGCGTGATTTACGTAACGCGCGCCGCCTCACTGCACTTTACACTTTTGCAGTCGCGCGCAGCGACGCCTATTCATTGATATTCGCCATGACACTTACGCTCATTGATTTACGTTTTTTAACGAACTTCGAAAAACAAATGTCTCTTTGATCTGTATTCGCCATTACGTAACTCTTAGGGTATTTAGACTAGAATATATTGCAGGGCATTACAAATACCGGTACAAGTATAACTCTAACTGGTTACACTTCGATTTTTTTACATTTTATTATTTCAGTTAAAATATTTTATATGGCATATGTTTAGAATAAAATTGCGATTCAACTGAGCAATGCTGCGTTCTTGCCTTCTTTCCACACGGTCATGTTTTTACAATAGCTATTTTTAATTTTAATTGGTAATACTCGATGTAAGAATTTTTGATACAAACTAACTATATACTTTGTTACCCTTTAAGGTGTACCTACGAAATTTGTATGTAATTGCGTATCACGTAGGTGAGTTTAATTTTTAAACAGTTTTTATGGAAATAGCTGCTTAAATATAAATATTATTATATGTATGTAAATACATCTAATTATACAAACATATAAGCGCGTATACTTATCCATGTCATGATGTATAAAATATAAAAGTCCTTATATGGAAGTCTTTGGCAATAGAATATATAGCACGATGCATTTATTACTTCTTAAAAAGCAGTTTAGCCATATATCCGCCAATGTATATGTAAATACAGAGATCGTAAGCGGGAATCATTACCATTTTAAACATTGTCACTGCGGGAGAGGAGCTTGTTCGTTTGCTAATTTGATTTCAACGCCTACGTCTTAAACGTTGCCGCGATTTCGTATTGATAATTTAATAGACATTTGTAAGTGATTTAAATATTTATTTAGAAGTTACGATCATAAATTAGTAACAACTTATGTGCTTAGCTGGAACAAAAGCTTTGATTCTGGTAAACGAAAAGATAAAAAACCAAGCTAATATACAGTAAGAGTCATTTATTACACTTATTGAAATGTGGCCTCATTAGATGAAGTCCATAGTTTAAATATGGGCCGCTGAGTAATGCAATAGCGAAAAACAAAGTTTTTCGATCCTGAAATGAACATTGCGTAAAATTCGTCATCGCAGGATCCACGGCTCTTACATAAGAAAAACTTCTTAGTTCCCAAGGTTGGTGGCACATTGGCGATGTAAGCGATGGTTAACAACTCTTACAATGCCAATGTCTATGGGCGTTGGTGACCACGTACCATCGGGTGGCCCTGCATACGCTCGTCCGCCTTCTTATTTTCGCCATCGCCATTCGGCTCGGATTAGTGACATTTTTTTTGTGTTATATTCTAAGTTTATGTTCAATATTGTTTCACATTATATAGTTTATTACAGAGAAATGTTAAATTATACATCATCACTACAGAATACGCGTGTTGTGGACAGGTCTTGGCTGATAAGTAACAAACATATTATCTTCCGTTTCATTAGTATTACGATATCTGCGAGTATGATTCTGAAGTGAGCCTCTTTTTTCGAATTGACTAATTCCTCTTAGCACATATGGTCATACACAACGTCAAGGGTAGCACCGATCGAAATATTTTCCTAAGTTTGTAGTGTGTGTATGAATGAAATGATTGTGACGTAAATATATATATTTTTAAATTTGGACATTATTTTAATGTATTATGACAATTAATTTTACTTTAGTGTTTTGGATCGTATGACAACTTATTAGGCAATTGTTTTGTAATCTGAGTAAATAAATTGTTTTTATTTTTAAGTCTCGAGGACCTTTGTGTAGCTTTAATGGAGTATTTATTTAAAGTGTTCTTTTATAGTTTTCAATTGATTTAATTTCATCGTGGCAGATAGAGCCCGTCACGCTGAGAGCCTACTGTTATACGATTCCAGTTTTAGAGTTCCCTGCATTTATTTGATATAAAAAAAAATGCTGAAGAAACGGAACAGTTGTCCAATTATTTAAAAAAAAGGTTAATATGTAATTTTTAAATTACAAGCTGTTATTAATATTATGCTATGGTTATCTTTTTATCATAGTGTAGGTATGCACGGTTATAATAAAGGCTTATACGTTCGATGGTAAATATATAATTTCCCTGGCATTGTAAACTTAGAGACAGTTGTAATTACACACTTTGTTAAATGTTTGTTTTTACGTAATAATAGTATCATTGATTAGACGTTAAGGGGAAATATTCCAAAATTTTTGAATTATTCATACTTGCTTATATCGTTTACTCAATGGTAGTTTATGGGGTAGATGGGGTTATTTCGTGAAGGGTCACCAAACTTATGTAACAATAAAAAAGTTATGCGTCGTGTATTCTTTTATATTTAAAATATTTATTGGACATCATAAAGCTAGTCAAGTGATATGGGATCAAGGAAAAAAAAAATCTTCAAATATTGTAGAGACGTTAACAACGATATTAAATAACGTCTCTATTCACTATAAAACGTAACATAAACTGTCCGAGATGGACGGACGCTGGACGTCAAGCGCGCCGGAAGAGGTGCACGGCAGGGACACCAAGTAGGTGCTTAATATATGAAAATATTCAATTTTATAACATACCGTTGAGATAACATCTGAGCCTGTCGATTTGATATTTTCGGCGGTAAGGTAATTTTATACCGGTCGTGAATGGAGGCTGGTGCCACGCTGCGCGCGCGCCGCGCTACTCGTAACTTAGCACTTAATCATTAACGCGGACACGTTATACGACCCTACGCCCAGATAGTACTCGCATCGCTCGTAATGTCACCTCGACTAATATAATCGTGGCTAAAGGAACCTGCTACATCGAACATCGGTTTAGAACTTCTAGATTATTTTGTGTGTTTAACATTACGCCTTTTGTTTAATTAAATACTTATATGCTATTTGTAACGGGTAAAAATGGATACTTAGCTTTGTAATGGTTCAGAGCTCGATAAAAAAATATTATCCTAAGAAAAAATATGATACAACAACAAATATAAAATTAATAAAAAATTTAAATTTTGTTATATGTGAGCTTGACAGGACTAGGTGACATGGAGTCGTGGATAACGACATAAAAGGGTAAAGAGTGGTTGTCATAAGTCAGCAAGCTGGTTCAGGTAGCGTAATAAATAATTGCTCGTTTTGCCTCGTGCAGTGCGTCACGGCTAGTGCGTGGGACGCACGCCGCCAGGAGCCTAAGCAAATCTAGACTTTTTATCAATGCGAGTTCATGGGATAGAGTTTCAAAGGTATCAGTTAAACTATTTTATAAGGGTTGAAAAAGCATAACGCTATTAAATAGTACTAAACATTTTAGTTCATGAAGCTATTATATCAAAGATGTAAGTATTTTATTAGGCATTATAGTTCGAATGATTTACTCATAATATGTTCTTATGAATTAAAGTAATGTAAGTACAGTACTTTGTGTTATTTATTTTATTGGGTTATTCTAAGTTGTTAGTTTAAGTATTTGACAATTTTTAAATTTTCCTTAGAGTTTCAAGGATATTAATCTAACCTAAAATGTTATACGGTATAGTTTTTTTTTACGTTTTATAAATAAAATATTCCATTCACAATATTACGATAGATTAAAAATTTTGATAGAGAGAGAGAGATTTAGTATATCACCAGGAATTTGAAATATCTGATGACACTTTTATTAATTATGTAGCAAAATGACAGAAGATATTTATAATTTGAATAATGTTTTTTTCGGTTTTCGATCACAAATATTTTGATACGAGTTATATGGTACGTCGTGTGACAAAAAGCTTATTAGTCAATAAACGGCTACCCACCACATCAGGCCATAACACAGTTCATTATTTATATTAACAGTTTAGCAGTCAGTGGCCAGGTCGCTGGATCCGGACTTATAGCTGTGTGAATACGCGTGGGCATTATTTGTACCCTTGTTAAGCGCTGAGGATATTATAAAAATGATTCCTTTATCCGAGCTGCGACACTCGCTGGAAATTGGTCGCTTAATTTATGATCGTCATAAAAAAGGATTCGAATCCGTGCAGGTTGGAATTTCATTCATAAGAAGGCAGAGGCGTCTGAGTCTTTATGGGTGGATGTTTTCATTAATTTTACGTGATTTGGAAATTTAAAGGTGGTATCGGATGTTGCCTGACGGTGGTCGGTGATGTCGAGATAAGATGCTAGAGCTCCTACCGTATACGCTTCTTCATTTTCACATTGACCCTTTGTAATGAGAGATTTCGTCTCCTTTCTTCAATTCTAATTTTAAAATAAATAATATAATAAAGGTTTAAGCTGTAATGCAATTCGGAATGAAATATAGTCATTGTATTGTCATTTTAAAGTCAAATGCGTGACTTAAAATATTAAAACGATCAGTGGTAACATTTGTTGGGCATGCAGAGGAGCCGTCATTAGTCATTGTGTAAGTGGCGGCGACGGAAGGAGCGCTGTGGGTTCCCGCTGACCGCGTCGCGATGACCATAAAGCGCTTGCAAGCGCATCATCAGATAAGCGACAATAAGTCGATACGCGCTCTAAATAAGCTGGGATGTGCATTAGTCACCACGGTGACCGAGCTCCGTCGGACGACACCGTCAGTTCGCCTAATCCACTCAAAACATACAGAGACATTTGTCGGCCCGCCAGGGATCGAGTGATCGATAGCGATACTCGCTACAAAACGATAGATAAAAGCCGATAAGTCAGAAGAAATATGACGCGAACAAAATCGGGAGATATACGTAATAAGATAAAAGTCAAACAATGATTCGACCGCGGATTCGCCGCGGCATAATTTATGTGACAACGCGTGATGGACGAGCGGCGACTTTCGGTAAACTATTTACATACGGCGGCGGCCGCGCTGTCGGATTGGGTTCTGTTGTGACAGAGGGTGGGGCTTAGTACCGAAAACAAATGTCACTGTTATTTATTAGGTTACACTGCTATTAGGCCTAAGACGGAAAATGCCCTTACCTATTCAAAATTTACAATAAAAAACCGTTTTCACGTTTGACACATTATGTGATTGCAATCTGACCATACGATAGTCGAGTGACAAGCGCCACACCCGAGAGAGTCCCGCGGCGATTAGTCTAATTGAATCAAGAGCAAGAAACGCTTGTGTGGTTGGCAATTCCCTTCGCACGTCAACTTAGATTGCTTTCTGTAACTTTGACGTTTTTCTAAATAGCATTAAAAACTGATTGTTAATGTAGATATATCGATTGTTTGATAATCGTAGTTCTCTATTGATATGCTCATTTCGGAACTAATATTTATATGGCCATTACAAATACTTATATATCTGAGAAATAAGCTACCGTTTTTGGATTCAACACCAGTTTGGCAGATGCTGCTCAAGATGGTCGCCATTGTTATAAATAATTCTAGTGTAGAAATTGTCATGTCATTAAAATATTTTTTATAAACGTACATAGAGTTTGGGTGGTAGGTGAAAACGTTAGGCGAGCGACAATCCCCGCGGAGACAGCAGCAGGCAACTTTGCTTTTTATCTGCGCTCCTCGCCGCGCGCGCTCGACCGTGTAATTGGATGAGAACGACGCGATCCCAATAGCGCGCCCTTATCTGTTCGCGGCAAATCCTCCCCCGCTCGCCTCCCGACACCCGCGACGCCTGACGACGCTCAGCAATAAGTTTTTAGTGAGTAATTCAAGATAACCCCTTGATGTTGTTCATTTTCACACTTCCTTTCCCGAGAACAGCTCTTTATTGCGTAATATGTAACTGTCTCGTCGCCGACGGGTGTCCCGGGGGCGCGTAGACGAACTTCGCCCCTTTTATGATGTTAATGCGATCGCCCTGCACCCTTCTATCCGAATAATGATAATTGCTTTTTCGGAAATTATTGTTTGATGTTGTCGCTTAATGCCCTTCCAGATGATTTCGAAGGTCTTTCGAATTAACAACATTGAAGCATTTAATTATATCATTCACACAAATAATACACATGTTGTTTTATTAGCCCGTTATACATGTATCTTAGTCTTAAAACGTTAAATAAAATTGCATTGGTTTCAACCAAAAGAGATCAGTTTGTTTGTAGACAGAAAGTTAAAGAAATCCCAGACCGTAGAGAAAACATGTGCCCACCATATAAACTCTAAATACGTCATGAATCGTGAATTTCAATTTTACACTTTTACAACGAAAAGCAATTCACAAGGAAATCGCAATTTGGCCACTGAGCGTGAACGAATTAAATGGATTAAAAAATCACGCTCATGTGGAGGGTACTCCTTTATTTGTGGAGTTGAGTGGGAGGCTGCGAATTGTCGTCGTATTAGGCGCTATCAGATGGGCGCATGTTCTGATGTGGCTATCTACCTCCCCAGTCCCCTTGCTCGTGTTCATCTGTTTCGGTTTTATTTTGCCAGCTACATGACTTTCTTAGGTACTTTAACTTACACGATAATAAACTTTTTTAATATTTCGTGCTAATAATGTTTGTTTAGCGAATTCATATTTAAATAGAAGCTCTTTTTTAAAAATAGAATATATAGAATTATGTTTCTGATTTTCGGACAAATTAACCGCATATATGTATGTGTGTACATATGCAGTACAAAATCATTCCTCAAAATATTTCACGTCGCCACAGCCTTATTACAGTTTTATTCTGAATCTTCGGTATTATATTTTTATGCTCGTAATCTGAGAGGAAGGTTGCAAACTGTCGTCATACTCTAGCGTTATCAGATAGTCCGCGGGGACATCGCAGGCTTAACCGCATTCAAAGTGGCTGTACTATGTGAAGGTACAGTGTACGCTCTGGAATCACTTTACAATTTATGCATCTAGCATATATGTGTGCATTAAACATACTATATTTTCTAAGGTGAAATAAGTTTTTGGTATTTTCATTCTAAATTTAAACATAAAACTTAATACATATTGAATTAAAACTAATTTATAATAAACATACCATAAATAAAATCGGTGTAAATTTTATTATTTCACTCAGTATCTGAGTTAGAAAAAAATCCCTCATATAATTTTCCCAGTTTTGGGAAATTAGGGTAATTTAATTAAATTTGTTACTGTATGTATATGCGCACAGACTTGTGCAGGACAATATCTCCGGCGGGTAGTCGCGTTGAGAATAGCTGAAGAGGAAAGCGGTCAAGACGAAACTAACATAAAGAAACTTTATACTTAAACTTTGAGAAATTATTTAAATGTGAACCTACAAATACAGCAATCGAATAAACTGGAGTTGTAACGAAAACGGACAAATGACAACTCCCAAGTTAAAATTTGGTTGAAAACGTTTAAATAGATAAAAACCGAATTAAATCAGTGAATATTGATAACCATTTAAATTGTTATTAGATCAATGTCCGCACGGTGAACGATCACGTCGCCAATAATCATTTAGAAATGCGCCGAAATATTTCTTTTTTAACCGTGTTCGTTATTTTGAGTGAAATTGCGAGAGCATTAACTTGAGTGTAGGGTGGCTCGGGTGCATTTTACTCGCCGCCTTATAATCAGACGTGCCGCTCCGGGCTCTGAAACACATATTAACATCAAATTAATTTGTTACTGATATTTTGTTTCTCATTGCCCGAGACTGATAATTATCTCATATGTGAAATAAAGGTTAAATTTTTGTATGTCTTTATACAAAACGATTACTTTTCACATAGTAAAAACAAAACGCAATCATATCTTTTTTTTTATTTTAACCAGCTTTCTAATAATTTTTAGTATATTTTTTTGTATTTTTTTTACAAGTCTAAATTTTAATTTTAGTCATAAATGAACTTCTTAAATTATTCAGTGTTTGCTTGTGTTCACACAGAACAAAATATTCTGCATGTATGTGGAGCCTCAATAGAACTTATAGCTATGTAAATAACATACACCGTCTACTTATTATTGATTATACTCAAAAGCACTTATGTAAATTGAACAATTATTATAAATTTCCTCTGATCAATTTAAACGTGTGAATATTAGCATAGTAATTTAGCTGCGGTAGATAGAGGCGAGATGAACTCAATTTGTCTCTACGTAGTTTTACTTGGGTGGTAATAATTATTAAGCTAGCACTTTATTATAGCCTAAATAATGATTATAAGTGGGTGAGAGCGCGGCTGGTGGCGAGTCCCGCTCTGTAATCTTGCGCCGGCCCCCAATCACGCATTTCTCACCCGGACGCGTTGAAAAAATAATACCTCCTCATGTTTTGTCTATAATTTGCTGGATGCCGCTCGCCGCCGCGCGCACGCAGGCTCACGTCAATATCTCTCTTAATAAATGTCGAATCGTCAACATTTCTCACTATTTAGACAGTAGCGTTATAGGTGTAATACGATACTGCCATTAATCAGTAACTTATGTCGCATTCTGTACATTATATACGATGTTTACAATTTCTTTAAATTATTTTACGCAATAACGAATAGCGTGTCGGTGCAAAATATCAATATGATATTTGTAAAAGTACCTATGTCAAAGTATATTTTTCACGGTATTGTAAGTATTTTACCACAAGCTGTGACCATATCAAACATCGCGAATGCTACGTGAAATTAACGCGAATGTCAACCGACGATGTTTTGACATTTGAATGACAGTTGTTTTCAATGGAGAATTATGCGGAACCGACTATGAATACGTGACCTAAACTTCGCTGTCCTATTATTCCCCCTTTGATACAAAATCGCACAATGAAATGTATTTATGAATATAAGTAATAATATAACCTTAAGTGGTTAGTTTTTGTATGGTTTTTTGTTATTTGGTAACTTAGGTAATAATTTGCTTAACTTAAAATTTATACGAACGATACGAACTGCTAGAAGGAAACGTTAAAAATACATAGTTTTTTTAAGAAGAAATACAAATTATACATTTTCATTAGACCATATATTTAAAAAATATATACTTCATTAACATCAACATTTAATATAAAAAAAAATTGTATGAAATAGAACTACGTCTTTTGTTTTTATTTGTCCACAGCGCCAATATTTTATCCCGTTTGTATGTATAAAATAAGGGTGAAACTTGATTCATTTTTATTCGTTTAAGCAATACTATAATATTAGATAAGTGATTTTCGAAACATACATTTCATCATCATTTCTTTAATATTAAATTGCTATTTATTATTAGCATTTGAACGAATTTTTTGATGCATATAACTTTAATTAGGTCCTTTACAAAAATGAAACATAAAAAATATATAAAGTAATGTAATTTACTGTCGATTTAATAAAATACATTACGGATATTAGAATAATACGTGTAGATGTTTTAAAGATAGAAGTGTTAGTGCCGCATCGCTTATTGCACGCCAGAAGGCTATCCTGTCAAGTTGCACAAACCTGTCAGAAAATTTGAACGATTAGTTTTGAATTCTTTTTTTGCGGTTGTATCACAACATATTTCGAAACATTGTGCTTTATAGACGTTTTTGCTTATAAATATTTTTATTAATTTGATATTGTAAACTTACTTTTATATTATTTATACAAGCAAGGAGATATACATATATACTATAATGGGTTAGTCTGAGATTTTTCAATTTAACTTTTAGTAGAAATCAGTGTTGCTAGCTATTCTACTATCAACTAAAAACGGAAAGGGGAATATTGCAGATGTCATTCAACGAATCCAGTCCATCAAGTTCAATTGTGTAACAAAGATCAAACATACAAATGTTTGCACATATTAACGATTTTAATGTTGCATTCATACATATATTAACATAGTTAATATCACTACATTGATATATTATATATATTAACTTAACTTGCAAACATACTACGGAATTAAAATATGTGACATCCTCACACTTGTTTTAATAATACATGTCTAGATTAATAATAAAAAAAAATCTAAGTACCCTAATCTAAATCGTACGTTCTGTCAGATACGAAAATACTTGAAATGAATTTAAAAAAAGCTAATACGAGAATCCGGAGGGTAGTGGTGGTCCGTAGTTTAGTTGGTCTTTTGTGTTCGTGTCAAGCAAGCCGCATGTCGTGTCGCTCGGTGACGGATTACCTGACTGTTAGCTGCTTACGCGCATATACGCCTTTTGTGTAAGCCACCTTTTCAGTGCCGACTATTGCTTTCGAATAAAATGTACACTCATGTTGGGAGTTTTATTCTCACCTTACGGCATCGAGACGAGATGCCCGATGGTTAGAAGATATGACTCAAAATCGCGTTATCAAATCCGGGGGTTATAATTGACTACTTGTTTTTGAAACAGTAGACCCATCAGCCTTTACTAGCAATGACACATTTTGTTTGGCAAATGCAAATGGGGCGCGTAATGTAAAAATTATGAGCCACTTCTAACACCGTACAAGCTCCACCACCCACAGGAACTAAAATATGTCCTTTGTGGCTCTAATTACACTCGCACACTCACCACTCGAATTACTGCAATACAAAGTGAAGCTGGATTGGATAGGGTACCATCATTCACGTCGGCCGGTCTGCACAAGGCCCAACAACTTACTGAATTTCCGTTAAAACTTGTATGGAATGGTATAAAGCTTGAAACTAAATTCTCCCGAAAATAAAAGTCAAATAAAATGTACATTCATGTTGGGAGTTTTATTCTCACCTTACGGCATCGAGACGAGAAATATAGAAATTTTAAATGAAATAATCGCATGATACCATCTTGATACATTTAAAAGGTACAAATTTAAATGAAGTACCCTCAATATTGTATTTGGTATGAGTGATGAAATTTGAAAAAAATATCGTTACAATATGAATAATATATTAAGATAATAAATGTTTTACATACATTTTTATTTTAATAAACAAATATTATTAAAGGATATTTAATTACTATAAACATATTTTATATCAAAAGTGAAAAATTTTATAAATGAAGGGTCTTAGCTTTAAATTGTTAAAAGTTTAATTTGAAATAAGTAAAAGTTAAAAATGCACTCATAAGAAAATCTATTAATTATATTATTAATATATAATATTAATATATAAGTAAATTATAGTAAGGGCAGCAATTCAGTTGGACAAAAAGCCGACGGTAATTGAGGGTTGCGTTTATTACATTTTAGTATATTTATCAGAAATAGAACAGAACACACGAAACCTCCAAAATAATTGTTATTAGTATTAATATATATATATATAATATATTTTATAACTATATGATTACTTTTATATTAGGCAAAAATTATAAATAAAAAATCTAACAAGATATACATATTATAGTTTGAAAAGTGTTGTAACGTTCACTAGTCTTCTGCAAATTAAAACGCAATATATTTTTATGTTATTTTTTTCTAGTCTTATTAATACATAAGCCTAATTGGTTATTTTTATTCAATTAGTCATTACGTAAAAGGATGAAGCCGAATGCGAAATTATTTCGGTAAAGTATAATATTTATTTCTTTGTTATAGAGTATTAAGTCACTTTTTTAAATTACCTTTATTATTTTCATGTGTTTTAAAAACCTCATAACTTTTTTTTATTATCAATTAATATAATTGTATTTATAAATAAGTACTTTTATAATAGCATGGGTGCAATACTTTTTAATATTTATAATTGAAATCAAAGGTAGTTTAAGTAATTGAAAAATATTATTTAATTTTTAACCTAAAACATGTTGTGAATAATAGAAAATGTAATAATGACAATTTATTAAACAAATGTAATATTTGTAATTGTAAATATTTATAAACTTTAAAACATTATATTTATATAAAAGTTGCCACCTCTCTATGAAACTTGTACAACCTTCGTACACTAAAAGAGTAATGTTCGCGTTTAATTAAAAAAAAAACAACAGCATTTGTATCTATAATGCTTGTTAAATGTTTCTTGATTAGGCCACTACCGTGCCAGTCATCCAGGCATCTCGGCGGCGATCACAAATTACAAACAAAAAGCTAGGGAGCGTCGTAATCTGACGTCGCATCTCGTTCGATCAACGGCTGATCATGATTTACGAACACATCGGACGGTGATAGGTGATCTGGTATTACAATTTCGATCGTCGATAGCCGAATTCGTTGCTACAAAACGATCAATTTATAGAATTCGAACAAAGAACTCCTTTTTTGTAAAATGTTACAATTGCGTGGTGCATTTTCAAGGCTTATGTTTTGTGATTGATGTCGTTCGAGTCGGTATGCCGAGACTTAACTATTTCAAACGGAAACCCAATCATAACATTTATACATATGTAACAAATTAGGTTCGGACAAATATATATTATATTAAAATTTTAGTTAACTGTAAAAACACGAATTGAAATTTGAGTATTGTAAAATGATGGATAGTAAAATAAATAATACTATTCACAAGGATATTAAATCTATGCAGCCTCCTCTCCTTTTTAGGAGAAAAGCTCTAGTGCTAACAAATTAAGGAACCTATCCGCTATCTTCGGTTAATAATCTCTTATACTAACCATTTTGGCTCTAGCATGTAGATAAATAATAATTTACATTAAAAAACGAAAATTAAACGTAAACATTATGAATACTCCTTTCTATAAATTAAAATTATAAATTTGATTCTAAGAGCGCTCATCAACCCACCTGTCCGATTAGTATCACCTATTTCGTGTAGGTCACGGACAAACATCCCGTTTCTTATATTGAAATCGTTTTCGTTATGCCGTGTCAAAGAATCCTAGCTGACGTGATGTGCCGCTGGATTAGAGGCTGACTCATGGCACTCCACGTTCCGAGCCATAAGGGGACGATCGCGTGTTTTTTAAATCAATCAAAATGATAGCTACCACTCAACGATATCACTATTCCATTATCGTTCAATATAAACAGACAAGCTAACATCCGTTTAATTGATTATAAAAACAACGCTGCCTCCCCACGTATGAGAGCTTGCTTCCTAAATATGTTAATTTAAATTAAAAGCAGGGACTGTTACCAAACGTCGAGCATTAACCACGGCCCTAGAGACTCCATTACTGGCAATAAAATGCCTATTATTATCGAGGGCCGAAAAGTCGATGCACGCGATGCAATTACTTGATTGGCAGCGTTCTGGCCGGCTCTGGCTGAGCTGTGATTGATGTTGAACATAATTAGAAAACACTTCAGCATGTGTCTTCATTGGTACAATCTTAATTGTGGCCAGCACTTACCTCGCTGATTCAAACAGCACGTGCCAGCCGCGCCGCAATCATCTTTGATTTCACTTGTATGGACGGCAGAAAAATAAAACTTCGAACAATATTTAAACGATGAAATGTTCGACACGCTATAATTTTATTATTATTATACTAATCTTACAATATTTAACAAAAGACTTACACCAAACAATGGCTTTAGATTTATTTGTAAATTAATTAATTTTTTTTTTTATTGCATAGGAAGGCGGACGAGCATATGGGCCACCTGATGGTAAGTGGTCACCAACGCCCATAGACATTGGCGTTGTAAGAGCTGTTAACAATCTCTTACATCGCCAATGCGCCACCAACCTTGGGAACTAAGATGTTATGTCCCTTGTGCCTGTAATTACACTGGCTCACTCACCCTTCAAACCGGAACACAGCAATAACAAGTACTGCTGTTTTGCGGTAGAATATCTGATGAGTCGGTGGTACCTACCCAGACGAGCTTGCACAAAGCTCTACCACCAAGGGACTAATTACTAATTCATAATTTAATTTGTGTAAGGTATTTATATGAAGCGATTGCAGATTTAAACATTATTCAATGTTTGTATGTATTTGTACTAAATATTGTATATAAAGCTTAGGTAATATATAATTCAATAACATCATAATAATTGATTAAGGTGATTAAAAATGGGTCATTATTAACGAATTGTAATTCCATTGTGACTTTATTTTACTCGGTTACAATATTCAAAACATAAATACAATTAAAATAAAATGCATGTCGTTAATAAATAATCATTGTTTTTCTTTATTTCACGGAACAATGATAGTTACAAAATTAAAAAAATCATGTCAGTTTATTTTACCTTTAAGATTACATTCAAAATATGACTAAATGAAAATGATTCATGTTTAGTAAAACAATTAAGTGGTTATTTTACTATATCAAATGTGCTCATATAATAAATAATTTCTTACAATATGACATGCTCTAGAAATTATATAATTATCTTAAATAAAGAAAATACTTGACACCAGCAATTTAATTTTCATGAAACAGCAAATAACATAAATATAATAATTTAATTCTTAAAATAAATTATAACAACATTTTATATAAGGAATCTTATAAATAAAATGTTAACTACTAGCAATGAAACAAAAACCTTTAAATCTTGAGTTGCGTTAAGCTTAAAAATTATTTCAGTAATACGTTTCTTGTTCTACCCATTTAGAAACGCCACGTCTAATGAGGTATCTTCTAAACTCATCGCCAATAATCATCAGAACAAAAAAAGGTGACGCAAGAAAGAAATCATACCATTCTATTGGTTCCGTACCAAAAACTTCGTGACATATTGGCAGATATGTTACGACCAGTGCTGCGATTAAATCAACTACAATACTCATGTTTAGAACATGATTTTTCATTCCCTTTTTTAGTATTGATATCCGTCGAGTTTTGCAAATAATAACATCGGATACTTGAGTCCAGCATACAGCAACGAAATAAGCGGTTTGTGCTTTTCGTTCTATTCGTTTACGATCAGCATAATACCAAGGGCGACCTAATGTATCATCGACAGTTGTTGATAAAGATTCCCATTCTTTGCGGACAAAAATTAAACTGGACGGGAAAAAACCACTTTGAGCAAATATTACAAAATATGCATACATACCAGCAAAAAATTGAATTAATCCTATTTGAAAATATGCCATAAAAATAAGTACCCTATTGACAAGATGATCAGTTGGCTTACGAGGAGGGATCGACATTATATCTTGTTCTGAAGTCTCATAAGCAAGACTCATTGCGGGTAGTAAATCTGTACCTACATTGATAACTAGTATCAGAATTAAGGTCATAGGCAATGGCATACCTAGACAAGCATACAGCACAAATGGTAGCATTTCAGGAGTATTGGAAGTAAGAGTGTAAGCAATAGTTTTCTTTAAGTTGTCAAAAATACGTCTTCCTTCTTGTATACCTAAAACTATAGAAGCAAAATTATCATCAAGCAATATCATGTCAGCTGCTTGCTTTGAAACTTCAGTACCAGTGATACCCATAGCTATTCCAATATCTGCTTTTTTCAAGGCAGGAGAGTCATTAACACCATCTCCTGTAACAGCAACTACATGACTTAAGGCTTGATAAGTCTCCACGATTATTAGTTTTTGCTGTGGACTTGTTCTAGCAAATGTTATTTCATCATATTTCATTTGAGCCATTTTTAAATCATTCACGCTCATTTTTCGCAATTCGTCACCAGTGATGACAGCGGAACGAAACTGTTGTTTAATATGTGTTGGCACATCAGAGAGCTCTATATGGTGCTCAAATGCATAATCATAAGCCGTTGGTTTAGTTATAGTACCACATTGCTTAGAAATAGCTAAAGCTGTTACTGGATGATCCCCAGTAACCATGATAACTCGAATACCTGCCTGACGACAAAGTGCAATAGACTTATCAATATCACGTCTTGGAGGGTCAATCATTGAAATCGCACCTAAAAATCTTAAGTTTTCAACTGGGAAATTTCGTTGCTGGGTATCAAATTTGTATCCTAATGGATAATGGTCTAAAGATAACATGTAATCACAATATCCAATAACACGCTCACCCATATTAGCTAATTTAATAAAATTAGCTTTTAGTTCCTTCTTTGCCTGTGGCGTCATAGGTTGATCCTCTTCATTAGTAAGTATTTTAATACAATATTCTAATATAATTTCTGGAGCGCCTTTCATTATTAAATAGTAGCTCTGCGTAGCTTTCATTCTATGTATGGTAACTTGATACTTATAAGCCGAACTGAATGGTATCTCAGCTTCTTTAGGATTTTCTGCGCGTGTTGTTGTGGCAGATCGATTAATTTCCATATATCTAAGTATAGCAGATTCAGAAGCATCTCCAATTATTTTTCTTTTTTCAATTGGAGCATCGAGACTGTCATGGGCAAATGTAGCTTTTAAGTTTAATGAAGCGGCTAAGCTCAAAGTTGCATATGCATGATCAGAAACGTGAGCATGATCTGATTTATCATATATCGTGTAATTGCAAAATAAATGTGAGACATTCATTTGATTTTCTGTCAGAGTTCCTGTTTTATCAGAGCATATGCAAGAAGTTGAACCCAAAGTTTCTACAGCTTGAAGGGTTTTAGCGAGACAATTCTTCTTTTTTAATTGATTGGCTGACAAAGTCATGCAAACAGTTAAGGTCACAATTAAGCCTTCTGGTACATTTGCTAATATAATTCCAAGCATATATTGTAATGCTGCTAGCCAACTATGTTGTATAAAATATACCATTACAAAAAATAATAATCCAAACGTAAACGCTACACCGCATATGAGTTTAATAAAATGCGTTATTTCTTTAGCTAGCGGCGTCTCTTCCTTTTCTAAGCCAGTGACTAATCCAGCGATTTTTCCCATCTGTGTTAATTCTCCTGTAGCAATAACGACACCTTTCGCTGAACCTTCTGTTATAGGACAGCCAAAAAATACCATATTCTTAGACTCTAACGGATTCGCATTAGTACATTCTGGTCTGTGTTTAATGGGCTCTGATTCTCCAGTCAGTGACGACATATCAGTCTTAAAATTAGTACAAGTTAGAATTCTAACATCAGCAGGGACAACTTCTCCTCCAGACATTTCAACAATATCACCTATCACAATCTGACTGTTAGGTATAACTTTCTTATGACCTTCTCTAATAACAGTAGCATTAGGCGGAACTAATTTTTCGAAACCGCTCATTACAGCCATATTTTTTGCTTCTTGATAAAATCCAAAAAGTCCAGTACCAACAATGGTGGCTGTGATAACACAACCAAGATACAAATAATCTTTGCCCGAGTGTCCGTCGCCACCAGAATCAATTTTCTCAGAAAAGAAAAACCCAATAAAGTTTAAAATAGCGCCAAACCAAAGAACGCACTGAAACCAACCAAACAAGTTGTGGCGAAAAATTTTCCAGTAACTGTTACCTTTAAGTTTCTTTAATTGATTCGGGCCATGATGTTCTAATAGTTCTTGTGCGAAATTCTCGGTAAGACCATTTTTGACATTTGTTCGATAAATAACTTCCAATTGTGCTGGTGACAGAAAATGATCACCAGTGTGAGGTTCTTCTTTTAACAGAGTAAGTTGAGAGACTTCTGGATTAACATGTTGCCCGCTTAAGCGTCGCCCGCTAACAATCGAAGCCGAACTCGAACGACGATGTGATTGGTGAGGCATGTTGTTTATTTCATAAATGCCTAAAATATTTTGGGGCTTAATTTATTTATACAAATCAACTAATAATTAACGCTCACTGTTGGTTTTTATTTTTATTTCTGTTCAGTGTTCAACGTAAATAACAAAACAATCATACGAAACTGTCACTTTCAAATAATATCTGTAATATGTAAGAGGCTTGATAATAAAAGTCTATCATAAAAATAGCATATGTCATTTATTTTTCTTCTGAATTAATAATAATATGTAGTTTTAAACCATGTAGTTCTAATATCGTGATGTTTGTATTAAAAAAAAAGCATACATTTGTAGACGAATCATTTACTTTTAAACGGCAATCGTAACACATAGTGCAACTTTATTTTATATTATACACCCGATAAAATGTGTAATAAAATGTAATTCCATGATCTCAACCGATAGTCGGGTACTTTTAATACTTTGTGTGTTGCTTTGCAAATGATACAAACCATCACGCGGAGAATGAGCGTCCGATAGCAGCCGACACCTCACAGATTTATAGCCGCTGTGCCGATATGGCGGCTATTTCCGGACAATATTGATATTTTCGACTCAGTGCACCTATCAACTTCCAACGCGTTAAAGTACTCTACAAAGTGAAATAACCAACACGAATAACAATCAATCTTTATAATGGTATCTAAAATTGTATTTTAAACGCTTCTTTGGGTCTTAGTACGAATTTAGTGTTCGTAAATGCAGCTGCAGTTCTAGAGATTTTCTTAACGTTGTCGCATAAGATTCGTATGGTGGTTTAGCGTCCGTCTTGAGCCGCCGGCCCGCAAGTAATCAACCTATTAATAAGGGGATCAAGTATAATGCGACCAATTAAAACGGCGACTCCCATCTTAAGACGCCCGCAGTTTTTGGGCTCGTTCCAGAAGGATTAAGATTACTTTGGCGACACTACAGTATTAACTCTATGTGAGTTTTGAAAGTAATAAGTATAATACTAATTAAAATGCTTAAAATTAATAAAAAAATACACAAATTTATAAATATAGACATCGTATATAATTATGGACTTTTGTTGCTAAATACTATGCTTCTGTTTATATTAATAACATCAAGTCCTGTTTAGATTTGATCACTATATCTTATACTAGCTGTGCACCGTGGTTTCACCCGCATATCATTAATAAAAATATAATAAATAAAAATACGTGTACAGTGTTCCTCGGTGAAATGACTAATAATAAATATATTTTTAATAAAATATTTTTTTAATTCGAACCAGTAGTTCCTGAGATTAGCCGGAACAAACAAACAAACTCTTCAGCTTTATATATTAGTAAAGATAGACTTGAATTTTAATGATTTTTTCATGATTAATAAATGACGATATCTCGGGGCTCGGGTATCAATGGTTTAATTCTATAGCGCGGAAAGTACACCGAGCACACTATGGACCGTGACCGCGTTGACAGGGTGGGAAGTGTGTTCGAGCGGCGGCGTCTTTGTCGGTCTGCATCTTTGATAGGTGCGCGGGCGCCGGCAGCGAGGGCTTCGAGTGGCAGTTTACGACCACCGACGCGTTTTATTACTCGTCTGCCAGCTTCCATCAATAAGCGTGAATAGCCATTAGCCAACCTACGCGATGCTAACAGAAGTGAAGCGAATTTGCGCATATCGCTTCCTTTGATTTAGCATCTAACTACATTTGTTAAAACGATCATAATTCATATTCGTAATTGGTTTTATAACTTTAATAGTCGATAGAATGCGTAGACATTCAACGAAAATCGCAGGTTTAAGTCCAGGAGAGTCAAACTGAGACTATATGATTAATTGGCTTTGTAATTTATCTCGTGTTTTCCTTCAAACATTCTATAAATATTTTTCTGCCACAAGTCCATCCAACAATAACCACTTACACATAATGTACAGTGCGGTGGAATAAGTTTCAGCAGTAGGACGATTACGGCCTGTTACATTACTTTCTTATGAACTAAAAAAGAGATTGGAGGCCAAACGACGTTTTATTCCAGGGAAATTTCCCAAAAATAGCTAATATTAATTAATATATAATAGAAACTTACATAGATGGGTAAAATACTTTAAGTCATACGTTAAAAGTTTGATAGAGTCGACTGATTTTTTTGAAATAAACACTAAGCGGTACCTTCGAAAACTTCCTTTAATAATCAAATTATTTGCATTTGTCATTTTTACCCGAAAAATAAGACCGACAAAATGTAAGTAATGGCCGTTTTGGTGTTGAAATGGTTGTGTTAGTAACTTGCAAATATTAGTTGAAAAATGGGAGTTAATTTAAAATCACCGACATACAATTAAGTTTTATTTATATCTTACACCGTCAGTTATTTAACCAAACTTCAAGTAAATAAGTATTCCAAAACATCTATTCAAGATATGGAATTCATTAACGCAAGCAAAAATAGGTATATTTATGTAAATCATAGTGAATATTGAAGGCCAGAAATTTATAAAACTCATTAGTCCCATGCCGACACGAAAGCAATGTAAGCGACCACATATTAGCGTTATAGTAATGGCATCATTGAGGTGTTTAAAACAATTAGGCTGCTTACTAGCTGGTGAAGACTGGCCGCGTAATATGTTTATCGTCATTAAGGAGGCGTATCGTTTATGCGATATAACATGACTACCGAGGACGTTAGCGCAAAAAGGTTATTTCACTAGCATGGAACACGACATTGGTGTAATTAGTTTTGATTGCAAGCGACGGTGTTATGCAAAAAAAATGCAATAACTCTTTCAACGTGTGAGAATTCTTATATTACATATGTTTAGTACATATGAGATCCATTTATTTAAATATAAGTTTTTAGTTGATTTAATTAGTCATTAATTCTATCAAATTTAAATTAGACTTTGAATTTTTTTGTTATACACGTTTTAAATACGATTTACGTTGGTTATTTTCTTTTGTGAATTATATTGTAATAAAAGCGTTTAGGCTTACAGTATAAGGTAGTACTCACATCGAACTTTAATAAAATTATTAAAACCCTTTAGTGTACAGCCTAGTACTTGTTTATAGCGATAGCAAAACAAAAAATAATTATATTTAAAAACTGAATTTCGTGTTATTGTATTTAGTTTTAAGTTTGAATAAATTAGCTGTGCCCCGCGGTTTCACCCGCGTATAATTAATAAAAATATAATGAATAAAAATAAGCCTAGAATCTTCCACGGTAAGAGGACTATACAGCACGAAAATAACTTTTAAACTCGAACCAGTAGTTCCTGAGATTAGCCGGATCAAACAAACAAACTCTTCAGCTTTATATATTTGTATCTATATAGATATGTATGTCTTTAAAGCAATTCATAAAAAAAATTACTACATCGAATAGAAATATATTTGCTTTTCTTGTCTATTTAGCTCTTATTACAGAATACAGACACGACTAATGGTATAAAGCTGTCCGCTTTGCAAGGCTTGAATTAAAATTTAGCATACATACGAAATTTATTAAAACCCGTCCCCGTCGTGTTTGATTGTGTTACAAGCTTCCGAAGACATTAACTTTCGCATTTAGTAAGGTTATACGTATAATGTAGACTTAATTTAGACAAATATTAACTCTATGGTATGCTCTGACTGTACCGTGAGAGCGCGGTGTTTGCAAGGAAGTTTAAGCAGCCACAGGTGTTTAAGATGCGATTTAACATAATCGAAGTTGGCTTTTCGATTCCATCAACAAGCAGACTTTTTGTAAGTATTATATTATTATATATTTTTATGAAATATTTTGTTAATAATAAGGCTGATGCGAAAGTTAAGATACATATTATTAAATGCTCGTGGATTTCGAAAATAAGCTAACAAACAAATCAGTTACTTTGCAATTATGTTACTTCGACTTATATATCTTTAAAAATCAATAATAGATACATAATATGTCAATATATTTGTTGTCTATTTAAAAAAAACCTTATTTTTTGTTTATACTCTATATTCTTAACGATGTTGGTGGTGCGATGTCTGTAAGCCAGTAATTTAAATTTTGCTGTAAGTAGATAATACACTAAACAATATATTGACGCATTTTTTATTTCCAATAGGTAAGGTGACCGGTAAATGACAGCCTCTTGATAAAACGTTAAATAAGTTAACTAAGATGTTCATTGTGTTTTTGTAATTACACTCACTCATTCACCCGTTAAACCGGAACACACCGATACAATATATTATGTTTGAGGGTCGAAAACCTAATGAGTGGGGTACCCAGATAAATAATTATACAATAACATTGTGCAAGTTCAGTTATTAATCGTCGAAAAATATGTTCATTATAATAGGTACTTATATAGCAATTGAAAAATGTTTTATATTTATACGTCATTTTTTAAGTCTATAAAAATCGATCAAATTATTAATTTTATGTTGTTATTGTGAATGACTAAAGCTGAATGAGTTTGAAGCTTGTATTGAGATAACAGAAATGCATATAAGAGTCCCGACTAATCTCCAACAGAGCCGCCGAATATTGCTTTCGGCTCTTAATACACCAGAAATAGATACATAGAAAAACTGCATATGGCCCGCTTATCTGAGCTCGTGCACTTGCACCCACTTCAATGAATCTTTTAAAAATTAAACACGTTAATCATAAAAGAAACAAGCGAAAAGTAATATTTTATAAAAGTATAAACTTTGTTATATGTATTACAGTGTCCGCCATATTTGAACTATGATGACGTCATGACAAATAATTACATTGGGGTAACTTCAGTCTATCAACACCCCTTTATCCATAATCACTACTACAATTATATCGTAACAACAGGCATATGGTTAAATTTTACAAAAATTTTGTATTTATATAAAGTAAATATATAGTTGGAAAATGTCTGAGTAAATAAATGTCAGTTATTAAGGAGGACACTTAAATAATCAATTAAATACAAATACACTTAAAAAGTCCTTGACAGTGAAGGAAAACATCGTGATGAAATCTGCATGTGCCTAATTTTACTAAAAAACTGTCACATGTGTTTTACACCAACCTGCATTGGAGCAGAGTGGTCGAATAAGCTCCAAAAATTTTCCTCAAAAGAGGACAAGAGGCCTTAGCCCAGCAGTGGGACATTTATAGGCTGTTACTGCACTGTAGGTACTGTACATTATTTATAAAGTGGTGTTTGATGTTGAGGTATCTGGATCCACGCTGATTAGTTGAAGAATGTCTTCATCTTTCGAATTCTGAATCAAATCAATAATGACAGAAAGAGATATACCAGTTTTTTAACTAATCGCAACCAGTCGCTAAGCAGACTGTAGCATAAATTATTTAGAAAAGTAAGTACTTACGTTTCTTTTGATAATTTTTTATTTTAATTAACTTTCATATATATCCTCGCAGTTGGCTTGTCCATGCCTTTGGCGCATCTTTCAATTATTTAGATTGAGTTTAGTAGTTTGATGTGTCCGAATCTTATGAATTTGAATTATCAAATTATTGTGTGCCAATGTTAGTGAGGTTCTGGGTTGTCTGAATGGTGTTCGACCAGCCTGTCCATCTCAATTATAGATGGCCAATATTGAACATTATGCGTATTACAAATCAAAAAAAGCAAAAAATACGGTACTTTTAAAAAAAACTTGAATTTAAACTGAAGTATAATGATCTCGAGACAGTTGGAAAACAAATAAAAAAAAACCATCTGTTGAGGAAACATCTCTCTTCACCAGAATGGTTGATGATCACTATTGTCACCAATTAACAGCCCGCAAAAAATAAGACCTCCAGTGTGGAAACACCTTGGCTAATGTGCAAGATGACAAACCAAGGAGGCAATGGAAAAAGTTTAACGGAGCCGCAGGGTGCGGGCTAGATGCGATGTTAATGGCGGGTGACATGTCCAAACAGACCTCCGGAGGCGACGCCGACACGTGGCGAAACTGACTATTATTGTATGACATGTGCAAATTGAAATATTCCTAATATAAAACATAGTTAGGTATGTATATATTCAGGCTTTATTGTATTTATAGGTTATATATATAAAAGTAATAAATTTTGTCATGTCTTAATTTTAATAGATATCATTTAAACTCTGAGATCTTTATGAAAGTAATTAAAACAAAGTCAATTCAAACAGTCGTTTAGTTCTTCTTTAATAAGTGTGATTATAATTATTTTTTTCTTTAACCAATGACCGAAACCTATTACATTTTTATTAAATTGGGATACAATATAAACATATGTAATTATTAAATATATTATAACACTAAAATAATTATTTATAACATATACAAAGATATAAGTGCAGATTCGTTATGATGTTTGGTTTTTTTATTCGTGTCTATATGTTAGTTTTGCACTATACGTCATTATTAGAATTAAATTTTCTCATTTTTTTTTATTACTGATAGTGAAAATACAAAATTTCTCTTGTCTGAAACGAGACTTTATTATTTAATTTATTGGGTACTATTATATATTATATTAAAACAGCGCGTAGTTTGTTTGTAAATTTAAAAGAAATAAATTAAAAATAAAGTTTTAGTTTGTTTATTTAATATTTCAAATTAAATTTGTATTAAAAACTCTTATGTCACAATATATTAACCACACGCACGCCTTTTTTTCACCGCAAACTATTGTATTTATAAAACCATTGTAAGAAACGCCCACAATATTTCAAACTACAATAGCATTGTATTGCAAACTCCGTAATTGAGTCAAGAGTTTATAATAGTATGAATGATACTCAGTTGGGGCTAATAGCTAATACATGACACTGCAATGTGTAACACTTTTAACTTGAAAAAAACTTCTTCCTTTTATATATTCAATAAATGAATAGTTAAGTCTATTATAGTGAAATTTACTTGAGACTTAATTTGAGTACAACTTAGATTGAAACGTTTGAACGTAACAAAGAAGGAAATAAATAGGTCACATCATTCAAATTCATACTTTTTTATATGTAAATAAAATATTTTTTTAAATATAATTCAAAATATTTTCCAGTACCAATAAAATTAAATAATTATTTTCTTGTTAAACAAAGAAAATTATACTAAGCAGTCTGTCATTTTAAAATATAGGGACAGGATAATGATTTTTTTTAAATGATATATCATTAAATTAATATTCGCTTAATTATTTACATAAGTTGTCAAACAACCCTCAGATATCGATTTAATATTTTAATTAAAAATATTAACTATATTAATACTTAAGTGGCATTCGTAAGCCAATGCAATTACGCTAAAGAGAATCCCAGTAAAATAATACTTAAATAAATTGCGCCAATTTATAAGAACTAAATAAAGACTTTTTAAATATACAAGCTTCAAGTGAGATAGACATCCACTAATCAATCTTGTTTAGATTGAGTCACCAAATAGTTGTCACAACACTACAATAAAGAATTGTTCAACAAACAATAGACCATCGATGTGTAAAAGCAATTGAATATTCTTTTGCAACATACATGAATACAATAGAAATCAATACTATACAAAACCAAAAGTCAAAGAGAAACCTTTGGAAATACACCTGGTGAGAATTTTTTAAGGCAAAAGTGAACGCTGAATATATTATTAAAATTTAATGAATGAAAATAGCAATATAAATATCATATTCATTAAAATAGGGAAACTTTAATTTCGATGATTTTACTTATTCTTATTAATTTACATTACATTATTATTAAATTACACTTAAGGAACTTACTTGGTACTATTTTTTAAATCACGATAATATGTCCTTGTCGATATAAAACTGGAACATAAGTCATGCTTAAAAACGCAAATATAAGCACTAACTATTTGTGTTAACCAGCAGGCATGGAATGCGAGTCGTGTGGAGTGAAGGCAGCGCCCGGGCTGGCTAGATATGTCTTCGTCATAATTTACATAAATGATATATTCGATCCGCCTAATACTGTACGCTGGTCATTTATTAATCTGTGAGAGTAAGAGGTGCGCTCGCGCAGTCGCATAGCGCGCGTGCCGGTGTGCATGCGCCGACAGCGTCGTGGACGACGGACCACACTGGAACAGACTATGAACCATGAGAACATACCGTTCCAGGTCAACCCTGTTGACGTATGTAAATCATCCAAACGATCATTATCTAAAAGACGAATAACTATCATACTCTTTATGGCTGGTAACGTCTGCAAAAACAAGTTAAGAGCAATAGATCGGTCTAAAATGTGGTGGGTAAATCGTATAACAATTAGTCATGATTCTGAGTTACCTTGTCTCTTGCTTAGCTACGTTGTATAGATAAAAACTGTTCAGCAGTAAAGCAATAAGATATATTTTTTGCACAAACGAGCGTCGACTTCGAAATTTGTCCATGTGTAGTGCACGCTTCGTGAGGCCGGTGGACTGTGCGGGTGGTCCGCGTGCGCCGTCCGATAGAGGCGTAAGCTTCACACCTCGCTGTACGCTCCTATCTTGGCGTAACGCTAGAAACCAAATTTATCCTTATTCACTTCCAATAAAGCGATCTTTCGACTAATCTATATACAGAAATGATTATGTCATTGTAATTGGAAGTACTTAAAGTGAATCTAATATACGATTTAAAATGACCACCAGACGGGTGCTAATTACTATCATGAGGCGCTATATTATTTTTTTGCTATTGGAGGTAATGTAAGTTCCGGGTCATGAATGTTTTTGTTCGATATAATCAAGACGTAATCAGCGGTTCGGCTAGAGCGTGTGAGGTATTGTGGGGGACTTGAATGTGAGGAAATTATTACTTTGGTAGATCCGTTCCCAGTAGTTTCGTGTCCATTTAAAAAAGTCAAATAAAGACATTAGTACGATCTCTGTAATATCTTGCGTGCTAAGAGTATACAGTAGGTTAAATTGTCCATCGAAATCTCATCATGTTTTGGAAACAATAGGGAAAAAACGGTGGAGTGGATCTTTCGTCGTAGGAAAATATGTTTTGTGTGAAACTAATAGTGTTTGCTTTTCGTAAACGGCTGAAATGAGAAAAAATTAATGACATTCCACATTTTCGAAAACAATTTGTAATGGTTTACGAGGCGTAATAAATCACAGATGAGTGTCTTGTTACGAAGGACTTTGAATCGCCGAAATATTTGGAATCGCGTCTGTCAACCCGCGGTTTTTGTAGGTACAGGTTTTTGTTGGTTTTTGCCACTGATGGCGCTAATGAGATTATTGTTTAAGAAAAAATACCCTCCTTCCTACATACACTTGCATATAGGCTAAAGTATTGAAATCAATGATAGGTGCATTTATTATTAATTACTCTTGTGGTTTTTAATAAAGTGTGTATTAACTTACCAATACACGTGTTGTAAGTAATTGTAACCTTTGAGATCCACCCTCTGTAGAATAATTAATTTTACAGCTCAAAAATATATGCTCATATAAAAAAATTAAACATAAAAAACAACAATAACTAATGGTAAATCCTTTCAGAGTATAAACATAACAATATTATGTGGACTTGTCGAAAAAAAACCCGAAACAGCTTGAAACATGATAACAGAAAAGATAGCAAACGCAAACAAACTGCAAAAACAAGGAAATCATCTTGTAAATAAATTTTGATAGCATGCGGCGGGATTCGGCAGATGTAATCGCAAAACCCACTATTTCCATCGGTGCCGGCCATATTTTTGTCAATTTTTCGTCTGACATATCCCATTTCCCATTCAGAAAAACACGGAGTAGACATGAAGTTGGAAAACAAGGAAATGGAAAAAAAGAACGTCTCGGTCGAAACGACAGATAATCGTGTTAGCCGGCCGCACCGGCGAATAACTGATGCGAACCGGTCGGTGCACCGACCCAATGAGATTGCGGTGTTTTTTTCCACCGAGACTCCGTGGAGACAAACAAGGGATGCAAATTCGTGTTGACACCACGATCCATCTTGTTCGCCTCTCTCGAGACTGGTTCCGAACAAATAGGGTCGTGATTGAGTCTCCTGAAGCTTTATTTATATCTAAAATGCTTCTAGACTTTCCGAAGTCTTTTTATTTGTTGTCCGAGAAGAAAAAAGATAAGGTGTATTTATATTGTTAGTATAAATGGCGATAAATATGTGAGGTCAGTGAGTAGTGTACGGCAGCAGTTTAGTTTCGCTTAATCTTGGAAACAAAACTGCGGTGTGTCGTAAAACAGGAGCAGCACGACAGGACGGGGGCGGCGGCGGGCTGTGCAAACTGTGACCTTCTCGAATGAGGGACGGTTTGCGCTCCGCTGCGCGCCGTAGACTAACATTAAACAGTAAAATATCAAAACATTTATTTTACACTTATTTTTTACAATACAGTTTTGCGTTAATAAAGCGATATTCACAATTATGTACACTTTTTATGATTTTATTATATAATTATTAATAAAAAATCTATTCCAGTATATAACTTTTTTATTTTTTAATATAAGTTAAAGCACTGCTGGATAATTGTTCAACCTTAAATAGATATATTTATCATCTATGTACAATTTGAAGCGATGACAATTATAATGAAAGCATCCATCTCAATCTTTAATAAAAAAAAATTTGTCAAATCTTCATCTTGGTCGGTGTACTCGTATAGCTCTGTGTTATTGTTCTCTGCGGTAAGTGTGCAGTGAATAGATCATCCGCCGGATCGCCGTGCCGCGTGCTACTGTCCAATAAATATATTGTTTCGCGCAGAGCCAGTGCAGATAAAGCAACCTCGCGCCTCTCTCTGCCTCGGTGGCTCCAGTGGGTTCTTAATGTTGGCGTTCACTGCAAAGCGTTATTTACAGATTGTTGATAATTGTCGCCTGTGCATATTGTTGATGCGTAGTTTGTAATTATATTGTAGTGCTATTTAAGAGTCATTTCAAGAACTATAAGCACATTACAGGTTAATTCATGTTATCTATTAGTATTATTCAACTTCACTTATAATAAATATTACCATTATAATAAAAAACTATATTATACAATATAAACATATTTTACATGTTATATAATATGGATGTACAATTGTACATATTAAAGTATTTAGCCTAAACAAGACTGTAATTAAGTTATAAAATGTATTAAAATAACTGAAATTAAAATAAACCATCAAGTTTTTATGTTTAAGAAATTTTGTTAAATGCTAAGTGTACTCGTAGTTAGGATTTCGTCTTGATCTTCTAAGATCGTCGCTTGCAGTGGGGCTGTGCCACACCACCAACGTGGAACACTGTCAGCCAAACGCGGAGAGCTTGGCGTTTGCACATTATGACTATGTGGACGCTGTTCTATTAGAACATTGTATTGTAAATCATTTTTTTATTATTTTGCAAGTCATAAATCCTAATTTATTCAGCCAAAAAAACTTAGAACATTTTAGAAGTTATAAATGAGACAATGAAATATCATTTAAATAAAAATCCAAAACAATCCTCTACTTCGATACTATATACAATACACTTAAAAACAAAACACATTCGTGATAATACCTGCAATATTATTATATAATATCGATATTTTAGGAAAGTATTTATTACAAAGGCTAATTGAATTTAAGTAAAACAACATCCTATAAATGCTCCACTAATAGAAAAAGGTCCTCCATCTCCTGTTAGGGAGAAGGATTCGGAGCTTAATCCATCACGCGTCTCTATTGCGGATAGGTGGATATAAGTACCTACGAGTATATATTATAAATTAGCTGTTATCCTCCCGTTTCGTTAATATAAATTAAAATAATACAATTTTAAATTAAAAATAAAGTATGGAATATTTTATTTAATGACCTAATTGGCTAGTCGTAGATTCAAGCTGTTTTAGCGTTATTATATAACATTTGTAATGGTACCTCAATTTTCATCTGTGTAAAAATGAAATATCAAAAAAAAGATCATATCATGACGTCATATGATGTCAAAATGTCATCTCTTTTGGTCTAGAGGTTTGGTCTGAGATTTGGAATCAGTCAGGTCTATAATTATACGAGTGTTTTATCGTAGTGCTGAGTAATAGTGCCCTTTAAAAATACTTATAAAGGTAGTTTAATTATTTTTTTTAATAATAACATAAAGCTTTTATCGTTTTCCGACATCGTATATAAAATAGACGATGTTTTATATGCAAATTATGATATTAAAAACATAACAGTGCCGTGAAGACACT
Source organism: Nymphalis c-album (assembly GCA_963151315.1). Lineage (NCBI taxonomy): Eukaryota > Metazoa > Arthropoda > Insecta > Lepidoptera > Nymphalidae > Nymphalis > Nymphalis c-album. The sequence goes on along the minus strand of OY720590.1, from coordinate 5,079,679 downwards.
ATTATTCTATCATTGTATTAAGAATAACTTAAATAAATATATACAAATGAGATAAAAGAAAAGGAGTATAAAGCTACATTTTAACAAATCCCTGAAGGGTTGTCCATCTGCTACACATCGAATTGTCACCCTACGCTGGGGATTCACACGGTTAGGATCTGTTTGCTTAAAATAAATTGACTTTTTGTATGTTTACGTATTTTTATATTTGTCTTATCGTATGTATTGTAAAGATAAAATAATTTAAACGTCTTAAGACACAGATAATAGAGTGTTTGTTAAACACGTTTCGATCATTTTTAATGAGCTTTGGCATGACAATTTTAACTTAAATTGTAAAATGACTTACGACCTTATTTATAAAAGTCACTGTTGTGTTTAGTTAAAAACTGTTTTACTCTTTCTTTCATTACTGATTTGACATCCGAAACAAGAAGAAATAATGTTTAAGTAATCACTCGCTAAGTAACGTTTATAAGCAAGGCCGTTAGTTTTTTTTTGCCTTTTGGCGTCCACTCCTGGACGAAAGCCTCCCACATAGACGCCAACCATCCCGATCTTGGGCAGCCCGCATCCATCCCGTACGTGAATATATAAATGAATTGATACTGTTATATTAAATTGATTAATTCATAATAATACCTACGTAATAGTTGGAGAGCCCGGGACATATCTATACTAATATATAAAGCTGAAGAGTTTGTTTGTTGATCCGGCTAGACTCTGGAACTACTGGTTCGAATTTAAAAATTCTTGGTATCTTGTATAGTCCTTTTATCGAAGAAGGATCTAGGCTGATTTTAATTCACTATATTTTTGTTAATTATACGCGGGTGAAGCCGCGGCGCACAGCAAGTACCTACATTATAAAAAACTTTAGTCAGTGAGTGATTCCTAGCAACCAATACAATGTCATATTTTGAAATAGGCGGTAAAATGATTCGCCTCTTTTGACAAAAATAGATTCTGACATCCAAAAAACTTTCCAATTTTCAAAAATGATATGTTACGTATGTAATCAATATAATTGTTCTCATTTTCTTAGGGCTTACAGACGATATCAAGCATTGAATATTTAACTTCAAGTCGATAATACCTATATGTAAAATGTGCAGTTAATTGTATAGTTAAATCGTGGATAAAATCGGCTTTGCAAATTGAAATAAGAGAAAGTAACACATACGACATTTGGTAATTACGTGCATATTTTTATTTACATAATAATGAGGATTTAGCGGCTTTTCTTATTTAAGACGTGATTAGTTATAAAATAATATATTTCTCGATGATAATGTATATATAAAATGTCATAAATGAGATAAGTCAGTGTTAACTAAACAGTAAACACACACTAAACAACGTCTATACCTAAGTGAAGTCGTAAATTGATTTATCTGCAACTAATACCTGTACATTGTATCGCTTAAGTATTTGTCGCAAGCTAATAAACTTTAAGATATTAAAACATAAAAATAACAGTTTAAGTGCATTCTGGTCCATACTAAAAACTTAACGTTTGAATCCAAAACAAAAATGTTTTTTAAAGTGACGACTGAATCAAACTAATTCCATGAAAAGTTAATCAATTACACTTAGAACAAAATATATTTTTCGCCGATACTAACCTTATAATAAAAATACATCAGTTTTATTGCAAAATAATTATTTTTAATGCAGAGTATTTAAATGTAATTGAAGGTTTATAATTATCTCTTTTGTGAAAAAGAGTAACAACTAAGTATTCTGTCGTTTCTTGCCTTTCATCGGTAGAATCTACATGCAACCTTTGAAATTGATTCAAATGGGACTGTGACAACCAAACAATTTTCTAAAAACATCAAAAAACCAAAACCAAAAAAGTGGTGTTTTATAAAAATCCCTTTAAGGCACTTTTCAAATCAGAATTTTGTGTGTAATTATGATTAGTTACCAGTACGAAGTAAATAAATATTTTAAGTCTGTTAATCACGATAAAAGTAGAGCGTAAGCGACGACCATTAATTAAGATCGGACCTTACTAATTTATTTAAGTGACACCAAGTCCCTACTGCGACGTTTTGCCGCGAGTACCCTTGTCTTCTAGTATCGGTACACGGCCAATACATTGTAGATAACTAATTTATTACAATAGTATCTACTGTGCTATTACTTTAATCCTTGTTAATATATACCTGTAAGCTTTATATTTCGTCATCAATCAAAAAGACTTAGAACTTTTCGATTGATTATACATCTTAGACAAGTTATTACATACCTGATGAATGGTTACATATTTAACGTAAGACGAGTTGCGTAACTTCTTATTTACGTATACTGAAGTAGGTAAAGGTAAAGAGGTTTTTTCAAAAAAAAACTTAATTTGGTATACTATTACTTTGAGAATCTATTAAGCTGCTTTAAGATATGTACAACGAATGTTCTTACGAAATTTTAATACATAGTGAAAATTAAATAATTATAAGTAGTTGATTACAATTCGATACAATTTCATTTTCATTAACCCTTTACAGAACTTGGGCTATATGCATGGCTATCTAGATCATGTACCACCCATTTATCAGATATTCTAATCAGCAATATTTAGTATTGTTGTATTCCGGTTTTAAGGGTGGTTGTAACTACAGGCACGAAGGGCATAACATCTTAGTTCCCAAGGTTTCTAGAGGTGTAGTGAGTTAACCATCAAGTATTTACCCATTTGGAGGTCTCTAACATATTTTATAAAAAAACCTACCAACCCTCTATTTAGCTAAGAACCGCGTGTTCTAGCCAGTTCGTAATAAAACATAATACAATATATATTATGTTCATCTTGGGATACATTCCAGCCACGTGTATAAGATATTCCACGTGTAGGTAGGTCGCTACAGGTTAATATCGCTACGATCACATTACGTACATGATACGGATATGTTCTTAGGTTCAAATATATGATTTACTTGTTTCAATATTCCGTTGGTACTTCAATTTCATGACTTCATTGTTCGAATAAGGGTACTTACAACATATGGAACTATTTTATTTTACCTAATGGCTATGTATGTATGTTATGTATGTCATAATGTATGAATAGTAGTGTTTTTTTGCGATTTTGCTTATATCAAAAATGTAAGTAAAAAAAAATACACATAATTATAGTTCTTGAGATTCACTAAAGAAACAATGTTATTTTAGAATAATTCGAGTTGTAAACAAAATTTTAATATTATTTTGAACTATTACAGCTTAATAATTTTGATTATTCATAGCAATCTAAGAAAGCTATAATTTTAAATAGATACAAAACATTTGGTCCCTCGGTAATAATAGGTTGACCAATGTCCATTCCACCCTTAAACCATGGACATTACAATGGAATCGATGATATCGTGAAGGGTTCAAACGAAAAAACTACACTACCAGAATGCTTATTACGCTACTTAGCAAGACCCTCACTCCAACACAGCTTGCATTCTATGCACCCAGATGTCGAGCTAATAATAGCACTTATGTCATAGATAATAGAGTCGCTTTTCACTATTGCCACCCTCGGCCCGCCTCCAAGGGGCGTCGCTCCCCCCTCCGAGTAGCATCGAGTGCGTTCACACAACTTGCTTATTTTTAAATTTTAATCACAACTCGGCCGTTGATTTGTACAAAAAGTGGAATGAACGTGTCCAGTGACAAGTTAAAAGCCTCTGACACCAACGAGGGACAGGCAGGCTTCTTATCGCACACTTGACATATTTTAATGCTATGTTGACATTTTGTAGAGTATTTACCTATTTATTAGCTAACTATTTACTAATAAAGGTACATATCAGATTATAAGAAATAAACATAAAATTAAGATAAGTTTAATAGTAGAGACGTTTTCAGTACTTTATTAATTCAATGTGAACTTTAGGATAAATAGATGCCAACTTATAATTTATAAATGAAATTGAATAGTTAAACAAGATTTTTCATATACTAAAAAAGTGGCAATTGTTTGCCTACATTCTATAAATAATATTTAAAACTTGGAAAATTTTAAACTTCTTTTACTAAGTTGTAATTAAAATGTTAAGAACCTACTTAAAATATAAAATAATAAGTATTGTCGGTACCTTTTATCTAAAATTATCTAAATTTTAATATAGGTACAATTATAATCATTTTCACAATTAATACTTAGTTCTCAAATATTTGTATTAACTTTTTATTATGATATATTGAACTGGTATGTTATAAACAATCTAGAATAAATATATTAAGCATCAAAAACGTGAAAACTTTGTGACTTAACGAACAAAATTTTATTGTTAAGATATAAAAAACGAACGAAATAATTAATTCGATTCGTCACAATTCGCGCATCGGCAACATTTGAACGACCATTACCGACCTAACTAACGTTCATAACTCCCGATAACAGTTTACTGCGATACGATATGGTTAGTTTGAACCCTTACGTTGTAAATTATTTTAAACATACTAAACGAAAGATTGCTGTTCAATTTTACGCAAATTTGATTTAGTACTGAAATACGTGTGTAACACCAATTAACTTTTTCAATTAGTTATTCTATTGTAGAGTTGTAGAAAGGATTATGAAGTTCTTTCTACAACTCTACAATAGACAACATAGAGTAGACACTCTATGTTATCTGTTAGTTAAATGTAACTTTTTAAGATTGGTGACATAATATAGGTTATGTATAATAAATTAAATAGCCCTCAGTTAAATTAAAAAAGGATAAGAAAGGCACAAACTGCTGAATGTATTATTAGCTACACATAAAACATGATACACTTAAATATGTATTAATCAAATCAGCCACTTCATCTTTAATAGACCAATGTCTTGAAGAAACCATTTCATGTACAATTCAAATTATTGGCTGGTTTATAAAGTTATTTTCACAAATATTAGCAATTCAATAGAAACTCAATCCCATGGTGAGCTTTTAAAGTGCATAGATAGTGACGTGAACGAGAAACGCAAATAAGTACTTCGATAGAATTGGTTCGCTGTTTAACCAAAGCCTTTCAGAGCCGCGGTGAGCCATTTAGCAAATTTCAATAGTTATCGCGCGGAGAAAAACTCGCCGGACGAAAGGGACACGACGCGAGACGTGCGTCCGGAGTGAGCGAGACGGGCGTAATAAGAAAGAAGTAATAAAAAAGCGGTTGTGTGCGTGGTCGGAGTGTGGTGGCATAGGGCGGCGATCAGGCCCCTCCCCGTGGCTCGTCGCCGCCTCGCCGCCGCCTCAGTCGGGTTCACAGCGCGCGGAGTCGCACCGGTCCGCTCTATCGCCTTCCTTTCCGCGCGTAAAAAGTTTTCCTACTATTCCGAAACTTCCGATCGCGGTGACAACACACCTAAACTTATTTCAGTTATCGAGACGAATAAGTTTAATGAGAAAGCGTTTATAAACTATAATATATATTACTACTTGTGTAGAATTTTAGTGATATTTGAAAAATATTGAATAAATATTTAAATTTATTATATAATTTAAAAGATAATCCTGTTTCGAGTATTATCTATAAAAGTCAAGCTGCAAATATAATTTCCAAAGTACATTTAAGTGGTAGCAAGACATAATAACATTGAGCTCATTGAAGACTATGATATGTGCTACTGATGGGATGTACAGTCGGTGAAGCGTGGGGCCGCAGGTTGTCAGAAGCCGTGAGCTTGATGCTGCTGCAGGGTGAGGGCCGGGGGCCTGCCATGGAGGAGGATTGTTCGGCGCGGCCTTGCGCCACTGACTTCTCCATTGCTGCTATAATGGCCAGGGACCGGCAAGAGCGCAGGGAACGGAGGAGGCACAGGGACCCCAGAGAAGACACACTTACGCCCTTAGGTTTGTCAACATATTACAAATTATTTTGTTTTCATATTTTTCTTGCTTACATTAATGTATCTTGTAGCAAACTAAAACTACTTTTGCATAAATTCATTAAATTATTTTCAATTATTAGAATTGGGGATAAATAAACAGGTAAGTTGATTGCCTTTATCCATCAAAAAATAAACGAATACGAGCCAAAAGTTATAAGTAACCCCATTTAAAAAAAAAAAAATTAAACAATTTATTTAAGATTAAATTAGAGAGATACATACCTGATTGTAGTACCTGTATACTTTAAAGATCTGAGACCAAGAATTGTAAATATCTCTATTTAAAAAAAATAAGAAATTCTTCTCTTCCTTACAAATAGTATGAGATGTATGAACTCGCCTTTTTAATTTAATCAGGTATCAATTATTACTACTCTTTACTATTTTTATTCTTTTGTAATTGATTCTATGTTAGCAATATATAACTACTTATATTTTTCATTTCCTTTTTTTATTTAAATTTCAATGTGTGTATAATATTGTAACAACAAATAATAATATCAATTATCTCCTAATTGCCTTTAAATCCCAGTCTGATGTAATAATAATACGAAAAAAATATCTACTTAAAATATATTGCCTACATATTATTATTTTTTGGCAATAATTTATGTAATCAAAGTTCCAATTTTTAAATGCAACTTTTATCATTGAAGCAACATATTTACATAAATAAACTGACGTAAAGCTATGTGTACTTATATATTATAAACTTTTTAATTTCCTTAAATAAATTACAATCAAAAAGAAGAATATCTCTAAAAGACCAGATTATAGATAGAAGTATAAAAATCAAATTGTTATAATTAATTTCATTTCATATTATATTTTAACATGAAAGAAGATATTAAAATTAACAATAAAATATTTAATATGATAAAATGAGGTAAATAATAATAATTATATAAAAATCTTATATACATAAATAAAACAAATCACTCAGTTATATGATCTTAGGTCATATAATTATAAATCATTATTACATATTAATATATTTTTAACTTAATTAAAATTATATTCACATTAAAAACTAAAGAAGTTGAAAAAAATACAATAGGCTCTCTCACTTTTTTCAATAATGTAAGTATTTAAATAAACCTTTAAATTTGAGTCAATGAAAATTCAAATCATCACGAACTGCAATAGGTTATATAATGTAACATAGCATAACATATTATATAGTTAAAGAATAACTATCTATCTTGTTGACGGAGTTAATTACCATGAGAGATGTCTTTATCTTATGTACCTACTCATATTTCAAATAAGTAAATTGTTGGTAAGTTTTTATGTGTACAAAAAATATCTAAAATTAGAAAGACGTTTCAATAAATCTATTTCGATCAAACATTATTTTACTACCATTGCTGTAAAATTAAAAAATTCTGTAACTTCAAATAGCTATTGCCGGCTTAAAACATAAATAGAATATTATTTAATGACCAGGCGTAGCAATGTGTCTAATTTTTTTTGAATAATTATCCTATATGCATCTTGACTCCTCCTATTGTATGTCTATCGCATCAATTGATAAGCATTTATAGCAAAAATCTTCGTGCAACAGCTACAACTTTGTAATTCAATCTGCTTAGCGATGTGTGAATACTCAGTAAACAAACAAAAACAAGCATTCACTTGTATATAAAATATAATAAATAAAAGTATACCGTAAATAAATTGAATTTTCAACAAATATTTCTAATTAAAAAAATAATTTCACATTACATTATTTTTTTTGACGTGACAACGTCTTATAAATTGGTTTGCCGGGTGACACTTCAAGAAACTGCGTTACGCTCCGCTCACGTTATGCGCTCACAATGAGAGCGAGTGAGAGGCACGCGTCCCTTCCACTCGGGCATGGTTAGCCCGCCTAAGAGCGAGAGAGACAGACATAAAAAGTGAAAGGCACGCGTCCCTTCTAAGTATAAATACGTATGTATGTGTAAAGGTAAAAATAAAATTTTGTTAATATGAAATTCAGTGCGAGATTCTTTGTATAAATTAATGTTTTAAATATAATTCTTTGTATAAATAAATGTTTTAAATTGTTACTATTATTTCATCCTTCTTCCTACTATACGAATGAATATTCACATTAAAATTATTTTACCACTCAAAATCGTTGTCACGTAAAACTTTCGCCCGTATACCGACTTTACAGGCAACCAATTTTTTATGTTAAATAACTTAACCAGATGCTTTTTATAAATGAATTCACCCGCCTGCTAACATTTTATTAATTTATATTTAATTTATAAACGTATGTAATCGCTATCATTAATTGTCTTTATCGAGGCATTTGTAAATGTTTTTTCAAGGTTTAATATATAATGTTTTGTTTTAATTAGCTACTAGTTAGCTCACTTTAATTATAGTTCCTACATGCCGTATAATTTAATATAATTCCATGTTTCATCGTGTATACAATATAAGTACATATAATTGATATAAACTTCGCTATTCTTACTTAGTTTCGATAAATAAATTAAAGTCCCATTTTATAATTCCCATATTTAATTGAGTTTCGCGTCACAACATAACTTACATCTATTTCCAATGTTAATAAAGTTACCGTTAATCATTCTGAGATTTATATCATTTCGATATATATTATTGTAGCTAGATTTTAAATTTCGACCCTGTAGTAGCTTGACGTCTAGATTATCTTTAAGAAGATTTAAATTATACTTATTTTATAGAAAACTTGTGAGAGCGTACTTCAATTTTATTTTAATATAAAGTCGATTTAATATTCTATTTAAAACTGCATGTAAACTACATTATACTGCATTATCTATAGATTTAATACTATTTTATGACACTCATACAGTTTCCTAGTAATATAGAAAATTATAATTATAATATAATTATAAAGTACCTATTACTTTATTATAAATGAGTAAGTTAAAAGGTTTATATGAATACGAAATTAAAACCTTAATTAATTTATCTGCTTATAATTTATATTTTTAATATGAAATATAAAAAAAATATTTATTTTTTTCTAATTAAATAAAAAATAGTTAAATATAGTAAGAGGGTTATGTAAAGTATCAGTATATCTCCAACAGCTAGTGCCACCTTTTTTGAGGAAAAGCTTTGGACCTTTTACCACGCCGCGCCGCTCTAATATAATATCTCCAAAAAATCACTTTAAAAAATAATAAATTCAATTCAATCGTGTATTTAATTCCGAAATAAGATCTTATAAAATGTTCATACTTACAGAAAAGTTCGTGGACGCTACAGCATCGGCTTCTGGGTCACCGTCGCCACCGCTCGTTGAATACGAGCGGGACTCCCCGGTTGATGTTTCGTCAACCTCCGAGGCAGGTTCGGCGAGTGGAGCTCCGAGTGGCTCGCGAGCGCTCTCTCCCCCTCCCCGCAACCCGCAGCTCGCGGAGCGCTGGTCCAGCGAGGAGATGCGGCATATACAGTGCCATCTCGAAACTAAGGAGCTATGGGACAAATTCAACGAACTTGGAACCGAAATGATCATCACGAAAACTGGAAGGTATAATAATTCTTCTATTTCTTCATTTTCATAAAGGAGTTATTACGTTTTTGAACTATGACCGTTTTTTTAGATCAACTCACTTCGTTTAATAAATTATATAGAAAAATAATCTTATTTATATATTATGCTCCTGATTTAGCCAGCTTTCTCATAAGTTTTCCGGATCAGAACAGACTATTTAAGCTTTAACTAAATTAGGAATTATTAGATTGCACATTAATGTTCCATTCAATGATCTCCTTTGTATGTACAAAACTTATTAACAAAAAAAGGTAAAATTCTTTATACTTAATTTAAAATATATATATAATGAGACATTGTTCTATCGAAATCTTACTATAACTAGATACCTACTACATACTTCTATACATAAACACTAGGTATTCCTCGCATCTCCATCTAAACCCGCTATATATTATATATCTAATTATCTAGAGTTCCTTCTACCTCTGTGTAAAATTTCATGAAAGTCGATTCAGTAGTTTATTTGTGACAACATAACAAAAATACTTAATTTGTATTTAGTTTCAGATTATAATATTATCTGATACAATATCTGATACAAAACATTAATATATTTGATACAATACATTAATATAGGTTAAGTAGAAATTACTATTCTATAGTAAAGTAGTAAGTGTATTTCACTTCTAGTTTAAGCTTAAAAACATCGTAACATAAAAAACAAACATCCGTCATGTCGGATCATGTACAAATTCACAACAGCAGATTTAAAAATCGCGGTGGTAGGTAATTGAAATCATTGTTTGAACGAAATCAATGCAATATCGCAGCGTTGATGTCGATAAGGTAGGTGGCACACGGCGCGGCGGCGCGAGGCGTATCGGTCGCGCCTCGCTATCGAACAATGGGTAATCGTGAGACCAACCGCCGCTCACCAAAACGGACATGAAATTCCACTAGGACTAATTGCTTATACGAAAAATCAGTGTTACTATTTAATAGGACGTAAATAATGTTTTGATATAGCAATAAAATCGATCCAAGACATGCTAGGTTTGAAGTTACTATGCTTGATATACAACACTAAATATGTAGTTAAGTTAATACTTAATTTTGATTACAAATATTGCAATTAAAAATTAATAAACCTTTTTTTAATATTACTCAGACAAAAGTATAATGTATAGGTTTACCATACGATAAGATTGTTTATATATTCATCGTACTTAATTGCTACATGCGTTATAAAGAAACATGTAATTGTAAAGGTGTGTTATATTTGTTAAAGTTGTAATTGTTGGTATTATTGCATGAGCAAGGCGACGTCCACAGCGGTGACGTCGCATGCGGCGACGTTATCGGTCGACGTAAATCAACGCGACAGTTCGCCGATCGTGACAAATTCGCTAACGCAATCTTCTGATAAGCTAGACCTATTTCATTTCACAGATCCCTTTCAAAATTATACGATTATAACATATATTTTTAGGTAGTTTTCGTTTTACAACGGTCGCAGAGTATTATTTCGATGATAATAAATAAGAAAACAAATAAAAATAACAATAACTCAAAATATATATAAGTATATATATAAATAACTTTGGCTAGGACTAAAAACAGCTCTTGCAGAAACAAAACCAAGATCTATACCATCTACCGCTAAAGTAATCACATAAACAGTATTTTTCAAAATATTGTCAGAAAAGTTTATGGTTTTCATGGCAATCATAACTTAAATTATTCCGCAATGCCAATAAATATCATCGTATGTAGAATAAGTGAACAAAACAATGAACGCTCTTTCATGGACTTTAAAGCCACATTAATACGAGTACCTCACATATTTATACGTTATAATGTTCTCGAGTTAACGACGTCAAGCATTCAGTTTTTTCTACCATGCACCATAAAATACGACATTCGAAAATATAACAGTCGTATTTATTTCCAAATCAAGCGAAGCATGACATTCACAATGCATGTTTTATGTTGTGTTGATTCATAATTATTATGAAAAAAATTTGATACTACTTAAATATATGCAATAACCGATATATATAAAAGAATAAATGACTGACTGACTGACATATTAAGGGATAGCTTAAAGTAGTGGGGGTAGTGGTGCCAAAACCATGAAAATTTGCATACGGGTGTGTTACTTTAACACACACAGTAGTTAAAAGATACAGGAGATGTAAGTTTGTATGAAATCATTATTTTCAAAGAAAGAGTTATGGAATCTGGTATTTAGCAATTCTGAATTATAACGTGTAAAATTCTAGTATATAAATACTACATGTATGGCAATTTAATGTACCTCAATTTAAAAATAACTTCGTTCAGCATCGATGAAATATGAATGTGCCCAACATAGGCAAACCTATGATACATTATTCCCAATTTTATCATTTATATTTCGTTACGGTCGTATAAAAAGATTAAAGGCTCAAACGGGCTTCAAAAGTCACATTGGGAGACAATTTGCCACACGCCGTCACGCGGACTTATCCGAGTTCGCCTCGTCGATTAGCATAAATCTCGCCAACTAACCGTCACAAATGAGCAGCAGACGCGGCGCGATACACTGCCGAATACATCCAGTCAGCTAAACAAACAGCGAGTAGAGCATGCGATCGCCCGACATTCACATGTCGCAGGACGAAGCGCGACGAATCGCGACCGTCGCTCGCTCAAATAAATCAGCATTATCTCGCGAGATAGCCGCGCCTGGACCCACCCCGCCGTATCGCGCGGAGCCCTGTGTCGTTCGAAAAAATTAATGACTCGGAAAAACGATTCGCTTATGAGGGATCTTTCGATGTAATTGAATTGCCCTACTGAGATCTGCCGAATTGTTGCAAATGCCGAGTCAGGTGCACCCATTTAATCTAACGGGTTTTTATTGCTATCTACATCATTTCGGTCATCGCTGAAGCAATTTAAATCTTTGTTTAAACAGACTAAGAATAATGCGGCGAAATTGACTTGATTTGCATATACATCAACGAGGGCAGAGGAAAAATGTGGTGTTGTTAAATCCGAGTACATTAGCTGCATTCACCCCTGAGAGATTATCATAACAAGCGTAATAGAATAATGTAAGTAACCATCTCGTGGCGGCTTGTTGTCATGCTAATCGCGCGCGGATCTAACACGGTAAACATCATTATAAAGACTGTCTTTGTGAGGCTTTACTCCATTCAATTACATCCCATATTTCATTAGTTCAACAAATATTATGACGTTAATATGAAAAATATCTTTTTTTAAAACGATATCTCCACAAATTTATGTTTTAAATATGTTATTATAATCTCAACAATTTTCGGTAAAAATTACGACCTGTATCGGAACGGAAGTATCGATAAATGTTAGTAGTGAATTACGTTATAATTATTAAATCGGTGAACACAATTAGAACCAGATGAAAATAAAACTCAATATATTGAGCTCATAAATCTTACGCTTTCAGATTAGTTTGCTCTTTGATATCGCTTTTGATATTGTAAATGGCGATTGTAAACTTGTCTTAATTGATTTAAATTAACATGTTTTGATATAAGAGTCTATCGTGAAGCGGCAACGGAGCGTAGCTAAGATCTTTTCCGGCGCGATGTTGCCAACGCATTACAATCACGGACTTGGCAGACAACGGACGCTTTGATTTACTTCTCACCACCGTTTCTTTCATATAAATATTTGATCCTCGCATGATAAATAACATGCACATATTTTATACTTGTGTAAAATATTTTATATTTCGCAAGAAAGAAAACATTGTGTTTTCTAATTGTTTCCTTGAAACGCTTTGATGTTCGGAATTAATCTGGCGGCTAGGCAAAGGTTGATTCAGATAAAAATATATCGCCTGATGAACGACGATATAATTGACAATTTATCATGAACACTAAATTAAAACTCAAAACTAATAAAATAGAAAATGTTTTTACTGTACTGACAATGTACTTTGTACTAGATATTTATCAGTAGGTTCCTAACGAGACAATACAAAAAATATACTAATTTAATAATTATTTCTAATGTCATATTTTACGCTATTCTATAATAGTAACCCAAATATCCCTAATATTTGCACACATCATCACACATTGTAAATTAATATCAAGTAAGAAGAAAACAAGATAACTTAATTATCTTTTACATTACATTTTCCCTGTAATATGAATGAATGCTATTTCAATTCCTCAATAGGTTATGTAAAAATCAGAAGAAATAAAATAATCTAAGGTTGGTGTAATTTATCGAAACTAACAAGACCCATCCAGTGTGCTGTTCGCCGGGCAGGTCGCGCTGGGTGCACCGCGCTTACACGTACACGGCCCGCTCGCCATTTGTCGTGCTCGCACGATAATTGTTGATATACGATCGCGATCCAACACCGTAATTGTCAACGCTTTATCTTCTAATTGGCTCGCATTTGCCAATGCCAGCGTGTCTCCTCTATTCGCGATAGTTCGCATTCAAAAAATCGCTTACCGATTTCGGTTATATTCGCAAAGGAAAAATTCGCCGCAGTATTGGTACAAAAACTGCGAAGAAGAAAAGCAATTCTCAACGTCAACTTTGAGAGCAGTAAAAAGTAAGATTCACAAGTGCAAGTTGAAACGGCGTTTAAGAGCGAACTGAGGGCGGCGCCCACCGGGGGCGAGAAACAATTTGGAGTTTTATCGGCGGAGAGGTGGTGGGTGACCGTGTTACTGCTGATTTATGTTCATATTAACTACCAGCGAGCTAACTCGCAAATGCATACGCAGATCGATTACCTTCCCCTGAAGTATTACGATTTCTTCTTTGAGCTAGCAATTCGCTGCTATTTCGAGTAAAAATCGATAACTCAAGTATCGAAACGTTTAAAAATTGTCATAGAGCTGCATCTAAAAATCTAAAAGTAATATAAAAAATTACTATCAATAGTTAAGAATTGTTGTCTTAAAAACTTTCTTTTTCACATGTCAAAATGTCTATGTGCGATTTTTTAAGATAAATCTACCGTAATATAGAATTTCAGAATACATTAAACTCTCCGTAAAGAATACGAGACCGCAACTTCAACACCAAACGCTTCTGGATTTTAATGTCATTCGAATTCAAAAGCTAATTTCACTAAAACCTTAAATGAATCGAGTTGGCCGGAGCTCTCACATTATTTAACTTGCTCCAAGTTTAAATTGAAAACGGTACCGAACTCTTTACGTAGTCCGAGGCAAATTTTGAACTTTGCTGCTGAATCGGAAATTTCTTTATAAATATCTTATTAAGCTCAAATTCAGTTGGTGTCACGCTGCCGACACTAATTTTATTCGTGAGAGACGGCGTCGGGGCGGCGGGGAGGCGCGGGCCGGGAGTCAGTGTAAATGTATGCAAACGGGAAACGCGATATTTGACGGAGCTGAAAACGACAAAAGAATTAAGGAGGCACCTCGCCCCCGCGGTTGCGTCGCGAACGTTGACGCGGCGACACCGACGCGCCCGCGACGGAGCCCCTCGCGCTCCGTCACCTCGCGAATTCACTTCGCTTTGTGTCTTATTAAGAGATTAGCTGTCACTCCAGCCGCGATCTCTCCGACGCTATTTCATTTAAATAAACAACCTTGCAATAATAATGAACCTTCAATTTACTTCATTACTGTCACTTGTACAATTTTGTAGCGTTGTGTATAAACCAATTCGTAGGGACAAATAATAATTATTGAAATTAAATATTGATATCTCGTTCTAACCCCTTATTTGTAATGACATGACTGAAAATAAGTTTTTTTTTTAATTACAACGTAGTAGAAACTAACCTTCATTTCAATAAAGTAACGTTTTTTTTATAGGCTTAATAGCTTTATACATATTTAATCGAATCGTGCAACCCTATCTGTTGTTTCTGGGTTATGTGAAGTGAACACATGCAGCCTATTTGAACACAGCGTGTAATAGATGTGTGATTCATGTAAATGTACCCTTAGCAAGTGTATCGTGGGCTAATCTCACCCGCACCCCGGCCCCCACGCAATATGCCGGGCCGGGGTGGTAGGCGCCACGGAGAAAACGTGTAAACTAATTATGTACATTTTCGTAGCCACTTATTTACATAACCACGGGCTGAGCCCCGCTTTCACCGTGAATATTTCATTTGTAATCTTTACTTTGACGGTTTAATATGACAGCTGTTGGTTTGTTTGGAGAAAACTTTTAATTTTCATCGTTTTCTTCCGGTGTCACCCTTTGTGAGCCGAACGCCTCGCGCGGGTAATGATAGGTCGTTGTTGGAAAGTTTTTTAAAGGATAAGGTGTCTCGTAAACAGTTTTTAACGTATAATTTGATATTATTAACACCGCGACGGGATGGTTGGTTTTGTAAGCGAATGATTATAAGCTGCATCTACATATGCGTGTTTATTCAATGCTCATACTCAAGCTGTCTTAAGATAATTTTTTATATTTTTATACGATATTGATAAAGTTACTATGTAACATACAGTTACTGTATGTTTCATAATAATTTTATATTAAAAATCTTAAGAGCGCGCCTGAAGCTAGAACATTTTCAGAATTCACCTGCGCGTCCTTAATACGCCCTTATCTCAAAGCGATCTAATTTTTTAGTTTTTCTATATGTATTAAGCGGTATTGTATTTAATATTAAGCCATGGTGCACATATTTCATAAACTATTATGATGAACATGGTACAATTATTCTAACTATAATATGACAATATATACAGCGAAGTTGATTTTTTTCCGTAGTTTTCTTAACAGCAACTGATTTAAGAAATAAAATAAATGTTTGAATTATGGATATAGTGGTTATCCAAAAGCTTTAAAAATCGTAAGAAAAATAAGACGAAAGACTTTACAAATAAATACAAAATAGTTCCTAGCAGATTTAGATAATTTAGTAAATACAATAAATGATAAAATTCAATAACCTTAGTAATAATAAATAATATAATATTAAAAGTAATAACCAGAATAATAAAGTAAAGATTTGATAAATAACATTTCGTAATTATTTTTTTCAGAGAAAATTATAGGCTTTTATATTTTCGATCAGCTACAAACCCAGATAAAATTATGTATTTTTAACTTTGAACTGGTTATGTTCAAATAAAATATAATAAATATTAACAGCTTTGCTTATGACTTTAGCTTCTTAAGCTAAATTGTTTCTTGTCGTTCCATTTACTAATTTTCAATTGATTTAGTAGTAGTTGAACAGGAAACCAATAAATAAGACTATTAGAGGTAATGAGCGAGTGGCCATGCGTTTCGCGGGTATTTATACCGCGCCTTAGCGAGAACTAATTTATGGAAGTAAGTACGCGGAAAATATTTATGTACGCACAACAGCCCTACCGCTTTCCGCCGATGACATCCGGTAGCCTCCCTGTATGTACTAGAACTGTGTAGTCATGTTATGTGAAACCCCACTCCAATTATTACACATCAAAATCGTTTGACTACTTTATATAATTATAATTTGTATAGAATATATTAGAAAGTTTTTAAAAAAAGAACATCGTTTACAATATACATATTATTATAGTAGGTATATAATATATCTTCGTTCATGGTTTAGTGCTTTGATCTCTGGTTTCAAGAAAAGCTGTAACTCGTGATGCATCTATATTACTAAGAGTATCTCTGATCGGTCTCCCTCGTTGGCAGATTTAGAAGCTAATGTGACGATTATTATGCTTGTTACTTGAAACTACTTAGGAACATAAACTTAACGACAAGTGATCTATATTTTTCCATTTAATAATGGTATATTATAATAATAATTTCTGCGATGACTGAATTTCTAATTCATAAAAATATTTCCAATCTAATTTAAATTTTTTGACTATTAGATTACTTTATGTGTTCTTTGGTCACTATTAAATTTTTGTTTGTACAGTTATTCATTATATTTTAATAATATATATACACACACCTTCTGTTATATTATTATTTATTCAACACCTATGTATTATGTGAAATGCATTCCAGTGATTAATTTATTAAAAGAATATTAGATGAGCAACAGAATATATAAACAAAAGCATAGATTATTATCTAATCCAGCAATGAAGTAGCAAGGTCATGACACAATCAACGGACCTCCACCCCCGTAGGTTAGAGGAGGCTCCACCCTCGCTGACATGTCGTGTAACGGACCGTACGTGCGCCCCCTCCCCGCAGCTGACGACGTTAGCAGCCGCAGACATAGGGCACGCTTCCCAGACGTTGACATACCTACTTACTGACTATGTACTTAGACAACATGCTATATATTTAAGTCATACCGTCGAATGAACCTTAGTTATTCTAACAATTGTACCTATTGTAGTCTGAAATAGTACTGAATTTATAATAATTTATTAGCAGCATTAAAATAAACTATTACAGTGGTAGGCATTGTCGTTATTTAATAGGTACCAACGTGTTTCAACGCAGAGGTACCTATTAAAGGTACTTTACTGTTATTTGTATGCTCTATAATGCATGTTGTGTTTGCTTTACTATCGTTGTTCATTAAATTGTGTACATATATAAATATTTAAAATTTATACCGAAAAGTAACTAAAATATTTAATTAAATTACCATTTTTAAATCATTTTATTAATTTTTAAACAATATCTATTATTAAACACTAGTAATGTAACCATGACAACGTGTAGCATTTATAATATCAAACTCCATGTAGCATTTATAATATTAGATCTCAAAGCTCTAATAAGAAGAACTTATACGATTTTTATCACTTACTTTAGTTATCTCTATTTGTGCAACTTTTTTTCATATCATTCACAATTTGGATTGCTTACAGTTACGCCTCAGTTCCGTACAAGTGAATGAGTTTACGCGATCGCTATGAAAATGAAAACATCCTAAGTATAGACTGCATGCATTGAGCCACGACCTAAACGCAGTTTAATAATATACGTATTTATAAAACAACTGGGTCCTGTTACGCATGCCTGAATTCCTACTGACATTTCTTTTATTATTTTTGCTCGTCCGCCGAGCAAATAGGCTCCCTGATGTGAAGTGGCCACCTTCGTCCAGAGACATATTAATACTACAGTGGGCACTGCACAACCACGCGATTCGAGACGATATCTTATGCTTGTTATTACACTGGCTCACTTTCTCTTATAACTGAAACACGGTGATACAATATAAATTAATATCCCTCAACTAGTATTTTAGTCCTGTTTGTATCATAACAATTTAAAGCGTGTATTTACTTTAATTATTATTAAATTTTGCACACATATAAATATTAGCCATAGGGTTCATTAATTTACGAATTATATAATCATTTTTCGTCGTATTTTATATGATATACTAAATAAGTCTTCGAGAACTTTCGATTATGGTAGTAAAACATATATACACATATGGAACACATTCCTGTATTCGTAAAGTCACGCAAACATGCGTTATAAACATATGTTAATACTGTCTAGTATTAACAATATCCGTAACTTCTGAATTTCAGCGCCGGCTTGCGAAACTCGGCGCCGCGGAGAACGAAAACACAGGTGTAACTTGAATATACCCGTGTGCAGTTCGTACGTGCTAAATCGGTGGCTTTGCGGGTATTAACGCTTATTCACCGCGAACTATTTCATAATATCCCAAATGATCCCAAATCATTTATTTAGAACTATTATACAAAAATAATAATTTATAGGTTTTGTTTTTTCTTGATAAAGAAATATTAACTTAACTGTGTCTTAATTATTGGCGTATAAAACTAGAAATATGATTTGTTAACATTGATTTTTATTACGAAACAGTGGATTTTGTCATGCTTTATTTTGGTTTGAAAATAGTGTTTAGGAGCGAAGTTGGTTACTTGAACTTATTTATGAGGGAGACATTTTTGGTTTGACAAAATAAAAAAAAAGTGATGTTAATAATAAGTAATAAAAGTAGACGTCACGGGGCGGAAGATGTATAATCTGAATTGAAAATTATTGAAAGAATTTATAATTAAAGAAAACCAATAAATAAATTAAATATATAACACTTCGTTAATAGAATAAAGCATCGAAGAAAATAGTTGTACCCCTGTGTGTCTCTGTACACATAAGAGAGAAGAGAGCGGCGACTAAGAGTGGGTACGACGGCAAAGGAGAGCGAAATCCCGTCTGCCGCCGCGGCGTACGAGTCAGCATACCCCCAAAGCGCGCTAATAGAGGTTTCACATTATAAAAATGTACGAATTTTTATACGTTACGATTAATTATTTTATTAAATGTCACTAATAAATAAAAATTGTACAATTTTACAATTATTGCTTTCACGATTTTAGCTACTATACTACAATACAATCTAACTAAAACATTTGTAGATATACTTAACATAAAAACATATTATTGAAATCTATCTGGGACCGACGACCATTTTTTTTCACTAAGTGGAAAACTTCAGAAAGGGTGGAACCGGGTTATGTAGGATTCTTACCTACCAAAAACCACTGCGATGGCCGTCCTCGGCACAGATCGGAGAGGCTACGGGATCGTGTTTATATAAGATCCACTATCTAAGTCAATATCAGCCGGCTTACTATGACTTTTGTAAATGCTACGCTACCTCACGAATCATAATGTGAGACCGACGGCCATGTTTTAAAGCAACAGGCGTAGAGAAACTACAATTTCAAAATTGTTATCTTCAATCACTGCTTTATAGCTGTAATTACATATGTAATAGAGTTAATAAACTGAATTTAGTCTATCCCGAATAACGAGGCTCCGATATGAGATGTTTTTGACGATAAGAAAAAATAATAAATAAATACATTTACCAAATCATAATTATGTTACGTCCGGCTAAAAATATTTCGTATTCGTACCGCTGTTTTCACTGCGCAAAGACCTCGAACCTTTAAATCCGACCCTGTCAAAACCACATAAGGTATTTTTATATTGATTTAAATGTATGTGTCTTCTGCTTACTCAATCCAAAAATGATAAAAGTTAATGATACCTATAATTATGCGATCGAATTGACGTAAAAATCATATAATCCGATCACTTCACCGGACATAAATTAATGTGCGAAGAAATATACAACGTATGTGAGTTTAAATTTAATATTTAACATTTTTAAACAAAAGTTCATTACGGACCCCTCGATTACATCCAACTAAATAAGGGTAGAAGGTAAGAGTGCAGTGTGTCATTGCCTCAGTACGCAATTAAAACTGTACGCCTAAGTAATATTTGTTTAAAATCACTAATTATACAACCGCTAATAAATACTTACATGCAACATCTGCTGCAGTAATGGCCGCTGTATTGCATTGTAGAAATGTTTTATT
The DNA here is from genome assembly GCA_963151315.1 of Nymphalis c-album. Classification (NCBI taxonomy): domain Eukaryota; kingdom Metazoa; phylum Arthropoda; class Insecta; order Lepidoptera; family Nymphalidae; genus Nymphalis; species Nymphalis c-album. Next base: position 5,058,999 of record OY720590.1, on the reverse strand, counting down.
TGCTACGCGCGCCGCACCGCGCTCCTACCTTATAATTTTCTGTTCGTGTGAACACGAGTTTTACGTGAACCGATTAAAACGTGTGTTAGCGTTCATTTTTATGTCGACCCTACACTGGGTTAGTAGACAAGACTGGTAACTTATGACATTTTGCGTTTACGACTTTCTTATATAACTGGCTCACAAAAAACAATAAGGAAAATTGTAAAGCGTTACTCTGTTAAAAAAAAAGAACAAGAAAAATACGTAAGTCGCAAGTGGGCCGTGACAAGCGCAGTAGTTATCTGAGATCTCGCCGCCGCGTCTGACGTTGATATTAATCAGAAGAATTGACAAAATCGTGCGAGTGTCGAAAATTGAACGCGGCTTCGAACCCGGACCTCCCAAGAAGAGCGATATTTCACCCTATGCGCCATCCGCCCAGCCCCGCCCTACCAGCTCATTAAGCAACTAATACACATCAATCTTTCACACATTCCAACATGCCCATAAAAACTCTATTACATTGAAAATCAACAATTTCTTTGTATAAAAATGAATGTTCTAAAACTTTTAATATAAAAAATCCAGTATGAGACCAAAGTATGCAAACTGTATATAAACTATAGCTTGTCTATGTGATATCATGAGAAATACTTTTTTTTCAATAATCTATTTAATTAATATACAATTAAATTGATATATAAATTTTCGGTACACCGATATACCTAATTCCTTATTAATTATTTGACCGAACTAAGCTCCAGATCGTATTGGGGTTTAACTTCGTATGATTTCTTGGCATGAGCGGCTTATCTTCCAAATACCCCATTTCTCTATTTACCAAGTTTATGTATGAGGTACTAGCTGCATCGCTCGGTTTTACCCGCGTTAAACGTTGTAACTCCTTCCCTGTGGTTGGCGTAACTTTTCTCAATAAATGGCCTAAATCTAACGCAAAACCATTTTGTCCAATTTAACTAGGACATTTTAAGATTGTCTCAACTATAGAGGTTTATAAAATAGATATAGATTTCAGATATTATTATATAGATATATGCCTACCGTTCTTATTATAAGTAGGATTATTGTGGGATGTCATGCGGTCATTTGTCATCTCGTCACTCAGACGTCAGCGCCGTTACGCCCTTCTCCATAATCGCATCTCGAAATTCAGACGATGACGTTAAGCTTGTATTTTCAAATTAAAGATAATAAATTACATCATACGGAGAAATTTTAAACTTTGAAATATTGATTTTCAATTTACTAACGAGATTCAATTTAATTTAAAAACGTTTTAGAGGATATTTTGAGTGTTTATATAATTAGTACAAATGACGCATTAACTGTATTAAACTCGGGTTTAGTATTTCAAACGCATCGGATGCGAGGCGACAAGTCGTGACTGCGCCGCACGTCAGTCAGATACACCAATCTGTCATGATACCAACCCCGTGACTGCTTGAATATGACACGAACGTATTGACTTGTTAAGGCAATATGGTTGTAAATATTTCGGTATAAAAAAAATTAATACTACGAAAAAATATTAAGGATATTTATGGAAATTTATTTTATATTGAAATTAACTATAAAGTTAGATAGATTAGATACACATAAAAACAGTATTTAACTCTAATAATAATCGGTGTACAATTGTACATACATAAAAAATATATCAATCGAATTGAGAACCTTTTTTAAGGTGGTTAAAAATAATTTGTCCTTCTTCCCAATCTTTACCAATAGCTTTATCGTTTAATTTCAAGATTAATTCATCACTCGATTGTTTTATCCAATGAAAGAGCTTTATGCGGGATTCAAATTACTGCCATATATACATTGTATCGTTATATTCTAGTTGGAATGGTGAGTGAGCCAGTGTAATTGCAGCTATAAGGGATCTTACCTAACTTCTTAGATCCTATGGATTACAGCGCATTGCCAGTTTAAAAAATATTTCATGTTTCTTTCGAGTATATTATTGTTAAATACGTCTTATTTCAAAAAAGATATTTGCAACATTTCTTCTTTCTGTGGATCTTTAAATAAAAGTACATAGCTAAAAGTGAATCATATTCATTGACGCAATTAAGAATTTATACTGATATTATTTTATTATTAAAAAAAGGAAATTATTTTGGAATCACACACATTCAAAAAAAGAACAAAGAAATAGATTAACAATACCCTACCTTCAAAAAATTATAGATAAAACCGTTAGCTACTATAAAACGACAGAAAGAATGATATTTCAGACAAATTATTTAATACGTTTAGCATTGTCTGTAAATCAACAATAAGTGCACATGTATATCAATTACTCGGCGATCATGATAATGTTTGTAGATTGTGTTAGATATAATCACAGTTAGATATGTGCTCGCGGCCGTAAAATTAGCGGTAAGTGGAGCCATTATTGATATGAAATATTCATTGGCCGGCTCGGATTGTTGTCACTTGAATTATGCAGCAGAACTCACCCGCAGCTCACTATTACCGCTAATTTGAACTAATGCGAATTGCTCGCATGATAATCAATTTAACAGATACATGTTCTCATAACTGTTATGAGTAGTAACGCTTGTAGTACGAATCCGTTATTGTTTTGACGAATTTCGATATTTTTTTTATCTGTGCAAATCTAAGAAAGTATTTTTATAAGAATTTAAGTTTCATTCATCGTTATTATAATAAATACTTTTAAATTTAAATTATAATTAGTTCTTTTTTCGAAGCATACTCGAAAGTTAGTTTTTTTAACACGTGCGATACATATAATATGTTAATCTAAAAATAATACATAACTTATAATTGGTACTTTGTGTATAGTCGTGTATCACTTACTTAATCTACTACAATATACAAGTAAATAAAAATGTATGTTGTTTTGTTTGTTCAAATCTCTCATACGTTCTCTAATACGATTAATTTACAATCTTGTGCAGTTTTTGTTGACACTTGGGATAATATAATTTTAATATATAGGTGCATACGTGCGTACCATCAAGGTCTAACATATAGGGCGTTTAGTGTCGGATAAATCTTTACAAAAATAAATAAAATCATTGCACTTCAGATAAGTATTTTGATTTAACCTAGGATTACCTAACTATTCTGCTAAACGTATAATAAAAACGTTTACCGTTATTATAATTAAAGATATTAATCGATTTGATTAAAATGATTATTACTCGATAAATGTGGATATATCAAAACATCATTAATGATATGAAGCGATTGCTTCAAGTGCGTTAATGAGCAAAATATGCGCGCGCCATCTGTCCCTAATCAACGAATCGAGTTAATTAAATCGCTGGCAATATGGCGGCGTATAATTGCTAATAATAAAGCGCTTTTCTGTATAATTAGACGCGCGCTGATTGGCCGAGCGGCCCTATCACGACGTGATAACATAGCGTTAATGTTTACTGCCTATCCTGCAATAGCCATTCTGTTATCATACATATAAAGAATAATTTCTTAATTTATGTTTATGTAAAACAAAAGACATAGGCACCTCATATTTTGTTTCTATGTTCACACAGGTGCAGTTATTTTTAATTGCCGTTAATTTTGAAAATATTAAATTAAGATAATTTTATTTATTAATGCTTAATGTAAACTTTGTGTTAAATAATCGTGTCCTAAAAGTATTTATCCATTTGAGTAAGAAGGTTTTACATACTAATTTCCGAGTGTCATAAGATTTCATAAATGCTCGTGTAATAATAATAGTCCTCCAGACCGATTTCGGCCACGGCGGCCAATCTCAAGAGAGATTAGCCAATTGCTCAGGAGATATTATAGTGCACAAGTGTGTGCGCAAACACAAGTGCACTCTCTTTTCCTTAGCTCTCATAATCCGATGGGGCGGCAATCTGTCACGACCGGAAAGAGTTCAGGCGCAAGACCAACGGCTTAACGTGCTTTCCGAGGCGTGAGAGTGTACATGTACACACTTCCAGCTTCCACACTCCGGGCTGCTAGTGAAAAATTTCTGACAGAAAAACCCAATAACTGTTTATTGGCCTGACCTGGGAGTTGAACCCAGGACCACCGCGGCCTTATATCTAGCCACTAGACCAACGAGGCAGGCATGCTCGTGTATAGTAGATACGTACTATAAACTGAAGACTGTATAGTTTTTAATGATGCTCGTAAAAAAGTTAAAAATCATAGTAATTTTCATATTTATACACACTTATGTATTCATATTTTTTTTAATCATATACATTTTTATTGTTGAAAAGTACCTTTCAGCATAAAAATATTGTTAAACAAGGATAAATCCAAAAATATCGACGATGTATAAGTAGAAACTTTTATAAATTGTTCCTTCTAATAAAAGAATTATGACAAGGATTCATGGTCGAAAGATATGCAATAGTGCGTTGAGGAGATGCATCAAACCGACGCGCAGGGAAACAATGATTGACGAGTTTGCACCTCGCCTCTAATTAAGATGAAATGCGCTTGCGCACTGACACAACAATCTTTACTTATTTTTAAACCGCATCTATATTAAAACAATTCATCTATAGGATTAAACTTACAACATATAAATATTACATCTATGTTTAGATGTGTAAGGAAATTTGATAAATACTTTTAATTTATTCATGTAAAGTCTATCATAATTATGTATAAATAACTCTGTAAATAAGACATAAAGAGAATTAGACTATAAATTTTTTTTTCAATGACGTCACGAGACTATAACTATGTCATAACAATAACGAGACGCGGTAAAACGGTCACCCCTTATTTCTGTCTTCGGTATCTGCTCATTAAATCTGGTGTACGTACACGTCTCTTAATCCTTTTGCTCCAACTCGCTTTTCCGCTAACTTTTGGGTGGTAGAATGATGGACGACGTCGGTGGTAATATATCATTGCGGCAATATATATCGGTGTACGCCGAGTGTCGCCATTAACGCATGCGCGAAATTGCCCGTGCCCGCACTTGCACTATCGTGAATGCTATAAGAGGCGTCTCACAAATCGACGCGCGCGACCACGGCTAAAGGTGCATAAATCTTATTAATGGTATTCTTATTTTCGTTCTCCCTCGATGTTGTAAAATCGTTAGAACGTACACTGCTAATGACGCTTTGCCTTTGTTACATCTCGCATTAACTTCCAAGTCTATAACCGTGAAACGTAAAGATTTCATTACAAATCTTTACCCAATCATAGCTATTGTGAATTATAAAGAATCCAATGGAAACTATCCTTATGGGTGGTCCCAATAAATGAGCCTATAGTTAACTGTATTTTTGAGGTCACAAGTAACGTTATAATTCATAGCACCCAAATTCAGATAGCAAATTGTCAATTGCATTTACAAGTCACTTCTGGTAATGTTAACAAAAAAACGAGCGACCGCTACACGTTCCTCTTCTCAGCTTACATCAAAGATTTGTTGTTTCCGTTCTTGCCGCGTCAATGACTACCATTTTATGTCGATTTGAAGATAGTGTTACACGCGCTCGCTACCGACACCAGTTTTTGTGACACTCCTTTCTTCATACAACGACTTTATTATCTTCAATCGTTTTTTCTTACATTTCAATTTCGCTGTTCTGTTCCTCATTAGTAACTGCTACTATTAGTGATTTGAAATGATCAACTTTAAACGAATAACATTCCTTGTTAGGGAAAAAAATAATGCCAGGAAACCACATTCACAGGGAAGAGGGTAATAAAAACCATTACTTTAGCCAACCACAGGCAATTTTACAAACAGTAAGCTAAAACACACCTATACAAAAATGTGTACCCATTCATCTTTCTACAACAGGAGACATTAAAGAATGTCTCTGTTAAGAAGGGGAAGGGGAGCGAGAGCTATATAGTTGTATGGCAGGGAATATTTTCTGATATAATTATGTATATGTATGTATTTTTTACAACTGTTTGACTATTTTAGGCCCCAATGATTGTTAGTTTTTGTTCGTAATATAGTTATTATTTTTTGTATCACAGTAAATATTTATCACTTTTGACAACTTGACGTTAAATAAGCTAGTTAATTATTGTTTTGATATTTAAATATATATATATATATATATATATATATATTTAAATATCAAAACAACAATATCAAAACAACAATATATATATATATATATATATATATATATATATCTATAACGAAATATTAAACATGGAATTACAAGGTATATCATAAATGCAAACTTATAAAGCAATGTAGATTTTATTATTTGCGATAATTTGCGATAACTTAACCTCTAATGAGCAAAGACGATTGGTGCCGGTTTCAGCAAGCGATAATTTTAACTCATGCAAGTAATTATCGAATAATTGCGTTAATGTGAAAATATACGCTTTAACAAAACAATAGAACGAGGAAGTCGATAAAACAAAAGAAAAATATGCAACTAATGCGTTCGACTTGCCTTTTACGCTAAATTAAAAATAAAAGTTTGAATTAGCGTCAATTTTTCGTTTTACTTTTCATAACGATTAAAGCCTGTCAATATTTCTATATGCTTTGAAATCTTGATCGATTTGTGCTTGTTGTTTTAATAAAAATAACTATCGACAGGCGCATGTTCCCGACTGTACGTGTGTCGTTCGCGGGTTGCCGCGCCGAGGCGAGATACGCGGTGTTGCTGGACGTGGTGCCGGTGGATGGGAAGCGCTACCGCTACGCGTACCATCGCTCCTCGTGGCTGGTGGCGGGTAAGGCGGACCCACCCGCACCCGCGCGCCTCTATCCGCATCCTGATTCGCCCTTCTCCGGCGATCAGCTGAGGAAGCAGGTCGTCTCGTTCGAGAAAGTCAAGCTCACCAATAACGAGATGGACAAAAATGGACAGGTAATGAAATGTTTCAAATTATCTGCATATTCGGAAATAACGTTAGAATATGTGAATTAATATTTTATTATATAATATGTATTTTTTTCCACAGTTGGTGTTGAATTCAATGCACAAGTATCAACCTCGTATCCACCTAGTCCTGAGACGGGAAGGCGCTATAAACGCCCCGATAACAGACCTCGAGCAAGAAGAGTTCAAGACGTTCATTTTTCCGGAATGCGTTTTTACCGCAGTCACCGCCTACCAGAATCAACTCGTAAGTACACACTGTAACATAGTCTAACCGAGCTCAGTCTGGATGGTCATAAATAAGATGTCCACTGTTTTATTTGGCATCATTTGTTGGGTATCATTCGATTTCTAAAATAGATCAGGGGCCCTAGACAAGTGGCTTTACGCTGATGGAATAGAATAGAAAATAATAACCAATGTATGAAATTGACATTCGCGTTTGACGTTTCGAAGCGAACGCGAATGTCAGCCTCATACATTGGTTGTTGTTTTCTATTCTATTCTATTAACGTAAAAGCCACTTGTCTAGGGCCCCAGAGGAGCAAACGTTTGAAATTGCAACGACTTGTCGGCTGACAATCGACGTAATCTATTTCTGGCGCACTAATTGCATCTCGCTGAAAGGTATGTCCAGCCTGAACAAAGGGAGGTAGCACATAATTTTTTGTTTATCAACCGGCCACCGAGGGCGACGCCGACGATGGACGGACAGCGCGGGTGACGGCCGCTCCGTGCTGACGATTCAAGTTTTCACCGAGCTAAATATACCACTGTCTGACTCGATTGTGCATCGACGGCCTATCGATGCTAATGTATTTTCTTGTTAAATCTCAACCATTATAATTACATACGTTCACACAGTCACAATCCCTTTTTTTTAAATATATATTTCATTTTATTTTAACAAATCGAATACTTATTTCTTTATCTACTTATTTAAAATAAATGAGAATTAAAATTATAATTGTAAATGCAATGGTATAATTTTATCTTAAATAAAAAAAACTTGAACAAGACTGCTACCATAGTGACACGAAAGGTTCGATTCGCTTCCCGCTCCGCTTGTGGTACCGCTAAGCCCACCCGTATCCACGCGCTGCATGTGTCGCCACGAGCAATTAATTCCCTGTCACAAGAGCGTTTGGGCGTCACAATTTCTCGTTTTGTTTTCTCCCGCGCAGTAATTAGGACGTTTTGAGGTTCATAAAGGAAGCGTTACTTTATATCGACAACGGGCTACATAAATCTTCATTCGCCCGTTAATTAGCTCTCGTATTTCGGTTTGCTTAAAATATTAACTCAGACTCATGTTTAGACAATTCGTAAATTAATATCAGACATTATGTTTAAGATTTTATTAAATATTTATTTTAAATTACTCCTTTAGTAAATAAACTCCTTCGCCATAGACAACAGTTTGCTTGCTCCACTAAATGTTTCGTCTATACAATTTGCCGTAGGAATGACTCCCCAGGGCAGGGTTATTGATAACTATTGATTCTAACGCACAACTAGATTTACAACCAAAGCCTATTGGTACGATTACTACGAACAGAATATATCGTCTTTTAATCAATGTTAGTGAATTATAAATAACACCATCCTGTCTATCAGATTTCTGATTTTCTTTCATAGAAAGAATTATAATAAGAGAAAATAATATTTTACAAAAAAAATGTCATACTAAAAGTATAACTTAAGAATATTATAGCATGTGGTATCGACTGTTCGATCAGGACAAGCCAGCGCGGGCGCAGCTACAATTTGGCTGACGTCACAACTCTGACAGCTTAAACATTTGTCGAACGCGGAGATAGTGTCACTGATAACCCAATCCCTTACAACAATAAGAGCACACTTAACGTGTTTGCACCTGCGCCGACCGATACATCTTATACCCACATAATTCTATTTTTGACAACAAATTTATAAAGTGTTTGTCGCTTGGTTTAATCGGTAAATCTAAAGCATTTGTTTACGCTTACACATATTTTTTATTTTTATGATATGTGAAAATTCACCGACTTAACCAGCTTTAATTTTAGTTCTTGACATTTATTACTCTTGATTGTAGAGCTTAGACAAGTAGGAGCCCGTAAATATTTTACTGATGGGTAAATATCTCCTCTGCGTTTCTTAAATCGATTGTTTAGACTATTCCACACGATGCTCCAGTGAGGTTTGTTGGGTAATAAACAAGTGACAGCACTTCATCCAACTTATATCGATTTCTACAAGATATTCTTCACCATGGGGCGCAAGATCATAAAACACAAATTAAGCATAGGAGTTCTTGTACAAATTTAAACCCAGGATCCTCAGTTAAGATCCAATTATTCTATCCACCGCGTCATCTTACTTTTATTTAAGTTTATGGGTATTTAATAAAATTGGCATTTTATTATAACTTACAGACAATTATTAGTTACGGGTATATATTTGTAATAAACAATGTTACAACTTTACAAAATGTGTCACAAAAATTTATTCACGTTGGTTATAAAATCGATTCAGAATATAACATCATTATTGGTGCTTTATCATATAGGAACGTTGATATGAGATGAGATAAAATCTTTAAAAAATTGTGAAGTATATTTTTTGTGCGTTTGCCGTGAGACTCGACGTCGCCGAGGACGCGCGCCGCGGGGTGGTTTCCCGGGAAAGCGACGAACCTGCTTTAATATTTAACATTTTACACCCACCATACAGTCGTTCGTTTTGTGAACAATCCTTTGTTCGGGATTCAGCTCGGGGTGAGGTGACAATGTTTGTAAGAGTTTACGCGTCCTCGACACACAATGCGTTTTTTAATAACCGATGACTAGTGAATTTGTTAAGATCGATCGCTCTGTTCAGGAACGACGGAAAAAATCTCGCGGACGGCAACCTGCCGTGACGGATCGACTGTTCAAACATGTTTATCCCAAAGCGTATTATCTAATAAATATTTGTTTACTTAAATCTTTAAGAACACTAGTGACTACGCATAATGTACTTTCAATACTTGAACTACAGATAGCGAACACAATATAGCGATTAGAGAGATCGAGCCAACAGTTTCGTTAGTCATACCTTTAGAATATTACACGTCTAAAGGAGATAATCACGAAAATAACTGCGCCTAATCAGCCGTACGTAGATGCGTAAACACGCTCAATAGCTACTTAATTGAAATTTATTTCTCATTTCTCAGTATCAACAATCAATATTCTAAAATCTTCAATCCGAGGCTATTCTCACATTGAACATCCACAAACGAGTTCTACTCAGACATAATCGAACAATATAAAGAAGGAGTAAAGGCAAACACAATTTCAATAACAAAGGGCAGCCATGACAAATAAACATATTTCACGGGCCAAAATGGCTGCGGTCAGGTGTCACGAGTGTCCCTCCTCCGCGCCGCGCACCTCTCGCCCTCACTTCTTTTTCTCTTCAAATAATCGATTCATTCTTATGAATACGATCCTTTTATATTTGTCAACGTGCTGCTATTAATATTTCTCGATTATATCGTAAATGACTAATGATTTATCTATAAGGTCATTGCTACGCATACACTTGAGCTTTATGTTCAGCTTAACTTCGCAACCATAAAATTTAACTAAAGCCTCCTATCGATCTAAATTGTTTATATTTCTTAGCAAACTATATTTATAATAATATAATTAAACCAATAATATGATATTTAAAATACAAGAAGTCAACGTACTTGCTTATGAGAGGATTTAAAATAATTTAACATGAAATTATTTATTGATGTTCTGTCTCATTCCCTCCCGGTATGTCGGACTAAGGTTGGTAAAGCGTGATCTCCTTCTCACTCGCCATCGATCACGCGAGGTGTGACGTCACGCAGAGCCGTCGTGTGCGGCCCGTCTGAATTTATTGCGTCTGCGCACCCAGCCACCTTAAAAGATCTACATACATATATCGTAGCTTAAGCTTTACGTTTACTTAATAAACTAAAAACCATATCAAATAAACGCTAAAGAATAATACGTTAGAAAACTGATGATATTCTTATAAAGTATTATGTCATTTTTATATAGTATTAGAAATATGTACCAGAAAAATGTAATCCTGTTGGATAAGGTATATATTTATTTAATAACGTAAAGCTTAATCAATAATGCAGACATTGGTGTCTGATTTTAACTCAATATTTAATCGATCGATCTCTACGTCATTGATCTGATGAAACTCTGCTATTCATAATCGTAGGTACATCATATACATTACCCACAGACACCTCTTTGCTAAATCAGATATATTAATTGGCCTTGTTTAGCTTAAGAGCATTTGACAATTATCACATTTTTAATCTGTACCAGATGTAACCGACTCTAGCTTTGACTTTGACGTACATATGTCACTTCAATTCTGTTTATTTTTTCACCACCGTTGTAACTTGATGTAAATTGTTTATAAAAAAAACTGTTTCGTATTGAAATGTGGCAAATCGCCTACTCACTGATCTTTAGAATCTACAGTCGTGATTACGGGCACGAATGTAAGGTCGACCTCATATTAACTGTGGGCCCATTGAGAGATCTTTTGACTCAGCTCAGAGGAACTTCTGACGGGATCCAATATTAAATAAACATCTTAAATATGGAAATTAATAAAACGAATTATTTAATCGTTTAATTAATAAATAACGAAAATTAAATGAAAAAAGTTTGATTGTTTATTTGATAGCAATATCGACTGCAAATTATGTGGATGAGTAGAGTCCTTTTAAGGATTGCAAATGAAATTGCTGATGACGTGTACAATTTACATGAAATATCATTTATTCTGTCCATCGGCACAATGCGGGAAAGTTTACAACTTATCGAATTACTGGACGAAGAAGATGAGCTATAATAACGTTGTGTTTGTTCGGAAATCACACATCGATTTCGACTTAAAACTTATTAAATTTATGAAACAATCATTAGTTTAAATAATAATTATTTATAGTTTTAATGTTAATTGCAGACAATGTTACCCTTCAATACATATATTAGCACGAGTTTATTTATTATAACGAAGGAATGTAACGGGTTTCACCTACTTATCGATGCCACATGCATGCATTTTAAATTTATTGTCTTACCGCAATTCCTATAATCGGTGAAACTTTAGATATCTACTTACGGGATTTCTTTCACTAATATTAATTTTAATGAAACTTTGACCTTTTTAAATTAATAATTATTTTGTTATTTCTTAAGTTACAAAATATTTTATAATTTTGTGTTTTAAAGCAAGAAAAATAATTAAACAAAATATATGTATATATTATATATACTCATAAAAAAATAAACTGTTAATATATATAATTTTTAATTTATGTCTTGTATGTTAAATATACTGCTACACTTCAAATTCAATTTGAATTATTATTATAAATTGTAGTCAAAAAGTTTTCGTATTAAAAATATAAATAATGTTGATGTTAAATTAGCAGTAAAACAGTTAACAGTTAAGAGCTACAATCCCGTACATCAGACAGCGCCCTATATCAATCAATACAACTATAAGGAGAACGGTCGTGGTAACGTGACATTTATTTATTCCCTAGAATGTTGCTGTCATGTCCCCTTCCTCGTACCGCCATGTTTACACGACTGATTCTTTATTTTTCATTTTAAAATAAGCTTACAAGCCGAACTCGCAATGTAGTTATTAGTTTTGTTAAATATTACTCAAAAAATGTTTTATTTTTGCAATTGCAATATTTAATTAAGTTCAATGTTGATTAAATTTCTAAATAATCTGAAATATTTGTTGATGAATGCAGCATTCAGATAAAATCTATAGTTTCTGAGATAGATGGCAAAAAATAATTCGCATTATTAAAATTTCTATATGAACTACGCATGCTCGGGCGCAGTAAGTTAACTATTCACCTTGTCTCGACGCTTTTTTCTGAATGTTTTTTGTCTCCCGCCCGGGAATAATGTCATTAAGGCGCCTTTAATGTTGTCAGTGAGCGAGCGCGGCACGCCGCCCAAGGAGAACGTTTGTTGATACTTAAATTAGGTTGTTTTGACACGCCTCGTCCTTATGTTTGTACTTAATTTAATAAACGTCTCTTACGTGAAAGCGATTCATTCATTACTCATTGAGTCTCAGTGCGTTACGTTGTATTTGCCCTATTTTATTAGAACATTTGATTTGATCACACCCGAATATTTGTTATACGATAACAAATATTTTTAGTTCTTTTAAACTATAGTTAAATGATTAGGTTTATAAAAGTTACAGGTGAATCTTAATCGATGACCCCGGCAAGCACCATTGAATGGTTCAGTTCATGTGCTTAACTTGTGATTATAATTCATCTCGTGCTTGACGATGAAGTAAAACACTGCGAGGAAACCTGCATGTGTCAAATTTCATTGAAATGATTTCACATGTGTATTCCACCAACCCGCATTGGAGCAGCGTGGTGGAATAAGCTCCAAACCTTCTCCCCACAAAGAGGAGAAGAGGCCTTAGCCCAGCAGTGGGACATTCACGGGCTGTTACTTTTACTTTACTTTAAGCCTATTTTAAAAATACTTTAAATTATTTCTAATTAAATCAGCTCTATTCAAGAAAACATTTAAGCATCGTTTAGAATACAAAGCACAATTTATGTACTGTGTCAAAAATATTATATTAATAAGATATATAAAAATTAAGCAAACTGAAAGATATTTTTTAAATTTTATAATTAAATCTAATGGGGTGTACCCTATTTTTCACTAAAATCACAATTAAAAAACACATTAATATAGACATTAAATATGCTACAAAACTTGAATGGCATAATTAATTAAACTAATTTATGAACACGTTTAAAAACAAAAACTATAAGTACCTACTCAAGTCCACCACATACATAATTAGAATAGGACAATATTTGAGCTACCTGATCGTAGGCGCACTTATTCCATTAGGCGCATGCGCGAGAGACGCCATTGTAGTCAATAGGCTGCCAGGTGGGCGTGCAATTGTAAGTAGCTGTGTGACCCTCGACACCTCATCCCTGGTGCTCGTTCACTCCGAGGGGCGAAGAAACATGTCCGTACCGTGATATGAGACCTCATTGTGTCTCTCAAATCCTATTCACCTCAAATGACAACGCATTAATTATATAGGTAGTCATGTTTAAACTGAATACCGAACGAGACTGTCACGATTCAAACATCGTTACTAATTTAAAAGTTGCAATAGTTAAAAAGTCATATTATTTTCGTATTAATTAGACACTTCTTAAAAATTCCTCACTAACTAAACACGAACACTTGACATAAATCGGTCAATATATCGTAATCTTTATTGTTCCCTTTGATCTGGGACAATACTACGCGACTTTATCAAGACGTTTCGTAGATTAACGCGCCTCCTTGACGTAAGATCAAACAGATTCATAAACATTTTTAACAGTGAAATAAGCGTTTAATCGTCGACGCTTGAAATATTTTTGAATCGTTTGAAAAAAAAATACAAATATTTTGTCAGTGAATATCGTTAACGTTGCAATTTCCGACGTACATTCGTCGAGTTCATCGTCCTAAATTACCTGTCTAGTGCGAACTTGTCAAAATACCATGCAATTAACTCGTGTGTAGGTAGGCGAGTCAAGTGGAACACTCGTGTACTTCGTGTCATTTGCAGCGATGTAGCACTTAAGCAAAGAGGACAATAAACACATGCGAGACGAGGTTGTAGCGCTTACGTCTGCTAGAATAGCTCAGCAGCTCGCATAGTACGGGATCACTCGGCAGATAATTACTGGCGCGTCGCCGGCCGCCGCTACACGCATTGCTGAAAGATTGACACGAGCTCGATGGCTGCCCGATGACTTGTTTATTGCAAATACCGCAATGCCGAATTCACACTTCGCCAATTGACTTGGCAATTCAATTGAACATTTTATAGAAATTTCAAAATCAATTTAAGCTTCATGGACTGAATTGAATTTACAGAACCAATAATACCTACTTACATATAATAGATATTGCTTGTTTAATATATTAGTGCATAATAATCAGTACATACTTTAGATCTTAACCGACCTTTCACCATATCACTTAATAATATTATACACTTGGTTATTTCTGTTCGCTTAGACAAGAACTAACACTAACAAGAACTGTTAAAATGAATGGTTGTTCTGTGATATAATTTTTCCGATATTTTTTTGTGAAAGGTTTTAATTAACAAATTCAAATTACTTTACTCAATATTGAAGTATTACACTTACTTATTGATTGTCAATCTGGAAACTGCTACCGATTCGGAAAAGAAACACCCAGCTCTGAGAAGAACCGGCGAAAGAAACTAAGCGGGTTGATTTTTTTTTTGTTTTTTGTCTTTTTGTTTTGTCTTTTATCTTTATCTTTTGTCTCATTCCCAATAACATTACTACAATTAATTATTAAAATGCAATGCAAAATAACTTAGAATAACCTATTTATTAATATATATATTATGTATCTACTTATATGAAACCGCATATATTCGAAAAAAGTGAACTCTGTAGCTACGAGTATATTATAAAGTGAATCTCTTTGTACGACATTTTCTTAACCTGCTTGGTTTATTTAAAGCTTTTGCTTTTTAACACGGACCAAAAGCTCTGTCAAAACAGTATAAACAGTATTTTATTATTTAACTGCTTTTAACTGTCCGGATATTAGGCGATTGAGTGCCATTTGAATGGCATCGGGTTCGCGGGAGATTTGTCGTAAATATTATTTACAAATTGTATGGTGGACCCAGCGGGAGCGCCCGCGCAGCGAGGGGGCGATTTCTCATCACAGTACTTGGCCTCTGCCAAACACATTTTTTAACACCTCCGACTGTACCTAAATCAACAGAGTATTTTATGAGTGCATCGACTTAATTCCGCTTGGATTCCAAGAAATTTATAAAGCTACTACATACGAACATAATTATACACTATAGGCTAAAACGATAAGGTTGGCGGTAGTGACTTTATCATTGTAATTTTCATAAAATAATATCCATATTTTTATACGGCTATATCTAGTTATAAGGAGCTATATTCATTAAAAATTGTTATAAAATAAAACAATATATATTATTATTTCTTTATGCTTTTTAATGATATCAATGATAATATATTTTTAATGATTTTAATGATAATAAAGTGTACAGTTATATTTAAAGAATTTAAATTATTAGTTTTAGAATCTTTTAAATCAAAATTTAAAAGAGATATTTAATCATATATTACGATCGTTATTAATTTTAATAGAATAATATGTTGCTATACCATAAACCAAATAATATGTTGTCGTCTCTAACAACGTCAATAAGACAAATAACTTTATTTCGTTTTGTTACAGATAACTAAACTCAAAATCGACAGTAATCCATTTGCTAAAGGATTTCGGGATTCTTCACGTCTTACAGAATTTGAGAGGTATATATTTTTGTCTTTCATATATTATGTATTATTCCAATAAACACTATTGTATAATTAAAATAAGATCAACATTCAACACGCTTTGGTAACTATTTTTAATAATATTTAGATGTCAATCAAAATGTTTCAAAATTTACGTAACATTCTAAGCAAGCAGTTGTAAACACAAAAATTGCAAACTGTATCAGGGAAAACGCACGATAATAATCACCTGCTGGTATGTTCCCCGCTTATCATTCATTCGCTCGCGAGCAGTCATTAGTCCTCATTACGAGTATGACAGAATTTGGTATCTGTTCTCTAATCGAGCATCGGATACGCTCTCAGAAACAAACGCAGCGACACTGATTGATGCCTGTGCCTACTCAATTACAAGTCTTTCTCTAACTCTTAGTAATCGAATCGAGATGAATGTGGATCACTTTACATAGCTCGATTATTTATAATTTGCTTACGATTTCTCGTAGCGCATAGTTGTTACTTGCTTTAATACAAGTTGTCGTTTCCTGTGTAAACGACTTAATTACGTTTTGTTGGTTAAGTTTATTTTATTTTGAATTTGTTTCTTTTTGAGATTCTATATCACGGGGGAGCACGAAAGAACACCCGTCTTCCCCGATGACGCGCGCTACAGCGCTGCCAATTCTAGGTAGATAACTAGATACAATTATATGTGTATTAAGTTCAGTATCTTTACAAAATAGCAAAAACTAAAGTAATTTTAAATTTTTTGCAGGGAAACGATGGAGTCGATGCTAGCGGAACAGCATTATTTAAGGTCTCCACTACGACCGTTCGACCTGGACCAACACAATAACAACCTAACTTTGGAAGAAAAAGCGATACTGGCAGCCCGGTCTCAACTGTTTTTGCGTGCAGCGTACCCACTGTACGGCGTTCCGGCGGCGGCTCTCTGGGGTCAGTGGGCTTGCCTGGCGCCCCAACTACTGGCACAACAGCATCTCGCGTCTGGATCTGGATTACAACTGCCGCGTCCGGTATACCCTGGCAGTGTCCCACCGCTGTCACAACACCGGTTTTCGCCTTATCCGCCGCGGCGCGCTTCGCCCGGGTCTTCCCCGGACTCGTTGCGCGATGCGAGCCCCCACTCCTTGCCGCACACTCCGCTCCCTCCACATGCCCCGCATACCCCGCACCCGCCGCACAGTCCCACTTAGTGCATTCCGCTAGGAGACAGCGACTGGTTAATAACGATCTCTGTAAATGCTTTTTTTGTGAACTCAAATTTTAATTTGGCGACGCTGTGTTTACAGTAGGAAGCACATTTTAAGTTTTAGTACATTTCATATTTCATTACAAAAACAATGAATAGTGCTTTTGCATACGCGAGTGAGTTATATACAGTGTCGCCAATCATTTTGTACAATATTGTAAAATAAAATATTTAAATTTAGCTTAAAGTTGTAATTATTGTTGTTATAGAATAATATTATGTTCCTAATTATTTTAATTTAGGTGGTTTTACTTTCAATTTAAGATTTTTCGATACATCTAATAATGTAACATTTGAATTTAACACTTTTGGTGAAATATTTCGACATATCCGGTATTTTCAAAGTATTCATAAGTTGGCAAATGATTTAAGTCGGTAGGTGAAATGTGCAATACAAAAGAAATCATTATGTTTCAAACTTAGCTGTTTGTAGTAAGATAGATATTATAATTAAAATGTAGATATATTTGCTGTCTGTGTTTAAGGTACTCTGTGGTATCATAAATGGACAAATAGAAGTACCTATATTAACTATGTAGTTAAATTATAATTATTATAAATAATATATTGATAATGAATAAAAAAAATTAAATGTTTGTTAACATATAATATTTTGTTTTATTTTATAACTACATGCTTTAATTTCAGTTGGATCAGTTCAGGCATACAATCAACCTGTTAGATTATAAAAAAAGAAAAACTATTGGTAATGGTAATAAAACCCCTATTTTAATAAATATTAATAAACATTGTTGAAGAATTATTTTTTATTTTAACTGGAGAATCGAAAATTGATTGACAAGGATTTTTTTAGGATCTGAAACAGTGCTAGTAATGTTTGTAACACATTACTTACGAAGTGGGTAGTGTAGTTACAAAGTGGGTAGTCTTCTAGCAGCAGAAAATATACATACCTACTTATATGGCCGAATACTGAAACGTCATTCAAATATGAAGTATGAACGCCATTAATTTTAAAATTTCGCATACTAAATTTGAAATTAATGTCGTTCCAAATAATTAAGTCCCACTTCAAATTTGAATGACGTTTCAGTATTCGGCCGTAAATTTGTATTTTTTTTATATAAAAATAGCATTGGCATATTTATAAAAGTGTGTAAATAATGTACACAGTGTAACAATACAATTGATTATCACTACACTTACAAAATAAACAATACAATAATGCTAACATTACACTTAAATTAATATAATATTAAATTTATCACACCTTAGGTTTACTAAGAATATCATTTAGTTTGAAATGAATGCATATCGCTCGATTCTGTATATTATAGTAATAAAATATATTGTTCTGGCTGACTAGCAACGCACAGCCAAAAGTAATGTTTAGAAAGCTGAAAGTTGGAACGTAGGCTTATTTTACAACGTGTATCTGCTATGAAATAACTTAGTAAATTTCAACATTAAAGTGGCGAGGGGAAATGGGAGGGGTAACTCCATATGTATTTCACCTGTACGAAGTCGGGCGGACTAGTTTCATGAATCTCATAAAAGACGAAAACATGATCACATTTTCATTAAGTGATATTTAAGTCACTAACGGCCGAATACTGAATTGTCATTCAAATATTAAGCGCAACTTAATTATTTGAGACGCCGTTAATTTAAAATTTGAAACTAACGGCGTCTCATATAATTGAGTTGCACTTAATATTTGAATGACGTTTCAGTATTCGGCCGTAAGACAATACAAAAGACAAGAACTTAAGAGATATATTTAGTTAGTTATTATTAAGTTCATATTATCCAAACATTACAAACAAAATGACAAAAAAAACATTAATATAAGTACTCTATATTTTCATTGATGCTCGATACAGCTCTACATAAAGTAGCTCCGGGGTCATTAGAACCGGTTTGTAATTGTCCAAGCAAATACCGGTAGATGGCGTTAGAAGTCCCATCCGCTTATACAATTGTTATTTCTGGAAACTGCTCTGTCGATAGTTTTGGTATTACTGTGAAAGTAAATTCGTAAGTACGGATATATTTTTGGAGAAATGAGTTATGGTAAAAAAGTAAATCTTCTATTGTTATAAACATATTAATTACTTTTTAAATCGATTTTGAGAAGGCAAACTAGCAAATTTACTATCTGAGCGTAAGTTCACCTTCACCGAGAAACACTGGTGCAGTAAGAATAATAAATCAATTCTCACAATGCGCCGACTACGGTATCTTAGATGCTATGTCAGTTGTGCCTGTAATTATACTGGCTCACTCACCCTTCTACCCGAAATTGTACCACGGCCATTTAAAGTGCTGCCATTTGATGATGGAATTTACAATTATGGTTCTTACTGTGCCAGTGTCTATTTCTATTGGAATACCTAAAATTATTAATATATCATGTCAATAAAAAGCTATCTTCATTCATTTTTGTTATTTTTATTGTTTATGTTAATGATACCTGCGTGAGAACGAATAGTCACGAATAAATAGTAAGTCCACAATCATCTATACATCTGATTAAAACGAAACAAAATAATATTACGAAATGTATTAATCGAGCTTGTTGTTGAAATGGCTGTGGAAAGAATGACAATAAGATTTCACTTAACATTTGCTTTTATTGCCGGCGAACAATCGCTGATTTATGTCGGAGACAAAGCGTGACAGATTGCGAAATTGTAACAAATTAGAGCGACACGACCCGCAATTATGCAAAGCGACTATAAAGTTATCTAGGAAAACAACGCCACCCCACGCCAACTATTCAATTAAAATGAAACAGTGGCGAGGCGACATTCGAGTCACATAGAGGAAGGGTCGTCTCCATCGAATTAGTTCGGCGCGTGGCCACATTACTAGGACAAATTTCATCTCCCGAGGGTCCCGGACTAGAGGGATGCAACGCTAATCTAATCTGGATTGTAGCTAATAAATGTTGTACCCACCGACGTGGCTGCAGGAATTTATTGCTTGTAAAACTGTTTCCAATCGTAGAAATTGTTCGAATGACGCCGTACTTTCGACATGGTCTGATTGAATTTGCCATCTCACTGAGTTTCTCATTCCACTGCCGTATAATCTCTCATATGATAAATGAATTACGACGGAAACATTGAACGTTGCTTGAAACGCATTACTAAAAATAACATAAACATTAAAGGTAATATAATAACGAAGGATTAGAAATAGAAAATATTCGTTATATAAACTGATTTTAACTTCATGTATGTATGTATATACGCAATATTACATCACAGTCCTATTATACTTTATAAGGGTTCCCTCATCGTGCTCTCAAAACAAAGCGTACGAGATGGATTATCGACAGGCTTCTTGGGCAGAGGGCGTATCGCACGTAATGCCGTGTTATTGGCCACTCCGCTCATAATCCGCTTTTAACTGCGGCTCCGGTCCGGATGAACGTGCCCTGAATGTGTACGCTCCGGTTTTTCTCTTCGCAAACATTCGCACTCCTTAGCTATTGTATTGAGGCGTCGACAATAGGTATTTTCTTTTAACCGTCACAATTAATCGTAACTATTTGACTATATGATTTAGGTTTACCTATATAGAAATACCTATAGTAAAATTATAACAATTCAAACCTATATAATAGATTTATAATTTATGACAAATTATATAAAAAGCAAAAGCTCGACAAACTAAAATTAACAATTTTTAAAATGACAATATATATATATATTTTAATAGAAGAATAAAATTATAAAAGAATACAGAAGTATGATCCATTAAGATGGTTTTACAACATTCGAATTATTCTTAAAAACAAAAATACAGAAACGCGCCGACATAAAACAGTTTAACGGCATAATAAGTCGCTGTCGGAGATGGTTTTTATATTTTGGTAGGTACTAAACGTGCAAATAAAGTTTTATTATGTTGTAGGTAGGTGTCTACGTAACGCACGGGTAGGAGAGGGTGGCAGTAAGCAGCCGGCGCTAATGTCGCCGCTCCACACACATCTCCACATTTCAGGAAAACTGCAAACGTAACTGGGCAATAAATTCACGTTTATTACCAAAAATATATCTACCTATACTTACTTACCTTGGCAGTCGCTGCCGGAACAAATTGTCCACCGTATTCACAAAACGCGTATTGCTATAGAAAACACGTGGACGTATACGTTACGCCATGAGACACAACCTTGCAAAGTAGTATTATCAAAAGGGATCGTTATAAATTGATTACTTTTATTTATTATATGTCCCTAACTATGCGCCGGTTTTGAAAACGCTAAATGGTTTCGAGTAGGTAATTTATTATTGTGTTGTATGTTACGTATTCTCACTCTTTTATGTGTTTCTAATATAGGTACATAATATATGTATCTATATAACGAACTTTTACCTCATAAAGATGACCTAATTAAGGTACAAGTTATAGTCTTGTGCTTATTATATTGATGTTTTACTAATGTAAGAAAATGCTACTCATTCAAGACATTTATTATCTTAAAGTCAGACAAATATTTAAAGCTTTTGTATTGTTATAAATAAGGTTTCAATTAGTATATTTTTATCGCAATTTCAAACGTATTTATATGAACGATTCATTTAATTCTTTGCCATTTCGCATCACAACGCTTATTGTAACCCGATAAAGTTATTTGTGTTCAATAAAGCGAATGATCTGACTTTTCCCATTTTTCCTCCACGAATGGCCTCACCCCCCGTTCACTACGCCCTATCCCCCTCTCTGTGGTGCAAAGTTGAGGGCATTAGCGTGTTATCAGCCTGAAGACGGCGCCCACCTGACCATGTACCACTTACGCAAAGTATATTTGGAAAGTGCGACTGCAATGATGTCCATTGCGTTTAAATTTGATTATGAAAAACACTGCTGTCTTAGTTAAACAGTAATGTACGACAAAATTTGTGATAAAATACTTATTTTCGGCCATTTAATAAGTGTAACAGATAGTATCTATAAGCGTTGAGATGTGGGAATAGGTTGGAAGCGTGAACGTGTTTTGCAAACCAGCCAACGAAATAAGGTGTCCCCAATTACATTTTGTCGGCCGCTACTGAGAGTAACTAATGTTACGCTGGGTTCGGGCCCATTTTAACAAAAAATATTCTTTACCTTTTTAAACACACTTTTGTGCAAAATTAGATACAGAGATTTAAGAAATTATTTTCTTTCATTTTCTAAAATAAGACCAATAGTTTTTTTTTTTTTCGTATCTAACTATTGTACGTGTACAAGTATCAATACAAGTACAAGTTCGCTTTCGTGGAACAAATATTGATCAATGAAGAATGAAATTGGAGTAGAATATTATATTTTTTAAGAATTTAAAACGTTTATTACAGAAATTATTGACGAATACTTGATTAAGTCATAAAAACGATACGTAGACCAACTACTACATGAAGACCCATTATTACGCACTTGGCAATGACTTTGCTAAATGATTACCGCTACACGCTAGCAATATGGATGTTTATGGTCTCACGCAAAACTTCCATTCACACGGTCAGAGCAATAGATTTGTAATCAAATCAGTGCGGTCACAGACGTAACCGAGGTGGCGGAGTTCGTCCCTGCGGAGCGGGAGCCCATTGACAGGTTATTGATACAAATAGCCCCACCCTCCCCTAGACACCCGCCTCGATAACACCAATAAAACCTGATTGATATTGTGTAAGTGCGCCCGGAAAATGTGGGAACTCGATTGATGTTACAGCCAAATTCGATTGGAGGAAAATTGAAAAGAATCACAATAACACACGAATAACAACTTTATTTCGACGCAGTAAAGTTAATTATATATTCATTTATTTCGACTTTTGTGTCATTTCGTATTCAACTCATAGTATTGATAGTAGCTGGAGGCGTGAATAGTGTTGTCTAATGCCGGAGTTACACGTGCCGCTTTGAAAGCAAGGTTGAACATGTTGTACTTACACAACACGTTTACTGTATTTAAAACGTTTTTTTTTTAATTTATAGCACATATTTAGATTACGCAAGAATTTTTTTTTTGGTAAACTAGAAACATGTGAATAAACAAAGATTATTAAAAGAAAGTCAAGTAATACTTAGTTAAGTTTCTTTAATATTTATATCTATAATATAGATAATATCAACCATTGTCACACATAAAGATAAATATAATATTATTTATTTTTTTAAATACGTCGGTATATGTTAGTATCTGTTTATTATACAGGTCATTATTATTGTTGTATATACTTAGATAAAGTTCTAGCAAGTATTAAACGTTATTTCTTCTAAGCAAATATTAATGTAACCGGTAGCAGTTATCTCCGAAACTTGTCAATAATGTGACGGACAGCGGTGACCCAGAATTTTATAAAAGTCGTAGGCGTCAATTAACAACTAATAGGCGGAACCGTTCCAAAAGTTGACATGGCAATGGGATTTTTTTATTGTTCATAACACACGATCAAATCGAATGATAGCAATGAATATCCTCTTTTTAAATAGGAAGCATAAGTCCAGCTCTTATCCATTCCGATTTAAAGGGTACCACGATGCTCTACTTCGGCTAAATAGGTTTAAACGTGGATGAAATTTACCGGACATATAGTTTTTAAAGATATCAGTTTCATAATTTCTAATAGCGAAGCTCAATTTAAATTTTCTAATACCGAATAATAAAATAAACTTTTAGGAAAATGTAAGAAGAGTTTGTATGTAACTCGTCGATTGTATAATAAAAATCAGAATATACAACACTATATTTTCACGTGTTTAATTTGTATTTACAATTCATATCGTACTCATATAGAGGAAAATATGCAATGGCTGCAACAGGTGAAACTTAATACCACAAGCGAAAATCTAATACATGTGATATACCTAACCAAAGCGCAAGAGTGTGGTTGATTAAGTCCATTCCTTCCTAAGAGATTTCCACTTCAACTTCACTTAAACTATATGGAGAAATAAGAGACAATGAAGAAATACTTTTTCTATGCATAACCTGTCGTAAATATTGTTAGGCATTCAAATGAATACCTTAAGTATAATGTATAATGTAGGTACATTTTTTACAAAAATACATATAACATTTTAACATTTTAATTTAACACGAAACATTCATTAATTATCCATGGGAACGAATAATTTAAGGAAGAGATCAAACTTAAGATTGTATTCTGCTTATAGTGACGTTCTCATAGGTTCGTAATCGTATTAATGAATAGCTTTTTTATTGTTTAGGAAGGCGGACGAGTATATCGGCCACCTGATGGTAAGTGGTCACCAACGCCCAATAGACAATGGCATTGTAAGAAATGTTAACCATCGGTCACATTGCCAATGCGCCACCAACTACTAACTAAGATATTATGTCCCTTGTAATGTAAAATAACTTAGTCTCTCATATATATATTAGAATAGCTGTGCCCCGCGGTTTCACCCGCGTATAATTAATAAAAATCAGCGTAGAGCCTTCCTCGATAAAAGGACTATACAACACAATTTTTTTTTTAAATTCGAACCAGTAATTCCTGATATTAGCCGGATCAAACAAACAAGCTCTTCAGCTTTATATATTAGTATAGATTAACATACGCGTGTGCAGATGTGACTTATGTATGTGGATATATAGTCTCCGTCCACGTGAACGAGTAGTTGTAAACACAGCAGGTCGCTTAATTAAAAGATGGCGTCATAACTTTCGTTTTCGTCTCGCATGAACTTTGAGATAATTGAGACAGTTTACTTTTGGAACAGTTCCGGAACTTCATTATTGATTTCATACCGTAATAGTTTGCTATATAAGATATAAGGTCCTCCAGACCGATTCGGCCACGGCGGCCAATCTTAAGAGAGATTAGCCAAATGCGCAGGAGATATTATAGTGCACAAGTGTGTGCGCAAACACAGGTGCACTCTCTTTTCCTTAGCTCTCATAATCCGATGGGACGGCAATCCGACACGACCGGAAAGAGTTCAGGCGCAGGACCAACGGCTTAACGTGCTTTCCGAGGCACGGGAGTGTACACACTTCCAACTTCCAGACTCCGGGCTGCTACTGAAAATTTTCTGAGAGAAAACCCCAATAACTATATATTGGCCCGACCTGGGAATTGAACCCAGGACCACCGCGTCTGCGGTCTTATATCAAGCCACTAGCTAGACCAACGAGGCAGTCAGTCAGTTTGCTATATACCGTATTGTTGAATATAATTAAGCAATTTATTTACGTCAAAGATAAGCTTTCATTTTTTTAAATAAACTGATACATTTTACATAGATATTTTTTTAAATGCCTGCAATTAGCAATAACAAAATAGTGGATGTTGCAACGACGTTTCGCGTCATGATATAGTTTTCTAGATTGTTGATTCATTATTGTCTAATTTTAGGTATAGTGTAATAATTCGTATCAGTTAAAGTGTTTACCTCAGTATCACTTAAAAATAATAGCTATAAAAACTGGCTTATGCACAGAAGCGACTCTGTTTATTTTTTTATTTAAATTAATTATTAATAGACAAGATCAGTCTTTTTGACATCAATTACCAATAAGAAATAAAGTACCCTATATTTAATGTCTTAATAACAGTCACGTAATAAAATATAATATTTTTTAAATGTTCGAATTATTATATTATAACAGTTAATAGCAAAATTATTCCTACTGGTATTAAATAACGTTACTGAATGGTAACAATGAATGAGAGCTAATAATTTTGCTTAGTAAGCTCTGGGGGGTTGAGGGAATTTATTTCATTCCAATCGATCCTTTACAACGCTCTTGAGGGTTAACGGGTGTCAATGACTACCCCATTGTGGGAAAATATCTATTAAATATTTATGATCCTTACAACTTGCGTCATGTTGACGCATAATATTATATCTACGTAGATGTCATATAGGAGTTACACCATTATGATATATCGCTTCATTCAAGATACATCAAAATAGTGAATAGCTTTACTAAGTATACCTACTGAATGGTAAGTGTATGTAAAATATCGTAATAAGAATAATTACATTAGTCTGAAGGAGGAATCCGAGTAAGTCAAATTATTATAACACATGAAAAAAATGGCGGCTTATACTAATAACGAAAATTTGGATTATTTACAGGCTCTTATTTTACTTTCTAGATCGGTCTTAAAACCACAAACTATGTCACGTTAACTTCAAAAGAAAAGATAGTCATTTCAAAACTGTTATGATATTCTTCATCTCTTTCTAAACGTCTATTGACAATGTAATACTGACAAAGCTAATATATATTTGAATATAAAAACGTAACATTACAAAAGAACCACTTTAACAAAGATGTTTGCGTTTTAATACAAACAGTACTCATCGCTATATAAAACCAACAAACAAAAAAGGCCCAATAATACATGCGAACCTTTCATGGGGTTGATCGACGCGACGTTTCCCGGAACGTTTAATAAATAAACGCGAAGACGAAGCGCTTTGAGCCACACGAACACTTTGTTGCCGTCGTTTGCTGCCAAGTAGGTACATATCATATTCTATGGCTATCATATTTCATGGAGCCGGTATTATGTACTCACTTGTAGTGAAGTAAAAAACAAATAAAAAGCAAATTCTGGTTTGCCAAAAAAAACAACATTCTTTTTTTTACATTCAAATCGTGATCAATACTATTTAATAAAAAAATTAAATGAAATAACAAATATACAGATAAAATAATTAAAAAGTAATAAATACTTATATGTCACTGTACTACTACTACATGTTATTTATTATTTTTACATATTTTTATACAGATTAAAAATACGAATGTTTAAGGGTCATCAAAAGTGAAATCGAATCATAAATATTGGTAAGGATGCGTCATGATCAAGGCCGGTGGCGGCTGTTTCTTGAGGGCTTAGCGCTTGATGGATGAGAGCCCGACCGGCCGTCGCTTCTAACACAATACCCAGCTTCTCTTAGATATGGGATCGATAACTTTCGGCAAAGGTGCGAAGTCACCTTGCTGATAACATCAAACTTTAAATCTCACGTGAATGCCGGTTTTGACAGACTAAAATAATCTAAATATAATAAAAATGTGACAGTATCAATGTTATGTTTTTACCCCAGTATTAATACAGGTATATAGTAAACTACAATTTTAATTTAATATTTTCGCTTAATTTACATATTATTATCATCCATGTAATTCTAATTCATAATCTAATTATAATTCATAAAAATAGAATTCTTCGACTATTAACTTTAAAACATTTCACAATGATTATTAATAAACAACTATCAATTATTATTATATCCATATTTACATGTAAAAAAATATATATATTTCTTCTTAGACGTAAACTCCTGACGGAGTGGTCGTGGTCATGGAAAGTCTGATGAGTTGGTTGCGGCTTTTGCGAGACTTATTTATTTAATTTAAATAAATAATTTAATTTAGATAATTATTTATTTAATAACAAACAAGAACAACTAATGGAAGTATTATGGCTATGTAATATACTTAAAATAAAATGTATACATAGTCACACTTAGCTAATTTTAATTCGTAAAACACGTTACATAACAATGCTACCGCGAAAGGAGTTATAAATCTAGTCTAGCATGTATCTATTAAAGCTAATATAAATTATTTACATAGAACAATTAACTAAATATAGTACATTGATAAAAAATAACTACTGTTCAACATTATGATCGCTTACTGTGTTCAAGATTACTAGTAGCCGTTCCATCTTAAATCCAATTCTCTGGGCGAAAAATGAAGTCTCCTGTCAACATTAGAGGGTTAAATAACTTAGAATCTTCGTTTTTAATATTTGTTAATATTATTTGTAAGCTTTATGTTATAAAACTGGACTCGAAATTAGCTGAAAAAATGCACATGTTTTATAAAGGCTGACCTAGCGCAGCGAAAATCGCAAGATTTGTCTGCTGCTGTCGTCGTTCCCATTTCTACCAAAAGCTTCACCGTCAACTGCAGGATAAGTAATTAAATATAAGTATTTCTACGAAAAAGGCATATCTGGTATTGAAAAAATGCTATTAGATTTAACTATCACAATAGAATAGAATTCCTTATGATTAGTTATGTGTTCAACTACATTAATTTTAGGAAGGAAGAATCGAACAGTCCGAATTTCTTTTGAATTTTGAATTTGATCTTTTGAATTAACAACCAACAAATACATAAATATTAAATAATAACCTTATTCCCAATAAATCAGCCCAGTAGTTGAACCAAATAGTCGAATACTGAAGAATATTTATTTACGTATTTTGTTATGTTTTCAGTTAGTAATCATGTACCTATAACGAACTTATATAATCATGTTTAACATTTTTTTTTATTTTTATCAAATTAAAAAAAAATGTTAAATTTCGTACTTCATACTACACCTAAAACAATTCCGAGTCGTGTTGCACAGGCGAGGCGTGCTGTGATCGCGAGATGCTAGCGGCCGGCAGGTGCAGATGATTTACATCTTATAAACGCTCACCAAATTACCATTTAGCATCATAAATACCTTATTATCATAGCCATATGACATATTAATGCGTGGCAGACGTAATGAAACGGGCTGCCCTGCCTGAGGAGACAGGGCGGCTATCGCTGCAGCATCCGTAACGATTGCATTATCACCGACCAACCATCTTTATGAATCGACTGATCGGACAGACCTCCGACTGTCTTTCCTTCCTTCGATTTGAGATACTACATCCTGGCTTTCTAAGATGTAATTCTTAGCTGTCTATTAAAATAGATTACATTTTGCATATTGTATTTTATTACCGTATTACTTATGTCATAAATTTATTTAAAAAAATATGCATTCGTCACGCTTGACATAATCATTTACGTTCACTCACAAATTAAATTTAAATTTCATTCCACATAATTAGATATATAATAACGTTGTGCAGTGTTTTTTTGTATTAATGAATTCATATTTCAATAATAAAGATGTTAAAAATGACACAGTAATAACAGTAAGACCCCATTACTTTGATCTAATACTTATTAATGGCGACATTCACATACGTTGACATTTCTCCCCGGGAGCCCATAACGCCATGTGCTGTTAAAGGCTTAATACAAGGTGTCCTGTAATTAGCTGGTCGCGCCACTTCAAAAGGTGATACTAATGAAGGAGCAGTTATTGCTTTATTCCGGAAGCTACAATTAAAGTATCACATCATTCATTATTTTATTGCTGCCTGAGCGGCTCTTTCGACCGTATATTTTTACCGTTTACCTCTTTAGCTTATAGTTTTTTTATTTATCGTTAGCTATTATTTGTTAATTTAACACGAGCATTTAGCTTTTTCTAATCAAATATATTAATATAGAGCTGAAGACCAGTGGTCGCAAAATGTGAAACTTAAACAAAATCAGAGTAAAACAAAGTACCGCGACTTTAGTGTTAGCATTTCGTGCTCGGCGATAAAGGTTAACATCGTAAGGTCAATTGCATGCATTGGACAAAATTCTGAGAAATGTATATTATCAACCCGTAATTGAAAGTATGTGGTAAAGGCTCCAACCCCCTTAAATGATAGGGTGGCCTACGCTCAGCAATAGGACATCACATTACATAGAAGTACATATAGACAGTAGAACCTCTTTAAGTGGTCCCTCGATAAGTCCTAAACCTCCAAAACTCGAAAAAATGTTTCCCTTCAAGCCAAAATCTTCATTCTCGAAATCTCAACCCTCTATTAGTCGAAATAATCAGTGACTCCCTGCGAGCCATTTTGGTACATATTTTCCCTCTAAAACTCGAAAATTAATTTGGACTAATGTATCTCGAACGTAGTAATATTTAAGCAATATAAATATGCTGTATTTACATATGCTGTTTTCGTTTATAAATAGACATTTTTTTTTATAAAAAGCTAATAATACATCTATCAATACGTCGAAGGTATTTAAATGTTTATATATATTAAAATATCCAATATAAATTACCATATCTATCTAGGTCGCAACATGATATGACAAAGACATATTATACTTTACAAATAAAACGCCACGTCCAAAACGAAATTTTAACTAACTTTTAGGTATAGAATAACTAAAAACGTATCTTAGCGGGAATACGTCTAGTAACATAATTGTTAAATTCTGTAATTAATTATTTTAAAAACTAAATTAATAATTATTCCTAATTCCTCATTATTTAAATGCAATTAAGCTCATGAGTTATTTTCAATCTTTCTTTATCTGGAACTGGATGAGTATAGGTGAGCAAAGTTTTTAATGAAAGCACGTTAAGCTATCATAGAAATAATATATGAAGCTCTCGCCATCTCATCAGTTATATTAGCCAATAAAATTAACAACAATAAACTTCGGTTGAGTGATCGCAACAGGCAATTCACTGACACTATATTGCTTTATATTTTAGTATCTTTTAATATGTTACGGTTCGTAAAATACAGTTTTTTAAACTGAAAGGTTTATTCGCGATACCCCTTTATACAAGTTATTCTAGGGAGTCTTAAATAGGCAAAAGTTGCCCACTTAGGGCACATTCTCAGGAATAACAGACTCTAACCGCCTCAACATCAAGTAAGATAACTCGCAATCCGAATCATTGATCATCTTTTATTTGTATATGAATACTATAGTGACATTAATAATACTTAAATTAAGATTGTGGTTCCAGCTGGCAATGGAACATGGAGATACATTAAAATAATGTAAACAAAATTATATACAAGATACAAAAAAGGCACGCACAACACGTTTGTGGATAATCAATAATAAATTATTAAAAGAATAAATTATAAAAAACTTAATCGATAACGATGAACAATGAAGAACGGAATAGACATGCTAGAATTGGGAAAAGAATATAGAATAATAAAGATAAAGAATCGATAAAGACCAGATATTAGCTGTCGCTAAAATTTGATGAGTGAAGTGAGTGTATTTATATAATAAATGTCAACAAAATAAATAAATACGGTTTGTAGACTATTAACAATAATATGATAGATGTGTGCTACATTTAACGCCTTTTTGTAAATTAAACTATATCTGATTGCTGTTTTCCTAGAGCATACTATTGTGCGTCATAACGTTCAGTCCAGTGCACTGACTTTGAGTCTTGATTCGGGCGAATAAAATATTTTTGGCCAGTCACTTAGTAGTCGGAATTCACTGGATTCTAAGGGGCCTACTCCTAACCTCTCTTTAATCGTATTAGCAATCGATCGCTCGATCAATACAGAGTCCAACTTGAGTACTGAGCGTTGGCGAATAAACCAGTGCTCTTTTATACCTTACCCAAATAGCGAATCCACAGTGGTCGTTGTGACTTAATTTCGTTTAAGAAAATTATTTAATTTATTCATCCACAATTCGATCATCTAGAATCAGCCATGGTAAGAGTACCGGACTCTTTAATATATCGAGATAGTAATGAATACTTAATGAAGATAATTTACTTTCTTATGTGTTAAATAACATAAGGAATGCATTATTATATCGGTACAATATTGTGTTGTAAATGATGAAGTCTTTGGTTGTTAAACTCAAAATGCTCTCTCAATTAAATTGGGTCTAAGTCAGGCCTGCTCTCCTCTCAAGGAAAAGATTTTGATCATTTTTTCAGCACGCTGCGTCAATGCGGCTTTGTAGGATACATGTGGTGGAATTTTGTCCGACACATGTACATGTATTTCCTCACGATAATTTATTTTACCTCCAAGCATGAAAAGAATTGTAAAAAAAAAATCAAATGAAAATTCAGTGATGCTTACCCGGTACCATACGGTTCTATTCATTGAGCCATCTCGTCTGCGCGTCTGATCTTGATTAAACTTGCCTACGTCACGTCATTGCATCTGTCATCATTATTTTTGTTACGTTGTATGGTTAATATAAAATAAAAGAAATTTTGAAACATATAAAACCTATTTTTTCACGCTTGATAAACGCATTACTCATTTCCCCCGCAGGAACAGTTGGGCTTCGCCGGTGTCCAAGGCGCCGAGTGCGCCACGAACATCGGAATACCCACTAAAAAACCAGAGGTACCTACGCTTTCTGCCTTAACGAGGAGCGCCACGGGATCACTTGCGCATGCTACCGTGACAAACATAATTATAAAATCCTGTCTTGTTATTAACAAGATATTATTATTTATTAAAGAATTCTTTTTTCAGGCGAATGGAAGTACGATTCAACTGGGAAAAACATTCCACGTGGTCATGATTTCTATAGGAGCTATTTTTTGTATGTATATTTAGTTAAGTTCAGTAGCTATGAATAATAGTGGTGTAAAATTTGTAACAATTATATAGAAAAATATGTTGTTGTTTATTAAGCTTTTTTATAAACGGTTTAGTTATTAATTATGGTCTACTATAACTGGTTGTTTTTCAAATGTCACGTACGAGGTATACACGAGGGAGAAAAGAAACGGAGCTGATTTTGTATAATTTTAACATATATAAATGGACAAATAAGTAGAATAATACATTACACATATTATCGTGTTGAAATATAAAATTTATTCACTCAGATAACATTAACTGCCATTTTACATGTATGGAGTTTGTGTAAATTCCTTTAATATGCTTCGTACGGTCATTACAACGTTAAAAACGTTAATAATTAACTGTTAATGCTTCGTAATCATACTATGTCGTGTAGATCGGCACGGAGGTTGCCGCGCTTGTACACTTAAACACAAAATGTCGTAAATTAAATACGATTATATTAATTGCAAGCTAAAAAAACTCCACGCCTGACCTCGACTGAAGCGGCGATAAGATCGCTAGTAACATGTACGATTTACTTTTACGTCACTAATAAATATTATATTGTAATGGCTATATTTTAGTTGCGAACCATCATCTTATATATTTTGTAACTTTTAAATTCAATTATAACGTCTTTAAAAACGATTCAAGATTGTTTTGTGCGATGAAAAAGATTGCGTCTTTTAAAAAAGTCTTACATCTCATAGCCGTATTTTTATAGTAAATTTATTTAAGTATCAATTCCGCTATTTCACGCGACTGTATTCTCTTCTGCCTTTCGTCCCTGATTTTTAATTTTTCATTGTTTGTCAAGTCACTTGTTTTTAAATCACGTTCACAGATCTGTAACCATTATTTGCTGTCAACAGTATTAAAAATGCGACGTGGTCCAGGACCGCTTGCCTGTTATCAGGCTGCTTCGAGCCGCGGCCGAGGCGTGGTCGCGCGATCTTATCACTCCCATTAGCGAGCGCCTCGCCCAGCCACTATCTACCGCATCACTTGCACTTGCACACTGTCAAACATCAATATAAATAAAAACACTGTTAAAAAACAATCTTAATATCTATGATGTAAGACTTAATTTTGTATGATATCGATAAGATTTAGGAGTCGATGATAACGACACGGAAGATGAGCCTCATCTTTCTCTGTTCAGACTTACAGCTCGGTAATATCGTTCGGCGCGTTTTTTCCGCGTTAGTAGATTTTCGTGTGGGTCCTATCTTGATGTGTATCGCATCAGTAATTTGCGTGATGCAGCCGTTTTCGACGATGATAGGCCCCGTCGTATCGTAATAGCTCAGAGACGGCCTCCATCAAACGTTGTCATTCTCTTGTTAGAAAGTTATTCGGGGAATGTTTCACCCACGCTTCGCTTCTCGCATGTTCCTAATGCATTTACTATTGAATTATGCCTGATATCGATCGATCTTTTCTTAGAATATTGATGTAGCAGGCAGTAGGTACCATATTATATTTATAAGCTATTTTTATAAATATGTATTACAATAGGAGGTTGGTAAGCAGATCGTTTTGTTTTATGTTGTAAAGTGCCTAGTTATTTGCAACAACATTATTCTTATCACTTTTTCTCAGTGAGTTTTTGCTTAGCGGCATAATTATCATTTGCAAAATCAGCCTAGAACCTTTCTCGATAAAAGGACTATAAAAAACACAAATAACTTTTAAATTCGAACCAGTAGTTCTTGAGAACTAACTCTTCATCTTTATATGTTAGTATAGATTATTGGCTTTCAAAAAGCCACTAAAGTGTTCCAACAAAATGGTTTAATTTATATTTTGATGTTAAAAGATTAAATGTTATTACAGATTTCTTAAAGGTTAACTTTTAGTGGGATTCATTATTTATTAATATAAGTTAATACTATTCTTGATTGTTTAAGGAAGCCAATTAGTCTCGATCATTTTAATTTGTCTAATGTATTACGTGTAAATACATATAATATCTACTTAACTATATGAATATTATGATGATTTACGATGGCGTTGTACTTCCTTCCTTCGATATCATTGTGGTTACATCGATATCATCTTTAGGTGCGAGCTAACGTCAAATATCTGGAATTTATGAGTCGCGGCGCTTGCGCAGGCGTCGTGACCGGATCGGTGAAGGGTGGGGAGGGGAGATAGTATTCGTCGGCGAGAACAAAGAGCGTTTCAAACGTACCGCCGTGTTCCCACTAATAAGCAATAAACAAGGGGGAGGAGTTTTGGCGCACCTGAGGGATCATATCTCGATGTGATTCTAGAATAGTTCGACAAACGTGTTACTATGGTATGGTATGGTTTATCTATAGTAAACATGTGTTTATGCTACTTTTGTTAACATAAAAAGAATGAAGGTATAACGAATTTAATGGTCAATTTATTCAAATTCAATAATAACAGTTTTTATTAAATTATATTTAAATAAAGACTTTTTATAAATAACCGCTCGATTGTTTTTATAAATGTAGAATTTAATGCTACATTAAAATTTGTTGACATTTTTTTCCGATAGACACAGATACACAAATAGCATGACGGCTTGTGATTATTTACGAGGTCCAGTCTCACGCAGTCACAGTCGACTGGCGGACTCACTCGACTTAAAAAGCTATAAATGTTGAAAGAAACACGGATATAACACAATTTTAAAAATCTTCCTTCGTTCATTTTGGGTTTTGTATTATTTTGATCCAATATACTAATACTGCTTCAGTTGTAACGAAATATTCTGTTACAACGTTATATTGACCTAAAACACCCAACGAAGCTGTATTATTAACTATTAAAAGCAGACTTGTACATAAATATATACATAGATAGAATGTACTCATTGAAATTATACAGCAATATGCCTTTAGAAAATTGTAGAAACCAACACTTAACATAGATTCCGTACACTAGACTCGTACTCAAGGATAGGTGTCTACAAGTCTGAGGTCTATAATTGTGTGTGGTTAGCACTGATTGACAGAGCAGTCGGTGCGAAGTAGCGCGAAATAGCGCGATTATTTGCGTTCGTCGTGACTCGCAGTGCAGATAGGTGCCGTCGTTAAGTTCTGATCGATTCTAGACAGCCTAACAGCTACAAATGTCTAACCGATACATTAGATAACTTGAATGCTATATTGAGAATGACGCTTAATGAATGTAATGCACCACCCCACTTGACATTTACCTACTTGTATATTTCATCGATCAGCATTTTAAACGGTCACAGTCGTGAGGATTAAAAAGTATGAATGATTAATAATAGAGGAATGTGTTGCTGATACACATATTAGTCGTCGTATATTTTTTATCGAGATAGTCACAATTTGTGCGGAATTAATAACAAATTATACTTGACAAATGTCAAATAATTTATGCAGAACAATTAGTATAAAATTACGATATATTACATCAGGAAAACACTTTAATTAATTACCTATAATGAGGCATGGTTTCGATAGATCTAGTTATACGAATACATCGCCTTAACTCGTTTCTGGTATTCATAAATATTACAGTCGTATTCGAATAATTTGTATTGTGATAAAAAGACTACATTTGATTTTGTTCAAAGTTCACACAGGTGTTGGGTACGTCGCATCAGTCGTCTAAGCGTCTATCGCCAATACAAAGCAATTGTTGGGCGCTCAGTGACGTAGTAATTCGTCGTTTCCCTTCGACGCGACGATTAGCCTCCTCTATTTACTTGTCTATCGCGCTAGAGCTGGCAGCTGACGCCGGACGTGCCCGACAGACGGACACCGTTACAATTGCAACATTGGCTTAGAAAAACGTTTGCCACGGACAACCGGCTTGTCCGTCGCGTCGATGCGCGACATAGACATCTAGACGGTTCCGTTGTACGGTACCGAATGAAAATCGGTGCTTAACGGGAATCGTATCACCTTTACGTCTATCCTAGTACAATTTCCATCACTCTCATAGCTTACAGTGATTGGACCTAACGAAATTGCTCACGATTACCAACTACACTATTGAAAATATATCGGTTTGTTTCATTACAATTACATTTTGCTTTTCTTTTTAAATATAGATTTCTTTAAAAAAATATATATATTAGGTTAGTGTAGTGATGTACCTCAATGGCCAATGACATCACATTATAGGAACGTGTATTAATTTCTTAGTTAGCTTAAGAATTGAATATTTGTTTATTTAGATAATTCTCTTGAGATAGAAGAACTTTGACCGCGGTTCGTAAAGGGTATCACTGATCAAAAATCGCACATTGAACCGAGGTTTCTATTGCCCTTAATCACTGATTATCTGATGCGTCAATATAATACATGGCGCCAGGAACAATACCGCCGTAAGATCTCTACAAATTACTGCAATTAATGCCAAGAAATAGTTATGCTCTCCGATATAACCAACTCGTAAACGAAACAAAAGCAACGCTCCAAACCGCCGCTAGACTTCGACTACACATTATCAATAATGAGATCTGTTCCCCTTACTTCATAGATGCAATGTAAAAATATTGTATTACCAGTCGAAGTGCAAAACTCTATACAATATTTTTCCAAGCGCGTTTCAGTCAGGACATTTAATTTCCGAAACCTTTCTTCAAACTAGTATTCCTCTTGAAAACTAATCAGTGCATACCATTATGGAATCGTGCTTGGTACTTAAACACTAAGATATTTTGAAATTCGCGCGAGGAGAGCTCTCGTCCGCAAGAAATTAACTTCGACAACGCCACAATAGTCCATAATTATGATATGTGTTGTGATTCCAAAAGGGTATGTAATTTTTCTCTCGCACCGAACAATACGCGACGGTAATGAAAGGAGTCAATCAGTCGGTGTCTGCGAAATACGCTCGCGCTAATTTATGCGTCGCTTGGCGCTCGCACAAAACGCATTCATTCCTTTCTTTAATGCACTATTTCTCAGACAAAGGGCTATGAAACTATAATATATGTATGAATTATATACGTGTTAAATTTTAGATATGACAGAATCATGATAACTCGCGATGTTCGCTCCACAAGTACTCTCTGCGACGAACACACGTGTTGTGCACGCGTGAAAGCAACACTTATGCACTTAAATCCTAGCTCCATACGAATTTATAGCGGATGATATATTATTTACTAGCATTATACGCACAATTTGCGAAGCTGTCGCAAGGGCCGGCTATAATTTCTCGATGGCAGGAGATCCATCAATACGCGCCTCGGGCCGCGGCCGCTTTCAATTTGTAGGCCGCTACATCGCCGGCAATTACCGTATGGACGGAAGGCCGATCATCATCGATATATACGCTTAATAATGCCTAATGACACTTAATAAAGACAGAAAATAAAAATGAAGAGGTTATTATTTGTAGTCTACACCACAAAGAAACGGAATATCTTCGAACTAAATTGACTTTCTCGATACGTTTTTCAAAAAATATTCAATTATTTTTGACATTGTAAAGAAGAACTTAAATGATAAAATTGTATTCTTAATTATTTCTCAAACAAATCTACGATTTTTTTATTTATAATTTCATTATGTTCATCTTCCTGTATATTTATTATAGCTACCTACATGCTGAATCAGTATTATATCAGAGTATTATTTCAGATACAAAAAAA
The DNA here is from genome assembly GCA_963151315.1 of Nymphalis c-album. Classification (NCBI taxonomy): domain Eukaryota; kingdom Metazoa; phylum Arthropoda; class Insecta; order Lepidoptera; family Nymphalidae; genus Nymphalis; species Nymphalis c-album. Next base: position 5,020,675 of record OY720590.1, on the reverse strand, counting down.
AACCCAGGTACCAGTTACTTGATAACTTACTAAACTGTAGTTATGAAATTTATTTCATCACAAATGACCATTACAAAAAAAATTAAAAATTCATATAAGTACATATTATAATTTACCTATAATTCATTTAACAATTTATTTATTTAAAAACTATTATTATTTCAATTATATATTTATTAATGCAGATTTTTTTTTTCAATTTCGTGGTTCATCGCCCTAGGAGGAATTTCTGATCGTACGAAGATCAGAAATTTAGGCTTTGTTGTAATTTGTGATGATATCATAGATAAGCGTAAGTGGTTCTTATTTTTTTTATTATTTGATTTCAATAATTATTTTATATACCTATTGATCGTTCGTACGGATTTTGTTTTTATATCTTTACTCAGTGGTAGGGCTTTGTGCGAGCTCGTCTGGGTAGGTACCACCCACTCATCACATATTCTACCGCAAAAACGCAGTACTTTGTATTATTGTGTTCCGGTTTGGAGGGTAAGTGAGCCAGTGTCATTACAGGCGCAAGGGACTTAACATCTTAGTCCACAAGGTGGGTGGCGCATTGACGGTGTAAGGGATGGTTAACATTTCTTACACTGTCAATGTCTAAGGGTGACCACTTACCATCAGGTGGCCCATATGCTGGTCCGCCTGTCTATACAATAAAAAAACGTATATATATGTATATATATAAAGATCATTTATATTATGAATGGTTTTTAACCGACTTCAAAAAAAGGAGGAGGTTATCAATTCGTCTGTATGTTTTTTTTTGCATATTAATATTACAACAACACAACACAGTTACAACTTATAGCAAACTCCTTCATTTCATTAAGGATTATGGTTTACCAATTTACCTTATATAAAACTTCCTTTTAATTCATGTCTACTTTGAAATGCTTTTGTGTACTATACATAGAAAGCTTTGCGTCAGTTGACAATACATGTGATAATTAAAAAAAAAAATGAAAATCTGTTATATGCAATTGACATTGACGTTGACTTTGGTACTGAACAATATTTTAATCTTATCCTAAGATAAACAACAGACTAATAAAAAAATAATTTGTAGTCCTATTGGCCAACTAAATTTAATAAATTTGCAGAGAAATTAACATCGTTGGCAACTTTGTAATTTCTTGTTATTAAAAATATTTAAAAAATTAACAACTTCTAAGAAAAAAAAAATGATTTTTTGAATTAGTTTCAGTATTTTCTATAACAGTTAAAATAATGTTATGTATATTGTAATTTAATCGTTGAATGAGTTTAGTTATTCAGATTAGTAAAGAAACAGCGAAGAATCCAAATTAAGTATTTTCGCATACTTTATTTTTATACAGTTACATTTACACCCTGTGAATTCCACTGCTGGGCTACGGCCTCTTCTACTCTTTTTTGAGGAAAAGGTTTTTAGAGCTTATTCCACCACGCTGCTCCAATGCTGGTTGTTGGAATACACATGTGACAGAATTTCAGTGAAAAGTTACACGTGCAGGTTTTCTCACGATATTTTTCTTCACCGTCACGAGATAAATTATAATCACAAATTAAGCACATGAAATTCAGTGGTGCGTCCGGGCTTGAACCCACGATCATCGGTTAAGATTCCAGTATTCTTACCAATGAACTATTTCGTTATGCTAAAATATAATGTTAATATTCAATTATTTTAATATGAAAATTCATATATTAAAGTATGGTTGTCAACCCTAGAGATATGAATGATATAGTGTTGCAGATATGGTAGAGTTATATAGTTAAGTAATTGGGAACTTAGATTAAAATAAAACAATGGTATCATTTGTTTAGTTTATTAACACTTAGGGCTGTACCCTGATATGTGTCACTACGTTAGCGAACTGCTCACATCATAAAGAAATTAATATTTTTAATAGTTTTTGTTTACAGTTTTTAATTCAATATCAATAGACTACAAAATAAATGCGGATTATAAATTTAGTATAAAATACTTAAACTACATTAGGTTTTAATGTTGTTTTAGTGTAAGCATACATAACAACAATAATTATCAGAAATAATAATTTAAATGTAAGCGACTCTAAGTTGTATGGGTGGTCTTTCCCTTCATGGAAATTCAATGTCAATATTAACATTTTAAGATTTTTTGAAGATCTTCTGCTAATATGATAGCAGTATATTTAGGTATATGGTTAGATTAGTATAATATTCTGTATTATTAAACCTTTTGTATTAATATATAAATGTAATGGTGTGAGCAGTGTACGCATAATATTTTCCTCTACAAATTACTTTTTCCAAAATATCTTATTCATTACAAACAACTACGTGACCCCTTTATATACAGTGCTTAAACTACAAAAATAATTTAATCAACCACTATACAGTACATACAAGTTTTATTAAATATTTTAAATTGTAGACATTTACTATTATACAAAATATTCCATAAGTTATTTCCACTGTTAAGTCTTTACTGTCATAAAGGTTTTATCGTCATAAAGTATCCGAGAGACTTTAATTATTGATTATTTCTATACCTACCCAACTAATATTAATTGAACACAACGTAAAAAAATATTGGTGCCCACATATGTTATATAAAAGTTATTACTTTGACTTAAAGACTTGGCTGAATGGTGTAATGTCGTTGTCTTTCAAGAGGAAAGAAACAAACGATTTTTTTTTTACAACTGTCAATATATTTGTTTAAAATGAGTAAAACAACACTTAACTTATGAAATATTTCTAATATAATATCTTTTTTAACGGCTTATATTATACATGGAATATAAATAGATTAACTTAAAATTTACACACATCTATTATACTTTATATCACTGTTTTCCCAAAAAATAACATCGAAACAAAATGGTTATCAATTTAAATTCATATTTAAAAATATAAAATTATTGGATTTCTTTAAAAATGTTTTAATATAAACGAACTCTTCAGTTTATTTTAATCGGTCTGGTCTTATTGTTCATTTTAGATATTAGTAAAATTAAAAAGACAATGTAAAAGTGGAATGTCTAAGCTTAAAGTCAGTTATTGTTATGTAATAGATACTATTTTGTCTAGAATAGATAATCTATAATTACTTTTTTACCAACTTAAATAAATATTAATTATTTGTTGTTACAAGTACAATTCAATTACGAATTCTTTGGTTATTATTTTTACAACATAACATTTAATTTTTTTAATTCTTTATCTGTACATTTTTTAAATTAAGGTTTTAATAAAACTTTTTCGAGACTGATACTTAAATGGTTTAGAAAAAAATACACGCAGGTAACTGTTTTCTAAATTGTTCTATCTATACAGTTAAAATTATTATTCGGGTAGGAACCTTCAAATTACTAATGTATATCTATAGATAATATTCAATTACACAATTACCTTATATTAAATAGGTACCTCTTAGACTCATAATAACGTCCACAAGTCTTAACGGTTTTCGAACGTTTTCACAGCACTTTGGATCAAGTTTTTGCACACAATATTTTACATAGGGTGTCTCGGTGACGGTGCGTGTTCCGAACGCGAGGGAGGCGCAGAGGGATGCGCGGGGGGAGGGTAAGGACAGTAACGTAGAGGCGCCGGAGGTTTCTGCAGCCAGAGGTCCGGCGGTAGAGCGAGAGGCTGAGGCCAGGCGGATGGCCAAGCTCGGCCTCCGAGCGCAAGCAACTGTAAAGCAGGTGGAGTCCTCGCCCAAGCTGCTCGTTTCTCTGCTTCCTCGCTGGCATCAGTTGCTCCGGAATAAAGTCGTAGTGGAGATCGTAGCAACTGCTGTTCCATGAGCATTAACTCCATCGGATCTCTGAAGATTAAACAAAATGTATCGTTAATAATCGCAAATTTTAAATTACTGATGAGTAATCATGAGTAACCATATTAAGTTCATCTCAATGAAAATAAGAATATTATTTTAAAGTGTATTTAAACTTCAAAATTCATATTTCATCTCAAGTAACATCGGAACGGAAAGATACCACTGAGATGCGAAGACCTACTTCAACAAGTATCATATTATGTTAGTATATTCACCTAAACGCGAATTCTAAGAACATTTCGTTTAGCGCATTCGTCTGTTCGTTAGCTTTCAGCGGGCCATGGTCTATAAAACTGAGTTCGCAGAATGCAGCGGCCACCGCCGGGCCACGTGTTTTCGAATCTCATAAAACGTTATTATACTCGCGAACTTAACTTATAAATATAACACATATATCCGTCATGTCAAAGCGTTACATTATTTAGTATTACATTTTGCATCATCCAAATTAAAAGTTTCGTCCTAAATCAATTAACATAAGAAACATGCAACTGTCCAACATATCGATAATAGCTTAATTTAACGATGGCTGTGTTATGCAATCGTGAGAAAACTCATTCAACTTTTAGTAAACAGTTATTACTTCGTTGAAATATATTTCCGAATGCTGAGTTAACGAGGCGAGCACGTCCCGAGCCTTTAGTGCGTGATGCTCTTTATAGATTCCAGGAGGCTGTCGCCACCACCGTGTTTCCCGCTAGCACGCTATTTCTGCTCAGCAAAACTGTTCTAACGAGCTCGTAACAGATCACGCCCGCTCAATAAGAATGGAACAGGTTATTCCATGCGAACGCGCCTCAGATACTATCTCGCATGGTGTTATTAACGGCCTGTGCGTTTTGAGATATGAACTGAGTGGTAAATGAGCGTGACGATGTAGCTGACTCGAGATGGGGCTCAAAATTGGCATGACATCACGAGATGCCGGCCGTGTCGAATTTAATCTATCACCGGCGAGGCCGGAGGCGCCGGCTCTCGGTATTAAAACAGGTAGTGCCCACACGTGATAACCGAAATATACATTTTTTATTAGAAGCGTTAATTCTTACAGAAAGGATAATGGCGGGTGTTAATGTTATAGCTGCCTCGTATCATCTCACGCATCTCACACATTACAGTAATATGCCCTAATAGACCTCGATATTAAAACTTATTATGGAGTGTTAAGTTTCTGTTGCGTTTTTTATAATATTTTGATTTATCGATTGTTATTTTCTATTGATTGTCTATTTTTGTTACTTTTTTAAAGTAAATACATCAGGTTATCAATTTTTATTTTGCTGCAACTGCTTGCTGCAAAGAAATCTTTAAGTCGTCCGAAAATTTTAACTACCTAGGAAAATTAAGTGTATCCACTACATCTGTGTCAAAGGCATCATTTTAATTTCGAAAAAAAAAATATTTTATGCATAATATGTGCAAATATGTTTTGTGCATATAATTATATTTTAATTTTTTTTATTTTAAAAATGACAAATTTAATTCAGTGATTAGTATAATGCCAACACTATACTTATTATAATTCTAAGCTGAGTGTGAGGATATTATGTTATGTCGTTTCGGGTGCTATGGGGGCGTTAATGGGGTATTTATTATGATCTCGGTATCAGCGGTAATAGCCAACTCTCGCCGGCAAATTACAGGGCGGCGTTCTAAGAGGCCACGTAGGTATGGACTGCAGGTATCGACGCCAAGACGGATTTTACGATAAACACAAAACATCTAACAAAAATATAAATTATTATAACACGTATGCATAATTCATTGATGTATACTTCTTTATGTTAGGCCTACCTCTCGATTAAGCATAATGATATGTCACTTCGTTGTAACATCGATAGTTTTATAGATGAACAGCACTATTAGTTAATTATCGCAACAACTGATATTAGTTTATTTTTTACTTGAAATGAATAAGGTCCTCAAATAAAACATTATAGTATTTTTTATAGAATATAAAAAAATATTTTATTTGTTTCAAGAATATATACCTATGCGTATAGTTTATGTACTGAAATTCTTAATAATACCATTGTTTTGAAAGCAGACATAAGGCTCATGTATGTTTGTATGAGTAATGATAATCAATTAAAGAAAAATATAGCTTTGAATTATTTTTGGGTGTTAATCTAAATGACCACCAAAACTAGCCCTGGTTATGAGGGCGTTTTGTTAATTAATACCTGAAAATAATATTCTCACACTATGCCAATTTATCATACTTACTCTCTGCTTAATTTCGGACGTCAGCAGAGGAAGTCATTAAGGCTCAGTTCGTTTAGTTTTAAATGACGTCATTTTTCTTCATGTTATAATGTTTAGTGGTTGATAATTTAGGTTAAATTGATTTCTAAACGATATGCATTGTTATATAATACTAATTTTATTTGAATATAATCATCTTCAAATTTGTTCATAAGTTACTTTATATATAGTATAGACATATAATGACGAGCCGGTTGGTGTGGTTGGTAAGACACTTGTCTTACACGCCGCAGGTCGTGGGTTCGAGTCCCACCCAGGACAGACATTTGTGTTCATGAACATGTCTGTTTGTCCTGAGTCTGGGTGTAATTATCTATGTAAGTATGTATTTAGAAAAAAATAGTAGTGTATGTAGTATATCAGTTGTCTGGTTTCCATATTACAAGCTCTGCTTAGTTTGGGATCAGATGGCCGTGTGTGAATAATGTCCCAGGATATTTATTATTATATTATTATAATATGAGATGGATATTTTGTTTTTCAGAGCACATTCACACGTGACAGATACAAATCATGGCGTCAGTTTTTATTTGTAATTATTTTTTACAAATAAAACTCCAATAAAAAATTTACATTTAAACGTTTCTATGTCACACCAATAACAAGTCTCATTTGAAAAATGATTTGTGAAGAATTTTTTAAGTCACAAAATACTCTTCTTGCAAGTTTCGTTTAGAAGTAGTCAAAATAATTTATATATAGGTAAAATTTACATAATGACAGTTCTGCAAAGGAATTTTCTATGAGATGCGATCGAGCGGGCACTTGGACTGAATTACGAGGCTATAATATTCGCTCTCGAGTCTACAGAAGCCAGCTGAGTAATAAATATACCTACTCAGATTTAGTACAGTTGGACACAAAAAATAATTTACTTTTTTATTAACATATTAAAATTAAAATTTATCCGTATTATGAATCCATTAAAAAAACACTTTTACATATGATAAAATATGGATGATTAATTACCAAATTAATATGCACGTCGCAAAATTAAATTCCAATCATAACTAATTCGTATAAAAAAATAATAAATAGTTATATCTTTCAATTATCTTCCACTTAGATGTTAGAACGGTAGCGGGCGGAGGAAGCTCGGTAATGCATAGATAGCATCTCGAATTAGCCGTCAATCACGAGAGAACTATCATCGCGCTGTATCAATTAATACGAATCAGTAGCACATAGTGACGCGCCCGAGATTACATTATTAATAGGTTCAATAAACTACTCCTCATTTCAACTCAGATATACCTCAACCAACGAACTGCTTTCAAATTTATCCGACATTTCAATTTGTTTATGATATTTTATTCCTAATGAATGTCAATGCATTAAAAATAAATCTTTGATGTTGAAAGAGTATCAGCCTACCATATATGCAGAGAACTACACTTAGTAAAACGACTCGTACTATTGAAATATAGTTAGGTAAGGTAGGTTTAAATTTATAAGATGTTTTTGCTCATTTCGCGACGGTTGAACACGAATCGTTTTGAGCACGTTATGCCGTGGAACCGGTCCGTGCATCACACCGACGATGGGCAGATAATAGAAATGCGCTTTAATTTGTCGTTTAGGGCATAATGAGGAGCGAGCCCTGTGATTACGCGCGCCGACGCCGCCGGCTCGCGCGCTGTTGACGTGCGCTGTTTCCACACGCCGCACCCGCCCACATCTCGTAACCGCATATCCTCGAACGTGTAAACTCGAAATCGTCTACATTTGTTACACACGACTATGAAATCGACTCGAGTCGAGTGCGAAATGAGAAACAAAGGTAGTGCCCCTCATGGGAACGCCTGCGATTACGGCCTCCGGCAAATTCTCGCCTCGCACCGGACGGCTCAACTTAAAAGTAATGAGTGGAAATCAGAATTATACGGAGCGTTTTAAAATCGCATTCATAACCCGTATTTATGGGTGTAAATATTGTCGCCATCGGTTAATGGACGTCTGTGGAACCTTAATTAGGAAAAATTCTTTTACACCTTTTAAAACTACATTGAATTTTAATGAAGTAAAATTTTCTTTCTTTAATAATATTTTTATAAGAAACTTCCAATCGCAAGTATTTTATCTTTCATATTACGTTTATGTAGCGAGATAGATGTCGCTACACGTTATTATAGATAGGTCTCATTACAGAATTGGAAAACTTATTACGAGTAAATCTATCTAGTGTTTCATTCATTGAGTTTATAAAAAATATATTTTTTATATTTATATTACCAATAAACTTAACACTTATCGTACTCTCAACATCGATTGCAGCACGCACAGCAAGTTTAAAGGTTGAACATTATGTAAACATTATAATTATAAATTATCATAACATTATCAATTACTTGTCACAGACTTGACCAATGTTCGCTATCGATAAATTTTGTTTAAAATTATTCTCGTCGTGAGATAAATGATCCAGCGACACGTAAATAGCGAATAATCAGTCATATTTGTACTTTGCTAATGATCATTCATAATATTATTTAGTAAAATATGTCACTATCGAAAGTAGTCACAAGTCGTGCCCTAGATTTATTACTAATAACTAATGTCATGGAAAATTTAATATAAATAATTACTCGCTAAAGCATAAACGAAGTCTAGTCTAGTAATATAATATTAATTAAATTGTAAATGCGATTTATAATAAATAAAATAGTCTTAACTATAAAACTTTTAAATCAGAGCAAAATCAGATTCGCCATAAATTCCGAAATATTTTACAGCCATAATCTTATTTCGCGAGTCGATTAAGCCGATACGGGATAACAACGGGCACTCCAATCGGCATTGAACATAGTATCAGCTGCAATCAGATGAGGCGAGTTTTTAATCTTTTATTCATAAAAGCCGCCGCTCAAATTGCAGGGCGGTCGACCTAATGCCTTTCAACTGTTGCTAATAACCTGCCAATTTATCAAACTCGCCTGCAGCGCCGCAATCGGCTAACAGTCGGCTGTACACTAACACGTGGCCGCGTCCGTCATTCTTGCGTTGGTCTGAGTAATAGGTGCTAATTTTAGCAAAAAATCGCTTTCGTAATTGCCTTAATAGCAGATTGTACACGTCTAAAAATAACTCACTCAAAGACCTTGTATACAGGTGTTCATGTAAAATTTTTAAGGTAGAGCAAGTTTAATTAAATATAAGTTTATCTTAATAATCATAATATAGAATTAATATATATAAATGAAATGGTACTGTAACAAATCTTACCTGTCAAAATCAGTAAGTCTAGACGAATCTCGAAAACCTTTAGCGAATGGATTCGAGTCTATCTTCAGTTTGGTAATCAGTTGGTTTTGGTAGGCTGTGACTGCAGTAAATACAGTCTCCGGGAATACGAAAGTTCTATGCTGTTCTCTCGATAAATCAGTGATGAGGCCGCCTCCTTCGCGCACCTTCACGAGGTGTATCCTCGGCTGGTATCGATGCATGGAGTTCAGGACTATCTGTAAGAGATGAAAAATGTATTTATAAAAAAATATGTTCATAAAATATTGAGTTACTCAAATTTGTCTTTTCGAAAACTTTTATAAGATATATTGACGTTTATTTACACATAATGGTAGACAATATATATGAAATACTATTTGTAGTTTTTGTAAATAAAAGCAGGAAGGAAATCGGTCAAATATGCCATCTCATTGTGGTCAATTCCATCTAAAGAAATTGGCATTTGGAAAAATATTTTCCGTTTCAAACACAATCAATGCCCTGCAAACCACTAATCTAAGATCGTATCACCCTTGTGGTTGTAATTAGGTATACAGACTCCCTTGCTTTTTATATACTAACAATAGATAAATATATAGGCAACTTCATTTTCTTATTTACGTAAGTACCTTTTCAAAATTTATAATTTTTTAATTCATTGATTTAAGACTGACACATGTGCTCTTAAAAATTGTAAAAGATTCAAAGTTTCAATAATGGTAAAGTTTTCTTACATAGACATAATTATGTATGACCATGATAATTGTCATTTTAAAAATGTATTGTTAAATCTTTTTGAAGTTATACTTCTTTTGGCGCGATGGAGAAAACTGATGAGAGTGAATTTTTACGATGCGCGCGCACACCGACACCTGAATTCTACAACGTGAAGTTAGTTCTAGGTGGCATGAAAATCGATAACTATGTTCAAGTTGTATATTCTAGTATTTTTATATTTAGAGCACGTGTTTCGTATTACGTTAATAAAACCTTTTTTATTTAAATAAAATCTTTTTTATCAATTTTAATATTTATCGTTAATCACTACTGCATTTTAGTTATTTTTTTTTTCCATACGCCAAAGAAGTATAACTTCTAACGCGTGTACATAAGTACACACACTCTTTTTTTTCTTCTGTAGGTATGAGATAAGATCGGTTATGTAGGTATCTACTCATTCTATAGATAAGCCATCGATGTTTAAAGACGGTCTTCCGAAAACGGTGATGAAGATGCTTCTTTATTGTTAAATTAATTAAATTTATCTACTTAATGATAGTGTTGGTGATTTCTCATCGCTACATTGTAATTAATTGGGCGATGTGACGCGCGATAGCCGACACTCGCCGCTGATGGTATAATTAACGTTCGTTAATTAATTTGACTGCCTACTTACTTTTATTACATAATTGCGTTTTTCAAGAGCGCCGATTCACTGTGGATTCGTTTGTGTTTATTAATAATGTTATCTCTATTACAATGTTACGGGGATTTCCTAATTATCTTCCGTTTCTTTCCGTACTTCAATTAATTTTTCGGCCTAAATCTTCAGATAACATGCATTTGTCGATTCAGTCATAACTATGTTCTTGTTATTTTTTCTTTCGTTAATTAAATAAAAGCCTACTTTAAAATTGTATGTACTTATACATATAATTTACGTAATTAATTAAACGTGAAGATGAGTGGATAGTATATGTAATCAGCTTCAGATTTAAGATATTTTAATTTATTTTTATTGTATGGGTAGGCGGATGAGCTTATGGGTCACCGGATGGTAAGTGGTCACCAACGCCCATAGAGATTGGCATTGTAATAAATGTTAATAATCGCTTACATCGCCAATATGCCACCAACCTTGAGAACTAAGTATGACGTTATGTTCCATGTTCCTGTAATTACATTGGCTCACACACCCTTCAAACCGGAACACAACAATACTTTGTAGGTACCTTCTGCTATTTTGGGGTAGAATATATGTTAAGTAGGTGGTACCTACCCAGACGAGCTTGCATAAAGCTCTACCACTAGTAAAATCTACCACAAATTAACTAAAGATAAAAAATATACATATGTAGGAATGAAACAGATAATATTAATTTATCTACGGCGTCATCAAAGCTGAGCGGGCGTGGCTCGTGTCATTACAGAACCTCTAATTTCCACACCTGCGTCTAAATGAATAATCGCTGAATTCACTATCTTCAATGCATTTATCAACACAATAAATATATAGAACTGATCATATGGAGAGAACAATATGAAGAGTGATTTATTTAATTTGCTTTATTTATAAATTATGTAGGTACAAGATAATATATCAACTTTATTAATAAAATTTATTATCTCCAGAGTTATGCAAAATGCTTGTTTTTTTTTTATATAGTAGCCGATACACTTAATGAACCCTAAAAAGGGTTATACAAATAAGTTTACTTACAATTTAAAATAAGTAAACGATTAAAAATCTATTATCATAAACATCATAACAAAAAATCCGGCCAAGTGCGAGTCGGAGTCGAGCACAAAGTGTTCTGTAGGTACCATTATTTATAAAAACGGCCACAAGAAGAGTCTGTTGTATGGGAGTCAGAATTAAATACTTGTTTGATAGTGTTTTTAGTATAAGTTGTTATAGCGGCCACAGAAAGTCATCATCTGCGAAAATTTCAACTGTCTCTAATCTCTATCACGGTTCATGAGATACAGTTTGGTGACAGACGAACGAACGGACGGACAACGGAGTCATAGTAAGGTCCTCCAGACCGATTTCGGTCACGGCGGCCAATCTCAAGAGAGATTAGCCAACTGCGCAGGAGATATTATAGTGCACAAGTGTGTGCGCAAACACAGGTGCACTCTCTTTTCCTTAGCTCTCATAATCCGATGGGACGGCAATCCGACACGACCGGAAAGAGTTCAGGCGCAGGACCAACGGCTTAACGTGCTTTCCGAGGCACGGGAGTGTACACACTTCCAACTTCCAGACTCCGGGCTGTTACTGAGAATTTTCTGACAGAAAACCCCAATAACTATTTATTGGCCCGACCTGGGAATTGAACCCAGGACCGCCGAGTCTGCGGCCTTATATCAAGCCACTAGACCAACGAGGGAGTCATAGTAATAGGGTCCCGTTTTACCCTTTGGGTACGGAACCCTAAAAAACACTCATATCATTCATTCATAGAGTCATTTAATTGTGAAAGACTTTAGTTAGATATGCGTAGAGACCATTACGTACAGATAATTAATTTATGTACCTATATCTTCTTCGCTTCGCTCGCGTATTAGGAGCCGGTATTAGGTAAAAATGTACCCTTTGTTCTTCCTTGGGTTTAAGCTTCCCTTATATCAAATTTAGTTAATAATGGTTCAGTAGGTGACCAGTAACAACAAGACACACAGTCAGTTACTTTCGCATTTATAATATTAGTATAGATTGCATCGTTTTTTCAAATACCTACTCCTTAATTTAATATAATGATTCGGAGATTAGTCATGAAATTAGTTTTAGTATAAATTTAATTAAGTATTATTGCGTATATTTTTCATTTATTACACAATTTATTAAACATTTAATTACGATTGCATGGTTGTTTCATAATCCGTTCGCAAATTGCTTATACAACTCATATTAGTTAACTAATATCTTTAATTTGTTCAAGTTAACTTTAATATACCTTCGTGTAATGCCTAGTCTAGACTAAATTCCATTGAGAAAGAGTTCCAGAGAGTTACCCAATTGTATACGAAATACGAAAATAATGGTTATTACGAGCTTTTTATTTTTAACAAAATTATAAGCAGTACCTTCCTTCATACATCTGGATTATCTGTTGCCTCAACTATGTACAATAACCATGAACCCTTAGATGATACTCATCACAGTCTGCCCATTATTCAACCCTCAATATAATTTTATTAAAGTATAAGTAATAAAATGTAGATAAGTAGATATCAAATACTTATATAGGCCGAGATCCGATGATCGTGGTTTCAAACCCGGACAAGCACCACTGAATCTCATCTTAATTTATGATTATAATTCATCTCGTGCTTGTGCACCAACCAACATCTGGAAATCTCGTTAACTTACAAGTCATATAATCATTAACTTACAATAGTCATAAAAAAAATGTTACATAATTTTCACATAAGTATATGCCAATCATCAAACCAATATGAGGATAATTCATAACAATAAAAAATGCACTTAGTAAAAAAATATATAAAGTTCAATATATTCAAAGTCCAAATATATAAAGATCTTTTTAGACACGAATATAGGTAAAATATAATCATCAGCTACGTACGTACGTACTTGTACAAATCTGCAATAATCATTGAGTATTATTTCAAGTAGAGTGAACTGTTATTACTGTATTATGGACATACGTTTTGATAGAGCATTATAATGGTATTACGTACCTACGCAGGCGACGACACTGCTAAAGGGATGTACGGACGCCCTTTCTTACATTGAGTATTTCAAAAGATAGTAAGCTTTAATTCTTTAAGAATAAAGTAATATATGGCGTAGCGGTAACCGCAGAGCTATAATTGCGGTGGGGGGCGTTGGGAGGGCCGTGGGGAGGAGCGGTATAGCAGACGGAGGGGGACACATCGCTCCAGACCGTCGAGCAGGCAACACGTCTTAATATAATATAACAAAATTATTTGGTACATCTCTAGTAACTAGTATTATTTTATTGGTTTTACTACACATTGACGGTGAATTCAAAGTATTGTTTATTTTCAATAAATTTTAATAAGGTAGGTAAACTAATCAAATCAAACTATTTCATTTACCATAAAAAGGAACAATCGTATGAATTATAACTATTATTGAAAAAGTTTTAGATATTGTTATACTTAGATTAAATATAGGTACCTATATTAAGTATATTATGCACCAAATAGTATAATATATAAAAATACACTACATCACAATCTTGCTAAGCATATTCCGTTAATAACTGTCAAATTCAAAAATATATTCGTAAAATCCTTTTACGTTATCTGTATCTTTTGAATATGGAATGCATAAACGATTCGACCGGGCACGACCGGGCCCGAGCCGTCAATAAGCCCCGCGTCGATATTTCGATTAGCGCGCGAGGCCGCGGATTACGACGGATTTTCGCCTCCGCACCACCACGACGACAAATTACCCCATTTGTACCTACCTACCGCGCACCGGCGATGCAAACCTGCTATGTTATCATTTAATCTGATATTCAATTATCTAACAGAAGTTCCATATTTTTAATTTCCAAACAAAACACAGATTATATAGATATTCCAGACAAATAAACACCTACAAATCATTTCAAGCATTTATCTACTTAAAACACATAGATGTTTTAATAACAATACCTAATTATCTAAAGTATATTTCATCAAAAATAATTTATCTTAAAAAATATTTCATTTTGTGCAAATTAAGAATTAAAAATAAAGCCAATATATATTCACTTAAATATGGAAAGATCCCAACAAATTTTAAGTGTCACAATTAATTATAATACAATACAGTATAGCCATTAATTAATACATGATCTAGTATGAAAATTAAATAAAATGAAACCGTATATGACCTCAAATTACTTTTTATAATTCCATCGCGTTTTAACTCCACCTTGATACTTTCAATTTTGACGTATGTAAACAAATTAATCATAGAGAACAAGGCCGCTAACTTTAAAAACCCCTAATTATTATTCAACAATAATGATTAATTGGTTACAAAAACAAATATTGATATTTAATTATTAAAATATTAATAAACATAGATATTTATATTATTATTTATAAAAAAGTAATGTTATTCAAACTGTCATTTACCCAATAAAAATAATGGATATATTTATGCAAACATGGTGTGCCCATTCAATACAAGATGTCAACAGATTCGACGTGGTGTTGGCGTGGGCGTGCACAATCGCGCTCTTAAATCCGTTCCAATATATTATTGACATTTTATTGCTTTAAAATTATCACTACAGTTTTATGTTCGCTAAAAATGGAACTAAATATATAAAATCATGCAAATAAAATTAATGTAAACCCTATAAAATTACCTAAGACAGACGTCCTTTAAAAAAAGCCAAGACTGATTGTAAATATTTCTTTACACTAATACATTTAGAATTACTTAAGGTGTAGATTATTGGCAATCATAATTAAAGTATAAACAATGTACACTTTTAAGTGGATATAAAAATGACGAGTGTAGTAACTTTCGAGTTCGCTGCAATTTTAGACAACAGCTGAGTATTCGAACAAAGGACAAATAGAATAATATTATTTTGTAAATAAACCATAAGATTAGTAAAATGAAATAAAAAATATTCTGAAAGTATTCACTGTCTCTTTAAAATAATCATTATTTTATCGAAAAGATTAATAGTCATTATTATCAAATATTAACGATAAATATCTTTTATCGATATTATACACTTTTACTTTCTTTTGCGTGGGTGGCACATGCCACAGTACGTATAAAGTCCTCATTGGCTTCAATTTATTACTTAATATTGTGCGCGATTGTCCGATAACATCATTGAGGTTAAGTCAACATCAGCGGTAAGCGATGAAAAATGATGCCTTAAAGTAGCGGATTTCTCGATCTTTTTATTACGCTTGAAACGTAACGTGAACAAAATAAAGAAAATATGTTACATTTATTTAAAACTAGCTTTCTTCATAATTATTCACTTTTTGAGGAAAACGTACGTTTTTCTAATTTTGTAAGAAAGTAAGTAATTATTATATTCTTATGGTACCAAATTTTTTAATTACACTTACAAAAAAAAGATAGTTTTGTTGTGGCTGATAAACTCTCGAAACAAGCTATACTTATTTATATAGGTAGCAAGTTTATTGCACACAATATGTCTTGAAATTAAAATCTGTTCATGTAGTTACATATTCCATATTTAACTATCAGATATCTAATTCTCGAAACAACAAACTTCCTCATCATAAAATATACTAATTATTATTTATTTTATTTTGTATAAAATTTCGCCTACCTACTCATATCTAATTCTTGTAACTGCACAAGACAGCTGTTAATGATTAATTATTTATTCGACAAGTGTTATCATAATATATTAAATATTTAGACTAAAATCATTTAAGATTTTCAACACATTGTGGTTTCAAAGTCATTAATGATTTCATCCGGGTTATAAATAAAACTGGTCTAATATTAAAATTGTGTTAATATTTCATATTAACGATATTAAGTTGTCTAGATTTTAACGTGTTTATATTATATTTATTTTATATTAACCAGTTGAGTTAATGACGTCTAATGTCAAAGTATTTTACTTATTTAACAAAACTTATTGTAAGTAATTTAAATGATAAAAGTACATTGACCTTAACCTCTTGTTCGCAGGTGACATATTAACATCTGAAGATAACAATTGTTAATTTTTTTTTTAATTCATCTCTAGCTGATGCAAATATTGTGATAAATATTTCAAACAGTTAATAAAAAAAAATATTCTGTTTATTCATATCCAGCAACCAGAGCTTGGCCCAGGAATTTTAGCACCAAAAACGTCAAAGTTTTAGACATTCGCTCCGCATAAAATCCCGGTAGGTACTCAATTTTTTGATTGATTTTATAATTCGAACCCCCTTACATAATACAATCGGAAAATCGATTAGCGAGATTTTATGCAAAGCGAATGTCTAAAAATCTTGGACTAACTCAGAAGGGATCAAATTTGGGGAAGAACTTTGTTTGTGAAGGAAGTTATTAAATTTACCATTGGTTTTGTTTAGGTGGTTGTCTCTATTTTTACTTATGTTTGCTATCTGTATTTTATATACAGCAATTAATATTTACCCTTCAAAAAGAAAGTAGGTATAGGTAACTACTAGGTAGTTTACGTGGAGCTGTGTTAAGCGAGAAAGTAATCCCCGTGACCTAGGTACGATGGACGTCCACAATGCTCCCTCTGCCTTATAGCCACTTTCATTAAAATATCTTGGTCTTACTTAAACTATTTACAACTATTATTAACTAATTGTAAATAAATAAAAAAAACGATACCTTCCTGACTAAGTAAACAGTAATAAGAAATATCATGTTTTGTTTGTTTGTCAGACTGAAAACCGACTAAAATGTTTTACATAGAGAACTATAGGCCAGAAAAACTGTGCTAAATTCGAAATAGAACAAAGCGTGTTAACAGAACCATGTGTAAGTATTATACAAACTTTACAATTAAAATTTCGTTTCGTTTTCTTTCGAAATGCTAAGGCTTCTAACCGCAAAATTCACCCAAATTCAATTAGTAGTGATTCTTCTGAGTATTGCATAAAATTCTGATTGAAATCCGTTCTATAAGGACATGATTTTGTTGTAATTATTCTGTTTCCACTATTTCGCAAATACACTTCCTTTCCACTTATATATCAAAATTGATATTGGTTTATCTGTTTAAACGGTTAGACTTTACAACACCGTTTAACCGAACTCTCTTAAAGTTGGAATATACTCATATATGTATTCATTAATGGATAAAGTTTTTGTACCATTTGTGTTGTTGTAACAACACATGACAATTGAGCGTGTAGAAAATATTAGCGAAAGTCGTAACGGATATAAGCTAACAAACAAAATTGCAACGGCTTCCAATAGTTAGTGTATAATACGTTATACTTAGAAACGTTTCATTTATTTATTTCATTTAGCATTCATTTACATTTACAATGACTTGACACTCCATTACCATTTGCGATGAAAACAATAGTTACGAAACTTTGCACAAAAGTTCGACCTTAAATTAATACTCGATCTTGAATTATTTTTATGATAATTATTTCCATTTTAAAAATATTTTACATCTAAATAAGATGTGTCAGGTTTTAAATAAATTACATCATAAAATAAACTCACATTAAATTACTATAAGAACAGTCATAATAACCCATTGATACATATTTGCTATAGTACGAATGAGAGACTTTACTTTAAAACAGTGGTTCCCAAAGTAGACTGGGCTACGACTCATCATGATTTAAGTTTACAAACTCGGGACCCACCTCTAGGAAATTTAAGCGTTAGCAATATTAATAAAGGACTTTTGAAATAACAAACTGTTTTAATACAATCTTTTATTACTTAATTATATAAATTTAATGGGAAGGATGAAATTGTTTCCTATGTTTCGCCATTACAGTTTTGACATCAACTTCAACTTTAGTTACTTTTAATCGCAGTGAGTTTGATAAGTCCAATTTATTTCGGTATTTAGTTTTAATGTTCACCATATTCGAAAACCCAGCCTCACATAAGTATGAGGTAGTAAAGGGGAGGAGGGTAGGCAGGGCCCACTCAATATTCGCTCGCGACCCACCAGTGGGTCGCGACCCATATTTTGGGAATCCCTGCTTTAAAACATTAATTATTTAAGCACACAAAAGACATGTCTATAAGAAATCAATACTATTTAGTATTTTTTAATATTATATCGTTTTGAATTGTGTACAACCAAAATTGAAGACGATCCATTCACTATTTTATTATGGGATACCGTTCAACTTTCTCATAAATATTCATGAATATTATTATGACACATTATGATAAATCCGACTGCTTAATAAACATAATCTATTAATTTTAAGTAAACAACCTTTTGGATGTAATAATCTTACACACACAACGACGTAAAAAGATAATTTTGAAATTATTACTTAATAATTTGGGTTTATAATTGAAATAAAAATGCTATTAAATTTATAACAGATACTTCTGCGCTTGGAAATATTTTTTTACTTATTCTAAAGAAGAAGTTATTTTGTAATTTACATTTGAGGATCGAAACGTCTCTCGCCTCTCTTATAGAAACAACGAATAGTTTAAGAATATGATAACTCGTATATATTATGTACTAAAATACTACTTCAATTAGAAGATTTATTTTACACATTAAACTCGCAATCAGTAACAGTAACAGCCTGTGAATGTCCCACTGCTGGGTCTCCTCTTTTTAAAAAAAACTCACAATGCTGTCGACTTTCATATATGAGATAAGATAACACAAGTATTATTTTAAATCACTGCAAATATAATAGATATTAGTATGGCGCTACAAATAAACGAGAAACCAAAACATGTGGGAACAAAAACCATAGCAAAACCGGTCGTTATTTGTTTTCTGAGTTCACAGCAAGTCTCGATTAACGAAAACTAATATTGTTTTCACATGACGAAACAAAAACAAACCTTCTAATTGCTAATTGAATTTTCGTTTTGGTTAGTCTTTTTTGATTAATTATGAATGGCGTTTTATTTAGATAATGGCTTAGTCATAAATTGGTTCTAAAAATATGTTTTTTTGTGTCAATGGTTAACAATAATTTGATATGTAGAAACCGATAAACAAGAAACTTTCATATGACAGTTTATAGTTTTACGCGTAATTACGTAAAATAACGAAGTTTAGTTATGTATTTCGATTTAAACGTTTTATTTAAACTGTATTTCACCCGTGCGAGAACGAGATCGTTGTTTATAAATAAAGTCAATTTTATAGGCACTAACATAAAATTTTAATTTATTATAGTAGTCGCAAAGTATTCAGAAAAAGTTAAAAAATTATCTGAACGGTACAATTTCACGGTACTTTTAGAGATGACCTGTTACAAAATATGTATAAGCATAGATCGCTTGTCATATAATAAATATTGAAGCCTTATGTTTAAAAGTGAGGATACGGCCTATATATCCCACAGCTGGGGTAAGGACTCCTCTTTCTTCAGGATAAAGTTTGAACCTTATTCCAACCCATAGTTCCATTGGGTTGGTGTGAATGTGTGCTAATATCATCATTACAAAAAAAAACAAGCAACCCACCCTTCATTTCAGTCAGGTTGGGTTGCTCGTAAAAATAAATACATATAATGTCTACGTAATGGTACAACTATTCTAAACTATTCTTCATTTAAACCTTAATGACTTTTACGTGAAATGTTCGTGTTTATGTATATTTAATTAAATTCTAAATATGTAGTGGCTTGTATCTACTTTGCTCAACATATATTGTTGACTTATTAAAATCCTTGTATATATTTGCATTTTTATCAGTGACATTTATTAATAATGGTTTTTACGTAGAACGTACTAATAACTGATACTAATTTTATAATTAGAACCAAGATAGCACAGTAGAAATCGCGGATTATTGAGGATAAGGTTGGAAGGAAGGAAGGTTCGGATCCGAGTAAACACAATTACATTTTCTAACGCTTAATTTATATACGTAATGATAAAATTTTGCGTTATTTGTATCTCGCAATCCGAAGTAGAGCTGTGTGGAATAATCTCCAATTTTTTCACCATGAGTTAATT